>CM066333.1:15089599-16315849 GCA_033807585.1 Hydrophis major
TGGGCTTTTAACACACTTGTGGCCCCCTGTTGCACCCAACATGACACAAGCGATGCATGCACACCTCAGCAAAAAAGGTAGTGTTCATCACAAGCGTTGCTGCTGTTTGCCAGAGGAAGGGGTGGTGGTGGCAATCTCTTATTTCATGCAGTGTTTAACACCCTTTTTGTTGACAAAAGTAAATTGATGGCAGTTGAGAGGCGAAGAATGTTCGGTGGGGAGGGGAATTTTTTTCTGTTGACCCTTCTCAGATTGAATTTGACCACTGAGCAGGATACCAACAGTTGCAGAAATGATAGATTAGTGTAATGACCGGCCAAATGGCCTTTTGGCATGTTTAAATGACAATAAATTTTACCAGGAAGAGGGCAATTTGGTTACCATTCGGATCCTGAAGACCCGGGTTTTGTTTGAGGTGCAAATACATTGCGGTTCATTAAGAGCTTTCAGCGGTGTAGTGGTTAAGCGGGGGATGTTAATTTTTAATTTCAGCAAATCCGGCTGCGCTGCAAGTTCACGGCAAGCATTCTAGGCTTTTTTTTTTTTGCTTGATCACTTAGATGGGGGGGGGGTCAAATTCGATTTCATTGAGGGTTGCATCAGGGTTGTGTTTGACCTCAGGGGGGCTGGGGGGGCATGGCCGAGGTGGAAATGGCCAGCTCGATGTCACTCATGTTTGACTGCAGGAAGTACGATTTCAGCAACGGAGTGGTCAATGTCTTGAACTTTCTACTGATTCTGTTGTCACCTGCTCAAACCCCCACTCAAACTAACCTCTATCAAGCTCACCACGTTCCTAAGAGGTCTGTAAGGGGCGTGCATAAGCGCACAATCATGCCTACCATACTTATCTTATTGTCCCCAATTATTAGTTCCTATTTCATGTATTTAAACATGTTTATTCTTATTTCTATTATTTTGTAAGTGTTTGACAAAATAAATAAATAAAATAAATAAATGTTGGGGGTACCTGTGGTGGCCTGAACACTCTGCCATTAAAAATGGACTCCCGAGATCCATTTTTAACTGCGACGGCTTCCTACAACCCCCTGCGGCCCTCCCAAGTTCCATTTTCACTGGCAGAGGCACCATTGGCTGGTCCTTTGCTGTTTCCAGGGTGGCCCAGTGGCCCACATCTAAGCACCTGTGTGTTGGATCCTGTCCCTGAGCCTTGAGTTTGACACCCCTGATTTAGATTTAAAAAATTGCAGCATTTATATGACATCAGAAAATATATACAGAACATACAATAACTCTGTAAGATTGGGCACAGAGGTGGTATTCAGCAGGTTCTGACCAGTTCTGGAGAACTAGTAGCAGAAATTTTGAGTAGTTCAGAGAACCGGTGGTAACCTTCCCGAGGAGTGGGGAGGGAATGGACATTTTGCAATATCCTTCCCCTGCCATGTCCATCAAGCCACGGCCAGAGAACCGGTAGTAAAAAAATTTCAATCTCACCACTGATCGGGCAGTCACTTCTTCCCCGTAAGTAAATTATAGATGCTTATGTTTGAAGAACAAGGAATGTTTGACATACCCTGCTATATTTTGCAGACAAAGATAAGAATCTGCTCATAAAACCTCATGTTACTCCTAATTATACATTGCTCGAGTCTCTGTAATAGCTTTTGCACTATAAAAAATCCTATTTATTTATTTTATTCATATTGTTATATCCCATCTTTATTATTTTCAAAAATAGCTCAAGGCAACACATATATCCAACAGACCATCCTCCTATTTTCCCTGGGGGAGGGGCGAGTTGGGCTGAAAGAGGGTGATTGGCCCAAAGTCACCCAGCCGGCTTTCATGGCCAAAGTGGGATTTGAACTCAAGAAGCAGGAGACTTCTATACCAGGGGTATCAAACTCAAGGCCTGCATGCCGGATCCGGCCAACAGAGAGCTTAGATCTGGCCCATGGGGTTATTCTAGAAACAGCGAAGACAGCCCTGCAGTGCATCTGCCATCAAAAAGAGAGTTTGGGAGGGCTGCAGGTGGCCCTCCCGAGCTCTGTTTTTGCTGGCAGAAGGTTGTAGGAGGCCATCGCAGACGAAAATGGAGCTCAGGAGCCCATTTGCGCTGGTAGAGCGCTCAGGCCACCACAGACACCCCTGACATGAGTGACGCCGAACTGGTTACACCCCCTGGCCATGCCATGCCCTCACCCTCCCACCCTCCAGAGGTCAAACCAGAGGTGGTGTTCAGCAGGTTCTAACTAGTTCTGGAGAACCAGTAGTGGACATTTTGAGTAGTTCAGAGAACTGGCAATTACCACCTCTGACAGGCCCCGCCAACCCCATCTATTCTCTGCCTCCCATTGAGTCCCAGCTGATCAGCTGGGTCTTCTTTGGTTGCCCTGCACAGGAGAATGGAGCTGGAAAGCGGGTTAGTAGGGTGGGAAGGGAATGCGGATTTTACTGTAACCTTCCCCCAACAGTGGGGAAGGGAACGGGGATTTCACAGTATCCTTCCCCTGCCATGCCCACCAAGCCACGCCCATAGAACTGGTAATAAAAAAATTCGAATCTCACCACTGGGTCAAACACAACCTTGATGCGGCCCTCAATGAAATTGAGTTTGACACCATTTCAGACAAGTGACTGTCCAGTCTCTTCTTAACAACCTCCAGTGGTGAAGCACCCACAACTTCTGAAGGCAAAGCTGTCCCACTGGTTAATTGTCCTCAATATTAAGATGTTTTTCCTCAATTCCACGTTGCTTCTCTCCTTGATTAGTTTCCAACTGTTGTTTCTTGTCCTGCCCTCAGGTGTTTTGGAAAATAAATTGACCCCTTCTTCTTTTGTAGTAGCACCTCAAATACTGGAGTAGTGCTGTCATGTCGTCGTCCCCCACCCTTTTCTCTAGACCCAAATCCTGCAACCGTTCTTCATACACGTTAAGCACTGGACCAAACTGGCTCTCCATAGAGTTGGAAAGGTCACCAAAGGCTATTTAGTTAGTTCATCATCCAATACTTTGCAATGCAAATTATGTGGTGCTCAGGGGGCAATCAGGAATTTGCTCTAGTTCCAATAGCAGGTGAAATACAGGTGATTTCACCAGTAGGAGAAATGTATTGGTGTACCTGCATGTATATCAATGTATGTTCTCACTCTACGACTCCCTTTCTGGATACTCAGGAAGTGGTAAAGTGGGGAACTGTGAGCCCTGAAGAATTGTGGTACCAAGCAACAACCTCTTGTAAACAGAAACAGTTGGGGTATATAGCAATAAGATAGCAGTGGATGGATTACTGGACGAAGAAGTAAGCTTTGAATCAAAGAGTAGTGAAATTGATTTGGATGAGAGATGATCTTCTTTGGTTGACCAGGAAGCTCACCTAACATTTTGGTGGAACAAAGGGCCACTATGTGAAGCAGTGCCAAATGGGTAAGGACCAGAGGTGGTATTCAGCAGGTTCTGACCAGTCCTGAAGAACTGGTAGTGGAAATTTTGAGTAGTTCGGAATGCCACCTCTGACTGGTCCCGCCCCCATCTCTTCCCTGCCTCCCATTGAGTCCCAGCTGATTGGCTGGGTCTTCTTTGGTTGCCCTGCACAGAAGAACGGAGCTGGAAAGCAGGTTAGTGGGGTGGGGAGGGAATGGGATTTTTCAGTATCCTTTCCCTGCCACGCTCACCAAGCCATGCTACATCACACCCATCAAGCCATGCCCAGAGAACCCATAGTAAGACAATTTGAATCCCACCACTGGTGAGAACATGTCACCAGTATATGTAGAGCCAATATTTTCCATCTTTCTTTGTTGCCAAAAGAATGAAGAAACTTTGCTTAACGTTCGATACACTTTGTGGAATTCCGTATGGCATTTTCGATGGGAGATTCCTACAACAATAAAAGTTCGTCATCAAGTGCTTAAAAAAATTCATTCATTCATTGAATTTATATAATGACCATCTCCCTGATAAGGCAATTCTAGGTGGCTTATCATAAAAGAATAAAAAAATTAAAACTATGCAAATTTTTAAAAAATTAAAGATAGGTCAATATCTTGCTGAAGTTAGGATGACTTTCTTAACTGTCTAGGATTTATGTCATCAAAAGCCCTCATTTGTATATGATTTATATTTATATCTTGTGACCATTTTCCTATACTGGTCAGAAAATATGCTAAGCTTTGACAAGGCAACTTTGCAGAATATTTGCACGGATCATTTGCACTAATTAGAAAATTTGCACACTTAGATAAAACATAAAAGAGGAGGATGGCAAACCTGACTTTGTAAGCTATACAAAGCCTTCTGTTTTATTTATTTATCAATAGAATGTCTGTTCTGATTGTTTAATACAAATTCTAAAGGGTTTCTACTGTTTGAATGGTTGTATAATCAAGTTACATTAAGGAAAAAGACCCAGTCTAATATAATAATGGTATTTATGCATTTATATGTGTACTTTAATGGAATAATTATATATAGTGCTTAAATAACATTTCCCGGATGGGTCTTATACCATTCAGTATATTTTCAGGAATTCAATTTAGTGGAAATGATATAAAAGATATTGGAAGTATGTTCAAGTATACGAAAAATAAGAATCCCTTTGATTTTCATGAAATGTTTTGGATTTGAAAAGAATAGGGCTTTGCCCATAATTGATGGTGTAATGTGATTTATTACATTTTTCTAGGCACTTTCATCCTTGCAGCAGGTCAAGCCAATGGGGGGAAACTGGCTCACCTTCAAACTAACCAGCTTTCCATTTTATGTTCTCTCTAAATTAGCTTATGGGATATAGAATGGAGTGGAATGGAATAGAATAGGAACAAAATAGAACAGAATAGAATAGAAACAGAATATAATTCTTTATTGGCCAAGTGAGAAAGATGGGCAGTTATATTCAATGTCCTACCTGTCAATGAATACTTCAGCTTCAACCATAATAATACAAGAGCATACAATAGATACAAACTCAAGGTAAACTACACCAAACTTGATTGCAGGAAATATGACTTCAGCAACAGAGTGGTCAATGTCTGGAATACTCTATGGTTTCTTCCCCAAACCCCAAAAACTTTAACCTTAGCCTGTCTACTATTGACATCACCCCTTTCCTAAGAGGTCTGTAGGGGGCGTGCATAAGTGCATCAACGTGCCTACCGTCCCTGTCCTATTGTTTCTTTCTTTTTCTTATTAGTATCCATTTCCTGTATTCATAACCATGTTTATACTTATACCTGTTATCTAATAATCCCTTGACAAAATCAAATCAAATAAAAATAAAAATAAAATAAAAAAGATGTTAAAAGACAAGAAGTGGAGTGGTGTGGAGAGGAGAGGAGAGGAGAGGAGGGAAGGGAAGGGAAGGGAAGGGAAGGGAAGGGAAGGGAAGGGAAGGGAAGGGAAGGGAAGAGAAGGGAAGAGAAGAGAAGAGAAGAGAAGAGAAGAGAAGAGAAGAGAAGAGAAGAGAAGAGAAGAGAAGAGAAGAGAAGAGAAGAGAAGAGGCTAGACTATAGAATGGAATGGAACAGAACAGAATAAAAAAATTTATTGGCCAAGTGTGATTGGACAGACAAGGAATTGTGAATAAGCTCCCAGTGTTCATACAGACAATAAGCGATAAATTATCATAATCATAAAGTACACTCATAATCATAAGATACAGCATTCAGTGATAGTCATAGAATACAAAATAAGCAATCAACATAAATCATAATAGGATACTAATAAAAGTAATCAACATAAATAAGATACAAACAGCAAAGTTATAGTCATAAGAAGCTAAGGAAATTAGGTAATAGAAAAGATGAGAAGGATAATAGTAATACAGCCCTATTAGGTGGTTTGATATTCTGGGGCATAAGACAGTGTTGTGGCAATGAGTTGTTTAGTAGAGTGATGGCATGCAGGTGGAAATTGTCCTTGTGTCTAGTTGTTTTCTGTTTGCATAGGGGGAGTTGCAGCATAGTAGCCTAAGACCAGCCATGCCAGAGGCATTACAATTTGCAAGTCCATTCAGATTGTTGTTTGGTGATTCGTGTCAAAAGGATCACAATTAAAATAAGGCATACTATATTTTAAATATAAAATGCAATATTAAAATTACAAATTAAGCAGATCTTGCTCAGAAACTAGCAACATTAATTGTGTTCTGTCATACTGCCACGAGATCCTCTGACTGGGATATAAAGGACAGGTGCACATATGTGTTGTTGTCTGTATGTCATCCCAATCGCAAAGAACAGAACCTGCCAAAGCATGGTCCCTTCAGATATTCTGAGAACATAGAGCCCTCCTCATGGCCAGCTAACCTGAGCCATAGTGGTGCAATGGTAAGAAAGCAGTACTGCAGGCTACTTCTGCTGACTGCCTAATGCCAGCAGTTTGGCGGTTCGAATCTCACCAGGCTGAAGGTTGACTCAGCCTTCCATCCTTCCAAGGTCGGTAAAATAAAGGTCCAGATTGCTGGGGGCTATGGGCTGACTTTCTAAACCACTTAGAGAGGGCTGTAAGGCACTGTGAAGCGGTATATAAGTGCTATTGCTACTGCTAAATGTGACATGCCCTGTCCATTACTTTTCCATTTCAAGTCCTCATTGTACTTCCAAGCTTCAACCGAGATGGCCTCCTTAGCCATTCCAGTTTTAAATTTTGACTCCCGCAGAGGCACGGGGAGAGGAGGAGAAAGAAGCAGAAAATGGAAGGACCTCAGGGAGACAACTTCAGGCAGCCCCTTTCCCTGCTGATGCCTTTTCCTTCACCCTCTTCTTGCTTCGTTCAGATGCTATGTTGACAGAAGATTAATTCAAGTCAGCTGCTGAAAATAATTATTGCATTATGGGAGCAGTAATCATTATTTAGAACATGATTAAATATGTCTGCATCTATTGACTCTGCCTATGATTTATGTATTTGTTTAGTCAATAGTCTAATGTAAATTATGTAATTAATTATAGATGGTCGTGTCAGGTCATTGGTAAAAACAATTTGATAAGAACATAGGCACCCTTTTTCCCCTTTCCTTCTTTCATGACAGATGCCAGGAAGAGGAGGAGGAGGAGGAGGAAGAGGAGGAGGAGGTGGAGGAGGAGGAGGAAGGGAGGGCAGAGTTCAGGGAATTCCAAAGGGTGTTTTTTCATGTGTGAATGGCATTCGCTCCTGGGCTTCCCATTTGCATGTTGTCTCTTTCTTGTTCAGCATTCGTTTTAGAAATTGAAATAACTTGTTAACCAAAAAGGACACAGGGGACCAGTCAGGGTGAGCAGCTAAAGAGCCAGCTGCTCCCAAACACGAGGGAGCGTGCCCGATCATTTACCGCTTCATAAAATTAAATGTTTTCCAGATTAAATCACGAGGCAGCATGCAGGAGGCCCTCTATCTCTAATAATAATTTTTCAATCAATATCGGGAGGCCTGTTGGAAGGAAAATGGAGTGGGGTGTGTGTGGGAGGAGGAGGAGAAGGAAGAAGAAGAAGAGGAAAGCTGGGGGAGGTGGGAAGAAGAAAGAATGATGTTTCGAATGCTGAAGCTTTCAATCAAGATAGTGTGTGTGTGTGTGTGGATGTGGGTGTGTGTGTGTGTATATATATATATATATATATATATATATATATACACACACACACACACACACACACACACACAGGCGTGTGCCCTCTCTCTCTCTCTCTCTCACACACACACACACATACACAAGCACAGTGTATTCTCCATCACTGTGAGTCTATTCCCCGTAGATTTTTCTCTTAGCTGATAATTCGGTCAGTCACATTTCTCAGAGGGGGGGTCAAAGGTCACCCTTCCCACTGTCAGGCCTTGGAGAAACTATTTCCATTTTAATGCCGCAGCTATAATCTATCAGAAATGTGATGTACAAGATACAATGAATTTAAGTGGTCTTCATATATCACCAAGCTTCCATGCCTTCACCTGGGTAATAGTCTGAATTACTCTCCCTACCTCACAATCTGTCAGCCTCAGTAAAATAACTGCCACGCCAGAGTTAATGGCAGGTGTGTCCAAATGGTGGCCAGG
Organism: Hydrophis major; assembly: GCA_033807585.1. Lineage (NCBI taxonomy): Eukaryota > Metazoa > Chordata > Lepidosauria > Squamata > Elapidae > Hydrophis > Hydrophis major. The sequence continues at coordinate 15,097,593 of CM066333.1, forward strand.
CCTGAGAGCCAGGGACATTACACTCATCATAAATATTAGCATGTGGGGCATTGATTGAAGATTCACCAAGCTGGACAGCCATTCCACAGAGAATCTTGCAGATGAATTGTTGTTGTTGTTGTTGTTGTTGTTGTTGTTGTTGTTGTTATTAGCTTCTATTGCTATTATTTATCATCATCATCAATCATCATCTTGATCGTTTCTCAGTACAGGTAGTCCTCAACTTGCAACAGTTCGTTTAGTGACCATTACAACGGAATTGAAATAAAGTGATTTATTACCATTTTTTCACACTTATGACCCTTCCAGCATCAGGAAGCCTGTTGGAAGGAAAATGGAAGGAGGGAAGAGGAGGAGGATGTCAAGTAATCAAAATTCAGATGTTTGGCAACTGACTCATATTTATGACGGTTGCAGTGTCCAAGGATCATGGGGTCCTCTTTTGTGACCTTCTGACAAGCAAAGTCAATGGGGAAGCCAGACTCACTTAAAAACTGTTTTATTAATTTAACAGTCGCAGTGATTCACTTAATAAATGTGGCAAGAAACATCATAAAATGAGGCAAAACTGATTTAATGCATGTCTCACTTAGCAACAGAAATTTTGGGCTCAATTGTGGTCATAAGTCGAGAGCTACCAGTATTAAAATGAACAAAAGTAGAAAGTATTCCCACTTGTAAGAGATTATTTTGAATAGAATAGAATAGAATAGAATAGAATAGAATAGAATAGAATAGAATAGAATAGAATAGAATAGAAATGGAATAACCAAGTTAGAAGGGACCTTGGAGGTCTTCTAGTCCAATCCCTGCTTAGGCAGAAAACCCAACACCACTTCAGACAAATGGTTATTTAATCTCTTCTTCAAAACTTTCAGTGTTGCAGCATTTACAACTTCTGGAGGCAATTTGTTCCACTGATTAATTGTTTTAACGGTCAGGAAATCCCTCCTTAGTTCCAAGTTGCTTTTCTCCTTGATTATTCCCTTCTCCTTCCAGGAGTGAGGAAGTACTCCTATTGAAAATCCAACCCCAAATACGACTGGAACCATATTATACTGACCAGGGCATCAGTGATGTCCTACTTGGATGCAACTCACTGCATTGTCAAAAGATGGGCTGGCTAGCCTGGGGAAAGTTTTGACTCTTGATGTAAGTAACAGTAAAAAGCAGTGGAATATTCTTAGGCTGTTCATTTGTCTGAAATGGTATAGAGCAGCGGTGGCTAGCCTTTTTGGGCTCTTGTGCCAAAAAAATATTTGTGCGCTTGTGCGTGCGTTTTTGCGTGCCAGTACCCAGAACGCAATGCATGCACCGACCCCACGCACCCTGCACATGCACATGTGATTCCCCCCCATGCCACCTCCCTCTTACATACACTGCACTTCCCAGCTGATTTTCAGCCTGTTTGAGGCCTTTTTCGGCTTGCCAGAGCCTTGAGGGAAGCCTCTGCAGGCCGAAAAATGGGCCCATTTCATCACCTCTGGTATTTCCGAAAAATCAGCTGGGAGGCGTGCACATGTGCAGTGAGGTAAGTTTGCTTGGGGCTCGCGTGCCCATATAAATGGCTCTGCGTGCCACCTTTGGCACACATGCCATAGGTTCGCCATCACGGGTATAGGTTCTCCTGTCTAAGCAGGGGGTTGGACTAGAAGACCTCCAAGGTCCCTTCCAACTCTGTTATTCTATTCTATTCTAACTGTCGTAAATATGAGTTAGTTGCCAAGCCTTCAAATTTTGATCATGGGGATGCTGCAACGGTCGTAAGTGTGAAAAATGGCCATAAGTCACTTTTTTCAGTGCCGTCGTACCTTTGAACAATCTCTTAATGATCTGTTGTGAGTCAAGAACTACCTGTAATGTAAACATGCATTATGCCACCAACACACAACCCAAACTTACCTTCCTGAACAACTTTTCATCCTAAAGGCTCAACGCACAAACAATTGACAATGTATTATTGGATATAGAGAAAGTTATCCATCATGCCCACATTGATAAGACTGTTGCCATTGGAATTAGCTCTGAATGAGGGGCCAAGAGTTCAAGACTGGGTAACAAAGGCTACTTCTGAACTCTCCTATTTTGTAAATGCATTGGTAGAGGCAGCAATATGTACTGATAAAACATGGACTCAGCGACTTCCAGATAAAGATTTTCCCATCCCGTGGGAAAAAAATAGTTACCTTGCTCTTTTTAAAAAGAGAGAGAGAGAGAGAGAGGGAGAGATCAGGTGACCATGGTTAATCTGTGACCTCAATGTTTGTTCACTTCAGAAACAACAAAGCTTTCTTTGAGACTCTAAGGATCAACATACCACATATAAAAACAAAGACTACTTAGATTGTTCATCCTCACTATTTAGTCCACGATTAGAAGATCCTCTTTTTATATTAACTCACACTTTAGGTGTTCAAAGAAGAGCTTTTGTTATGGGATTCCCAGTGCTTCACAGCGTCAAAAAACTCATCTTATCTAAGATATTTGAGGGAGGAGAAAGACGCTTACTTTGTTAAAAAGAGAGAGAAAGCAACATCAACAGAGGTGATGTGAATGTAGTAAGGCTAATACATGTTGGATATTGAGATAATTCTATATCATCATCATTAATTTAGGCAATTCATTAGATCAAATCACAATAAGGTGCTTTATGACTTGGGAACAAATACTTGAGGATCAATTATTTCCAGGAAAACATCCCATCCCATTATCTAAGATTATCTAGTATCAGTTATTATTACCTTCTAAGGTAATCTTGGTAGCAATATCTAACTTTTTCTAAAACTATATGTGAATTCAGTGCTCCAGGAAAGGTGACATCCATTTTAATTTTAATTTTACTTAAATTCTGCTTTAGTAGTTTTTTCCTTAAGCTTTTGATTCTTTGTTTTAGATTTCTACTGGCTCTTTAGATTATATTTTTTATTTTTTTGGCCATTTTTAGTTAAGTAATATTATTTTCCATTTTTATTAAGAGATAGGCTACATTTATTCATGATTATATTTATATTGCCTTAGGTATATTCTGAATCATATAAAAAGCCAGAAGCTTTGAAAAGTAGGCAATTCATAACTAAATAAGTTGAAATCATGCTAAGAAATAAATTTTAATTCTGTAGGCCTCATTTTCAAGCAGCCTTAATAATACCTTACAGAAATGATGAAATGATTTTTTTTCAGGTCTATATTATTCCACATATATTGAACCTGGAGTCCAATCCATTAGATAATGCAATGGTATTCCCACAAATTGTAGCCCTTACCCTATGGAATACCTTCCCCATGGAGATCTGACAACCTTCCACTCTTTTAACCTTCCAAAGAACAATAAGATACTGCCCCCAAACCTTGGCATGGAGGAGGTCATAGTAGGAGCAAAATGCAATGAATGTCATCAGTGATTTGTGATTGGGAAGCCAGATTTTTATTTTTATTTATTTATTGTTATTGGTTTTATTCTGGGTCCCATGCATGTTGTTTTATTTTTGGTTGTAAATTGTACATTTGGTTGTAAAGATGAGCAGTAAAGATAAGACAGGCCACAAATGTTTTAAATAAATTAGAACCAAGCTCTATTCGAAACAAATGCATTTGTTAATGAGACCTCCATAATCAAAACAGTCATTTTACTATAGGCAAGTGCTTGCTTTTTATGTAAATTTGAATCAGGTTGGTGAGTTTGTGTGTGTGTAATGCACTTTGGAATGTTGGATATTATTTACTTCCAATAAATTGGCCTTTCTTTAAGCTTGACATGTTACACTGATCTATGGCTTTACTCTCATTTCATCTTGTTAACCAGAAACCTACTTTATCATGAAATATATTTCTCATATTTTCTTCCACCTACTGAGTGAAACACACTGATAATCATCATAAATTTCTATGGTTTTCCTTCCTAGCCACTTGCAGATTGGCAGCGAGTAAGAAGAAGGCAGTTAATCCCTGTTGTACTACCTGGACAAAAAGCCCTAGTTCATACTCATCATATATATCCAGGAGTGGGACCATCCAAAGGGAACGGGACCAAAGTTGCATGTGACCACACCTGAGTAAACAAACAATTGCTTTAGGGTGGGGGAGAGCAGGAATCAGGGAGAAGTAATTTAATAACCCCTGCATGCAAAATTTCTCATTCAATCCCTGTCATTTCTGATGAAAAGATCTCAAGGTGCAAAACTGGAAAAGAGGTCTGCACTGAAACGAGGGAATTCATTGTAACAATAAAGGAGAACATTTGTAGCTCAGGGTTCAAGTGACGGGTCCTTGGGGCTCTCTGAGCTTCCTTGAAGACATTTCGTTACCCAAACTAAGTAACATCATCAGTGCCAGGAAACATCACCTGTGACAACCACCAGCAGCGATAGGGATGGACTCAGTGACAGTGGTAATGAGTGAACTGTTGGGAGGCTTGAAAGAACAGATTAAGATTAGATCGTTGCAGGGGTGGGATTCAAAAATCCCAGCAACCGGTTTGCTGCACGGTTGCTGGGTAGGCGTGGCGATGGTGGGCGTGGCTTACCAGAACTTCCTGGAGGGCCGTTTTTCACCTTCCCCAGGGTCCGCAGGCTTCCCCAGGGCTCTGGAAGGGCAAAAACAGCCTCCCCTGGGGTCCAGAGACCCTCCAGAAGCCGGGAATAGGCCCATTTCCATACTTCTGGAAGGCCTGTTTTTTTCCCTCCCAGAGCCTCCGTGCGGACTCTGCACTTACCTGCCTCCAAAATGGGCCACATGGAGAGTTCTGAGAAGCGGGGGGGTAGGCGGGACCAGCCAGTCAGTTCAACTACCGGTTCATGAACCAGATGTAAATTTAACATCGGGTTAACTCGAACCGGTCCAAACCAATAGAATTCCACCCTTGGATAGTTGTGATGACTTCTTCGGATGCTTCCCCTGTTATCTCTCCAGAGGTCAGCTGGGAGGAAGATCAACCACTTTCAGGTACATCTGGAGGGGAGTTAGTTAATGGCTCCAAGCAGCCATCTGAGAGGGATTTGGCTCAAACACAGCTGCCTCAAGACAGCTCAGAGGCTTCAGGTAGAGAAAGCATGCAGCTGGAGCCAGTGAATGAGGAGGAAGAGGAACTGCCTGCTGCATCTGATCCAACAACACGTAGGGCAGAGGAAAGGCAGGAGCAGAGAAGGTCAGCCAGATTACTTCCGTGGAGAAAGCCTTGTCCTAATTGATGAGGTGCACCAGAGACTGGCTATTTAGCACAGTAGAGAGAGGGAAGTGATGTTGGGAACAAATTCTTCATTTCCTAGCTGGGTGCTTTCTGGTCATTGTGATTCTTGCCTTGCTTTAGAATGACACCGTGCCTTGACTTGAATCATGTCTTGTGAACTCTGGGCTTTTCTTACCTCATGAACCCACTTGTATTGTGGATTTAATTTTGCCTGGTGTCTATATTTTGCCTGGGAAACTTTCAAGGGCCTTGTGGACTCATTAGCCATTGCTCTGTGGACTAGCATTGGCCTGCTTATGGCTGGATTTAATTAGAAGAGTTCTGAGGTTTTGGTAAAGGGAGGTGTGAGGGAATATTAATAAATGCACTAAACCACCGCTATGTCCGTGTGAGCAGGACAGTACAATAGTCATGTAGTTCTTATCTAAGTAGGAGTAAAAATGATGACACACTATCCATCCATCCATCAATCAAAATATCAGTGTGAGGAGTCTTTGGTGCTCTTTGAGCTTGATTCTTTTCTTGCAGGTGTTTAATTATCCAAACTAGATAGCACTAAGTGATACTAGCACTGATGATGTTATCTAGTTTGGGTAATAAAATGTCTTCAAGCTAGCTCAGAGAGTACCAGGGTCCCCTAATCTTTTGTAAGTTGGGAGGAGATCAGGAATTAATTATGGGAGGCCTACCAAGTGTCAAACATCTACTTCCATCCAATGCCTCCCCCAAATTAAACTTAATTAAAATAAAAAATAATTAAAACAATACCGAGTCTATATTTTGAATGGCACAAAATTTATAAGATCACCAAATCAGATGAGATATTAATGATCTCGTGTGAGACGCTGGCAATGCATGGTGCCTTGTGCTCCAGATTACTGCATAAAAGTAAATAAAAGGACTCAGGTTCTATCTTTATGTAACATTGTGTAAAGTTAGAGCAACTCCAAGGGGTTGGAAAATATGTCTTTTGCTACATAGTTTTCAAATGTGGCTCAGATGCCCCTGAAAATGAAGTATCTTTTCCATATATGTCATATTGAAAAGAAAATGGTAGTCTCTGGCAGCCATCTTCTCTCCAATCTAGGGGTCCAAATCGTAACATTTATGACATGATTCTAATTATTTCACAAATAGGGAATATGTTGTTGCTATGGAGATAGACAGAAAGAAAGAAAAGAGTCTTCCTTCCAAAGGAACCTTCATCATTTTCAGAAGAGGCCATAAATCTTTGCTATTCTGTAGAAATGAGCTGGAAGGTAGAAAAAGGGAAATAAGGCTTGTATTGACTTCTCCAACCTAATGTTAGTTAATTGTACTGTCATAGGCCAGGAAAGAAGAGGTTGGATTGCATTCTGCTCCCCTGGGCTCTGGCCAAGAAGTGATATTATTATCACAGTCATTTTATGAACATGTTGGATGGATTGTTACGACCGGTTCCACCACAAACCAGTCAAACACATTTTACTTCAATGTCTTGTAGAGAACGCAGGTCCTGTGATTATTATGGAGTTCATGTTTCAGTGTGCCACAGGAACCCAGAAATTTGAGTAGATCTGGTGAACCATCATTAAGTTCATTGTGGGTGAGCATGTAGCAGATCATAGCTTACCTTCTCCTGTAGAGGGTGGTTTTATCCCTCAGAATCTCAAATATCAAGCTGAATGAGGAATCTTGGGGGAAACAGGGGTTGGTTGGTTTGTTTTTTTGCATAGTACTAACTAAATCTTTGCTTCTCTTCTTTTTATTGACTTGGAGAAGTGAAAAAGATTTAGTGTGAGAAGGCAAAAGCTCATGATCACTTTCTAAATCAAAGAAAGCAAAAAAAGTTATGGCTGTATCTGCCATGTCGGACAGTGCCTTGCATTCTTGTAGTTGGAAATATACCATGATCAGAGGAAGAGGAGAAAGAGGAGGAGGAGGAAGAAGAATGCAAAGGAAGGAAGCCAGGGGTGGTATTCAAAATTTTTAACAACTGGTTCTGTGGCTTAGGGGATGGGCGTGGCTTAGTGGTCATGGTGACTGGGTGGACATGGCTTGGTGGTCATGTCTGGGTGTGGCCAACTCAATATCACTCACATCGAGGCATGCATCTCCTCACCTGGCCTCTCATGACTGTGGGGATGCTGCAACAGTCGTAAGTGTGAAAAATGGTCATAAGTCACTTTTTTCAGTGCCATTGTACCTTTGAATGGTCACTCCACACAAGCAACGTACCAGCAAAGGAGGAGAAAAAAACTCCAGAGACGTTTCTGAGACAGGAAGTCTAGTCTGCCAAGAATTTAATAAGGGTTAACAGAGAGGCAGTTTCTGGAAGCAACACCAGAATGTTTCCTTCCTGCCTTCCTTACAGGATTAGTCCTGTAATTTCTTCTAACAACTAGTTCTCCAAACTGCTTAAAATGTTAACAACCGGTTCTAGCGAATAGGTGTGAACTGGTAGAATCCCACCCCTGAAGGAAGCCCACTATAACTACATAGCCAAAAAGGCATTAAGAGTTGTTAACGTAATCCTGCGTAGACTGACCAATGGGCTTAATGGCCCATTAACAAAGGTGGGGGGCTGAGTTTCGGCCTCTCTGAGTTTCTACTTCTCTTTTAGGGGAAATACTCTACCTTTTTAGTAATATCCTAAAATATTTCATTTTTCTAGGAGAGGGGTGGGTTATAACTTCCAACACAGGCTTGCAGGATAACTCTGCCATAGTCTACCCTGATAGGGCTCAGGTTTGAATTCAGAGGTCGGTAAAAAAAAGGCATTAAGAGTTGTTAACCTAATCTTATGGAGCTTTTTCTCTGGTAATATCACACTATTAATCAGAGCATACAAAACATTTGCTAGACCAATACTTGAATACATCTCATTAGTCTAGAACCTGCATTACGTATCTGATATTAACAGTTGAGAAAGTCCAGAAATATTTCACAAGAAGAGCTATCCATTCCTCTACTCGTTGCAGGATATCTTATGCCACCAAGCTTGAAATTCTAGATCTAGAAAATCTAGAACTATGCCGCCTTCAGTCCAATCTAAGTATAGTATAATACAAGAGCAAACAATAGATACAAACTCAAGGTGAATCGCACCAAACTTGATTGCAGGAAATACAACTTCAGCAACAGAGCGGTCAATGTCTGGAATAATCCACCTGACCTTGTGGTTTCTTTCCCAAACCCTAAAAACTGTAACCTTTGAGTGTCTACTATTGACCTCACCCCTTTCCTAAGAGGTCTGTAGGGGGTGTGTATAAGCGCACCAATGTGCCTACTGTCCCTGTCCTATTGTTTCTTTTTATTTTTCTTATATGTATCCATTTCATGTATTCATAACTATGTTTATACTTATACCTGTTATTTTATAATCGCTTGACAAAATAAATAAATAAAATAAAGGAAGGAAGGAAGGAAAGATGAGAAGAAAATAAGCAAAGAAAAGGAAGAGGAGGAGGCAGTGGACAACAAGGGGGAAGAAAAGGAGAAGGGGAAAAAGAAGAAAGAGAAGGAGTACTTCCTGTATACAACTGGCATTTATTGTGAGAGAATTATTTCCCTTTTGTCTTCTATGGGACATCTCAACAGAACAGTGATACTTTAAACACTGTTATTGTTTTGTGTTCTGTTCTTGTTTTTTGTTCTGTTTTTTTTTTTAATGCCTCAGATAATGGGCTAGTCACAGACTCATGGATTTAAACAAACTCTATTTGGGCGCCTGACTGACTGGCAATTGTGGGCAATCATTTTAACTGTCACAAGGTGTACGGCAAAGTGTGAGTGCTCTTCCATGAAATGTTTATATTTCATAAACAAAATGATGTGCTTAACGGTTGGAGCAATGGGAGGGTTCCAGTTAATGCTTTTTCCAATGTGTGAGGTAGATTATTAATGCGCTCCAGTAGCTGTTAATTTCAGTTTGCCGAAATGATTTATGAGGAGGTAAAGGAGAGAGACATAATCTAATTGAGATCAGAACTACTGTTCTAGGTGAAAAGCCCCACCATAGATTCCAGCCACAACAGAATGATTAATATCCAATAAGTAAATAATCCATTTAATTACTGCAAACATTACTTTTGACAATTCTTTTGTCAGTAAATGAAAGAGCAAAGAAGACAATACCCTCTCTAATCTCCTCCCAAAAAGAAAATATTTTTAGGATGTCCCCCACCTACCGAAGAGGCATGAAAAAGTTATTTCCACAAAGGTTAGGGTTATAGGGTTAGCTATAAAGAAAGCATATGTCCTAATCATGCCATTGAGATGGCAATGGGAACATTTTTACTGTAATGTGAAAAACTACTCCGCTATCAAAACAAAATCAGTCTAAAGGCAGAGAAGAGAAAGGTTAAAAGAGGAGGACCCAGTACTTTGCTATTTTGGTTTCAAATCAAAAATGGATTTTAAGGGATTGATTACATTCTCTTTATTAACCCCAGGGGAAAAAAAACAGGTAGATTTTCTACTGTCGTATTGTGTTAAACTTTTAAGCTCTCTGCCATAGTAGATCAGCAAGAGCTCCTTGGCTCCAATTGTTTAATAATAACCTATGAAATGAAAGAGAGAAAGAGAGATTACATAGATAGAGGAGAGAGAGAAAAAAGGAGGGAAGAGAGAGAAGAAAGGAAAAAGGGAGAAAGGAAGGGAAAGGGAGGGAGATTATCTGCCATTAACTGGCCATGGAATAAATATTTTATTCATAAAACTGATTGTGAGATCGAAACAAGAAATCATGGAAATGTTTCTTGGTATCATCAGACTTTTCTCAAACTGTAGAAGTCAAAAAGAACAGTCTTCCCCCCCCCCCCCCTGTTTTTCGGATTATGTGTCAGTAAAAATATACCAACATACAGTCGTATTTAAAGTTACATTTTTAAAATTGTTTTTATTACAATTTTTGGAAATACAAATCTCACTCATATTTATAACAACATTTTGGCATCGACAAATACATGTATTTTATATACATTATTATATACATACATAATTTGATATTTTACTAAGGTCTCTTTCTATATTTACCATAATCCTTCTTCCTAATCTTTATATCTGTTTTTTAACCACTCATAACTTTTATCCCATATTACATTAAAGTTACATTTTAAAGTGAATGTGGCCAGCAGTACAACACCAGTCAGCAACCTTTTTTCCTTTGGCTTAATTGAGGCCTGAACTCTGTGCATGACTCATTCTAACATCAACTATGAGGAACTACATAAAGTACCTCATGGAATTTGTGTTTCTTAGAAGACTTGTTGCCTTTGGCAAAGGAAAGCTGTATTGTACCCCTCACAGATGTGGAATGGTCTTCTTAAAAATCATTTAATATGTTCTTTCCTGCTATAAGATTATTATTGGGGGGGAAGGAGAGCATGTTGCTTTGTCCTGTTACTTGCCAGACATGTAGATCTTAAAGGTCTTGAGGAGAATGGGTCTCTTGGGCCTCACGGAATTTAACTAAAACTTTCAGCTGATGCTTTCAAGAAACATCTTCTGATAGGGACTGGGAATCTGTAGTGATTCTGCACAAAGGAAAAAAAAAAAATCTGCAAAATAGACTTTTTGGCAGATCACTCAGATTCCTATGAATCCATGTTTGTTTTTTAATCTTTTTTTTTTTAAAGAAAAGCAAGTTCCTGGTCCTTATGGCTGAGAAGGCAGCGGGGACAGAAATGGTATTCAGCCAGTTCTAACAGGTTCTGGAGAACCAGTAGTGGAAATTTTGAGTAGTTTGGAGAACCAGCAAATGCCAATTCTGACTGGCCCCACCCCCATCTATTCTCTGCCTCCCGAGTCCCAGCTGATCAGCTGGATCTTCTTTTGTTGCCCTACACAGGAGAACGGAGCTGGAAAGCAGGTTAGTGGAGTGGGAAGGGAATAACCACACCCAATAAGCTGTGCCCACAGTACCGGTAGTAAAAAAAAATTGAATACCACCACTGATTGGGGACAATGTTTTCTGAAATCACACAAAGCTACAGGTCAGATGAATAAAACATCAGGAGTTAGATGATAGAACTTCAATATCTTATTTGCTTCTTGCCATTCCCCACAATTAATAGAACTCATGCTGATCAATCATACGGGCATGATTTGCATGATTTATATAAGTAAGTGAATCTGGGATTTGCAAACACAGAAACTGGATTGTCTTCAGACAAAGATTGCAATTGTTTGTTTTTTCCCCTTAGTGGACACGCAGCCTACCCCCTAATGGGATTAGTATGGATCCATCCTTGGAATGAGACCAACAAAAAAGAAAATATTTTTCTGATTCATAATAATTTGCATGGCGTCAGAAGAAAAAAAACAACTAGATTTTCCCCCCCTCCTTGTTAGATGTTACCCGCTTTTGGACAGAGAAATCTGTCTTAAATTCAACAAGATTGTGTTGCAATCAACATCATGAAAGCATTTAATGGGCATTTTGCAGTTGATTTCAGGCAGATATAAAATTTCCTGTAAGATTCACCCAGCTAAATTATTTCCTTGTCTTGAATCAGTTAGATAAACTTGTGGCAACTGAATGACCTAAAGGTGTGTTCAGAGATTGATTGATTGATTGATTGATTATAACCTTTCAAATCAGTCTAGCGCTGGCTTAGGAATTAAGAGACTGTGAATTTCACATGTCCCTTAGGCATAAATGCTGGTTGGCTGACTTTGGACCAGTCATTCTCTCTCACGCAAACCACCCTAGGAGACATGAGAATTTGATATGTTTGGAATTGCTCCAAGTTGACTTGTTCCCAACCTGGACTTCAGATCTTCCAATGGTGCACCCATCACAGCTGTAATTGAAGGGATTACCAATCCCAGAATTTTCCAGCCATCAACAGGCTTACTCCAAAAAAATAGTGTATAAATCAATAAACAAAACTTGGAGCTCCATCCCAGCACATGATTGGGGAAAGTTAAATTAGATAGTAAATTGCCAAAAAATACATTCTTATTTAGCATGGAAGGGGTGGGATCAGACTTCCCTAGCAAGTATTTCACATTAATTATAGTGTTCAAAAATCATGAAAGTTGGATGAGACCTTTGAAGTGCTAAAAATACAGTTCCTAATAATATAGAACCCCTTCGCTCCCTAAACTAAGCCATTCTGACTGTAAATTATGAGCCTAACAGCTGGCTGCCAATGAAGCTAAGTATTAATTGTGTGTTCACTACAGTGCCTTGTGTAAATCAATATGAACAATGAGCATGGTAGCCTTCTTCTCTAGACCAGGGTGATATAGATACCTTACCTACTGTGGAAATAATTTAAGGCCGGCTGTCACATCTCTTGGACCCAGCATCATCCTTTGTGTCTTTGCCATAAACAAGAGGGTAAGGGGGAGACTGGGAATTGGGAAAATATTGCATCCTGTAAAAAACAAAAACTATCACAAATTTTTCCAAGTATGCTGACAAAACCTGTTCTTCACCATGAGTTTTCATTCCTTCCAAAGAGGTCAAAATTGTCCATAGAGATTCTCAATCACCTAGGCCACAGTTGCCTCAAAGATGCTTTTTCAAAAGGCAACTGGGCTGTTTTTCCTGGAGAAGGAGGAAGAAGAGGAGGAGGAGGAAGAGGAGGGAGGAGGAAGAAGAAAAAGAAATCCGTTCTGGCAGGACTGTGGAGGTGATGGAAGGACGTCCTGTCAAAACAAATCCTTCCATCACCATCCTGCCAGAACCGATGAAGCTTCTTGGATGAGAAGTGAAACATTTTCTTCTTCTTCTTCTTTGAGAAAAAACAACAACAACTCAGTTGCCTTTTGAAAAAGCACCTTTGAGGTCAAAATTGCTTTCGTGTTCATTTTGGTGGTGGTGGTGGTGTTGAGTATACCCAGACATTGTTGTGAGATAAGTGAGAGTGTGATTTTAATTGTTGCCCTTTTCACAGGCAACACAGCTTTCTTAATAGTCCATGAGCTCCCTGACTACCCAATGCTTCCTACTCTGAAATGGTTGCATGTTCCTTTTTTTCCTTCTTTTTCTTATCACGCATCTCTTCATTATTATAAAGCCTCTTTGGCCACCCAAGCTTTGTAAATTAGGGAAGGGGAAGATATGGGGGAATTCCTTCCTGAAGTCTTTTCTTTGGGTTGAATTGAAGCAAGGGAAGCTATTATTCCCGACAAAATGAAGAAGAAAACAAGTGGATAAAAAAAATGTAGAATTTTTGGGAACACTACAAAATACGACAATAAGGTAAAATGCTAAAATGCTCATTGCTCATTGGAAAAACTAAGTATGCTTTATCTACTGGTTGGAGTAACCATAGAGATGTGACCTGGCAACTGACACTATTGATCAAAAATAGCTCCCTCCCTGTAGCAAGCAGTTATGTGGGTAATTTTCATCAAGACCACAACACAGAGAACAAGAGAAACTGGCTCTTCTTTTTAAAAGAAAGTATATTAAACAAAAATGCTTTTAAGGCAGTGGCTGGACTCCTAAACCATGCTCAAATATATTGTGGTTTATTTTATTTTGGCATGCTATTCTGTGCAAATCAACCATTTATGTTTAGTAGTTGGCCCTCTGAAATACAGTACTTTATATACAGCTACATTGCTTTTTCTAAGGGGCATGCTGTACCTCCTTTCTTTGGGTATTTCAAAATTGATTGAAAACCGTACTTCTTCAGTAGAGTTTAGTCCCTGATGATAAAATGTAGATGACCAAAGGAAGGAAGGAAGCAAGCAAGCAAGCATAGAGTCTGCTTGGATGGGTGGTTGAACTAGATGACCTACAAGGTCCCTTCCAATTCTGTAAATCTGTAATAGGAAGGAAGGAAGGAAGGAAGGAAGGAAGGAAGGAAGGAAGGAAGGAAGGAAGGAAGGAAGGAAGGAAGGAAGGAAGGAAGGAAGGAAGGAAGGATAATGTGGGAATCTAACCATTTGTGCCTTATTCACTGAACCCATGATCATGTCTCCGCATGTTGTATGACCTCAATAGATTATCCCTAATGCTTACGCACAAGCCAGATGTTTTCATGTTTGCCATGGGAGATAAACAATCAAGTCAACCAAAAGTTTTCTTCCAAAGTAAACAGATCGCAACTTCAATTAATATTGATGCTTACATGAAATTAGAGCAACATTGCTCTTTCCAAATGGCACACCTCCTTTCATTAAAGCCACGTGTAAACCAGTTGTATTATAACTTTGGGCTGAACGCAATCTCTTAAACCCATTATGTATGATTTAGGATAAGTTGACATGACCCCAAGCAGTTTTTTTAGTGGGGGAGGGGGTGGATTTCTAAATAGAGAAACATTTTCCATCAGTGAAGTCTCTCCCTGGTCTTTTTCAGTTGAAGAGAAAGACAAAATATGAGAAAACCAACCATCTGAAAACAAGCTGATGTAATATAACAGAGCCTAGCTCCACAAACCATGTTCCTGGCAGTAGATTGGATTACCTGTATATTGTACAATAAATGGGTTAGAACTGCACTCATTTTTGCATGCATGGGGGTAGATGGGCAACATTTATATGTCACAAAGCCTTTGACAAAGGTTATTTCCATACTTAAATTGAGCAATGCATCGAAGCTGGCAAAAGGAAAGGAAGGGAGGGGGGGAAAAGAGCTTGTGTTACAATGGTGCCTTTAAAAAAATTGCTTCATCTATTGATAGTTTTGTCCCACACTCAAAGCAATTTCCAGAATACAGAATGTGCAGCCGGGAAGCAAAAGGAGTTCTAATTAAATCAGCAAAGGATTTCTTTATTTCACGTGAACAATGTGAGTCAAAAGTGATTGCTTCCATGAGGAAAAATTAAATTAAGCTCTATGTGAGAAGTCTGCCATCCTCAATGTATTTCCACATCCAATGTTTGCAACAGCTTTTATTCTCTTCATAATGGCTTCAATGAGAGAGGGGAATCTCTCTAAATATAGAAGTTCAAAATCCTATTCTGAAAGAGAATACATTTTAACCTCTCCTCTCAGGTTGAAATAATAGAAAAGCCCCTTCGCATTTTTTTTTTAATGGTTTCGGTGACAAAACCCACCAAGTTAATAAATCCCCTTATTTTAATATTTAATTACAGGGATCCAGGCTAATGCATGTAATGCAGAGGTTGCCCTCATAAGCTTAATGATGGTGGGTAATTGCCCTCAGAACAGGGTACGTATTAATTTTTACAAATGGACAGAGTAAATTAAGTGCAGCAGCAGCGTTCTGTACTATGGGATATAGAGACACCAGCTCCCAGAATCCTTCACGTTTTCCACATTCCTTCTTGCATGAAAGAAAGCATTATTCCTGATGCCTATCATCGTTTATCTCATTTTGGGGAAGGGTCATGCCATTTTTTAATCTACTATATCCACAGATTTTACAACCCTTTGCTCCACAGTCTGCTTTCACCAGAGTACTAAGCCCATTTGGTGGCTTTGTAATGGTTTTCCACCAAGGTGCAGAGTTTGTCTCCCAGTTGATGTCAGGGTAGTAAAAAAAATCCATAATTATTGTGGTGTGTTTCCTACACACCTTAGTTAACTGATTAGCAAAACGTTCATCCATTTCAGGGGTGTCAAACTCAAGGCCCAGGGTCCGGATCCGGTCCACGAGGTGCTTAGATCAGGCCCACAGGGTCACCCTGGAAACAGCAATGGACTGGCTGTGGGTGACCCTCCCGAGCTCCGTTTTTGCTGGCAGAGGGTTGCAGGAGGCCATCACAGCCAAAAACAGAGCTGAGGAGCGCGTTATCACTGGATGAGCAC
Source organism: Hydrophis major (assembly GCA_033807585.1). Classification (NCBI taxonomy): domain Eukaryota; kingdom Metazoa; phylum Chordata; class Lepidosauria; order Squamata; family Elapidae; genus Hydrophis; species Hydrophis major. The sequence goes on from CM066333.1 coordinate 15,113,495, forward strand.
TCAGGCTGCCACAGGCGCCCCCGACACGAGTAATGATGAGCTGGCTACGCCCACCCTGGCCCTCCAAGGTCAAACACAACCCTGATGTGGTCTTCAATGAAATCGAGTTTGACCGCCTTGATCCAGTGATGGGATTCAAAACATTTTACTACCAGTTATGTGGGCGTGGCTTGGTGGGCATGGCAGGGGAAGGATACTGCAAAATCTCCATTCCCTCCCCACCGCACTAACCTGCTTTCCAGCTCCATTCTCCTGTGCAGGGCAACAAAAGAAGCCCTAGCTGGTCAGCTGGGACTCAGGAGGCAGAGAATAGATGGGGGCGGTGCCAGTTAGAGGTGGCATTTGCCGGTTCTCCAAACTACTCAAAATGTCCACTACCGATTCTCCAGAACTGGTCAGAACCTTCTGAATACCACATCTACTCTGATCTATTTCCTCTGGTTGGTTGGGTGGCCTGTAGTATATACCCATGGCAACATCATTCTTTTTGTCCTTTTATATTGACCCAAATGCATTGAAGACTTACAGTCGGTCACAATCTGATCTACAGTTTGACCTGGGACCCTGCAGCCACACTGAGGGGAGGATACTATGCCCTCATTTACACAGAGAGTTCCAACAGACGCCATGTGAGGTGCAAATCCTATTCAGGGTTATCCATTGCTGATGTGGTCATTCAAAGCTGGCACCTTTTTTGTGGGGTCATTTATATGTCTTCCTATGTCTGTGTGTTCAACGGCCCATCTGGCTTTCCATTGGGGATCGATGTTAAAGTTGTTGGGTAGATGTTGTAGAAGAGCCAGTGGGGACTTCTTGAATTTGAGCCTTCCAGCTAATAAATCAGGAAGGTTGACATGCACCAATAGGAGGGAGTTGTTCATAATTTTTCTGTATTCTCTCACTGGCGTGTCTTGCCTAAGGCAGCGAACACATATTTTCTTCACAATCACCCTGTGAGGTGGGTTGGGCTGAGAGAGAAAGTGACTGGCCCAACATCATCCAGCTGGTTTTCATGGCTAAGGCAGGACTTGAACTCAGGGTGTCCTGCTTTCTAGCCTGGTGCCTTAACCACTATACCAAATTGGCTCTCATCTACTGTAATTTTGTTATAAGGAGGCGGTTCCTCACCTAAGGAACTCAAATTGCGACTGACATTCATGAGGCGGGCACCTGTATCAGAAAATAAATAACGTTTATAATATTCTATTTCACAAAATATAATTGGATTTGATTATGGAGGGAGGAAAGACAATTTTGGTGAAATCTTTATTGGTGGCATGAGAAGTTCTGGCACAAAACCTGCCACAAAGAACTTCCGGAAAAGGCAGTCAGAGAGGTAACAAGGAAATATGTCTATGGAGATTCTCAGTCATACAGGTCATGGTTGTTCCAAAGATACTTTTTCAAGAGGCAACGGGACTTTCTGTTTTTATTTTGGAGATTTTTCGCTTCTCATCCAAGAAGCTTCATCAGAGCCGAAGAAGCTTCTTGGATGAGAAGCGAAACATCCTCAAAGAAAAACCAGAAAGTCCCTTTGCCTCTTGAAAAAAAAAAAAAAGCACCTTTGGGTTAACAATGAGATAGGAAGTTGAAAACCAAAATACAACACCAGAACTTCCTGTCATCTTGCAACAATCAAAAATTAATTGAAATTAAACCTAAAGCACTCTGAAATTGAAGCAGAAAAAAAAATAAAAGATTTACTAATTGGGCATTTGTTTTTTGTTTACTTTCAGTAAGTAATTTCAGTAAGTTGAACCCAGAGATATATGGGTAGCCCTGAAAGAAGAGGGCTGAGCCAAACTTTCATGGCTTGATGTCTGCACCAGGTATGGAATGGAAGAAGATGGTAATAAAAGAAGAATGGGGAGTTTACAATCCACAAACTAATTTGTGTTGTTTCTGCAACACTGCAACACTGTGACTCATGCATATATTAATGAAATTGCAAGGAAAGCTTTGGCTCCATTTCATCAGAGTGGCTCGATTAAAGGGCAGCAGGCAAGAGGCTGGCACCTCTTGCCAAAATGCTAGCATGCGGGGAGGCATCAATTTGCAATCTTCTCATTCAGTATAAAATTGTAGCAGTTTAAGTAAGAGCAGGCTTGCACATTGGCTGGAAGGGGCAGAGAGCTGATTGCTCAGGGAAGAACAGGTGCCCTAGTGCTATCTTATGATATGCAGCTTGCAAGCCCAAGAGCGGTAGTCCTTGACTTATGACCACAATTGAGCCCCAAATTCCTGTTAAGTGAGTTTTGCCCCCTTTTAGGACTTTTCTTGCGTTGTTAAGCAAATCAGCGCCGTTGATATGTTAGTGATGGGGTTGTTAAGTCAATCTGGCTTCCCCATTGATGTTGCTGGTCAAAATGTTAACCGTCATAAATATGAGTCAGTTGCCAAACACCTGAATTTTGATCACATGATCCATGGGGGATGCTGCAACGGTTGTAAGAGTGAAAAATGGTCATAAGCCCCTTTTTGCAGTGATGTTGTAACTTTGAATGGTCACTAAATGAGCTGTTGTAAATCAAGGACTACCTGTCATCTCTTCTCAAATGACTCAATCCAGAATGTAAATAATTTATGCAACAGGTATGGTTACTCGGTGGTAATATATAAATAGTCCTCGACTTACAACAGTTCATTTAGTGACCATTTGAAGTTACAATGGCCCTGAAAAAAAGTGACCGTTGCAAGATCCCCGTGGTCATGTGATCAAAATTCAATTCATATTTATGACGGTTGTAACGTCCTGGGGTCATGTGATCACATTTGCGACCTTCAGAGAAACAAAGTCAATAGGGAAGCCGGATTCACACAACAGTCATGTTACTACCTTAACACCTGCAGTAACTCGCTTAACAACTCTGGCAAGAAAGGTTGTAAAATGGGGCAAAACTCACTTAACAAATGTTTTGCTTAGCAAGGCTCAATTGTGTCATAAGTCAAGGACTATTTGTAATAGACCCAATATATCAGGGGCATTGGTCCCCAGGATGCTAGAAAGCGAAACCACATCCATGGGATGCAGGCAGCACATGAAACCACGCTCCCTCCCAGTGGTGGGATTCAAGCATTTTTACTTCTGGTTCTGTGGGCGTGGCTTGGTGGGCGTGGTGTGATTTGATGGGTGTGGCTTGGTGGGCATGGCAAAGGAAGGATACTGCAAAATGCCCATTCCCTCCCCACCCCACTAACCTGCTTTCCAGCTCCGTTCTCCTGTGCAGGGCAACCAAAGAAGACCCAGCCAATCAGCTGGGACTTGGGAGGCAGAGAAGAGATGGGGGAGGGGCCAGTCAGAGGTGGGATTTGCCGGCTCTCCAAACTACTCAAAATTTCTACTACCGGTTCTCCAGAACTGGTCAGAACCTACCGAATACCACCTCTGTCCCAAATGGGAAAAGCTAAGTTAGACTACAGGGAGTCCTCAACTTACAACCATCCTTTTAGCACCTGTTCAAAGTTACAACGGCACCAAAACAAAGTGACACATACTTACGACCATTGGAGTATTCCCACAATCATATGATCAAAACCCATGCACTTGGCAACCGGCATGTATTTATGATAATAGTTGCAGTGTCTCAGGATTTTGTGATTGCCATTTGTGACTTCCCAGCCGGCTTTTGACAAGCAAAGTCAATGGGGGGGGGGGGAAGCTGGGTTCATTTAACAACCACATGATTCACTTAACAACTATGGCCAAAGTTATAAAATCGGCCGTGACTCATTTAACAAGAACCTTTAATAACAGTAGAAATTCTGGCCTCAATCGTGGTTCATAAGTCAAGTAATAAATTGTCCAAATCTCCCCCTGAAACATCTGCTCCCTTAGTGAAATCTCCGTATGAATATTTTTCCATTAATTATGGATTTCACAGGCTGGCTTGGTAGTTGTGAGAAATGTCCCATTAATACATTTGGATAACTGAATTATAATTCATGGCTTCCCAAGAATCAGGAGAGACCCACCAGTCTATAAAGGCTAAAGCATTGACCTAGAAGAAAATCTCAGTCCGGGGCTGCCTTATTAAATTCCACTTTAATTTTTAATATTTATTTATTTATTCCATTTATAAAGCTGGCTGATCAAGACAGGAATTCCTTAGCACATGAATCAATAAAACATGTTGGCAAAGCCCGCACTATGGAGCTTTCATAAGGAATCAAGTCCTGGGACTCCTATGGCAGGAGTGTACTATTGTTGTTTCACTCTTTAAAGCAATACTTCTCAAACCTACGCAATGTCAGTGTCCCAGGGAATCTCCATTCCGATCAGTAACTCCGAGACAAGCATAATCTCAAAAGTATTTTTATTAGAATAGCACCTGGCATATCTGTGGAATTTCAAAACTAAAAGTTTCCCAGACTTCCCACAATGTCCCAACCTACAAACCATCCCCTTTTTAATCATCATCAGACCACATGAACCAATCCCAAAGTAAGTTCCATTTCTTCCTGCGCCACACTCTTTGACCTTGAACTAACAAAAGAATTAATTTTGTCTACTAAGAGCTACTCAATTAAAATCACCCCCCTCCCACTTTCTCCAGCTATGTGGCAGTGAGGAATAAGGATTCCAAAGCTGACACACTACTTTACTACAGGTGGACTTCAACAGAGTTGAAATCTACCTCTCGTAAAGTGGCCAAGGTTCAGAAACATTGCTATAAAATATAAAATACATCACTATCATTATTAATGTTCTGTTTGCCATAAGAAATCGGTTAATAAAATTGAGTAAGAATCACATTCAGTTTCAAGCAATCCCACCGTCAAAGCACACCTAAAAATCTGGGACCTAAAAAGAGCATATTTGCTCTATCTTTATGGAAACATTTTTTGTTCAGCTTCCTGAATTAGCAGGGGCAGTTGAATCTGGTAGAGGACAATGCTGCCTAGAAGCCTTAATGCCCAGCTTGGTGTATGCTATTCTTGCTTTAATGCAGTGATCCAATTAACCTTTTGGCAGAATTAAAATGACCTTCAGTTGGCCCGGTGACTTCCAATAGTAGCAGGTTGTTAACTTTAAGCAAGCTTTTGAGATGGCCATGAACAACATCTGTTAAAACTGACAAAAGGTCAAATCCATTTAAGTTAACTGGACCACACGTGGCTGATCGGGCAGCCTTATACAGTATGGCAAGATGAAGAAAGGAGGGGATTTGAAAGTCCAGGGTTGACTGTGAGTTCTACAGTGTATACCAAGAACCCAAGACATTAAATCTGGCGCAAATTCTTGGCTTGGTCTAGTTTGAATCTTATGCTAAAAGGAATGGAGGTCATCTGTGTGCTTCTTCCTTCCCTTTATAGCCCCTTATGCCCTCCAGAAGAGCTGCTCCAGATAGCACTTGAACCTGCTAGAAGATAGAGTAAAGAATGGCAAGATACATTGGTCTTGGGCAAATATTTTGGGCACTCATCTATCTCTACTATAGGTGAGAATAAGAGAGGGGGAGAGAGAGATACAGGAAGGAAGGAAGGAAGGAAGGAAGGAAGGAAGGAAGGAAGGAAGGAAGGAAGGAAGGAAGGAAGGAAGGAAGGAAGGAAGGAAGGAAGGAAGGAAGGAAGGAATGGTAGCCGTTGTCAATTTTTGATCTTGATCATCTTCAAGCTTTCATGAAGCTTAAACTGTCACTTCCCAAGGAATGTGGATCTTCAGATGAGAAGGGAGGTTTCCTATATGTACCTTTCCCTATCTTCTCATGCATCCATTCAAAACTGCTGAAAAGCGATGGGTTTTTTTCCTCTTGGTTTTGACCTGGAAAGGAATATCTTAGAGTGCTCTTAGTTTTAATACAAAGATGGTTAATCTGAATTTCCAATTAATAATACTTGGAGCTCCTTGGACTATAATTACCGAAACCTGTTGCCAAAGTTATCATTTTTAAGTGGGAAATAATTGTAGTTCTGACTCCAATGTAAGTTTGTCATGATTAAAACAAAAAAAGGGAACCTTGAAAAATACAGAATAGAATATAGAATAACAGGAGTTGGAAGAGACTTTGGAGGTGTCCCAACCCAATCCTCTACCCAAAGCAGGAGACTCTGTCCAAGGGTCTTCAAACTTGGCAAGTGTAAGACTTGTGGACTTCAACTCCCAGAATTCCTGAGCTAACATGACTGGAGGAGGAATTCTGGGAGTTGAAGTCCACAAGTCTTAAAGCTGCCAAGTTTGAAGACCTCTGCGGGACCATTCCAGACAAATGGTTGTCCTATTTCTTCTTAAAAACCTGCAGTATGGACCACCCACAACTTCTGAAGGGAAACCATTCCAGTGATGGAATTGTTCTCTCTGGTAGGAACCTTCTCCTTACTTCTAAGTTAGTGATTGTTTTGATAACTTTCCATCCATTACTTTTGTCTTGCCTTCAGGTGCTTTGGAAAATAGGTTATCAACCTCTTCTTTGTGACCGCCTCTCAAATTTTGGAAGACTGCAATTAGAAGTTTCCCTCTCCAAAATCTCCGTCCAAAACTGTTGTTGGGTACGTGTTGCTGCTTCAGCCACATGGCCACCTTGAGATACATAGGAACAATACATAGACCTTTGGCTATTGGCTTTGAGTTGAAGCATTTACATCAATCTCAACAATGTAGTTGCTTTATCAGCAAAATGGGTGGCATATAAATTTAACAATTAAATAATTATAATAAGTAAATAAATAAATTTTGCTTAATTTCATTTCCCTGTGCAAACCAATTAGAATGAACAAAGCGGATGAGAATTTTTTTTCCCTCTTATTTTGATCCCTGCAACGCCGAAACTTTTTCTCAAAAATGGTCCTTGGATCGTTTTCTTTATCCCTTCCCTTCTGGGGGTGGGGAAACAAAAAATAAATAAACATGTTGATGAACTGTATTAACATAGTGCATTAAGATGGGTAACATGGTAATTATTTTTTGCATAATCAATATCGTCAAGTCCTTTTTCTGAGCCTCCTTTGGTGTTTATTTACATTTATTCCAGAGGCGTCAGATTCTATCAGGACCAAAACCGATTTTCTTTCTGAACTCTTAATCTCACCTTTAATTCCCCCCTTAAATCCATTTGGGTTCTGCTTAGCATCCCCGCTTTGCATTCGGCTTAGGAGTCTTGGGTGTGTAAAACAAGCTTTTTAGTGCACCAAAGCGTGAAAGAACAGGAGGGTCTTATATTAATTGCTGTTACGCTGGTGATTATTTATGATAATTATTTATTTTCCAAGCCATTTCTGTTTATGATGTGATGCATTTGAGCCCTAAAGGCATTAGGTGCATTATTCATTGGGTACATTAGTCAGAACATGTATGTGTATAAAGAACTAATGATCCATATTAAATTAATGATGCTATAAAAAAGAAAAATGTGCCCCCTATACCACCCGGCTAAGGAAGACAACTCTGGTTTTAGAAGGACCCTAGGAAGGGTAGCAGAAATCTAATCAAATGAAGCATTGGACTGTTCTGCTCTCCAAAATTCCATTTCTCGAAATGTGCTTGTACACAATGTTGGTTTTTATTAAAACAAATTAATTCAGTCATTAAGGAATCATACGGTAAGTGTCTCATAAGTCAGGACCTTCAGTGTAGCAAATTGATTAAATGACTGTGTAATAGTCTCTTTAAACAAATCTAGTGTAACAAGTTAATAGATCTGCTCAATTACTATGCTGGAGTGGTAGGAATGCAGGCCTTGCTCATTAAACCTTGGGCGGCTGTTCTTGAAGATTTTCTGTAGGCTCCTTGCCGTTAAAGGGGGGTGGGATTAAAATACCCACTGAAAATTGATTGCTAGCCTGCCAATAAATATTTTAAAAAAGCAGAGTTGGTGGGGGTGAATTAGAAGTGTGGAACAAGAAGGAGCGAGGGAGAAACTTCTAAAGTAAGGGATTTTACGAAATATACAGTAATATTCATGAAACTGCTATATCCAGGACCCTGATTTATACCTACTGTAAGTCAGCCTCATCATAGCTGGGGTGGTCAGAGTTAAACACATCATCAGTTTAGAATTCTTGTGTTGCCACAAAAGATCCAAGTCCATTCCCTTTTAATTCCATTGACCCCTACCTAGTGCCAATTTACTGTTGTTAGTTGACCAAATTCTTATGTATGGATTTGAAGAAAAAAAATTCTATGCTGCAAATTTTAAAAGTTGATTCTTTGCACCTGACAAATTTGGGAATGAGATATTTCTTCTTTTGAGTTCTCCTCTTCTTTATTTTCCAAGCAATAATATGCTAGAACTGATATGGGACCTATAAGCACCATCCCAGTTTAAGCTTAGCCTCTTCTGACGCCTACTGATACATTGCAGAAAAATACCAAATATTTACTAGTCAGCTCCAAAAAGAAATGAGCCTGCCATAGTGATGGATAAATCAGTCCATGTTGGTTTCACTTTTCATTCCCGTTTCCTCTAACATTAATTTCAGACTTTTTCTCCTTCCACTGGTGAATTTTATGTTTTTGAACAGTCCACATGGAAATAGTTATGCTTTTTCAAGGACATACCTTCTAAGACATGTCATGTTTTCCCTACTACATATATATGTAATTCCCCTTTCATACAGTTTATGGTGTATATACATTTTCCTATACAGATAGTCCTTGACTTATGACCACAATTCAGCCCAAAATTTATGTTGCTAAGTGTTGTGGTCCACCAGCCGCCTGTGGAGATGGCAGCAGAGTCAGACAGTGAGGAGGAACATGGGCCAGTCCGGGAGTCTGGGAAGGACCCAGATGAGGGTCCTGCATGCGATACAGAGATGGGTCCAGGGCCATCTGGGAGTTATGGGCTGACTCCGGAGCCTCCAGAATCTGGCAGCAGTGAGGCAGAGGAACATGGGGAGCCTGTTCCCAATATGCTGTCAGAAGGCAAGTGCAGCTAAGACAAAAGGGGCAACACGGGAGTAAGGCTTGGAGGTGATTGCCCTTCCCATAAGATATAAAGGAAATGCAAAGGGACAGGAACCTTTGCAGGAAGCAACGTCATTCGCTCTGTTCGGATTCAACCTTGAAGCTCCGTGTGGACTTTGTACTTCATTTGGCTTTTTACAGTTAATTGGCACTTTAGTTGTTGGTAGTAATTCAAAGGAGATGCAAGCGGGTGCTTATCTTGAGAGACTGTTTGGGACTCATTATGGGCTGGGAATGAACATAATTCCCAGCGCTGAAATAAAACAAGAGTTGTTTTAACTAAGCGTGTGCTTAACTCTCAGGAAGCCTTGGTCAGAACACTAAGCAAGACATTTGTTAAGTGAGTTTTGCCTCATTTTATGACCTTTCTTGCAGACTTGTTAAGTGAATCCCTGCAGTTGTTCAATTAGTAATCCTGTCTTGCGAATTTGGCTTCCCTCTTGACTTTTGATTATCAGAAGCTCACAAAAGGCGATCATATGACCTCGGGCCACTTGCAAACATCATAAATATGAGTCAGTTGCCAAGTTGTCCAAATTTTGATCATGTGAGCATGGGGATGCTGCAACGGTCGTAAGAGTAAAAAAAAAAAAGGTCATAAGTCACTTTTTTCACTGTTGTTGTAACCTCGCATGGTCATTAAATGAATTCTTGTATTGCAAGGATGTTCTGTATAGGTATATATTTATCAAGCTGGTTTGGAAAATTATGCCAGGTATAAATGTGGATGTGATTTTTAATAACCCATACATTGAAAAAAATGCAAATTGCTCATTTAATTAAAGTTGTGAATTTAGCTAATTCCTAATGGGGTAGATGAGTGTGCCAATACGCTCTTGCACACTTCTGTAAGTTGTAATAAAACACAGAATTCTGCTTTTCACTGTACCACCTCTCTACCCTCATCTGCAAAATAAGAAATGTGTTGTAGAAAACAGGGAGGAAAAAAAGTGGGATTCACAGAGCACATTCTCACAATATGTTGAAGGTAAGTTGCCAATAAAAACCCAAACTAATCCAACAGGCTGAGTTGACACAATACTTTTAAGCCATCCCGTAACTACAACAACAATAACCAAGCTTAGCATGTTGCGCGAGTTAAGCCACTAGATTTAATTAAATTAGGCCTTGTTAAAACAAGTGAATTAAGCACATTCACACAGTTGGCTGCCACTCCTATCATCTAATCGTCTTGATATTCTAAACTCTTTCGATTTAGTAGTTGTTTATTGTGTAAGCTAACACAAATTCATAGAAATCACAATAATAAATATTGAAGTTCAAGACTAGTGAGCATAGTTTGAATCCTGAGGGTATGTGTTAAACCAGTGTTTTTCAATCTGAGCAACTTTAAGACCTGTGGGCTTCAACTCCCAGAATTCCCCAGCCAGCAATCCTGGGAGTCCACACGTCTTAAAATTGCCGAGAATGAGAAAGATATTCACTCAGAATAGCTGGAAAAGTTGCTTGTTTGCAAAATGGCTGCCCTAATCATTGTGGCCAATCCAAAACATTCTTTTACCCAAAGGAAATGTCCTAAAAATGCTACTTTTCTGTCACCTTTCCTGATCCTCAAAGGAAATCATGGCTGCTTCTTTGGCATTTAAACCTGACAAATGTAACTTAAACAAGAGCATTTAGTATTTTTTTTAGTATTTATTTGATTTGTCAATCGCTTACAAGATACAGGTATAAGAATAAATATAGTTTTGAATACATGAGATAGATACTTATAAGAAAAATAAAAAATAGGACAGGGACAGCAGGCACGATTGGTGCACTTATGCATGCCCCTACAGGCCTCTTAGGAAGGGGTGAGGTCAATAGTAGACAGTCTAAGGTTAAAGTTTTTGGGATTTGGGGAAGAAACCACAGTCAGGTAGAGTATTCCAGACATTGACCACTCTGTTGCTGAAGTCGTATTTCCTGCAATCAAGTTTGGTGTGGTTAACCTTGAGTTTGTATCTATTATGTGCTCTTGTATTGTTATGATTGAAGCTGAAGTATTCATTTGCAGGTAGGACATTGCAATGTATGATTTTATATACTATATTTAGATCGGACCGGAGGCGGCGTAGTTCTAGGTTTTCTTGGTCGAGAGTTTCAAGTCTGGTGGCATAAGGTATTCTGCAATGAGTAGAGGAGTGGAGAATTCTTCTTGTGAAATATTTCTGGTCTTTTTCAATTGTGTTAATATCAGATACATGATATGGGTTCCAGACTGATGAGCTGTATTCAAGTATAGGTCTAGCAAATGTTTTGTATGCTCTTGTTAGTACTGTGATATTACCAGAGAAGAAGCTACGTAGAATTAGATTAACAACTCTTATTGCCTTTTTGGCTATGTAGTTACAGTGGGCTCTAGCACTTAGATCATTAGAGATGAGTACTCCAAGGTCCTTAACAAAGTTTGGATCCTCAACAAGATCTTGACTATTTAGCTTGTATATTATTTTCTGACATTTTTTGCCAATATGTAAGACAGAGCATTTATTTGTTGATATTTGAAGTTGCCATTTGATTGATCATTCTGATACATAGTCAAGGTCTTTTTGGATGGTAGTAATATTGTCTGTGGTGTTGAATAGCTTTACATCATCAGCGAAGAGAACGCAGTTGCTCTTGATATAATCACAGAGGTCATTTATGTAGAGTATGAAAAGAGTTGGTTGTAGGACACTGCCTTGGGGGACACCACTATTGACAGGTACAGAATTTGATAGGACACTCCCAATTTTGACCATTTGTTGTCTGTTTGGCAGGAATGCTTCTATCCAGTTATGTAGGTGTCCAGAGATACCATAAGATTTTAGTTTTAGGAGTAGTTTGTCGTGTACCACTGAATCAAAGGCTTTACAGAAGTCTATATAGGTTGCATCTATTGCTTTGCCCTGATTGAGTTGTGTAGTCCATATGTTTTTGCAGTGTAAGAGTTGCAGATTACAGGATAGTTTTTTTTTTCTGAAACCAAATTGTTTATTAGAGAGTAGGTTGTTTGTCTCTAAGTGGAGAATAATGGATTGGTTAATAATTGATTCCATGACTTTACAGGTGACGTAGCATAAGGAGAATGGTCTGTAATTTTCAACTAGGCTGGGGTCTCCCTTTTTGAAGATGGGGATCACCATGGCTTGTGACCATAGTTTTGGCAAGGAGCTGGTCCTGAAAGATTTTTCAAAGATTATGCTTAGAGGTTTGGCTATGGCGGTGGATAGCTTTTTTAAGAAGTAGGCACATACTCTGTCCAGTCCAATAGATAGAGATGGTTTTAGATTGCGCAGTGCTTTTTCAACATTGTCTTCTGTAAAATCAATATGTATTAGATCATTGTAGTTGTCTGTGGTTCGGTGAGGAAATACTGGGCATGATCCATTGCTGTTTACCAATACTGAGCCAAAGAATGTGTTAAAGAGGTCGGCTTTAATAGTGTTGTTGTTGCAGTTTTGACCATTAGGTCCTTTTAGGGGTGGGATGGACCCTGAATCTTTTTGTTTGTTGTTTACAAAATTGTAGAAAGCACGGATGGAATTTGTGCACAGAAGGTTTTCCTCTTGTTTAATGTGATAATTAGTGCATTCAGTTTTTATCTGGTGGCATAGATTTTTGTATCGGCTTTCGAAGTTGGCAACGTGACCAGATTTGTTTTTTCACCAAAGTGATCTCTTTTTGGATTAAAGCTTCCTTATTGTTATAGGTAATCTATTTTTCCTGGTTTGGGAGTTGTTATTGGTACATATAGTTTGATGGCTCTTTTGATTTCCAGTAAGAATATGTTATAATGGTCTTCAACAGTATTGCATCCAGTGAATAGAAATTGCCAATCAAGGGAAGAGAGATTGTTGATTATAAGATCATAGTTGCCTTTTTTGAAGTTATAATTGGGGATTTTGTCATTGTGATGATTTTTGTGTAGACGTATATTGAGACAAAAGTCAATCCTGTTGTAGTCACTGTTGGAAAAGTGTTCTTTAATTTGTATTCCATAAATTGAATTCAAACTATTGCAGAAGATGAGATCGAGGCATTTGTTAAGCCTAGTATTGTTGGTTACTAGTTGTTCCAGTCCCAGATTTGTTACAGCATTGTAGAAGGTTGCATATATGGGTTCAATTGTACATTCATTTAGGGTCCAGTTAATATGAGGTAGATTGAAGTCACCAAGAAAGATAAAAGTGTATGGGCAGGATGCTGCCCATGTTAGTAGTGTATTTAGCTTGTTTACATGTTCGATGTCATAATCAGGAGCTCTGTAACACAGTAAGAACCAAAATGTGATATTTAAGGTCAGTTCACAGATAATGGTCTCAGGAAAAGCAAGCTCTTGGGTAACTTGAATGTTTTTTAGATGTAAGGACTTTTTATAGAAGATAGCAATAGCACCTCCTCTATGGATTTCACAATTGGATCGATAAACATGATAGTCTCTTACTGTGGTAATAGAGTCAGGGAGAGATGTGTTGAGCCATGTTTCACAGACAAATATGATGTAGAATTTAGCCATAATTAGTAAGAGGAGAAATTCAGGTATTTTATTTACAAGGCTTCTTGCATTGAGTAGCTTGCATTTAAGGCCATATAGGAGGTAAACTGTTGGCAACATGTCTAATGAGCAATGAGTTTTTAAAAGAAAGTTATTTGTATTATTTCAAGCAAATAACATAGTAATCTGACAGGGGGCAAAAGTGTCCTATATTTGATGGCTGTTGATTCTTCCTTTGCATTGTGAACTGCAAACAATAGTTTTTGTTTAAAAACAACAACAACAATGCACTTCCTTTTAACATCCTTTCTTCAGCTTTATTTGTCATGGATAAGGAATTCCTTGGAGATTAATCAACCAATCCTTTGGGTGGGATTTGTCAATGTGAATTGATGGACTGTATCTTCTTCAAAATATCAGTGTTTGGCAATAAAAGCAAATTCAGCATGAATGGCTAGGTGATATAAGATGGTATTATACACTATTTTTAAAAGCCATTGGATTGCAATCACCTTGATGCCACCTGCCATTATGATGAGAAGCCTATGATTTTTATATATATATATATATATATATATATATATATATATATATATATATATATATACACACACACACACACACACACACACACACACAGTATATTTACAGTATATATAAAATTCACGACAAAATTAAAATACAAAAAACAAAACTAAAAAAAAACAAAAAGAGAAAAGCACAAAGCACAAAGCAATCAAAACATTAAAAACAATGGATCAAAACAAAAGAAAATCAATATATCATAAACATATTATCCCCTCTATTGAATACTAGCATGTAGAAGAGAGGTCAACAAGTTACAAATAGATTTAGTAGGTTAACATTTTTGGGAAGGCCTATTTTTCCAAGGGGTGGGAAATAATGTTGTAGCCCAGGATGACTTTTCTATGATAAAGGAGATGATGGATATATCCCAACTCTCCATGAAGCTTCAAGAACCAATTGGAATCCATCTACCTGTTTAAGAGAAACTAGATTTTGCAATAAAAATGTCCTTTATATGCTTGACTGTTCCAGAATGCAAAATTCCCTGAAAAATCTACCAAAAAGAGTAGATGATAGAACAATAGGCAGGATATACCTGCTTAAATTGACCTTTAATGTACAAAAACGGTATTTCTCCATTAAGTCCCCTTCCTTGCAATCAACATGATATGCACCAGTAAGAACAGTACCAAACAGGCTCCTATTCTATGTGCAAATCAGCAGAGCATGTAAATGGGGCATATTGATGAGCTAGGCATAACAGCTGTTCTATGTTCATTGATGGGAGGAGAACCTTTGGAAATTTAAGAACTATCCAGCAATATGTTGCAGCAGGAAACAGCGGGAACCTTGGGAATTTGAGCTATTATTGGAAAGTATTTTATAGAATCAATAACAGCAGAGGAGAAAATAGCAGAATGTGATTAACATACAGACCTAAATTTGGAGGGGATTAAGTGTGCAGATTGAAATTGCAAAGACTTTGATTTGATGAGAAGGAGGAAGCTGATAATTTAGAGGAGGAAAAACACATACCCTTCAATCATAGCCTCTTAGTGATGCTTTTATTATTGGTCCATCCAAACTAATTATATTTATATCTTCTGGGGTGGGTGAGAGGAATTTGATTTGTTATTTATTGTAGTCATTCTACCAGGTTCATGAGTAAAAAATGTCATAGAAATTTTCTAAAAAACGAGAACAGCCATATCAGACATTAATAAATAAATCTAATTGTCATTTATCTTTGCGTGACAAGTTATATCTTCCCTCTCTTACTCTTGTTCTATCAATGTTTATTGTTTTTCTTGAATGTTCATTGGTTTGTGGAATGTTTCATGTATTTATTTATTTGTTTGTTTGTTTGTTTGTTTATTACATTTATGTGCTGCCCATCTCATTTCAAAACCACTCTTTTTTAATTGTAGATTTTATAGTACGCCACCCCAAGTCGCTTCATGAGAGATGGATGGCCATGTAAATCTGATAAACCAATAAATATACAAACTCAAAATGTGTGAAATTGTCAACATTGATAAAATTCTGCTTAGTCTACCCTGGAAATTTCATATGAGAAGAACAAAAGGTCTTCAGATTTAGCCAGTTTATGGGATTTTAACTATTTTTATATACATCCAAGTGCTGTCACAAAGAGAAGGAAAGAGAACTTAATTTGGGAGTCGGGATGAATACTATCTTACCACCCAATTATTGGATCTTGAAATAAATGGATACAATTTATTCCAATCCCTAATAAGAGCCTGTCCCTAACTATGTCTATTCTGAAGTTCAGTCCATTGTATTCAGCAAGTTTATTCACAGGTAAATAAGCCTAGCTCTATACAGAACTAGCTATTACTGGATCAGAATCCAAAAACTTCAAAAACAAGGACATGAATCTTCTATGGAGTACTGTTTAGCCATTTGTTTTGTTTATTTTACCTGGCCTCCTTTAAACTTGGAAAGAGAGAGAGAGAGGAGGGGAGGGAGAGATATATGATAATCCAGCTAGGTAGACAGAGAGAGGGAGAGGTAGGTGGACAGTTAAATAGGTAGGTAGATAATAGCTAGCTAAATAGCTAGCTAGATAACTAAATAGCTACTGTAGGTAGGCTAGCAAGCAGGCAGGGGATAGATGTCTAGATAGGTAGATAGAGAGGGAGAGAGAGACGGACAGATAAGAGTTCTAGGTAGACAGGCAGGTATTTCTTCCTCCCTTTATGTCTCTCCACCAATGAGTCATTTGCTGGAAGAATAAGCTGCTCCAAGAATAAGGGTTTGGATGTCTGTCACCTTCACTTTAACCAAATGGCTGCAATTTTATTAACTCCCCTTGAGCATTTGCTGAGTAGTAATCCTGCCCACGCTGAAGGTCAGACAGTGATGGCCCATTACTTAAATGGAGTAGGTCCTTCACATAAGCAGTCCTTGAAAATAAAGTGATGCTGCTCAGAGGGAGCAGAGGGAGCCTTCTAGTCAGAGTGGGTACCATTTGGTACAACTCAGAAACAAGTTCTAATCTGTAGCATTCTAATTCCTATCTGTCCCCACCAAAACCAGACTTCCGTTTGTCAAAAACGTCCTATTTTTGTCCAGTGACCACATACATTCTGAAAGTTGAGAATATGCTGTGCTATGTTGGAGTTGCCATGATGAATGCTCACTCATTCCCAAATTGTGAAGATTTAGTGGTGTGTCTGGTTGAACAGAAAAAACAGAGAATGCAACTCCTAGAGAATGACAAGGGGAAGATGTGCACATATATTTTTACTTAGAGACAACCATGTTGGGACCCCCGACAATTATAGTCTTTCTGATGAGTTAAATTGATTCTCCTCCTTCAATGGTGTATTTGACCAAAAGTTGTCCAGGCAGTTTATAAGAAAAACAGCATTTAAACAAAACTATCGTAATAAAATCAGCCATCTTTAAAAACAGTAAATGTAAAAATACACTTGTGGAGGGCCATTTCTAGATCCATGGCAATCTAAATACAGGTAGTTCCCAACTTAGGACCACAATTGAACTCCACATTTCCTTTATGATCTTTTGGGCCATAGCTGCATCACTGTTTGGTTCAGTGGAACAGTGCCTCAAGATAGAAAGCCCATTCAGAGATTGGTAAGGTCAGCAGAGAAAATTATAGGTAGCTCGCTTCCTGTTATTTAGTATCCTGCTTATAAGCACTATGTGCTTAGAGCTCAAAGCATTGTTGGAGACCCCGCACACCCACTTAACGGTCTGTTTCTGTTGCTCCCCTCTGGGAGGAGATTTCAAAGTATTTCTAGCAGGACAACCAGGTCCTGTAACAGCTTTGTTCCCTATACCATCCATCTGGTAAACTTGTAAGATTAGTTTCTCTTGCCATGTACATATATATATATATATATATACATCCAAACAAGACTGTGTTGTTTCTCTGTGTTATTTAAGACAGGTGAGTATATGCATAAATTTGTATTTATTTATTTTTTCATGTTCATGTAGTGTATATTGGAGTGGGTGACCCTTTAAGGGCTGTATGCAACAAACCTTCATTCTAATGTACGCCAATTAGTGTAAGTTCAGAGTGACAATAAAATTATTCTATTCTATTCTGTTCTCTTCTAATTCTATTCTGTTAAGTGAATCATGTCATTCAGTGAATCTGGCTTCCCTCATTGTCTTTGCTTGTCCGAAGCCAGCTGGAAAGGTTACAAATGGTGATCACATGACCACAGGACATGACACCTATCATGAAAAAAATGGTGGTTGTGTTCAAATTCTGATCACGTGACTATGGAGATACTGCAACAGTCATGAATGTGAAAAATAGTTCATGATTGTAACTTTAAACAATTACTAAATGAATGATTGTAAGTCTAGGACTACCTATATCCCTGAAGGGACTCTTCTAGACTAATTTAAATGAAATTGCAATATTCCCAGACATTTCAATTACTTTATTTTGGAATAAGGAATCACAGCCTGAACTTTGGCCTGTTTTCTTACAAGTTCATTCTCAGCAATCTGAAATAGCACTATTAATAGCAGACTTATAAACTGCTTCACAGTGCTTTTAAATCACTCTCTAAGCGGTTTGCAGAGTCATCCTATTGCCCCCAACAATTTTGGGCCCTCATTTTACCCACCTCGGGAGGATGAAAGCCTGAGTCAAGCCTGGAGCGTGGTGAGACTCAAACTGCCAAATGGCAGGCATCTGGCAGGCAGCAGAAGGAGCCTGCAGAATTGCACTCTAACCACTGCACCACCGAGGCTCTTGATCAATGTTGATCAAATCAATATTATGTTAACTATTTTTAGGATCTGATTCAAAGAACCAGCTCCAAATCATTTATGTATTCTGGATTGGTGTTCTGCAGTTTTGTTTTTTTTATCAGAACGTAACACTATTACATTTCTGAGTTTTGTCAGAAACCCCTTGAAAAATGACTCAAGATAAATCTTGAGTCTTGAAAAGATAAATCTTATGAGACACTCACATTTTTCTCCACAGTTCTAGAGCCAGTGATATGAAAACTGCTTTATTGTGACATCTGAATTGGACTCTCTTTTCTTTCACAGCAAACAATGGGTTTGTTTTGGCTGATAGCCTAGCCCTATATTTCTGAATCTCACTTGCTTTCCGATGGGTGGACTCCATCTCCCAGAATTCCCCAGCCAGCATTCCTAGGGAATTCTGGGAGCTGGAGTCCACCCATTGGAAAGTAGCCAAAGTTGAGAAATCTAGCCATGAACAAAATCAAGCAAAGTCAAATCTGATTTTTTTCCTCCTTCATCTAGAATATTTCTTTTATGCAACCACTAGGTAGCTGTGAAGAACGTATATTCACTGGAAAACTAGAAGTTCATTCTTGTGTTTCATGAAACAAAAAAAACCCACGCTTCCTAATGATGAATAACTTTATCCCTCTTTATTTCAACTGCAAAAAATAGGTTCTTTAAGGCCGCCTGATTTTTGTAGCTGAAACCAATCCCAATTACATATTGATAGCCTTCACCCAATGTGCATAAACAGGGCTGGTAAAACCCTGCTCACTGCATCTGCCAACATATTTACATTTGGTTACTGTTGGCTTCTGCTGGAATTTTGTTGTGGTTGTTGCTTTGAGAGCGGGGTTTTTTTTTTTGTGTTAAGTATTTTGTGTAAATTAATCCATTCGGCTAGCGTATGCTTTAGTACAATGCATTGAGCAAATCTAGAAAATGAATTAATACAGTAGATTGTATTATCAACGTGCGAGTACAATTGAGCCTAAAATTTTCATTGCTCAGTTGTGTTAAGTGAGGGGGGTTTTTTGGCCTTGTTTTATGCCCTTTCTTGCCACAGTCGTTAAGGGAATCCCTACAGCTAGTAACACAATTGTAAAGTGTATCTGGCTTTCTCATTGATTTTGCTTGCCAGAAGATTGTAAAAAGTGATCACATTATCCCAGGGATGTTGCAACCGTCGTAAATATGAGCCAGTTGCCAAGTGTCTGAATTATGTTGTAAGTGTGAAAAATGGTCATGGGTCACTTTTTTCAAGGCCGTTGTAACCTCGAATGGTCAGTAAACGAATGATTGTAAGTTGAGGCCTACCTGTAACCTCTTTATGTACCGGTATCTTATGTAAAGACATCCTTTCAAAGCCTGTAAAAGCTTGGAATATTCCTGAAGTCTCCAAACTACAACTACTCAATAGCTCCAATAGTGTGGTTACTAATGGTGTGTGTGTGTGTGTTTGTGCTGGGATTTGGAGTTTTGCAACAGTTGAGCAGTCATAAAACTCCCACTCCTGCTTCTCCATGATGTCTGTTTTGTTCTGCTTATTTCATGTCTGCAGCTTCTGAAAGTGGCAGAAATTTAGCATGGAAATATTATGAAGATGGGAAAAGAGAACAAGTCACACCTGTTATGTGTGGCCATCCTTTAAAATATGTCTAGTGCACTCCCTTTCACAAATCACAGGATCCTGGAGTGGAAAGGGATGGTGAGGTCATCCAATCCAACCCCTCTGTCCATTGCAAGAATCCAAAGTAAAGCAGCCATGGCAAATGGCTGGCTGTGCTTGAACATATGAATGGAAGGAACTTTTATATCTGTGTAGGGTAACTGATTCCAGCTCTTAACTACATTATTAGTAGCGTCTTTTAATATTTGTTATCTGCCTTTCTCTATCTTAAATCTATCCCATACATTCTGCTATGAGTAAGAATAAGTCTGCCTTCTATGCATCTTCCTTTTGTGTATTTAAAGAATGCTGTGATTTAGTTGTCGCTTTCCAAGGCTAAAGACACAAGCTCTCTTCACAGGATTTAGCTTTTAGATCCCTGATCATCTTTATTGCCCCTTTTTTGAGCCTTTTGCAACTTTTCCTTCTTTAAGTGTGGTATCCAACACCTAGTCATGCTCCCAGGTCCTTAACATTGCCCTAAGCACATAAGGTATCAAGATTATCTAGTGAACTCCCTTTCCATAAATACCTAGGGCACTGAGGTTCATACCTGAGCAGTGGATTTTTTTGAGGCATCCTTGGTGCTCTCTGAGCTTGGTTGTTGCAGATGTTTCATTACCCAAGCTGGCTAACATCATCAGTGCTACCAATAGTAAGGAGTGGGCTTTGACGCCTAGCGACTTGCACTGCAAGTGTGAGTGGGAGGGTGTTAAGAGGTTCTTTGGTTAAGCTGTTTACTGTTGGCTTGTTTGACTGAGGATTTTTTTTTTAACTTTTATTTTCCCAGTTTGCTAACAATCTGGTTTTTAATTTCCGGATGTTAATGAAATGGGTTTAAATACTGCAGGATAATTTTAAAGTTTGTAGGTAGCACTGAACTCTGGGAAAGGTGGCATATTACTAAACTGAATTTTGGGATATCTAAGGATGGATTTGTATAGGTGTCCAATTTTCAAGACAAAAGTAAAAGTATATTGTGTGGTCTGCTTGCTTTTGGAGTATGGTAATATAGTTGTTTGCTCATTGGTTTCTTTAAAGAAGGAACACGACTCCAAACAGTATGGCTACAGCAAGAAAAACTGGAGTAAAAAATTAAAAGAATCCGCACAGACTGTTATTTAAACTGTGTTGAATCACATTAAAAACCGGATGATTCAGAGACCCAAAATAAACTTGGCACAATCTTGAATATTGGGATTCAGGAACTGCTTGCTAATAATAAAACAACAACACAAACACAACGAAAACCCCTCAGGGGCATGTCTAAAGCAGGAATTTAAACAATAAACTCCCCGAAGTTCATTATGTCAAAGAACTCTGGGAATTACAGCCTCATGAAAAGAAAAAGTGCTTGTAAAAAAATAATAATCTTCAATCTCTTCTCAAAATTACATCTGAAATGGCTTGTTAGAAGAGTTTATTAAATAGAGTTTATTCAGCCTCTAAGTCTTGCCACAGATTTTGTACCTTGGAAGACTGCTGAATTATACTCTGTGTTCATCCCACACATAATTTTTGGGATGGGTATGTCTGATTGATGGATTCAATCATAATGCCCAAATGCCATTGGCATTCCTCAAAAAGGGAAGCAAAAAAAATCTAGTTTAACATTTTGTTGTTAAAAAGTTGTTTTGTTCTGCAGGAGGAAGTTTTAAAATGGCATATTATTTGCTAAAGACAAACATGATGAACGCACACAACTTTTTTTTTTTTAAAAAAATGTTTTTAAATGGGCTTCAACACTCCTAACTCAACCTTAATTTTGCTCAGCTGATCAGCGAATCAAGCACCCCCTTTTTCTTAATTCTTGCCACTTTTAATCCAGAAACTGAACATAACAGAAACCACATAGAGAGATTAGAGTGTCTTCTATCTACTCCAATACTTTGCTTCTTTAGCATGTCTGCACACGATAGTATGCGATAGACTCAAGGTAGATTGCCACTGGGCATGGAATGACCCATTTGAGCTATCCATGTAAACTGGCAAATGGAGACACCTAACCTGTGGGCACCATTACATCTCCAAAGCAGAAAGCCATTGTGAGCTATAGATTTTATTATGAGACAGAATCGCCTCTTTTTAAGGGAGGAGGAGGTTTTAAGACATTAGACTGTATGAAGCCAACATGAAAAACGTGTAATTTATGGGGCTTTTAGCCGTTGTTCTTGTAAGGGTAGAAAGTAAGGACAACATAAATCGCAGGTCACTATTCTTAAAGGATCTGCTTCAAGTTCGCACTAAGGTTCTTATACCTAAGAAGCAGAGGCGGGCGCTGTCTTCCTCAAATATGACTTCAGAATGCGCCCCTCCAATTTATCCAATCAAGTCAATTGTCTGTGTCCGAGCGTATCCCGAACCCTGAACCAACCACCCTAAGCAAGTCGGAACAACCCTCGGGGCGAACACGCTGTTGGCTGAGTTGGGCTTCGGTGCTTTATTCGCAGGAGGCAGCGAACCATAAACTAGCCAACCCGTCTTTGTTCTGCGTCTCGTCCTTTTGTTTTTTTCTCTCCTGTTTTTTTCCTTCGAAACCCTTTTTATTTTTTCTTTCTCATTTTTTTCACCTTTTGCTTCCTCTTTCTCGCATTCTCTAGAACCCTGTTCGTTTCCATTCTTTCGAAATCACCCAGCAAATTGCGAATAACTTAAGATGTAGTTTTATATCACACACACACACATATACATACAGTATATACATATATCCATATTTGTTTTCTTAAGTTTCCATATATATACATACACACACACACAAACCAAAAAGGTGGAGATTTTAAAATAATCTATATTTTCAAAAGCTTGGGGGGAGAAAACCCAAAAGAACTGCCTGTATTTGATATATAAAGCAACAAAAAATGTAATGTTTTTTATGTAATGATTTTTTATTGATTTATTTATGACCAATTTTATTTCATCTCAGATGAGACATTTTCTGCACCCTTAAGTTTTCTTCCAGGCAACAGACGTGAATATGACTGACTTGAATTGATTTCTCCTTTTAAAACAAAAACAAAGTGCATTGAGTTAAACTGGTCTTGGCAGGGCTGTTTTTGTTCACAAAACTGAAAACGTGTCTTCGTATAAATTAATAAGAGGCTAAAATGCTAATACATTATTAGCTTTTTTAAAAAAGAAATAAAGCAATGTACATGGTCATTTAAAAACAAAGCAAAACCCCAATATTCCACATTTCAAATTCTATGGAACAGCCCCGAAATCGGGATTTCAAAACCAACCCTAAAGTTTACTTGCAATTATTATTATTATTTGCAAAAGGGAAGATTTTTCTTGAAGGCTGTTTCCTCTTTCCTTGCTTTACTTCTGTTTTCCAAAACAAAAAACAAGAAAGTTAGAATTAAGCATTCCCCCCCCCAAAAAAAAAACCGTGTGCGTGTGTGTAAAAGGGGGGGGGTGTTGTCATTTGGCAGGACTCATTTAGAGAGAAAATTAAAAGCAGCTTTAAACTACAATGTCTAGGTTACATCTATAAATAGCTGTTTAGAAGGAGCTTGACTGCCCTTTGACGAAAAGATCGGGGCTCATTTATTCCAATTCGAAATGGCAACCCAAGGCCTTTTAAATGTCCAGGTTACACAGACTGCTTCTTCAGGAAAGTCCCTGCGTTGTCCTAAAAGCTTGCCCATTCTCCCGATAGAAAAACAATAATAAGAGATTTTGCTGAAGGAAACCAATGACATTTAACCCCCCCCCCCTTCGTGATTTCCCTTAACACCCCACACACCCCTCCAGTGCAGACCATTCGTGTCCCGTGTGGGAAGATGGGAGTTAAGCTAGCGAAGAAAAACTCATGGGGGGGCGACTACGAGAGAGAAAAACCGCCGCCTTTTAAAAGTCGCAAAACTCCTCGAAGAAAGGTGTTTTAAGGAGCGGCGGCTGAGGAAAAACAAGCCGACTCAACGGCGCGAGTCTGGCGAGCGCCGACGTTCCGGTTTGGGAATTAGCCCGAGTTAAACATTATTAGGTTTAAATATTTGCTGTGTGAATAAAGTCCGGTGGCTTTTATTTACAAATAAAGAGGCGCCTCGGCTGCACTCGGCCTAGTGGCGGGTCCCTTTTGGCGGGAAAGGCCGGGTGGCGCTAGGCCTCGGGCCTGTCCGTCGAGGCTACCCCGCCTCAGCTTTCCCAAAGAAACCCACCCGAGCAGGGGCGGCTCTGAGGGGCTGCCCGGCGCCCAGTCTCCTTGTCTTTATTTCTGGTCGGAAAAAGCAACTGGGTCTGTGAAGCGCCGCCTCAGCGGGGCTCAGCTCGGGCGGCCGCGCGGCGTTTTTCCCTGCGCCGCCTAGGAGGAGGCCTCGTTCTCTGAGGCGTGGAGCAGGAGGCCAGCGCTGGGCCCACCCGTCTTGTGCTTCTTGAGCAGCTGCGTGATCTTCTCGTCGTCCGAGTTGGGGTCCAGGGGCCGGTTGTAGTCGTCGTCCTCATCCTCGTTCTCCGAGGCGCCTTTCAGCCGCTCCGTCTCCGAGTCCTGCTTCTTCTTGGCGGTCGCCATTTCGGCTGCGTGCTTCTTCCGCCACTTGGTCCGCCGGTTCTGGAACCAGACCTGGAAGGAGGAGAAAAGGAGGAAGGACGATGAAAAGGAGAGCCGAGCCGGCGGGGGCCTGCTGTCTGAGGCCCTGTTTTCGCTCGAGAGTTTCTGCCCGCCCGGATCCAGCCTATCTCGTTCAGAGGATTGAATCCGAATCGGCCGCTTCCTCCTGTCCGATTTTTAAGGCCAGAAACCCACTAGGAAAGATGGGTTTCAAAATTTTAGGAGGATTCGCACTCGGTGCTAAACGAGAGGAGCAGGGGGGCATTTTCAACATCCTTCCAGAAGAAGCAGGATTCACCTCCCTCCCCCCCCGCCCCCCCAAAAAACAAAAACAAAACTGGTAACTTAGATGAGTGGACTTTAACTCCGAGAAGCCCCAAGCCAGCATTTGGGGAGTTGAAGTTCAGGTATCTTAAAAGTTGGCTAGTTTGGAAAACTTTTATTCCAGATCACAATCTGGTTGGTTTTATCTTGATGTAAAACCCCAGGCACCAATATTATACAATTATTTCTGGGTGGATTTTAACTCCCAGAAGCCTCCATCCAGCATTTGGGGTGAGGAGTGGGATTCTGGAAGTTGAAGTCCACACATCTTAAAACTTGCCAAGTTTGAAAACTCTTATTCCAGACCACAATCTGGTTGGTTTTTCCTTGATGTAAAAACTCAGCCGCTGATAATAAGAATTATTTCTGGTTGAATATGATAGGAGAGCCCGTTTGGGATAATGATTCAAGGCACCAGACTAGAAACTGGGAGACCATGAGGTCTAGTCCTGCCTTAGGCACAAAAGAAGCTGGGTGATCTTGGGTCGGTCTCTCTCTCAGTCTCAGGAAGAAGACAATGGCAAACCTTGCCAAAGAAACTGGGGACTTCTGACAGTTGCCAAGAATCAAGAATAGCTCTACAAAGAGGAGGGGGGGTTGGAGGGATGGGAGAACATTGGAAAATTGTAGAGCTGTAGGCTAGATAGTAAAAGAGAGGGGAAAAAAACTGAAGTAAAATCTCTATTTAGTTTTTTTCCAGAAAACATGGGTATTTCTTTGAAATTACCAGAGTCAAGCCCATTCTCTAAAGGAATTACATATGCCTACACTTGGTTTTTAAAAAGGCTAGTTAGTATATAAAATTGATGTGCACACTTTTCAAAGAAAAAGCCCTGGTTTTAGAAATTATTATCATAGTATCATGAATTAGTGTAAATGCATTGAAGTGGGGGGGGGGAGAGGTCTTCATATCCTCCAGGAAGGCACCAGGTCTCAAATCATACATTTGCAGGACTGCATTTGCATCTCTTAACATACCCCAATTTTTTCTGGAATCACATAGCTTATCGCAAGAATGGGATAACTGTGTTTTTCCAACTTGGCAACTTTAAGACTTATGGACTTCACCTCTCAGAATTCCCCAGCCACTTGTCAAGTTTGAAAAACAGCTGTAACTGCTTTGCAAGCAAGTATGTTCTACATACTCCTCCAATTTGGACTGAGGGGATCCTGAAATTAGAATCTCCATAAACACATTCTGGAAAATGTCTTCTGTTTTGGGTACACATACTGACTGCGTAGGACACATTAATGAAGAGGGATAACCAAGCGTGGGCCAATTCAAGGGGCTGGCGTGCATGGCATAGCACCAAGTTATCTTTGGGACTGCCTCCTGTGGACATCTACCTATCCACAGGGAGGTAAACATAAGTTAATTCTACTTCATTATAGGGCTCTATGAAGAGAATCTTGAAAGTCTGAAAGTACAAATCTCCCACCATGTCTTTACTTCCTTAGGTTGGATTCTTTCTGAGTTTCCCTCTATGGACTCTCCCCCTTCCTGCCTTTTTTCAGTATCTTTTCCCCTTGTTTGCCAAGGTCATTCCCACATATTATTACAGGTCCAAAACATGTCTCCTCTCTGAAATGCTGTTATCTGTGGGGATTCTAAGGAACTGAGGCCTTTCCAGAGCTGTGCCTGCTTTGTGGAGCATAGCTCCCCTGAGATTCAGGGCGTCACTACCCATCTCATCTTCCAAGGAGTTCTGAAGATCTGACCTGTCTCTCAGGTATTAGTTCAGGTGGGCAAGAGAGCCCAGCAGTTTTGGTTTTATAATGGTATTGTTAGGGGGAGGTTTTTAAATTGGGATATTTTGCTATTTGTTTTTATACTGCTAGCCATTCAAGACTTAACTTTATAAAACGTGGGCAGCCATACAAATATATATATATTTTAAAAAAATTGGCTTGCACTCAGTTAGCCTGTCTTCTTCCTTTGTGCTAATTTTGAAGTTCTCATAGTTGAATCATTGTGGTTTTTTTCTATTACTGTAATGGGAAAAAAATCTACTCTTAAATTATGTTGTCCATTTCACAATCCCAGCTTTCCTGCCCATAATAGATATAAGGTTCTCAAATTTAGCTGCAGAAAGTAAATTAAATTTAATGGCGGTAGTTGGGTTTGATATACAGTATAAACTAGTTTTAGAACTAGATTCTAAAGCTGGTTATTTCAGAGTTAATGTCATTGAGATTGACAGAATTTGCTCCAAGCTGTAGGACTGGCACTCAAAGAGGTTTGCTGTCCAAAAATGCAATTTACTGAAAAATTGTCATGGGTGTGATCAGTGGTGCCTGTAAAAAAAGTTAGCATGATGATTTTGATGGTTACAACTGAAGTTCATAAAAATAGACTGAGCTGTGACCATATTATTGTGGCCACCATTTAGAGGGTTTTTTTTAAACTATACCCAACAGACAATTCTTAGTGTGATAGTACATTTTTTATAATTTTCATGCAAATGTTTATAAATACAGGACAAAAAACGTTATTCACCCCAACTGGCTTTATGATCCAGATCAACTTAATTGAAAAATGGACAATCTAATCCCATCTCATTTCAAGTAGACTGGAAATAATTCTGTAGTTAGCAGTGTGGTTGAATCCAGACTTAGCCAGGCTTAAAGTAAACCTATCGGAACCAATAATAAACCATTTCTTCCAAACAGTAAACAATTTCTACCTAAAATATCAATGATTCAATAAGTCTGCTTCTAAATATGCTTAACTCTAGTTCATTATGAGTAGATCCTCAGTTTAAGAAATTACAGATTCAGTTTTAAGATCTGTTTGGCACCATTATTTTAGAATTGTTTTAGAACCGTAGTTTTTTTACACACACAAAAGAGAATGTCTTTTCTAAGACAGTGGTAGCTGCAACATCCTTTTTTCACTACACGCACATTTATAACAGGCTCATGATAGGTTTTTCTCCTAGTACTGCTGAAAACCTAAACATAATCATGTCAAGCATCCATCTATGCAAAAACTAGTGGAAAAGTACAAAAGAAAAATTTGCATTAGCTTTCATTTTTCACTGTGTCTTGCACAATATGGCTTATTATACTTTTGCCTTCATTTCTGCACTAAATTCCACTCTGCATTACTGTACTGTAGTAACTAGTGTTAGTTCCTATGGCAATATAGATACTACTGTACATCACTGGCATCCCCAGAGCAGTTATCCTGCATTTGACGCTGCAATTGTAATTGTGTTTCTCCAATCCAGCAAAAGTTTAT
Source organism: Hydrophis major (assembly GCA_033807585.1). Lineage (NCBI taxonomy): Eukaryota > Metazoa > Chordata > Lepidosauria > Squamata > Elapidae > Hydrophis > Hydrophis major. The sequence continues at coordinate 15,141,451 of CM066333.1, forward strand.
TTCATGTATTGGCAAATACATTCCTGCATCTTTTTCTCTCTCAATGTTATATGAATGCCAATATATGTCCTGGAACCAAGTGTCATTCCACATGCATTCAGTGGCATCTATGTGATGATATCACATCACTGCCACCATTTTGGTAACATTAAGGTTTACTGGCTGTATGGTGCCATTTTGATAGTCTACTGATATGCTCATCTCCAATGTAATATACATTTTGATGACTTTTTCACTTTCTCTTGGGCCAATAAAAAATAAAGTCAAGCCCAGATTATGTGTTTCTTGACAATCTTATGAAAGGGTTTTTTCCCCCAACTTCCAATGTAATATACATTTTGATGACTTTTTCACTTTCTCTTGGGCCAATAAAAAATAAAGTCAAGCCCAGATTATGTGTTTCTTGACAATCTTATGAAAGGTTTTTTCCCCCCAACTTCCAGTGTAGTTTATAAGTTGTGAGAACTTCTTGGTGGTCTTCCATTCAAATATCACCTAGAAATAATTTGCTTAGTATTCTGAGATCAGTCAAGTTGATTAGACACTTGATTGTTTATATACAATCAAGTTGGTGCCAACTCTTAGCAACTAGACAGATAGATTATCTCCAGGATGATCTGTCCCAAGGACAGGTCTTCAGGTCTCCCAGGGTTGCACCATCAACCTGGATTGATTAGATACTACCAATCCATTGATTAGATACTACCAAGCTCCAAAATCTCAGAATTAAAACAATGCTACTTCCAAAAGAATGTGATTGAACACTATGGTTTCCACTCTTTTAACGCCAACAGGTTGCTGGTTAAATCAATCTATCATGTAGGATTATTTATATTCACCAAAATTATTTTCACACCCCCTACTTAATTGACTATTCTCATTGCTACAGTTCAAAGCAGTGAATGTAGTAAGCTCATTGTGCTCAAAAGTGCCTACTCCCAAGTAATTGGGTATATATAGTGCAATTAACCAATCATATTTGTCAGCCAGATTTCAATCATGCAAGTCTATCAACTATCAAAATGCAAATGAGCCATTAATAGGAGCGTGGCAGTAGAAGCTACTGTACTCTCACCACAAAGATTCACTTAAAACAAGCTGCATATAATTGATCTTCATATTAGCAACCCCTCTCAACCAACCACTATTATCATCTCAGGGAGCATCCTGACTACCATCACAAAGCTTTGGTGTAAGATTCCAGTACTTAATTCACTCAGCACTCAACAAAGCACATTTAGACATTGTGCCTGGAATCAATTATAATTGTCTCTTCAAATCATCCTGCTTTTGACCCACCCTTCCCCCATCATCACTAAGTAGGCATGCCTGTAGGACAGTAGCAAGGACAGACTCCTCTGTACCATCCTAAACAGAATCAGTCCCTTCTGTGTTCAACCAGGCGGATGCCCAAGTAAAGGGTGACTTACAGAGCTAAATTATCTCACACCCAACACGCAGGGTCTGGTTGTGAACCTAAGTATATTTGCTGAAGAACTTATCAAGTTGAGAGGATCTGCGTATTAGCAAAAGCACACAGAATAAAACTTTACATGGATTGAAACACATTTGCTTATATTCATTCCCTCGATTTGCTACTTCCATTTCCCCAAATATCCCTTCCACCAAAACTTCAGGCAGTTGAGACCACCTATTGTCCATGCTGCCAAACAGCTCTTTCCTGCACGAGTGCCTTTCAAATGGGTTCATTACAATGCCCATCGTCCACAGATAACAGGAAAAGGGCATGCCAACCCAGCTAAGAGAGCATTTGGTTGGGTCCACACTGTTGTAAAGATTGAGCCTTGCCTGCATGGAACCCAGCATTAAGCTCAGGCAGAAGAAAATGCCTTTCACCAATTCAGTACTTTTCCCACCTTTGTATCTGGACTTGGCTTCCTGGCATTTTATCCTCTTAACAGGATTGTGTGTTTTTATAACCTTGTAGAGACTTGCTAAAGCCTGCAGTCCTTCGCCAGAAGGGAGACAAAACTGTTTGCTTTGGGTTTCTACAGGCAAGGACCCATCCAAAGCACGACTCGAGATAAGGAGTAAAGAAGGAGTAAAACTCACCAGTTAAAAGACTTGAGAATTATTTCAGTGCTTTGGGTTTCATCATACATTTCAACTTAAGGGTGTTATTGACATCAAATGGGAGGAAAAAATAAAATTACATTTTCTTTGCAGCGAAAAGCCAAGAATGGGAGAGGGCATGCTTCAAAATCAAAAAGCCCCAGGAAGCTGAGTGAATCGCCCTTCTGCACAGACACACACACAAAAAAGTCTTGCATTATTACTCCCAATATAGTTATGGAAATTAAAGCAGCCCCACGGTGTGGAGAATGGCCACAACAGCAGCTCAAACGGACTCGATTAACTTTTTGCACTGCTGGATTGGTTCGCCTTTAAGATTCCTTCCTTTTCTGCCAGCTACAATCTGTTATTTCTTCCTTTCTCCCCTTCCTGCTTCCTTCCAGGCTTCTGATTTGAGGTTAAACACTCCCCCCCCCCGTTTTTTTTTCCTCCTACTTTCCTTCCCTGATCTTTAGATGCCTCTTCTTTCATTTATTCTTGCTTCCTCACTTCTGAATCCATTGAAAGTGGGAGCCTAACGTAGGTTAAGTCAAAAGTGCCAGATGGCCAGAGGAGAAACTAGACAAGCAGAACAGGATGGAAACAAACAAGTTACTACTCTCTTCTTTTTTTTCCCCATCTCACCCTTATGCCTTCGAAATTAGATGAACACATTTGCACACTATAAAGTCAACTTCATACTCCGTGCTAAACTATAGGTGCTTTGTTGCAATTTTGCTTATTCCCTGCTTTGAGCCCTTACCGTTTTATTCGGGATTCAAGTAATGGTTCAACAGCGATGCAGGGAGATAGCCCTTGTTTTTTCATTTTATGACAAATTGCTTCCAAGTAAATGTAACGGAGCCTGAGTGCAACTTTGAGGCTGCTTGAAGCTAGAGGCAATGCTGTTTACTCAAGAGAAAACCCAGTGGGAGGAAAAGCTATTTACTCTCAGGAAGAAACGCATGAAACTGGAGACTTAACATGGGGCAGAAAACTATAACAGAGGCTTTGTTCCAAATCAATATGTATATTGTGTTTTTGCATTTTATTTTAAATTTTGGGATTTAATTTGTTAGTTCTTCATATTACAGGCCACTCAATGTATTCTTATGCCGTAGAACAAAGATAAATACAGAAAACAGTATTTATTGTTGAAAGACAAAAACTTCCTACGACAATGGATTTTATTCCTGAAGATTATTAAGAGAGAAAAAAGGTAACCAAATCAGGGCTGACTGCACTTAATTTGTGATGAAATCAAGGCAGTGAAAATGAGCTCAGCACCAAACTTTTTCTGAGCTGGTGTTGGAAGACGGAAGGTGTTGAACAAGTGACAAGACAAGCCTAAAGTTTCCTGCTCCATGGTAAACCTCCTTCACTTGCAAGGGGACTTACTCAGAGTTAAACACAGGCTCTTCTAACAAAAAGCGTAGCATTTTCCGCTTGGTGGACTTAAGAAACAAAGCCCATATGAATCCTTCATTTCCCATTCTGGACCAGACTGTTTTGTTCAAACGCAAATTAACATCTGATTCACAATGCACCCTTTTTTTTAAAAAAAATCCCCCCACCTCCTCAAACACACTGCGCTAAATGGGGAGTCATGTTGCTATCAGTGGAAAAGGCAGCCGTTTATTCAAAGCCTTTCCCACATATTTGCAGTGACAAATGAGGGTCTCTGGATAACTTTTGGAATAAAGTGACAATTTGTAAAAAGAAAAAGAAAAAAAAGGGGGGGGGTGTCCCTTCCCTCCCACCTAATCCATTTGAATACCCAGAAAGAAAGCCTGTAAAAAGATGCATTGGTTTGAAGGAAGGAAGGAAGGAAGGAAGGAAGGAAGGAAGGAAGGAAGGAAGGAAGGAAGAAAGAAAGAAAGAAAGAAAGAAAGAAAGAAAGAAAGAAAGAAAGAAAGAAAGAAAGAAAGAAAGAAAGAAAGAAAGAAAGAAAGATCTGCTATTCTTATAACATTCCTAGTTGCTCCATCAGACAAGATTTCATTTTCTGCTGAAATCAATTCAAGGAACTGAGCAACCACCAAATTAGATCGACCTCTATGCTTCATTTAATTCTTCTCACCCAGAGAAAAGGTCCTTCTTGTTCAAACAGTTACAAAGCTCCCTTGAGTTCCCATGTGCAAAAACGAAAACACCCACAAGCAGAAGTACCTAATCCGAATAGCCCCATTTGCACTTTTACGCTCAGTACAATCCTATATGCATCTACCAGAAAGAGTGACTCTCTAATGTACAATCTGAAAAGTGAGTGTATGACCAGAACTGGTTTTTATAAAAACAACATCAGTAGAAACAGATGACAGAGAGCTGGACTTGTTACGTTTTATTTTCTATCCCTGAGATTTGCATCTATTTCCTTACCTAGAAGGTTTTTTTTTAAGGATTCCTTCCAAATAAATGAAAAACTGAATTAATTTGCAGCTTTCCAGTGTAAACCTATATTGGTCTGCTCAGAAATGATTTCATTGTATCGAACACTTACATTCACATGAATATACAGGAGGGCAGCCATAACAGTCTATTTATAATACAGACTTTTAAAGGAATTATAAAACAGGATGGGAAAAGAGAATGATTAGTTAGGTTATGCTCCTTGCTGGAGTCAGTGTAAAGTTTAGTCCTGGAGATGCCCACCCAGAAATAAAATTTGTAATGAGTTTGATAAGATTTATTTCCACATATGGAAAGTACAACAGGAAATTTCCTTCCAAAAGTGTCTGAATTTGCTATGTAGGCTACACAATTTGTGTGTGTGTGTGTGTGTGTGTGTATGCCTGCCCATAAGTGGAAAAGTTGGCTTAAATTCTGCTGTTGTGAAATCCCAGCAGTACCAATGAACAATTGAAACAATAACGAACCTTGAAGTTCACTGAGATACAGAATATTTTTTCCCAAAGGCAAGGGAATTAATTTAGTGTCCAAGGGCATCTTAAAAACGATTCTGTTTATCTTGACTTCAGCTTTAAGGAAGTGGAAGGTTATTGCTCTGCTATAAGATTTTAAATTTTAATCCACCAACCTTTAGGCTTTACTGAATTCAATACATTTGTCTTCAGGGTGTGTTTCTCAGGAGCTCCAGAGGAGTGTAAGAAGGAACAAGTTTACACCAAAGAGTAACTGATGTCTGGGGATTTTTTTAAGGCAATGAACGGGTGAGAAGAGTTAGGTCTTGAATGCACTAACACATTGCCAAATATACTACTCCAATGCACAAGTTGGGCCTCGCAGAGTTGGCCTTGACTGGCCCAGGAAATCGTTCCCCTTCAGTCCCCTTAGATGGGGATTGCTCTCATCCATCTCCCAAACTAAGACTTGAAAGGAGACCACCCAAGCGATGGCTGAGTGTTTGAAGGGATCTGATAGAATGGATACTTTTCATTCCAGATTCAGTACACGAATCAATTAAAACACTATTCCAAATTTCACTTAGGCTTCCCCGGGCTTGTTCTAGTTCTGAGTCATTGACTTCAGTGGGCCAGTTAGAGAAAGAAAACGAATCCAGTCGGGGGAACGCTGGGCAGATGATTTAAATAAACGCCAGTGCTAAATCTTCTCAACTTTTTTAAAGGCCTAGATCTTAGGATTATCCTAGGTGTGTAGGAGCATAGGATTTGAGGGTCCACCTCATTCACACTTGCTCCTAATTAGTTTCTGCAAAATAGTTCCTATTTACACACCCAGAGACCCTGTCCGGAGCTGGCTTTTTAGCCCTGTGCTTTTAAAAAGCTGCCCTAAGCTACCTTCCCTCTTTACTTGACAATTGGCCTGAGTTGATCCGCTAGTTAGTAAATTCCTTCAATCTTCGTTTAACCAGTCTTTGCAAATCGGCTCACTTCTCCTTCCTTCACCAACACAGATCCGTAAAGCTATGAACCAGCCGCTCGTTCTCACAACGATTGAATCCCGTTGATTCAAACCTAGACAGAAGGAACGATCAGGCGTGTGTGTTCGTGGGGCGGGAACTCTTTCAGAGGCGAAAATATTCATTCCTTTTCCCATTAATTTCGAGACCGTTTGGGGAAGTGAGTAAGAAACAGGAAGAACTGAATAGCTATATATGTGTGTGTGTTTTGTACAAGAAATGACGAACTGGACTTTAATTTTCTTTATCACGACCCACCGATTCGGGAAGGAGCGCGGTCTCCTTGGGTTTTTTTGTCCCAGGACTAAAGGGCACCCACCTCCCCCGTCTGTGAACGATCTTAAGCCGCTTTGCCCGCCACGAGGGAACGAGCGCCGTCGTTTGAATCGGGACCCCCCCCCTCTCCCTCCCTCCCGTTTTTTGCCTTGACCGCACAACCGCTCACCTTGACTTGACTCTCCGTCATTCCCAGTGAATAGGCGAGCCTCGCTCTTTCCGGCCCAGCTAAGTACTTGGTTTGTTCAAAAGTCTTTTCCAAAGCAAAGATCTGCTGGCCGGAAAACGTCGGCCTCGTGTGTTTCCTTTTGCCGTCTTTATCCAGTAAAATGGAGCCTTGATCTAAGGGGGGGGGGGAGTGAAAAAAAAACGGGGGGGGGGGGGAGATGCCACGTAAGGGACACAATAGAAGATCGGAGATACCAAGAGGTTCGCACACAATCTCCAAAAGGGTAAGAGGAAAAAAATAATGTATGTTCCGCCCAGCGCTGCGTTTTTGCTCAACGGGAAAAGGGAAATTGCAGCACTCGGAAACTGAAGCAACCGGCGCCGTTTGTGAAAGAGCGGTGGCGGGTTTGAGCCTCCCTCCGTTGCTGGGCCAGAGCGGATTCGACTCGTCTTGTGTCGGGGGGCCAAAAGAACAACAAAAACCACGCACACAAACACACAAAATCCCAGAAGATAACCCAGAGCCCCGAGTTTTCCGAGTAACAATTTCACAAGAATTGTTAGTTCGAAAAAGTGCGGCTAGAAATCTCCCGTTTTTGTTTTTGCATTCAGGGTTGGAGAAATTGGAGTGGGTTTTTTTTTTTTTTTGTTTAAATCAATCTACACGGGTAGATTAAGAAGATAAAGTAGCGAACGAAGGCAGGGAAGGAAGAGGAAAGGAAGGAAAGGAAGGAGAAAGGAAAGCAAAGGAAAGGAAGGAGAAAGGAAAGGAAAGAGAAAGGAAAGGAAGGGGAAAGGAAAGGAAGGAGAAAGGAAGAGGAAAGGAAAGGAAGGAGAAAGGAAAGGAAGGAGAAAGGAAAGGAAAGAGAAAGGAAAGGAAGGGGAAAGGAAAAGAAGGAGATAGGAAGGGGAAAGGAAAGGAAGGAGAAAGGAAAGGAAGGAGAAAGGAAGGAGAAAGGAAAGGAAAGAGAAAGGAAAGGAAGGGGAAAGGAAAGGAAGGAGAAAGGAAGAGGAAAGGAAAGGAAGGAGAAAGGAAAGGAAGGAGAAAGGAAAGGAAAGAGAAAGGAAAGGAAAGGAAGGAGAAAGGAAGGGGAAAGGAAGGAGAAAGGAAGGGAAAGAGAAAGGAAAGGAAAGGAAAGGAAAGGAAGGAGAAAGGAAAGAGAAAGGAAAGAGAAAGGAAAGAGAAAGGAAAGGAAGGGAAAAGGAAAGGAAGGAGAAAGGAAGGAGAAAGGAAAGAGAAAGGAAAGGAAAAATAGTCTATCTGTATTAAAAGCCGGGGTTTTCCCTTAGAGGAAAAATGTTACTAAATAAAGAGCCAGACCCATTGCTTAAAAATACTAACATTTGACACCTCAACTGAAACACGTCTAAATTTCAATTAGCACTTAAAGTGATTTCGCTTGAGGCAAAGAAGATATTGCAGAGGAGGGGGAGGGTCTCTTTTCCCCTTCAACTGCTTCTCCCCCCCCCCTTCCCCAAAATAAAAGGATTTTAAAAAGGAAGCGTGGACAAAAGCGCCACGGCGGGCCGGCCTTCTTTAGCAAGCCGCAGTAAACCAAGTTCACTCAAGAAGGAGGCTGGCTTCCGAGCGGGTCTCTCCCACGGAAGGGACGGGCTGCCGTCGCCCCCAAGGGATATAGGTTTTCGGGGGCAGGAAAAAAAAAAAAAAAAAAGGAGAACGACGTACATAAACATCGCGAACACCAGCAGCCAGGGTGGGGGGAAAGAAAAAAAAAAGGGGGGGGAGCACTTTATTTTTCTCCCAAATATTCGTGGAGAGTTTGGGACTTGAGACTGGCTCTTTGAGGAGGGAGGAAAGGAGCCGGGCTGAGCATTCAACGGATCAGGGAAGCTGAGCCGGCTTCCTCCGGGGTAGGGTTGGCCAAGAAGCCGCAAGAATCGAGGGAGCAGCTCCATTGCTAAGTAAAGCATCAACTCCAGGCGCCCGGTTCAAGAGGGGGAGATACGAGGGAGTTTGTTTGTTTTTTTAAAATTCCCCAGGTCTAGCTGTTGCTGCAACGCCCGGCTTTAAGCGACCTTCGGAAGGCAGCGATTCCTTCAAGCGCCTTTGCTCTCAACGTGTGAATGAGTGACTCCCGGGTCCACTTCCAGGAGGGCACCTTCCTTTCGCGAGGTGAAGCCACAACTCCCACACACACACCCCTTGCAGAGTTGGGGCCCACTGAGTGGATTCAAAGCAGAGCCTCTTCCCCGCCCATTCCACCACTCGCCTAGGATGGCTGGGACTACAACTTCCATTCATTCCCCCCCCCTCTCCGCCCGCCTTCAACAATGCAACCCATCCAGTGGGGGAAGCAGGGCTCTCCAGGGAATGCCAGCCCCACTTTCAACTTGGAAACAGCAAACTTAGCCCAGGGCGGAGAGTGCGAAGCGGCCGCCCTCCAGCGGTGGGGCAGGGAACTCCCATTAGTTCCCAGGGCAAGGCATTGTGGGAGTTGTGGTCCAAAGCAGCTGGAGGGCAGCCAGGCCTCTCCTGGGTTTGGGAAAGGAAGGGGATGCAGGGGAGGGGGAAAGAGAGACTCACGACTTCACTACCCAGCCCAGGTACTCTTGACCCAGTAGAGAAGGCACAGCTGGGCAAGAGAGGCAGAGGTGGGGTGGGATGGGGGCATTGTCCAATGAGAGCAGCAACAACCAACCCTGAGAAGAACCAGTTAAAGTGGCTCAGCAGGGGTCTCCAACCTTGGCCACTTTAAGCCTGGAGGGACTTCAACTCCCAGAATTCCCCAGCCAGCTGGAGGATTCTGGGAGTTGAAGTCCTCCAGGCTTAAAGTGGCCAAGGTTGGAGACCCCTGATTTAGGGAATCTTGGCTTCCCCACTGTCTTTGCTTGTCAGTCACAAAAAGTGATCCCATGATCCCAGGGAGCCCGAGACTGTCCCAAATACATGCCAGTCGCTAAGCGGCAGGATTTTGATCCTGTGACCCTAGGAAGGCCACAAGGGTCATAACTATGCAACCAGTCCTAAGTCGTCGCTTTTTTTTTTCCCCCCCTCAGGGCCTTGTTGTTCCCTTTGGTCACTAAAAGAAAGGTCGCAAGTCAAGGAGAGATTCCATTGACTTCAAAGGACTTGCCTTTCTGATACTTGGTTTGTGGGAGTTGGAAGTCCCGCCAGACTTCAAGTGGCCCGAGGTTGCCAGCCTCCCCCAGCCCAGGAGCCGGCCCTTTGCAGCTCTCTAAGTCCGGAAGGGGCTGAAATTCGACAGCCAAGGCTTGGAGCCCCCCCCCCCCCCCCTCAGAGGGAAGGAGCTTTTGGAGACAGAAGAGGGGGGTGGCACACCGGGGATCCCAGCCCGAAGGAGGGCGATACTTACGGGGCGAGCAGGCGAGGCGGGCGTCCCTCCAAGGTGGGCTCTGCATGACCCCCGGCCAGAAGATGGGCGTCCTGCCGGGCAACTCAGCCAAAGGCTTGGGGTACCTCCCCACGGCGGCCACGGCGGCTGCAGCGGCACTGGGACTGAAGTAGAGGCCCGGAGGCGGCGGAGGCGGCGGGCTGAGGCTGCTGAAGCGGGGCAGGCCAGCCAGGAGCCCGGCGGCCGGCGAAGCGGAGGAGGAGGAGGAAGAAGAAGAAGAAGAAGAAGAAACGGCGGCCAGAAGCGGCATGGACGGCCGGCTCAAGATATCGTTAATGCCGTGCGGGGTGGCGGCCGAGTGCTGCTGCGGGGGTGAGCCCAGCGCCGACAGAGCCCCCGCGCCGTGGGGCTTGAGGCCGGTGGGCGAGCCCAGCGGAGGGGAAGGCGAGGCGGAGGCCGAGGAGGAGGACGACGACGACGACGACGAGGAGGAGGAGAGGGAGGAAGAGCTGGCTGCAGAGACGACGGCGGCGGGCGGCAGCTGGTAGGCAGCGGCCGCAGCGGCGGCGGCCGCAGCGGCGGAGTAGAGCGGCGTCTTCATCTCGGCCAGGCTGTGCAAGGCGGCCAGCGGAGGGCTGCTGAGCAGGAAGGCGCTTTGCCCAGGGGTGCCATCCATCGGCCCCACCGCCAGCATCCCCAGGACGGGAAAGCCGGGCAGGGCGCGCTGGAGCCGACGGGGTGTCTCCCTCTTCGGAGAAGCCGCCGAGCCTTCTTTGGATGGGGCGGGGGGGGGGGCAGAGAAGCTGATCTCCTGCGGACCGGGCGCGAAGGAGGCTCTTCCCCCCCCACCACCACCAAAAAAAAAAGGGCAGAGGTGACGGGGGAAGGGGAGGGAAATAGGAAATTGGGGGGGGGGGAGTCAATGGGGGGGGGAGCGTGTTAGGGGGCTGGATTGCCGGAGCAGAGAGCGAGACCGACTAACTGGATTCAGGAGGCCAGCATGAAAAGGGAAAGTGATGTGTGTGTGTGTGTGTGTGTGTGTATTCGCTGTCCAAGCTTGAGGAGGAAAAAGAGAGAGCGCGCCCAGCTTTTCCCTCCGCTTCTCTTCGACTGAAGCAAAGACGTCGGAATAGAAAAGCCCAGTTTAGAGCGAGAGGAGTTTAAGGAACGGGCGAAGAGCGAGGCTGCTTGAGCCTCGGGAAGGCTCCGTTCCCAGAGCTCAGGAGGAGCGGAGGTTGAGTCTCCTCTGGCTCAGGGGTGTCCCTTGATTTGGAAGGAGGGAGGATCGAAGCCGGGAAAGCCGGATTCGCTCAGATCGGGTTGGAAGCGGTCGGTCGGGAGAGAGGAGCTCAAACCCTTGGAAGGGAAAAGGGATCTCGGGGGGAATTCTCTTCAGGCGATCCCAAGTGGGAGGCACGATTCCGAGAGTGTTCTCTCCCCCCCCACCCAAAAAATAATAATATAGAGAGGGAAACTCCTCCAAACTTTGGCCGCCTGTCCTCAAAGAAGCGGGGCACCGGAGGGGTGGGAAACTTTCGTGGAGGGGTGGGAACTTCCAGGCGAAGACCTGGCGGCGGGATCAAGGAACGGTGGGAAGAGTAAATCCCGCCTTGTGGCTTCCCTCTTTCGGGCTCTTCTCTGGCCGGTCCTCTCCCTTGCCAGCCGCTCGGGCAAGCGGGCCAACCAAGTACACCAATGCCGAGTTCCCGGGAAAGCAAAACGGCATTCACTCGGCGCGGCGAGAATGAAGCGCGCTGGCGGCGGGTGGAGCGCGGAAACCAACCCGTTCGGAGGGTTCCGAGCCTCGGGCGGCCGGACTCGGCTCGGCTCGGCTCGGCTTCCCTCCTCCGCGGCTGGAGAGATCCTTGTCGGGTTCTGGGAGATCCACCACCGGACGCGATGGCGCGATCCCAAGAGAGAAAGCAGGGCAGCCTCCTCCGCCTCTTCCTTTGGCGCGGCCTCTGGCTTTGTGGGGACAAAATCTGCCCGGTCTTCGGACATGTAGAAGAATTTCTGTCCTCTTTTCCTTCTTTCTTTTTTTTTCTTTCCCTCCTTCCTCGAGGCAGGCAAGGCGGGCTGGGCGCTTCCTCCGCGGCGGGCTGTGCAGATCCTTTTTTTTTTTTTTTCCTTCCCTGGTTTGGCTCCTCTTTCTTTCTTTCTTTCTTTCTTTCTTTCTTTCTTTCTTTCTTTCTTTCTTTCTTTCTTTCTTTTTCTTTCCTGGGAATCGCGCCGCTCACCTTTCCGCCGTCTGCCTGGACAGCCGGCGAGGCTCTTTTGCCTTCGTGGCGCGCTCTTTCCGCGGCTCTCCTTCCTCTGACAGATCCCAAACAACCACTCAGAGGTAATAAAACATTTTCAATCCCCCCCCCCACCTCTTCCCTCCCTCCCTCCCTCCCCGTCTCCTTTGGCTATTGGGAGGGGGGAGACGGGGGCGGGGGAGAGAGAGAGAGAAAACTTTGGGGAGGTGTCAATAAAACAGCAGAGGGTGGGACGGAACTGGATCCCAGCCTCCTATTGGCTCGGCCTTTTCGGTGTGGTGGGTGGGAGGGGGGGCAGAAGAAACGTGGACCCAGAAGAATGAGAAACGATGCAGAAAGAAAGGCGAGCCGGCATCTGCCCCCCCCCCTTTAAAGCCAAGGGGCGGGACCGGCCCAGACCCCTCATTTGCATACAGCGCGCGCCAAGAAACTGCAACAGACTTGGAAACTCGGAGCGGGAGGGAGCGGGGGGGGGGGAGAGAGCACGGAAGGGCCCCGAAACTGAAGGCTTAGCCGGGAAAACCTCTCCTAAAAGGTCATCTTTCCCATCCACCCCCATTTCTGTTTCTTTTTTTTCCCTCCTCTCTCTCCCCTCCCCTTTCCTCTGCCAATCAAATCTCAAAGTCGCCCGGCAGGTCAAAAGGCTTTCAAGAAGAGATTGGATTTGCCATCTGTCAGAAATAGTGTAGGGTCTCTTGCTGGGGGGGTGGGGAGGGGGTTGGACTAGATGACCTACCAGGGTCCCTCCCAGCTTTGTTAATCTAAAAGTGAGCCCTCCCTTAGTCTGGGGTTCCAGTTCCCATCATCCCCAATCCACCCTCTCTCTCTCTCTGCAGCCCAAGAGGATAGATGAGCAGGGCTGGCGAAAGGAGGCGCCCCCCCCCTCACCCCGGTCGTCGTCTCTGTCCTGATTCATCCCGAATCGATTGAAGGCGCTGCTGTTGCTAAACTTAGAGATGCTCGACGCTTTTTCCACCCACCGCCCCCGCCCGCCCCGTGGCTACCCCGAGTGCCGGCCAGGCGGTGAAGCTGTTCCTCCCCCCGCCACGCCTTCTGATCCGAGTTTCCAGGAGCCGCCCACTCCCCCCGCTCCTCCCGTTCTCCTCTCGGCCGTCTCGCCCCTGCTCCGCGGAAGCCGCTGGTTGCGTCAGCCTTTTCGATCACAACCAGGAGGCTTTTGCATTTCGCTTTCAGCAAAAAGTCGTTGGTCAGAAATGGTGGAGGGTGTCCTTGCTTGGGCGGGGTGGGGTTGGACTAGATGACCTCCAAGGTCCCTTCCCACTCTGATTATCTTGTTATCTGTTTGTTAGTCAGTCCGGGGCAGGCGTTTGATGGGCTGTTTGCAAGGCAGAAATTTTTTTTTTTTTTTATTCAGCTGTTGGTTTTATTACGCAAAACCTGCCCTCGCACCACCGTCATCTCCCACCCTCCCCGGCGTGTCTCTCTCTCTGTCTCTCTCTGTCTCTCTCTTCCTCTCTCTTTCTTCTCCCTCTCCCCTTCTCCTCTCCCCTATTCCCGCCATCCTCTGATTTCCTTCGAAAGGACAGGATTGGGGGGAGACTCGGAACCGCCAGCTACGACGAAGGTTGCTTTTCAAATCGAAACGCCAAGCGGCCCGAGAGAGGGGTGGGGACGCAGGGGGTTGGACTAGATGACCTACAAGGTCCTTTCCAAATCCCAACTCTGTTATCGAAACCAAGAGTCTCCAACCTTGGCAACTTTAAGACTTTTGGACTTCAGCTTCCAAAATTCTCCAGCCAGCTATGCTGAGTGGCCGAACGAGCGGCGGTTTGAGGACATCAGCGGTCTACAAATGCAAGCAAAGGCTTTTGCTGCGCCTTTGCGCGTGTTGCAAGCGCTGAAGCCGGCCGCCTCCCCCTCCCCCAGCTGCCCCCCTCCCCGAACAATTCGTTGCTGGATTTGAATGAGCTTTAAAAAAAACCTTGCATCGCTGTTAGGGAAAGCAACGCGCCTCTATCCAAAAAAAAAAAAAAAGGCGTTAGACAATAGAGCCTAAGTTAGCGAGCGTTTGGACCTTTCGCTTTTTAGGCCCAACTCTTTCAGCTTCTTCACTGCCAGGGTAATGTTAATTGCACTTGCTTTTCATGACATCCTTTCGAGACATCTTGATGCACTGAAATTTGCTTTTAAAACAATACAACGTATCGTAATTTACAATAGTGCAGTGAAGGGGGGTGGGAAAGAAATCGAACGGCGTTGCGGGGCGGGGTGCCCTTTCAGGGCGTCGCCTTTTCTATTATAGACTGGGAGGGAGGGGGAAAGGAAGATCATTTTATCGGACCCTTTGTTCCCGCTAGAAGCTCATTCAAATAAATTAATAAACCTGATTCTTGATTCACCAAAGATGATGCTTCTCCCTCTCTTACTCTTCTTCCTTCCTTCCTTTCCCTTTCTGTTTCTTTCTCTCTCTCTCTCTCTCTCTCTCGCTGTCTTTCTTTCTCCTTGCAACAGGTCCCAGCAAAGACGAAGTTTTTGGTGGTTGGGTCAGCCGCAGGACATATCTGTGCTTAACTGAACCTTGAATTGCTCAATTCATCGACCCCTGGTTCTAACTCTAAACCCGGAGTACTGGGGCTAAAAATACTGGGTTCGTGCAACACTTTGGATAGAAACGTGGCGTTCCTCGGATAGGCTCCAATTAAGCCTCCGAGACCCTTTACCCACATCAGGTTTACTAACCTGAGAGGCCATCCCTAAAATAGCGCCTTGAAGCTGGGGCCTGGCTTCCCTCTGCCTTGGTTGAAAGGATAAAGCCCCTCGGAGACAAATGAAGAACATTTAACTCGGCAGCCCCATTTAAATCTGGTTCAAGAGAGTCAAGTCCCCCACAAAAATAACTGGTTAAATCAGCTAAAAAGGAAAAGCATTCCTTTCAAATATCTGCCCAAAGCCCTTTTCCTAAGCTGGTCAGGTAAATTTATTTACCACACTTTCATTCGTTGATATCTGGCTTTTCTGTTAAAGTTTGGGTCTCTCTGTCTCCTCCCCAGTTGGGGTCCTACTTGCAAACTTTCCTGACTTAATCGTCTCAGATGGACTACAACTCCCGAAGTCCACTCTGGCTGAAAGTTCTGGAAACTGTAGTCTCCTTCCCTCCCTCCCTCTCTCTGTGTGTGTGTGTAAGGCACCTGGGCTAAACGGAGGGAAACCCTGGCAAAAAATCACTCTATGTTTGTTTGTGGGTTACCCTATTTTGGTATTTAATAAATCTGGGTGGTTAAAGAAACTGTGCTTGTTTAGTGTGTTAAATGAACAAGGTAATTCTTACATCTCATCCCAAAATCCCCCCCCCCCCCCAAGGTGGACAGATTGTCGCCTTCCACTGCCTGCCCCTAACAAAGCAAAGGGAAGAGGCTGTGGGGAGAGAGTATGGGAAACTCAGCCTCTTTGCCTTTAACACATTTGGAGTTAAACGCCTTGTGTGAACACAGCCAACCACTCTTCAGCCTGGCCCGATGGGGCGGGGGCGGGGGAATCAGTCCATCTGCTTATTTAAGAAGTCCGTCTCGCAGGGCAAATCTAGTAAATTGAGTTCAAAGAACCAGGGTTAAATTAAGGGCGGAAAAGCTCTTTTTGCCCTGAATCTAAAACTCTCCTAAACTGGCATTCGTAAGCAGAAATAATTTCGAGAGGGGAGTATTTCTTTTTTACTGCGGCACCTCCACGCCATAAAGAAAAAACAAAAACTCTTTGCTATATTTGCCTTGTTTGTTTGTTTTTTTAAAAAAGAAAATCCTGCCGAATTAAGTTAGGTGATTTATCACACTAGCTAAGGGCTTGGGGGCTCTCCGCGGCGCTTTGGCCGCTTTCTCTGACCTAGCCAGGAATCAAAGAAGCGCTCTTTTTGAGGCTTCTGGATCCCTGCTTGGCCCGGTGTAAAAGCAGCCGGCGGCAGACGAGTTTTGCTAACCTGCGAACATCCTTAGAGACATGCTTCTTCCCGGGAGGAAGCGGCGGCGGCGGCGGCGGCGGCAGCGCGCAGGAACAGCTGGGTTTGAACAGCAAAGCAAAATTAGGATTCCGGTCCCTGGGCAGCTTCTAGCACTCTTGTGCCCCTGGACTCCGTCCCAACCCCCTCCCTGCATCGACTCCCCCAGAGCGCTTTCCCCACAACCTTTATTCAAACTCTCTCGGGGGGTGGAGGGGCTTTGGATTCCAACAGAGGCCTCAGCAATTTTCTCAGCGATGGAGAGGTTGTTGTGCACTCGGGCAGTTTTATCTTATTAGAAGCAGTTTAGGACCACAGAATAGGGTTAGGACTGCTATACAACGCTCCCGCCTCTCATTTTCTTTCCCTCCCTCCTACCTTCCCGAGCTTCCTTCCTTCCCTTCTTCCCTCGCTTCCTTCCCTCACTTCCTTCCCTCCTTCCCTCTCCTCTTCCCTCCTTCCTTCCTTCCTTCCTTTCCTCCCTCCCTTCTTCCCTAGCTTCCTTTCTTCCCTCCTTCCTTCCCTTCTTCCCTCTCCTCTTCCCTCCCTTCCTTCCTTCCTCCCTCCCTCCGTTTTGGAAACTTTGCTTTGAATTACCCCTGAAAATTGTCGCAATCGTATCCGGCGACCATTTAGTTAGTAAGACCCTGCCTATATGGGACTGCAAATGCCCACCGACTCTGTCTCGGATGATGGGCATCGTGCAAGCGAAGACAGCCAGAGGCCAGGAGGCTGCGTTTCTCCTACTATTTGCAGTCGGTCCCTCCAGATTATGATTAGTTATTCTTATTGTCAGCTTCCCGATGAATATTGTGGTCAAAGGGAGCCCAGTTCAGAAAACTGGCCGCGCCTCAACGTCTTAAATTCTCCGCGGCTTCGAAGGGCTTAGAAAATCTCCCTTTCTTGGCCCGAAGGAACGGCTGCTTTGGTCCGCCCCCTCCAAAACTTCGTCACCGACCCGACCTCGGAGCCTCGAAAGGAAACAGGTCCGGCCCGCTTCAGTGCATCTATCTACACCGCCTTTCTTACGGAGCCCGAAGCGATTTGCTGGTTGCCGGCAAAAAGGCGCAACGACCGGCAAGCAGCTGGACGAGAGGCGAATCCCGAGGGCCGGCGGGTTTTCCAAGAGGCGGCTGGCTGGCCGTTTGCACGGGGTGGCGACCGATTAGCATTTTAATCGGCGGGGGTGGGGGTGTGGAAATGAATTTGCTTCGAGGGAGAGAAGGCTTGGAACCTGGAGTCTCAAAACCATGACATAAAAGGCTGATGAAAAGAAGAAGAAAAAGGAGGTCGGGTTTGCACAAAACCCTTGGCTAAGAGATGCCTATTTTATAATTTAGAATTACAGGGGTCTTCAACCTTGGCCACTTTAAGCCTGGAGGACTTCAACTCCCACAATTCCCCAGCCAGCTTTGAATTTTGGGAGTTGAAGTCCTCCAGCAAAGCTGACTGGGGAATTCTGGGAGTTGAAGTCCTCCAAACTTAAAGTGGCCAAAGTTGGAGACCCCTGGTTTAGAATGCTGAATCCATCTCGTTATCCAGTCTGTTTTTCTCCTGGACCTCACTTCCAAAGGCACTGCTAAACGGGCCTTGGGTGGATGGAAGACCACTAAGAAAGACCAGGCCAGGTTGAGAAACCCGAAGGCAAGCCACTTCTTCATTGCACGAAAATAAATCCCCCAATCCTTGCGAGTCATCTTTTCCATTTCAATGAGTCTAGTGGGACAAAAGCGGTGGCAGGTTGCAGGATAGCGGCAGGCAAATTGGTGTGAAAAAAAAAAAAAGTATGAAGAATACCCTGGATCCGGCCTTTGATTTCCCAAGTAGGAAAACTTGGACAATCTTCCAAAGAAGTGAAGTAAAAACAGATAGTTAACATGCAGGATTTGAACTTTTAAACAGAAATAGTTCAAGCCATTTGTTATTTGTTGGAGAAGAAATTAAATAGTTCTTTGGATATTTTTAAAGAATTATTGTACAATGCTTACCATAGGAAGTGGATAAAATCTAACTTGTGGTGGTGTTGGTTATCCTAACACATAGATTAATTCCTGCCCGCCATCACCTTCCATTGGACCATTGGCTAGAAATCCAGGGGCAAAGATCAACCCATGGTTGATTGCCTCCGGAAATTGTGGAAGTTTCATGCGTGGTGACTTTCAAGAAGAGACTGGATTGCCATTTGTCAGAAATGGTGTAGGTAGGGGTCTCCTGCTTGGAGGAGGGGGGGTGGACTAGATGACCTACAAGGTCCCATCTAACTCTGTAAATCTAACGTCGAACTGCGGCGCATCCGCGTTTGAGAGACAGCCTCCGTTGGAAAGGATCCGAGTGGACAGAATTTTTTCTCCCCAAGGGGACGGGGGATCGCCAGCGATCCTGACACGGCGAAAGAAAGCAGTTAGGGAACAGGGACCTTGGCAGGGAACAGGTGCCCCCTATTGACAAGGACGGGGCGGCCACCCATGCAGAGCGATCCTTTGCTCGCTTGCTCTCGCTGAAGTTCTCGCCTCGATTTGCCTGATTGATAAAACAAAACGTGGCAATCGCCAAGAAAGTGACGCGAAGGGGACTTAAGAAAGGGACCGAAAGACGCCATCGAAGTGTTTCGGCCTATTTCGTTAACCTTCCTGTTTGCAGACAGCGACACTTCGTCGTCTGTCAGGTTTGGTAGCAATCCTGAGAAATGCGCGCTGATTTTTTATTAAAATCTAGTTAGTCAAGTTGACCTATCCTTTCCTTAATGGACATATTTAAGCCCTGCTTGCCAGTGAATTAATCCTGGTTGATCGCGGTATATTTTAACCGAACCAGCTGGGCACTAGCCAACATTAAAAGTATCCGCGCTCGGCGGGTCGTTCGAATGCTGCCGCTTCCGTGTTTGGCTGAGCACGTTTCGGGAAGAGAAGCTGAGAGATGGCCTGGAATGCGCGCCATTGTTTCTCCTGGCCATCTCTTCAAAGGAATTTTTTGGGTTTGAAAAAGAGCGAAGCATCGCCAGTCAAATGGGTTGAGCTGCTTCCACACGTGCATTTTGTTAGTTACGCCAGAGTCTGAATGCGTGAAAAGACTGCGGATACAATTCCCGGTAACGGGAACGCGGCACTTTCCTGTGGGGATCGAAAAGAGGCGGCCGACGGCTCTTAAGAGAAATGTGGACAAACAACACGTGGGAGTCTGTTTTTAAAGGGCGGCGAGTCCACCCGAGTCGGGTTAAGAGGAATTCGTCGGAGGAAAAGGGAAGTGTAAACTCCTCGTTTTCTTTTCAAGGAAGGAAGGTTACTTTTTAGTAATCCTTTTCCTCGAAATTAAGCCGAAAGAATTCGATAACACGGTCGAATTGATAGGGGGTGACTGATGGGCATTGTAGTCCGAAAAGAAGGAAGTAAATAAAGGATCCTTGTTGTCTTGTTCTTTCAGGTAATCCTGAAAAAGGCGAAATGAAATATTTGAGATCGAGAATGGAGCGACAGCGTGACTAGAAGTCTCCTTGGGCAATTCTGAGCTTGTTAAGGGGCGCAACTGCTCTCTTTATTTTATTCCACAATTAAAAGGATATCGCGCTGTTTAATTTTTCAGCTAATCTCCCAGATTATTGTTCCTTCCGCCGCCTCATTCGCCAAAGCAGCTCTTTCTACCGCGTGAACTGCGTGTAAGCTTGTTATGGTTGGACTGCAATTTGCTTTTAAAGGGTGATCGGTCGGTTGTAGTACAAACAATTCACCTCTTGAACAGGAAAAAAAAAAGGACCTTTTTTTTTTTTTGTGGCCGACAGCTCACCGGGAAGGCTTTCACAGGTAATTCGTAAACTGCGCTCGCCCCCTTGTGGTTGAAAATGAAATAAGCACCCCGCTGCAACGGGATCGGACAGAACTTGGAGTACCATCAAAAGGCCCTTTTGAGCAGGCGTTGAACTTTGAAACTCTTCTGTCGGGCAGTGAGCCCAAAATGGCTTTTGGCAAACAAAACCACTGGAAATGTAAGCAGAATTCTCTTCGGCGGTTTTCAATTGCTTTTCCCTAGGGACAAAGGCAGCCTGGAGTGCCTGATGTCTGGAAAGGAGGAATGTATGCGTGCAAGCTCTGGAAACAGAGGCACGGTGCAAAGGAAGGGTTCTTTAACTCTCCCTCGGAAACCCGATGAAATGTGGTTGAATCAAGATGGGAGCTGGGAAAGTTGTTAATTCTGGTGTTGGAAGTTAAAACCTACCGGTCTCCTTCGAAAAATGAAATATTTTAGGAAATACTAAAAAGGCAGAATATTTCTCCTAAAAGAGAAGTAAAAACTCAGACAGGTAGAAAGTCACACACATCCCGCCTTTGATAATGGGCCATTAAGGCCTGGGCCAGTCTATTCTACATTACAAAGATTTACCTCCTTCAGGCAGAGCTATTGAATTGCCCTTCATTGCACTACCCACCAAGTTTCAACCAAACTTAGCACATAGACAACCTACAAAGCTAGCTATGACCTCTAACAGCAACCAATCAGGATACTCTTTCTGTGCCCCAGGAAGTTCAAAGCCAGAGAGGGTATAAAACCCAGGGACTCTCAGCATCTCTTCCCTTTTCTTCGCCCAAGAGCTGCAAGGCATGTGATCCTGTCCATCATTTAACCATCTTTCCAAACAGCCTCCATGTTTCCACTGTCTTTCTCCCCACTTGGAACTGAACCCAGAAGGATATTTCTTCCAACACTGGCCAATGGGTTTTCTTCCATTTCTAGGTCCATACAACATAGCAAACCATAAACCACACAACCTGAGTTTGTGCAACACTGAGCCACCAAGCAGCCCTTTTAACCAAAAGCCATCAGGGAAAACCACGGGATGAAAGAAAAGATGTTCTGGATAAAGACAAAACAGGGAAGAATAAACCCAGTAGAAAGTTGGACATCATCTCTGCATCTAGGTATCTTTCTTAGACTGATCTTTCAATTCTGCATAGGGAGTCCTCGACTTACGATCACAATTGAGCCCAAAATTTCTGTTGTTAAGTGAGACATTGGGTTAAGCGAGTTTTGCCCCACTCTCTTGCCACAGTTGTTAAGTGAATCTGGTTTCCATGTGGATTTTGCTTGTCAAAAGGTTGCAAAAAGTAATCACATGATCCTGGGACCACCAAATCCAGACTTTCCATGGCCTTATTGGACATCTAAGCATGGTTTATTCAATGAAACCAATTATCTGGGTTTACATAGGATGTGTTCCCCTAGCTTGTGATTCTAGTGCCATGAAATATGTGATGCACGGCTACAGTTTCTTACTCTTACCTGCAGGGGGCAGGAGAGGACCTCCACTAGGCTACTGAATTTGGTGAAAGCTGTGGCAAACCTAGACAACATACTAAAAAGCAGAGCCATCCCCCTGCCAACAAAAGTGTGTATAGTCCAGAGTGTGGTTTTCCCAGTTGCAATGTATGGCTGGGAAAGTTGGACCATAAGGAAAGCTGAGCGCCAAAGAATGGAGACCTTTGAACTCTGGTGCTGGAGAAGACTCCTGCGAGTCCCTTGGGCTGCAAGGCGATCCAACCGGTCAGTCCTAGAAGAGATCTACCCTTTAGAAGAGCTCTTTAGAAGGCCAGATCCTGAAGATGAAACTCAAAGACTTTGGCCACCTAATGAGAAGGAAGGACTCCCTGGAGAAGAGCCTAATGCTGGGCAATAGAAGAAGCAGACAACAGAGAATGAAGATGGCTGGATGGAGTCACTGAAGCAGTCGGTATGAGCTTAAATGGACTCCAGAGGATGATAGAGGACAGGAAGGCCTGGAGGAACGTTGTCCATGGGGTCGCGATGGGTCAGACATGACTTTGTGACTGACAACAAATCTATGGGTTTGTGCCAGGCAATTCTGTCTAGGGTTACTATCAGTGTCCAGTGTTCAGAAAGCCCATGGCAAACCCTTGCAAGACAATACTGCAAACTTTTAAATTCTGTTCTAAGCCAGCTCATGAAATTTGGCTGGGTGAGACTTTAAAGAGATCTAAGGGAAGAGTCTTCCCAGCAGACCCAACTTCACTCTGTGGATGGTACTGCCTGGTCCCTGCTAAAATGTCCAGGGCCATCAAAAGCTTGGCCAGCCAATGATCCCACTCCTACACAATTGTAGCCAATTGTAGGAGTGAAAGCAAGACTGAGAGGGGGTAGTTATGGCCTTCTCTGCTTCTTTACATCCTTGAGATTTGGTTTCTTTGGCCCCATAATCTCCTCTTCAATGCTCTTTTCTTCTTCTTTCTTCTAACTTGTTAGAGGCAAAGCCTAAGAGAAACTTTCATTTGCCTGAGGGTCTCTAGATGCTGAAGGAAAATGGAAATATTTTGTTTCTTAAACCGGTAGAGCAGTTATAGCTCCCTCTAGACTGCCACTGGATTTGGTCTTACTTGCATTGCTTACAGGTTATGATGAATGTACAGTCACTTTAAAGTCAATTCCTAGTGACTTCATCTCCATGGAATTTTCCTAGCAACAATAGGAAAGTAATTACCCACTGCTTTCTTCTGGAATATGTTTAACTTCCCAGTCTAACCTGTATGTCCGGTATTGCGGCATCTGATATTTTTCTAACCAAACACAAACCAAATAAAACTTGTTTAGCTTCTGAGCTTGCACAAGATTTGCTAGGCGATGCCACCAGCTGAAATGATGGTTTGAGTACCTTTAAGTGTTGTTTCCTGCAGAGGTTTTTCTCTACAAGTACTTTTCTAAAGTGACCATAACTGGCCTGCAAAATTCCAAAGTGATCACCAGAAGGCAGCAAGAGAGTAGTATAAAACTCAATCCCTTTGGTAGCACCTAGCAGTGGTCTGGATTTCTGATCCTGCTATTTAAGGATTCTCTTTGCCACACCAGTTGTTAAGGCTGGAAACTGGGGAACAATGAGTTCTAGTCCCGCCTTAGGCTAGCTGACTTTGGATCGGTTGCTGTTGCTCACATCAACCCACCCCACCCCAGGATGATTGTTGTGGGGTAAATAGGATGAAGGACTATGAAGTATGCTTGCCTCCTTATTTATAAAAAATAATAAAGATGCTCTAATTAACAAATTACACATCGTACTATAATTTTTAAAAGAATTTGAACTTTTCCTAGATCAATGTAGATAGGTTTACAGAGACGAAGCCTTATCAGGTCTAATAGGCTCTATTCCCAAATAACTATATGAATTAGATCTCCTGTGTGGCCAACAAGGAGTTGCTATTGTGCTGCAATTTGCTAAGGCTGCATAACCTGTACCAAAGGAGCATGCCAGCTATTGATTAGTCTCTTAACCCAAATAAATATTGGCACGTGAATGCTGAGCCATCCTCCCCTCCATCCCCAGTTCAGTTTAATAGAAGAGTATCCTGAAATTTAAGTAAGCAAATTGGAAAATGATAACATTCCCTTTGGCTAGCTGATGAGAATGTTGGTTGTCTTCTCTTATCATCAGTCTTCTAGGTAACCCCGGAGTGAACTCCAAGTGGAATCCTCCTCTTAAGAAATGGTTGGCAGGTTGAGTCCTGGTACCAGGCACCTGGAATTCATTCAGTTTATGATCTGAGTGATATTTTGGAAAAATGTGGTTATGATGTGCACAAGTGGATTTATTTGTTTTGAAAAAAATCATATTTTAGCATTTTCCCTGCCATCAAAGTTCGTGATCAGAAAGGAAAAAGCCGTCATGAATCAGCACTTTTAGACTAAATCATAAACCCATGTTTTGCTTGTTACAGATGATTTTTAAAAAGGCAAGAAGCTTGAGATGTCTGTTTTACATTACAGATAAATATTAAGGATTACCAGCTGGCTTCTCCGGAGCTTTTCAATCTAGAAATGAGAGGGACCGTGATGGAGGTAAACAAAATTAAGTTGTGCTGTGGATAAAATGGACAAGGAGAAGAGATTTTCCTCTTTCCAAAATACTACAATCAGAGGTCACCCTAAAGAAATTGAATCTTGAAAAAATTGGAACAGAAAAAAGAATTATTTCTTGTACAACACATAATTCAGCTTTGCGATTTTCTACCATGAGATGCTGTGTTGGCTGCCAGCTGGATTGGCTTAAAAAAACAACAATTAAATTAATCCATAGCAACCCATGGCTTTTAGCCTTGAAGGCAGAGGGATTACCTCTGAAAGCCAGCTTCTGGGAGACTTGTGGGTTTTCTGGTGCTGCAGTTGGTTGGCCACTATGACAATAAACTGCTGCACTAGATGGGCCTATAGTCCAATCCATCAGTATAATAATTACACTTAGGGGTGGGATTCAGCCGGTTCAGGCCAGTTCAGGCAAACCAGATGTTAAATTTATATCTGGCTCGCTGAACCGGTAATTGAATCAACTGGCTGGCCCTGCCCACCTCTCCCGTCTCCTCCCACGAGTCTCCACACGGCCCGTTTGGGATGGATATAAGTGCAGGATCTGCGTGGAGGCTCTGGGAGGGCTAAAAATGATCCTCCCAGGAGTCCCAGAAATGGGCCTGTTTCTGGCTTCCAGAGGGCCTCCAGAGCCTGGGGTAGGGAGACTGTTTTCGCCTTCCCATAGGCCTGAGGGAAGCCTCCGGACTCTGGGGAAGGCAAAAAATGGACCTTCCAGAAAGCCACACCCACCCAGCAACCGGGCAGAGAACTGGTTGTTGGGATTTTTGAATCCCATGCCTGCTTACACATACTTGTCTGTTTCCTCAGAGCCATGTGGGGACTATATTAATCCTGTCTTCCCCACTCCTACAGATGTGTGAGATTTCAAGGGTCAGAATTCTATCATCAGGTATCGACACATCTATAAGCCAGATTAGTAAATTTGTTGCTTATCTATTGCACAAGTCAGGGTGCTCTATCTTCAAAGGACAAGAGCCACTGGAGATGTAATTTCATTTAGAGGCAGCTTGATTGTGGAAGTTTGTGAAATCTTCAAATAAAGATTGTGATACAAAGATATTAAGATGAAGCAAACTGGCTAGGCCATTACATCATTTATTTATATACTGAAGGAATATTATTCACAAGTCTATTTGCATTGATTTATGCATTGGCTGCACTTGTTAAATCTTTACTGGTCACTCAACTTTTAATAGCAATAAAAATTGGAGAGAGAGTGATCAAACATATTTGCAGGTTATCGGGTATCTTTCAAAAGGCACTGGGGTTTATTCAAATGAAATCCAGAAAGTGAGTTCCCAAATAATATTATTTTTAACGCTATTATGTTTTTCCCGCTCTTCAAGGGCATTTCTAAGATTGTACTCATACAAAATTAAAACTTGCAAAGTATATTGTAATTAAGCTTTGCATGGAAAGGATCCCTAAACATGAGTTATTTTATTTTGTGTTACAACTGAGCCATCTACTGTCCATTTTCCTTGTTGCTTTTTTAATGCTGATGTTCAGAGATGATTATAATCTTAAAAGAGATGATCTTCAGTTTTTGAACTTCTCTTTTAGATATAGTTTGGTTACACTCATTGTAATAAACATGGTTTAGCCATTTTTTTTAATTGGTTGGATTTACGTGTTATGATTACATATCTACGTATGTACTCCCAATCTCTTGGTGTGCTGTCCCAGACAGTCTATGGGAATTGAATAGTTACTTAGGAATTATGAGCTGTCCCCTTAAGGGAATGCATCATGGTAAATATAGTTAAAGGTATCCTGGGAAATGTAGTTCGTGTCACGTGGCCACATCTGTAATCCTGATTGGTCACTAAATTGACCCTCGAAGAGTGGGGGTGGTTTTCCTCATTCTTTGTCTGAACTTTCTAACTCATGGCAGCTTCTATCACTACAAGATGGGTTAGGAGATAACCATCTTTTACTCCAAGGCAGATATACAAAGGATTGGTCATTAAAGAAGAACTTCATCACAAACATGAGTTATGAGGATACCCGATGAACCAATAAATGTAATTTGTTATGGATGTCTTGTTGAGTTATCTATCTGCATCTGTACAGCATCAAATCCACCTCTGTGCTGAAGGCAGAAAACTTGGACAGTTTCCCCCCCGAATTCTATCATTCTGCTAAACAACTAACTTCCACAACACTGTCAAACTATTTACTAAGACTTTATTAGTATTATTCTTCTCATCCTTCCTATAACCTATCTCTTTCCACTTATAACTATAACCTTGTTGCTTGTATCTTTACAATTTATATTGTTTTATTTGTTTCTTAGTATGATTTGATTGCTAATTTAGTATCCCATGACTACCACTAAGTGTCGTATCTTATGATTCTTTATGAATGTAGTTTTATATACACTGAGAGCATATGCACCAAAGACAAATTCCTTGCATATCCAATCACACTTGGCCAATAAAGAATTCTATTCTATTCTATTCTATTCTATTCTATTCTATTCTATTCTATTCTATTCTATTCTATTCTATTCTATTCTATTCTTGAACTAAAGCTTTCTTAGGCCATTCTGGGAGGGAATTCTGGCAGAGGTTGCCCAAAGCATCTTGAGTATGCCCTAAAAACATCTAAAGCTGTACAGGGCCACTTCACATGAATATGTAATACCAAAGCATGTCAAATCCTGTACTGTGGTAGTGACTCAAATGGGCTGTGGAGGCAGCTAAGTAGCTTTGCAATAATACCGGTGTATATTACTGGAGAGGGAACATAAGCTGATTAGAAAATGCCAGCTCCTGAGTAATTAAGGAACAGGTAAGAAATGACTTTCAAAGAGATTAAATTAAAACACAAAGATGCAGATAGTCCCTGAGTTGTAATTTGCGGTTGCCTGCTCAAAAGTGGGCGGGGCCAGGACAAGAATTACATTTAATTAAATATATGCTTGATTAAGATTCATTTGACTGAAGATATGTAATGTGATTACTTCTTGTGCATTTAACATGTACACTTGTCCACAGTTCTGCAAAAACTGTTGGGGGAGCTCTGGGGACCATATCCAAGACCTTAGGGAGCCCCATAAGTAGGCCTTCCTTTGTTTGTTTTTCTTTCTTGATTCGTAATTTGTAACCAAAGCAGAGGTGGTATTCAGCAGGTTCTGACCAGTTCTGGAGAAGCGGAAGTTTTGAGTAGTTCGGAGAACCGTCAAATACCCTCTCTGACTGGCCCTGCCCCCATCTATTCTTTGCCTCCCAAGTCCCAGCAGATTGGCTGGGTCTTCTTTGGTTGCCCTGCACAGGAGAACGGAGCTGGAAAGCAGGTTAGTGGGGTGGGGAGGGAATGGGGATTTTACAGTATCCTTGACCTACCACAGCCACCAAGCCATGCCATGCCATGCCATGCCATGCCCACCAAACCACACCCACAGAACCGGTAATAAAAATTTTTGAATCCTACCACTGAACCAAAGCCCAATCAGCCCAGGTTCCATAACCAGATTAAGTATTGAGACACTTTTGAAAAGCTTAAATGAAAGCTTTCCAGAAGTACAGGTAGTCCTCTATGTACGACCACAATTGAGCCCAAAATTTAAGTTGTTAAGTGAGTTTGGCCCCATGTCATGACCTTTCTTGCTGCAGTTGTTAAGTGAATCACTGCAGTTGTTAAGTGAATCTGGCTTTCCCATTGACTTCGCTTGTCAGAAGATCGCAAAAGCTGATCACATGACCCGGGGACACTGCAACCGTCATAAATATGAACCAGTTGCCAAGCATCTCAATTCGGATCATGTGACCATGGGAATGCCTGCAACGGTCGTAAATATGAAAAATGGTCGTAAGTCACTTTTTTCAGTGTTGCTGTAACTTTGAACGGTCGCTGAATGAACTGTTGTAAGTCGAGGACTACCTGTAGACTGTTGGGGAGTCAATTTGGTTCAGTAGTCAAGGCATTAGGCTAGAAATGGAGGCCATGAGTTCTAGCCCTGCCTTGGGTGCAATGCCTCTAGTCTAGCATTAGGAAAAAGGCAAGGTGTAATGGCAGTAAAACCATTGTTACTTCAAGGAGTTTAGTGATATATTTCAATTTCTCTTTCATGTTAAGAAAAGTCTAGAAGTTTGGAGCTCATTCTGACCTAACCTGCTTGGTTGTTTTATTCTTTCTTTACTGAATTAAGGAGAAGGGAGAAGAATGTTGGGCACTGGGGAAATGGCTGTCATTATGAAGGAATTCCTGGGATATTGTAGGAGATTTGGATATCATCTTGCTTGATAAAGTTTGCTTTTTGTGTTATGCTTTTAGTTAATAATAATGCTTAAAATCCCTTTATTTACTGATATGCTTATTGTCTCTAGAGCCAAAAGAAACAACAGCCTAGGCCAGGGGTAGGGAAACTTGGCTTTTCTATCACTTATGGACGTCAACTCCCAGAATTCCTGAGTGAGCCATAAAAGGTTCCCCATCCCTGGCCTACTGGTTTTTCAGTTGTGGGGGAAATCAATTTTTGACTTGAATGGGACTGTTTAATAGACAAATGTAGGATATATCAAGAATGTAAAGAATAATAATATAAAGAATATGTCCTACATTTGTCTATTAAACAGTCCCATTCAAGTCAAAAATTGATTTCCCTCACAACTGAGAAACAAGTAGGGCAGGGATGGGGAACCTTTTATGGCTCACTCAGGAATTCTGGGAGTTGACGTCCATAAGTGCTACAAGAGCCAAGTTGCCCTATCCCTGGCCTAAGCACTCAATCACCACCCTGACACTTGGCAAAACACAAGGACAAACCACTTCTGAAACTGCTGCCAAGTAAACCACAGGCACTGGCACACATTTTCTTCCTACATAAAAGCTACTCTTTCTTCTGGGCACTGGCTGTTCAAAGATCTACAGAAATCTTCTCCATCTTGATATCCTCCAGCAGTGCTGGGACATAAATTTCCAGCAACCCCAATCTGTGTCTCATCCTTGCTGAAGGAGTTGGGAGTTAAAGTCCATCAGGACAGGAGTGGAGTGTTCTGCTAAATAACCCAAGGCCACCTCCATCATAGCTGTGACAATTCTTTCAATCACAAAATTGCCGCCATAGAGAACAGCTATTATGTACATATATAATACATATTATACACACATATACTTTTCTCTTCAATTTCCCCCTATGTCTGAAGAGAAAAGGTTTTGTTCAGTGTGGTCTACCTGCTCTAATATATGCTGTTGAAGCATGGACGCTATTGTGGTTCGCCAGCAGCCTGTGCAGACAGCAGAGGAATCAGACAGTGGGGAAGAACGGGGACCAATCTGGGAATCTGGAGAGGAATCGGACAAGGGTCCTGCATCTGATGGGGCCAGGACCATCTGTGAGTGGGGTGCTGACTCCAGAGCTTCCAGAGTCTGGTAGCAGCAAGGCAGAGAAACAAGGGGAGCCTGTTCCCAAAGCACATACGCGCAGAGCTGCTAGAAGATGAGCAGTTGAGACAAAAGGAGTGACTCAGGAGAAAGGCTTGGAGGTGATTGCCCCTCCCATAAGGTATAAAGGAAATGCAAAGTGAGAAACACCTTTGCAGGAAGCAAAGTGGTTCACTCTGTTTGGATTAATCCTTGAAGCTCTGTGTGGACTTTGTACTTCGGTTGGTTTTTTTTATAATTCATTTGGCGCTCTAGTTGTTGGCAACAATTCAAAGGAGGGAAAGGTGGGTGCTTATCTTGAGGGACTGTTTGGGACTCCTTATAGGCTGGGAATGAACATAATTCCCAGCGTTGAAATAAAACTAGAGTTGTGTTAACTAAGCAGGTGCTTAATTACGGTCTCAGGAAGCTTGGTCAGAACAGACAGTAACCCCACAATCGATACAAAACCCACGAATGATGTAAGAGCCATGGAAAGATACATGCTTGGTGTTACAAGACAAAATAGAAAGACCTGCGCATGGATTAGAGAACAAACAAAAATATATGATGTCGTCAAGAGAGTAAAAGAATTGAAATGGAAATGGCCTGGTCACATAGGAAGAAGAACTGATGGCAGTCATAAAATGGATCCCACTTGATAAAAAAGCGTCCACCAAAGAGACTTAAAACAAGGTGGATCAATGAGATCAGTAAGTATTGTGGACCTAACTGGAAAAAGAAAGCTCAGGGCTATATTGGTTGGAAATATATGGAAGAGATCTTCCTCCTGCAGTGGATAGACAATGGCTAAAATGATCATACATATAGTAAAAGTGAAGAGGACTTATCATTGACCCCTGTGCAAGTGGAGCACTATGCCTAGAAATGTATGGGGTTGAACAGTCAACCATATTGTCCTTAGTTGAACATTGCAAAAGTAAAGCTGCACCAAGGATATGATTACAGTAATAATTAATGATCCTCAATTCTGGAGAACTGGTAGCGGAAATTTTGAGTAGTGCGGAGAACCGGCAAATGCCACCTCTTCTCTGCCTCCCGAGTCCCAGCTGATTGGCTGCGTCTTCTTTTGTTGTCCCACACAGGAGAATGGAGGTGGAAACCAGGTTAGCGGGGTGGGGAGGGAATGGAGATTTTGTAGTATCCTTCCCCTGCCACGCCTCATCAAGCCACACTACGCCCACCAAGCCACGGCCACAGAACCGGTAGTAAAATTTTTTTGAATCCTACTACTAATTTGAGCTTATAGTCTATATGTATGAGAAGTTCAGTCCCTTCTAGCAATGGGTTTCTTGCAATCTCTTTAAAGCCGCATAAGTGTCTATAACTTTAAGATAGGGCCGCTTTCTGTAAGGCAAATTGACTAAATCATTTCCAGATTTCAGCTGACTTCAGGTATCAGATTCTGGCAGCCTCTTTAAACCTGGAGATGCACCTTTTTTTAAAATTTGTCTGGCAAAGAGCTACAGAAAGTGTAGTCAAGTTATCAAAATCATAACTGGACAGGACAAGATTGAAATGTTTGGCTCAATATTTTTCTGGCAATGGGGAACACTGAACCAGATTTCCATTTTGTCTTTAAAGCTCATAAAAGAAAAATCAATCCAATTTTTTTTTGGGGGGGAGGGGGGGGAGATTTTTTAAAGACATCATCTTTCAAAGTTATTTCCTCAAGATTTAAAGCATTCATTTTGATCTTTCAACTTCCTCCAAACCATAACAATACTAAAAAAGGATCATGATTTTCAAATTCACTCATTTGAAAAATATATTGTGCAGGTAAGCTACCCATACTAAATCTATCATGAAATTTTAAAGAGGTTCTTTTATAAAATTAACTTGCCCTTTGCTAATGGCATCTATTAGGAACCCAATTGTTTAAGATACTTCAAGAATCCAGTCACAATTGGTGCCTAACATTGTGAGCTTTTAAAACTAGCTTGTTTGGCTTCCGTCATAGCTCTGTGCTATCATATTTTAGATTATAATGTTAATTTATCTGACATCTATATGCTTAAGATGGCATTTAATGAAGCTATAATAGGTTGTGTCATTCAATTATTATTAATCCAAATTTTTATATTTTAACATAAATTATTTTAAATGCTGAGATTGCTTTTTAACAATAAATCTGTGTGCTGAAATTGAATAAAATGAATATTTAATGGTGAAAGTTCACTGCCCTTTCATCGCATGCTCAGAACTTTACATGAATTGTTTGAAGACAAAGGCAAACTTTGACAAAGAAAGCGAGTGGATTAATAGATAAATATCATACCTTGATTTTTCTTCAAAATAATCCCAAAGTAAGGTATAATTCATTTTCAAACCAAATCACACAAAAAATAATATGTGTTTAAAACAAAATGTATTTAAAACAAAAATGATAATACAGGGAAAACTAATAAATTGACATCTCTTGACCCCCCCCCCCCGACTCTAATCTTCCCATTGCAAGAGGTGGGACGCTCCTGGTTCGGCCCGGTTCTGCTGAGCCGGTAGTTCCAAAGATCAGCTGAGACTGAACTGGTTCACTCCGACGATCTGCTGTTGGGCCCACCTGCCTGCCCGGACTCCCATACTGATCTTTATTTCCTGCTTTTGAAGCGCAGCTGCTTTGCGTGGCACAGATTGCTGCGCGTCAGCTGAAGATACAGGGAGAGTGCAGGAGGTGAGTAGGAAAGTCTCTGCACATGGGCAAAGCGCATGTTTGGCATGTGTGCAAACTAAGTGCGCGCACAAAGTATGCCCACTAAGCCACGCCCACCGAACTGGTGGTAAACCACTTTGAAACCCGCCACTGTCCCACTGGCTTGGAACTTTTGGGAGCTGAAGTTACTTGTCTTAGTTGTCAAGTTTGAAAAAACATTGCTTAATGTGTGGGAAAATAATACCAAGCCACCTAGATAGGCATAGTTACACCGGTTTAACTTAAAGATGAAATCAAGAAGAAAGAAAGGGCTGGATTCAACATACCATTCTGTAGATGTGGGAACTTCTGCTTCTCAAGGAGTCTATCATAGTCCACACTTTTTGAAGTTTGTCCTAAAGCCATCTTTTATGAATCAGCAAGAGGAGGAAAAGGGGCAAGAAACAGGATCAATGGAAAAAGGTGTTTCCTCTTTGTCCCACAACCTAAACATTTAAGAGGTCTTAGGATGATCCTTCAAGTTATGGAAGATAACCAGTTTTCTTTGTTTAAGCAATTACAGAGCTGAGGTGTGTAAATCATGTTCCTCATTCCCTTACTTCCTAGGAGGTGTGTTCACATTGGCACTAACTGATCATTGTTAGAGGAACACCTGTGTCTTAGGAGGGGTCATGGAGTATGTCCTACTAGTTCATTATCAGGTACAATCTTCAATCAAGATAACATGGTTTGACAGCAGTAAGAAGCAAGAAGTTATATCAATTCGGCAAAAGACTGAGTTATTTTGAAAATTTCTAATCTATGCCCGAACCAAAACCATTTTCTCATCTTCCTGGGGTAAAGGCTGTGATTCCCTCTGTGATGCCAAAATGTGTGTTGCTATTGGCAGGGGACAACTGGAGGATTTATTACTCTTGAATTTGCAGGGCTGGGAAAACCTCTATATTGTCTTTCATTTAATGTTAGGTATTTAAAGAGGCGTGTCAAAGTTGCATAGCCTATGGGTCACATGCGGCCCTGGACAGCTAGTAATGCAGCTCCACAAGGTAAACTTCACACACACACATCTATCTATCTATCTATCTATCTATCTATCTATCTATCTATCTATCTATCTATCTATCATCACACACACACACACACACACACACATATCATATAAAAGATGTTTTATACACACCCACACCCAAACTATATATTTTACATGTGGCCCAAACCAATTCCTCTTCACTCAAATGGAGCCCAGGCAAGCCAAAAGATAGGACATACCTGGCTTGAAGATTGACCTAAAACACTTTAAGTCTCCTGGTTGAAATACCCACTTAACTCTTGATTTTTACAGCTCTGATCTGATTGAAAAAAAAAACCCCATTTGTTTCATTTTGGTTGGTCTGAATAAAGGTATGCAACATTCATGGATTCTGGATTTTGCTTCTTCACTAAATCCAGTGTAAACGACTAGCTTTCTTTTGGGATTTCATTACCCTAGTTAGGGTAATGAAATGTCTGTAAGAAAACAAGCAAGCTCAGAGAGCACCAAGGACCTCTCATGTCAACCCTGAGCTATAAATATTCTCCTTTATTGGTACAAGTCCTAGGGTTTATCTCCCATGGTTTAGCTTTGTAAAGTTGCCGCAAACTGTGGAATCCAGTACCCAGTCTTGTAACCTGCTCAGAGGACTGGTCAAACCAGAATCCTGAGAGGAACACTTTCCATTATGCAAGAATGATGGAATGTGCAGTTAAGTAAATTATTATTTCATAAAGCTGATGGGAATATGTCATGGCTTTCAAATATTTGTTGACTTTCTGATGAGCAATTATTGAAAGACTTACAACACCTTCACAGAAAATGACAATTATAATGTATTGTTATTTTATCAGGGTAGCAAAGTATCTCAATAATATTTATTGAAGGACATTGAGAATATAAATTCTCATAAGGGCTAAGCTGAATCAAGGGAAAGATGTCCATATTTTGCAAAATGTATTATTTAAACAATATTTTTGGAGAGAGAAAATGGAGGGGCAGTCTGTGGGTGCAATATAGGTGAAGTACTGGTGTTTCACTATCCTTGCCGCCATGAAGTAGGCCTTAAAAGCGGCCATGTTTAGTTCAGTTTGTCCTTTGCTGAGTGCTAGCAACAACCTGGTGGTCTCTTCACCCATTTTGTTATGTTCGGCAGGCCGGGCTCATGGAGACAAGAGACTCGGGTTGCATGAACAACAGCTCTTTATTTTATCAGCTAGTCCCAAGTGAAAGACAGCACTCGCGGCGGCTCTTTTTATAGAGCTAGCCGTGGCTAGGCAGCCAATGACATTGCTTTGAGTTTCCCGTGATTGGTTTCATCCAATCGCGATAGACTCTCAGCGGACCAATCACAGCTGTCTTGGCTGTCCAATCAGGTAGTTGTCTTTGTTGACCAATAGGAATGCAGGGTTTCAAGCCTGCTAATTTGGAACACCCCTCCCCTCTTGGTTTCGCCCAAGGGGCGGGGTGACGTAGTCGCATAGGTAGGCGGGTCTTTGGACCTGCCTACTTGACCTGCATGTTTCAGTATGTCTCTGGTCATCAGCAGGTTCGGACGGGCTCTACGTCGCTCTCAACCGTCTCGATGGAACCGCCTGGAAGGATGAGCCGGGCCTATAGCTGTGACACCCGCCTGGTTCGCCCAGGTTGGTCAAGTCATTCGCTCTGCCGCTCCCACCTGGATTCTCTGGGCTGGTTCAGCTTGTCCGGCTGCTCCTTCCATGTGAAGCACCCATCTGCAACAGTTCTGTGTGTTCAGGTGAGTATGGTTGGTTGATTATTTGGTTTCTGATTGGGGGGTGTTCTGTTTGCATTAAGAAATTTCCTTTTTTAAAGTTTGAGGTTCCCCCCCCCTCTGATTTCTTCGTTACTGTCTGTGGAAGGTGAGCTGGCAAGCCTTGACTGTAACTGGTCGATGTGTCACTTCCAGCTCTGTCCATCGGTTGTTTCTAGGCCTTATAACCGGGGGCCAGTTATATGGGTGATCCGTGTAGGTACCCAGAGAGGGTCTCCGGTGAAACTTTTAGCAAAAACAGTGTCACCAACGTTGAATGTGCGGTGTTGGCTGGTGGAGCCTGGGTTTTTTTCTGGGTTATAGGTGGGGTGTAAGCGGTCTAGTGGTGACCGGAGTCTTCTGCCCATAAGTAACTCTGCTGGGCATTTGTTTGTGGTGGTGTTCTGCATGATATGTTGGATGAGTAGCATTTTATTTATTTTTTCCTGAATGTTGCCGTCTTCTATTTTTTGTATGTTTTTTTTTGTAAACTGAACCATTCGTTCTGCTCGCCCATTCGCTGCCGGGTGAATGGGCGATGTTAAAGCATGTCTGATGCCACGGTCAGCCAGATATTGTTCGAATGCCAGCACCGTGAACTGGGATCTGTTGTCGGACACTAGCACGTCTGGCAACCCGTGTGTGGCAAAGAGTTTGTTGAATTTTGCTATGATGGCTTTAGTAGTTGTTGTTTTCATAGTGCTAAGTTCCAGCCAATTGGAATAGGCATCGACAGTAATTAGAAAGGTGTGTCCTTTGGTGGGGCCGGCGAAATCTATGTGGATCCGTGACCAGGGGTCTCTCGGGGTTTCCCATTCCAGAGGTAGTGCTGTTGTGGGGGGTGGATCGTGTTTGTTGGCATCTATTGCAAGCGGCTACCCATGTTCTATCTGCTTGTCCATCCCTGGCCACCAAGCTTAGCTTCTGGTCAGGGCTTTCATTCAGACGATGCCCGGGTGCCCTTCCTGCAACATGTCCAATACTCGTCTTTGTAAAGTTTCAGGTATTACCACCTGGTCTCCCCAAAGTATGCACCCTTTTTGTGGGAAAAGTTCAGTTTGCCAGGTCCTAAAAGCTTTAAAAGGTTCAGTTTCGTCATTTTCTGGCCAACCTCTCTCAATCCAGCTCAGGACTCGCGCCAGCCGCTTGTCTCTTTTTGTTTCACGGGCAATATCTGGCGCAGTCAGGAGTGGGCAGGGTAAAGTTTCAATTTGAAGGACCGGTAACGGGGATGCTGGATCATCTTGCACATCTGGAAGAGGGGAACGGCTTAAAGCATCAGCATGCAAAATGTCTTTACTGGGTCGGTGAATGAGCTGGTGGAGGCGTCCAGAAACTCAGACCACCTAGTCATTCTAGGGGAAAGGATGTTTG
Organism: Hydrophis major; assembly: GCA_033807585.1. Lineage (NCBI taxonomy): Eukaryota > Metazoa > Chordata > Lepidosauria > Squamata > Elapidae > Hydrophis > Hydrophis major. The sequence goes on from CM066333.1 coordinate 15,177,445, forward strand.
GGGTGGCCTTGTTGCCAGCCAGTATGCCTAGCAGAGGGTTGTGATCAGTAATTATTGAAAAGGTCCTACTGTAGACATATTTGTGGAAACTTTTCACTCTGGAAACGATCGCTAAGGCTTCCTTGTCCAGCTGGCTGTAGTTTCTTTCCGGTTTGGACAGGGTTCTTGAAAAGAAGGCGATGGGTGCCTCTGTCCCGTTTGGTAAGGTGTGACTGAGAATTGCCCCCAGTCCAAAAGGCGATGCGTCGCATGTGATTGTTAGCGATAGGGTTTCGTTATATTGGATGAGGACTGCGTCAGAGGTTAAAAGGTCTTTTGTTTGTTGAAAGGCGCTTTCCTCCCGTTTTCCCCAAGTCCAGGAAGCGGTTTTATCCAACAGTCTATGCAATGGTTCCACCACAGTCGCCTTTTGGGGTAGGAAAACATTATAAAAGTTAATGAGTCCTAAAAATGCCTGAAGTTCTGTCTTTTTTGGTTTGGGGGCTTCCTTGATGGCTTTGATTTTTTTCTCGGTGGGGTGAATTCCATGTTTGTCTAGGAGATACCCCAAGAATTCAACTCTCTCGGTGCAAAGTTGGCATTTTTCTTTCTTAACTTTCAGGCCAGCTTCTTTGAATTTTTGTAGTACTGCCCTTAGACTTAGTTTTTCTAGTTGTTTTTTATTAGCCGCCGTCATCAAAGTAAGGCCCTTAACTCCTTAATTCCTTGAAGCAGCCTTTCCATGAGGCTTTGGAAGACACCGGGCGCAATGTTGACACCAAATTGGAGGCGGTTGCATTTAAATACCCTCTGGTGTGTTACAATCATTTGTGCCTTGGTGGTTTCTGCATCAACTGGCAGCTGTTGATAGGCTTGTGCCAAGTCGAGCTTCACAAAGACCCGGCCTCCCCCCAGTGAGTGCAGGAGGTGCTGGACTACTGGTACAGGGTAGGCACTTTGCTGCAAGGCATGGTTGAGGGTGGCCTTATAGTCCCCACAGATTCTTATGGAGCCATCTGGCTTGATAGGGGTGACTATAGGTGTTTCCCAGTGGGCATGGTCAATAGGCTCTAATACCCCCTGCGCAATGAGCTTATTAAATTGCTCGTCGATTTTGGGTTTGAGCACAAAAGGCACTTGCCGCAGTTTGAGACGGATGGGGGTGACGTCTGGGCTGAGGTTGAAAGAGATTGGGGACCCCTTGTACTTACCTAAAGTGTCGTCAAAGACCTCTTGGAAATCTTGTGCGAGCATCGCCTGCCAATCTTCTTCGTTTGTGTGGTGGATGCCTGCCATTTCTATTCCTAGCGGCGCAAACCATTGTAGCCCGAGCAGGCTAGGGCGGTCTTTGTCCACGATGGTGAGTGGCAGTATGTTGGTGTGGCCTTTGAATGTGATTTTGAAGTGTCCGATGCCAGCTACTGGGCTGCGGTTTCTTTGGTAGTCTCTGAGGGTCAGCTTTTGGTCGCTTAGCTCATGTTGGCGGATGCTGGGGATTAGGCATTTGATGGTGTGCCACGAGACCATGGAAAGATAGGATCCGGAGTCCACCTCCATGGTGCATGGTTGGTGTTCGATATCCACCGTTACGCGTACCTTTTGGGAATCTATGGTTGATGAATGGCCGATGACAACCGTTTGGTGGGTCTCTTCTTTCCGCGGCGCCTCGTTGAAGCATTTGTTCTGGCCGTCTCGGCTCCATCAGCTGTCAATCTGGCGATCTCAATGCTTGGGGGGGTGCTGTCTCATCGTCTGGGGCTGCCGCCTCGATGCCGGGGACTATGGTGACGTTTATTTTGGCATACTTTTGCGATGTGCCCTCGCTTCTCGCAATGCCAACAAATGGCATCAAGAAAATGGCATTCAGAATGGGGGTGATCGCCTCCGCAGCGAATCCCGACTTACGACTCCGCCGGTCCCGTCGATCGCGCTCCGACTGGAGTCGGTGGATTTCTTCTTCCTCGTAGTTGCTGTCAGAGGGAGATTCGATGTTGCCGTGGTGGGTGGTGGTGGTGTGTTGCTCCGATGTTGAGACTGTTTCGCTGACAGGATGGCGGTCGGTTCTGTTTGATTGCCACATTCAGGCCGCTGATTTGCGGGTGGCTTCTGCTGCCGTTGCTTCAGCTATGGTGTCGGTGAGGGAGATACTGCCCTTGGCCATCAGCTTACTTTGTAGTGCGGGGTCTTTTAGGCCGAGGACGACCCGGTCTCACATGGCTTCTTCTAGGTCAGTGAATCCGCACATCCCTCCAAGGTCCCTTAGATCAGCCACGAATTCGCTGATGCTCTCGCCCTCGCGCTGGTCTCTTCGGTAAAAATCATGGCGGCGAATGAGAGTGGGCACGGCCAGGGCGTAGTGGTTTCAGAGGATGGGTGTGAGGTCATCCCAATCCATCGCCTTGATGTCCGCAGGTTTCACCAAGGCTTTTGCCATTTTAAATACGGCGGGTCCACAGTGTGTTAAGAATACGGCTCATTTCTGATTGCCGTTGGCATCTTTCAGGTTGCTGCATTCCAAAAACATCTGAAACCGGTCAATGTAGGACTCCCAGTCCTCAGTGGCTGGATTAAGGGGTGCGGGTGGCGTGGCGTTGCTGGCCATCTTGATGGTCATTTCGCGCCATTTATCACGTGCTGGATTGTGTTGTCTCACAATCCCATCCTCGTCACCAGTATTATGTTCGGCAGGCCGGGCTCATGGAGACAAGAGACTCAGGTTGAGTGAACAACAGCTCTTTATTTTATCAGCTAGTCCCAAGTGAAAGACAGCACTCGCGGCGGCTCTTTTTATAGAGCTAGCCGCGGCTAGGCAGCCAATGACATTGCTTTGAGTTTCCCGCGATTGGTTTCATCCAATCGCAGTAGACTCTCAGCGGACCAATCACAGCCGTCTTGGCTGTCCAATCAGGTAGTTGTCTTTGTTGACCAATACGAATGCAGGGTTTCAAGCCTGCTAATATGGAACACATTTCATGTTTAGTTCCTCTGTAAATCATGGGGAATGCTAAGATCCTGAAAGGAGAGAGGTGGCAAGGCCTCCCCCTGATTCCAAGTGGTAACAAAAGCTTCAGATGAACCATTTTAGAAGACCAACAGGGACAATCTCCAGTTTCCTCTGAAATCACTTTGGGTCCCATCAGTCAACAGGGGCAGACTGATTTTTTTTTGGAAAAACAGTTAAATTAAAAGTTAGAAGTTCCTAAAGCTCTCCCTTGTTTTCATTGACAATTGTTTGCCCATGGAAATCTTTTTTTTTTTTTTAAAAGAAAGCAATGTACATGTTGCAAATGTGGCATCAATAAAAAGCTGGATGTAATGGTGTGACAGGGATCATCCCTAGATAGACACAAGCAATATTTCAATTATGAAACATATAGTTAGCATTTCCACCCACACTGACATTTCTCCCATTGTAGTTATGTATGTTATATTATGAATACATTTCATTTGCCATCTTGATTTAAAATGAATAAATACATGCTGGCATATATAATTTTGTATTATTGCTGAATCATGGAACCGTCTTAAACTACAAAGATAAATGGATTTTGTTTCTGCTGCCCTTGTGCACACATTTATTTAGAAATAAACACATTTATTTAGAAATAAATTTGCTATTTTATTGAAGAAAGAGATAATTTTAAAGTGAAATTAAAGACATGAATATCTATACCCATGTACCTGCGCAGAACACCATTTGGACTAGAGAAAGCTTGGCTTTTTACACTGATTGGAAATCACAACCCTACTTTACACTGAGGAATAATAAATTACACTTTTTATTTATTTCACAATTTATTTGGTGGCTTCCAAAAATTTTGAATTTAAAATACAGAAAAAACTACTACTGGGACAAAAAGCCAAGGATGGCATTAAAAGATTTGCATTCCAAAATGATAACCACAAGATGGCCACAAATAGTATCAAATATTTTACAAATACTTCAAACACTGTAATTGAATCCTATATTTATTCCAAGTGGGACGTCCTGAATTTAAAAAAAAAGTTTCGGGAATCTCAGATGTATCTTCATACTCTGCAAAGCAGAATTTTGCATGAAATCCCACATTACATTATATAATCTGGTAGCTATATGGTAGCCCTCGACTTATGATCACAATTGAGTCCAGAATTTATGTTGCTAAGTGAGAAAGTTGTTAAGTGAGTTTTGTCTCATTTTACAATTTTCTTGCCACATTTGTTAACTGAATCACTACAGTTGTTACATTAGTAGCAATAGTTGTAGAAAGTTAGCACCCACCCCTCTCCTAGAAGAAAGAAATATTCTGAGAAATATTAAAAAGGCAGAATATTATATTTTCCTGGATGAGAAATGGAGAAACGTGCTCTTGGAAAGCAGCCTCTACCTTCCTTAATAGCCCTCAGAGATAGCTAGCTCTATTCATAAGCAAATACCCTCACCCAAGATCCAGCAAAGGTAGGATTAGCTCACAGCCACAATAAGAATTGTCCAACGCTCCTTCATTGCTTCACCCTTAGAAACTTCAACCATACTTCAACCAAGCTCAGACAAACTCCTAGGATTTGTACATGGTCCCATGGGAGTTTGACAACAACCAATAGAATACATGTTCTTGCAAAGGAACAGGAAGCTCAAGTGCAAAGCCCAAGAGAAGGTATAAACCCCCCCACTCTCAACTCCATGTGCCTAGAACCCATATGGTTCTGCTTCATTATTAAACCATCTTTCCAATCAGCCTCTATTTTTCTACTGTTTTTCTCCCAACTTGGAATTGAAACAGATGGATATTTCTTCCAACAAAGCAATAGCACTTAGACTTATATATCACTTTATCCTGCTTTACAGCCCCCTCTAATCGATTTACAGAGTCAGTCTATTGTCCCCAACAAACAGGGTCCCCATTTTACCGACCTCAGAAGGACAGAAGGCTGAGTCAACCTTGAGCCCGTGAGACCCAAACTGCCAAACTGCTGCCAACTGCTGGCAGCCAGTGATCAACAGAAGTAGCCTGCAGTACTGCATTCTAACTACTGCACCATCAGGGCTCAATATACATCTTTCTTTCTTTCTTTCTTTCTTTCTTTCTTTCTTTCTTTCTTTCTTTCTTTCTTTCTTTCTTTTTTCTTTTCTTTTCTTTTCTTTTCTTTTCTTTTCTTTTCTTTTCTTTCTTTTTCTTTCTTTCTTTTCTTCTTCCATCTATGTCCCTCTTGGCTTCTAGGTGCTCACTAAGAAAGAATTTTTCAAAATGACTATCAGAGCATTGGAATTTCATATATTATTATTAACATGCTCTGATAATCTGGCAAACACGAAATGTCTCTGCTGAGCTACCAGCTGACCGTCTTGTGTTGCCTAAACTGTAAAGCCATGGCATCATGCTTGTGCTGTCCAGACAGTTTAGAATTAATGAGATTTAGGATAGTTAGTTAGGATTGAGAGCTGTTCCCCTGGGGAATGCATCATGGTAAATGTAGTTAAGGTATCCTGGGAAATGTAGTCCATGTTATGTGGTCACATCTGTAGTCCTGATTGATCACTGAATTGACCCTTGTTGGGTTGGGGGAGGCTCCCTCACTCTTGCCTGAAGCCATTACCATGCAGCTGCTTCAATCATCATGGGGTTGAGACCTTATTATCTTCCTACACCACAATTCAGATATGCTAAGGAGTGGACATTGAGAAGAACCTCATCATAAATGTGAGTTGACAGGATGCCTGATGAACCAATTAAAAAGACTTTGTATGGATGCTTTGTGGAATTTATCTATCTGCCTTTGCACAGTATTTGTACAGGACAGGCAGAATAATGCTGTCACTACTTGAAATTGTGCAAGAAAATTTGGTCAGGGAATTGCGCAGCAACTGTCCGAATGAAGTCAGAGACACTGACTTCAAACTTGTAGTTTTTGTATAAATGCATTTAACTTTTACATTCACAGCAGATGAGATAGCCAGGGACTTCGTGAGGTAAATCAAACGACTCATGTAAAAAAAAGGTGGGAAAAAAGGGAAATGCCCCCTTTCTACTCACAGCAGCTAATCACAGCACAGATTGCCTTGCGCATGAGCCAGTCCATCATACAAGTGCAATGTTCTGGCCCGTTGCAGGCTTTACTGTTCCAGCTGCTAAATTTAATATCCTAATATATTTCTTTTCCTACTCTTCCAAACCTGCTATGTGCATCTGATTCTAAAATGAAATAGCAATAGCACTTAGACTTATATTACCTCTTCACAGTGATTTACAGCCTTCTCTAAACGGTTTTACAGAGTCAGCCTATTGCTCCCAACTATCTGGGTCCTCATTTTACCCACCTCGGAAGGATGGAAGGCTGAGTCAACCTTGAACCTGGTGGGATTCGTTCTGCAAAATTGCAGTCAGCAGAAGCAGCCTGCAGTACTGCACTCTAACCACTGCACTACCTCAGCAGTTTGCAATGTCAGCACATTGCCAACAATCTGGGTCCTCATTTTACCAACCTCGGATGGAAGGCTGAGTCAACCTTGAGCTGGTCAGGAACAAACACCATATTGAGTGAATATGGCTTCCCCATTGACTTTGCTTGTCAGAAGGTTGCAAAAGACAATCACCTGACTCCGGAACTCTGCAACTGTCATAAATATGAACCAGTCATCAAGCATCTGAATGTAAATCACGTGACGATAGGGTTATAAGTTTGAAAAAATCATCAGAAGTCACTTTTTCCACTGCCATTGTAACTTCGAACAGTCACTATATGAACTGTTGTAAGTCGAGGGCTACCTGCACTCTTGTTGATTGGCCCCTTCACTTTTAGCTGTCTTTAACTGCTATGTCCTCTGTGGTTTCTCACTTACCTTTTTCACTTTCACCGTTAGTCACACCTGCCTAACTCTGTTTGCTCACCTACCTGCCTTTTACCGAGTATTCAAAGTTTACTTTTTACAACTTAATAAGATATGGTGCCATTACCTGGGTAGGTATCCTATCGAAATGAAATGTGAAATTCCTCCTCTTCTTTCTCTTCCTGGTCCTTCTTCATCCAATGCAGGTAGTTCTCGATTTACAGCAGTTCCATTTAGTGACCCTTCAGAGTTACAGCAGCACTGAAAATCCGACAGTTTTTCAGGGTTACCACCTTTGTAGCCTCCCCATGATCATGTGATCAAAATTTAGATGCTTGGCAATTGCTTCATACTTATGACCATAGCTATATCCCTTTTGCAACCTTCGGACAAGCAAAGTCAATGGGAAAGCCCCGATTCACTTAACCCCCGGGGGTTTCTAACATCAACCACAGTCAATTCACTTAACAACGGTTGGCAAGAAAAGGTTGCAAAACGGGGCAAAGCCTCTCTTGACAAACGCCTCACAGCAATAATTTTGGGCTTAAATTTGGGGTCGTTAAGCCGAGGACTGGCTACCTGTACATTTTTCGTGAGCCTCGGCGCACTGTTGTTGCAAAACCAGGAAACATGTCATTTATTCTGTAGTTATTAACACTTTTACCTCAGTCGCGTAACCGCCTTTCGCCTCCGCGGGGCCAAGGCAAAAAGGGGGGGGGGGGGAAGAGAGAGAAAGGGGAGGGGCTAGTGCCTCATCCGAGGGGGCGTGGCCCGGCAGAACGCCAGAAGCGGGAGGTTGCTTAGCAGAAGCAGGCGCGCGTGCTTGTGTGTGTATGTGCGCGCGCAGCCAACTGTCTCTTGGCGCTCACTCCGGCTTTTTTTTTCCTTCTTTCCCCTCTCAGGGGAGGGAGGAGGGCGTGTGGGGGGTCGGGGTCTCACCGAGGAGGGTCGTCCTTCCCTAACCTCCAAATTGGGGGCAGGCGAAGGGAGGAAAGTGAGGGGCTTTGACTGTCCCGCCTTTCTGAGAGGCCCTTTGGAGGGGCGCCTCTTGTGGAAAGAAAGCATGGGGAGGAAGGGCGGGGGCGGGTGGGTGGACGCTCGCGTTTCGTAGCTGTGGGGGTTTTATGGAGTGAGGGGGAGAAGAAGGTAGGTGAACTTTACCTTAGGGGTGTGCGAGTGAGGTGGGGGGGGCGTCCGGGTGCATGAGAAGGAGTCCCGCCTGCCTTGGAGGGTCAGTTTTCTCGGAGATCCCCCCCCGACCAAAACTACTCCTGAAGTGAAAAAAGCCACCTCTTCATTTTCCCATCTTAATTTTCGGGGGGAAAAGGAAAAAAAAAAAAAAAAGATCGGAAGCTTGGATTGGTTTCGGTATTCCTTCAGCCAGGACTGGGGTGGCTCTGTGCAATAAAAAGAACTCTGTGTGGAAGGAAGGCTGTTTGAATGGGAAAGGAAGGTTACATGGATTCATATTACAAAAAATATTTTTTTTTTCCTGAGCCTTCCCTGTGGGAAGCAGCTAGCTTTCCCCTTTTCCCCGTGAAAGGATTAAGCAACAACAACAAAAGCGCTCTTGGGGATCATTGAATGAAGGAGGTTTTATTTTGCTCCTCCGATTTGAGGGACCCTCTTACTTGGACGTGAAAAAACGGGAGAGGAGACCGACCTTCAGGACGCCTTCCAAAATGCTGCCTCTTAAGGCTTAGTCTGCAAAAAAAAAAAAGAGACTCCCAGGCTCTCCGTGTTCTTTTGCAGCAGAGAAGTGATTTCAGGTGCTCTGTTGGGAGGAAATAGGGTTTCCCCCCTTCATTGCCGACAAGTTCTTTCCTAGGTGGCATCCGGGATATAAAATGGACTAGAGGCCTAACCTTTGGAATAAAATCTGACATAAAAGGGGTTGACACCCTGCCCATCTTCGGATTGCTTCCTTGTGCCCTGGCTGCTGCTTTCATGTCTTCCGAGATGTCGGAGCTTAGGCGGCGAGGAGCTGGTGGAGAAGCTGGTGGAGATCATGAAAGAGAAAGTGCGGGTGACAAGGTAAGTCTGAATGAGCCTCCTGTGTCTTCTTCCTGACTCCAGGTATGCAGCTGAAAGAACATGTTGTGGTTTCTCATCTTGGCTTCACAGCCTTTCTTCCTTGATATGTAATGTGGCTTCCCTTCATTTTTGAAAGAGGAGGGAATCATGCATGTTTCTTCACCATCTCCTCTTTTACAGCGTCACTTTTCAAGATATGCTTGAGTAATGTATGTAGGGGTGGTGTTTGTTTCCATGTCTTCCCTCTTAGGAAGTTCTCTCCCCACCCCCCCAACTGACCTTCTGCATGTGATGAAATTTACAGAAGTTGAATGTCGGATCACATCTGAGTCGCTATTTTTCATTTCCTTTGTTATCACTCTACTATAAAATGGGAACCGAGTAAGCTTATAAATGTGGCAGTTCTGCAGTAAGAGGCCATTTCCTCTGTACCTGCAGTCTGTGTTCCATGTAGGAGGCTGCTCATATATCACTCCTCCCCCGTATTCAAGGTATTTGCTGGCTTATAGGATGTAAACAGCTTATTAATTTATGTACTTTGTGTAACTGAAAGAAGGAAAAACATAGAGACTGCATTTTCTGCCCTTTATAAGTATACACATATTCAGCACTAGGTTCAAAGTCTAACATGACTGGAAGCACAGCATTTCAGGAGCCTTAAAGTGATGAGAACCTTTTGCATTGAATTTTGTGACTAAGGATGGATTGTAATCACCATTTAACAATTTTTGTTCGGGGTTTCTAAGTATTATAATAAAGCAGCTTATGTCTAAAGCCTATGCAAAAACAGCTGTATTCATCACAAACTTTGATTTTGTGACCACAGCCCACAAAAATTTCATATTTACAATACAGGCAGTTTTTTTTTAATCTTTTTAAGCAGTTAGAGAAGAACAATATATATTTGGGTGACAAATACACAAAGACAGTCAAAACTACTCATAAGGGTTCAGAAATGAGTAGATTTTCTAGATTTGCGGGTATACTGCAAATCACTTTCTCAGGCCTCCAAGCATAGTCCCCCCATCATGTTTTCATTATATTGTCCTTGATAATGACATTCAAAGTCCATTATATCTTGATGAAAGCATTCACCTTACTCCTCTGAGTAAGCACCCCTGTTCTCCTTGAATTTGTCAATTTGTCAAGATAAGCATCAAGGATATGAATCTTGAAGGACATTCTGTATCCCATTTTGGCATAATACTTTATGAGAGTCTGAACCAGCTGCTCCTAGTTTTAATAAAAGCCTTGTGATTACCCAGAAAACCATGAACCATTACAATGGAACAGTTCCAAGCCTCTTTCTCCATCCTGTTCAGTTTCTTGGCGAATTCGTCACACTCTATTATCTTCTTTATCTGTGGTCCAACAAAGATACCAGTTTTAACTTTTGCCTCTGACAGCTGTGGAAAGAGAACTTGAAGGTACTTGAAAGCTTCTGACTCCTTGTCTAGAGCTGTGACACATTGTTTGATGAAGCCTAACTTGATGCACAGTGGTAGCATCCGCATCTACCAGTGGCTCCCACTTTATGTTGCTGTTTTCTACGGAGAACTCAGTCTGCTGTGGCCAGTCCCTTCTGTGATACTGCACCTTAGTGTCCTGGCTGATCTAGAGGCAAAGAAAACAAGAAAAGTTTGTGAAAGTTGCCTTGGAGTCCCATCAGGAATGACACTATTTTGAAGTCTCCAATGATCTCCCAGCCATAATGGTCATACTTCAAGGCAGTCAGCAACAACTTGACACTGGTGTGGTCCTCCTTGAGATGCACAGAGTGAGCCATAGGGAGAGATGGGTTCTTTTTCTCATTATGAAGCAACAAGGTGTTGAAGCTCCTGGATTGGCAGCATTCACTTGGGTTGCAGGTGATTCCTGTAGCCTCAAATAGACTGGCCACATTGTTTCAGAAGTACAGCCCATCTTGCTGACTGAAGAAATTGGAAAAATACTTTTCCTCATCTGTGACTTGCACACTTTCATGCAACAAGTTCCACTCTTTGAGCCTAAATGTCAGAAACTCAGCATGGGACTTGGTAAGATCAAGGTCTCTGATCAGATCTTTGAGGTCTTTCTGGTTGGGTAAGTATGGCTTTCTCTCCTCGGCCACATCTGTGAAATTGTAATCTATCTGCAATATCTTACTCACTGTGTGACTTGCTTCTCACTCTTGAAGATGACAGATCCCTCTCCAGAGGGATGGGAATGGGCAGTGTGGTACAGGAGTGATGGATGAAGGAATGCCTGCATACACGATATGAGGGGCGCTCTTGCCATTTTGATGTTTGGAAGGATTCACTATGCAGAAATAGCAGTTACTTGAATGGTCAGTTGGTTTCCACCAAATTCTTGGAATAGCAAACATGGTTTTCTTTCTTCCCCTGTATCAGCCTGCAATAGCAGAATTATGTAAAAAAAAATTAAAAAGATATTTCACACATTGCCTAATTTTGTGCAAGATATTGTTGTAGGGCATATAATATATATTGTCTATTTTCCTAAAAGATTGAAAATAGTGAAAATTTTCTTAATTGCAACTCTTTTAAACTAATAATTCACTGAAATTCTATCTAGTGAGCAGCAATTATTCACCTTACCTTCAAGAGTTTAGTTGCAGTGTTCGCATGTGAAATGAAGTGCCCAGGGCTTGTCTTGATTCCCCAACAAGCATTCCAAAGTATGGTTTGTAGGCCTGGCACCTCTTAACACATGCTTTTACAGAGTACTTTATTACTCTTCTCTTGATAAATTGTCCACACACCTAGCAAGCTGCATCTGCTGGGTGCAAACAACCTCTTGATGCCGTCTAAATTAAATATTATTGTTTACTGTTCTCTTATTTAGCAATTAGACAAACTAAAGTGTTGGTTTAAGGCACCTGTACTTTTATACTTCTATGGATGCTGTTGGATAGTCCCAGAAAATGCTTGAAAATTAAAAGATTTCAGAAAGTCCTAGGAAAGGTAAAAGAGTCCAGAAAGTTCTAGAAAATTCTGGCCACTTCTAGAAACTTTTTGACAATTTTCATAATTACAGAATATTCTGGAAGTCCACTAGGCATTGAATATAAATTGAGAATGCTCACAAAAAGAGATACATTTCAAAATATTGTTCTGACCACAGAAGCAAAGTTTTTGTGGAACAGTAGTTATTTTGTATTTATTTTAGGCATAAGGAATCAGGAAAAAAACACTTTGTACCTAGGAACAAAAACTAAATTGAAATTTGTTATGTAATGATATTTGAATAAACTTGTTTTTTAAAAAGAGCACCAGACACTTTCACAATTATGTATAGTTCTGTTCCCTTAAAAGACAATAAAATAAAACTAGTATTATAAAAAATAAAATAAACTGCATCATTTAATTATAACAGTAAGTTTAAATATGTTTAAGTAGTATATATACTCTAACAAATTGCAGCATTCTTCTAATAGGGATTAGGCATGAATATAGATGAATCATTCTTTGACAATTTTATTACTACAAGGTATAAAAAGTAATGGAGAATGAGAGATCCTGTGCTACTTTTTAATATGAACTAGACTAGAATCTATAAATACATTATTTTGAGGTAAGATGTGGACTCCATATGCAATACTGTTTCTTATCAACTAACTTTACTAAGCAACTGAGCACAGTTAAGCCTTTGAATTGTTTCACCTCTGGTAGTAAGTAAAATGAAAATACTTCAGATTCATAAGAGTTATGTACCTCTACAGCCATTGAATTGTCACTAGTATTATTTTGTACATTATCACTAGGAAGTGGATAGCTGTGTTGCCATGTCACCACTATTGTCCCATAATTAAATCTAACATAAATGGTTTGGCACCTTTTTATTACATTCTGTTTTAGTGGTCTATTGTCTAGGTTATGACATAAATGTTTTAGATATATTTTAATTTTTTGCCCTTACAGAATTATAACTCTGAAGTGCTGGTCTACTATTCTTCCTGATGTGTTAAGTTTTATTGTACCGATTTATTATTTAAATGGATGAGAAATTAGATCTCCCCTAGTTCAACTATTCAGCTATTGCTTCTGTCTTAACTCTCTTGGACTTACATTCTGAAAATGTAATCTAATATATATCACAAGTACCGATATATCTTTAGTCAAGTTGTCAGATCAGAGTGGTTTATGGTGAAATTCTGATAACAAGCTTCCAAAGTGTCATTTGAGTTTCTGAAATAGACCTGTGGGTGCAAATGATCATGGGTTGCATGGTCATCATCATCATTCTAGCCATTGTCTATTCACTGCAGGAAGAAGACCTCTTCTGCATGTTTCTAACCAGTACGGTCCTTTTGCCAATTGGGCCCGTAATATTTGCTGATGTCATTGATCCATCTTATTTTAGGTCTCTTTCATGGACATTTTTTATCAAGTGAGATCCATTCTATGACTGCCTTGGTCCACCTGCCATTGGGGCTTCTTGCTATGTGACCAGCCCGTTTCTATTTCAATTCTTTTATTCTCTTGATGATATTGCATATTTTGGTTTGTTTTCTAATCCATGCACTGGTGTTTCTATCTTGGCTTGTAATGCCGAGCATGTATCTTTCCATAACTCTTCGCTTAGCTTTTGTATTGATTGTGAGGTTAGTGTCCATGTTTCACTGGCATATGTTAGAGCAGGTAGCCCATCCTGATCGAAAACTTTCTGAATGCATGATCATCACAATTGTGTTATATTACAAAGCATGTAAAACTATAGGAAGGATTATACAGAGCTTTGCTATGTTTATTTTAAAATCAGTTCCATGAATGAACTTTCATAAAACAGCCTAGTCTAGATAAATAAACTATGTTTTATTTGATTTTATTTGTAAGAGCCATTTCTTAAGAGCCACATTTCTTCTTCCTGTTATACCACCTTTTAAAAGTGGCCCTCAACCATTATGAATGACTTTTTAGTTTGAATTGTGCTGATTTGTGGAGTGAAGATGTTTGAGATGTTAGGATACTTCTATTTTATACATACGTACATACATACATACATACATATATGGTATTCAGCTTTGTTCGGGTATTTTCCCACGTCATTGTAGTTGTGCTTTTAAAGTTGTAGCAACGTTTCGGCAGAATCTCATCAGCCATCATCAAGCTTCTGTATTGTGTTCGTCTGTGAGTCAGACTTTTACAGTTGTTTCAAAACAACAATACAGAAGCCTGATGATGGCAGATGAGATTCTGCTGAAACGTTGCTACAACTTTAAAAGCACAACTACAATGACGTGGGAAAATACCCGAACAAAGCTGAATACCATACATGTAAGTACCCACAAAAACTTAAGAAAACAAATGTATGTATGTATGTATGTATGTATGTATGTATGTGTATATGTATATGTGAACTTTTCATACTTGCATCTAACTGTAGTACCTTGGCAATGTCTTTTTTGTAATTTTCCTTTATTTCTTCCTCAACCCAGAAGTCAGACAGGTTAAAGTTGTCTTAAGTTATAGTTATGTTTTCTCCCTTAAACTGACACTGACCAGTGACATTTGCAAATTGTATAAATCTGATGCACTTTTCAATCCATTTAATGGATGACAAATTCAACTTAAGGAAATCTGGAATTTTGGGGTAGCAATCTTAGTATTTAAAACCAGGTGACTTCTTTGCATGCAAACAAGCTATTCTGAAGAAATTAATAGTTGATTTAACAAACATGCCAGTTTACTTTCATGGATTTTTTGTTGTTGATTAAAACTGTACCTGAGGTTTATGTTCAGTTTTGATATCTATGATAATTTTAAATGTGAGCAATTTGTTTCTAACATAGTAATTTAGGACCACTTACAGAATAAACAAATTAAAAAGTTTTATTGTATTATTCCATTGGCTCAAGCTGAATGAAAGAGCCATGTTGCCTTTTGGTTTGGTTTGGTACTTTTCAATAGGATTTTACTGTATTAGTTGTTTATTTTGATTACATTGCTATTATGTTTTTCATTGCCCACAATCCATTGGGAATGAGACACCTTAGAAAAATCACTGAAGAAAGAAATTATGGTTGCTTGTTAGAATATTTGGACATGTTACAGTTGCAACCTAAAATTCACTTTTGTGAATTTCTTTCAGCTACTTTTTTGAAAGAAGCATTTATGTATTTGGAAATAAGAACAGATGTGTGAAGTATTAAGATAGCACGGGCTATTGTTGTCTCTAATGTGTTACTAATTCCCACAGTAAATCTCACAACTGTATGTTTGTTTATTTTTTATAAAAATTTTATTTGGGTTTCCCAAAACATAATACAAGTAAAATTTCTTTTTTTGAGAATAGCATGGTCCTGAGTTATCACTTCTCCATACAGACACAAATTCAATTTCATATTGATCTTTGTGTTCTATTCTATATCTTATTACTATTTTAACATTTTCTCAATAATTTTTCCCTTCCCTTAGTTTTCTCAACCTTACTTTTAATTATCTCATTCCTTTCTAAATTCAATTATATATATCTTTTTCTAAATTTCAATACCTTTTGAGTCATCTTTTGTCTGTCCTGTTTCGATTTCATATTTTCTTTTCTCATTAAACAAAAATTGTCCCTGTAGTTACTAATTAGAGTATGACACCTTTGTATCTTTTAATTTTTTATCCATTCAACTCTTATTTAAACTTCAATTTATGCCTTTACAATTATAACATTCAATATAACACATAACTTCCAATCGAATTCTGCTTGGTACATTCTTAAAAATGCACTAAATTCTTAAAGAGAATATATATATATATATTAAGTTTTTTTGCACTCACAAACAGATTTTGCACTCACAAACAAAAAAATCTCCACACAAGCCAGGCAAACACCTGGGCACAAACAGATCCCCCCTGATACCTCCAGCTCAAACACACCCCAACCAGGCACCCAGATGAAACCCAGCTTCCTAACGAATGATAGCCGTCCATTTACCCGAAGCCAAGCTGCACTAAAGGCCTCCAATAAAGTAACACAATGTTGCCAGCCAATCAAGATACAAAAAGAGCCAAAAAAACCAGACAGAAGATATTAGTAGCAGAACACAGCAAACTCCAAGACCAATAAACACAGACCAAGACTCTCAACCAGTCAGGATGAAGAAAAAACCATTCTGTCACAGCAATAGGCTGCCCTAAATTTAAATCTGAAACCACTGTAAAAGTCTGACTCACAGACAAACACTATACAGAAGTCTGATGATGGCAGATGAGATTCTGCTGAAACGTTGCTACAACTTTAAAAGCACCACTATTATGACGTGGGAAAATACCCGAACAAAGCTGAATGCCAGACATACATATATATATATATCTCAATGATAAATAAAATACTTATTCTATTCCAATTCAGCTCTATCATTAATGTTAGTTATAATCTTTGACATCTTTAACATTCCTTTTCAATAGGATATCATACTTCTAGGAACACTTATAATATTTCCATGTTTTTTTCATGTTTCTTTCATATTCCTCTTCACTTAATTTTTTATAATACATTTATAATAATTAAAATGTTCCCTTTCTTTCCTAATCTTATTCTCTCATTTTCTTTGTTTCATTTATTTATTAAACATTCCATTCCAATGAGTATTTTATCTATCATTTTAATCACACTTGTTTCATATTTTCAAAGTTCATTTCTATTTCTAATATAACAATACTATCTTATGTACTCTTGCAGAATCCCCCTTTCAATTACGTTTTCACCCATTATCTCTGTGTCTTGTACGTTTTCCCTGTTTCTCCTCCATGCTGCATCGAGAGCCCAGGATGGGTTGACTCCTTCCTATGACGTCATTTAGCTGAGTCTGTACTAAGATATAAAAGCCAGCCCCAGGAAGAGACCCCAGCTTTTGACTCAGCTCCTTTCAGTCAGTAGTTGTGTCTGAAAGCTTCTGTTAGATAACACTCACCAGTGATCTTCAGTGCCATTTTTCCTCGTTTCAAGCAGCCCCCAGGATCTGGGCAGCTGCTCTTCCAGGAGAGCAGGGCTCTCTCTCTCTCTCTCCTGCAAGGTTGGGAGCAGCATTGCCCGAGCGCTGTTCAGGCAAGTTGGGCAGCATCTGTAGACCTCCCCCACGCCTGCTGTTTGAGCGGTCGTAAAAAGCGATCGGCAAACCGATAACAGCTTCAGCCAGCTGAGGTTCTGTAGATAGCACTCACCAGCGATTTTCAGTACCTTTTTTCCTCGCTTCAGCAGCTCCCAGGATCTGGGCAGCTGCTCTTCCAGGAGAGCAGAGCTCTTTCTCTCCTGCAGCATTGGGAGCAGCGTTGCCAGAGTGTTGTTCAGGCAAGTTGTGCAGCATCTGTAGACCTCCCCCATGCCTGCGGTTTGAGCGGTCATAAAAAACGATTGGCAAACCGATACCAGCGTCAGCCAGCTGATCGTGTGGCCAGAGGCTGCCCTTTCCTTTGCTGATTTCACTCTGGGCTCTTTATAGCCTAAGGAGAAATTCTTTGATCTCGGAGCCTGTTTCCCATAGTCAGTGGCCATCTGGGATTGAAGCCTTCTACCACGAGGTGAGCGGTCATTTTGTAAGCCCGGGGGCCAATTTATACCCTAAGGGGCTTAATACAAACAATTTACAAACAGTTTCTTTCCATCGTAAGAGCCTTTATTCTTCAAATGGACCAAGATAAGGTTCAGGCAGACTCCCCCCCCCCCCAGTGGAACAGTCTCTTAAGCCAATAAGAGAAAAAGTTGTAGGCAACGCACCCAATCAGTCCAGAGGGAGGTGGCTGCTAAAATCAAAGCTAAGGCTCTAGCCCCTAAGAAGGCAACTCACACTGAGTTGAGGGCAGAAAAGCGCAGACATGCAGCCCTAGAGAGGCAGTTCAACAACTATTCAACAGAAGGGAGTGTAACTACAGCATGTTTCAGGTGATACCTGTAGGCACCAGCCAAGCCCTCCCAGGGGAGGAGAAGTTATCTATGAGCCTTTCCATCCTCCATCCTGGTCTCCTGAGGCTTTTGCAGTACAATGATCCTCGGGATCTAAGCAGATCTGGGCCTTATTTCCAACAGGCTTCTGGGCCCTATGCTCCTCCCCCTCCCTCCAGGCCTCGAACCTCTTCTCAATCTGGGCCTGAAGCCACCTTCACTCCCTCAGCAGCGGGCCTTCAGCCTTCTGCCCCTACCTTTGAGCATAGACCAGGGGATATCCAAGATGTTGTCTCTTTGGCCATTAGGCAGGGATTGGCTGAAGGCTTCAAGCAAATCCTTTGACCTCTGGAAAGGGTTCAGGCCCTTCTCCCTTCTCAATCTATAAGTTGCCTCATCACCCTGATTTACACAAGCCCCAAGACCTCAGGGTCCATTCTTCTCTACCAGAATGGGAGGAGGTTGATGAGGAGGGAAGGGCTTCACCATCTGAACACAGTTACTCCTCTCATTCAGAACGTGAAGAGGGCAAGACCTTTGACCAAAATCTTCAGAGGAAGAGGACTCTCACCCAGAGCAGACATCCTCTGCATTGGTCTTCAATCCTTCTCTCTTCAGGCCATTACTCAGCATGGCCTTGGTCACTGCCAAGCTGTTGCCAGAGGAAGTGGCTCCCAAGCCACAAGGAATTCTCTCTAGCCAGGGAGACTCATTCTTCTCCAAGCCTGTAGTGCATACAGGGGTTTTGCCTTCTCCCACTTTGTTCCTGAACTTGGTCAAGGAACAGTGCGCTTCCCCTTTGACAGGTCCTTGCCCATCTTCTCTGGATAAGTGTTTCTACAACGTCAGCGCAGCCCTGGACAATTCCCTGGCAGTGCCTTCTGTTGACATTCTGGTTCTGGCCTCGTTCCCATTTTCTGGCATTCTCATGTGGGCATCCATACGGTGGCTGCACCAACTCCAGATTAGATTGCCTACATCTGACCTTTGGTCTCACCAAGGCCTTAATAAGATTATTGCAGCGGCGGAATTCACTGCAGATGCCACTCTCAATTCCACCAAATTTGCATCTAGGGCCATGGCATCTTCAGTAGCAGCAAAAAGACTGTTATGGCTCAGAAATTGGCAGACAGAGTCACGCCGTAAATGGAAGCTTGTTTCAATTCCATTTGCGGGCGATAAGCTTTTTGGCAATGCTCTGGAATCTTATCTCATCGAAACTAGAGATAAACATAAAATTCTCTCTTCCACTGGGAAGAGAGCTGACTATTGCCCAGCTCCTTATACTGGTAAACAGCCCTTTCGGGAGGGTGGAGGTCATTCCTGCAGTCGCTCTAAGTAATCCTTTGTTCTCACCACCCATCGGAGGTCGTCTAGCCTTCTTTGCCTCCAAATAGGAGCAGTCAACGGAGGATGCCTGCGGCGTGGGGGAGGTCTACAGGCGCTGCTCAACTTGCCTGAACAGCGCTCGGGCAACGCTGCTCCCAACCTTGCAGGAGAGAGCGAGAGAGAGAGCCCTGCTCTCCTGGAAGAGCAGCTGCCCAGATTCTGGGGGCTGCTTGAAACGAGGAAAAACGGCACTGAAGATCTCTGGTGAGTGTTATCTAACAGAAGCTTTCAGACACAACTACTGACTGAAAGGAGCTGAGTCAAAAGCTGGGGTCTCTTCCTGGGGCTGGCTTTTATATCTTAGTACAGATTCAGCTAAATGACATCATAGGAAGGAGTCAACCCATTCTAGGCTCTCTCGCAGCATAGATAGAAAGGGCGTTCAGGGCAACCTCTACCAATGCCCATTCTCTATGTCCTGGTTCTGTCTTTTATAGTTTCTTTTCCTTTCCCTCTTCTTCTCCCTTCCCTTTTTGACCCCTTCTCTCTCTAATTCTGATTCTCTCTTCTGTAATCCTCTCTTCTGTTTCTTCCTAATGTTATAATTACTTTTCAAACGATTCTTTTTTGGGGTTGTTTTTTTCGGATCTTAAATTTTTCACTCTCTTTCCCCCCTTTCCTTTCTTTTCCCCACATAGAAATACTTGGTCATTGAAGATGGCTTCTTCTTTGTTCCGCCCTTCTTGTTCTACAGGCATGTCTTGTTGTTTCTCATAGTTCAGAATCTCCATTTCTAAAAATTGAAATACGAAGCCAAAAGAACCTCTTCCTTCTTGTGCATCTTCTTTCTGTTTTTTAAGTTCCATTCTTAATTCTTCCAAGAGTGATACCATTTTAAAAAATTTTAAACAACCACCTGATTAATTTTAGTCCTTTAGCTCCAATAGCCAAAAATCCAAATAATCCAAAGCTGTTTCTTTTTGCTTCTTTTTTCCACTTTCTCTTCCTGGGGTTCTCTTATCTTGTTGCAAAGTTTCAGTTAAAATGTATCTTTTAGGAATCTTGTTAAAGTTTCTCTGTTAATTCCTTTCACTTCCAGGTGTCTCCTCCCTTTTTCCAGATACCATCCTTTTGTTTTTTTCCTTCTTTGAAAAGTTTTTGAGAATCCAGAAATCTTTATTATCCCTTTGACGTTTTATTTTCAGATTACCTGTTACTGTCAAAGTGGATTTTTGCTGATTTCTTGTTTAAATCTCTTAGTTGTCAATATAGGGAAGAAAAGGAAAAAAACCCAAATCCTTTCCCTTCCCTGTCTCATTCTCAGCTTCAAAGTCTTCTTTGGGAACAGTGTTGTTCTTTATAATTCAAATTCTAGGGCACCTTGTATTGTTGCTTTTTCAGTTCAACCCAGTCAGCCAAAATCTTTCTCTTCTTATCTTCCTCCTGCACATTCTTTTCCGGTCGAGTTCTTTTTTGAGGTGGCCATTTCTGACCACCACTGCAACCGCCTTTGGGAAAGGGAGTAATGGCCAGCTGGGGAGGAGAGATGCGGCTCTCCTCGACCCTGCTGGCAATCTCCCCCCTCTTCACCTCTACGGGGTGGCTTAGCCCCGAAACCAGACGGCTTGGGGCACTCCAGCGGCGAGCACAGATCGAAACTGCGCACAACCGTAGATTTTGGTCTGTTGCCAAAGAAGCTCAAACCGGATCTCCTCACAACTGCATGTTAATGAGGTCAAGGATGTATATAAAAATCCCAGGTTCCAGAAAGCCTAGTTCTGTGAGCAGTTAAGATTTTATACTGAAACTGCTAGAGTCAGTCTCCAAATAATAAAATATCTCACATTACATATCTCAGTTTAAATAGTTTGGAGATCTAATTGCATCCTGGGTTTCTTTTTTTTGGTGGGGGTGGGGTGGGGTGTGTGAAGCAGCTATGTTAGTGTATACTTGCAGTTTTATTTGGTTGTTTTAATTAAAATTCTGGTATGTTTGTACTTAAATTGTTCAATATTATGTTTCTGTCTTGCCCTTTGTGTTTTAGGATGTAGATGAAGATGAAAAACTTGGAGAACTGGACCTCAGAAATGATTTAGAAGTTCCTGAAGTTGTCCCAGCAACAGACAGCACTCCAGAAATTTTTAAAAAGGCTCTTTCTGGCTTATCTTCCAGGTATGAGGGACAAATGCTCCTGGAGTGATATTAACTTAAAATTAATATTTGTCACAGACTATATGCAAAATTGGCTTTTGGTTTAGAAAGGTCTTCAGCAACCATTTAAATGGAAGTGGGCATGTTAACAAAGTTCAGATCACTTTTATGTACAAATATTGAGTCAGTTAAACATTTCTATTGCACTGTAGTTTGATTGTATACTTCACATCTGTATCTTACTAACAGAACAACCTCCTGAATCCTGTGGTTATTTCCTTAGAGTTAAGATCATTGTGTACAAGTAGACCTATTTCTGATAGATATATGTTATCATGCGGAAGCTGAATTTATTTTTAAGAAATTCCTGTGTTCAAAACTTTCATTGTTCATAATGTTACTGATTAACTAAACATTTTCTTTCGTTACAAGAGTTTGTAAAACCAGCCTGTATATTTTCTTTTTTCAGATGGAAGAACTGGTGGATTCGTGGAATTTTAACTTTAGCAATGATTTCAGGTTTCTCCCTCATTATATACATGGGATCATTTATGCTGATGCTGCTTGTAAGTTTTATATCTCAACATTTCATGTAATTCTAGTTGGAATTATAAAAGTCACAATCCTTTTTACAGAAAAATTTATCTAGCAGGGTAAAAAACCCAGAATAAAAATGAAACTACTACAAGATATGAAGAGCAGAGGAGGCTTTGGATTGCCAAACTGAGAATTATATTATAGTGCAGCAACATTAGTTTGGCTAAAAGTTTGGATTAATTTAAAGAATAAAAGAATATTAGCTATAGAAGGCCATGATCTTCGGAGGGGATGGCATGCCTTTCTTTGGGACACAGGACTCACTAAACAAAAATATTTCCATAGACATCTGATTAGAGATTTGTTGATATACAATTGGATCAAAGTCAAAAAGAAACACTATATAAAAATCCCAATTTGGCTATCTACAATGGAAGCGACGATCCACCCAAATAATTTAGACCTGAACAAAACGTTAAAATGTAAAGACTTATTGGATACAAATGGAAATTTAAAAACAATACAGGAGCTCCAGAAACAAGGGCTATGAGTAGACTGGTGGGCTTATCTCCAAATACAAAGTTGATATCAAAAGGATACTGTAAAGTAGTATGGAATATACTTGAAAACTCAACAATTAGACAAAATTTTATTAGGCCCAGATTAAAAAAAAAAATACCAAAATTTACAAATATCTCCTATAAGTAGAATTAGAAGAAGAAGTAGTGAAAGGATGCATGATTGCATGGGATCAAAATATTGGTCATATTATAAAGTTATCAGACTGGGAGTCTGTATGGAATAGAAATCACAAATTAACAAAATCAGCAACATACAAAGAAAATGCATATAAAATGTTCTATAGGTGGCACTTATCCCCTTTGAGATTAGTGAAAATGTATCCTAAAATGAGTTTTATATGTTGGAAATGTAAAAAAAAAAGAGGGAACATGTTAAAAAAAGAGGGAACATATGTGGTGGTCCTGCCCAGAGGCTCGAAAATACTGGCTCAAAATCCAAAATTGGCTACAGGAGATCACCAATGAACAATTAGACCTAGAACCAGAACTCTTCCTATTGGGGATCTTAAAAAAAAATATGCAAAGAGTACAAAATACTTATTATTACACATATTGACTGCTGCCAGGATTGCCTTTGCCCAGTGTTGGAAACAGCTATATACACCTGTAGAGGAACTGGTTATACAAAAAGTTATGAATTGTGCTGAAATGGATAAACTAACACTGAGTTTAAAAAATAAGGAAGCTTCAATATTTTATAAGGTATGGGAACAATGGTATAGCTGGATAAATCGGAGACGGATTAAGGATAGGTAATTGTTAAATATAGAATATAGATAGAATAAGAGTATAATTATGCACAAATTAATATTTGTAAATATTGCACAAATGATTGTTATATGATAAGCACCACAAATAGCTGTTATTGAATGATATATTTTTTATGTTTTTAACGTAATAAAAATTCAATAAAGCTTATTTTTTAAAAAAGTCACAATCCAAGGATTAATTGTAACAACAATGAAGGTAGAGTAGAATAACAGAGTTGGAAGGGACTTTGGAGGTCTTCTAGTCCAACCCCCTGCTTACGCAGGAAATCCTACACCACTTCAGACAAATGGCTATCCAACCTCTTCTTAAAAACTTCCAGCGTTGGAGCATTTACAACTTCTGGAGTGAAGTTGTTCCACTGATTAATTGTTCTCACTGTCAGAAAATTTCTCCTTAGTTCTAAGTTGCTTCTCTCCTTGATTAGTTTCCACCCTTTGCTTCTTTTCCTGCCCTCAGAACATCTATCCAGATGTTTATGTACACAGAGGTGCATTGCGATGTTACAATAAGCGAACAATTTTTAGAATTCTTGTGTTTTTGTTAGAATAATATGCTTCTCTAGTTATATGAGAAGAATGATAATTCAGTTTCATTTAGTTAAGACAAACTGATCTGTACAAGTTCTAGAAATGACAGCATGTGAATATTTCATAATCTCTCATGCCTCTAGAAAATCCAGTGTTAGAACCTCTGTTACCCCTTTCCATTATTTCAGGTCTTAACCATACAAGTCAAGTGCTTTCATGAAATCATCATTATAGGTTACAGAGTATATCGATCTTACGACCTACCATGGTTTAGAACATTAAGCTGGTAAGTAATAACTGGATTTTAAAATTTTTTTTAGCTCTGATTCTAAATTTCTTTTTTTCATGGTTGCTTTCTAAGAAAAGTGTCAACCTAGGATTTAATGATTCCTCTTCCAACTGCTGGCTTTGTGTGTTGCTTCCCTTCTGAATGTATTTAAATTGAACTCTTGAGACCCCCACAACATTAATTCATTAATTAATTAATGTTCCAAATTATAAATATTTATCAAATAATACTAGTTTAAATAATTGTATTCTTCTATAGGGCAAAATATGTCTATTTTTGACAATCCTTCATCAATTGTATGGTTTGTTTTAAAGCAGGGGTGTCAAACTCTATTTCATTGAGGACCACATCAGGGTTGTATTTGACCTCAGGGGGCCAGGGTGGGTGTGGCCAAGTGGGTGTGTCTATGGTATCACTTGTGTCAGGGTGCTATGGCAGCCCAAATCGTGTTCTGCCAGCGAAAACTGGCTCCTGAGTTCCGTTTTTGGCTGTGATGGCCTCCTGCAACCCTCTGCCAGTGAAAACTGAGCTCGGGGGGCTACACACAGCACTCCCAAGCTCCATTTTCCCTGACGGAGGCACCGCGGGTCGGTTGTTCGTCATTTCCAGGGTGGCCTCACAGGCCAGATCTAAGCACCCCGGCGGCCAGATCAGATTGTAAGTATCAGAATACTGGTATTTCTCCTGAGAGCTGTTCCAAGCATCCAGGCATGGGAAGTGCTCCGTCCTTCGGTAGGCTGAGCTGATTTCTGAGGACACTCCTACTTGAGGCGCCTCCTTAGTGTCTCCAGTTTTAAAAGCTCAGCCTTCATTCATTTTAAATTATTTGTAATACTATGAAATTAAAACAAAATATAATAAACTTTGTAGCTCATATTTCACAAAATAAATTTTAATGTATTTTTCAGGTACTTCTTGTTATGCGTGAACTATTTCTTTTATGGTGAGACAGTAGCAGACTACTTTGCAACTTTTGTTCAGAGACGAGAACAACTTCAATTCCTAATTCGCTACCACCGATTTATATCTTTTACACTTTATCTGGCAGGTAAGAATAAAATTTGTCAGTAGTCAATGTATTTGGTGTACTTTGATATAACTTGTTGAACTTTCTACTTTTGGTATTCTTCAAAATACAAAATATTATCCTTATATATGGCTTTAATACATTTATTAGGACAATGGAGAACATTTATAGACAACGTACTGTAAAGTGAGTTGACATAAACAGTGGCAGTGGCAGTGGGGGGTTTCTGAGGACATTTCTGCATGCACGTAAAACAGTTTGGTGGCAGAAAATTTGAAAGAGCTTTTGCAACTGCTTTCACAAGGCTTTCTGGAGAATGTCTCAGTCTTTAAGGAGATTCTCTTTGTTTGCACCAACATGCTTTGTGAAACAGTTTGAATACTTGGCATAGCTCCATGGCTTTTGAAGGTTAAAAAGAAAGGAATATATAATACATATCCAAGAATTACAGTGAATATTGTAGACTTGATACTCTTTCTGTCATCTGTTCTTAATAAACATTTACACTAGATATTAGCTCTGATATTGGAGTATGGATCAGAAAAGACATGGGAATCTTCGTTTAGTCCTGAGAGTGTATTTAGTAGTAACATTGTAATAATAATAGAAATAAGAGGCTTTTTCTGTTACAGATTTTATATGGTTTTTGCAGACTAAAACTCTCAGAGGAACATGTCAGGACAACTGTGTGTCAGGTTTCCTCAGTTTCCCCTCCATTTAATTTCAACCTGTGTTTAGGTAGTAAGAGTATTAACGTTTTCAAGGAAGAAGAAATTATCTGGATCACATAACAGGCAGAATTATGTTGTATATTTTTTAAAAATTGCCTGCTTGCCTTGTAAATATAATATTAGTAGCTGCAGAAATTCTAGGGCATTTTGGATAGTAGATTATATATGATCAAAGCTGCCCTTTAATGTGCTTTTCAAATTTACATGAGGTATAGATCATCAAGATGTATGTTAATTTGCAAACTTTATTAACAGATAAGGAAGAATAAATGCTACAAAGAATTTGCATTTTTAATAACAGCCAAAATTATAATTTCAAAAGATGGTTTATAGAAATTCATTAATTGACTCATTGCTTAAGATGAAGAACAATTTAGGAATATTGGATTAAACATTTTTTCTGCAAAGCTAAACAAATAGGGAAGACTTCTTTTTAAAAAGTATTTGATGTAGTTTAGTTTTTCAGATGCTATAAATTATAAATTTATGCCACTGTGTTTTGAAAACTTCCTTGAATCAGAATATAGTAGTTACACTTGCATATATTATTAATTAATAGAACTTGAGATATGGGGTCTTTGCTCAGTTTTCATGCTGCAAATCATGCAGTTTATCTTCAATTATATAATGTGTGAACTGACCTAGCAAATGTCTGAAAGGGAACTTGGATTGTGGCAAGTGACTGTATATGTCATGATAGAAATGACACAAGTACATATTTCTTGTGTGTCATGATGGAAACAACAGTGTTGAATGTATTCATTCAAAATATTTATAGATTGCAGTGTGGGCTCTTTATCAGTACAAATGAACTAATAATGAGCAGTCTTTTGCTGATGAGCTTGATACAATTTATTTAGCCTAATGAGAACAATGTGGTAAAACATACACCTGTCTTCTTTATTTGTATAGGGTTTTGTATGTTTGTATTGAGTTTGGTGAAGAGACATTATCGCTTACAGTTTTATATGGTATGTATCAATCTTTGGGTATCTCCTCTTTAAAACATGTTTTGGTTTTGGAATGGAAACGTTCATAAAGTTAATTTTAAAGACTCATGGATACAGGTCAAAATTATTTACACTATTTTATTAACTCCACATTTAGTTTGATTTAGTAGTTAATAATCCCAGATTCTTAAAATAGGAAGATTATTCTAACATTGATTATTCAATAATTCTAAGATTGTTAAAATGTTTTCAGCACAAAGAAAGATTCATGTGAATTTCTATAGACTTCAGGTCAGCAAAACTGACTAAATTCTAAATAAGTTCAGAATAAACATTTATATATGAAATTGACAATTTTTGCATCCTGTGATTGTATATTAACACAAGAGCTGTTCTGGAAAATCTCCTCGTAGCACTGCTTTGCAGGGAATTTAAGATTTGGTTGAGCAAAGACACACAATCTTAAATAATTGTGTGGTAATGTCTAGTCCAAGCCTT
This sequence comes from Hydrophis major, assembly GCA_033807585.1. Classification (NCBI taxonomy): domain Eukaryota; kingdom Metazoa; phylum Chordata; class Lepidosauria; order Squamata; family Elapidae; genus Hydrophis; species Hydrophis major. The sequence continues at coordinate 15,204,531 of CM066333.1, forward strand.
TATAGAGCTAATACAACTTTTAATTGGTGACCATTACAATTCAGTTAGGAGTTTGAAAATTCTCTAGAAACAGAAACTGAAAGTTATATGCTTATATTGCCAAAGACATTTCTTTTAGTATTTTCACGAGATCAAACTAATAAAGATCTGGGTCAAATCTAACAAAAATTGGTAGAATGCAAATGGAAAACAAACCCTTCGTTTGTTAGTTGATCAGGCATTAGATATATTGAGATTGTTACTTCATTATACAAGTATTACAAGGGGCAACACTTTGACTTTATCAGTAAGAAAGGACTTATCTAATTCTATGGAGATCACATTTTAAGCATTAATACTTTGTATCGGGACGTGGTGGCTCAGTGGCAAAGACGCTGAGCTTGTTGATCAGAAAGATTGGCAGTTTGTGGTTCGAATCCCTATCACCACATAATGGAGTAAGCTCCTGTTACTTGTCCCAGCTTCTGCCAACCTAGCAGTTCGAAAGCACGTGAAAAAATGCAAGTAGAAAAATAGGGACCACTTTGGTGGGAAGGTAACAGCGTTCTGTGCACCTTCGGTGTTTTGTCATGCCAGCCACATGACCACGGAGACATCTTTGGACAGTGCTGGCTCTTCAGCTTAGTAATAGAGATGAGCACCGCTCCCTAGAGTCGGAAATGACTAGCATGTATGTGCAAGGGGAATCTTTACCTTTGCCTAATTTGTAGAACCCACGTACAATTTTTCAGTTACATAGCATGATTTCACCATGTCATGTATCATGAACATTTTAATGTTCCAATTCTAAATTGGGTATACATCTAGACTGATCATTATGATTTTTCTTATATGCCATTCCTATTAAATTAATTTCTGCATTTTTAATTACCGAGTGGAAGATACATATATATTGTTCTAGATGTCTGTTCTCATAACTGTCTTGTAAAGTTTTTTGCTTTTGTAACTAATTGTTGTGTTATTACACTATTACCAGTTCGCATGGACTCATGTCACTTTGCTGATCACTGTAACTCAGTCTCATCTTGTCATCCAAAATCTGTTTGAAGGCATGATATGGTAAGGGAACAATAATAATTCTTGCAAATTTGGGTATACATCTATATATCTATATTCTAAAGAGTGTTACCATTTTTCATGGTTTTGAAGTGAGACCTTTTTGATGTGTCAGCCCAGAAAATAATGCTATAAAGTTTCACAGTTCAATCATTTATCCTCTGGTCAGCAAGAATTGATCATGATAATCAAACTTTCATCTGGTGTGTGTAGGTCTGAGTTAGAAGATTATTTTGGTCTTGTGGGAGAGCAAAGAGAGGTGAACAGGTGCCAGGATAAAGTGTATATCTGGCTTCAAAACAAGGTTGGGCATGAATTCCAATAACCATGGATTAATTAAAAGGAAAAGTAGAGTCCAGTAGCCACTCCATGCTCACCATAGACACTGAGAGCCTATAGCCAGCCAGCAGCTAATAAAATACTTTCCTTTCCCCACATTGCCAACTGAAGGATAACTAAAGCCTATGGATTGGCAGCACTTCAGAACAGCAGACATCAGTATTGAACTGAGAGTAGCAGGATGCCAGCTAGCAACAAAACTAACTCCAAGGTGGCTAAAAAGATACTTTTAAAAGGACAAAGAAAACTGCAAATGGGATTCTTTAAGATTTAGGAATATAATGTATGTGGGAATATATGCAGAGATAAATAGTATAGGTCACATGCTAAGAGTTAAATGGCAAATTAAGAAGTAAATAAGTAGAGACGGTTCTTGACTTATGACCACAATTGGGAATTTCCATTGCTAAGCAAGGCGATTGTTAAGTGAATCACACTTAATTTTACCACCTTTGGCTCATGATTGCTAAGTGAATCATGCAGTCAGTAAGCGAACCCAGCTTCTTCCATTGATTTTGCTTGTCAGAAGTCAGTTGGGAAGGTTGCAAATGGCAATCACATGAACTTGGGATGCTACAACTGTCATAAATACATGCCTAAAGTTTGATCACATGACCACAGAGATGCTGTAGCGGTCATAAGTGCAAGGACCAGTCATAAGTCTCTCTTTTCAACACTGTTGTAACTTTAAATAATTACTCTAAATAGCCACTAAACAAACGGTTGTAAATCAAGCACTAACTGAACCATAACATTACTGAGCATGATTGTGTAAGCTTATAACAAGGAAGATAGCACTACACTCTTCGTTGGTCTGCACCTTTTTCTAAAGAAGTCCTCACAAAGCTCACCAATATAGTAGCAGCGCTTGCTTTCAGTTTAATGATATTTGGAGTACAATATCTGTTTTTGCAAACTCCTGGTTGAATATATGGATGAATATAGCTTAGCAACCAGGTATTATTGAAAATCATTCTCCCTAATTCAAATTACTGTACAGGTAGTCCTTAACGTACAACAGTTTATTTAGTGACCATTTGAAGTTACAACAGCACTGAAAAAAGTGACTTATGACCATTTTTCATATTTATGACCATTGCAGCATCCCCATGGTCATGTGATTTACATTTGGATATTTGACAACTGCTTCATATTTATGACAGTTGCAGTGTTCTGTGGTCATCTGAACACCTTCTGCAGCCTTCCGACAAGCCAGATTCATTTAACAACTGTGTTACTTAACAACTGCAGTGATTCACTTAACTAAGTGTAGCAAGAAAAGATGCAAAAATGGGACAAAACTTACTTAACAAATTTCTCACTTAACATTAATTTTGGGCTCAATTGTGGTCATAAGTCAACTACTTGTAGTTTAACTGGTTTGGGGCTCCCATTGTTCCTTGCGTGAACCAGAGCAACATTCCTACTTCATTTTCTTGCTTAGTAGCTGCTCTTACATTGAGATTCCCTTTGGCAAAAAGCTAATGACAGACTCTCTTGAGCTGAGTTCAGTTCTTAGTGATTTAGTAGACACCAGTATTGTTGAAGTATAAATTACAGACTAAGGCATTACGGTCATAATACGTCTCTTTTTTAATTTAAATTATTTAACACCCCCCCCCCCCCTTGCTGTGCAGGTTTCTTGTTCCAATCTCAAGTGTCATTTGCAATGATATTGCTGCTTATATATGTGGATTCTTCTTTGGCAGAACACCATTAATTAAGGTAAATACAAAGTTTGAAATATGCACGTTGATTTCAAGGTAGTTCAGAGAAAAAATTTAAACACTTCTAGTAATTTCTCACATTGCTTGATATCTGAGTGACATTGCCTCATCCAACCTTTATAGAAACCACCTCTGGTTTTGAGAAATAATTTATGATTTGAGAGGCATCCCTTATAAAGCTTTTTTAAATAAATTAATACATAAATAGTTTGTGCTTGTATTTCTAACAGATTATAATCTTGGTTTAACTAATATACAGTACATTCATATTATCTGGATAACACTATCTTCTGATCGTTATAATTCTACTGGATTGTGAATTGCTTGATCTATTCTATCCCTAGTTATTGTCTATGCCTGATTGTTTCATATTTCAGTGACAGAAAGTAGAAATTGAGTTGTTGCAGTGAGATTATGATTGTGCATAAAATACTAATTTTTGTAGGTGACCAGGATATGTATATTATAAAAAATATAAGCATCCTTATTTCTTACTGTTATTACTGCCATCCCATCCCCAAATTATGATTGCTGGAAAACTAAATCTTATTATGCTTAGAGATATCATTACTCAAATCACACAGTACAGTGGTGCTTAATAGTTTGTGAACCCTTTTGAATTTGCAATATTTTGACATAAATATAACTTAAAACATGATTTATTCTCCACACAAGTCCTAAAATTAGGTAAATTAAGCAAACAAATGAAAAAAACTTATACTTGTTTTTTATCATTTAGGAAAATGATCCAAAACTATATATTTGCCTTTGCTTTCAGTAATTGTGGGCACACTTGGACAGTAGTAACTTCAACTGAACATTTCCAATAACTGTTGGTCAGAATTCAAAGTTCCAACAATGATGGCAAGCCATCATAGCCTAGAGGCAGCAAAGCAGGCCCAAAGTATGCCACCACCATATTTCATAGATGGAATAAGGTTCTTAAGCTGTGTTTGCTTTTTGACAAACATAATGCTTTTTACTCAGGACAAAATTTCTATTTTGGTCTCATCTGTTCAAAGAACATTCTTCCAAGACAAAACTAAGGATTCCAATTTGTTTCATAGACAGTATATACTATTTTATTTATTTATTAAATTTCTGTGTCACCTATCTCACTGCCAAGTGACTGGACAGGTTAGAACATCATTAGATAAAACATGAAAATATTAAGATGTCAAACATTAAACATTATTAAAAATGTTTAGTAAACTAGGGTCCAATACACAAATCGAATGGAGGTGAGATCTATTGAAAGATAATATAGATCGGAGATGACCAGGCTAAGTCTGAGGAAGAGGTCAAATGTGTCATCAGTCTCAAGTCTCCTCATGCCCAGTAGAGATCTATGTCCAGCCCACCTTGAATTCTGTTCACTCTTATCTATCACCAACTTGCTTTGACCTTTAGTAGTTCAAATTTCTTATAGAGAGCGTACAATACAATAAATCTATATATTTTTTAAAAAAACTGCCTGGACTCCCGATTTCCTGAGCTTGACAGATCGTTTCACCTTTCATGGAATAAGTGACCTTTTGATGCAAGTATGTCTGAATTTTCATGTTGTTTGGAAGAAACCTAGACAAAAGTAAATGAGTCAACATAGCAATGCTTGTCAGAACAGAAAAGAGTCTTGTGCCACTTGCTGCTTTTTAATTTCTTATTTTCTCTTTTTGGTTAGCTCTCTCCCAAAAAGACCTGGGAAGGCTTCATTGGTGGCTTCTTTATCACAGTTATATTTGGATTTATTGTAAGTGGATGCAATATATTCTTTATTAATGTTATATTATTTTGTACTGGTATTGAAATTGGCATAAAGGACTAGAATTACTGGTAATCTGTAGCATTAAACTAAGTTAAAATTTAATGCTCTACTCTTATTGAAGTTTATGAGTGGCAGATATTACAATGGTTGGTTATTAATATGCTATGTATATTAGCAACCATCTGTAATAACCATAATAAAAATCATTGTGGAAACTCAGAAGTAACCCATCTAGCTGAACGGTATGTACATTATTTATAGGTATTTTTAAAGAGATGGCTCTCCAATGAATATTGTGAATATAAATAAGCTATATTATGAGCCACAGTGGCGCAGTGGTTAGAGTGCAGTACCACAGGCTTTTTCTGCTGCCTGCCTGCTGCTTGCAATTTGGCAGTTTGAATCTCACCAGGCTCAAGGTTGGCTCAGGCTTCCAGCCTTCCAAGGTGGGTAAAATGAGGACCCAACATTGTTGGGAGGCAATAGGCTGACTCTAAACCGCTAAGAGAGGGCTGTGAAGCAGTATAGAATAGAACAGAACAGAACAGAACAGAATTTTTTATTGGCCAAGTGTGATTGGACACACAAGGAATTTGTCGGTACAAATGCTCTTAGTATACATAAAAGAAAAGATACATTGGTCAAGTCATAGTGCTATTGCTATTGCTATTGCTATGATAAAGTGCTATCTAATGTAACTATTAAAAGTTTCATTAAGATAATGAAACTTATAATAGATTCAAAACCCAGCACTGCGGGGACATTTCAAAAAAAGCAGGCTGCATTATAGTAAAGACATTGAAATAATCTTAAAAATGTAAAGACCTTGTGTAGTTCAAACAGTTTCATGGTCAGTGGATCACTGTGGAAGCAGATTCAACTTTTTGCCAGCGACCCTAATTATTTTTACTGATTGGCATTCAGTCAGAAACCAAAAGCTTATCTTAAGCACATGGTTGGGATTATTACTTATACACTGATCTGCAATGATAGCATTTTTCAGTAGTAACATAATTCAGTATAATTTATAGATGGATGATATGCATTGTCAGATCTTTAATACTGTTCTTGGTATTACCAAATGGAGTTCTGCAGCTATAAATAGGGATATAGAAGAACAGCTGGTTTTGAATAATAAACTGAATCCATCAGGTGTTCTTGCTATTCCTGGGTGGCTGAAGGAATAGGATTTATATTGTCCTAATTGGTACAAAGAACAATAGGAGAAAGTGAGTGATTTTCCTTGGTTGCAAGATTTATAGACCTACCTGATATGAATCCTAAAAAGAGAGTTACTTTTAAAAATTGTGTTTGGACTTAGAAGGAGACAAGGCCTCTCCTTAGTCTCTAAACTTGCATTCAGTATTGCAAATGTGTGAGCATTTTGTTTACTTTTGGTAATAGTTTGGTAATAACAGTTCAGTAAAAGTTTGGTAAAAATTAAAAGTTATCAAGGATAGCAAGTTTAGCCAGCTAGCCTAGCTAGTTTGTGTCCCTTCCTTCCAAGCTTTCTTTCCGGCCACCATTTACCTAATTTCAGAGGATATAAAAGCTTAGTGGAGGATTGGAGAAGCTCCTAATTGCACCCCAACTCTACAGGGAGCCCTTAATCAACAACAACTAAAGATATCCTTTCAGGTTGCTCATCTTTTGGCACAGTACCAGTACTTTGTATGTCCTGTGGAATACAACAGTGAAACTAACAGGTTTGTCACAGAATGTGAACCATCAGAACTTTTCCAGCTAAAGAAATACTCCTTACCACCATTGCTTCAAGTTATTCTGAGAAAGGTATGTAAAAACTAAATCTTAAAGAATTAAGAATTAAATAATTAAAATGAAAACATTGAGAAAATTGGATACAAAAAGGGCTAAAGTATCCAAAATGCCCATCTCTCCTTCCGGTTAGTTTGTTAGAACAAATAAAATAACAACGCTGGGAATAAGCATTTCACCCTGTTTCCCACAGGTACAAGAATATATCAAAAAGAAAATCACTGTTAAATTTTTCTTTTATGAAGAAAAGTGCAGTGACTTAGAGGTTAAAGACAGTGAGGTGGTCACCTGGAAAGCTTTCAGTCTGGGTTCAAGACCCGAGGGCCATGCAATGGGATAAGCATCCGTTACTTTTGCCCACTTAGCAGTTTGAAAGCATGCAAATGTGAGTAGATAAATGGGGGCCACTTCAGTGGGAAGGTAAGAGTGTTCTGTGTGCTTCGGCATATAGTCTTTCTGTCCACATGACCGCTGAAGTGTCTTCAGACAACACTGGCTCTCTTGGCTAAGAAATGGAGATGAGCCCCCCTCCCCAGAGTTGGACATGACTGAACAATTTACCTTTACTTTTTCTTTGATGACACTTCTGTACCCTTGGCAAAAGGTCATTTGACCCCCTATGGCAGAAAAGGCAGAAAGAAAGTTCCATTTTGCACTTGGATAGCGAGTTGTGAAACACACCTATTGTGTGGATAATCCTCTGGGGTTAGGAAGGACTTTCAACTACCTTGAGAACTTCCTTGCAACTAGAATGCCCAATTATGTGCCTTTTATTTAAATAGCAAAATTTAATTCTGGTACGAGGGCCAGATTATGCACATCTCTCTTCTGCTGGACAGAGCTTCAGTTACTTTGCTCGGTTCTATAATTGTTTATATGAACTTGACGATGCTGATGAGGAAGAAACTAATCCTTCAGCAACATGGTTTGGGTGAAATCATACTCTCTTCTGGCCTAAGTTATCCTTAAATGAGGATTCATTTTTACTTTTTTCATAAAGAAGAAAAGAATCATATGAACTTCTCTGGATGATATAGCTCCAACCTTTACTCCAACTTAATATGGCTGCCAAGGTTATTTCCTGTTTGTACAATTGTTATTTTTGCTTGAAAGCTTTTAATCCTTGAATATGCTAAATTTAGGACTAATTTTTCTCTATTATTGTCAAATAAATGCTGATTAAAACTAATGATTGCGTCTTATTGCAGGAAACCGTGACATTGTACCCATTCCAAATGCACAGCTTTGCATTGTCAACATTTGCATCTTTAATTGGGCCATTTGGAGGTTTTTTTGCTAGTGGATTCAAAAGAGCTTTCAAAATCAAGGTGAGTACATAACCTATGGTGGCTTTTTGTAAGCACACATTGTAAAAAATGTTTTTTCAGTTGCTAAAGATAATAGACTCTTATTAATGGACTACTGCAGTGATAATTAACTTTCAACTCAATAATTTAAAAGATAGCAACAATGAAATCTCATAATGTTTAATGATTTAAGGAGAAAAGGATGTCTTGTATTCACAAATGTCTGTTTAATACAAAAGCATGCAAACATAGCAATTTATTTAATTTGGGTAATGAGATCATTATGCAAATTAAGTCACTTTTATCAATTTATGCCTTTTGTGTGATGGCCTGATTATGCAAATGACATAAATTGATACAAAATAATGTAATTTGCATAAAAACTTCATTATACAAATAACACAAGTCAATCCAAAATAATGTCATTTGTATATCATTATGCAAATGACAACATTGATACAAATTATGTAATTTTCATAGTGACATCATCACACTTTATTTTTGCAAATTCCCCATTGGAATTCTATGCATTGCCCATTCTACTGTGATCTGTCAGATCAGAATTTCACTGCGATAACATTCAATTGGTTGACAGTCCTACTAAACAGTTCTAACTCTGGATCCTGGGCCATACAGTCAAATACTTAATATAATGACCTTTTCTCTTTTAAGGATTTTGCTGACACTATTCCTGGCCACGGTGGAATAATGGATCGTTTTGATTGTCAGTACTTGATGGCTACTTTTGTACACGTCTATATTACCAGTTTCATAAGGTATGTTTCCTTAAGGTGTCATTTTAGAGTTGGTTGGAAAACATACAAACGCTGTTGAACCAATCGTGTCTCAAGTGCTGTGTCAAAGTGGTGTTGAGAGCAAAGAAGCCAATTTAGCCATTCCTTTGGACTCCAAAATGGGTGAGGCAAATTACAACTAGGAAGCTGCACATGGTTTCCCAGCACCCCATTTCTGCACCCAATGGGTCTTCCGAGAATGGGGTGCTGAACCTCAGTCAAACGGCCAGGCTTTGGAGAGAGCCCTCTGGGAAGCAAACTCTTTAGTTCTCTTCTATAACTCCAATGCCAGAAAACCTGAAAAAAAAACAGCCTGCAATTAGGCTAGTGAATTTCAGCCATTTCCCCCCAGGAAAAACTGGCAATGTGTTTGGAAATGGAAGTAGTTTATCTTCCAACCAAGCATAGCCATTTCTGTCCTCTGATTCAGCTGCCTGCTTGCTTCCTGACAATCTGTGTGTTGCCCCACTGTGGGAGCTACATTGTAAGCAGTATGTTCTGATTACTGTTCGCTATTTATAAAGGGCTGTATAGTTTTATAATTGGCCCCGTCAATTCTTCTCATCCTCAAAAGTTCCTCACTCTCTGCTCTTAAAAATAATAATATCTTAATCATTTGAACTGAAATAAAGATGTATCACAAAAATCAATCTTCTTAGAGGAATGGAATATGGCCGCATTGAGACTATTTAATTTAAAGTCCAGGTTTTGCAATTGTAGACATGCAAGCTGTGGGCCTGCGCCCCGGAGACGCAGCCAACAGCGCAAAGTGGCATTCAGTGATCCAAAAAGTGGACCCTGCATCTGCAGGAATATGCTAGGAAGAAGAAAAAGAAGAGGTCTTGCAATTGTATAGAATCACAAGTTTTGCTAAGGAAAACTCAGCATTCTTTTTCCAAAAGATGCTGCGTCAAACTTTTTATGAGTTCCTGAATGTGTCAGCAATTATAAACAGAGATGACCCAAGTAGCGTTTGCCTATGAGATGAGATCTAAGAAAGACACAGAGAAGATATATCGTTTTTGAGTTCAGCATCAGGCTAAAAATAGAAAGAATAGATATTGCAGTGCAAGCAATTTCTCCATGTCATAGAATTTTGCATTACCTCTAAATAAGTAGGATTGCCCTGGTATATAATAAAAATCACTTATTTTCATCTGCTTTGAACATTATGTAAAATATTCAGCAAAAGTCCTGGGCCCCACTTCTTATGTTCCTTGTCACCTGACATCATTATTCTGATGGTATTTGAAACAGGGAAGCAAAGCAGAGATGAATTAGGGCAGAATTGAGGAATTCAGAGCTACGATGGCAAAGCAGGCAGCACTGCTTACTTCCTCTCATGCAGAATTTATATTAGTATTATCAGTCATGCAAGGGGTCAGCTATTTATGCTTTAGATGGCAAATTCTCTAGTTATCTAATAGCGAATTTCCCTGGCAGCTTTTTATAATGAGAAAGTAGGCTTGCTATTGTTAGAGGAAGCACTTTGTGTTCCTGGAGAACAGGATCCGACCTGAGTAAGGATTACAGAAGCCAAGTTTTGTAATCTAAACAGAAAGACTTGTTTACAGGAAGTCCATGAGGTAGTCAGAAAAGCCTAACGCTTAGCTAGTTCTGTCTCACCAGGAGTCTAGTCAAGAGGAGAGCTCTCATGGGTGCATGCCTAGAAAACAAAGGTAGGCAGGAAGGAAGGAACCCTGAGATTAACAATCAAAGCAACAAAGAGCAGGAAGGATTAGAGTTACAGATGAAATGCAGGATTTACGGTTAAACAGATTGTTCCCCTGCTACCGCTTGTGATCAGTATGAAGTGCTCAGTGACGGCACATCTGAAATCACCTCGTCAGCATTGATGGTCGGTTGGAATTTGGCTCTTTTGCTTCTGTCCCTCGCAAAAGTGTTTTTAGTGCTTATTTTGCTTCCAGCGCACACTGCTAAGGACAAAAACATTGAACAAAAAATATTGAATGAAAAGCCCAGGCTTGATTTTGCAATATACTCTACCTGGGGCTGTTCTTGAAGACTACTCAAAAGGTTTAACTAGTTCAGAATGTACCAATGTAAGCCGTGTTCAGGAGCAGAGGGCATTACCACCTCTGCTTACCAGGCTCCACAGGTTGGCCGTTGCTTGGGGGGAGGGGAATTCAAGGTTCCGGTTGTGATCTATCAAGTCCTACGTGACAGAGGGTCAGCTACTTGAGGACCCTAGCATCTGCCTGGTGGCTTTGTTCCGACAGAGTTGCTGTGCTCTGGATCCCTTCAATTAAAAAGGGCCCTATATTGGGACTTCAGAAGCACAGCTCCTGTGTTACAGCACCTGCCCTCTGGAACAAAGTTACCAAGATCCTTACTGGTATTTTGGGGTGCTTTGAAGACCAGATTCTTCACCAGGCCTTTGGTAAGAAAGGGCGTGGATCCTTCTGAGGAAGGAGCATGTTTCGCTGGTGCCGATAGTTTCACCATCTTTGCTTTTGGGGGTTTCTTTTTTATTGCTGTATTGTTTTATAATTGATACACAACTTAAACAAATAGAAAAGTGGCACTGTGGATTGAAATGTTGTCTTCTTAAATGTAATCACCAGAGGCCCGAATCCCAGCAAATTGCTGAAACAGCTGTTGGTACTCCAGCCAGAGGAGCAATTAAACATTTATAAAACTTTGAAATCACACCTCATTGAGAAAGGATTCCTCCAACCATCACTGAGAGGCTAGGAGGACCGGATGAGGGACTACAAAGTGAAGCCCAGCCGGGAATGCAGTCATGCTTCTGCGGAGAGAGGTGTGTGGGAATCAAGCCAGCCTGTGTCCAAAGATATGACTGTTTAAGGGGAATACTGTGAGCGCCCAGGATGCCATGCAAGATTTTAAGTTTCTTTTTAACAACTGCATGTTTTTCAAATAATTTATATTCTTGAATTAATGGAATGAGACTTCTTGCTTTGGTTTTAACTGTTCTGTTCTGAGCAACGATGCACCTACTCCTAGTAAATAAAAGTTAAAGAAACAATTAGGGTATATCAGTTTATTTTTAAAAAGCCCCTCATTTAGTGCAATGATATTAATATCAATGACACCAGCTCAGTGAATGGTATTCTGTAGGACAGTGTTGGTAGCTCAATTATTTGATAATATAACTAAAGTAATAACCAAATGGCAATTGAAGCTGTTTTGCTAGATTGCTTCCTTTCCGCCATCCCCACTAAAGCAGGGAAATGGGCAAATTTGTATCTTTTTTTTTTTTTTTTAGTTTCTCAGGTTGACTGTGTTTGTAATAAAATAAAAAAAACACCCCAATGGGTATGTATTGGGGAGAGATGGCTGGAGTGGAAAGGGTTCAGGCTCTTAGGGTATCTTCTCTGTGGGACTGGAAGTGACAATTGGATGCCTCTTAACAGAATTGTAGGGGTCTAGTTACACAAAGGATGGCCTGCATTTTCCCAGGCAAGTTCCATTCAGAGCTTTTGAGCGGGTTACAAGAACCGAGTCACCAAACGTTCAGATGTGTTAAGGTTAATTGTTCTGTGTCTTTTATGGTAAGTGCAATAGAAGTGCTCTTGGCAATTTCAGGAAGTCCAGAGGCTCGATCCAATGTGGTTTTCTACCTTTATGGGAGGATTTGTATATCCATCACCTTAACCTGGAAGGTCTTGGCCTATCACATTGGAGTCTTCGAGCCCACATTACCTGCTCTGTCTAAAGAGCAACACTGAGATATGCCCAATTTTATCCAGACTTTCCTTGAGCCTTGCCTAAATTGTCACAGTTAAAGAGTTCCTCAGTTTCTTCAAAGTTCTTCTGCATGATTTCTTTTATCATGTCATAATCCCAAAACCTTATTTTTAAATGCAAATTACAGTAAGGGGAAAGGCAAAAACCATGGTATGAATGTGACTGACTAAATAGGATTTAAGGCATCAACAACTGCAGTCTTTACAGACTTCCTTTGCTATGCAAATGAAAGGGAGCAACCCAAAAGCTCAGTTCTTTTAATTGGATTGGGCAAGATAACTTATAGAGGATTGTTCCCTACAAATTTAATTTGAATGTTCATTTTCTTTGCAGTGAGCATTCAAGACTTATTTTTGTAGGATTTTAAGGCAGCCGGCTTAAAAGCCACCCATTTTTGTCCTGCTTTGCTTACCTTTTTAAAGCAGTTTTGTGGAATCACCTATCCATCTTTGACTTCCAAAATAATGAAGCATGTATATTTGATTTTCAGCAATAGTAGATTACTCCAGACAAGGCAGCAAACCAATAGGTTCAGTCTAATGTTATCAACTGAAACAGCTGCAAATGAGGAATCTTGCCAATATTTAAACACTGGGGATTCCTTGCAACATTTCTTTAGTAATAGGGAAACAGCAGTAGTGTTTGTCCTGTCTGTATTGCTCCATTATTAGCAAAAGCTGGTTATAATACAAGATTTACTGGAGGTTTTCCCTCCCCTTCAGCCATTGTCTTTGGCCTTCCTAGTACTTGCAGCAGTTGTGATCTTTTTGGCTAAGAAAAAGAGGCTGGGTTCAGAGTCTTTGCTTGAAGACCCAAAGACACATTTGTCATACTGAGAAATCTGTGTGGAACTGGGGTTCTCTGAACATATCCATTGTTCAGTCCACTTACACCCACTCTTTTTCTTTTCAATGGTGATGGTTGTAAGATCAGGCACCAGACATCTTCAGACGATAGTGGTGTAGAAGAGCCACCATGCTAGTCTTTTAATCAAGCAGTGCCAGAGGTAGATCACAAGATCTGCTATAGCCTTTGGGATGAGGCTACACAGCTACTCATATCTGAAACCTGCCTGGGTAGGTGCCATTTGTTCAGGTTGCATAAAAGACTTGTTTGGCCAGGATTATACAAAATGAATCCCACGTCTTCCTTTTATGTTCAGCGAGGTGGGGTGGAAGAAGGATTTTAAGTGGGACTCCTGCGTAGATAAAACCTTAGATTTCTAAAGTGATACTACCAACTTTTATGCAAAACAAATAGGACAGAACCCAACGGATATGGGCGTTTAAGGAGAAAAAAAGAGGGCAGTAAAGACCATACCTAACGAGATGCTGGCATCGGGTTTAAAGATTAGTAGGAATATTTGCACTGAACATGCTAGTCATTGTATGTCTGTAGAAAAATAAGACTTAAAAAATTTTCTTTAGAAAACATGCTACTTACTCCATCTTGATGGTGAATCGTAAAAATATGTAACATTTGGTTTTAATATAACATTGTAACTTTTGGGGTTTGTGTAATTTTTAAATATTTTTTTAAATTTAAATTTTTTTTTCTATTTAAGCAACTGAATGTAAATGAATTAAAGCAGTCAGCTTTGTTTGCACTAATAAGGGATACCACTATATAATGCTGCTATTCCTTCAACTGAAAAAGCCTTCTTGATATTGTTAGTCGCGCTCCAGCATTGTCATGTTTTAAATAAAACACTTTTTGGTGACAATGTAAGATTAATCTAATAAACTGCTGCAAAAATATTTCAGAAGGTATTTATTATATATGTACTCATGCATATATAAGCAGTGCCAATAAGCGGTTCACAAAGAATAAAGAGTTTTGCTTTATAGGTTTAGTGAAAGCACCTGGAAAAGTAAATGTCCAAGTCATATTGGCTGAATTAGATTGTGTACTGGATGTCTTTTTAAGAATACAATTCAACTTTAGGTTTTTCTTTCCGTTGTATACAATAAACGTTTTCAACAACCTCAGTTTTAACAGTGTGATCCAAAGGAAACTCTTCGCTTATATCTGTCTTTTAATTTGCATTTTTCAGTAAAACACTTACATTTGCTTAGCAAAATTGTGCATACTGCAAATGTTTGAACTTTAGATGTATGTTGACCATTTTGTAGAACTGAGCTGGAGAAAATAAAGCTCTGCTGAAAAAACAACAACCCAGCATTGTGAGGTTTCTTTGTATGCAAAAAGTGTTTACAGATTACAATTAATCCCTAAATTCTCCTTTAATTCCTCAAGAAGTTTAGTGATGCTTCTACCTGTATTTGGTCACTAGTAAGCCTGTGGAAAAGTGATTTTTTTAAAATCCAGTTTTGATATTTAATGGCCAGGAATACACAATATAAACTTGGTTAGTAAGTACTGTACTTATGTTCCCAAATAAACTATTTTGAAGTAATGGTCCAAATCAAGTAATATGCTACAAATTACAGAAGCACACGCTACCATTCCAATCCAACCTTCTGCCAATCCAGGCTTATCATGCAGGCCTAATTTTGTAGAGCGGGTTCCCCCCTACCTTTCAATTAACAAACCTCTTAACCAAAGGGGACATAATGCAACATGACTTGTTTATTCTAGAACTTGATTGGAATGCATAGCGGGGGAAAAAAGTTTTACAAAAAATTCTCTTCATTCACTTACGAAAAAACACATTTACTCCTCAATCCAAAATGTCCTGAAAGAAAAAAAAAAATACAGTGCTGTTTGCAAGCATTGAAGACTGTTTCAAAGTGAATGAAAATATTTTCCACGTCCTATCATGACAAGTGGAACTGTGTGTCAAGAACTTAATTTAGCCAAGCAGCCATGTCATTAAAAAAAAAAAAAAAGTCTTGCAAATTTGCTTGTGAGGTAAGCAACTTAGGAAAAGTGCCAGAAAATGATCGCAGAAAAAGTTACGGGTCCTTTCCTAGCTTCTCAATTGGGTTGCCCATGGTTACAAAGCTGTAGGGCTTAGAAGAGATGCCTCTACCCACAAAACACCTATTATTTCTAAGGGCAATTAAAGGCACACTAGGAGGCTTCAACTTGTTTGCTGCATAGATGAGTATGTTTAAGATAATGGATAGCTCCAGTTTCTAGTTAATGGGAATCCTACTGTGATTCCATTTCATAAGTTTTCATTTAACTATGCCATATATATATTATGACGTGGGAAAATACCCGAACAAAGCTGAATGCCAGACATGTAAGTACCCGCGAAAACTTGAAAACATATATATATATATATTGTATGCTAAAAAGTTCTATGTAAATTCAAGGACATATAATAGTCCTTCACACTTCCTTTTCTATAAACTTCAGCATCTTAAATACCATGGTTTTTATTATTGGATGGTGCAAGCGTCTGGAAAGCTCACTTTTCATTCAAAATTGAACAGTCCTATATTCTTAATCGCTACAGCAACTCGGATCAGAACAATTCAATGCTTTCTATTAGCTTCTTAGTTTGCACTGGATAAACATTCCAGCTACTTTGATTTTGGGGTGGGCTCAGTTTGACTTGGCTGGAAACTGAATTCTTGGTGCACACTCCTTGTCCAACAGTTTAAAAATATATGTTTCCAAAGCTGGTCATACAATTTTTCAAAGAGATCTGAACAGAAAAACTTGGTGGTGAATAGTATTTATTTGAAATTAAAAACAAAAAAGGTACCTGAACTATTGCATTTAATCATGTATTGTATTTGTGTTACTCTACCTTTTTGCATTGGAGACAAATATACAATAAAACATTCAGATATCACAGATTGCACACTAGATAGTAATTCTTCAGGCCTTTTACATAACCACCAAAAACAGATATTGGATTCTTCAATATAGTACAAAAATCCACCCCTCCAGTCCTAGCCAGTTATCTTCAATTTACTCCTGTTTGCTGTACAGATCAATGGCCATTTACCCCAAAGGCTTACAAATTAATAACAGGACAAAAAAATATACATTATACTGACACAAAAAGTCAGTTGTGTTAAGTCATGCAACAAGTAACCAAACTTGCTGAAATTAAAAATATTTTCTAAAAACAGTTTTAACTGCATAAATATTTTTTTTTTTAATACACAGTTCATTTACCAAAACCAAAGGAGTCTGGAACAAAGCAAAAAAAAAAAAAAAATCCCTACTAATTTTTATACATAAGAAAGTGCAAAATAATGTCTCTAAAAAAAGTATTTTGCTCTTGGACTGGCAGATGACGGGATGGGACTGCCACTCTGACCTTCTTAAGCACGAACTCTACAGTCACGTCACAAACGGAATGTATGGATACCACGTCAAAGAACAGGGTGGGATGAGGCGAGCTGCTTGACGGTGCAAAGGGAGGCTAGGCTGCTGCTGAACCATCATTCAGTTACAAAAAAAAAAAAAAAAGCAAATTGCAACTGGCGGAAAAATAAGCATCTTCAAAGAGCATGGACCTCTCAACTTTCAGAATTCCCCAGCTGTGGAATTCTGGAAACTGAAGTCCACACAGCTTCAAGGTGCTGAGTTAAGAAACCTTGGGCTACACCATTTATGATAAACATTTATGGGACTGGGGGGAAAAAGCATTCTGAATTATAGTAGCAGCTGACAGGAGCTGTCGAGACTTCACTACCCCAATGAATTGTATTGCTCGGTATCCATTTATTCCAGTGGGGCTTCAAAGTAGGAACGGATGGTGCCGCACCATTTCTTGATGCAGAATAACCCCACGTTTTCCTCTCATCAACAGGATGCAACTTCGCAGTTTACCCCTTGGAGTAGATAAATAAGGATGGAAATCTGGAAGATTTCATCCCCAGTCAAGTAGCTTTAAACTTTAAATACAAGTAAACACATTTTAAAGTCACTTTCCTCCGAAAACACCAAATGTAAAAAGTGTAGAATAACACCAGTACAATAGGTCTACATACTCAAAATTAGGAGAATAAAAAAAAAACCAAACAAACAGTAAACTGCTTCTAATGAGCCAGCATTAGTGTCTACGATGTTAGTGCCATCCAGTGCTTAGAATTTTATCTGGAGGAATTAATTGAGAGTTGAAAAAAATAATTCTCAAGCTGAAAAGAGACAACCTTCAGATTAAGAACTTCCAAGTTAAGTTTAGTTATTCTCTAACTGGGGAAGGGGGACAATTTTCAGTGGCGTGAAGAAGACTGAGAGAATTTCAACGTGCTTTTCTTTCTTATGGACATTGTATTTGTACTTTAGAAATGTCTGTTGTTAGGCTGAGTTTAAGGACCACATAAGCAGCACCCTGCCTATGATTACAGAGTCTGTGTTATTCTCGCATAACCTCAATAGTTGGAGATTCTACTTTAAAAAAAGAAATTGAGAAACTTTGCAGATATCAAAATTGGCAGCACTGAACAATATATAGCTGATCAATGCTGGTTGTAACAAAAAAACACCCAGAGGGCAAAACCAACTTTCATAAACCCTTGTGTGGAAACCTCATGTGTGGAAGGGGCTCTTTCGGGGGCCTGAAATTATAACCACAATTAAGTCAGTCCATCATGACGATTAAAAATATCCTCAACATACATACTAATCACTGCATTGATTTCTAACCAGGGATGTTTAGGCAGAGAAAATTGCTCTGTGCAAACTATTCAAATTATTTTAAATTCATTCGTGTGAACAAATCACAATGTTTATGTTGTCCTACATTTGATTTCATTTCTTGGTGTGCCACACTGTTTCCGAGTTACTTTTTTAAAAACTGCTGTCTTACCATATTTAAAAGGCAAGTAACAATAATCTCATCACCCATTAACAAAAGAGGAGGGAAGGAAAAATAAAACCAGTACATTGGGAGGTGAGGATACAACTACATTTCAAAGCCTCACTTCACTGAGATGTTTGATTGGATTTATTTATTTTTATTTTTCATTGTACCATGAAGGCTAATATATAAAATAGTTGAATTTATGTCCTCCGAGTAAACCAATGAATGATGAAACTGGGGTGCAACATCAGGTCCAACCCCTAAGTAAAGGAGCAAGTCTGATTTTAATTTAGAAATTCATTGGGACTCCTCTAAGCATTTCCCAGTTGTAAGGACAAAGTCTCCAAGTCCATTTTGCAAAACAAAAACAAGAACAGGAACACGAGAAAAACAATGGTCCATTGGTTTCCTTTGGAAAAAACAAAACAAAAAGTATTAAATCTGATTTTCATGCAAGCCATTTACTAGTGTTTTAAGTAAGACTTGCCTTAGACCTATCTGGATTAGCGGATTACTTACAATGATAAAGAAGGAGCAAGCAGCAAGGCCCGTGGGTGTATAAAAACAGACCTTATTTAAATATGAAGACAGATTCTAAATAGATGTATTAAAAAGGCAACAGAAAGGGGGACCTTTTTGGTTATCTTACAGTTTAGAATAAAATATTTGAAGTCCAATGCCCCAAAACAAAAGGATGGTTTTTCCTTCCCTCCCCCCCCATTTTCAAAATAGCTTGGCTTAAGTTAAGATCATGAGAGTAACTGAAAGAACCATGCAGTTGGAATAGTAAAAAGGAAAAAAAACTAAAAAAAAACAGATAATGCCTCTTGATGCTTTTTCTTTTTTCATTTTGTTTTTCTTTTCTTTTTTTAAATCATGTTTAAATAGATGAGTTAAAGAAGAGATGCAAAGTATAGTGGTCTGAAGTCCCATGTAACAGGCAGTTCAGTTTGCATTTTTGATAAAAAGGCCATTTTCTCTATTTACAATATCCACAGTTTGCTTGTGAAGAAGGCAAATTTACAACTATTTTTGTTTTTCTAAAAAGCCTTCTGCTTCTGGCGACCCAAATAAAGGGGGACTAACTACAAAATCAAGATGGAACAAGAGATGGTTAAGGAGGTCTCTTCTTAGCAGAGAAGACAGAAGGGGCCTGGAAGGTCCTTGACGCAGCTGTGGCGATTATTACGCCCTCCCCGCCAGAATTTAGTTGATGTATTCTGGCCTCCATCTCTGCAAAGGTACCCAAAAAATAATTAATGGTCCCTCTTGCTTGCAGTCCTCGCGTCGGAAGGAATGGCAAATGCTGCAACCTGTTTGAATGGGCTGCTCATTCCTGGAATTAATCCGGTCGGCTGGGTTCCTGCAGGCCCTGCAGTATGTGGTCTGGGTTGCCGTTGTTCCTCTGGACAGTGTTAATTCCAGGATGCCTCCTCTGGGCCTCGCTCGTGCTGCAAATTGTAATAACAGTTCTGGCAAACCCGAACCGGGGAGGAGATTTTTAACCGCTTGATTTCGGACTGAAAACGGCTGCACCTGCAGAAAGACATGTAGGGTTAAGACTGAATCCTCTCCCTCTTCCTTCTTCAGCATCAGATTCCTGTTCAACGCAAAACTCTTATTGTCTCCTGTAAAGCTGGGTCAGTTGTGCTACACAACTTGTGTCAAGGGATGGGGGTGGGGAGTTGGAAAATGCCTTTGAATGCTGTAGAACATAGAATAATAGAGTTGGAAGGGACATTGGAGGTCTTCTAGTCCAACCCCTTGCTTGAGCTGGAGACCCTATACCCGTGATGGCGAACCTATGGCACGCGTGCCCAAAGTGCCACGCGAAGCCATGTCGCCTGGGACGTGTGGCCTTGCCTGTTTGTCTTCCGGGGTTCTGGTGCGTATGCGCACCAATGACAATCAGCTGTCCTTCGTGCGCATGCCAGTGCCAAAAACTGGTATGCGCATGCACGCCGGCCAGCTGATTGTTGGGTGCGCATGTGTGCCAGAATCCAGAAGTTCGGCTTTTCCGGAACACAATCCCTTTGTGGACGAGCTACAGATAGTCTCCTTTATTGACAAGTGAAGAAAAAAGGGCCATGAATCCTTTCAAGTGGAAAGCACACTTGCCCAATTTGTTCCTAGACCCAGTGAAGGTTTTTGGAGACGAGGCTCGCCCAAGAATCATTTGGTTACAGAGATGCGGAGCCCTTAAAAGTGGCCCTTCTTACTTCTGGCAGAAGAGTTGTCCACAGTTCCTACAATGGTGACGTCTTTCGGTAAGAGAGAACCGGACCGAGCAGCTGGAGCAGCTGTCTCCTCCCTCGTCTTTCACCCAGTGGTCAGCTGCAGAGCGGCCCGGTTGGTCACTCACAGACCAGCTGAACACTCGGCCTCGGCTGTCCCCTACCAGAATCCTGCTGTGATCCCTGGAGGAAACAAATACGCATTAGCTTCCAGTCAAAACCTGTGGATGGAGAGAACGCAATCCAGCGGGGTCAAACGAAACCCCAGGTCCATCTTCTATGGTCTCTCCATTGTAGGCAATCTTTGACTTACGACTGCAATTGGAACTTCTGTCACTAAGCATGATGGTCGTTAAGTGAGTAAATAAGCCCAATTTTAGGAAGTTTTGTTTGGTCATGAGATCAAAATTTGGGCGCTTGGCAACCACCATGTATTTTAAGTGATGGTTAAGGGTTAAGTGATGACAAGCAAAATTGCGGGAGTGGGGGGATTTGCTTAACAACCACGTGATTCACTTAAGAACTGCAAAAAACAGTAGTAACATTGGACGTGACTTACTTAACAACTGCCTTGCTTAGCAGAACTGGTCCCAGTTGTGATCATAATAAATACATACGTAACAAAAATAAAATGCATACTTTATTCCTAAAGTTCTTTCAGAGCCCCTGAAGGACACTTTTCAATGAAAAGGGTTTTTTGCTATTTCATGAACATTTTATATTTTGCAAAATATTTTGGAGGCCTCGCTTTCTTTTGATGCCTCTTATACATCAGCCTACCAAATGTTGTCAGCATGCAAGTAGGACCCAGTGGGATGGGTCAGCCTAGTGTTCTCAGCAATTAAGATGGCTTAATTTATCTATCTCAGCTAGTAGCCTCTTTGTGATGAATCGATTTAATGCCATTTTCAGCCAGATGACAGCAGAAGGGTCTTTTTTTTGGGGGGGGGGGGTCCCTTCCTGTTTTGCTTCGGAGGATGTGAAACCCCAGTGCCCTACTAAAGCTTCCTGCTGCTTTTGGAAGAATTATGCACAAGGGATGAAGGAGAGGGCAACCTACTTACTTGGAAATGGCCAGCGCTGTAATTTCTGCAGGGTGTGCATTGTCCTTGCGATCAAAGGCGGTGTGCATAGTTAATTTGCTCCTGAACACAAGCTGCCTCTCCCATCTGTAGCCTAAAAATAGATATAGGTGATAAGGTAAGCATACACAGAAGGGAGGCAAGTGAGAAACTGCTGATCCATGACTTCTTCAGAAAGAAAATTAAACACTCGATCGGAAACAGAGGTGGAATATTTACAGAGGTGGAAAATTTAACACTCGATTTCTGTCAGCCACGGAGCAGCTGGTCCCTTTTTTCAGAACATGACACAGGGCTAAGAGGGAGAAAAGGGTACCAATCCCTAACATAGGTGGACAAGAGAACAGACACTCTCTATCCCAGTGTTGTTGAAGATTCCCAGTCATCCAGAGTTATCTGGAAGTTGATTCATGGCAACTGAACTTCTTTTCTTTTTGGTTTGAAACGTTTTGCTGCTCCGGACTGTTGGAAGAAATATCCTTCTGGGTTTAGTTCCAAGCAGGGAGAAAGACATTGGAAACATGGAGGCTGATTGGAAACATGGTTTATTGGTGGACAGGAGCACATGGGTTTGAAGTCCTGGGTAGCTGACACATGGAGTTGAGAGAGAGTGATTTATACCCTCTCTTGGGCCTGGGCCTTGAGCTTCCTGTTCCTATGCAAGAACATGTGTTCTATCAGCTATACACAGACTCCTATGTGGAGTCATATGTTTGTCTGAATCAAGTTTGGTTGAACCTTGGTCTGATGTAATGGCCCCAGGTGATTTTGCAATGCAGTGAGCCCGGCTGCTAGATGGGTAGAGAGCTAATCCTATTATGTCCTGAGGGTCATGTCTTAATCCCATCCCCCTGCAGCCGAAGGTCTAATTGTCTGGTAGATGGGCTGATCCAGGTGCACCAAATATCTGCTGGTGCCAGGAAGCTGCTCTTTGTCTTTAAAAACACGTTTCTCCTTTTCTCATCCAGGGAAATATAACATTCTGCCTTTTTAATATTTCCTAGAATATTTCATTCTTCTAGGAGAGGGGTGGGCGCTAACTTTCTACAGGACTAAGAAGGTACTGGGATAAGCAGCAAAACTTTTCAAAGCAAAAAGGAAAGAACTCCAGTTGCCAGGATTCAGCTTTCAGGTCTGCCTCGAATGTCTTCTTCTAATATAGAACGGGCGTTTGTGATCATCCTGGTAATCCCCTCTTAGCTTGCAGGAGATGTTATGTTTTTGTTGACAGCTATCCTGGATCAACATAGGCATTTCAACGCTTTTGAAAATGCGGGACTTACGGTTTGAGCTTCTTTGGCGACAGACCGAAACCTCATCTCTCCGAGGCTTCGATCTGTGCTCGCCGCTGGAGCGCTCCGAGCCGGCTGGTTTCGAGGCTAAGCCACCCCGTAGAGGTGGTGAAGAGGGGGGAGACTGCCTGCAGGGTTGAGGAGAGCCGCATCTCTCCTTCCCAGCTGGCCATTACTCCCTTTCCCAAAGGCGGTTGTAGCGGTGGTCAGAAATGGCCACCACAAAGAAGAACACGACCGGAAAAGAATGTGCAGGAGGAAGATAAGAAGAGAAAGTTTTGGTTGACCGGGTCAAACAGCAAAAGCAACAAATAAGGTACTCTGGAATTTAAACTTAATAACATTTTCCCAAAGAACATTTGAAGCTGCGAAGGAGAGAGAGAAGGGAAAAGATTAGGTTTTTTTTTCTTCCCTTCCTTATATTGACAGCTAAGAGACTTAAGCAAGAAACTGAAAAAAAATCCACTTTGACATTAATAGGTATCTAAGCTGAAAATAAAAGTCAAAGGGATAAATAAAGATTTCTGGACATTTAAAAGTTTTTAAAAGCTGGAAAGAAGAAAAAAAAAAAAAAAAAAATAGAAGGGCAGGATCTGGAAAAATGGAGGAGACTGCCTGGAATTAAGGAATGGAACTGTAATTAAATGGAACTTACAGTGAAATTTTAACAAGATTCCTCAAAGATACATTTTAATGGAAACTTGGTAACAAAATAATAGAACCCCAGGAAGAGAAAGTGGGAAAAAAGAAGCAAGTAGAAACAGCCTTGGATTATTTGGATTACTTGGTGATTTTTGGTTTTTGCATCTAGATGACTAAAATTAACCGGGTGGCTGTTTAAAAGTTTTTAAAATAGTATTACTCTTAGAAGAACTGAAAACGGAACTTAAAAAATGGAAAGAAGACGCACAAGAAGGAAGAAGTTCTTTTGGCTTCATGTTTCAATTCTTAGAAATAAAGATCTAGAACTATGAGAAGCAACAAGAAACGCCTGCAGAACAAGAAGATTGGGACAAAGAAGAAGCCATCTTTAATGATCAAATAATTTTAAGCGGGGGGAAAAAAGAAAAGGGTTGAAAGAGAGTGAAAGGTTTAAGATCAGAAAAAACAACCAAAAAGAAGAACAATTTGAAAGATAAGTATAATATTAGAAAGCAACAGAAGAGGGCTTACAGATGAGAGAGTTAGAAGTAGAGAAACAAGGGGGTAAAAAGGGGAGGGAGAAGAAGAGGGGGAAGAAGGCAAGGAAAAGAAGTTGTAAAAGACAGAAACAAGAAAGGGAGAAACAGGGAAAAGATATAAGGATTGTAACCATAAGTTTGTTTTGAGATAATGGGTGAAAATTTAATTGTAAAAGGGATTCTGCAAAGGTACATAAGATAGCTTTGTTATATTATAAATAAATAACTTTAGAAAATATGATGATGGATAAAATATTTATTGTAATGCAGTGGGATGTTTGTTAATAAATAAATGAACTAAAATGATTGAGAGAATTAAAAGGGAACATTTTTAATTATTAGTAATGATTTATAAAAATATAAGTGAGAAATATGGGAAGAAAAAGAATTAACTATGGAAAGTTTATAAGTGTTCCCAAGGAAGTATGATATTCAATTGAAAAGAAATGTTAAAGATGTTAACATTTTAATGCATATTAATGATAGAATTGAATTGGAATGGAATGTGTTTTATTTACATATATATATAATTTTTTCTTTTTAAGAATATAGTGTCTATTTTAAGAATGTACCAAGCAGAATTCGATTGGAAGTTATGTATTATATTGAATGCTATAATCTTAAAGCTATACATTGAAGCTTAAATAAGAGCTTGAATGGATAAAATTAAAGGATATAAAGTGTCATACTCTAATTGGTAACTACAGGGAAAAATTTGTTTAATAAGAAAAGATAACGTGAAATTGTAACAGGACAGACAAAAGTATAAATATAATGATTTGAATTGGGATAATCAAAACAAAGTTGAGAAAATTAGAAGAGGGGAAAAACTATGTAGAAAATATAAAATGGTAATAAGATGTGGAATAGAATATAAAAATGAGCATGAAATTGAGTTTTGTGTCTGAATGAAGAAGTGATAACCTGGGACCATGCTATTTTTAAAAAAGATGTTTTATTTGTATTTTTGTGAAAACCCAAATAAAATTTTCAAAAAAAAAATGCCTTTGAAAATGCACAGTTCTCCTAAAAGAAAGGCTGCAGCATTCCAATGCCTGTGTCAAATCATAAAATATTTCTATGGTCTTTTAGAGTTGCCAACAGAAAGGGAGGGGGGAGCAATGCGGCAGCTTGAAAACCAAAACTGCATTCCATAAATGTTTTCAAAGATAGTAACTAGGTGACCAAAGTTTATGCCACGCAAAATTCTAACTGGAGAGCATGATTGATGACTCTGGGCTATGGAGGTGTCCCATTGGAGAATATGGATTATGATACACACAGGGGGTGGGTGGAAAACCAGGGTCAAGGGTGACAATGAATGATGTGTCTCAGAGTCAGCTACACCCAGGCAGTGCCTGACAGTTTAATTCCCAATAAATTCTTTTTGAGTTTTGGAAGTCTGGCTGAAGACTCATGATTTAAATGGGGTCAAGGGCCAGAATCCTGATAGACTGCTCAAGCCTGCAACAACTTGAACTTGCAACTACCAAATCAAGACAAAACCACCCGTCTCCCCTGTAGCTCGTTCCTATCCCCCTATCATTAGGGCATGGTGCTGCTAGGTAACATGAAGTCCTCCACCCTACACGTGCTGAAATCAAGGAAGCTGGCATGTGGATCCCATCTAATTCTGCCATTTTACAAAGGTGTCCGATTGTCCGATACCTGGTTTGAGCTTACTGTAATGCCGCAATTCCCCTTGGTTGGCATTTGAATGGTTTGTTGGTGCATGCGAGTGTCCCTTGCTTTGTCCATTGGAATAGTTCACAAAAATGAAGCCGTCTTTCTCATCCAAGCTCAGGTGGTCAGACCAACGCCTTGTGTCTTCAGAGCTGGTTTCTACTGACCATGCAGCGACTGCTCGAGCTGAAGATGACCGAGGTCTGTGACCGGCAGGGGCCTGCTGGGGCTGGCTCTCGGGCAGCTTGGTGTCCTGGGCAGGGGATTGGTCCTCTGCTTCAGAATCACTGCTATCTTCGTCAGGACCTTCTTGACCTTCTATTTGGAAGGCAAAAATAAATGCTTTAATAATGACACTAGAGTGGCATGATGGCTCGGTGGTTAAAAAACTGAGCTTGTCATCTGGAAAGCCAGCAGCCCAGGTTCGAGACCCGAGTGCTGCATAATAGGGTGAGCACCTGTTACTTGCTGCAGCTCCAGCCAACTTAGCAGTTCAAAAGCATGCAAATATGAGTAGATAAATAGGTATCACTGTAATGGGAAAGTAACATGACTGCGGAAATGTCTCTGGACAGCGCTGGCTCAACAGCTCATGAAATGGAGATGAGCACCGCCCCCTATGGTCAGCAAAATCTAGCTGAGTAAAATCTGAAGGGACTCCCTTTTAATTACAACGCTACTCATGCAGGATTTTCTTCTTCAGCCCCACAATCCATGCTTTATAAAATAAATGAAATATCAACTCATAAAATATTTCTATGGTATTTAAGTTTAGAGTTGCCAGCAGAAAGGGAGGGGGGCGAAAGGGGTTTGAAAGAGCTTGGAAATTGAACATGCATTCCATACATAGTTTTTCAAAGATAGTAACCAGTGACTGAAGTTTCTGCCTTGCAAATATCTAACTGGAGAGCATGATTGAGGACTCCTGGCTATGGAGGTGTCCCATTGGAGAATAGGAATTACAATACAACCAGGGAGTGGGAGAAAACCAGGATCAAGGGTGACAATGAATGATGTGCCTCAGAGTCGGCTACACCCAGGCAGTGCCAGACATGTTAACTCCCAATAAATCCTTTTGAAGTTTTGGAAGTTTGGCTCGAGACTCATGATTTAATTGGGGTAACTGCTGGAATCCTGACAGCTAGCTGACTCTGAGACACATCATTCATTGTCATCCTTGACCCTGGTTTTCCCCCACCCTCTAGGTATATCATAATTCATATTCTCCAATGAGACATATTCAATTAATTTATTTAATACAATTTATTTTGCATTTTATTTTTTTATAAGGTCTATTTTGGACTGTATTAGCATGTTAAGATGGCAGGCACTTGATTGTGACATTTATCTTAGTCTGATTCATGAAGGAAGAAAAAAAAATGTACTTGCATTCAATTTCTCCCTGGTTGATTGGCAGCACCTCAGAGCACCATCCAGCAGACACCAACCTCTTCATGCATGAGAGGTAGCACCTGAATCTTCCATTCCACCTTTGTCCTAAAAGTTTTACTTCTTCTAAACCCACGTATTTATTTTTCTTAAACCACAATCTCATCACAAATCATTACACAGGTAGTCCTACAATTACAACCATAACGGAGACCACAATTTGGGCTATAGGTTGTTGCAGTTGTTAAGCTAGGTGCCCACATGATCACCTCATCAATGCCTGCAATCCAAATTCCCCCAGTTGCAGCCATTAAATGACCCACAGTGGGGCAGTCTTGCGGACGTAAGAGTGGGTGTGCTGCTGCTTTTAGCCATATGATTTCTGGAATTTGGGTGTGTGTCTCTTATGCCCCTTTTGGTTCAGTACTCTTGTAATTCCAGATGGCCACTGATCAAACCAGTTGTAAGTCGAGGACTAGCTGTATTTCACAATTGAAAAAAGAAAGAAAGAAAATTTAGAACGTCAAATAAAGCACCTATTTGTGGTTCTGGACAGTCTTCCTGCATTTCAAGCATTTCCACAGGTTCAGGAGCTGGAGTCTCCGGGACCTGTAGAAACTCCATCCGCCAAAACTAAGAAGACAAACATACAATTTACATATTACATATTATTTTTACTTTGGCTTAACTTTCTTTCTTTCTGTCTAGAGCAAATGGTCTCCTAGCACAAATCATGGTTCATTTAAAACACGAGGATGAATGTTTTGAACATTTAAATTAAAATCAACTCCATTCTTATAAATACATCCAGTCAAAAAGGGTCTAGAACAGGGGTCTCCAACCTTGGCTCCTGGAAGCCTGGCGGACTTCAACTCCCAGAGTTCCACAGCCAGCAAAGCTGGCTGTGGAATTCTAGGAGTTGAAGTCCGCCAGGCTTCCAGGAGCCAAGGTTGGAGACCCCTGGTCTAGAATAATAGCAATGAACAGAATCATTATAATATAAAGGAAATCTACACAAATTGCTACAATGCAATGGGAGAGATCCTAGAAAGTTACTCCATGGTACAACCTTAGAACATTATCTCAAAATTAAGAATTAGATTTATTTTTCTGTTTCTTCCACGAATATACACAACCACCATCCAAAGGAACGATGGCCTTCAAGATATACGTGTTATGATAAATTCTTCAAAAAGGAGGAAGATATAAAAAAGAGAGGGGAAGCAGGTTGCTTTACTACTACGAGTACTTACTCGGACGACTCCATCGGAATGTCCAGTCACAATAACGTTCTGAGTATCCCATTCATTCATTTCTGACATGCAACAACAGAGAATCTGCTGGCTGCGTCCAGTGAAGGTGTTCACACTGACAATGGGGTTTCCGTTAATGCTCCAGACGTGAATGTATGTCCCTGCACATGACACAATATCACCCTAGAAGAAGAGGAAAACATCTTAGACTCACACACACACACACACACATGCTCATACACACACAGGCTCACACACCATCTTTAATGCACAATGATTTCTCTCTACTTTCAATTGTAGCATTCAGCTTGATAGGGGAAAAAGGAACACATCTCAAGACAAGGGCACAATCAGCCGAGGGACTAAAAAATGTTTTATACAGCATTTGGTTGCAGTTTATGCAACCCCATCAGGGAGTGGAATTGCAAAAAAATACCTCCAGGGATTGCGCAGGTCAGTTGAAGTCTCCTTTGAACGGCCTGGCATTGAAGTCATGTTCCCATCACTGCAGGGACACTCAAAGTGATTCCACGTCCCTTGAACAAGATTGTTTTTGTGCCTTGTTGTGCCACAATCCCCATTTGGGAATGACATCACAACAGGTTCTGTCTATGCCACGACTGCTATTCAATCATTTCTATGCATTCAAAAATTTTAGCAAAGGGTTCTCTGCCTGGTTGCTGGGTGGGCGTGTCCATGGCGGGCATATTTATGGTGGGTGTGGCCTAGTTGATCTCCTGCAAGATGGCGTTGCCCTCCCTGTGCTCTGGAGGCTTTCCTCGGGCTTTCGGGAGGGTGAAAACAGGCTCTCCGGGCTCCGGAGGCTCTCTGGAAGCTGGAAACCGACCCATTTCCAGCCGTACCAAACTTTTGGGGGGCCTGTTTTTCACCCTCCCCGAGTCTCCACGCACGCCCTGCACTTACCTGCATCCAAAATGGGCCACGTGGGGACTCCTGAGAGGGCAAGGGCAGGATGGGTGGGTGGAGCCAGCCAGGAGTGGGATTTGTGGGGTTCTCTGAACTGCACAGATTGTAGCTAGGAGCTCTCCCGAACCCCTGCGAACCCCCAGCAGCCCCCACCGTTTCTATGACAGGAAGCCATGGGGAAATAGCTCCCCTAGCTACAGAAATAAACATTAAGTGCTCAAGTGGCGAAGAATAGTTCCAGACGAGGAATGATTAAAAAAAAAAAGTTGCATATAATTATTTCTACTTTTGGGGGACAGTAACTTCATATTTAGGCAGTCCTCGACTTGCCCCACTCATTTAATGACCATTTGAAGTTACAACGGCACTGAAAAAAGTGACTAATGTCCGTTTTTCACTCTTATGACTGTTGTAAGCATTCCCAGGGTCACGGGATCGAAATCTGGATGCTTGGTGACCGGTTCATGTTTGTGAGACGTTTGCAATGTTCCAGGGTCATGTGATAACCTTTTGCGACTTTCTGACCAGTAAAAGTCAGATTCACTTAGCAACCGTGTTATTAACTTAACAACTGGAGTGATTCACTTAACAACTGTGGCAAGAAAAGTCAGAAGATTATATACATATATAGATTATTTTACATCATAATTATAGCCATTATTCTCATAATTATACCATATAATCTTCACCTCTAGTCACTTTATTTTGATCACGTGACTACGGGGATACTGCAATGGTTGCAAGTATGAAAAGTTGTCATAGGTCACTTTTTCCCAGTGTCGTAGCTTCAAATGGTCACTAAACGAATGGTTGTAAATCAAGGACTACCTGTAAAACAAATTATAAAGCCTCATCTCTGAGTACAGGAGCTCGGTTTATTAGGCCTGGGCTTACTCCTACCGTCAGTTCATTGATGCAGAGGGCTGACACCGGAGCCCTGTGACCCCGAAGCTGCGTTACAAAGGAAAGTTTATTCAAATCCCAGATGATGCAGGTCCGGTCACATGACCCACTCACAATGATGTGATAGGCCAGTGAAGCTGTTAAACATGTGACCGTCTCAGTATGGCCGAGCAGCGCCTAAATGCAAAGCAAAAGGGAACAAAAATCAAAACCAAGATGCACTACCACACAACTGGCCAACAGTTATTTCTTCAGCCACATGAAAAATAAAGACTTGGAAAGGTATAATGAGTAGAGTACAAAAGATAAATTAAAGCTGTAGGAAGAAACACAATATTAAGAGTCCTAGTGGTGTCAGTGGTTAGAAGGCAGCATGGCAGGCTAACTCTGCATTCTGCTGCCAGCAGTTCGATCCTGGCCGGCTCAAGGTTGACTCAACCTTCCATCCTTCCGAGGTTGGTAAAATGAGGACCCAGATATGTTGATGTTGTAAACTGCTCAGAGAGTGCTGTAAAGCACCATGGGGCAGCATATAAGTCCAAATGATATGGGAAATGGTCCCGCAGAGGTCTTCAAACTTGTCCGCTTTAAGACTTGTGGACTTCAACTCCCAGAATTCCTCCTCCAGTCATGTTAGCTCAGGAATTCTGGGAGTTGAAGTCCACAAGTCTTAAACTTCCTAAGTTTAAAGACCCTTGGCCTAGACTCTAGAGCAACATCTAAAAAAATCCCAAACTTGGTGAACTGTGTCTAAACAACATGGTCAAAGAATTTCCTTTCTACAGCAAAGGAAGAAACTTCATCAATCTATCTCTGCCAACAACAGACAGGAAAAAACCCCAAAATCCTTCCTTTCAGTTCAGACCTAATCAGTGAAGATTTTAATGCAACTCAGTTGTTCAATTGGGCTAGATTTTTTATGGATTTCAAGTAATTTTCCTGCAATTATAAAAGAGGACAATATGCTACTTGGAGGGGGAATACTTTCCATATTTAAAAATATGGAGAAACTGGTAGTGGGTGTTTTCCATAACCGTGACAGCTTTATACTAAAATATTTAGTTGAATAATTCAGCAATAATCTTTGTAGAGGTTTTCTGGAAGACCTTTCAGGATTTTATGCAGAATTTTAATTTACCTGCTTGAGGGTCAGCATTTTGGCTTTTTCCTTGGAGGTCCCCATCTCCCATACGCAGACAACAGTGCTGGTGCCCCCAGTAATGACCAGTTTAGGGTTTGGACAGATGGCACAAAGAACTTGTCCCCATTCCGATAAGCATTCATAAACAATCACTGCCTAAAAAAATAAATAAAAAGAATGAATAGTACAGGCATTGACTTTCAGAACATCCAGTCCCAAGTATTTCTATTGGTGTGGTTTCTATTGGTGTGGTTTCTTGGTGTTCTCTTAGGTTGGTTGTTTTCTTACAGACATTTCATAACAAATCTAGGTAACACCATCAGTCCTATGGTGATACTGAGTTTGATAATGAAATGTCTCCAAGAAATCAGCCAAGCTTAGAGAGCACCAAAGAAACCACAGTTCATCCCTGAGCTAAAAATACAGGTGAAACTCGAATAATTAGAATATCATGCAAAAATTCATTTATTTCAGTAATGCAACTTAAAAGGGGAAACTAATATATGAAATACGCTCATTATATGCAAAGCAAGCCATGATTTGTCATAATTGAGATGATTATGGCTTACAGCTCATGAAAACCCCAAATCTACAATATCAGAAAATTAGAATATTACATGCAATCAATAAAACAAGGATTGTACATAGAACAATATTGGACCTCTGAAAAGTATAAGCATGCATATGTACTCAGTACTTGGTTTGGGCCCCTTTTGCAGCAATGACTGCCTCAATGCGGCGTGGCATGGAAGCTATCAGCCTGCTGAGGCGTTATGGAAGACCAAGATGTTTCAATAGTGGCCTTCAGCTCTTTTGCATTGTTTGGTCTCATGTCTCTCATCTTTCTCTTGGCAATGCCCCATAGATTCTCTGTGGGGTTCAGGTCAGGTGAGTTTGATGGCCAATCAAGCACAGTAATCCCACCGTCATTGGACCAGGGTTTGGTACTTTTGGCAGTGTAGGCAGGTGCAAAGTCCTGCTGGAAAATGAAGTCAGCATCCCCATAAGGCTCATCTGAGGAAGGAAGCATGAAGTGCTCCAAAATCTCCTGGTAGATGGCTGTGTTGAGCTTGGACTTAATGAAGCACAGTGGACCAACACCAGCAGATGACATGGCTCCCCAAACCAACACAGACTGTGGAAACTTCACATTGGACTTGAAGCATCTTGCAGTATCTACCTCTCCATTCTTCCTCCAGACTCTGGGTCCTTGGTTTCCAAATGAGATGCAAAAGTTGCTCTCATCAGAAAAGAGGACTTTGGACCATTTAGCAACAGACCAGTTCTGTTTTTCTTTAGCCCAGGTAAGACGCTTCTGACGTTATTTGTTGTTCAGGAGCGGCTTGACAAGACGAATACGACATTTGAAGCCCATGTCCAGGATCCGTCTGTGTGTGGTAGCTCTTGATGCACTGACTGCAGCCTCAATCAACTCCTTGTGAAAGTCCCCAACACTTTTGAATGGCCTTTTCCTGACAATCCTCTCCGGGCTGCAGTCATCTCTGCTGCTTGTGCACCTTTTTCTTCCCTTCCACATAACTTTCTATTAATGTGCTTTGATACAGCACTTTGGGAACATCCAACTTCCTTTGCAATGACCTTTTGAGGCTTTCCCTCCTTATGGAGGGTGTCAAGGATGGTTTTCTGCACAACTGTCAGGTCATCAGTCTTTCCCATGATTGTGCTTCCTATTGAACCAGACTGAGAGACCATTTAAAGGCTCAGAAACCCTTTGCAGGTGTTATGGCTTACTTAGCTGATTAGAGTGAGACATTTTGAGCCTAGAATATTGAATCTTTTCACAATATTCTAATTTTCTGAGATTATGGATTTGGCGTTTTCATGAGCTGTAAACCATAATCATCACAATTATGACAAATCACAGCTTGCACTATTTTGGTTTGCATGTAATGAGTCCCTCTCATATATTAGGTTCACTTTCTAAGTTGCATTACTGAAATAAATGAACTTTTGCACAATATTCTAATTTTTCGAGTTTCACCTGTATACTCTTCCTTCAGTACTATTCTGTCATTGAATTAGTATAAATAGTAAACTGAGGACACTGGCTAGGAAGCAGTGCTTGAAAGATCCAAGATTAATTTGGATAAATGGTCAAGAAGGGCCTAATAGTACATTTTCTACCTTATGATTCTGGAATCAGAGACCTGTCTCTCTTTTTCATTTTAACTCCCCTCCCTAAAATGGGTTACAAGTGATTGAAATAGTGGAAAATTGAAAAAGTGGCTAGCTCTACTCTTTTGAAAGTGATCAACTGTGACTTTATTTGTGAATGATGCCAAAAGGCAAGATCAGACCAGACCAGTTTCCATATAAAATAGGCAGAATAGGAAAATTGTTCATATTTAATGCAAAAATCAGGGATGTCAAACTCATGTCGTCATGGCAGTATCACGTGACATATCGGGACCTATATACTGGGTGTTGGGCATGGCCAGTGCATGATGCATTCAGACCGTAGACAGGGAGTTGGACAACCCTGACATAAATAGTTTAATCAAGACCCACTATTGAGACAATGCATTTGACCCAAATAATTCAATTCATTTTTCTACCCAGTATATAAGCCAGAGAGATCCAAACCTTATCTGATTCATAGGCTCCTAACCTACAGCTGAGATCCGCATAACCCCAAGCAAAAGTTTTATTCCAGGTGGGAGGAAGGAGAACTTTGTTCATTTCTACAGCCAAAATTCCTTTGTCTGTGCATACTATCTGCCCGACCAGCTCCTTGAGTTCTGTTTTTAAAGAAAAAAATAACAGGTAATCAGGATTCACTTTTTGAAAAAATCTTTTCACACAGAGCACTCCCTTAATGAAATTTGAAGAAAGCCGTGCTAGGGACATACGGGGAGTCCTCAACTTACAACATGTATGAAATCAGCAAGCAAATATTTAAATTTGAGACGGCAGGCCAGGTATCTCAACTGAACTTCACTGATAAATGTAACTGTGAGAGAAGGGCTATGAAGCGGACTATGAAGTACTATTAAAATATGCCAAGAGTCAGGGGAAATGATTACGTGTACCTTTTACTGGTGCGAGAGAAGGCTTGAGGTTGTCTAAATGGTGGAAAAAAATCTTGTTGTTTGTGATGCCAGGGGGAACAGAAATTCCACTTATTTCTCCATTAATTCTGCTTCTCACTCGTTTTGGTGGGTGAGGTTTCTTAAATAACTGCAGTAGGAAAGAGAACATGTCAAGCTTAATAGATAGAATTTCAGCAAAACTGCCTAATTTGCAGAAATGTCGTTCAAAACGTGTCAGCGGCATAAATCTTTCTGCAAGTACATGTTGTTATTTAACTTCTCTTTTTCCTGCCCACGCACAACTATCAATGCCTCAGAACTTCTGCAAGGAAGAACATGACTCTGCTTGCAATATTGGGGTATTATGCACACAGTAACAGAAAGCATAAAAAAGAGGCATATTTCAACATCCCAATCACATGGTATCATTCTGTGAGAATAATTTTTGGTTGGGTTATCAACCTGTTGAGGGAGATTAGATCCCTGGCTATTTTAGGGGACAATTTATGTCTCAGTTTCCTTGTTTTAGCTCCTGAATTTCTTTCTTTATTCAATTGCAGAGGCTTATGCACAATTCCAACACAGATTCTTTATTGAGAAGAAATTGAATTTCAGTAACAGGAAAAATTCAGTGTGTTTTCAATGGCTTCAACACATCATCCCATGTTGAATAAACAACTTTTCAATATTTATGATTTCTAATAATATGGATGTCCATATTAATCAATCAATCACTCAATTAAAATGCCTGAAAGATCCAACAGGGAAGATGTGTCACTTAAATTGTTGAAAACATAAAATCAATACACACAATGCCAAGTTATAGTTGTCATAACCATACATACCTTGAATTATGAAAACCTGACAAGTTCACACCAACCTTTCCATAATTTTAATCTTTTAAAAATACTTCTTTGAAAGCATGTGGTTATTTCATTTTTTCTTATAACCTCATTTCAGAAGAGTTTGGAAGATTTTTCTAATCAAATAGCATTCCAAGCTTGCTCCTACATATTGAATATTTATGCAAGTCCTAATCAGATATGATTATTTACACTGTTCTTGACCTCAAATATTTGCAGAAACTTCCTATTACCCAGTCATGAGAACAGGAAATAAAAGAGTATCTATTCTGAGTAATCCAGCTGCCATTCACCTTTAACTTGGTTATGTTATCATGCAATGATCTTTCTAACCAAGTACCTGCCCCTACTGAAATCAAGAGTATCGCTCATTTGCAGTATCGTGTGTTAACTGTTGATTCCAGGGGTGGGATTCAAATTTTTTAACAACCAGTTCTGTGGGTGTGGCTTAGTTGGTGGGCGTGGCTTGGTGGTCATGTGACTGGGTGAAGATGGCTTGGTGATTATGTGACTGGGTGGACATGGCTTGGTGGTCATATTACTGGCTGGGCGTGTCCAACTCAACATCACTCACATCGAGGCATGCATCTCCTTGCCTGGCCTCTCAAGACTACGGGGATGCTGCAACACTCATAAGTGTGAAAAATGGTCATAAGTCACTTTTTTCAGTGCCACTGTAACTTTGAATGGTCACTCCACACAAGCAAAGTACCAGCAAAGGAGGGGAAAAAAACTCCAGAGAAGTTCCTGAGACAGGAAGCCAAGAATGTAATAAGGGTTAACGGAGAGGCAGTTTCTGTAAGCAACACCAGAATGTTTCCTTCCTGCCTTCCTTACAGGATTAGGCCAGTAATTTCTTCTAACAACTGGTTCTCTGAACTGCTTAGAATGTTAACAACCGGTTCTAGCCAAGAGGTGCGAACCTGTAGAATCCCACCCCTAGTTGATTCTAAATATCTGAGCATCAATGCTTCAACATAAAATTATAAACACAGCTATGGGATTAAAACTTCTTCCTTGAAGCTGTGCATTCCAACTCAATGCTTTGGGGAAGAATTTTGTTTGCAATTTCCAGAAACTCCTAAAACTTTGGGGCCCTTAGTGCTCTCTGAGCTTGGTTGTTTTCTTGAAGATGTTTCATTACCCAAACTAAGTAGCATCATCAGTGCTAGTAGGGAGTAGGGTTTACACTCTGTTTATATTCTAGTGGCTGGCACTGTCAGTGTTGGTGAGGATAGATTTATAAGTTCTTTGGTTGAGCTCTTTACCACTGGCTTGTTTGGCAGTTCCTTTATTGGGGTATTTACTTGATTATTGGTCTGATATTAATCTTGGTGTTAATCTATGCTCATCTGGGTGCTGATTGGTGGTGGGGAGAGGTTTTTGGTCCTTTTGTTTCTTTTGCATAATATGTAGATATTGTTAATGTCTATATGTCTTATTAGCACTCTAGATGTCCCTTACTAGCACTGAGGACATGACCTAGTTTGGAGAATGAAACGTTTGCAAGAAAACAACCAAGCTCAGAGAGCAACAAAGACATCTCATTTCAAATATTCTCCTTTACTGGTGCTTCTAGAGCTACAGAGTTGCTATAGTTACCAAAATCCCAACATATCTCGAAGGCAGCAGGCTGGGAAAAGCATACATCTTACAGATCTCCCAAAATGTGAGTAAAAATCAACTCTTTCAAAAAAAATGCTACCTGTTTAGGTATCTGCCCAAAATTATTAATGAATCCAATTGTAGCTGTTTCTTTCAATGGATCATTGATGTTGTAGATGTCCACTTGCCCCTCATAAAAGAGATGGTGGAAAACATTGACAGCTTCTACTGCAGCTGGCCCTTGCTGTTTATAGCCAAAGATTAAGTCAATCCATTCATGTAGGTGCGCGCTCACAAAATCACACTCCAAGGCCTGCAACGTAGAATATACAGGTTAAATAGAGACAACCTATTCCATTTGTTCTATTCACCATGGATGAATAAGAGTAACAGTTAAAGAAACAGGGTGACTTGCCTGCACCTAAGGATTATTTTTCCAGAAAAAAAGAATAATTCATTCCATATTCTATCTGAGCAAAAATGTAAACTGGGATATTTATTAGATTTCTATCCCTCCTTTATTACTTTAAATAAATAATTCAAGGCAATGAACATATGTAAGAAATTTATATTTCTTCCTCCTTCTATTGTCTGCACAACCACCCTGTAAAGTGAGTTGGGCTGAGAGAGAGAGGAACCAACCCCAAATTACGCAGCGAGAACTCATAGTCTCCTGGTGATTGGACCAAGGTCGTCACCCAGCTAGGTTTTGTGCTTAAGGCAGGACTAAAGTTCATAGTCTTTTGGTAATTGGTCCAGTCAGTTTTCATGCCTAAGGTGGGACTAGAACTCAGTCTCCTGGTGATTGTACCAAAGTCACCCAATTATCTTTTGTGCCTAAGATAGGATTAGAATCTCTACAGCAATCTGGATCTGAAATGAGGAGCAAAATGAGGACTAATAGATTGAGAAAGTTTCTTTTTTCAAGGCAGTAATTGTCTTGAATCAAACAGTGTGATTTAGTCCTATTATTATTATTATGATTATTTTTAAAATTCTGTAGTGTGATTGTGATGTGATGTTTGGGGCACTGTGCTGGAGTAGTTTTCAAATTTCATTGTATTCGTGGAATGCAATGACAATAAAGGTATTCTATTCTATTCTATTCTATTCTATTCTATTCTATTCTATTCTATTCTATTCTATTCTATTCTCTCAATTTATTACAGTGCAACTCAAACATTGGATGGAAGACAGTTATGTCTGCCTACTCTTTTTTTCAATTTTTCTATCTCTTGTTTTTTGAACAGAAAGTTGTATTACCTCCCGATGTACTCTAATGAATTCACGGGGATCTCCTTTTGCCCATGGAGGAAGGATTACATCTCCAAGTTTGGTGCCATTCTGTTTGCAACCTATAAAACAAAAATATACTTATATCTTGAATACTGCAAAATTCTTTGTACTTGCATGCCTCCTTGGAAGATTGGAATATTATTCTATCTATAAGAGAGGAGCATAAAACATTAATTTTATTTTCTGAAAGCAATAGGCAGGCCTTGGTGTGTTTTATTTTCTTACAAGAATGCCGAGATCCACCACCTAGCGCTTAATATAAAGAAAATACACAATTAAAAGACGATGACTCTTTCAGGTCAAAGATTAAGGATAGTTCTTATTTGGGGAACTCTATTAAACTATGAACCCGTTTCTAAGTTTCTTCCAAGCTATTTTTACTAAAACAAAATAAATTAAGTAGGTGGTTCCTATCCTTAAACTATTATCATGACATTATTAGGTGATTTCTTGCCAACAAGTCATAAATGTACCACAAAGCATTCCTGGTCTATTTTTTGCACACCTCTATCTAAACCAGAGGTTCCCAACTCCTGGGCCATTGCTCATGAGTGGGCTGTTTGGAATCGGGCCGTGCAAGTGGTGGGTGAGTGCGTACATGCAGTTGTATTTGCAGGACTGGCGGGTGTACAAATGTAGCTTTGCACGTGAACATATGCTTACTGCTTGCACAGAACTAGCAGTAGCACTTAGACTTATGTACCGCTTCACAGTGTTGTACAGACCTCTCTAAGTGGTTTACAGAGTCGGCCTATTGTCCCCAACAATCTGGCTCCTCATTTTACCCACCTCGAAAGGATGGAAGGCTGCGTCAACCTTGAGCCTGGTGGGATTTGAACTGCCGAACTGCAGGCAGCCAGCAGTCAGCAGAAGCAGTATGCAGTACTGCACTCTAACCACTGCGCTCAGAACCATCCCTTCTTCACCCCCTCCGCTAGGCCACCCAGCCAGAAACATTGGGGGATCGCTGATCTAAACAATATAACTCTGATCCATCCAGGTATAGAATTATGCAAGAAATAAGCAAGGGACGGGGTGGGGGGGTGGGGTGAAGCATTTTTTAAATTACTGGAAAACACATTGTAGTCAGAGGTGGCTCAAGGCAAATGACTCTCTGATACACTGGAATAAAAGAAGGAGGAAAGGTATATGTCAGGATTCCAGCAGTTACCCCCATTTAAATAATGAGTCTCGAGCCAAACTTCCAAGACTTAAAAAGGCTTTATTGAGAGTTAACATGCTGGCACTGCCTGGGTGTAGCTGACTCTGAGACACATGACTCATTGTCAACCTTGATCCTGGTTTTCCCTCCACCTCCTGGGTGTATTCTCCAATGGGAGACATCCATAGCCCAGAGTCATCAATCATGCTCTCCAGTTAGAATCTTGCACGCTAGAAACTTCAGTCAACTAGTTGCTATCTTTGAAAACATTTGTGGAATGCACTTTTGGTTTTGCAAGCTGCTACACTGCTCCCCCCTCCCTTTCTGTTGACAACTCTAAAAAGACCATAGAAATATTTATATAAGTTGACATTACAGCTTAATTAGATTTGGAAGATTCTGTTAATATAACCCAGGGGTAGTCAACCTTTTTATACCTACCGTCCACTTTTGTATCTCTGATAGTAGTAAAATTTTCTCTAACTGCCCACCGGTTCCACAGTAATGGTGATTTATAAAGTAGGGGACAAAACCCCTACCACCCACCCTGAAAGCTGGAACACCCATTAGTGGGTGGTAGGGATCAGCTTGACTACCACTGATCTGACCAATCTCAATGAAGTGTTTTTCTAGTCTTCCAGTGGAATTTAGGTTTTGGTCTTGTTGTTCCTAGTGAAGCAGACAACATCCTTGTTCTCCAACCACATTATAAATCAGTTTTATGTTCTTTGGACCACAATATCTAAAGAATATACAGGCACTCCTCAAACTTATGATCATTGGTGTATTCACTATTTGAAGTTACAACAGCACTGAAAAAAGTGACTTATGATTGCGTCTCACATTTATGATTCTTGCTGTATCTCCACAATCAAATTGGCATGAATTTACAAAGGTTTTCGTGCCCCGGGATCATGGGTCACCATTTCTTGACCTTCCCATAAGCAAAGTCAGTGAGGGAAGCAGGGTTTGATTAATGACCATCTTGATTCACTGAACAACTGCGATGATTCACTTAACAGCTGTGGCACAAAGCGTTGTAAAATTGGGCAGGGCTCACTTAACAACCACCTTGATTATTATCAAGGGAAATTCTGGTCCCAGTTGCCATCATAAGTTGAGGACTACCTGTAACTGAAAAATAGTTTCTCTCACCTAGATCGAAGTTGTTAGAATTAAGCAACAACTCTGGGAGGTAGAAGAATTCTGGGATGAGCTCCTTGACATCAGCCATATTGTGCTTGGACGCAGAGTACCAGGCTTCCCGCACACTGTGAAACATTCTGTCGGCCAAGTCGAAGTGGCCACCCTATGGAAGGAAAAGGACATAACAGAATAACAGAGTTGGAAGGGACCTTGGAGGTCTTCTAGTCCAACTCCCTGCCTAGGCAGGAAACCCTACACCACTTCAGACAAATGGTGATCCAACATCTTTTTAAAAACTTCCAGCGTTAGAGAATTCACAACTTCTGGAGGCAAGTTGTTCCACTGATTAATTGTTCTAACTGTCAGGAAATTTCTCCTTAGTTCCAGGTTGCTTCTCTCCTTGATTAGTTTTCAGCCATTGCTTCTTGTCCTGCCTTCAAGTGCTTTGGAGAATAGATTGACTCCCTCTTCTTTGGGGCAGCCCATTAGATATTGGTACACTGCTATTATGTCATCCCTAGTTCTTCTTTTCATCAAATTAGATATCTTCATTGTAACATTGAAATAAATAAATCAAAATAATACCCATCTTTCATCTCCTCCCATATAAGTTGGGGATGAGAGCGGCATGTGAACTTAGCTAAAGATCAATCAATAATATTTATTCAGTCAATGACCTGCAAAATTTTAAAGAACAAAAACAGAGCGAAGAAAACTAATTCAACAACACACCCACAACTAGCAAAATAAATCACACAGCGTTCACTCCTCTAGTGCTATATTAATACAGTTGTTACCCAGGTGATTGTTAAGTAAATAAATAACTATACTTCAAAACATAAAAAAATAATATTTCGAAAAGAGATCCGTCACGGACTATTAATTTTGGGATACAGTATCACTTTCTGATTGGGGATAGTCCAGGGAGTTCTCAACTTACAATCATTCATTTAATGACTGCTGAATGTTACGACAGCACTGAAAAAAAGTGATTTATGATCAGTCTTCACACTTACGACCAATGCAGCAACCTCACGGTCACGTGATCAAAATTCAACCTCTTGGCAACTGACTCATACTTATGACAGTTGCAGTAGACCTGAGGTCATGTGTCACCTTTTGTGACCACCTTATAACACTTATTAGCCATGTTATTAACTTAACAACTGCAGTGATTCACTGTGGCAAGAAAGAAAGGTCGTAAAATGGGCAAAACTCATGGAACGACAGTCGCGCTTAGCAACAGAAATGTTGGGCTCAATTGTGGTCATACGTCAAAACTCAGGACAAAGTCACTCATGAGATTTACTCCAAAGTTGGCAGGACTAATTTACATCTAAAAACAAATTTGCCCACCATCTGGCCACACACATAACTCACAACGTTCTGGCATGATAAAAAACAAGCACAAAAAATACCTAACAGGCTTAAGAGTGACAAATGGCTGCATGGAGCAATGCGCTGATGCAGACTTAAGTATGCTGAGAATTATGTTGCAAAGCAAGCACTGCAAAACACAGAATGGAAGGAAGCTATATATTTTACCTGCAGTCTTAAAAATATCTGTGTGAAAGGTTCCATTCGCACAAGGTATGAAGCTACTATCATTGCTGATGAATAGTGGGTGCCATAATGATAGGCCGGGGTTTCACCTGAAAGAAAACAATATTAATCAAAGCATGAGTGAAATGAAAGGTAAACTCGACCAGTTCAGTAGCTTCAGTGAATGAACAAGCTTAAGAGATTTTGAAGGAGGGGAAGGTAATAAAGTAATTTAGTTCAAAGGTTCTTCAATGGAGCTGCAGCAAATTCCCCTGAAAACTACATTTATATATCCTATCTCAGTGTTCTCCAACCTTGGCAACTTTAAGACTTGTGGACTTCAACGCTCAGAATTCTTCAGCCAGAAAAACTGAGGAACTCTGAGAGTTGAAGTCCACAAGACTTAAAGTTGCCAAGGTTGGAGACACCTGTCTTATCTCATTAGAAAGATTATTAGGATTGATTCTCAACCCTAATTAAACCAAATGAAATTGATGAAACCAGGTGGAAACCATGTATCTTTTTAAATTAATGTAGACCGGGGTGTCAAACTCATGGCCCGCAGGTTGGATGCATCACATGCTGGCCACGCCTACCCCCAGTTTAGTAAAAGGGGGAAAAGTTGCAATACGTCACGTGACAACATGACACCATGGCTTTGACACTCTGGATGTGGAGAAAAATGAGCAAAACCATATTAATATTAAAACTTTTACGGTTTGGAGAGCACATCCTCTATTTTATCTATCGTTTCAATGTTTTATGTCACTAAGATTCTGACTCAAAAGAAGTAGGAACTGGAGTAAATACAACTTATAAATCATAGACCATTTCACTTTTAGTTTTATTCATTCATCTCTTGATTTATTACATAATGGAAGAATGTCACCTGGCTAAATCTATGGCTATAGAGAAAGAATGGGGAAGAGTTATGTTGGTACACAGGGCTATCCTAAATGCTGAAGGATTATTTATTTATTTATTTATTTATTTATTTATTTATTTATTTATTTATTTATTTATTTATTTATTTATTTATTTATTTATTTATTTATTTATTTATTTATTTATTTATTTATTTATTTATTTATTTATTTATTTATTTATTTATTCATTCATTCATTCATTTATTAATTAGCATGTGTATCCAAAGGCTAACCCTGAAGCTTGGCTTATACCCAGTCA
This sequence comes from Hydrophis major, assembly GCA_033807585.1. NCBI lineage: Eukaryota > Metazoa > Chordata > Lepidosauria > Squamata > Elapidae > Hydrophis > Hydrophis major. The sequence goes on from CM066333.1 coordinate 15,247,692, forward strand.
ATTTTTTTTACTACTGGTTCTGTGGGCGTGGCTTGGTGGGTGTGGCAGAGGAAGGATACTGCAAAATCTCCAGTTAGAGGTGGGATTTGCCAGTTCTCCGAACTACTCAAAATTTCTGCTACTGGTTCTCCAGAACTGGTCAGAACCTGCTGAATTCACCACCTCTGCTTATATCAATTCTAGGATACTGTGATTCATTTTTTAAAAACTGTCTTCTTTTGAAATTTAATTTGGAAGGAACTGGCTGGAAATGCTTTTAAGCTAGTGTTTTATAAACTTGACAATTTTTAAAATATTTGGATTTCAACTCCAGAATTCCCTATCCAGCATGAATTTGGGGAGTCCACACACCTTTAAGTTGCCTAGTTTGAAAAACAATGTTCTAAGTGAAGAAATGCCTGACAATTAATACTCATTTTTATTCTCACAAAGGGCACAAGTCATTTCACTTAAAGCTCATCTTTCACTGAAATGGATTTCTGAAAATACTTTGTAAATGGAAAGACAGAGGATTTGGGTTTACTTCAAAGTTGCTTATTAGTTCAGTGAGAAATTGGCTTTCTTAAATAGAACCACTATACAATCATAGTCACTTTTTTTAATGATATCCATGACATTAGTCAAAATTCCAAACCAAGTCTACCAGCTAAAACAATTTGCTTATATTTTGTTTGAAATATTGATGTAAAACCTGCTATTAAGATACATATTAGCATGATTTGTAAAATAATAAAGATAATAGATTATGGTAAGCTTTTTTTTAAAAAATAAACATGTTATATAGAGATAGTCCTCGACTTATGACAATTGAGACCAAAATATCTGTTGCTAAGCAAGGCAGTTGCTAAGGGAGTTTTGCCCCATTTTACAATCTTTCTTGCCACAGTTGTTAAGTGAATCACCATAGTTGTTAAGTTAGTAAATCTGGCTTCCCCATTGATTTTTGATTCTCAGAAGGTCACAAAAGGTGATCTTATGATCCTGGAACACTGCAACCATCATAAATACGAGTCAGTTGCCACAGGTCTGAATTTTGATCATGGACTATGGGGATGCATCAATGGTCGTGTGAAAAATGGCCATAAGTCACTTTTTTCAGTGCTATTGGAATTTTGAACGGTTACTAAACAAACTGTTGTAAGTGGAGGACTACCTGCACGCAGAAATTCACACAGCCGACAGATTCCCAGGCTAAGAACTCACCATTCGGATCTTCCCAGTCTTTGTAGCGCTTTTTATATTGCGCTAATCTCTCATCAGTCTGGGCCCCCATTGGTTTGGCCAAGTTTCTAAATGTCTTTGGGTTGTTAAGATCCAATTCCTTGAAAAGAAGGAGAAGTAAAAGCCATCCAAGGATTAGCAAAGGCCACTAAAATTAGAGGAAGATGGAGATCATACTTGATAAGCCAGACAAATTCATCTTGGATTAACAGTAATTTTCTGACATGAGCCTTTATCACAGATGGATCTCTAGCACTCTTTAAGTCCAAAATCTCATAATGAATTGATAATTAATTCACTAACAATATTAATAACATAATTATAACTATAATCACCAACTTTATTATTTAACATTAATAATACAATGCATTTTAACAGTGAAGATTAATCAATTAAGAATGGACATCTCATTTTAAGACAATAACAATAGCACTTATATACCGCTTTATAGTGCTTTACAGCCCTCTCTAAGCAGTTTACAGTGTCACCATATTGCCCCCAACAATTTGGGTTCTCATTTTACCCACCTTGGAAGGATAGAAGGCTGAGTCAACTTTGAGCCTGGTGGGATTTGAACTGCCAAACTGTAGGCAGCTGGCTGCAGCAAAAGTAGCTTGCAGAATTGTACTCTAATCACTGTGCCACAGAGGCTCCTATAAGCTACTCTTGTTTTCTACAGCAATTCAAGTTATATCTGGCTACAGAATTTAGAATGAACGTTGAAGGATCATTTCAAATATCTAGATGCTACTCTTCCATCCTTTTGAGGTCGGTAAATTGAGGATCCAGATTGTTGGGGGCAAAATGCCAACTCTGTAAACCACTTAGAGAGGGCTGTAAAGCACTGTGAAGCGTTATATAAGTCTAAGTGCTATTGCTATTATGTATTAAATAAGCAAAAGTTTTCTAGCCCTTATTAGGAATAAATGTAGGCTTATTTTCAACTTTGTCATGCATTGGAGTCTGTATTTACCTCTGAATCGTAGTCAGCAAGGATCCATGGAAAGACAGGATACTGCATAAGGTCATTATAGGATCGGCCCGCCAAAGTGTTTAAGTGCATCAGGTACTGGAAGTTACTGATTTCGCCCCTCTTGAGAGAGAGACAGAAAGAGAGACATCAACATTTGAATTCATTTGTCAATTACAAAACTTCAAAATGTACATTTGTCTACCGCTTTATATAACCTGAACATAAAGCTCCAAGATTGCATTTTCAATATTCTGTTTCACCCCAATATAAAAATTAAATAGAACTATTTATCCTTACCTCCCATCTTTGTGTAACAGATTTCTCCCCTACAAGAGTGCTCAGCAAGCCAGATCTAATGAGGAAAATTTAATCCATTGAATTATCAGAATTAATAATCCAACAGAACAAAAATGGCAAGGAACAAACATATTTAAGTTAATATAAATGCTTAATTTTACATTCAAATTCAGAAGTGTCACTAATTCATTCACTAAAAACTTGAATTTCAATTAATTTTATTCAGAATTGGTCTGAATAATTTTATTTAGATGTAGTATGATATTGAGATACGGAAAAATCTCTAATTCCTGAATCGAATTTCAAATCTCACTTGGATGATCTTGGGAAACTTCTCAGTTTTATCTACTTTAAGAGAGCTGCTGGAGAAGACATGTTTACACTTCTGAGCTCATGAGAAATTATCAGTATCTAAGTATAGAGTGTTTGAGCTGGTGAATAGTTAAGAAAAATGGTCTTATTTTCTGGAAGTGAATAATATAAGAAAGGAATCCACTAATTAGTATTTCATAAACATTTGTTTTTCAAAAAAAAATCCCAAAATTTGCTTTATTTACCTTTATTTAGAACAATATATGTTAGATAAGAAAGTACAGCAAAATTTGGCATTTTTTTTCTTAAATATTACATTTTAAAGTTGAGTCACAATAATATCAACCATGTTCCAACAATTATATTTTGACTTAATAAACTGATAGGTGCTTCCTAAAACTACTGATTAAATTAGTTTCTGGTTTAGATGAAAAATAGAAAATTATAATTTAACTGAATACTGTTTTTTAAACTTCCATGCCAATCTGTTACAACACTTGCTTATAAACTGAGCTTTGAGTTGAATTATACAGAAGCAGACAATGTAAATGATTACCCTTGTTCTACGCTGGTATTAGGTCTTTGTCCAGAGACGGACTCTGAGCTGTCAGTTAAAGATGGAACTACAGCCAAAAACCTTTTAAAAATTAAGAAAACAATGCAATTAACAAACCAAACATTCAGATTAGAATTGGACATCAACTCAATAGCAACAAATTAATGGAACACATTCATTAAATAAATGTTACACTTTAATGTTATCACCCACTATATGTTAGCTGCAGATACTCGACCAAGAAAAAAATCATAGTACCTTTGATAGACTTTATTTCTCACTCCTTTTTGAAAAGCCAGGAGGTAGTTGCGTCCATCACCTGAGAATACTTCAACAGCAATTGGCTGTAATAGAAAATGCCTTTTTAAAATGTGTTCCAAGCAGCTGACATTTTTATTCAGACAAGAAATAAATTTAATCTTTGCTTGAGTGAAACAATAAATAAAATAAAAATACCTATATGCAGTCCTATCTGTAAAATATTATTCCCCATTAAACACACAGGATGTTTTTAGGTATCACATATCAAACAAGCATAGTTTTGCATACCCACCTGCAACAAGTATCTTCTTTTATGCACTTCTTTGATATCTTCATAGGCAAATATACTGCATGTTCTTTTGAGTTGACTTGGACCTTGTCTTGCACCTCGGGGTATAATAGGCTCGTGCATACTGTAGAAATAAGTGAGAGTAAGATGGAGGATAAAACTGAAATTATCAATCTATAATGTTGTTCAGTAGATTTTACTTTCTTCATTTTGCACATTTTGTTTCAGTGATCATCATATGTTTAGTGTTATTTATCTCATCGTGCCACGAGTAGAATTAAGAGCAATTTTTTTGTACATTTTGCATATAAATTTTCACATATCTCACATTTTTCTGTGGTAAAGCATTACTCACTTTGGAGGCAGGGTCTCAATGTCCCGTATTTCCCGTGTAGCAGTCATGGTGAATCCATCAATCACATAAAAGTGTTCTTTTCCAAAGAGAAGAAGTCCCTCACTGGTGTCCAATCCTTGAACCCGGGCACAACGATACATGTGTTGTATCTGTAACATTATTTAATCAAGAGCAGATAAAGTCTTATTATATAAAATAATATTATATATATATGATATTCAGTTTTGTAAGAAAATTATTATTATATATATACAAACATACACACACATATAATTTATTATTTTGTTTTAGTAAAAATAGCTTAGAAGAAACTAGAAACTATAAGAAAATAAAACACATCAAGGCCTGCCCATCAGTATTACTTTCAGAAAATAAAATTAACGTTTTATGCTCCTCTCTTATAGATAGAATAATATTCAAATCTTCCAAGGAGGCATGCAAGTACAAAGAATTATGCAGTATTCAAGATATAAGTATATTTGTTTTATAGGTTGCAAACAGAATGGCACCAAACTTATTATAATACACACACACACACACATTCTAAAAATATGAGTTCCAGGTATACTTGTAAAAGAAGAAACAGACATCTTGCGATCTCTGGAACTTAACATTACATTTATTGTACTTACTAAGCAGACACTGATGAAAGCTTAGTAAGTACAATAAATGTAATTTTAAGTTCCAGAGATCGCAGGATGTCTGTTTCTTATACACACACACACAAAATCTCTTTTTGGTTTTAATTCAGGATGAGGTTTCAAGGAAGAAGAATCCTTAAATGACCATTTTATTTCAAGTATAATGACTATAGGTTCACAAAGTTACAATTTGAAAAAAGTAATGTGTTACTTTTGCATGCTTAACCACTGTTGCAGCATTCCCCATGGTCACATGATCAAAATTTGGGTGCTTGGCAACTGTCATATATTTATGATAGTTACCCTATCCTGGAATCATGTAATCACCATTTCTGGCCTTCCCTGCTGGTCAGCACTAAATTGGTGGAATTCTGGGGATGGGGGGCACTTGAAGTGTTTGTGGAGATGTAATTCTAGGCTAAGTCCTCTCTTGACTCCCCCTTCGGCTCTGCTGCTGCTTCTCCTAAACTTAACTTTGAACAAATGAATTTGGTGGATAGCTGCAGAAATCCCATGAACAATAGAAAACTCAAAGTATACCGGGCTCTCTGAAAATAAACTATTTGTGAACAATTAGGAAAATGTTAATAGAATATAAAATAATTTAACTTGGGTTTCAACGATATGGTAAAGAAAAAGGTTAAATGAAAAATGTTGTTTATAAAGACTAGTAATAATTGAATATTAAAAATATTTTTAAAATATAATTCTATGCTGCCTAAAAATACTCAAAATATTTTTATAACAAATCATGGAAATACCCACACAGGTACACTTGATGGATTAAAATTGTAAATGACATTATTTTAGCAACCTATTCAAAAAGAACAAAAAAATCAAGCTATTAAAAATATGATAGTCTTGGGTAAATGGGCTGCTTTGAAAGAGATGATTCAAGATTATTATTTTACTTCCAATAAAATAAAAATATGGAGCAATTAATTCCTACAAAATCAAAACTAATTTGTTATAAATGTTATTAGTAATATTATATTTGAAGTACATCAATAATACATTTTATTTAAAATATTTAAATCCATTATCTCTAGCTTTATGTATGCTTATATATTCAAAGTTCGCTCAGCAGTTCCCTGGAAATCTGACCATTATTTTTCATCAACTTGCTAGTCAACTTTGATATAAATATATTTAAAGGAGCTTAGCAGACAAAGATGAGCTTAAACTTCAGTGAACCACTGACATTCAATTTAATATTGTTTGTCAAGTCATAAGTTTAATTATTCTTATGGCAAACAAGTAAAAAGAAGAGCTTAACTGGAGATTAAATCAATCCCTAGGCTATTAGCATTCATTAGTATTCACAGTTGTAACAGGATTTTCTGTGGAACATTCTGTCTCAATTAATAAGACAACTTGGTAAAAAGATTCTTCCTTTCATAAAATCACACTTAAGTCCATGTTAATTTGAAAGCAGATGTCTAATTTTAGGAATCTAGTAGTAATATAATAGGAGCTCTGGTGGTGCAGTGCTTAGAATGCAGTATTGGAGGCAGATTCTGCCCACAGCCTGCAGTTTGATCCTGAAAGGCCTCATAGTCTTAACTGTCCATCCTTCCAAAGTGTGGAAAATGAGGACCCAGATTGTTGGGGGCAATATGTTGATATTGTAAACCATTCAGAGAGTGCTGTGAGGCGGTATATAAGTATAAGCGTTATTGCTATATTCAAGAAGAAGATCGTGCGATGTACAGAACGGAAGTCAATATTATGTACCTTCTCTCCTTCTTCAAGCAATCGAAGCAAAGTTGTGTTATCAGTTTTTTCCTCTTCATCTATTGAGCTGCTCTCAGCTATTTGATCCTGGAGTTGCTCCTGGTTCTCCTCATCACCCCCATCAGGTGCCGAACGAGATCGCTTTAATGGTGGTTTAACGAGAACTGCATTGTATAACAGAATGCATCAACCACATGTTTATACTGTCAACAAGCTTTGTACTGTAGCTGAGTAGAGCTGCAAATCAGCAAGTCAACTGAAATAAATGCCTCTTTTACTGCCCTTTGAGATTTATGGCCATGCCTGTAAAGATCACATCTAAAAGAAGACAAAATTTCAGTGCAACCAGCAGCTACTGATCCAATTTAAAAAAAGTTAAATCAACATCTCAATTTTACTAAGAGCTGCTTGGTCAAAGGCAGTCAACAGTTCCATTGTGTTGCTTAGCAATGAAACTCAGTAAATAATCTTGGCAAATCACAATCTGTCCTCTTAAACTACTGAAGAGGCCTGCTTTGGGTATAAAATGAGGATATTAGATGTATAATCTTGAGCACCAAAAGACAAGTGAGGTAAAAATGTGATCTGATTGGTTCACACGTGGACCACAACATACAGTAAAAGCTACAGATGGATGGGAAAGGTTTAGAAATTTGGCCCGGGCAAGCAGTGGATTGATTTGTCCATCCATATAAACAAGAAAGAAAGGATGATAGAATAAAAGTAAAAAAAAAAAAAAAAAAGTGAGTGCAAGCCATCTTTGCAATATTTTATGCCTCCTTAGGAGTGTCAAACTCGATTGCATCGTGTGACATATTGCGACGGTTTTTGCCTTTGAGGAGCTGGGGTGGGTGTGGCCTGCGTTTGAGGCATGCGGCCCTACACGGCGAAATTAGAGGATCGTATTCTTAATAAAATACCATGACCGCCTTTGGATACTGATTACATATTAAAGGGGGGGAGGGGGAACATTTCAGCGAAAAAGGAAGTCATTTTGGCCCTAAATTAGAAATGTAAAAATGATTCAGCAAAGGAAAATATTTGTAGCTCAGGGCTGAGGTGAGGGGTTCTTGGCGCTGTCTGAACTTGCCTTTTTTCTTGCAGACATTTCATTACCCAGACTAGGTGTTAGTAAAGTAATAGGGTTTGCTCTCAATTTACATTCCACTGGCTTGCCCTGTCAGTTTCTTTGACAGGGCAAGATTCTTTGGTTGGCCTGTTTGGTTGGACAGTTTTACTGTTGACATTTGGATGAAAAATAATACATTTCTGCCTGTTTGTATAAAATAATAGTTCATTTACTATCTCCCCAAAATAGAAAGGTGTCCTTGATAGTTTTAACTTGCCAAATAGACACCAATTCCTAACTGAGGCGGGGGTGGGGGAAACAGGAAAGAAAACACAACCTTTAACTTTTGCGATCGTATCCTCGCCGTGCTCGGGCTCTTGTGCAGCTTCCCCTTCAGAACTTTCTTCAATGGCATCCTGAAAGACAGCTGGGTTTCCAGAAGCCAAGCGCATGTAATATTCTTTGCTGTCATAGCTTATAGCTCTTCGATATCGTGCAGGTTTCTTAAAATATTTGAATAAGAAGATTAAGCAAATTAATACATGTTCTCAAGAAAATCTATCAGGGTGCACACAGAGCTTCCTGACAGTCTACAGGTTATAATGGAGACGTGCCAATTGAGAGCTAAACAGAACTTTCAGGCAATCAGTTAGGTTTGGAATTAGAAATTGAAACTATTAAGAAAAGGCAGTGTGACATTACCGTACAATCTCAAACCATTAGTGTGTAGCACAGACAGAGTTAAGAGAGATGTTGTATTAGATCCGCATTTCCCATACTCAGAAACTTTAAGATGTGTGGATTTTAACTCCCAGAATTCCCCAGCCAGCATGTGTGGACTGCAACTCCCAGAATCCTCAATCAGCATGCTGTCAGCCTTGGAAACCATTTTTTACTTGAAAGCTTCGAGGCTGCCACATTCAGTGCCTGGGAATTTGGGAGGGGAATTTCATAATGAGGTAGAAGATTAGACTCAACAACATTCTTTCTCAGAGAGTCAAGGACATGTTGCCCTACACCTGGAGGGGAGTGACTGGAGGGATGTCTTCAGCTGGAACGAACATCTGATTGGGCCATGAGATGGACTGATGGCTGCAGGGGTTGCATCTTTGATTTTCTTTTGGGAAGGGAAAACCCGAGACTCTCAGATTTGGGTTTTCCCAGATGTGCCAATATGACAACTGTAAAAAAAAAATGGGACTTTGAAGAAATGTTTATCTCTGAGTTTATTGGTTTGGAATTGGTTAGTTGAAATGCTGACACATGCATGGGATACCAACTTCCAGAACTCTCCAGCTAATATGCACATGGAGTTGAAGTCCATGCATTTAAAAGTTGCTGAGGTTGAGAAACGCTGTATTAAATCAAGACGTGAAGAGAATACAGCAACACCCCCTGAAGTGTATATTTACTGTAGATCGTTAATCTTACAACAACAGAATTACTGAGAAAGCACAAAAAGCCAACCATGGAAGCTTTGTTACGATTGCCTAACATGCAGAGAGATTTCTAGCCACTTGGCCACCCGTGGATATCTTTTTCTTTCTTTACCTTTTGGGGAATGGCATCGTCAGATGTCTCCGGAGCCTTACTTGAGAAGTCAAACTGAAAACAGGGTATTAAATATGAAAACATGAGGGGAAAATAAATCACTCTAAAGAACGAATGTTGGCACGATGATGGCATGTTCACTTGGCTAAAACTATCAGAATCTATTTTGATCAAGCCTTCAAAATACCACAATGAATCTTTCTTTTCTCTGCAACATGGATTGTGAGGGGGAGGGGAGGGCGGAAATGACACATCAGCATCTGATCCATTAAAAATAGTTAGAACTGAGGTTACACTCTATTTCAGGGATGTCAAACTCGCGCCATATGGTGGCATCATGTGACATATCACAACTTTCCCCCCTTTTGCTAAACTGGGTGTGGGCTTGACCAGCTCGTGACGCATCCAGCCTGCGGGCTGTGAGTTTGACACCCTTGCTCTACTTAATTGCAAATGGATATATGATCTGAATCAATAATCTAGGAAAAAATTGCACATAGAAGTAGTCCTCGATTTACAACAGTTCGTTTAGTCACCGAGATTATAACAGCACTGAAAAAAGTGACTTATGACATTGTTTCACACTTAAAACCATTACAGTATCCCCATGGCCATGTGATCTAAATTCAGACGCTTGGCAACTGGTTCATATTTATGACAGACTGCAGTGTCCCAGGGTCATGTGATCACTTTTTGTGACTTTCTGATAAGTAAAGTCAATGGGGAAGCTGAATTCATTTAACAACTATATTACTAACTTAACTACTGCATTGATTCTTTTAATTGTGGCAAGAAAGGTGTAAAATGCGGTAAAACCTAAGAACTGTCCTGCTCAGCAACAGAAATTTTGGGCTCAATTGTGGCCATAAATTGAGGAGTATCTATTTAGTATTTTAGCAATTCTCAATTAATACTCTCAATGTTCAGTCTGCAAGTACAACAGATTATTAAAAGCCAGGCTTCTAACATTCAAACATGGATTATCACCTTCCCATGTATTTTTAATTAGTCCAGCTCCACCTGTATTAGCTTTTAATTCAGCAGATTAAATGTAAATGATCAACCCTGTATGGTAATCTACTAGTGGCTCATTATATTTCATATTTTTGCTGCCTGCCTAGAAGGAAATCACAAACTATCTTTCAGGTGGCTTGAGGCATCATATAGATCTGGTCTGCACATTAGGACAGGAGTCCCCAACCCTGGGTTATGGGCCACTACTGGGCCATGGCCTATTTGGAACTGGGCTGTGTGTCAACTCATAAAATATTTCTCTGGTCTTTTAGAGTTGCCAACAGAAAGGGAGGTGGGGGTAGTGTAGCAGCTGCAAAAACGAAACTGCATTCCATGGATGTTTCATAGATAGTTTCCAGGCGACCGAAGTTTCTGTCGTGCAAAATTCTAACTGGAGAGTATGATTGATAACTTTTGGCTATGGATGTGTCCCATTGGAGAATATGAATTATGATACACCCAGGGGGTGGGGGAAAACCAGGGTCAAGGGTGACAATGAATGATGTGTCTCAGAGTTGGCTACACCCAGGCAGCACCAGCATGTCTCCTCCTAATAAATCTTTGAGCTTTGAAAATCAGGCTAGACACTCATGATTGAAATGGAGGTCACTACTGGAGCTCTGACACTGGCAGCATCAGGCCAGCGCATGTTGGCCTGAGCTGTGTGCATGTGTGCAGACATGCAGGTCTGCCACATGCATAGCACCATTCCCCTCTCTCCCTTTCAGCTGGCTGCCAAGCCACAAAGGTTGGGGACCGCTGCATTAGGACATAAACAAGACACAGATGACTTGACTTTGGTTACGCTCTGACTGAAAGATTGAACAACTGGATTGTTCAAACTCAAGGGAAAAAAGCCATAGAGCTGATGTAGCTCAGACAGCAACCCCAAACGTTTGTTGGTGACAATCTCTTAAGAGATAAATCAACCTCTATCAATAACCCAACAGCAATGCACACCCAGAAAACTTCAATAAATCCACAGCCAATGAATGTTAAAGGCCAATAAATATAGGTTGCATTACAGATGACAGTCATTGCTATGAACGTTATTTACAATGATACAAGCAATCAAATAGTGTTCTAATCTACAAATAAGTTCTCTCATGCATTTACGCTTACCAGCAAATTAGTCTCCTGTTCAGTATCTGGCATGTAAGGATACTGCACGTAAAACATGTCATTTCGTACCATCTTCTTCCTCATCCGGCATGGCCCTTCTGTCATTTCCAGCATCCATTTGTCCAGGTGAGAACCGATGGGAGGCCCCCAAAGGCCTCTCTCCCGTAACAACTCATATTCAATTAGAGACCACTCCTCTGTCACGTACTTCAAGGCATTTTGCTGACGCTAGAAAGAGGAAAGACAGGGTCAGCTGTCATTTTATCATTAGCCACCTTCTACAATAATTCTACTGCAAAACTCTCATGACTTAAGGCAAAGCAAACAAATAAACGAACAAACCACAATGAATTCCTTGAACCTTAAAAAAAAAAAAAAGTTTAAAGATTTGCAGTTGAAGATTTAGCGGGGTGGGCAGCTGGCGGTTCACAAGGTTTGGGGAGAGCCCCTAGCTAAGATTCTGCCGTTCAGAGAACCCCCAAATCCCACCCCTGGCTGGCCCCACCCACTCCACCCCTCCCCTCCCAGGAGTCCCTACATGGCCCGTTTGGGAGGCAGGTAAGTGCAGGGTGTGTGCAGAGGCTTGGGGAGAGCGAAAAATGGGCTTCCCAGAAGTTCAGGAAGGCTGGAAACATTTTTGGCTTCCAGAGAGCCTCTGGAGCCTGGGGAGGCAGTTTTCGTCCTCCCGGAGGCTCAAGAAAAGCCTCTGGAGTCCGGGGAAGGCAAAAACACCCCTTCCCCGCTGTGGTGCAGGAGGCCGACTAGGCCATGCCCACCATGGCCACACCCACCCAGCAACCGGGCAGAGAGCCCCCTGCTAAATTTTTTGAAGCCCACCCCTGTTTAGATACCCACATTACCTATGGAGTTTATAGTCAAAGCTAAGATCTATTCTTGAAGGAGCTTTTACTATTAGATTTGATAAGATAAGATAAATTTAGTGTCATTGTACTCAGAACCTGAGAACAACGAAATAAGGTGCTCTTTCACAACATACAACTGAACAACACCAAAAAAACATATACAAATAACAATGTAAAACAAATTAAAACAAAACAGACATTTGTAAATGTCTATGGTGTTTTTCAGTCATCCAGGTTCATGGTTGCTTTTTTTTTCCAGAACTGAAAAAAGTTTCCTCTTCAGTTCCTCAGAAGAAGCTTCCTGGATAAGAAGCAAAACATCTTCAAGCAAATATGGATTAAAAGACTATTAATTTCACTTACCTCTTGATATTCTTTATATTGCATGTCTACCAAATCTTTAACCACAGCAATATGAGTAAACATCCACTGAGAAATCTCCTAAGGATAAGAATACAAATATTATCGTAGACATATTTATAATGATAATAATATTATTATTGTTAATTTGGAACTTGTTTTGCCTTTTATTAATTCTGTTAAGTTACCTGTGTTGATAGATTATGTTTACTAAGTCCACTTTCTTTTCTGTTTCTTCTTGATCCGGTTAGTTTGGAGAGGCCAAAACCACTGCTGACTCGAGATAACTTTGATTGAGTTGCTGGAATCAATGCTTCTCCTCTACTGATGCATTTCTTTTCATGAGCTGGAAGATAAAACAATTGATCAAAATGCAATAACTGTACTTTACAACTCCCCAGATAGAAATTATGAGTTATGTCAACTGCAAGAAAACTTGTATAAGATGTTTTATAGATGGCATTTTGCACTGGTGAGATTAGCAAGGAGTTAAATGTTGGAAATGCCACGAAACACCTGGGTCATATTATCATATGTGGTGGACATGTGCAGAACCTAAAAAAATATTGGGACAAAAATGCATACATGGTTGGAAAAGATGATACAACAGCATATTAATTTAAAACTTGAAATATTTCTGTTGGGGATTTTACCTGAAATTTATAGTAAAGAGAATGTATATTTGATTATTAACGTATTAACTAGAATTAGCTAGAATTGTATTTGCTCAAAATTGGAAAAGTGAAGAGTTTCCTACTGATGAAAATATGATCAGAAAAATGTTAGAATGTGCAGAAATGATTGGATTAACACTTGCAATTAAAGAGAAGGAGCAAACTGAATATTATAAGATATGGGAACTATTTTATCGATGGCAAGAAAAAATATGAAAGCTAGAAATAGCTAATAGATTAGTGAAATATAGAAAATATGTTAATAGAGTTAATCAGGTTAAGAAGAGGAGTGTTATAGTAATAGAGATATTGTGTATATTAACAAGATAAGAATAAGAATAGAGAATACTAAATTATGAACATGGATGTAAACTTTAATTGTTACTGCACAAGATATTTGTACCCAAATGATACACCATGAAATGGAAGATGAATTATATGTACTTTAAATAAAATTTAAAATTGCTACCAAAAAAGCAAACAAGCCACAAAACATTGCCATCTAATATAATCTAGACTGTCATGTTGTTCTACAAAGCTTCCAAGGAAATTTCAACAAAACTTCAGAGATCTACTTGCTTGTGAGACCCAAATTAAGTTTGGGTTGGATTCAGAGACCCTTGCACCAGAGATCATACTATAGCATGGGTGTCCAACTCAGAGCGTCCCATTACCGTCACAGGACATTTCATGACGTTTTCCCCATTCGCTGACCTGGGGGTGGGGGTGGCCTGTGCATGACACATCCGGTCTGCAGCCCGCCAGTTTGACATCCCTGCACGACAGGAAACTTCCTTAGCAGAGTTGGTTAAGGGATTTCCTGGACCAGATGATTCCAGCACAGTTTGCAAGAAAACCTGTAATGTTCAGGTGTGGACAATCGTGCTCTGGAGACCTTTAGAACTATGAGTGTGTTTGAATCGAAAAATGCTGAGCTCCAAGCACTCAAGTTCAAGTTCAAAGCCATTGTTTCAAAAACCTAAATGGGCTAGTCCGAAAATTCTGGGGACATTTCAAGTATAAAATGTTTTAAGTTCAAAACATTTTGGACATCATTTCACAGAACAGATTATGTCCTAAATTCCAAATCGGAGCATTAAATCCCCCCCCCCCCGCCACTCCTTTGCTCTTACCTAAGTGATTCTGCCAACATTTTAAACTGGCTTCTTCAATAAGAGACTTTGCAACTGCCATATCCACATGGCCTCTGTCATTGACAGGAAGGGATACTTTGAAAGCCTCCTCCAAAACTTGTTTCTTGCTGTAGATCAACTCTGTCCACACGCGATTCACAGCTTTAAGGAGAAGTTGGCGACCTACATATGCAAACAGAACAAATAAACTGGGATCAACTATGAAAATCATAGCCCTGAAAAAACTGCTGAGAGCTAAATATAATAAAACATTTTATCTAAGTATCATTTTAGCATTATTGCTGTACAATTTGCAGCGATTAAATGCCAACATGATCCAGGAAAATATCTGTAGCAGCATAACTTTTATTTGAAAAGCAATCAGTTCTAATGCCAGAGACTTGCCATGTCAACTTAAGGCGAGATACTAATGTAAAGAAAAGATGATAACACACAATTTCTGTAAGCTTACAATTTAACTCAAGAGTTCCCTCTAGAAAGGACTTGCCCTTTTTTCCAACTCTGACTTTGGAGCCACATAAAGCTTAGTACAGGTGGTTTTCAATTTACGGCCACAATTGGGACCAGAATTTCCATTGTTAAGCAAGGTGGTTGTTAAGTGAGTGGAGCCCAATTTTGGTTGCTAAGTGAATCACTGCAGCTATTAAGTGAATCACATGGCTGTTAAATGAATTCAGCTTCCTTCACTGACTGCTTGTGGGAAGCTGTCAGGGAAGGTTACAAATGGTATCACAAATGGGATGCTGCAACCATCATAAACACATACCGGTTGCCAAGAGACTGAATTTTGGTCACATGACCCTAGAGATGCTGCGGCAGTCATAGGTGCGAGGACCAGCTGTAAGTCATGTTTTTCAGTGTTGATGTAACTTTGAACAGTTGCTCAACGAATGGTCGTAATTCGAAGACACCCTGTACTTGGATATTTGACAGGCTAACTTTCTTCTAAGTTGAACTCAGCCACCCAAACAAAATGGAAAATACCCCATTCCACATGTTGGAATCTAAGAGATGGCATTTTTGTTAGAATTACAACAGCACTTAGACTTTACAATCTAACTACATATATACTTTACACAGAGAGAGAGAGAGAGAGAGAGAAAGAATATCGCTTCACAGTGCTTTACAGCCCTCTCTAAGTGTTTACAGTCAGCATACCACCCTCCCAACAATCTGGGTCCTCATTTACCCACCTCGGAGGGCTGGAAGGCTGAATCAACTTGGAACCAGTCAGGATCAAACTGCTGGAAGTCAGCAGAATTAGCCTGCAATACTGCCTTCTAACCACTGTGCCAGCACAGCTCATAATAATCCTAAGTATGGAATTATGTCTCTGATCAGCCATCTGTCGGTGCTGAATTTTCCACGTGTCTAGCAGGAGCTAAAATGTTATTGTTCACTCTCTCTTGTTTGTTTGCTGCTTCTACAGATTCCGCTGAGCGACAGAGATTTACATCTAATTCTAATGCATTCCTGACTGCAGCTTAGCAGGCTCTATTTAAAGTGGATAGGCAGCCTATCATCACTTTAATTCCCCACTTTACACTCTCAAACTGCTTGCTGTCAATTAGGCCTCTTCTAGCCTACACTTCAATCTGCTGAGCTGAAGTCTGCTTAGCATTTCCAATGTGTTCTTCATGGCCCACTGACTCTCTAACACAGGGCTGTCACACTTGATTTCATTGAGGGCCACATCAGGGTTGTGTTTGACCTCGGGGGGAGATGGGGACATACGTACGTACGTGGTGGGT
Source organism: Hydrophis major (assembly GCA_033807585.1). Lineage (NCBI taxonomy): Eukaryota > Metazoa > Chordata > Lepidosauria > Squamata > Elapidae > Hydrophis > Hydrophis major. The sequence goes on from CM066333.1 coordinate 15,263,889, forward strand.
GTGGCCAGCTCAATGTCAATCTTTTTTGGGGGGCCAAGTGTTAAGGCAGGACTTTCTTACACCCTTCCTCCCTCTCATTATAATCTCCCTCTCCTTCTATTTCCTTCCTTCTCCTTCCTTCTTTTCTTTCCTTATTTCTCTTTCCTTGCTCTCTTCCCATCTTCCTTTCTTTTTCCTTGTCCTTTCCTCTTTCCCTTTGTCCTTTCCTGTCCTTGCTCAAATGCAAAAGGGGGAACATTTCTCTTTTGTTTTTAGTTTGTTTTGGTAGCCTTCTAACACTGAAAATGGAGCTTTTTTGGGGGGGGACGGTGGCACACGCGGTCACCCAAGTTCTGTTTTCACTGGCACAGGCACCACAGGCCAGTCATTTGCTGTTTCCAAGGTGCCCCCCACGGGCCAGGTCTAAGCACCCCACAGGTTGGATGCGGCCTGTGGGCTTTGAGTTTGACACCCCTGCTCTAAAAGATCAGGGAAAGGATAGGAAAAGGGGAGAAGCTCAACAAGCAACATTTGACCCGTATTTCAGCCTAACATGCTAAAATGCTTCACGGTGTATCATTACCTTCCCCAACATCTTGACTGTAGACTCCATCGGGCTCCACGTCAGAAGGTATCATGATGTGCCATGTGGTCATTCTAGCCTCTGCTTCCAGGCCAAAACCCTCAACGCTGCTGTAAACATCATCCAATAAGGTTAGATGTGAAGGAGGGATATTTGCTTTAGAAAAGCTGTGGGGGGGGGGAAGGAGAGCTGGTCCTGATATAAATAGACAGGTTTCTGCATTTATAAATATACACATCTTATTTTCTGAGTGTCTCAAGAAACTCATAGTGAAAAAGGTGCAATAGTGAACAGGATAGAATCATTAAAAGGCAACAGCCAAGCAATACCTCATGTGGGCCAGTGCTAACTTAAAAATATAACATTGATATGCTACAGAGATTGGAGAGGCAGGTTACTATTGTATCACAAGGTTTTCTATTTTCAAATTGTGATTAAATGTTATTTTATTCATTTGTATCCCACATTTATCATTTTTACAAAATTCAAAGCAGTGAATGTATCCAACACACCTTACTCTTCTTCTTTTCTCCACAACAACCACCCTGTGAAATAGAGTGACTGGCCCAAAGTCATTCAGTTGACTTTTATGGCTAAGGCTGGCCTAGAATTCAGCATTTCAAATTTTCTAGCCAGGTGTCTTAACCGCTAAACCAAACTTCCTTACAAACCACAAGACCAAACAAATTATTGTTATGTATGAATACAAAAGGTTCTGAATTATCTGTAATATTATCTCCCCAAAATTAGCTGTGGAATTAGCACCTGCAGGAAACATTACATTTATTAAAAAGGCAAAGAAGCAATTTATCGCATGTGTTAGGGCATCCCTTTCAACTAATATTTCATTTTATAAGCTACGTTTCCTAGGCTGGAAGAAGGAAAAAAATACACTTCAGAATTATGTAGGTAAAGTTGAAGAAAGATCCTTCTGTGTTTTTATGTAGCTATTAGCATAGCATTAAATTACAGGGGGTCCTATAATCTTTGTAGAACTCCTGGCTCTCTAAATACATTGCACTACCAGCTCAACAAAGGCAGGAAGCCTTAGTGAAGGAGTACAACAAACTGACAACTTGCACGACAGCTGTCTAACAACTTTGACGTCAACACACAGTGGAAAGCCAAATGGACTGCTGAACGCCAGACACATGACCTTGCACAAATGGTGTCAGGTGTTAACCTGCCAGCATTGGTCAACTCTGAACAGGATCCGTACCCAACATGGTGTCTGCTAGGACTCATTGTTTAAGTGGGGTCTTGTCTCTACCCCTCACTGTGACTCGACAAAATAGCCATCACATTGTGTCTGAATGTCCATCAAGAGCTTTAACATTTGAACTACTATAAGTCCACGTATTTGCCATATGCTAAATCAGTAAACAGGGTCCTTGGTTTAAAAATGAAGTGTGTATAAATGATGAATAACTGATCGCAAACATATGAAAACTTTTTTTCTTTTTCTTTATATGTTTTTGTATTTGCCTTTGTTTTGTGAAATAAAAATGAAAATAAACTACAGGTAATATTTGGGTAACAACCACTTCTTCAGTGAACATTGGAACTTATGATGGTGCTGAACAAGTGGTGCTTACAACTGGTCCTTGAGGTTCCAGCTGTTGCATTGTCCAGTGGTCCCATGATTGCAATCTGGGACTTGGCAACCAAGCTGGGTTTCTGACTGTTGCAGCATCCCACGGACACATGATTGGGATTTGCAACGTTCCTTGCTGGATTTCCACAAACATAGTCAATGGGGAAGCTGAACAGAAGTTGTATGAAGTCCTTGTTCAATGACCTATGGTCCTTTGCTTAATGATAGCAACAGGGAATTGTCGTAACTGCTGTTGCTAAGCAGCATGACAATCATGTTGCTTAGTGACAGAAATTCTGCTCCTAATTACTGTTGTTGAATGAGGACTTCTTGTATCACAATTTCTAGAAAGAAAGCATATGGAATATCAGAACGCTCTGTGTCTTTTCATTCTCACTTGAGTGAGGTAAAGGTCAATTATATAGTACAAATTTATAATGCTGCTACTTCAGCCAACAGATGGGAGTTCTCATTATTTAAATGCCTCCCACACAAGGTCCTAATGTTCAAGCAAAAAAAAAAAAAAAAGCCTTGTGTGTCATGGGGAAAGTAATGTACAAAAAGTGAGCCTCAGATTATGAAAAATTGATAGATTTAATTGGCAAAAGTTGTGGCAGTTATAAATTCCAAGCAATAATCAAGATTCATTTTTGCAAATTAGCTTCTCTAAAGCAAGACCAAGAAAGGACTGTTTGTATCAGGTGAACACCTTTCTTCTTAAGCTGTTTATAGATGAAGCAGACGAAAAAGAATTATGAACGTGCTTCTTCGACAAATTATGATCAGAAGTCCTATCACTCGTGCAAACTCAATACATCTTCATTATTTCAATATTTATGAGGAGAAGCTGGTATCTGAAGCAATTCAGGGGTACAAGAAAAACTGGCATCAGACACAGCATCTAAACTGGTAACTGGTAACACAGCATCTAAACTGGTAACACTTCATACATATAAAAAGCCTTTCAAATCAGCTTGTCATTGTCTTTTTTAGTGTCGATATCCAGTTTCTCCAGCATAAAGCTCTATTTCTACAAGGAATTGGTTATTCTACTTTGCCTTCCTAAATATCAGAAATATGAGCTATGTTTTATAAATCACACCTATAAAAAGAAACTTAATGTTAATCATCCTGATGATTACACAAAACAAACCATTTATCAAATCAACAAACGTGGAAAGCATATACTCTGGGACACTTACCTTCCTGCATAAAGATTAATCAAGCAATGAGCCAGGCAGCTGATGAATTCTTGGTCGTGATTTGCAGGACCCAGGATCAGGCTTCGGTTCACAGTAAGCATCCTTAGGGAGTCGAGAAGAGCAACTTGCTGGGGAACTGTTTTATGTGGTCTTGAGAATTGGTACAAGATGGTCCTGTTCAGGCAGTGATAAATAGCATCCAGGGATAATCCTTGAGATCTTCTTTTTGACTTTAAAAACAACAACAGCAGCACACAAGATAAAATTTTAAAAAGAGAGAAATCATAACAGTACCGTATACTTTTATTTCTACGCTTTTAAGCAGATTTTCAGCAATGATTTTTCTCTGCTAAATGAGAAGGTTCCATTATCTTGGAAATTAGCCTAAGTCATTGCTAACACTGCCCCTTGTTATTAAAAGTATTCATCAAATAGCAAAATCCAATTTTCACTCTTTCCTGTGAAAGCAAAAAAAAAACAAGTTAAAATACGATGAAGCTTTTGATAGATCTGCAGGACTCATTTTATCCCTTCAGTCCATCTACTGAACAAAGCCACAACTGTTTGGAAGCTTTGAAGGTTGGGAAATAATTGCCCCGGTTGCTCTAATGTGATTGCCAGATATAAGATCTGACTTCAACAACAGAAGCTGCTGTTTGTGCCAATACAACGAACAAGGAGGAGAAAACTGGTTTAAGAGGAGATCATCTCCAAGTTGTGAACAAGCAATTGGCCCACTATAACTTTGATTCAATGAAGTATGAGAAAGGGAAAGCATAAAATGCATACATATTTCCATCTTTACTAAATGTTTTTATGGAAAGAAATATTTAAAGAAAAACAAGTATAGGAAATATCGTCTGTCTACATTGCCAATGGAACTTTTCTTTAAATACAAAATCATGTGAGCATACCTGTGCGATTAATTGGAGTGTGAAATCTATAAGCAACTTCGATTCCTTGTTGAACATCCCTTGCCAAAGTTTATCTACCACACGCTGCGTGAAATAGAATACATTGTTTACAAGCACCTGGTAGCTTCCTCCACTGGTGATAGGCAAAGATGCATCCTCACCTATACAAGGAAAACAGCAGAAGAATTTCATTCCCAAAATGAATACATACAAAAAATAATAATACTCCAATTCCACCATCCATGGAACAGAGCATATAAGAACATTCTATACAACTAACATCAAGATCAGAAAATAATTTCTTCTTTGAAATATCATTATACATTATACAGTATCATTATGCGGTATCAGAACAACTGCTCTTATTTCAATGGATCATTCTCAACTAAAGTAATTCGTAATTTTTAATTGATGTGTAGAAACAACATTTTGCATTTACAGCAACTCATCAGTTGTGTTCTTTTGAGCATTTGAAGAAGGTGTATTAAGAATAAAAATATGCAAACAAATGTTTACCCAATAACACATCAGCAGCAAGCAAGTGGTCCATAACACTATCCAAAATATAAGTCTGAAATTCTTTTTGTTGGGCCCTTGTTGATCTTTCTGGAGATGCCTAGAAATGCAGAATAAGGATAATAAGATGTCATCAGAGAAAGCTATTCTGAAATGTTACTATGAACTCTGGGAAATTTAAGACGCACTACACATTGGACTGTCTGGCACTTGGCACAAATAAAACTTTTCATTTAATGTATTTAGTGTAAAGGTAAATAATAAAGTATTAATGTGTTAGTCTTAATTCTTTCCCTCAGAAATTAACAATGACCTGGGTATAAACTAATGGGAAGCCCATATATCGAGTATAAATTAATGGGAAGCCCATATATCTTTTACATATTTCCATGAAAAAAAAAATTCTACTGTGCAACAAAAATAAAACTAATTATAATTTTCTATGATATGTTATCTTTAATTTATTGAGGGGAGGGGTTAGGTTATTCTAAACCAGAGGTGGGAAACTATGGTCCTTTATGACTTGCAGGCCTCAACTCCCAGAATTCCTGACCAGCATGGCTGGCTCAGGAATTCTGGGAGTTGAAGTCCACAAGTCAAAAAAGCCCAGTTCTTTAAGATAGCTTTCAGCAGAATATCTTCCACTGTAGGCGAAGTGAATAGAAATCACTTGAGAATGCAATTCCCTTTCCATTGCCAATGTAGAAGGCAAATAATTATCTCTTCTTTCCTGATGGTTCTGAAATGTATATTAAACAGAGCAAAGAAATGAAAAAAAAAAGCCTGTGGACCTTGATGAGGAAAGAGGTAGATAATAGAAACCAGATGGTTACTCATTCCTTGGTGTAAAAGAAGACACTACATGAGTATGATAAAGGGCATAATTTATATTAGAAGATACTAAATCAGTAGAAGAAAAGGGGCTTGAAGCCTTTACAGAAATGTGGTTTTAAAGGAAGGCATTGGGTCAGATCACAGTAAGGTTATCCCATTCAGAGGTGGTATTCAGCTGGCTTGGGCTGGTTCTGGTGGATTGGTAGCAAAAATTTTGACTGGTGGGGAGAACCAGCAAATTCCTCCTCTGGCCGGTCCCACCCACCTGCCCCCACTCTTACCTCTCCTATATTTCTTTGTTTATTAGCTCAGCTTATTCACATGGCAGAGTGGATTGCTACACGAAGCGAGTTCTCCAAACCGGTAGGAATTTTTTTTTTTGAAACCCACCACTGATTCCACTGTACTATCAGATGCTACATTCCAATCTAGTTTGATTTATATTGCTCCCAGGTAACAGTTATGGGAGACACAACTAATATCTTTGCTAAGTGCTGGGCTCCTTTGCATTCTTGCAGCCAAAAGCCCTGTGATCATGGTAACTGTGGCATTTATCTCCAAACTTCTATCTTCCTTACTTAAAATGGCCTTCCCACCCATAACATTTGTAACGGTTTTCTGGTTTCCTTCTGTAAAACATTTCCCTAACAAGTAGGAATTGCGACAAAGAGCAGGGAAGAAGATTCTTTGGTACATTATCCTCACCCCAGTTGTGTCTGTCACTTTTTTGAGCTGCTTCCTACCTCAATGAGTTAAAAGGGGAAGACAAGCTGACAAATGTGGAAAAATGATTCCTTAATAAGTTTTCCTTTTTTTCCTAGTTAGAAGGTACTGTAGCTACAAAATTAGAAATGGGAAGATAGGACTGCCCTTATGTTTGGGGCAGAAAAATCTTTCTTTTTTTTTTTTTTGAATCAAATTTTATTAATTTTAAAGACAAACAAATCATCATTAACCATTGAGTACATAAAACCTCTTTCCATTATAAATTTTTACAAGTCGAATAAAACATTATTTTATACAACATAATTCTATTTTACCCCATTTCCATATGGACATATAAAAAAGCTTTTAGCAAATTTCTCATTATTTCTCTTTACTCTTATTCAATTTCATTATTATTATTTTTTTCTATATTTATCCATTTTATAGTCATCATCTTCATTTCTCTCTGACTTGTTTACCGTTATTCTCATCCAACATTCCTCCAAGGTTTTATTAATTCTCAAACAAACATAAACACAAAAACATAAAACTTCTTTTTAGAAAGTAGCTTGGCCCCAGATTACCTCTCTTTATATGGACTTCAATTAAATTCATGCTCATCTTATATACCATTACCTATCTTATTTACCATTCTATATCTTCTATATAGCTTCTCCCCGCTTTTCACTCTTCTTAATTCTATTTTATTTATTTCATTTTAATTTAAATCATTATACTTGTATCTTTTGTCCATTCTTTCCAAATTATCCATTTATCTCATTCCCTATAGTAAAAAAAAAAAGGATTTCTCCTGGAATCACTAATCAAAGTATGATGCCTTACTATCGTCCCCCTAAATTAACATTTAAAATAACGTCTAGTACCCAATCTGATTCTGCTTAGTACATGCTACCTATTAACTTTTAAAAAGAAGAAAAAATAATAAATCCAAAATGATTAAATACATAATTAGATAATAAATCTAAATGTTAAATCTTGTAACATTCCAATTATCTATTTCAAAAACAAATGCTACAGTAATAAGTTTATTATAACATCAGTACAATAGTCAATTAAACTCTTTAATTAAACTCAATATTTTAGACATTCCCTTTAATATTTTGTTAAATTTTAAAGTCTATCATTACTAAACATTTCAAGGCTTCAGCGGCGGCAGGGATTCACGATCCTGCGCGATCCCTGTTGCGCTAGCCGTCTTGGTGCTTCCGATCCCGACGGGTCTGGAGGCTAAGGCTGCCCCGTACAGGCAGCCGAAGATAGGGGGGATCCGGAGAGGGGTTTGGGGGTGTCGCAGACCCCCTCCCCAGCCTGCAAACCCCCCTTCTCTCAAGGCGATGGAGCGGCGGTCTGTAATGGCCACCACAAAGAAGCCGGCAACTGGGTAAGACTGCGCAGGAGGAAGAGGGAGAAAGTTTTGAAGAGAAAGGTTTTTTTGGCTGACCCAGGACTTTAAGATACACCTAACATCCTGAAAACCATGACTTTTTGAATGATACTTTGTTTCCAGAGGAGATTTTCTAGCAGCAAATTTGAGGTGCTGAAAGGGAAAGTTTACTCTCCTTCCCTACGGAATCAACAAATGGACATTGAGAAACCTGTCTTTTTATAGAAGGTAAAAATTTGGCTCCTTATTATAAGTGGGAAGGGAGAGGACAAAGAAAAAAAAAATTAAGATCTTGTTGGAGGAGATGCCTTGAAGATTTTGAGACTAGAAATTAATTGCAACAAGGCTTTAAAATACAGATTGGGCTTTTTTTTCTTTTTATTGATATTACCCCAGGAAGAGAAAGTGAGAACTTTGTGCTCTGTTTGGACTGATAGATGACTCTGGGACTTTGGGGAACTGTTTTAACATTTGAAACATCTTGGCTGCTTTAAAAAGAAGAAGAAGAGGGGGGGAAAAAAGGTTTATAATGGCTTTACCTGTTGATGAACTTAGAAAGGAATATGGAAAAATAAAGAAAGAAGGCAAGGACGCTGTGAAAGAAGCCTTTCATTTTTGAGAAATGGCGCTTGCTATTTGTCAGCAAACACAACAACAAATGGAGGAAGCAGAAGAAGAAAAAGAAGAAGATGAAGCCATCTTTAATGAATCTAAAAGTTTAATTAAGAAAGGAGAAAGAGAGGAAGGAAAATGACTTAAGACCTAAAAAAACACCCAAGAAAGAGAAAAATAAGATGCAAAATCAACACAATGTTAGAAAGAAAAAGAAAAAAGGAATACGACAGAGAGGGGAAGCTAAAAAGGCGGAGGTTAGGAGAGAGGGAGATAAAAAGGCCCGGTGGGATAAGAAAGGAAGGGAAAAGGGGGAAAAAGCCACAAAGGTATGAAACAAGATGGGGAAAAAGGAATTTTTTTTAGGGATAAAGGGTAATGTATAATTTTTTAAAAAAGAAGATTCTGCAAGGTCCATAAGATGGTATTGTAGTATTTGTACTAGAAATAGAAAATTAGAATGTTATAAGAAAAATCTTTCTGAGGAGATGGAATGAAACCAACTATCCTTCTAGAGCAGCGATGGTGCAGTGGTTAGAATGCGGTACTACAGGCTACTTCTGCTACCTGCTGGCTGTCTGCAATTTGGCAGTTTGAATCTCACCAGGCTCAAGGTGGACTCAGCCTTGCATCCTTCCGAGGTCGGTGAAATGAGGACCCAGATTGTTCAGGGCAAGAGGCTGACTCTGTATATAAGTCTAAATGCTATTGCTAGTGCTTCTTAAGGTGCAAAGCACTGCAAGACTCCCAAAATTATTCTGATATGCTAGTGGTTCTCAATCTTTTCTTCATCACGGACCCCATTTAAATACCTTTTGTGGCCACAGAGCCCCAAGACTTAACTGAAGATTTAAATCGTAATATCCCTGTTACAACATCGCGGGCCCTCCAGGGGTCTGTGGACTACAGGTTGAGAATTACTGTGATAACAATGGCAATAGCACTTACAGTAAAATACCACTTTATAGTGCTTTACAGCCCTCTCTAAGTGGTTTACAGTGTCAGCACATTGCCCCCAACAATCTGGGTCCTCATTTTACTGACTGTGGAAGGATGAAAGGCTGAGTCAACCATGAGCTGATGAGACTCGAACTTCTGAACTGCTGGCAGGCGGCAGTCAGCAGAAGTAGCGTGCAGTACTGCATTCTAACCACTGCACCACCGTATGCAAAGCCCATTAACTACGGTAGCAACAGAATGTTGAAAATATCCAGTGTAACTTCTCTTTTTGCTTTAAAAAGCAACAATAAAATACTAAATTTACCTCCAGAAGAAGGTCTATTAAAGGAGTTTGCTTGCTTGCAGGTGTCAGGCAGAGATTATCTATTATCAGCACACGCATAAAGTCGAACACGAACTTCTTGGCAGGATGGTTGGTTAAAAAAGTCTTAGACCCAACGTTGCAATACTCTGATTGGCTCCGATTCATCCCTGTATCAGAGGCAAATGCTTTGAACTCTTCAGCTGGAGATCCGGCATCATCATCTAAATCAGTGACCTGTTTTTGAAAAAGGAATCAGTCATCTGTGTATCAGTTGTTAATTCTGGACAACAGAATATGATGGATTGCAGTTACTTATTTTAGCATCTCAGTGTGTATAGATAGTTCTTGTTTTAACAACCATTTGTTTAGTGGCTGTTTGAAATTATAACGCCGCTGAAAAAAAGTGATGTATGACCATTTTTTTTCACACTTATGACCACTGCAGCATCCCCATGATCACATGATCAAAACTCAGATGCTTGGCAATTACTCATATTTATGATGGTTGCAGTGTCCCGGAATCTGCAATCATCTTTTGTAACCATCTTACAAGCAAAGTCAATGGGAAAGTTGGATTTGCTTAACAATCGTGTTACTAACTTAACAGCTGCTATGATTCACTTAGCAATTGTGGGAAGAAAAGTCGTAAAATGGGGCAAACCTCTCTTAACAACTATTTTGCTTAGCCATAGAAATGTTGGTCTCAGTTGTGTCGTAACAGCTGTTTAGGAATGGCAAGAGCAGAACTCACTAAAATAAATGTGTCTCTTACCAACTGAACTGCCTCTCTTAGCAAAGGAAACGTTGCGCCCAATTATGGTTGTAAGTTGAGGACTAATTCTGAAGCAGCACTTAACTAATCTAGGATGAGCTTGGACGTTAAACACAGACAACCCTGCAAAAATACTTGAAAGGTGGACATGAGAATTCCCAGCTGTTGGAAAGTTGAAAAAAAAAGGGCACAATTCACTTAACAACCACTTTTTCATAGCAAATGGAAATTCTGGTCCAAGTTGTGGTCATAAGTCAAGAACTAGCTGTCTTATAATTTCTCCTAACGTGCATCAGAAGCTAGTCTTGATTTATGTACTACAATGCAAGTACATACGTTCTTGGAAGCCAGAGGCATCCTATGGTCAAGTAAATATGATACAGCAAAAAAACATACACACTCCGTCATTGAGCTTAGAACACTGGTGGCTAACCTTTCTGGGCTCCTGTGCCAAAAATTGTGCGCGTATTAGCATGTGTGCACTTGCGTGCCAGCACCCAGAATGCAATGTGCCCTCCATCCCCTTACCTGTACTGCGCCTCACAGCTGACGTTTCAGCTGGTTTGAGGCCTTTTTCGGCCTTCCAGTGCCTTGGGAAAAGCCTCTGCAAGGCTTTTCAGGCCAAACAATATGCCCGTTTCGTTACTTCCAGTATTACATCAGCTGTGAGGCGCACGCATGCGCAGTGAGGTAAGTTTGCCTGCAGCTCGTGTGCCAGCACAAATGTGGCACGCATGCCATAGGTTCACCATCATGGGCTAGAACAACAGATGGTGCTAAGGAGGCCTACACGCTGTCTATTGTCACAAAGGATTTAGACAACTGCTCTATCCTTCCCCCTCCCATACAGAGACATGAAGCACGGTAGAGTGACTTTAAATTTGGGTTTGGCCAAATGGGAAAATTTTATATCATAAAAACCATGCCTCTAAAAAGGTACCTGCTGAGAATGTGATAAAGACAGAAAGAGACTAAGAAGAAATGTACCCAGGCAAAATAGTCTATTAAACAAAATTTAACTATGATAATAAGCAGATTAAATTCCTAATTACGAGCTAAGAAGATACTGGAAAGGACATAATGAAAGCAGTAAAATTTTCCACCCAGAATGTTCAGCAATTGTTGTCAATACGGTGCAAAAAAAAAAAAGAGTAAAAAGTTGACGATGTGTGGCTTAAACCTTCACTCTCAGAGGTTAAAGTAGTATCAAGTGTTAATTCCCTTGTGAGAGCTGCAAAGCCTCTTGAATCTGACGGTATTAATCCGTGTGTGAGATTTTGTAAAGCTCTCAAAGGCTTCCCAACAGTGGTGAAAATAATGTTTTACTTCCCTTTAGCCTCTTCAACACAAATGTGCATAATACTCTGATACTGAGACCTATCCAGCTGATTGTAGCTTGCCAAAATTTCAAGTTTTTCCTCGTGTAAGACTTAATTGGGCATTTTTTTGGGGTACCATAGCACTAAACAGGTTTCAAAAATCAGAAAACATCTTTTGCATGAATAGTCAGCTGGTACTTAGAGCACGGACAGCTCTCAGTAACTTACCTGTGGATGAATCTTCCTATTCAATTCTATTTATGTTTGCTAATTAAATGCTCAAATCAATTTCCATATAATTGGAGGTTTGGGGTTTTGTTTTTTAAAGGGAAGGAGTTCTTGTGTTTCCTACCATTTCTGAATATGGCCGAATGTTGAAAGGGAACACGGTAGCTGCCAGCGCACAAAGAAAATCTGGGCTCATCCACATTGAAGCTAAATCTGGGACATTATGATACAGGTATCGAAAAAACTGCATCAAAGTGACGGGATATTCGCGGAGCCAAGAACCTTCTTCCTCTGACTGCCAAGGCTGCAGGGTAAGGAAACATTAGAAACTTTATTTGTTTCAAAGATAAAATAATGTGAAATAATAATGTGGTGCATTAGCTAAAGCAGAACTGCATAAGTTAAGACACAATGTACTGGTTAGAGTTGCATCTCTAACAGTAAAATTTATTGAGGAATTAACCCTACGGAGAGGGAGGGAGGGTGAGAGGGAGAGAGAGGGAGGGAGAGGGAGGGAGGGAGAGGGAGGGAAGGAGAGAGAGGGAGGGAGGGAGGAAAAGAGAGAGGGAGGGAGAGGGAGAGAGAGGTGTATGTCAATATGTGACATCACATGTTTTATTAACGGTGATATACAATATAAAGAAAATTAGCTTGGACCAAGGCCATCCAGTAGCTTCATATTTACTCATGTGCAGAAGCCAACAATTTAGTTTTCACTAGGTATGCATGGGTGGATAACTTTTTTTTATTTTAGATTTTCATCCTACCTTTATTTAAAAAAAAAAAAAAAAACAATTCAAGGAAGAGAACATGCCAAATATTCCTTCCTCCTCCTAATTTTCCAACAGCAACAACCTTGCAAAGTGAGTTGGGCTGAGAGAGACAGAGAGTAATTGGCCCAAAGTGACCCAGCCAGTCTTTCAAGCCTACAGCAAGACCAGAACTCAGTCGCCTGGTTTCTAGGCCAGCACCTTAACCATTACATCAGACTAGTATAACTGGTTTCTTGTTAGCATTGTTTATTTCATAAGTGTCTTTTTCTTAATGTATACCACTTCTCTAAGCACAAATCTGCTTCTATTTTGCAACAAAAGCTCAATAATACCCAGCGAAACACTTATTCATGCTGGCTTTATCGAGCAGTGCTTTAGTTTTCTAGACTCTGGATATTTAATTTGATGGAGTATGATGTCATGCGTATGTCGCCTAAAGAAAATTATCTAATAAAAGTTAATTATTAATAATACAATACAGTGCAATAACACTTTATTAATTAATTGTCCATATCGACAAATTTAATTATTAATATTAAACACAGACGAAGTCAAGGAAACACTTCGGGTGGCGAATAGGTAGAAAGATATGACAATCACTTATTTAAAGTGTTATAGTTTTTTTGAAAGAAAGGGAAGCCACTTATATTTACTTCTGTCTGTCCATCCATCCATCCATGATCAAAAAAAAAAAAAAATCAACTTTTTCTTGTGAGTCAAGTTGAAAGAAATAAAATCAATGAACGGCTGAAGGTAGACTAAACCTTATTCTCCTCTATCCTAGACCAATACTTTTTAACATGTGAAGCTGTCTTGTTTTTACTTTTATTGCATAAAAGAGGTGTCCAACCTTGGCAACTTTAAGATCTGTGAACTGCAGATCCAGAATGCTGGCTGAAGTCCACAAGTCTTAACATTGTCAAGGTTGGACACCCAATCCTATGGCCTAATATATTGCATCTATTAATGGCATCACGAAAGCAACTACTGCCAACAAGTAAGGATAGAATTTTGTTGGTGTTTAAAATGAGTTTCCAACATTCAGTGTGTACAAGATTCTACCTTAGAATTTCAAGTAATCTTTTCTTAAATGTTTTACCAACAAAATGATAAAATGAACAGGTGAAATATCTCAGCTTCTCATGGGTCTTCAGAGAGATGCTGTACTTACTGAATTTAGCATGCTCCTAAGCATACCCAGCAGTAAAAAGGCAGCTTCTGTGCAAACACAGTGAATTGAAGCAACCACGGTGCCACTTGATGCAGGAACACCAAATATGAAAGTCCAAATTGAATCTAAGTCAAACTTCAGCAGAGAAGGAGAAAAAAAATACAAATACATTATTTTGTGTTCATTTATAAGCAATCTGTAAATTATTGCAATGCAAAACTTGCCTTTCTACCTCTTGGTAGTTCAGAGTTATTTGTATAAATCAACCAATGCTCACTTAACTCCACCAGAATCTGTACCAATTTCTATTAAGCACTTCATCATGTCTTATTTATTCAACAAGGTTTAAAAATAGATACTTCCAACCCCCAAAAGACAGTTGGTCAAGGAAGCACACATATTGCATCTGCCTAAAGATTGTGGAAGATTTAGGTTAAATAGGTATCTGCACCATCACTCTGTTGAACACCTAATCCTTACAGTATTGTCTAATGTCTATGTTTGCACTCATGTGGTGTAGCTGTAGTATTATTTATCCTTCTTATTATCTTCCTTACTCCCCCCTTTTATTGGGATGATGATGATTCTGTTGCTGTGCATGTATCCCAAGTGCTTTTGTACTGGAGACAAATTCCTTGTGTGTCAAATCACCCCTGGCCCAAATAAAGTTCAATTCAGTTTATTTGAATGCTTGCTTTTACCAGTCATCTCACATCTCATTGAATCCAGAAGGTATTTTGCTCCATAGTTCCTACCTGGCCACCTTGGTTGCCCCGACTAACGGGGACAGGTGTGCTGAGTTGCAGATTTTCAGGCAGTTCAGCGACTGGCTGCTGTAGGAAAAGCGCCATGAGAAGGAAATACAATGCAGGCACATTTGTGTGCTTAGGAAGAAATGACTGAAGAACTGGGAAGCCCGGAAAATGACAGGCATCACGATTGATTTCCCTGACAGTTGATCTGCCACCAGCACTCCTGCCAACATTAAAACCTAAACAGAAAACGAAGAAGAAAAGTTAGATCTGTAATATCAATACTGATTGGAAAAACAAGTTGAATGCCACGTTCAGTATGGTAAATAAATGTTTGCTTACAGGACAATTTTTCTCAATGTCATTTTTATTCAACTGGATGTTTGAGATTAGGAAGAATGCTAGGCCATATAAGAGAAAATACTCAAAATAGTTAAAACCTTGGCCTAAAGTAGGGGTCACCGAACTGGCTGAGGAATTCTGGGAGTTGAAGTCCATCAGTTTTAAGTTGCCAAGTTTGGAAATCACTGGCCTAAAAAGTCAACAATTTTAAGGGTGAAGTTTGCTGATAGGCTTTATCCTTCACTATGTAAAATCTGTTAAGAGCTTTTTTCTACGTGAGCCCACTGAAACAAATGGAGTTGCCCAGGCATTCAATAATAACAAAAATGTTGCCCAGCATAACCATTATACAATTAAACAATTCTTCATTTACTCCCAAATACGTATTTTCTCATTCCCTTTCATTTCTAAAAGAAAACATATCTATATTCTTAATTTGGAGTTGTCAAAGATCGCAAATGAGTTAGTATAGAAATAAAAAACAAAAACTAAATTATTGTTGGTTGTAAAAACGAACAAATGAATGACACATCATCTAAAAAAAAAAAATAGTCATGGGAATACATTTTCAGAAACTTTCAGTACTTGAGTACAAGACAATATCATCTTAATTTCAGAGCAGATTTTAACAATAAACCCTTAGTGTATCTTAGCTCTTCTAGTGATGTCTGTCAATTCCCAATAAACAAAGGTATTAATATAAACAATTTGCTTTGCTCAACAGTATATTAGAAATATCCCTGCTGATTCTCTTTAACATTTTTTTTGTTTCCGATTAAAAATATTTACTTTATGCTAAAAACTCTGTAAACTTTCAAAATTCTATAGAGCATGCTCTTAACAGATAATATTTACAATATTGCTCATCACACATTATTAGAACAATGAACAAAGAAGCAATGCTGACTTTGAAGATTTTGTCATTTTAGGATTTTCCATACAGTCCGTTTTGGTCCAATTCTTACATCACAAGAGCAGCTGTGGCCTTTGCTTCCAAGCAGATGTTCAATAACATCAGCTTAAGTAGATCATTTGGGAGGGCCTTTAAAGGGGAACCCTTGCATACAAATGAACATATGTCAACTCCTACTCAAATATGCCAACATAATGGATTAGCATTCTGGCTCAGTCGTTTTTCCCCCTTGGCATTCTACCATTAAACTGGCAAGGGAGACTGTAACAACATACCCTGTATTTGACAATGTTATAAACTAGTCTCTGAACAAAGTTGAGTTTTAAATGAAAACCAACTTTTATAGAATATAAACAGGCCGGTTAAAGACGTTGTGATTTAGGTAACCTTTTTCTAAGACACACTGATCAATAATTGTGCATAAAAGAAATTGTCCACAGATATTTTCTAAAGAAATGGAAACTAAATATAAGGCTGGTTCATTTAACCATACAGTTTTCTGTTTTCTCTCCTTCAGTTAATTCAGGAGCCCTCTCCAATTTGAGAATATACTACTGTATGTCAGACAAGACTCTCCCAATATCAGATCAACTTTATAATGGCCACAATATTCAGCCTGGGGAAAAAAAACCCGATTCCAAATCTCTAAATTCCGATGCAATCTTTTGTAAGTACATAGTTAAAATGGCAATTTCCTATATCAAAAAGCATTTTATTTCACCGTTCAGCCTCACAGATTAGTCCAAGTTCTATTATACAGGTAGTCCTTGACTTACAACCACAATTAAGCCCCAAATTTCCACTACTAAGCAATACAATTGTTAAGTGAGTTTTTACCTCATTTTACAACCTTTGTTGCCAAAGTTGTTAAGTGAATCACAACAGTTTTTAAGTTAGGAAGATGGCTGTTAAGTGAATCTGGCTCCCTCCCATTGACTTTGCTGGTCAGAAGGTTGCAAAAGGTGATCACTTGACCCTGGGACACTGCAACCATCATAAGTACATGCCAGTTTCCAAGCATCCAATTTTTGATCATGTGACCATCGGGATGTTCCAATGGTCGTAAATCATTGCCATTTTCAATGCCACTGTAACTTTGAATGGTCACTAAATGAACTGTTGTAAATTGAGGACTACCTGTACTGCATTTTGATAACACGGTAACTTGTGGGGATTCATACCAAGCACGGTTCCAATCTTATTAGTCAATACAGAATCAGTCTGTTCCAGCCAGCCTCCCCCACTGAGACCTTCTTTGAATTTGATGAGGATAGTTGGGTTGCTCAGCAAAACTACCAGAATCCTCATGGCTGCAGTCACTGTAGCTGGATGCAGATGGTCTTCCATAAACAGCACAATCCAATCAAAGCCCAGGGTTCGGACCAGTTCTTCGCAACCCCTAAGGGGAATCCATAGAATTAGCAATCTAGACCAAAATTAGACCAAGAATCCAGAAGTAAACAATACCCCAATCAAGGAATTACCAACATAGAAAACAAGCTAACAATAAACAATGGCTAGTCAAGAAATCCCCAATACCACGGGTGTCAAACTCCATTTCATTCAAGGCTGCATCGGGATTGTGTTTGACCTTGGGGGGGGGGGGCAAATGAGTGTGGTCAGGTGGGCATGGCCAGCTCAACATCACTCGTGTCAGGGGCACTTGTGGGGGGCGGGGCTGGTGGATCCACTTTCGCTAGTAATTTGTTTTGCTAGCACTCTGCCAGTGAAAACAGAGCTCGGGGGGGCCCACACAGCACCGCCCTGGCTCCATTTTTGACTGTGATGGCCTCCTATACCCTCTGGCAGTAAAAAGGGCCACCGCATCTGGCTCTCCTGAGCTCTGCTTTTGCTGGCAGAGGCACTGCGGGCCAGTCCTTCACTGTTTTCAGATCTAAGTACCCAGTGGGCCAGATCTAGCTCGCAAGCCCAGAGTTTGATACCCCTGCCCAAGTCCATTCCCATTAACACTGACAGGGCAAGCCACTAGTATACAAAAAAATAAAAGCAAAGCCCATTCCCTCCTAGTACTGATTATGTTACCTAGTTTGGTAATGAAATGTCTGCAAGAAGACCACCAAGCTCAAAGAACAACAAGGACTCCACAACTGGCAAATTTTCAGGAAAAAAAAAAGGGTTAACAAGATCTCGTGTTTTGCTCCTCATATAGTGCTATAGGATGTTGCTCACGTGGATTTGTTGTTGCTTTCTGATAGAAAAGTAGAACCATCCTGGGTTTTTATTATAGTTACATCTATACAAAAAATAATCTAAATTATGAGTACTCACTGTAAATTGACACTTGTTTTTTCTTTAGATGTGTACATAAGTTTCAGAAGGATATCCAGCAATCTGTTTCTCAGAAGAATAAGATTTGCAGAAACAAGACCACCAAAATCTTCCTCAGTTCCTAAAACAGAAATGGTTGCTTTGAAGCAGGCCATTTTGAACACTCATGAAAAGATTATTTTCTAAAATAATGTCAGTGGATAGTAAAGCACAATCAATCTAACTAATAAATACTTCCCTAGTTTTATTGCATGGAAAATGTTCCTTCAGCTAAAAATGCTCTAAATTTTAATGATTACAAGATGAAACAATTATAGATTAAGAAAAAATAAAATAACATTCACTAATACATTTATTTTGGAATTATACACACA
The DNA here is from genome assembly GCA_033807585.1 of Hydrophis major. NCBI lineage: Eukaryota > Metazoa > Chordata > Lepidosauria > Squamata > Elapidae > Hydrophis > Hydrophis major. The sequence continues at coordinate 15,282,430 of CM066333.1, forward strand.
TTATAAGATATGTATTGTAATTTATATAGACATGCTTCAGAAAATAACTATAAACTAATCTAACAACGTACACCTAAGCAAGTTAAGATGTAAATAGTCTTTTAGTATTACAACAATTTTGTACTTAGTATAAATTTTGACTGGTGTAAAAAGGGTTGTAATATAGGGTTCAGTCACATGATACCCACTTAACAACTAGCATGCTTTATGACTGTAATTTCAGTCTTAATTAGGTTGTAAGTCGAGGACTACCTTGCACACCAGAGAATGGAAAACATGAGCTTAGAAAAAAAACATTAAATGCTAATGCAAAAATACATCTCAACTTCTCTTTCAATCTTTCCCTTGAATCTGGAACTACTTACCAGTGTCAAGCTTCTCTTCATTGTTCATCTCCATGACTACAAATTTCTCACAGACTGCAAATGTAGGCAAAGTAGAAGCGATGAACTGTCCAAACCTTGAAAAATAAAAGGAGGAAAATGGCAGGCTCTTGTGTGACAAGTAATGTTTAATTTTGCTAGTTGTTAACGTCAGCTGCACCGTAAAAGTTAACATTATGTGGCAATGGATTAAAAAAATGTAGATTGTGGTGACAGCTGATTTAGAATTAAAATTGCCCTGGTCCAGCATAATATCCTTCCTCACTCTACCGAAACATGGCTTGTATTGCTGGAGATTCTAGTATTGAGGTGACAGAATGCAACTTAGTTGGGAGAGGTGACTTGTAAAAGCCAAGACACCTGTGATAATGGCACAATTATTACACATAAACAGTAAATTATGTATCTATATAAAAAAAGCGAAATATCACTCACACATCATCACAAAATCTCCAGAACTGTAAAGCCTACAAACTTGAAATTTGGCACGAATGTTCCACTTGGCTTCTAGGTGCTCACTAAGAAAGGATTTTTCGAAATGACCATCAGAGCATTAGAATTTCATGTATTATGATTAACATGCTCTGATGCTAAGGATTTCTACTCCCCCTCCCCACCTGAAAAGAAATCTGTTCCAAATGCAAAACACAAGAAGAGGAGTTTCAGTTTCAGAGAAGCAACCAGCTTTAGTACAAAACAGTTGAGCTAAGCCACGCCCAGGCCCCTTGCTGTCTCCTTCTTCCTCTCACAGCAAATACTGTTTCAGTTTCCAAACAGCCCTCAACACACTGTCAGGAGTTCGCCAGATGAATACTGATAGATGCTGGTAGGCAGAGGCAGAATTTTCCCCCTCTTGCTTTCCTCCCCAAAAACTAAGCTTAACCACATAGTTTCTTAGTGAAGCATGGGTACTGAGCTAGTTTCAAATAAATTACATTTATTCATTCATTCATTTATTATAAATTATCGTTTTGGAACTGACACTGATTTTGGAATGTAAAAAAGATTACATTTTCCAAACATTACATTACATTTTCCAAGCATGATAAAACTTAATACAGGTAGTCCTCGACTTATGACCACAATTGAGCCCAAAATTTTTGTTGCTAAGAGAGTCATTTGTTATGTGAGTTTTGTCCCTTTTTTGCCACAGTTGTTAAGTGGATAGGTTAAGTGAATCTGGCTTCCCCATTGACTTTGCTTGCCAGAAGGTAGCAAAAGCCGATTACATGACCCTGGGACACTGCAATCGTCATAAATATGAGTCAGTTGCCAGGCATCTGAATTTGGGACCATGGGAATGCTGCATAAAAGTGAAAAATGGTCATAAGTCACTGTTTTCAATGCCATTGTAATTTCAAACATTAGGTCATTAAATAATGTGTTTTAAGTTGAGGACTACCTGTAGTAACTATCCAATAGATTCTGGCCCTGTTTTAAACATTTTCCTCCCTCATAGAAAAATCTCCCACATTTCTATGTGGGACTAGAGAAATGTGCCCTCTCAGAGGTACCAGCACACTCTCTACTTTTTGTAGGAAGAAAATCCATAGTGAATCTCGATGTTACCTGAGTAGGTCATTGCTACTAGGAAACCCCTGAAGCAAATAGCTCAGAACATTGCTGATAGCGGCAATGGTTGGCTGTGATAAAGACATATCTCGGAGAGTGAGCAAGAGTTTTGGGATTAGCTGGAATTCCCTCATCAGTTTTGCATTTTTTGACGCTTCACTGTAAGGGAAAGAACAATGTAATAAGTAAGAAAATAATTGTCATTCTTACTAAAAAGGATAAGCGTCTTACATTATGAATTATTTTTGGAGTCAATCATATCTATGCATCAATCTACAGATATATCAATTGAGAAATCTGCATGGCTGGTATCATATTGTACTATTTAATTCAAAAACACCCACATTTATTTACTTAGTTACCCCAATTATTATATCCAAACATATTTTTATTTGTTGAAACCTTTTATGGTTAGCTATTTTACATAGGTTCCTAATATAATGAAAGTCAAATGTTGGTTATCTCTTCTATGCCCCAATTCTGGATATCACTTCAAGAAATCCATTAAACATTTTGGAAGACAAGATCTGTTCATATATTTGTAGTTTCCATGACTGATTTCAAAACCAAGCATTATTCAAATGAGATTTTCAAGAGGTGCTGTATTTTCTGCAGAACTGTATATTTAACTACATATAGTTGTAGTGTGTATGTGTTTGTGTGTGTAAAGGTGTACAGTACATAATTATACCTAACTCTGTTCATATCTGTATTCAAAGTGCAAACATAGCACCTGTCTACAATATCTTAAAACAATTTTGTCTTTTCTAAGATTGCAACTGAATCAAAGCATTGGACTCCTCTACATTCTAAAATTTCATTTGGTGATTTAATCCAAACAACTGTGTGGCTTTAAACACATATATAGTTTATCATGAGATAAGATATCCTTCCTACTCCTCCATCACCTCAAAAAAAAAAAAAAACGCACAACAGAGAATTAATCATGTTGTATAAGAGCATTAAACAGGGCCACGGAACAAAATTTTCTGTGAATACTGATGGAGGGAAAAAACCCGAAGTGTTAAACTTCTTACACTGTTTATAAAACAATATTTATAATGTTACCTGGACTCAGTAAGAAGTTCGATGAAATGTTCAAATAATGAAAGGTGAAGTTCGTAGGGGGCATGAAGCCAAACCTGAAATGAAAAAATATTTATAATTTTTACATGCTGTTAATTTAGCAGATAACACTGCTACTGTCATAGATTCAGGCATGGGTAGAATGAATGGAGACAGTCTTAGTTGGTGAACTTTCAACTCTTTATTGCATAGCGACTTCTAACTTGTATAACAACAACTCTGCTTATATAGGTAATGCTAATGTTAAATAACCAATAGGAGCTTGTGAAATGCTAGCTCCAGTACCAATAAGAGTCCTTCGTTAAGGGCCAATCAGATTCTCAGAACCCGATCAATCCGATCTAGCCGCTTAACACCCAATCAGAAGTGCAGGGCCAGAACCCTGCACTTTACCCCAAGCTTGCCTTTATTCAATTATTTACATACATAACAGCTACCAAAATATTTCCCTGAAGTATATCCATCAGGAGTCAAGCCTGATTAATACTTCATCTTCATTCTAGATTTGCAAAATAACAATTCTTGATTCTGCTTTAAGATTCACTTTATGTCGTTCTGAAAAAAAAATACAGTCTAAATAACAGTTCATCGATTTACAGTTTTCCCTCATCAAAGAAATTTCCAGGTTAGGGCTGCTCACTGGTATAAGCGACAAAATTGTTTTATGTTTATTTTGATTGGCTCTGAATGTAACACAAGCCAAACTGATGAATATTATAATCAATTTTCTATTCCAAATTCAAAGATTTGCATGTTGTGTCTCCCCACTAAAATAGTTCTGAAGCAGAGGTAGTATTCAGCAGGTTCTGAGCAGTTCTGGAGAACCGGTAGCGGACATTTTGAGTAGTTTGGAGAACCGCCAAATACCACCTCTGACTGGCCCCGCCCCCATCTATTCTCTTTCTTTCAAGTCCCAGCTGACTGGCTGGGTCTTCTTTGGTTGCCCTGCACAGAAGAATGGAGCTGGAAAGCAGGTTAGTGGGGCAGGGAAGGAATGGCGATTTTGCAATAACCTTCCCCCAGGAGTGGAAAGGGAATGGAGATTTTGCAGTATCCTTTCCCTGCCACGCACACCAAGCCAAACCATGCCCACCAAGTCACGCCCACAGAACTGGTAGTAAAAAAATTTGAATCCCACCACTGTTCTGAAGGCTTTTATAGAAAAGTTATTATGATAAATATAATCGCACCCAACTCTGTTCGTATCTAATACTTTTCAATGAACTCAACAAATCTACTTCCAATTGTATCTTTCTTTTAGAACAAATTGTTAGTCCACATTACTGCAGTCTTCCTAATTTAATGTTGTTCTCCTGATGTGCTTCTGCTGTGAATCTCATATTCCCCAGCCAGAATGGAGGGGATGAGAACTGTAGTTCTTGCACATCTGGAAAGCAACAGAATGATGAATACCAACAATCTATTTCAATAGTTCACATTAAAACTGGTCCAACAAGGCGGATCAATGTTTATTTGCAGTACAGCTGTACAATACAGGTAGTCCTCGACTTACGACCACAATTGAGCTCAAAATTTCCATTAGCTGTTAAGGGAATTTTGCCCCATTTCACGAGCTTTCTTGCCACAGTTGTTAAGTGAATTACTGCAGTTGTTAAGTTAGTAAACATGGTTGTTAAGTGAATCTGGCTTCCCCCTTGACTTTACTTGTCAGAAGTTCACAAAAGATCATGGCAACCGTCATAAATATGAGTCAGTTGCCAGGCATCTGAATTTTGATCACATGGCCATGGGGAGGCTGCAACAGTCATAAGTGTGAAAAACCTTCGTAACGTACTTTTCCAGGGCCGTTGTAACTTTGAATGGTCACTAAACGAACTGTTGTAAATCAAGGGTTACCTGTATACCATATGCCCGTGATGGCGAACTTATGGCACGCCTGCTGGAAGTGGCATGCAGAGCCATCTCTGCCAGCATGTGAGCTCAGTTCCACTGTGCATGCGTGGATGCCTCCCACCAGCCAGTTGATTGTCGTGTAAGTGCTGTGCATGCAGGAGACATGCAGGGGGCGTAGGGATCATGAGGGGTCGTGCATGCATTGCATTATGGGTGCAGGCACACGTGTGAACAGCCACATGTGTGTGCGCACACACGCACGCACTTTCGGCACACGGTGACGAAAAGGTTAAGTCATCACTGCCATATGCCACCTGAAGCAAAAAAAAATCCAAGCTCAACAACCCGCTTTTCCCCTCCCAATAATACATGTTATCTTTCAAGCAATGCTATTACAACAGGTTTGCTAATTAATCTTTTATGGCTAAAGTTCAGAAATATTCTCAGTACCTCAAAATCGCAAAGCAGATCCTGGAAAGCAGTTGAATTTGGAATAATGGATGTTTCGTGTCCGCTATCCACTGTCCCCACTAAAGAAAAGGTGAGGTGCAGAATGTGGCTGTTCAAAAGACAACGCTTCTTCTTTAACAGCATGGCCAACAACTGGAAGCAGATGGAGACACATAGAGATATTGAAGCGTTCTGAATTTTGTAATCTCACAGAATTTTTTGCAGACAGACAGAAATATTCATTTCGTCCTAGCATAAAAAAACAGTCGGTCCCACAGCAAAGCTTTCTTTTGAAAGGTCCTTGGTGCTCTCTGAGCTTGGTTGCTTCCTTGCAGGCATTTCATTACCAAACTAGGTAACATCATCAGTGCCAGTAAGGAATGGGGCTTGCTCTCAGTTTACATTCTATAATATTATTACTATCTAGAATATAAACTGAGAGCAAACATACTCCTTACTGGCACTGATGATGTTATCTAGTTTGGATAAGGAAATGTCTTGCAAGAAAATAACCAAGCTCAGAGAGCACCAAGGAACCCTCATTTCAACCCTGACCTACAAACATTCTCCTTTCTTATGTAAAAAACTAGAACCTCCAAATTTATAGTAAATAGAAAAAAACCAGAAATGAAATTGAAAGTAACCCCAGCATAATAGGTACTGAGAAGTGAAAGAAGGAAATTATCTGATTCTTGCTACTGAATTGTTCAAAACCCATATTTTTCAGAAAGAAAGAAAAAAAAAAATTCAGTGGAGAGAAGGAAATGTACCTGCCAGGGCACTTTATAATTAAAGTCTCGTTTAGGTGAATGTATTTTTTTTTAAAAAAGGGCTGGCCTTTGAAAAAAAGGGTTTTTGCTTCTCTGGGTCCATTTTCTTGAAATTTCGGAAACCTTTTTGCTTTTGCATTCTGAGAACTAAATCATTTCTATATCGCGTACTAATAACATGGATGTATAATATGTACTTGTGTCATTAAATATGTATCTATATATTTATAGTACTAGCACTTAGATTTATATACTGCCTCACAGTGCTTTACAGCCCTTTCTAAATGGTTGAAAGTCAGCATATTGCTAGGTCAGGGATGTCAATCTCAAGTTGTCACGGTGGCGCCCCACGATGCACCACAACTATTTTCCCGCTTTGCTAAACCAGGTGGGAGTGGGGCCAGCGCATGACGCATCCGATCCATGGGCCACATGTTTGACAGCCCTGATCTAGGTCCTCATTTTACTGACCTCGGAAGGATGGAAGGCTGAGTCAACCTTGAGTCGGTCAGCATCGAACTGCTAGCAGTGAGCAGAGTTAGCCTGCAATACTTCCTTCTATAACCACTGCATCACCATGACTCTTCATATATTATATATAATATCTTATTATTATATGTTATGCCTTATTCTGATGGCAAATTTATAATTTAATTATTATTCTCATATTTTTTAACTTTTGGGAAGCCAGATCACCAATTGACATTATCATTAATCTGATCAAGTCAATTAAATTCTCGGTTCATTTGCGGTGGTGAAAAAGAAACCCACTTCTCATCCTGCCAACCTCAATTCAGAAGCTGAAGCTCATTCCAAATCATGCAAATATAGTTGCTGGATCACTGCAGGAGATGCTATCTGGCTTTGGATTAGAACAATAAACCTTTTTTCTTGTGATGGAAAAAACCTTCCCGTTTTGCAGGAGAGGCTTCTGCCATGTACCCGAATGAAATGTTACATTTTGCATCAATTATATAACTAAAATGAGCTCCACTAAATGTCCTTCAGCAGACACAGATGGTGTAGTGCCCTTGATCGCCCCAGAAATAAAGCTTCCCATTTGCTTCTCTTCGGGATCCTATGAGTGCTTCCTTTCAATCTGGCAAACACTAAATGTCTCTGCTGAGCTAGCAGCTGACCGTGTTGTGCTGCCTAAACTGTAAAGCCATAGCATCGTGCTGTCACTACTTGAAATTTTGCAATACAATTTGGTCAGGGAATTGCGCATTTTATCGACCTCAGAAGGATGAAAGGCGGAATCAACTTTGAGCCTGGTGAGATATGAACTGCCGAATTGCAGGCAGCCGGCAGTCAGCAGAAGTAGCCTGCAGTACTGTACTCTGACCACTGCGCTACCATGGCTCATGCAATGAATTTCACCCATATGTGGTCTGCACAAGCATTTTTGTCTATCTTTATTCGCACCTGGTAACCTTTGATTCTTTCCATTTCTTTGCTAGCGAGAGGGTTGCTCTTGACCACACAAACAAGGGCCTTCACGGCAGCGTAAAGTCCTTCTACGTCTGATGCCATGGCTACTAGGCCCAAAATAGCAGCAGCTCCACCAATGTATTGCAGGGTAGTCGCAACAGGTTTAGGGACAAATGTTCTTACCCCTGCATGGAGGTGGCAAAATGAAATGAAAACATCAGTTTTACAGGATAGTCATCAACTTAATTATTACTTCAAAAATAAACAGCATAAGTTTTAATTTCCTTTATCTTGCCTTTTTAAAAATAACAAATGGAAAAAAAAACGGTATCATATGAGTTTTTGGAATTACACTGCTCATCCTGTAGAGCAGGAGTCTCCAACCTTGGCTCCTGGAAGCCTGGCGGACTTCAACTCCCAGAGTTCCACAGCCAGCAAAGCTGGCTGTGGAATTCTGGGAGTTGAAGTCCGCCAGGCTTCCAGGAGCCAAGGTTGGAGACCCCTGCTGTAGAGGTTGCCAGCAATGGAAGATAAAGACAAATAATCAGTTCAAACTTTTTGTATTCATACTCCTATTAATATTAGGAATATTCAGATTCCAAATGCATATATAAAGGATCTTTTATGCAGGAAACAACAGGAGCTACAGTCCTTGTTTACCGACCATTCAGTGATGGTCAGAAGTTATGCCAGGGCTGAAACAAAACCTTCACAGCCCATTTACAAACTTTGCAACACCTCAGTCATGTGATTGCCATTACAGTAAATATACATTGTCCTATGTCTAAGCTGTTTCTTTTTCTTTTTTGCCCTTGCATAACAGAGACATTGGAGAGAAAGGTATTGCAAGAGAGTAAGCTGTTTTCTATACATCAAAAGCAAAGTGATTATGTCAAGGGACATTATGTCAGTGGGAAAGCAATCCCAATTGGGATTGGCAACTTGGCTGTTAAGTGAAGTGAAAATGTGACTGCTTACAATCTTACTTCCTTTCTTTACAGACTTGCAAAGATTGTCCATATGAGGATTGGCTGCAAAGTCACCTTTGTAACTGTGAATGGTTGCTGTAGGAGACAGTTGCTAAATAACAACTATCTGTAAAGTTTTGTGGTCAGGACTGGACATCTTTGGCAACTGAATGATCCCTCCTTAAATATTTGATACTGTAGAGTAATTTTTAATGTAACAGACTGCAGTAGCATTACATACTTGAGTAAGCATCATACAAAGCATTTATTAGTTTATTTTAATTTTTTCTCACCCAAATATCCTATCAAAGCTGCGCCAATGGTACGCGCAGGTCCATTTAAATGTCCTCCTGAATTGTGGAGCAGTTTTACTGGAGTGGCATTTTCGTGAGATGAAATAGCTAGCTAATGAGAAACAAACAAACAAAAAACTTTGTTGAGACAGAGTTTATAGGAACAATATTTTTTGAACATTTTCACAGATTGGCAAGAAAACACACTCCTCAAGCCTAAGAGAAGAAAGATCAGATATGATTCTGTGATTTACAAAAGCAGAAGAATAATACAAAGGAATTGTTTCCTTGTATAACGGAAGAAACGTTTTATTTTTCAGTTGGACAATATCAGAAACAATTTAGCAAACATCTTTAATTTCCCCAGATTGAAGATAAATACTTGGTAGACACTTGTCATCACTTACGCCAAGCTTCCAACTCTCACATCCAAACCTGTCGTTAAAGGGAATCATTCATTTCTAAAAGCTATGAGAAGATGTAGCATCTTAAGTATTAGTGAGTTATGGAGAAGCACACAATCAACAACTTCTCTTTTTTGGTACATAGCCTCTAAACAGACTGTTCAATTTTCTCAGCCTCTCTTAGAAAGCATCTCTTTCTCGATTGATTCATAAGCAATTTGTTTTTGGCGGGTTCCCATTATGCACCTCTATTATAGAAACATGTGTGGTAGTCTTTGGCTTACAACTATAATTTCCCTTGCCAAAATTTCCATTGCTAGGCACGACAGTTATTATGAGTCGTCATGGTGGCATAGTGGTGAGGATGCAGTACTGCAGGCTACGTCTGCTGCCTGCCGACTGCCTGCAATTTGGCAGATCGAATCTCACCAGGCTCAAGGTTGACTCAGCCTTCCATGCTTCTGAGGTGGGTAAAATGAGGACCCAAAATTGTTGGGGGCAATATGCTGATTCTGTAAACAGTTATTTATGGGCTGTAAAGCACTGTAAAGAGGTATATAAGTTTAAGTGCTATTGCTATTGTTAAGTGAGTTGTGCCCCATTTTACAACCCTTTTGCCAGAGTTGTTAAGCAAATCACTGCAGTTGTTAAGCCAATCTGGCTTGCTCCATTGACTTAGCTTGTTGGAAGCCAGCCAGGGAGGTTACAAATGATGATCACATGACCACATGACCGCACAACTTCATAAATACATGCCAGTTGCCAAGGATCCGAATTCTGAACACATGGCCATGGGGATTCTGCAGTAGTTGTGTGTGTTATAAATCATTTTTTTCAGAGTCTTGTAACTTCAAATGATCACTAAACCAAGTGGGTAAGTCAAGGATTACTCGTATATCATATGAGATTACATAGCCAGTATTCACTGCAATACTCCAAAGTGGAAATTAGCTGGAATAACCCATTTGTCCCTCCAAAGTATAAAAGAGGTTAAAAAAAAAAGGATACTTTTTAAACTACCTGGAGTCACCAAGAGTGAGTTGGATTGACATATAGCAATAGCAATAGCACTTAGACTTATATACTGCTTCACAGTGGCTTTACAGCCCTCTCTAAGCGGTTTGCAGAGTCTCTTTATTTTCCTCCCCAAAAACTAAGTCACATAGCTTCGTAGCGAAGCATGGGTATCCAGCTAGTTTTCTTAATGAAGAATACTTAATTACTTACGTACTTGTTCTTTGTTAACCTTTAGCTATGCACATCTCTTCAATCCTGGGATGCATCCATGTGCAGGCCCAATATACAAGCACAACCTATCATAAAAGATGCTGGTTGATCTGCTGACTCTCATATATTAAATATTGCGTGAGGTTTACTGATGGTTAAAGTTGAGTATTAGCAACATTTGTTGAATCAGTACTGAAAACTAACAAGTGACCCAAAAAAAGTTTTCAGCTTACCTGCTTGGCTATGGCCTTACTGTCCAATTTGTTATAAACTTTTCTAATCCTTGCTACCGTGAGTGAAGAAACAGAGAGCGCATAAAGGCCAAAAGATACTTTCTCCTCTGGGACCAATGAGGCTGGAGACGGACTGATTCCTTCTGCTTTGGAATCTTTGCCTTCAAACGAGAGAAAATTTCACCCGTGAGATGATATAAGTATAGATTATAAACCAGATGACATACAATCTTTAGACCAAATCTCAATCCAAATGGGAAATGCCCTAGGAGATTTCAGAGAAGGACAACGTTTCAGAATTAGCTTCTACAGGTAGTCCTCCACTTACAACAGTTTTCTTAGTGAATGTTCAAAGTTACAATCGCATTGAAAAAAGGGACTTATGACCATTGCAGCATCCCTGTGGTCTATTGATTTACATCACTGACTCACATTTATGGTGGTTGCAGTGTCCCGGGGTCATGTGATCCCCTTTTGCGACCTTCTGACGAGGAAAGTCAATGGGGAAGCCAATTTCATTTAACTAATTTAACAACTGCAGCGATTCCCTTAACAAACGTGGCAAGAAAAGTTATAAAATGGGGTAAAAGAAACTTAACAAATTTCTCTCTTAGCAACATAAAGTTTAGGCTTAATTGTGGTCGTAAGTTGAGGAATACCTGATTTGCAATATAGTTATAGTGCAGCATTATGGGTTAGAGAGAAATATTTAGCCTAAGATCTAGTCAATAAGGGCAACAATTCTAAAGCAAATCAAAGGTTCATCCTTCCAATACCTTGTTTGCTACTATAAGCGCAAATGCAATTGACTTCACAGTAACTAGAACTTTCAAACAAGTTGCCCTCCTTGCATGTAAATTCTAAAATTTATCCACGTCATGCATGGACCCTTAACAATACAGCTGTAGTTGCTATAATAAATGAGTTGCAAATTTCCCTCCTTTCCAATTGGCCTCACCCTACTCTGTTTTGCAAAGGCTCAGTTGTTTTCCTAATTAAAAACAAAGCTCCAGCAGCACGTTGGCCCAATTACAATTAGAGGGACTGTGTATGAAATACTAATTGTCCTCTCCCAACAAGGCAGAACTGCTATAAGAATGGGAAGGGTAAATCTCTGCTCCTGGTGATCCACCCAGATTCGATCTTGCATCATTATCCTGGGACATGTATATATATATGGGTTTGTTTTGCACCCATTCCTACATATAACTTTCTATCTGCAGAGTGGAAGAGCAAAACCTAAATGGTTAATTCTTAACATCTAAATTCAAACAACATACAGAAAACCTAAATAAATCATAGTTTTATAGGTAGTCCTTGCTTCCCGACCACAATTGGGACAAGCAACTCCACAGTTAGGTGCTCCGGTTGCTAAGTGAAAAAAATCATGTGACAACACCTGACTTAAAAGCAGCTTCCAACTTGTCATTAAGCAAATCACAGCAGTTGTTCATTAAGACATTATGTGATTGCAACTTGCAATCTCCCTGCTGTGTTGTCCATTACTTCTGCTTGTAGAAAGAGGGTTGTGAAGTGCACCAAGGACAGTTGTGACTGTAGGAAGCAGCAGTTACCATTGTAAATGACAACTTGCAATGTTGAAAAATTTCTGAACAAGGCAGTCAGTGAGCAAGGAATACCTGTATATTTTAATTAATTTGGGATTTGGTTCCGATTTGAATGTCACACAAAACCCATCATATAAACCTGAAGATTATATTTAGCTAGCAAGCATGATATGTAAGAACACACTAAAATGGCACATAAATTAAATTAATTAAATTATTAATGTATTTTTATGAAAATTTGATCTCTAAATATCGCTCTTTCCAAATGCATTGTCCTCAAATATTTAGGGCTACCGTTTCTAGTAGATGGAACTGGTAAGACCTTTGGTCAAAATATCAATTAAATATTTCTCTTTAGAAACATTTAAGGCTAGCTCAATACCCATGCTTCACTACAAAACTATATGGTCAGGCTTAGTTTTGGGGGAGGAAAATAAGGGGAAAAAAATTCTGCCTCTGCCTACCAGCATCCATCGGTATTCATCTGGTTAGCGTCCTGTCAGTGTGTGAGAGAGTTGAGGGCTGTTTGGAAAGTGAAACAGTATTTGCTGTGTGAGCAAGAAGGAAACAGCAAGGAGCCTGGGCGTGGCTTAGCTTAACTGTTCTGTACTAAAGCTGCTTGGTACTGTGAAACTAAAACTGAAACTCCTCTCCTCTGCTTGTGTTTTGCATATGGAAGAGATTTCTTTTCAGGTGGAGAAGAACTCCTTAGTATCAGAGCGTGTTAATAATAATATAGGAAATACTAATGCTCTGATGGTCATTTTGAAAAATCCTTTGTTAGTGAGCACCTAGAAGCTAAGAGGAACATACGTTCCAAATTTCAAGTTTGTAGGCTTTACAGTTATGGAGATTTTGTGATGATGCGGGAGTGGTATAGATTTAGGCCAAAAAATAGTATAATCTCTTCATGCCAATATCAAGAATGGGTTAGCTGTCTCTTGTCCAAGGAGAAAATTAAGAAAGGGATAACATTCAGGGGGAAAAATATTTAAAGGAGAAAGATTGTTTATTTGATAAACACTGATCAAACCGTGATTATTATAAAGAATAATTTACAAAACTTGTTTTTCACATAATCTCAGAAACAACTAATATCACAATTTCAAACCTTGTTTACCCAGAAGCCTCTCTGCGTCACACCTAGTAAAATCAGCAGTCGAGGCTGGATGAAACTCTCTGCTGTACATCTTCCTCTTTTCATCCTGAAGCCCAAACTAAAATATTTTTGAGGAATAGCTTCTTGCCCCTTTACAAAATCCTGTCAAGATACTATGTTTTTTGGGGGAAAAAAAGTTATACTGTCAAAAGTCATATTTTAAAAAAAGATATTTAAATTATGATTTGTTTTTACTTACAAGGCATATATACAGCTTGGAAACTTCCAACATAGTTTGGGCCAAGTTCATAAATTGTGCTAATGCTTGATGGAGGTAAGACTTCTTCCAGGAAATGGGTTGGTCCCAACCGCCAAACGAGTGATGAGAGCTGTCGCTGGGCAGGCGGTGTGCCTATATAGGCATAAACTGTACTAACTATTGGTGGATTGGCACAACTTGAACCGCCAGGACTACTGTGGATATAGTGAAACTGTAAAATACATTAATGCAAAGACTATAATTCCTATTCTATAGACAAATAAAGTTACATGCTCTACCCTATGATTAATCCCGATAGGCCAGAGACGGCTAACGTTTTTGTTGTCACGTGCCGAAACTGCACACGCATGCCTGCACCCATAATGCAATGCACACACGCCCCCGCGCTCCCCCGCTCCCTGCGCATGCGTGTGGGAGCCCCTGCACCCCCGTGTCCTCTGCGCATGTGCGCGCCGCCTCCCGCATGCACCCTGTGCATGCACGGCAGATACCCGAAAATCAGCTGGCTGGCGGGAGGCACACACGCATGCACAGTGGAACTGAGCTGGGACGACAGCTTGTGTGCCGGCAAAGATGGCTCTGCAAGCCACTTCTGGCACGGGTGCCATAGGTTCACCATCACGGCCATAGGCTGCCACCAAACCCTCTAACCATTTTCTACTATCTTGCTCCGTGTACATAAGAAATCCATAAAACTAGCATCATATGTAGCTAATTTTGACATTTCTACGTGCTAAGAAAGGAAAGAAATGTTTATTCAGGCTACTGTCCAATTAGAAATATACATAATCTAATTATAAACGTCTTAATCTGATGAAATCTGCATGCATTTAAGAGAGTAAATATGCTATATAAACATATCTGAACTTTCAGATGTATTTAAGGAGATAAATTTATTTATTTCTTGGCATCAGACAACACCACTGAGGATAAGAAATACAGATAGTTCTCTCTATATTCCCCTCTCTCCCCACTCCACGGCACCCACAATTTTCTGCACTCCTTCATTTTCATGCTGGAAGAAAGGAAGAAGCAAGGTGCCTGTCAGGCTCAAAGAATTAGGACCATTCATGAGATTGCAGCATAACCCACAAAAATCTGATCAACTAACGTTCAATACTGCATTAGTACCAGATAAGGATCAATGGAATTCAGGAGGAATTGGACTTAAAAGCATTTATGGTATCGTAACAATTCTAAGCTGATGCTGCACTTAACTCTGCTCCCCAGTTCTGTCTGCTCTTTTCTTACAGTGCCCTCTGTCACACATTTTGATATATTTAATCTAATCTGTTACTTTATAGGGAGATCATTAATCTCTCCTAGGGAGTAACAGGAGGCAAGATTTCCTCCTGATTGGATTAATGTGAAGAAGTTCTTTCATTTCATCCATTAGCACAGGGCACCTTTTACCTAAAGAAAATAGTCAAAGAAAATAATTAAATTCCTCCTTCTTCAGTTTTGACTAGGTGGGAGGGAACGGACCAAATTGTGGATTTGCCCCCATTCTATGATATCTTGGGCATTAAACAACCTGTTTTTTTAACCCTCATACAAGTTCTTTTACATGGACTATATGGGGGAAAATTGGATATTTACAATTCCCCTATTCCTCTTGTGAATTAGGCTTGTGGTACTGGATGGGGTGCTAGTGTCTGATGCAATCTACCTTTGGTTCTAATATTCTGCATGCTGTACAAGGATAAGCAACTGGATGAAACATCCAAAGGAAATGAAAGCTATTTGTCCTTTTGGTGAAAGACAAACAGAATCTATTGCTATTAATTCCATGTTTGCAGGACATTGGGACAGGAAATTCTGGCAGCCAGAGCAATAACTCTGACTTGACTTACATACAAAGATTTTATGGGGGAACTTAAAGCAGAAAAAGTTATTCTAACTACTAAACAAACTTATCCCTCCTAATTCTGAGGAACTACAAACAAAACTTTTCATTTCTCAGAAATGCGTAAGAAAACATCTGTTCACATCATGTCAAACAAAACAAACAAAATGTTAAAAAGTTATGATATTTATGTAGTTACTTACCAAGCACATCTAAATTATATTAAAGTAACCAAAATATCTTTACAACCCCCAAGGCATGTCACAACTTTGGAGCACCCCTAATATTTGGAAATTGAAAGCTGAAAAGCATGTCCTAAGTCTCATATATCACATAATTATCACTGCTGTTTTGGTATATCTACTCTTCATTTTCATTCATTTTTAAAGAGCATGTTTTGCAACATTGCACAACATACTACACAGTATTAGGAAATTACAGCCACTGTTTTACTTTATTTGAAGTTCATCTCATAGTTAGAATATTTCTTCACACGTGCTGTGCTGGTCCCTTGCATTTCTTTTACATGAAATAGACCAGTGGTCTCCAAACTTGGCAACTTTCAGACTTGTAGACTTCAATTCCCAGAATTCTGGGAGTTGAAGCCCACAAGTCTGAAAGTTGCCAAGTTTGGGGACCCCTGAAACAGACAAACCAGATACCAGTACAAGTTCAGATGAAGTTGAGCTTTATGAGTTTTTATTTATTCCACAATGTTAATTCTAAACATTTTGCAATATTGTTATATTAGACCACCACATGGCATGATTTTCTACTTGATTTTCTGTAACTTGTAAAAGTGTTATGGTTTTCCAGACTAGGATATTCTTCTAAGCCACTCAATTTGATATGGATTAAGCACTGATATCTTTTATTCCATGTATGCATTTAATGAGTCAATTATGGTTTTTTTAAGAATAAGGAGAGCAGCAAACAATTCTTCTTCAGGTTGGACTAGAGAACCAAACAGAACAGCACAAAAAGCGTGAGAAATCTTTTTAGAGATGACCAAATAATGCAGCTCTGATTTCAGAAAGCAAGATTCCATTTTCATATGAATAGCAATTACCTGTGATACAAGGACTTTGATGTTGCACACAACATTATCATGCAAGTTTTGTCATTTTGACAAAATCTGGGCTTGCGACAGAAACCCCTGGCAAACATGAACTTAATGTCACAAAGTGAAACAATATCAAAGCTAAAGGTTTCCCCTGTCTAATCGTGTCCAACTCTAGGGGGTGATGCTCATCTTAGCTAAAGGAGTGTTGTTCGAAGACACTGCTGTGGTCATCTGGCCAGCATGACTATATACCAAAGCACACAGAATACTATTACCTTCCCACTGGAACTGGTACCTATTTATCTACTCACGTTTGCATGCTTTGGAACTGTTAGATGGGCAGGAGCTGAGGCAAGCAACGGGAACTCATCCCATCACGTGGTGCTCGGGTCTCAAACCCGGGCTGTCAGCTTTCTCAGTGTCTTTAACCGCTGAGCCATTGCATCCCTGAACCAACATAGAGCAACTACCAACAGCATTTGAGAATATATACCATCACACATATTTTCTAGTAAGGGGTAGGAGCTATAGACTTTGAATTTACCTTTACTGTATTAATCAGCTGTCCATCAATGTAAAGTGCAGCAGTACTATTTTTCAGCATGCCTTTGCTCATTACCAGAACCATGTGATGCCACTGGCCTTCCACTATGTGGTCACCACAACGAAAACGAGCACAACAGGGCAGAATCTCATAGCAGGAGGACTCCTCATTGAAGTCATCAGCTGGAGACAAAAGAAGATTGAATGAGAGTTTCAGCTGCCAAAGGTATATTGCCAATGGTCAAACCTAAAATAGTTTGATATGCACAATTCCCCATTAAAAATAATAAACCATGAACACGGAACTCTGATTTGGCTTCAGATTTATCAAATCAAAACATTAGAAAATCAGTGTACAAAGCAGTTAACCACTTGAATGTTTGCATTTAGCAACACCATCACAATAAAGAACCAGATACAGAAAAGAATCAAAGTTAAGATTACATCAGAATTAATAAATGTATATTAATTTTAGTAGACTATCCATTTTCATTTACTAGGAAAGCCGTTTGGAAGAGAATCACAGGGATTGAACTTTCACTACTAGCAACATTAAAAAATTGCATTTGGCTCAAATGTCTTACAGGTAATTATCAACTTATGACTGGTCGTTTAGCAATTGGCTAAAGTCATGACAAACTTCCATGGGGTACTTATAACCCAGTTTTGAAGTACCTTCAGCCAACTCCCTGTGTGGTCAAGACTCCATGTTTGGCGCTCAGCACAACTGTCAATTTTATATATATATATATATATTATTTTTGCAGAAAGTAAGTTATAAAATTGAGTCAGTCCTGTGGGTGAGCTAATTTATAACCATCTTGACTTACGACCTCATGGCAAGCTCCATTTTGGTTGCAAGTTGAGGACAACCTGTTTAAAACTATTGTAGCACAAGGGGAAAATTAGCTGAAGAACCACTTCATCATACTTGGGTTCAATTTCAATAATTGCAAATTCAGGGTGCTCAACAAATTAAGACTTCTGGTTTACAATCATAGTTTGTAGAAGCCTTAAAAACTTTTCCAGCTAATTGCTTATTCCCCCATTGTTTATTCATGTTTTGTTGGAGCAGGAATGTTATTTTGAAATGAAGCTTGATTGTCCTAAAGTGAAAAAAATATTGATGAAAAATTGATGAAATATAAGAACAGGCAGGCTGGTTCTTACCGTAATTCTGAAGTAGTTCTTCTTTAGTTGAAACAATAAGGGTTCGGTCTTTTACTGAAAGGACGATAGCAAGACATATATAGTGCTGTTCAGAGCTGTTTGCCCGCCTTACAATTGTAAGTAACCTAATGGGATGATAATTTGGGGCTATGCTAAAATGTTCCACACAAAACCAACTTGAAAAGCTTAATCCAGATGGAGGTGGGAAAAGACGCTCTCCTGTAAGGGAAAAATGACAGGAAATTCGCTATTAACTCTTTCTCCAAATTCTTTACGTATCTAGCTTAAATATTTTAATCTTGCAGCTGTCTACTTACCTGGATTCTATGAATTTCTGGAAGTGGTAAAAATAAAAATATTACTAATTTAAACAATCTAATACTAATTCTGCTTTAGATCACTTTTTTCAAAAATGCATCTTACTGATGCATGTTCAGTCATCATGTATTGTGGGCTACTCATACATGATCATATAATAATAACAAATTAGTATAAAAATGTTGTCCACATCAAATATAAAACGTGAAAGAATATGAAATTAAGTAATTCATTAATGCATCTGGGAATCATTGCTCACACTTCACAATTGCTATTGAATAGTAAATATAGATGTGATATATATTCAATCACAATTTTTTTTAATGATACTTATTATTTGTTTTGACTGCTTGCAGCCAATTACTAAATATTTTCTTATATTATTTCCTAGTGTATAAAGGGAAGGGAAATGTTGAGACACTGCATTAAAAGCTTCCTCCTTCCCTTCCTTCCATTTATATACAACCTATTTTCTGCAGGCTTCTGGTGATTTACATAATCACATAACTCGTTCACCCAATTGTTAGAGGGTTCAGCTATGCTCTAATAATCAGTTAAATTGAGTTGTTGTAACTCTTCTACCACTTTACTCTGCTTATGATTCTCACAATATAGTGGAACACTGGCATTTTGCCTTCATGAGAAATATAACCAAAAAGGGGTCATCAGAAGATTATTCTGTTAAAAAAAATACTATCCTGACACTAAGGTAAATTTACAGGTCCTAGTATGAAGTTATATACCAGGATCTGAAATTCAAGGCCCGGAGGCCAGATCCGGGCCGCAAGGTGCTTAGATCTGGCCTGGGGGGAGGGGGGGGCGCTACCTGAAAACATTGAAGGACTGGCTCGCAGTGCCTCTGCCAGCGAAAATAGAGCTCAGGTGGGCTTCAAGCAGCCCTCCCAAGCTCCATTTTCGCTGGCAGAGGATTGCAGGAATCTGTCACAGCCAAAAACGGAGATCGGGAGCCCATTTTTGCTGGCAGAGTACTCGGGCCACCATTGGTGCCTCCAACATAAGTGATGGAAGTTGGCCATGCTCACCTCAGCCTCCCGAGGTCAAACACATCCCTGATGCTGCCCTCAATGAAATTGAGTACGACACCCCTGTTATATACTAAACGTGAACATGAAGATATTACATTGCTACTCTCAGAAAACAATACACAAAAAAACCTCTATATAAGCAAGCCAGAGATGAGGAACTATGGCCCTTTTATGACTTGTGGACATCAACTCTATGAATTTCTGAGTCGGTATGGCTGGTTCACATGTCATAAAACAACCATAGTTTCCTAACCCTGATCTAAGCAGACAACAACCAAGGACTTACCAGTTCCAATTCCACTGACTACAGTGCCATCTATTAGTCCTGTAGTAACAACATTATTGGTTGGTGCATTGTGAGGTGCCAAACTAGGTAAGAACAGGCAACTATGAAAGAGAGATGAATGAATTGGAACAGTTTCTGAACAATAAATGAAACCAACAATATATACAGTAAATTAGATCAAAAGTTAGCTCTTTTGCAAATTATCTGGACTAAAAATGATGACAGTAACATCAATACATTATTAAAATTCTTCTGTTTGTCTGTTTGTAACCTTCAGTCAGGAGAAACAGTGCATTATGGGGCAATTAACATACTTCAAGTGGGCCAACTTAAAGATCAAAATTTGGATATTTGGCAACTGGCATGTATTTATGATGTCCCAGGGTCATGTGGTTGCAACGTCCCAGGTTCATGTGATCGCTTTTTGTGACCTTCTGACAATGGAGAAGCCAGATTCACTTAACAACCATGTTAGTAATTTAACAATAGCAGTGATTCACTTAACAATTGTGGAAAGAAAAGCAGTTAAATGGGTCAAAGCTCACTTAACAATTGTTTTGCTTAGCAACGGAAATGTTGGCCCCATTGTGATTGCAAATGGAGGACTACCTCTATCTCTGAAATGATGACCGAATGGATGACAGGTTGTCAAGCCAGCAACATATTATAGTAAATTGTACATCACCTAGATTTTTTTTGAAACTATATATCTTTCTTGATTTTTTTTTTTAAACAGTAAAATATAAACATGTTTTTTGTACTACAAGATGCACCGGACAATAAGACGCACCTTGGTTTACAGGACAAAAACAAGAAAAAAATGTTTTTTTGCCTCTGCGCATCCCGTTTTTGCCCTCCCTGGCATTCAGAAGCAGTCTGCAAAAACTGGACCCATGGAGGCCTCTAGAGGCCAAAAACAGGCACATTTTTGGCCTGCAGAGTGCTTCTGGACACAGGAGAGGCAAAAATGAGACATATAGAGATTTTGGGAGGCCAAAAATGGGCCTGTATTCACTGTATAAGATGCACAGACATTTCCACCCACTTTTTTTGCAGGGGAAGTGTGCCTTATAGTCTGAAAAATACAGTAATATCGTTGCTTTTAATGTTCTTAACTTTTTATGTTTTAACTGTATATGTAACCATAAGCCGTCCAGAGTAACCCTATGGTAAAATGGGCAGTCAATAATTTTTTATAAATAAATAAATAATATAAAAGGAAGAAAGTGAAGGGGATAAAATGGTAATACATTTTATAAATAAATAAATATGAAAGGAAGAAAGCGAAGGGAATAAAAATGGTAAAGTTAAAAAACACTGACAAAAATACATAAATCAAACAGGCTTAAGTTGCCAAGGTTGGAGATCCCTGGCCCACAGGACCTTCTCCACCAACAATTGCTCAAAAGTGGCCACATGGTTTTCTTGCATTTTGAGGGGGGAAACAGTAGAAACTTTCCCGTAAGCCTAAAATAAAACTGTCATACTTTAAAACTGATAAATAACACCCATTCTCTCAGTTGCACCCACATGCATGATGTTCCTTCATCGTTTTGCATCACTGTACCATTTACTGGACCCAAAATATGTTTTCCCGCCTCCCATAAATATTTCCAAATGTCAGGAGGCATTTGCCATTTATTTTCCACCTGTCTGTGTACATTTGTCTCCATTCTGGAAAGTGAAGTACTTGCTGATGTTCTTTGGATACAAGACCCAAGGTTAATAAACCATGGGAAACATCAATCAGATACAGCTACGTCATTCAAAATCAAAGTGCGTGTGTGTTGGAGGAAGATTCACACAAAAAGATGACACAATGACACATTGTGGATTTACATCACAATTTTGATGTGTAATCACTGAGCTAGAATTACATCCAAGGATCCTATCTCCCCCACACACACACCTTTTTTTTCTTTCTTTCTAAAGACAGGAATAAGAATATTTTAAGGAGACAATTCAATATTTCAGCAAGTGAAATACCAAACGTTATAAACTCACATTATGCTTTCACGGTCTAAATTTCTTTACAGACCAGTACATCAAAAATCCAAGCAATTTCTGGGTACAATTAATTTTAAGAAGTAGTAATCATAAAAACAATAATATTCATAACATTAATAATGATCACATAATAATAATAGTATTTGCTTATTCATTTTAGTGAACCTTCCTTATGAAATTAATCATTCCCTTATGCTTTTAAATTTCTAACTGCTGTTTTTGCTTGTTATCCATTGATAAAACAAATCCCATGTTAAAAAGTATTTAGTTTCTCCCTTCTCCTTAATTTTAAATGTTAATCTATCCATTTCTGCACATTCTATTTTTTTTTAAATTACATTTTCTTCTGTAAGAATCTCTTCATTTTTTTTCCACTGTTGTGGAAATACAATTCTAGCTGCTGTTAAGACGTGTAAAATTAAATCCGAGCAATTTCTGTAAACCATATAATGAATTATACTGAGCTTTCTGTGATCACCATGTGCCTTTCCAGACTTAAGACAACTGGATACAAGGGCCACTTTTAGTGGGGAAAAAATGTTGTAATGCATAAAAAATAATGCTTTCTGGGATTATCTTAAACTTTGTTCCAGAAGAATGTGTAACATCAAAAGCAGCCTTCCATGTCACATTTTATGGTTGTAAAACCAAAACCATCCCCTTAAACCTCCATGAAGAACAATGAATTAAGATAAAAGATTTTGCGAGACCTTACCCGAACCCTTCAAGAGAAGTGTCAAATTCAATAAAGGCAGGTGTAACGGATGATCCATGAAGTCTAATATCATGTGGGGTTGTCATAGAAACCAAACACTTTACTCTTGTCAGAGGCACGGTGCTTCCTTCGGCTGGCTTCAAAAGGCTCTTGCTAATCCTGTAGTGGCTATCTTCATGTAAACTGAACACACAGTCAGTACCAAGCCCTTCCATTGATGTAACCATACTATCTATAGTAGAAATTAAGAAAAAGAGGTGTAAAAAAGAATAGCTGTGTTAATAGCAAATGTGAAAAAAGGAAGAGGTTGAGCTAACAGAGAAAGGGGGGAAAAATAGGTTTGTTGCTTGATGCTAAGTCTCACGTATTCCGATTCACATATTCTACATGGACTAGATGGTTCTAAAAATGATAGACTGGTTATAAAATCAGTCCTCAAAATCATAATGGAAGTTATAAAAGTCAAGGCTATCCTTAATAGACAAAAGAGCCGAAAAGCCATTTATATAATTGAAAGCGTTTAAAATTTTAACTGGCAAAATTCCAATGAAATCATTCACTGAAACAGACTCAAACCCTCTCTATGCCAGTTTAATTGGGTTGTGAATTAAATGTTAAGATATTCATCTAGTTAATTCTCACACTGTCGAAGAAAATCTATCTATGTAGTCATTAAGAGAGAATATCAATTGATGGCATATAATCAACCCATCAATCATTGCACATCTTAATGACACACAGTAGCATCCAAATGTATTTTAATTTCCACAACAATGTAGAGAACTACAATTCTGATTCAGCCCTCAAAGAAATCCAGTTTGACACCCCTGTGCTAGAAGAATCCCAGATGCGTGAACCCTTACTTCTCATCTCTGGTTCATAACTGAGTGAGCTCGGTTTATGTACATGATACCGTTTCAATAGTTTTTTATCCCAGGCTCCACAATTCAGAGGATTTCCCAAACGTAAAAATTCCCTAAAGAAAAATGGAGAGATAAGAGAAGCTTCAGATTATTCTACGTTGCTTTTAACTTTAATCTTTAATCCCTTAATCTAAAGGCTTTCACTCAAACTCTAATGAAATTTTTAAAAACCCTGAAACTAACCAACGTACAAACACATTAAAAATGTCAAGTCTTTACTGTATATAAACGCATCAGTTACAATTATTCTTCTATTGTTATTTTTCTTATTTACAAAATTTATAAAGTACTTTTTTGTCATTAGATAGAAAGCAAAAATCATGAATCGAAAATTGAAAACAATTTTCTTTCAATTTTCTTCTTTGTGGCAGCCCCTGAGATATTGGAACACTGCAATCATGTCCCTCCGAGTCATTAAACAAGACATACCCAATTAAACTAGACATACCTAGTCCCTCATGTGCCTCTTTTCATTAAACTAGACATACCCAATTCCAGCTACCGTTCTTTGTATGTTTTAGCCTCCAGTCCCCTAATCATCTTGGTTGCTCTTCTCTGTGCTCTTTCTGAATAACAATCTGAACTGAGCCAAACTTTCTCACTTACCGCAGCACCATCGGTTCTAATGCTTGAGAAGCCAACCTTTCAAACATCCTTTGGAGAGGTGGATGCAAAGAATGGTCCTCATCCGTAAGAGCAGCACTGCATTTCTGCAGAAGCCGAGCATGAAGCCCGGCTTCGCACATAACTTGTTGATTCCTTTCAGTATGTACAAGAGATTGCAAGATGTTGGCCACTGCAAGCTGGAGATCCAGTGCATGCTATAAATACAGAAAGCAAAAACATTGTGTTTGAACATCTACCTGTATATTATTGTCAAACTCAAGGCCAGGAAGCTGGATCTGGCTTGTGGGGTGCTTAGATTTGACCTACAGGGCCACCCTGGAGACAGCAGAGGACTGGCCTACAGTGCCTCTGCCAGAGAAAATGGAGCTTGAGATGCCCACGCACAGCCTTCCCGGGCTCCATTTTTGGTTGTGATGGCCTCCTCTAGCCCTCTGGCAGCAAAGATGGAGCTGGCGGGGGCATGTATGTCTCCCCCACAGCTACGTTTTCACTGGTAAAGGGCTAGCAAAACAAACTAAAAACAAAACAAAAGGAGAAATGTTGCATTTCTCTTTTGCATTTGAGCATGCAATAAGGGACATATTATAAGGGACATAAATAAGTCTTGCCTTAACATTGGCCACCGTGAAAATATTTACAGACCCCCTCACATCCCGGGCATAAACTGTTTGTCAGGGTTCCGGCAGTTACTCCAATTAAATCATGAGCCTCGAGCCACACACCCAAAACTAAAAAAAGATTTATCTGAAGTTAACATTCTACCTCTGGCATTTACCTGGGCGTAGCCAAGATACGTAATTCTGAGATACATAATTCACTGTCACCCTTGATCCTGCTCCCCCCCCCCATGTATCATCCAATGAAAAACAATAATAGCCAAGAGTCATCAATCATGCTCTCCAATTAAATTTTTGCATGGCAGAGACTTCAGTTATCTAATCAGTCTTTGAAGAAAATACAAATGGAATATACTTTCGATTCCACACTGCTGCTCGTTTTTTGAAACTCCCCTCCCTTCTTTCTATTGTCAACTATAACACTATTAAGTGTTGTACCTTGTGATTCTTGACGAATGTATCTTTTTTTAATGTACACTGAAAGCATTTGCACCAAGACAAATTCTTTGTGTGTCCAATCACACTTGGCCAATAAAGAAATCTATTCTATTCTATTCATAGGTGTCCCCAACATGAGTGACGTCGAGGTGGCCATGTCCACCCTGGACACGCCTACCCATCCATGCCCATCCCAGACCCCCAAGGTCAAACATAACCCTGATGTGGCCCTCAATGAAATCCGAATTTGACATTTCTGTTCTAAAGTGTACATTATTACTCGAACAATAGATATAGATCAGAAATGAAAATTTTATGCTGGTTACCAGCCATGACATTAACTCTAAGTAAAACAGGCAGACACAGATTCCCAACACATGTTGAAAATATATAGGACAACACCTGGAAGGAGATGTTTTGGAGAAAACCAATAGGATAATTAACTTTTTTTCCTCTAAACATTATGTCAGTGTGTAACCATGTTGTTCCAGGTGCCAATCAAAATACAAACTTTCTTGGATAAACTGAACTAGTAGTGTTAACAGATTCCAGAAAGCAAATATGTCCTAAGATTTAAGTTCATTATGTTTATAGCATTGTTTCTCAACCTTGGCCATTTTTAAGATGAGTGGATTTTAACTTGCATCATGCTGGCTGGGGAATTCTGGGGACTGAAGTTCACACATCTTAAAGTGATCAAGGATGAAGACCCCTGGTTTATAGAATAGATAGATAGAATTCTTTATTGTCCAAGTGTGATTGGACACACAAGGAATTTGTCATAGTGCAAATGCTCTTGGTGTACATAAAAGAAAAGATACATTCATCAAGAGTCAAGAATCATAAGATACAACACTTAATAATAGTCATAGGGTACAATAAGCAATCAAATCATACTAGGAAACAGTCAATATAAATCGTAATATTATAGAAATTATTGGAATGATACACAATGAAGCAATATTAAGACTCTCACTTCTGGCTGTATAGTTGACCCAACAGAGACCACAAGATCCAGCATAGCCAGCATAGCTCCAGGATGGATAATAACGGCATCCAGATTTTGCAGTAGTATAGTTCCTTTGTGTAACTTCGCATCAGTGGCATTTTTGGAAGGAAACACTGAAGATGCTGCTGACACTGAATGATACGCATGTCTAAAGGCGACAAGGAAAAATGACAGCATTAGACTCTTCTTTCAAAGAGTTGAACTAAGTGCTGAATATTTCAAGTTCAAATAATCATAAACTTCATCTATTAATATACAATGATGTTTTTACTACTGTAAATGTCTTAATTTTTTTCTTTTCCATACTAACTTGCACCTTCTCTTATTTTTACAAGCATCACAGGATATTTTTTTCCAGAATATTTTTTTGCCCTAATAATTATATGTCAGCTAGTCCAGATGAGCTATAAACCTGTCTGATAAAAAAGAGGACATCTCATTTAAGAATATTCTCAAATCATCCAGGTCATTGGTTCTCCCAAAGATGCTTCTTCCAAAAAGCAACTGGACTTAAAATATTTCGCTTTCTCATCCAAGAAGCTTCTTTAGGTCTGAACTGAAGAAGATTCTTGGATGAGAAGCAAAACATTTTCATCGCAAAACAAAACAAGAAAATCCAGTGGCTTTTTGAAAAAAAATACTTTTGAGAAAGGAACATTTTTTCTTTTATCCAACTGGATCGAAAAGGAAGCTTGCATATCATTACCATACTGTGTATTATATTCTGAACACAACACAAATACAGGTAGTCCTCGACTTACAATCTTTCATTTAGGGACCATTCAATAGTACAAGAGCGCTGAAAAAAGTGAGTTATGGCTGTTTTCCACCCTTGCAACATCCGCATGATCCTGTGATCAAAATTCAGGTGACAACTGGCATGTAGGTTTTTTTGTACTTTTATTCTCTTCATTTATAATTCTTAATAAAATTATTTCAAAAAAAAACCAACCACAGATAATGTTCTGACCCAGCTCCCCAAGCACGACAAACCCTCTGATGTGAACTCAAAAGATTCCTTTATTAGGAATGCTGGCAGCCACGGCAAAAAGTTTTTCTCTCAGGCTGACAAGTGTGGCCGGCCGGAAGACGAATAGTTGTCTGCCATACCTATTCATCTCCGCCCCCTGCCTTTTATTCCCAGAACTAAGGCGGGGCTTCGCTATTAGCAGTGGCTCTTCCTTCCCAAGGACTGGCCCATGGATTTCCACTGCTCTCCTCTCCTCTGCCTTCTGCGCAGCTACGCGTCAGGCACGGCACCCAGCTGTTCCTCCTCCTCATCAGCCACCTCCAGACCTGGGGGCTGTTGACCTTCCATCTGAGGTTTGACGGACGGCCCAGGCTCTGCCTCTGTCTCTCTCTCTGACAGTTCCATTCCATCTTCCCCCTTGGAGTTCCCAGGTTGTCCTGATGCTGAACCTGACTCCCACCCTTCCTCCTCCTCCTCTGAATCAGCTGCTGGAGGGGCTGGTGGCCAATAGGCCACAACAGAAAAGGAACACATGGATCAATGAACAATGAACACAGAATTCTCACTCAAAACACAAATGACCAGGCTAAAATTATCTTACTTAGGATGCACAGGCTTAGTTCTTTGGAGAAGGCTCTAATAATGGGAAAGGTGAAAGATAAAGGGAAGAAGAGATGGCCACCAATGTTAATGAGTGCATAGTTTGAAGATCTGTAGGACCAACTTAGGGGCAAATAACCATGGTATATAATGGTATATAATCAAGCAGCTTTGTCTATTTTGTTTCAGAATAGTCGCTACAACTTTAAAAGCACAACTATAATGACGTGGGAAAATACCCAAACAAACCTGAATACCATACATACATACATACATACATACATACATACATACATATATCACATCTGCTAATTTGATCTGAATACCCCAGAAACATCCATTTTAATTGGTAAAAGATCTTTAGGTTCTTAAAAATAATTTATTTGTATAGAATACATGGTCCCAGGGTCATGTGAACACCATTTGTAACTTTCCTTGCTGGATTTTGACAAAGTCAACAGGGGAAGCCTGACTCACTTAACTATCAGATGATCGACTTAACTGCAGTGATTTGGTTAACAACTGTGTCGAAAAAGTTCGCAAAATGGGGCAAAAACTCACTTAATAACTGCTTAGCAATAGAAATTCTGGGCTCAACTGTGGTTATAAGTCAAGGACTATCCATAACATGAAGAATGACGTATCTTACACACCTCTTTTTACAAAGTATGACCATATCATACTAGATGACATTATTGCACATGTAGCTCTATAAATGTGTAATCCAGATAGCAGTTTTCACAGAATCTTATGCAAACAAACAAACAAACAAACAAATGCCAGTCCTATCATCTTTTCATTCAGGGCTCAGCAACATGTGGTCATCAGAAGGCCTATAATGAGATGTACTGAAAACTAAAAACAATTCCTGCCAATTTTATGGGAAAACATGGGAAAACAGAATTGTAGCCATAAAAAGTAGGGTATATCTCAATTTTAAAAACAAAGCATCTGCCCACCACTGACCTAATGTGGTTATGTGTTGTTGTTGGTTTTTTTTTTTTTGGGGGGGGGGGTGGTATGAAGTCATTCTTTCTTACTGTAATTTGTCTGAATTATCACAGTTTCCCCACCCCCCAGCCCAAAATACATTTGCTCTGTAAATAACCAAGCCCAATTTGATGGCATCAAATTAATCTCAAACTGATTCTGATCTCTGCCTGGGCACTTTGCATCATCCTAAAAGTTTGCAGGACTGTATCGTTTCCATTTTTCCTCTGTCAGCAACATAGTCGGCACATATTAAATATTGGAGAAAGCTATAAATTGCAATTTGAATCGCAAAGCCAAACCAGAGCACAAAGCTTTCATTCTAGCAAAACTATGGTTGATGAAAGAAAGAAAGAAAGAAAAAAAGAAAAAAAGAAAGAAAGAAAGAAAGAAAGAAAGAAAGAAAGAAAGAAAGAAAGAAAGAAGGAAGGAAGGAAGGAAGGAAGGAAGGAAGGAAGGAAGGAAGGAAGGAAGGAAGGAAGGAAAGATTGATTGCAAGAGCACTTAGACTTATATATCGCTTCACACTGCTTTACAACCAACCCTCTTTAAGCAGTTTTTACTGAGTCAGCCTATTGCCCCCAACAATCTGGGTCCTCATTTTATCAACTTCAGAGGATGGAAAGCTGAGTCAACCTTGAGCCAATGAGAATCAAACTGCTGAACTGCTGGCAGCCAGCAGTCAGCAGAAATAGCCTGCAGTTTTGTATTCTAACCACTGCGCCACCAGGGCTCTTAAAGTCTAAGGTTCAAAGACAATTAGGGGAAAAATATCCACAAATGGCCAGTAACAACCAGAGACAAAAGGAAGCAAGTAGTTCTGTGGGCTGTTTGATGTTCTGGATGAATATAATACAATCAGTTTGCTCTGTGATGTACATCCACGTCCTGCTGACTAAGGGCAATCTACAGCTTACGTTTAAGATTAATGCTCTATGGTTGACTGGCAGTGCATCCCTTGTCCAGCAAATAACACCCTCAAGAACGTGGGAATTACTAAGGTAAATGACACAGTGACATTGTATTACTCACATCTACATGGTAACTCGATGGAGCAACTCATCTTCTGCAAGATGAAATTCCTCTGTGGGATTTCGTAGTGAAGGGAGACTGAGGCATCTTAGCTCTCCCTCCATATCACTATCAGCTGTTGGCTTATCTACTTATTTGGAATAAGCAGGTGAAGAAAAATCTAGCCAAGAGATTATCCGTGTCCTCTTAGTGGCAAGTAGCAGTAAGCATTGACGATCACTGCATCCACTCTTTCAGCCATTAGGTTAAAAGCAAGAGTTTACGTACTATTTTCTGTGTTTCTCTAATTTCTATGGTCAAGTCTGTTACCCTGTCTGGTCACATGTTGAGTTTAGTGCACTGAAAATAGAACTAAACAATACAAGCCAGTGGGTTGCCAAAACATATAGAAATATTTATGAAAAGGAGGAGTTCCACACTGGTGCTCGCTGCTGGATTCATGGCAGACTCCCCTCTTCCTGCAATTCTCTGCTCTTTTTGGTTATCATACAATACTGGTGGTATTTTCAAGTTGTGTTCCTTTTTCAGTTTGTTTTATGGGTTCTGTTATTTTACTTCTCTTCTGCTTATTTTTTGCTTTCATTCTCCCCCCCCCTTTTTTTTTTTAAATTATCGTAAGCTACCTAGAGTAGTCCCACAGGCAGCAAATAAATTTAACAAATAAAATGATAAATAATACATTTCATTAAGGGTGTTATTGTACACTCCACGTTCAAAGTAATACTATCTCTACTTCTTTAGCTCACTTTTTAAAAATAACTGGTAACATTTGGAGACTTTTTATTCATTTATTTAAATAATTCACTAAGGGCTTGTGGAAAAACTTTCCAGCTTGGTCTAGTGCAAGGGTGTCCAACTCGATTTCATTGAGGGCTGCACAAGAGTTTGCCCCTCATTTTGTCTTTACAGTTCTACAGTCTGCAGTTTCAGAAGTCCTGAGGTAAAGAGATTAAAGATTAATGATTGACAAGTGTTATATGTCTAATTCCTTCCTCATCCCAACATTAGAAGGCTCAAGCCTTAGTTGTAAATTTGGGAGAGGGGCATCATTTATTGTTTCACAGGGTCATAGACTGGCTTAAGATACACTCATTTAAGGTATCTGCTATTTAAATCACAACAGGTTTGTGTACGTGTTTTTCACCGAAATATTTATGACTCCCTACAGGTCTGAACAGAAGACAATCCCAATTAATGTCAAGTTTTATGTAACAGGTGATCTAACTTAAACCTGGTGTCAGCCTTGGAAGCCATATTTTACTTGAAGGCTTTGTTAGTGCCTGGGAATTTGGGAGGGGGAATTTCTTAGTGAGTAGGAGAGTAGACTCAACAACATTCTCTCTTAAAAGTCAAGGACAAGTTACCCTGCACCTGGAGAGGAGTGTCTGGAGGAATGTCTCCAGTTGGGACGACGTTTGATTGGGCCATGTGATAGACTGGTGGGTGCAGGGGATGGATCTTTGAATTTTTCTTGAGGAAGGAAAATCCCAGAACTCTCAGATTTGGGTTTTCCCAGATATGCCAATATGACTTCTCTAATAAATTCTTACTTGGATGGACTTTGTTTCTGAGTGCGGAATGGTTATGGGGGAGTTTTATTGGAACGCTGACATCTGGTTTGGAATTGAATGCTGATATTATAGAACAAGAGTGCAGGAAATAGGAAATAATAGGCAATCATTTATGCCCATTCAACTATTATGTAGCTATTATGAGTATTAATCTTTGAGTTCATCTATTTTTCTAACCAGAAACACATTGATCCAAAGTATTCACAACACTCCTGACATATAAATAGGGCCTCAGGGCTCATATTTTTTCCAGACTGAACCTATCAGAAGTAGGAAAGTAGAATGTATAGAAGATCATATAAAACAATGTCAGACAGAATTTATCAGCTTCATTATGTCCCATTCTCTACTTTTTGTTTAACATTTTAAGAATTGGGAGTTGAGAAACTGCATTTTGCACTTAAAGGATAGTGATATCCAAAGGAATAAATGAACTTTTAAGTTCAACTGCAAAAACTTTTTTTTTTAAAATACAATTTGCCAATCTTGGATTACCTGTATAAAATTGCACAATCAAAATTGACAGCGGAGGCTAACTTTTTCTTTTATATAAAAACATTTCCTTTTTAGCTAATCCTAAAGTATCACTTGCAACCTTTTCATTACACTGGTACCATTGTGCAACAGATGGAACAGATGCAAGAAAAATGAATGAACAATAGGTGACATTTCCTAAGATTTCCAAATCTCATGAAATTTCAGCAATAATTCTATTCAAACTTTAAGAAGAATTAGGGAAAATTCAATAATCTTAATAGTCTGGACCAGGCGTTGGTATAGGTAGCATAGGTCCACTGAAATAAATAAATAAACTTACAGGTTGTCCTTGACTTACAGCCACAATTGGGGTTAAAATTTCAGTCTCTAAGTGAAATGGTTGTTCAGTGAATCATCAGGCCTGATTCCGTGACCATATTACCTCAGTCATTACATAAATAATAGCAATAGCAGTTAAACTATATACCATTTCACAGTGCTTTATAGCCTCTCTAAGCAGTTTACAGAATCGCCTATTGCCCTCAACAATCTGGGTCCTCATTTTACCGACCTGGGAAGGATGGAAGGCTAAGTTAACCTTGAGCCAGTGAGACTCGAACTGTTGAACTGCTGGCAGCTGGCAGTCAGCAGAAGCAGCCTGTACTACTGCATACACGACTCAGGTGGATGTTAAGCAAATCTGGCTTCCCCAATTGACTTTGCTTGTCAGCTGGGAAGATCACAAATCACAGTCCCGTGACTGCAAGATACTGTGTCCATTTGTAAATAAATGCAAACCTGTCGCTAACCACCCAAATGGAATTACATAGGTGCTATGATGATTGTAAAGGTGAAAGATTGAGGGCAAAAGAAGAAGGGGATGACAGAGAATGAGGTGGCTGGATGAAGTCATTGAAGCAGAAGGCGTGAGCTTAAATGGACTCCAGAAGATGGTAGAGGACAGGAAGGCCTGGAGGAACGTTGTCCATGGGGTCGCGATGGGTGGACACAACATCGCAACTAACAACAACAAATGATGGTTGTAACTTCAAGGACAGCTAATATGTCACTTTTTCTAAGGCTGTTAAAACTTTGATCTGTTGGTAAATAATGGTTATAAGTCAAAGACTACCTGTAGTTAGGAGCAGCTTACTTGACCCACTGATTTAATTTAATTTCTAACCAATCAAATATAATCTGAATGTTCAACCAATCTTCCTTCCTTCCTTTCTTTTCCTTCCTTCTTTTTCTTTCTTTTCCTTCCTTCTTTATTCCTTTTCCTTCTTTCCTTTCCTTCCTTACTCTTTCTTTGCCTTCCTTCCTTCTTTTTCTTTCTTTTCCTTCTTTCTTTTCCTCCCTTCCTCCCTCCCTCTGATAAATCTTTCAGTTAAATTAAGTGCAGACAAATTAATTACATATAACAGGGGGGGAAAAAGCAAGAAGCACACTTACAGAAGTTAATGATATATTAGTGGTTGTTTTATGGACTCAATAAAAGAGCCTTACTCCAGAGAAAGTTTT
Organism: Hydrophis major; assembly: GCA_033807585.1. Classification (NCBI taxonomy): domain Eukaryota; kingdom Metazoa; phylum Chordata; class Lepidosauria; order Squamata; family Elapidae; genus Hydrophis; species Hydrophis major. The sequence goes on from CM066333.1 coordinate 15,315,817, forward strand.
TTTAAAAACAACAACAACGAGATCGAAGAACACAGAAAGACAGGGTCTCAGTTTGGGGAAGGTAAGAACCCAACCTTTTTTTAGCTACAACTTCTGTTTAAAAAGGATCGGTACCTTTTCCTGGTCAAAGCTGGTGTGCCCCAAGGAGAGGGGAGAGAAGACTCATTGGTCAGGCAAGGAGGAATCTGCTCAGCACGACTACAGACAAAACAGACACAGAGGGGATAGAGAGAAGTTAGAAGAGAGAAAAGGATGCTGGAAGCTTTGTTAGTTTTACAGTTTCACCACGAGAAATGGATTTTCCAGGAGGAACTCGAAAAGATGACAAAACATTCAAACAAACGAAAACAGAAACATAGGAAGCTTTCAAAGACATAGATAGACTAAGCAAAATTCAAGTTTAACCATGGTTCGTGCATTAAGGCGGAAGTGCTAGACTGAGCTGTTAACAATGGCTTCTTCTCGTCGTGACAATGTGGATCGTTTAGGATTTGGGAAAAAGATAATAGAGGATCACATTTTAGAACACGTAATGTAAGCAGACACTATTAATTTCATCATTAGGACTAATACAGCACTCTATAATACAGTAGGGAGTTTTCAAAAAAAGTTGCTCAAGTAGGAAGAGGAAACAATAAGAGGAAAGGAAAAAGAGAGAGAAACACTTATGCAACAATTTTAGTCCAGATTTCTTAAATTTCAGCATCAGAGAATACCAACTATTGAGAAATCTGAAAATGCTTTAAATATATAGTGTATGACATTTAAAAAAAATAAACTAACATCAGTGAAAGATAACATATATATGCTTACAATTAAAGGAATACTTAAATGTTGTTATGACTAGACATTAAATATTCAGTGCCTTTATCCCTACATCTGAGTCTTTGTGTTAATGTCACAATATATGCTGCACAAATAGTATCAAGATTCAAAATCCTACTAATACAGCTCAGTTTTTTTCCATCAAGAGGAAAGCAATGAAAAAAGTATTGGCAACAGTCTACAGTACAATAATGTATATTTTAATGTATCAATTTCTATTGTAAGGAATACCAGTATTTCCAGAAATCAAATACTTCAAATGCTCTTAACTACTGTAAAAATAAGACATGTTCCAATAAGCATTATTTTAATTCCAAAAACCTTCATAACTCATATATTATTTAAAGTGTGAATTTGGCCCTGCGTTTAATTGTTGATTTTAAAAAACAGAATAAAACAAACAATCTTTTAAACCAAGGTTTAAAAGCTTTGAAAGTTGGTTTGTCTGCTTGTTTTATTCCAAATAAAGAATAAACAAAGGTTTAAAAGAGGGTACATTTTTGGGATGAATCCAAAGTTATGAATCAATGTTTCTATAGGTGATGATGGCACTTCTAAACTTTCAAACACAAAGGTATTATTTCAGCAAAACTATTTGCTGCTCCACAACTATTATTCTACAAAAGCCCCTATCCTTCTTTGCCAACATTCAGATAACACAGGCAATCATTACTACAAAAAACCCCAAATTCTTTCTCCAATACAATTCCCTGCTGTAAATTGTGCATGCAATGTAGTTATAAAATGAAATTACAGACACATAAATCATTGGCAGTTAAAGAGCTGGGACATAGACAAAAGGGTTGGCCTTCATCCATCTTAAAGAGTGAGCCCTGTAATAAGTTAGCCTTCTCCAGACTAATATTGTATACATGACATGGATTTCAATCTTCCAAAACACAGGACAACCAATAGAAGAAAATACTTGTGGCTTCGGGTTGAACTGGTGCTTTCTGAGCAAGATTGTTTTCTTGCAGACAACATACCTGTCGAAAGAATCTGTGGTGACTTTGTAGAGGTAAATAAAGAGCTTGCTGCAGTGCTTTAGAGTGGGTGAGACAGTATCCATGGAGAGCAGGTCATCTTCCAATAGTTTTTGAAATGGCTGGGTATTGGAAGGGAAGACATTCACGGGACTTAGTTTTCTGGAGTCTGAGAAGCAGCCAAGCAACCTTACGGCATCCGCCAGCTTTTCATACTGGATCTCCGTTCTGAAGAAGTGCGAGTTGGCTGGCTCATAACGCATGGCCGCCGTCAAGGTACACAGCACCGTGTGGAGAAGTTCGAAGACTTGATTCTGGTTCACTTTCTCCCAGCCGTTTTTGGGGGGAGAGCATAAGGACCGCTCCATGGCAACCAACAACGAGGTAATATATACAAATCCACCAACTTTCCGGAAAACTGTTCTCGTCCGATGGCTCTCCTTTAATACCGAAAGCAAGGCCTACGTGGATGTTTAAAATATGGCAGTATGAATAAGACAGCGCAGGGATTCCTCAGCATTTTTTCGATGCATCTCAGCACTGGCAGATTAAAAGCAATAGCATTTTGACTTATCTACTGCTACGTAGTGCTTTACTATAGCACTTTCTGACCACAAAAGCATATTGTCCCCAACAACCTGGGTTCCCCCAAAGGTGCTTTTTAAGAGGCAACTGGTTTTTCTCATCCAAGAAGTTTTTCCAGCTCTGAAGCTGAAGAAGCTGCTTGGATGAGAAGCGAAATATCTTCAAAGAAAAACCAGAAACTCCAATTACCTCTTGAAAAAAAAAGCACCTTTGGGACAACCAAGACCTGGAGGACTGACAATCTCTACAGACATTTAGCGAAATCAGGCTCCTCATTTTACCAACCTTGGAAAAATGGTCAAAGTCATCCAAGGAACTGAACAACCAAGTTATTTCCAATTTACAAAAGCCAATCCTGGCCAATACTGTCCCTTAGTCATTTCTACACTGTGTTAAAATATATATATTCTAATTAGGAATAACAAAGTATCAGAGTTGGAAGGGATCTTGGAGGTCTTCTAGTCCAACCCCCTGTTCAGGCAGGAAACACTATAGCATTTCAGACAAATCGTTGTCCAATCTCTTCTTTAAAACTTCCAGTGTTGGAGCATTTACAACTTCTGGAGGCAAGTTGTTCCACTGATTCATTGTTCTAAGTGTCAGGAAATTTCTCCTTAGTTCTAAGTTGCTTCTCTCCTCCATTAGTTTCCACCCATTGCTTCTTGTCCTGCCCTCAGGTGCTTTGGAGAATAGCCTGACTCCTTCTTCTTTGTGGCAGCCCCTGAGATATTTGAACACTGCTATCATGTCACCCCTAGTCCTTCTTTTCATTAAACTAGACATACCCAATTCCTGCAACTACTCTTTTTAAGTCACTTGAATAATGAAATAAGTCTTCTGTGCTAGTTCTAGGACATTCATTAAATTCAACTCAACTATCTTTCTCAGATTTATTGTGCAAACTTGGTCTTGTGTACTTCACGAATGTCTAAACATTTTATTTCTTCAGTTTACATTTGTTATTTGGGTCATTAAATGAAAACTTTCAGAGCACGCACATATTTTGATATAACAATTTTAAACCTTGCAACTAATTTTCAGAACGATTATTGGGATGGAAAGATTCATTTTATGAAATAGTGGGAAAAAAATAAGAATTGCGTACGTACTCTTAATATATCAGTCTTCAGCTGCAATTCTGTGGGGGGAGCGGAGTGCATCAAACCTAAGAGAGTCCCCATATCATCATCACCACTTGGTGACAACACCAGCTGCTGGATTATCATCAGTGCTTGCTGCCTACACTGTGGATATTTTACGATGTTATGTACACACCTTGCTCCACCAAACTCCCTGAAGATGCCTACAATGTAAACAAGTGAAAAGGAATAGTTGCAATAATACCACTAGAAATTCAAAGACTGGACTATTAACTGCCATAATGATCTATCATCATCATCATCATCATCTAACGACCCCTTGTGGGGTTGAGTCTGGCCAACTGAATGGAGCTAGCAGAGTGTTTACTGGCCGGATGCCCTTCCTGTTGCCAATGTGGAGTTTTCTTCAGCAGATATATTCTCATTGTGCCCAGAAAGAGAAATATCTGCCTCTACATAGGATCGAACTCACAGCCTGATTGTGAGGCGAGAGCTCCACCTCTAGGCCACTGCACCTATAATGGCTGCCAACTCAAAAATGCCAGTAAGTATTCTAAATCAGGAACAGCAGCTTTGCCAAAGGTTATAAAAATTCAAAGAGACTGCAATTGTGGCAAAAACTACGTATTTTTTTAATCAGTTATTTTCCACTTATGGGTCTATAGGAAAAACAAATCTTGTCCAATGAATCTTATCTCATTTTTCTGATTGGGTAACTTTAACAGATTGTGGGGATGTTGCATAGATAATATATCTTGACTTTAAGAAAGTATTTGATTAAATTCACCATGACATTCAATTATTAAATTAACTGAGTTTGGTCTGGTCGGCATGACAAGATAACACACAAAAACCAAAGTCAAATAATATTGATCAATAATGTCTAATCAAACTGGAATGAGATACAGATTTGGTGTGGGGAAATGACACACAACTGATCTTAGGCCTTCTATTCTTTCTTATTTTTATTAATATGTGAAGAAAGAGATGGAGAGAATGCACATTAAATCTACACAATAGAAAATTGGGTAGAATACCGTGTTTCTCATATAATAAGGCCGGGTCTTTTTTTTTTTTTTTTGAGCCCCCAAAAAATGGCTAGGCCGTCTTTTTTGGGTTGACTTAATTCCCCCCCCCTTGCATCTTTGGGCGGGCAGCGATGGCTTGGATGTTGACCTCGGCGTTGGTGGGGCACTTCGTATCTGGGTCAACGCAGGCAGCACCATATCTGGGTGTGCAACAAAAGTACTTCCTAACGGCAAGGCCCCCCGCCATTTCCCCCCATTTCGCATGTTTTAATATAGGCCTTAATTTGGGGGGAGGGGCTTAATTTCATTTCATGCCTATAAAACATGCTGGGATTTCCTATTGGGGGAGGCTGTATTGTTGGAGAAACAGGATAGCTAATCCTCTAGCAGACAAAAATAGTTTTAACTGAAAACAATAGAAAGACATATGAAACAATTGTAAATTCTTCACATGGGCAAGCAAAAATTAAATCCACAGTAATAAAATAGGCTACACATAGCTTCCAATAATACCTATGGTGAAAATCTTGGAATAGAAATATGGGTCAGAAATATAATGTGGTTCCAAAAAAGGGCAAATGTAATTTAGTTTGAATCAACAGAAATAATGGTTTTTAAATCACAGGAAGCATTTATTCAAATTTATTCTGCATTGGTAAGACTCCCATCCCGTACTACATACAGCTCTGGACAATTTACTTTAAGAAGCATCCCAAGAATCCGAAGCATCTTCAAGAATGATCAGGGTACTAGAAGCTATCCTGTGAAGAGAGTTTTAAGGATTTGGGCATGGCTTTAGAAAAGATTAGAGGGAGAATATTGTGCCATTCTTCAAATATTTGAAAGGATATAATATAGAAAAAGGTTCATGGTCCTTCTTCTCTTGCACCACAATACAGGAAGGTAGGTTTAGGTTGACTGGTTGGTATGACAAGATATATCTAGCTCATCAGGAAAAATGTCCTCACAGGAGGATTGAAAAACTAGGAACAACTATATGGAGAAATGGTGAAGGTGTTCAAGAGGAAATTAAGGCAATCATGTTTTGATTTGGATTTCTGGACTGAGTGGAATGATCAAAATGGCCTTTCCAATTCTATATCATACAATTCATGGTCCTTTGTATACAATAAATAGCTAAAGCTTTTTTTAAAGTAAAGCTATGTCTGGGGCTCGGGTTATGCGAAGGATTCTGTTTCTTGGCTTTACTATTAATTGATTAATCATCATGACTACTGTTTATACTTATTTATTTTGTGGATGTTTTTATTGTTTTAATGTCCTTTAAACTATTTTAGAATTTTATCATCATTATACAAGGTACTGTAACCAGATACATAAATTTCATTTATCTCAAAAGCCTTATAAATGATAGGGAAAGGATTACAAATTGCTTTCCATTTTACTTTTTAAAAAGTGAATGCATTTTCAAATACTTTAATATAACCTTGTTAACAATGATCTACTTTTTGCAATAATGGCAATTGCTAAGGGAAATGACCAACTGACCTTGACCAAATCCAGTTACTATTTATTTTATTTCAATCATGGAGTAGCATAAAGTTAATTTAGTATTAGTTTTATGCTAGTCTATGTCCTAAATAAAAACAAATACTAAAAATGCCGAATGAAATACGTCTTCTGCTACTAATACTCTTTTTGTCCTTCAAATAATTGGTTGCACGTCTCAAAAAACCCACATAAACATGCAGTCCAGGATAGAGTTAAATACATTTTGAGAACAAACATAATCACCTAAGGGTTAGTGCTCATTTCTTTCAACCAGTCATTTGTCAAATACCTGCATTTGTGTTTGATCCTTGGAGTAATACTGTCAAGGTCTCCATAACCAGCAAAGCAAGTTGTTTTTGGTCTTCAATTGAACTGTTATTTTTTGAGTCGCCTACAAAAACAATTTTAAGAAGCTACTTTATTATGCTCATTAATTCTGAACGTCACTGCTACTTAATATATGATACCCTATGTAAAATTGCTACGAAAATGAGCATTGGTGCAGCACTCAGCTTTTGAGCACTGACTTATTGCAGCTTCGCATCGTTGTATAAAACATATATTGGACAAGAGTGCACAATTTATAGGTGTGGCCACAATGCATCAAATACTGTATTTCACATATAAGCATTGGACAGTAGACAGGAAGGTTCAAAATTTTCTTTTGGGGGAAGTTTTACTCTTGGAATGAATATCAAAATAACCATACAGAGCACGGGTGTCAAACTTGCAGTATCATGTTGCCATCACGTGACGTATTACAACATTTTTCCCCTTCGTGGAGCTGAGGTGGGCTACAGGCTGCCAATTTGACACACCTGATATACAGTGGAGCCTCAGGGTGCAACCGTAATCCATTTCCAGGCTCTGATCACGACCCAATTTGGTCACGTCCGGGAACATGACTGACTGTGCATGAGTGCAGTCAGAAAAATTGGTGCCAAAGGGAAAATTGGCACAGAAAGGGAATCTTTCCACAACAATTTTATTCACTCCCTGATTTTTGAATTGTGACCTGATTCAAAAATCGGGTGGATTTTTTGTTCGTCACCCGATTTCATGACCCAAGGTTCCACTGTATTTATAGTTTGCATCTCCAGATATATAAAATAAAAATAAAAAAATAGAAAGTGAAGTGTTTTTTTTAAAAAAAAAAATATTTTTTTTTTGTTTTTTTTTAAAAATCCAACTGAAAGTAGATTTTAAAGAAAGGGGGGAAAGTGGGGATCTACCTTGATCATTCAGGGCCTGTGTAGGATCTTTCAAAAGAGCAGCATACTTGTGCAAGAGATTCACCATCACTTCCAGAAGTCCCACCTCCCTGAAAACGTCCTTAAAAATGTAGTCATGCCGCGTGAACTTAAGCAGAGTCCTTGTGGCAATAATGCTACAGGAATAGGAGGTGCTGGATTTTAAGAGGATGCTGACGCTGATCAGTTCTTTGCATGGTATGTAATTCAAGCTGAAGATGACAAATTCAAGCATCTCAAAGTATTTTGTCTGTACTTCCGGAAGCTTTGAAATTTTCTCCGCAAACTGAGACAAAGTATGTTGGGATTCCAGGATGAAATAGTTGGCGTTATCTGCAATGTATATATTCAAAATGGCATCAAGGATAATTTGTGCAAGGTAGCTGGTTTTTGCTTTAAGAAAGGCATTCTGTAGGACTGAGAAGGCCTGGATATTCCTCACGTTGTGACCTACAAGAGGGAAAGAGAGAGAGAAAGTATATATATATATATATATATATATATATATATATATATATATATATATATATTCTTAAGTTTTCGCGGGTACTTACATGTCTGGCATTCAGCTTTGTTCGGGTATTTTCCCACGTCATAGTAGTGGTGCTTTTAAAGTTGTAGCAACGTTTCAGCAGAATCTCATCTGCCATCATCAGGCTTCTGTATGGTGTTTGTCTGTGAGTCAGACTTTTACAGTGGTTTCAGATTTAAATTTGGGGCAGCCTATTGCTGTGTCAGAATATATATACATACATACATATATTCCTCACATTGTGACCTACGCGAAAGAGTGTATGTGTGTGGAGACACACCATTGCAGGTAGGACAGGAATTTGAAATGGACGCGAAGGGGGTTTGCTGAGGGTTGGGAAGGGTGTACGAGTAGCCAGCATGGAGTGAATACAAAGGAGATGGGGGAGGCTTACCCCAGCAACTTGTGACATTCCCTGCCAGCTTCCCCAATGACTTTCTGGGGAAGCCAGCAGGAAAGGTTGCAAAGGCTGATCATGTGATTGTAGGGTGCTAGGCAACCAGTGGGAAGTGCAGATGAGTTGCCAAGCACTCAGATTGCGATTAACCATGAGGGATACGGGGATGGCTGGAACTCCCAGGAGGTCCAGTCATAATCACCATTTGTTTGACGCTGTTGTAACTTTAATTGGTTGCTGGACAAATGATCCAAGATCAAGGATTACTTGTATACATCAAATGCATTTTAATTTAAATACCATTGAAATAATTTAAAGCTCTAAAAGCAATCATTCAAAATGATTTTATAAGTAATTGATTGGTCTTTGAAGCAAAGGAGCTTATTCTAAGGAATATTTTCATGGATAAAAAATAAAATTATTCTGGGGTCTATTTAAGCACATGATTAAGAATCTTAGAACAGAGGGGTTTTTTTTAATAGAATTACTATAAAAACCTAGGACAATATACTGTCAATATTATTATGCTTGTAGAAGGTGGACAAGAATAGCAGTACCTTTGCCTGCAGGTTGTGGAACTGCAAATCCAGGCAGTAAGAAAGGTGCCCCCGTAGTAACGCCAGCTGGTTTTAATTCATTCACACCATATGTTGTTAATGAGGTTATCAGGTTAACTAAATCCTTCAAAGCATCCTTGGATTCTGCCTCTTTTGCTTGTTCTAACCTTCAGGAAAAACACATACATTTACTGAACAAAAAACAATGGACTGAAATCTGGACTGAAATCTGGAATGTTGCAATAAATTATTTAATAAAACCAGCTGATTTCAAACACAATTTTATTTAGCATCGTTCCAAAGTTAAAGTTCAGGACTCATTATAACAGAAATCTTTCAGAAACCATAAGGCAATTTTAAGCAGATCCATACCAAAGATCTGTCTCAGAAGCTATAGTTAGGTCTTACATGCCCTCCTAAATGAAATTTTCTAAACAAAATGTTAATTGAATGAACATGGGAGGAAAAGAGGTAATATGGACTACATATTCCATAATACCATTTACCTTTAAGTAATTTCTCTTTCTATCCCTCTGTGCTCTTTTAAATTAAACATAACTTCCTATTCAAAACACTTCACACTTAACGCATGCAGCAAACATCCATATTTATTTCACAAGCATCTGCAATGAAAACTGCCCCTGTATCATCATCAGAGGGAATCATATTAAGGGAAACCTCTTTGGACAAACAGGGGGGTTGATTCACAAGAATATACAAATTAACTTCATTGGGTTTTTCATTAATGTATTGTGTCAGTATGGAGGAGTTACTGTTGACACCATAAAATTATCTCATCTTGTTAGATGGCAGTGTTGTAATACAAGGAAGGAGCTATTTCTCATTTTTAAAAATCCTCACAAATTGGTTGGGGGAATATATAGATAGACTAGCCCTATGCTCGTGCTTCGCTACGGAACTATGTGATTGGGCTTAGTTTTGGGGGAGGAAAATAAGGGGAGGGGGGGAATTGTGACTCTGCATCCATTCTGGCTAACATCTGTCAGTGTGTGAGAGAGTTGAGGGCTGTTTGGAAACTGAAACATGGAAATTGAAACAGTATTTGCTGTGTGAGCAAGAAGGAGACAGCAAGGAGTGGCTTAGCTCAACTGTTCTCTACTAAAGCTGGTTGGCTGTTGTGATACTAAAACTGAAATTGAAACTCCTCTCCTCTGCTTGTGTTTTGCACATGGAAGAGATTTCTTTTCAGGTGGGGAGGTGAAATAGAACTCCTTAGCATCAAAGCATGTTAATAATAATATAGGAAATACTAATGCTCTGGTGGTCATTTCGAAAAATCCTTTCTCAGTGAGCATCTAGAAGCCAAGAGGAACACATGTGCCAAATTTCAAGTTTGTAGACTTTACAGTTCTGGAGATTTTGTGATGATGCATGACTGGTATTTCGCTTTTATATATATAGAAGATAAGTTAAATAGGAAAAAAGAGGAATTCAGATATGACACAGGCTGTTATGAAGTTGGCATTTCAGGGATCTTCACAGACTAGTTAAAACTGTTGTAGCAACAAATCCCCAATGCTTTTTTTGACTTTGAAGAGAATGTCCAAATATCCATTAACTTAGAAAGGCAGGACAAAAATGCCCACATTCTGAATCACCGGTATACATTATACAAAGGTTTGGTGTATACTGCAGTAATAAGTAAATTGGTTGTAGTCGGTTTCCTTCTTGACTGCAATACAGTATCTACAGTGACTGAGTCATGATTGGGAGTCTACTGCTGAATAAGCCAAATTCTAGAAAAAGGGGTTGAGAATCTGGAGAGCTTAGATTTACAGCCACGCCAGTCTAGGACTACTGTAAACTAGTGAGCAAGCTTTGGCAATGCTCCCATTCTGCCTGCACAAACACACAATAAGCAGTTGTGGTCCTCCTCCTTCTCTGCATTTAAAATTAAAATTATTAATATTTAGCATTATATATTTTTCTTCAGCCATAATCATACTGAAACAATTTGATTTATTTATTATTGGGAAGTGGTTGCACAAATTTATCATGTTAGGGCCATACCATACTGCAGAATTTGATAAGGTAAATACTTAAAAACAAAAAGTAAAGCATGATATCAGCAGATGGATTGTGGTATTCTCAAATAAATACATACTGATTACTGTGCTTACCAAAGAAAGGATCTGAAATTGGTTCGCCGCTCAAAAAAAAAATTTAGATTAGTTTATGAATTATTATCAATGGTTTATTTCAGATAAGATTTACAAATTAGGCTTTCTAAATTCCAAACCACTTGAAGGACAATTAAATTTGATTAGAAGGTCTAAGACAATGTGTGCTAATCCTTTCATAAATTTCCCCATTTCATCCTTGCTTATATCGCTGAAAACGTTTCTTCATGAAACGCCTAAGAATAACCCATCTTTTCTACTAATGTCAAAAATAAAGACACAAATTAAATTTTGCAAAATAAGTTAGAAAAGGTTTGGGATAAAGAAAAAGCCTGATCTCTTTCTCATAAGAAAAGAGATAAGTAAATGACAATTAATTTTATTTGTTAATGTGTTTGAAAGATTAATGTAAACATCCCTTTTTCAAAAGAAAACACTGCATATCAGGGATCACGTTATCAATCCAAGTCTTAGATCTGTTAGTAAGATACTATTTCCAGTATCATTTATAAGAAAGAAGCAATGAAAGTAGAGTCCCAAAGGTGCTTTTTCAAGAGGCAACTGGACTTGGATGCGAAGCAAAACCAGAAAGTCCAGTTGCCTCTTGAAAAAGTATCTTTGAGGCAACCATGACCTGGATGACTGAGAATCTCCATAGACAATAAAAGTGGAGGTTTGTACTCTGAGCTTGTGGTTGGTTTCCAAACATTTCATTACCTGGCTAGATAACATCTTCAGGAGACTTTAGGGAATGTCAGTGTTGGTGTTCTTCTGAAGAACATCAACACTGACATCTCCTAAACTCCACTAAAGATGTTACTAGCCTGGTAATGAAATGTTTGGAAACCAACACACAAGCTTGAAGAACAAACCTTCATTTTCATCCTACACCCGAGCTACAGATATTCACCACTGTTGCAAAGAAGCAATGTTAAAATAAAAAAAGTTATCATAAAAAAAAAATGATGATAGAACATTATATTAGATATTTCTTATTGAATTAGTACTAGAAGCTAAAACAGTCTCTGTGGGATAGTACTATTTTAATATAGCCTAATAAGGTGGTTAAATTTTTCACCTGCACATTCACAATAATATTTTATTTACAATATTTATATGTTAGTAAGGTGCCTCATTTAAGCAAGAAGACATACTTAAAAACATGATCTGCATACCTGAGTAAAAGATCAAAAAGAAAATTATATCCTTGCCATATCCTAAAATCATCTAGCAGCGTTTGAGACACATCACTGGAGTCTTTAAGGAAACAGGATAGCCCAGCAAACATTTCAACTATTTCTAAGGGAGAAAGATCATCGGATTGCTGCATGTTCTGAACACACGTTGAGAGGCATTCCTTTTCTGAAAACATATTAAAGAAAAAAAAAAGTTTTCAAATGATGAATATTGGAAATGCTCAATTACCCCACTAACGATTGAAGCAGATTTCAAGTTAAGTGAAGTACAAATAAATATACTCTGTTAAGAATACTTCCCGTATATAAAGAAACACAGATGCTACATCATTCACATAATTTCCTCATTTTAGAATGCTAGAAAAGAAGCAGGGTATAATTCTCCCATATCTGGACTGCAAAAATTAATATGACCAACAGATGGCAGGAAAAAAAGCAACTCACTGCTGCCATCCAGTGGATATCTAAATATTTGCAGCATAATTATGTTACAAACCAGGGACATCTGTACAGGTTCAAATATGAATTTGAAAACTTTATTCTTTACTAAAGGCAATTGTTCAACCATCTCCTTCATTTTCACAATCTTTTTAGTAGCTGATTGGAGTGTTGACGGCTATCAATTCAGTTGTTGACAGGGTGGATAAAAATCAATGGTTTTTTTTTTACAAAATCAAAAACATCAGATTTTTAAAATTTTAAATTGGATTTTTTGATTTTTATCAAATTTATTTTAATAAAATGCTTTTGGAATAAAATCAATCTAAAGATAGTTTTCTATTTAAGATACATTAATAATTTAGTTTATTCAGCATGAAATGGAGCTTAGTTATGCAGCATGAGGTTGTATATTCTGCAATATTTACATTTTTGGTAAACTCATTCAATGAATCCAAGTTCTGCAAGCTGAGATAACATGCACTGCATTGATGCATTCACACAATTTCACAGCAGAGATGACAGTTGATCTTTAAAAATATGATTTAAATCGAGTTGATTTAAATCAAGCCTTTTTACTAGTGATTTAAATCACGGTTTAAATCTTGATTTAAATCAAATCCACCCTGGTTGTTGACTGTTGTTTCTTTGTGCAGTTAAGAAGCCTTCACCTCCTAAGTATTTGATAAACTGTTAGTAAATCAGCATTCCTATTAACTGGTTGTTTTTGGTATTTTGAAGTTTCTGAACAATTGTCTCCGCATTTATACTAAAAGTTTTTGAACTGCCTGCAAGCAATTGAACTGAACTGCCATTACAGAACTGCACTGATGTGAACTGCAGTTGCAAAGAAAACCACACGTCCTTTGTTGTGATCTTAATGCCATACAACTATAAGTAAGAATCTGACTTACACACCGGCCTAATCATAACATTATCCAATCAAATGTAACACTGGCATCCAAGTACAGTATCAAAAATTAATGGTGGAGACTAGCTCAACAAATGACAAAGTGAAAGGACAGCAAAATGACTTAAAAGCCAGCCATCAACATACCCCAATCAATTAAAAAAAAACCCGCACACAACAAGCACTATAAATACCACACGCAGAACAGCACACACTCTGCTAGAGAGAAGTTCCCTGTCCTGGGTTCCAGGACGAGTCCGAAAGCTTGGAAGACAAAAACCTCTGGTTCTGGTAACCAGCCCAGATAGTATCCTGCAAAGTAACACCCCATGAAAAGATGCAACTTATGTTGGCTTAGCCTGAACTGAAGTGCGCACACACAAAAAGTGTTGGTCGTTTCATCAATTCATGTGAAGTGAATAACCTCTGTGATCCATATGGAGGCAAATTCTCCGCTGCATTTCCTTCGAAGATTGTAACCTCCCAATAGTTGCTACGTTTTCAGAAAGAAGCGTGCTCTGCTCCCACAAAAATGCTTTCAAACACCTAGAGAGTGCAGAGCAGTGTGCCTAAATGATTCACTGAAGCAGGGACGAATGTGGGAAAAATCGTTTCCTCGTTAAAGTAAAAAATTAAAAATGGCTTTCAGGGGAAATGGATCTGACTGAAAATCATCACCTTATCTCTGAGGGGAACCGTAAATGGTGGGGTTTGGCAGCATAATTGAGCTAGGGGCAACAGCCAAATTTCATGGTCAACAGGCACAGGTCCAATTTTGCTAAGGCTCGATGGATTTGTTCATTAATGCTGACAAATCTTCAGGAAGGAACAATCAGTGGTTGGAGGGGAAATAGATTCCTGAGAGCTTTCTGAAATTGCCTTGTGAGATGGTAAGGGAAAACAAGCGCCTATCTGGAAATGAAAAGGGGGAAAAAAATCCAGCCAAAAATAGTAGTTAATGCAAATTTTCAGAAAGGGAAATGCTAAACCTTTGAAATGGAACAAAAACACAAACTCAAACTGTAGGCACTCACATAGGAAATAGTGAAGTATATTCTCTGGGAGCAAAACATCATCATAAAAGTAGCCATCTCACTTTAATGCATTTCCCTTTCTGTGGCTTCTTGGGAGCTCTGGAGACTTATGCTAAATTACCTGTCATCAGCTCAAGAGATTGAAGGTCCAGATGGTAGATGGACTATCAGGAGGGTCATTTTTTTTTTATCAGGAGGTGATAATAGCATTGTTGGTACAAAATATAAAGTGCAAAAAAAATTATTTTTAGACACAAAGCCAGCTGCGTAGCCTTGAGCCAGTCACCTTCTCACAGCCCTTGGTAAAGGGGCAACGGCAAACCACTTTTGAAAAACCTTGACAAGAAAACTGCAGGACTTCTCTGGGAAGTCTCTTGAGAATCGGACCCAATTGGACAGAAGAAGAAGAAAATCATTCTTACGTGTTACCTATTAAATAGAAGTATTGTCCTCCTTTGTTCAAAACCAAGGCAATTCCACCTTTATGTACTCATCATCCCACCTAATTTCCTTAGCTGTACAAAAGGAACACCAACCGTGAATGTACTTCACTACGTTGACGCTAAGGCCGTGACGTGATATAGTCATCAGGACTTCCCCTGCACTCTTCCTCCAAGGCAGGTTGTAGGGAGGGCACCACGAGGTTATTGCACTGAAAAGAAGCTGGAGGTCATCCTTTTGGGCCAGCTCTTCTGCTGGGGACACAAAACTGCACAGCTTCACCAAGATCTGAAAGAAAAGGCAACAAAACACCCTTGAAAAAGGTTGAATGCCATACAAGTAAAAGAATGACAGAGCTGGAAGGGACCTTGAAGGTCTTCTACTCCAACACACTGCTCCAGCAGGAGATCCGATACCATTTCAGACAAGTGGCTGTCTAGTCTCTTCCTAGAAGCCTCCAGTGATGGAGCACCCACAGCATCTGAAGGCAAAGCTGTTTCCCTGGTTAATTGTCCTGTCAGGAAATTTCTCCTTAGTTCTCAGTTGCTTCTCTCCTTGATTAGTTTCCATTCATTGCTCCTTGTTCTGACCTCAAGTGTTTTTGAAAATAGCTTGACTTCCTCTTCTTTGGGGCAGCCCCTCAGATATTGGAGCACGGTTATCATGTCACCCCTAGTCCTTCTTTTCACTGAAGCAGACATACTCAATTCACTTAACAGGTTTTCTTCACTGATTACCATTTGTAAGTATTGATTACCATTTAAAGAACATTCCATTCCCAACCCATTCATCTTCTGGTTTCTAATTTACCCATTCATTTAAATGTTTTTTTTTAATGTTTTAAAATGCTTATCCTTGTTTTTATGCTGTTGTAAACTGCCCAGGTTAACCAGACTGTGAGATTTGTCAATTTAATCAATAAATAAACTGCGTACAAAATAGGTAGCTGTAAATAATTCCTTGGAGCAACTTTGTTATTAAACAAAATGATGTAACCCCCTTTAGCTTATCATAAAACAGCACTCATATGCCACTGTATTTGTGATGACCAGGGGCATGGCACAAAGACAACACAGTCAGATAAACAATGAGTCCCTTTATTATCTCCAACTTTGCTCCCAATGTCCAGGTTACCTTCTGGCTGGAGAAAAACTCTCTCAGGAACAGCCTTTGACTGCAGAAAATTAAGTCCAAAACATGAGCAACACAAACTGTAACTTAAAGTCCAAAGAAGTCAAACTGAAGTAATTAGTTTGGCAGGGCAGGAGCAAGAATTTCAGACTTGAAGGCATGGCAAAACTCACACAGTTGGGAAGAAGCCAGGAACACAGATAAGCCACGACAACACAGGATAAAGTCACCTTTGCTCCCAGCAGCCTGCCTTTCTTATCAACCGTCTTCCCAGCTGTGGCTAATGAAGGGAATCAGGGCCCTTTCTTCCCCCGTAAGCCATGCAACCCACGTTGCTCTCTTCTCCATTCCTCCTTGTGTGCCCTGGGGTGAAGAGAGGGTGGTCCTGGTTCTTCTTCTGAACTCCCTTTCCCTCACGCCCCTGCTCTGCCCAGCCGGACTCTGCCCTTCCCCAGCCTCCTCCACAGCCAATGGAGCCACACTCCTTTTCCCTATTGGGCATGACAGTATTCTTAGTGGCATTTCTATTCTCAATAACCAGTTTGCTTGTGTGTGTGTGTGTGTGTGCGCGCACGCACACACAACCGTGAAGAACCTTTAAATTCTTAGGCCTTTGAAATTGAAGGAGACATGTACTATCCTTAGAGGTCAGAAAGGAATTTTACACACACACACACACACTTACTTTGACTGTTTACGCACCATCAAGTCAGTGTCAACTCTTAGTGATCACGCAGTTAGTCTCTATGGTTATCTGACCCAAGCTGGTTTTTCATTTTAACACGCACTGCCTGCAGCCCTGAAAATATTCTAAACAGCCACCATCCTCCAACCCAATTTCTTTGTAAAGAAATTTTATTTCAAATGTATTGTCGCTGCCGTGCACTCTACCTGCACAAATACTTTCTGCAACAGCGCCCTTCGCTCTGCTAGAGGCAATTCATTCTGGGCTCCGCCGGCCACCTCAGGCACATGTGGAAGGTCAAAAAACAGATAGAGACATTTCACAAGTGTGGAAGGCACTGACATAGTTGTCATGCAGTCCACGGTTTTCTGGGGAGAAAACAGCAAAGAACACTTTTAAGTCAACCTCACATGCAATTTATTCTTCATCTGCTCTTTTGCATGTTTGCAAACAAAAACAAAAACATTCTAATTATGTAGAAAGATAAACATTCACAACCTGTGTGTAGGTTAGGTAACCTGCAAGCTTAATTTATCTCAACTATAGGCAATCCTCGACTTATGACCAATTGCTTAAAGTTACGTTGGACCCCTCCTAAAGCTACTTATGACACAATTTTGAAGTTACAATGTCTGCACCCTCCATGGTCGCCTGATTGCATCTGGGGCGCTTGGCAACCAGTTGACCTTTATGGTTATTTGCAGTATCCTGCAGTTGCATAACTGTGATTTTTTTTTGCAAGTGGTTACAACTTGTCCTCTGAGTTCTGGCAGTTCCAGTTCCCTTATGATCATGTGATCACAATCAGGGCACATTGGTAACCAGTTTGCATTTATGGTAAGTTGCAGCGCCCACAATCCTGCAATTGTCATTTGCAAATTTTCCTCCTGGCTTCCCCAAAAAGACAAGGGGAAGCTGCCAGAAAAGACTGCAAGTTGCTTAGGGAAAACCTCACCTACCTGTGCAACCTTTGCCAACTGCTTTGTGCTAGCAATGCACCAGCCATTCGTGTGCATTCCACAACCTGTATCTTTTCCCCAACCCTCATATTGCATGTCTCACACACAGCTTGGCCCCCTTCCCAATCCTCACTGCACTTTTCCTGCAACCCCTCTCTCCCTCCCTAATCCAGCAACAGCCATATATATACTTGCCTGCTGGCTTGGGAGTGGCAATTTCCTGATTGCTTCCCCAATGATCCTGATTGTGGGAAGCTGTCAGGAAGTTGCCTTTTCTAACAACTGATAAACTCAGTTAATGATGGCAACCAGGATGGATGGATTGCCATTGCTAGACGATTCAATTGCACTCTACAACTCCATCACATAGCGATAGCAATTCTGGTTTCAATTGCTGTTGTACGTTGGGGATTACCTGCATTATATAAAAAATTAAGTGATTGTAGTGTCTAATTCACCCTTTTTAAACTATGCATTTATTGTATAATGGTTTAATTCACAATTATATTGTAAAAATTACACTTTTCCAGATACTTCATATAAGGTACAGTTATTTGAATCACCCCATCTTCCAATCCTCAAATTTATTTATGTTCATCCAAATGAGGCGGTTCTGGTAACTTTACAATATAAACGTGAGGCATTCACGAGTTAAGAAATAGGACATTTCAAAGATTTATTGCCAGATATCACTTGCTGTTTATTAAGAACTCACCTGTCCAGATGAAGCTAACAGGTTAATTGTAGTGAGCAACATCCAACCTCTACTGGCTTCTTCGCTCTGATTGACTTCTAGAAACTGGACTATGGCACGACTCGCAGCTTCTAAAACGCAGAGGAGAAAAAGAAGAAAAATCAACACACAATCCATCTAACTCCATTTATTTTAAGGTGTAAAAATTCCTCACATTTGCGTACAATGCACTGATTGTAGTCCTCACTTCGTGACTGCCCTGTTTAGCAATCCAAGCTATAATGGTGCCGAAAAAGTAATTTTATGATCACTCCTCACACTGATGACTATCACAGCATCTCCACAGTAACATGATCAAGATTCAGGCACTTCCCAACCACAGAACATTTACCATCATTGCAGTATCCTGCGGTTATGTGATCATCACTTGCACAGTTGTTACACAACTAGCATAGGAAAATCAAAACGCCAGCAGTAAAATCCCATGTGATGGTCACATGATCATCATCTTCTTTTAACGACCCCATAATCCCTTGCGGGGTGGAGTCTGGGCAGCTGAATGGACCTGAGTGTTTATTGGCTGGGTGCCCTTCCTGTCACCAATACGGAGTTTTCTTCAGCAGATATATTCTCATTGTGGCCAGAGAGAAAAATCTCTACCTAGGATCGAACTAAGTGGTCATGTGATGCGTCATTTAATTATTGTGTGGTTTGTGATGGACTTGCTGTTCTCAACTGTGATTGTTAAGGAAGGAACAATAGTACAGGTAGTCCTCAACTTACAACAGTTCATTTAGTGACCACTCGGTTACAATGGCATTGAAAAAAGTGAGTTATGACCGTTTTTCACAGTTACAACCTTTGCAACATCCCCAGTATCATGCGATCAAAATTCAGATGCTTGCCAGCTGGTTCACGCTTATGACCGTTGCCATGTCCCAAGGTCATGGGATCCACTTTTGCAACCTTCCGACTAGTAAAGTCAACGGGGAAGCCAGATTCACTTTACAACTGTGTGACTAACTTATCGACTGCAGTGATTCACTTAACAACAGTGGCAAGAAAGGTAGCAAAATGGGGCAAAGGTCCCATTTTGTTAACCTTAACAAAGGTTAACAAAACTTAGCAACAGAAATTTTGGGGTCAATTTTCGCCTTGCTCCAGGAATTGCCAGAAATGTGGGAGCGTTTGGGGGAAAGTTGGAGCAATAAAGGGGTGTTCTGAACTATCAGCTGACTGTTGCCTTCGTGTCTTGCCTGAAGGGATGTTCTTCTTTTTCAATGGAAAAAGTATGTGGGTTTATTTGATCATCTCCACACATTTTTCTTGATAGCAATTTAAAAAAAATAAGCTTGCCAGTCTACACTATATACCTGGACTTTCTCAGTTGTCTCCCATCCAGCTGTTAACCAGTTCTCACTGTGCTTAGCTTTTGGTGTATTAAGGGCTATTTAGGCGAGTATCTGCTGTAGTTTACCTACAGAAAATGAGTAATAATGGTAGAAATGCAAGCATTTACCTGTGGACTTATTAGAAGCTCTCCGACGAATTTCAGTTACCATTAATCGTGAAACTTGTGTTGTGAACTGAAGGAGATCTGAAAACTTTTCTATCATTGTACTCGGAGGAGCATTTCCAAATACCTGCAGAGAGGTGAAAAATGACTAAGTAACATGCGTAAATCGAAGTTCAAATTAACATGACACAAATAGGAAAATGTACAATTTAACAACATGGCTTTAGCATTATTGTAAAAAAATTTCAATTAATGAGCTGTGGTGGCGCAGTGGTTAGAGTGCAATATTGCAGGCTGACTCTGCTCACTGCCAGGAGTTCGATCCTGACTGACTCAAGCTTGACTCAGACTTCGACCCTTCCAAGGTCAGTTAAAATGAGAACCCAGATTGTTGGGGGCAATACACTGACTCTGCAAACTGCTTCGAGAGAGCTGTAAAGCATTATGAAGTGATACATAAATCTCTGCACTATTGCTAATTAAAGATTCTTTTGCTTATGTTCCAATATAGTCACACATATAATCCTTAAACGTTAATACACAAAATTAGAGCTTTGTTCTGTATTATAGATCATAACCTCTTCTGGTCACTGTGTTCTGGTCCCTTTTTATATGTTTTTTTCCTCCTTTTTAATTTTAAGATCAGACAGTTGTCAGACAGTCGGTGACCTTGAAATTTGAATGAATTATTAAATAAATAATGACGAAATGAAAAATAGCCACAATAGTATAAAAGCTTTCCTCTAAGCCAGTTCTAAATATTGTTTTGGGTAAAAGGAGAGAAATCTGAGAATCGCAAATAAACAAAGAGAGAAGAGTTTTTTGGCAACCTTTTTGCTATTATTTCTGTGTAACAATTAAGGCTTTCTTGTTCTTGTACTTTTTCCTAAATTCCTCAGCAAAGGTGACCTTAGACATTATTTATATTATTACTCCCAATCCTTAGAATCCCCTATTTTTGAGAAAAAGTATACCACTGATGTTAATTCCATAACTAAGAGCCAAAAGAATTTTTCTCCATGAAGATTAAGATGTCTTCATTTATTTATTTGACTTATATAGCCATGACCTGAAAACCCTGGGCATTTCAACAACAATTAATTTGGGGGGGGGGGGGAGAAACCCTCTACCAATCAAAACTCTTGGCACCCCAGGACAATGATTTCCCATGTATCA
This sequence comes from Hydrophis major, assembly GCA_033807585.1. Lineage (NCBI taxonomy): Eukaryota > Metazoa > Chordata > Lepidosauria > Squamata > Elapidae > Hydrophis > Hydrophis major. The sequence goes on from CM066333.1 coordinate 15,336,907, forward strand.
ACTTTCTACCTTGCTGGACTCCAACTTTGTTCTACCCTAACCCTTGCAAAAGAGAATGCAGGTAGTGTCATAGCCCAGGTCTGAAGAGGCAGAAGATATGGAGCTGGAGCCGACAAAGGGTGTGGGCGCAGTCCCTGTGGCCCCTGAGGAATGACCTGGGAATGAGGCTGAGGCAGTCCCAGGCCCCTCAGGGCTTGGAAGAGCAGGCAGGGAGGAAGAGAGGGTGCAGGCGGACTGAGGAAGCGAGGGAGAAGATGGAAAGGGTAGCCAGCACAGCAGAGGAGCATTGGAGCTCCAGAGATGTGAGCAAATGCTTCTCCCACCCGATTCCTATGTGCGGAGAATGGAGAGGAGGCAGAGTCAGCGCAGGATGACCCAACTACTCGGGAGAAGGGCGCCCCGTCCCTCTTCATGAGGATCACCTGGAGTGTAGCATTTAAGGAGACGCCGTGGGGAAGGGCTTTTGTTGAGAACAAGCATTATATTTTGTATTTCAGAATCCTTGCTTTTGTTGACTGAGGTTTGATCTTTTGCCTTGATGTCGATGAACTTCCATTACCAGGAAGTTGCACGAAACATGTGAAGGTGCGTGGGTTCAAGCCTTGCTCTTGGACTATAGGTGTGCCCTGTGGGCAGAGACTTTGGGGAATGGACCGGGAATTGCTAGATTGTGTGGATTTGGGGGATAATGGTTGAATAAAAGTTGACATGCTTTCACCTACCACTTGTTGCTTGCATGCCAACCTTGGGACACAACAGGTAGTCCTTGATTTACAATCATTTGTTTAGTGACTGTTCAAAGTTACAAGGCATTGAAAAAAGTGGCTTATGACCATTTTTCATAATTTTCCCCACTTCTTGACAAAAGAGCAAAAACAAATACGGTGGGAATATGAAAGGAGGCAGCTATTGCCACAGAAAGTTTTCATAAATTTGGGGGAATGTTCAATGTAGGACACAGCACTAAAATCTAGCTTCAACAGAGAGAATGCTTGAAAGGAATCTGAGGCCAATTCTGCCCCAATCTAATACCCCATAACTTAAGTTGAGACTATATTATCTTCTATGATTTTATCTCCAAAAATGGAGGAGCATGCATTCTGTACAAATAGAGTGTGGGAGCCAGGCAAAATTCCCACTGATCCCACAAAGAGGAAACAACATCATAACTGTTAGTGGATCTTATGTATTATATTCCACCTATTGGGACTGCAAGCCAGCTTTGTCTTTTCTTTGTGGAACAGAACAGAAGATAAAACACTAACCAGGGACAAAAATTATGCAATGCTTTAGATGGTAAAATCCACTTATATGATTTTGGGGAAATTAAAGCCTGCATAAGATTAATACAGATATATGTTCTTGTATAGCCAAGAAATTTTTTAGTTATTTATCAGTCAGTGCTTTCATGGAGCTCAGCCATTAATTTTTAAAGAGTATGCTTGGTGCCTTTATATAACCATTAGCAGAAAGCCAAAGGGTGCATCAGAATTGCACATAGTACTTGCTTTTCTAAGCAGAGAGAAATCTGTACTGAATGGGTGGCATGGGTTATGTAACCCAAAAAGTAGCATATGCCCCTGATTATTACAATCAGATATCTATTACTTCCATTAAAGGAGTTTTGAATAAAAAAATAAAACAGAACATTCATTATTTATGCCACCTTGTTTCCACAGAGATGTAAAACCTGATTTAAATCATTTTGCCTCATAACAACTGAATGAAATCAAGGAAATATTTGAGAATAAGATGAGCAAGAAACATCTCTATAAAGAATTCTATGAATAAACTATGAAAACGCAGTTCATCCCATACCGTGCTTCTAAGAAAATAAGATTGAGTCTTATTTTCTTTGAGACTTGAAAATAAGCACTTAAGCTTATTTTCAAGGCCGTCTTACTTTTCTTGAGGTACAACAGGCCAGACTTGGTGAGCTGGACACGTTGTGGAAGCACCGTCGCCTCCATTCCGAACCTTCAGTGTTTGGAATGGAGGCTTTTGGGAGAATGGAAGGAAAACGGGAAGGGGGAATTTTCCTGCCTGCCATCCTTCCCTCAGTCTGTGCCAAGCTTGAGGAATAGATGACAGGCAGGAAAATCCCCCGTCCCCATTTTCCTCCCTTTTGCCAAAAAGCCTTCTGCGAGCTTCCCAAAAAGTGGGAAAAAGCAAAGCAGCTGGCCGCGGAGCTGCTGGCTTCGGGGAAGCGGCCCAACAAGCAGAAGCGCTGTGCCCAGAAAGGGAAGGGCAAAAGCAGTATTTGCGCTGCCCCCAAGGGGCCAGCAAGCTGCAGTCGGACAGTTGTCCCCCCTGCACCCGTACCACCACTCGTAAAAAGTCTCACTCACTTGAGACTTTCAAGAAGAGACTGGACTGCCATTTGTCAGAAATGGTGTAGGGTCTCCCGCTTGGGCAGGGGGTTGGACTAGATGACCTACAAGGTCCCTTTGAACTCTTGATTATCTGTTATCTGTGCTGACCATACCCATCCCCCCGGGGTTTATTTTCAGGGGAGAGGTAATATGTAGGCCCATCCCTCCAAAATTGGGATTAGGCTTATTATTGGGTGGAGTCCTGTTTTTGGAGAAACATGGTATATGCCAGTTTGGTCTAGTAAGGCACCAGTATAGAAGTCGAGATTTATAAGTTCTAGTCTTGCCTTAGGCATGAAAACCAGTTGGATGACCATGAGCCAGTCACTCTCTCTGAGCCCAACCCACCTCACAGGGTTATTGAGAGGAAAACAGGACGTGGAAGGAGCATTAATATTTTTGAGTTATTATAAGGCTAATAAAAGAGGGATAAAAATCTAATAAATAAAATAAATAATGGGCACAATTTGTTGAACGCTTACTAAAAATCAGAAAACAGATGGAGAACTGGTAGAAAAAATAATAATGGCAGCGTATGGTCTGTGGGAGAAGCACATGCTTTTATATAGCTACTTGATATAGAAGTGAGAGTTTTATGAGAGCGAAAGAAAAAAAACTCTCAATTGAATAGGGTGGCAATGAAGTATATTTGCTAAATGAAGAGGAGGTAAGGTCAAAAACAAACAGGAGCTGAAGGAATATGAATTGAATATAAACAAGTAAACACAGTAAAAGATGTACATTCCTGTTAATATGAATATATTAATATGAATATGAATATGACACTCCAAATTGCGAAACAAATATTTGAAGGAAGAATGCATGTAAGAGAGGGGAAGACTCAGAAATTCACAGAACTGTAAGCTATTTAAAGATCAAACATTGTGTGAATTAACATGAGGATGTAAAAGAAGCAAGAATATTTACCGAGGCAAAATAGGAAGTTATATTTAATTTTGTTACACTGACTATACAATTAGGTAGACTTTGATTATATACTGACAACCCACCATTAATTGTAATATTTTATCTGGACATAATAAAAGCATTCATATTGAAAAGTGTTGGTGTAAACTAGACTTAACCAGATTTCCTTTCTTCTACTATTACCTCCAGTTTATTTGCTTTACCAGTTCTTATTTGCATAATGTTGTTTATTCTAAAAAGAAACAGAATGATGAGCATGTATGTACTCACTTATGCTGAATATTAAAAATGATGAAAAACACTACTTAATAAAGAAGGACAAAGGATCCCTCAAAACACTACTGAAAAAGCAAAGTTTTAACTATTTATTTGATTTATATCCTGCCCTTTACTCAGGAGCTACAAAGGTTTACTGTAAACAGTTAAATTTGTGAATAAGACTGAATTCAACGGTTATTAAAAAAAAAAATTTTTTAAATGAAAATTTAAGGTGATTTTTATGTTTGTTTTGATTTGATTTGCAGGAAATTTTGTTATTAATCCTCCACAACATCCATTACTCATCCTGTATTTCACTCTATCAATATCCATTTTCCACTTCTTCTTGTGTTTTTTCCAATTCTTATAGACAAGGAGAAAGCTATCTGAACACACTAAAGTGGTCACAACCAATACAAATTTAAACTCATTTCCCAGATAATTGTTCCAAAAGTGTTTTCTTCAAGAGGCAACTGGACTTCGGGTTTTTTGAAAGACGTTTCGCTTCTTGGATGAGAAGCGAAACGTCTTCAAAGAAAAACGAAGAAAGTCCAGTTGCCTCTTGAAAAAGCACCTTTGGGACAACCATGACCTGGATGGCTGAGAATCTCCATAGACATTCACAGATAATTGTTTTCACATTAGTACTTTGAAGTTCATTTTCATAACAGAAAATGGAAAAAAGGGAAATAGAGTCAGAGAGTAATTTATATCCTATTTAGGAGAGAGAGAGAGAGAGGGAGAGAGAGAGGGGGAACTAGGTGGGTGGATGGATGGATGGATAAAGATTGATGGATAGGGAGGAAGGGAGGGAGAGAGGGAAGGAAGGAAAGAGAGAGGTGATAAAATGTATGTGTAGCATTTCAGCGTACCTATCAATGTCTGAGAAACATTTATTTTTGTCTTACAAGTGATCTGTGGGAATCCACTTCCATTAGAGGTGGGCTGCTCAGAGGAAACTGACAACATGCAATGCTGGAAATTTAAAACTTGCAATGTTTCATCACATGCCTAAAAAACATACTCAAAAAAGCCTTACCCTGTTAAAAACTGGTAGCATCATGTAAAGCTTCTCTTCCTGTTCCTTTTGAGTCATATGCCGAGGGGGGTGACACAATTCTGTAAACAGCCTGCGTAGATGCATTAATCCTAAAGCGTTATCTTGAGGGCTGCATTCCTCTTGCCGAGGTCGACCCATTATTCTTTTTACCATATTCATCTTTGCTTCTTTCTGAAAGATCCCTTTGATCCTATTCAGGAAAAAACAGGAATAAATTAAAAATAATGTTTTTTTTTTTAAATATAAACTCAACCCCTCCATTTTATTGTACACATCACAAGGAGCACTTAGAAGCCTATTGTAGTAGAGATGGAACATAACAATTATTATGACTGATCACGGAGTACGTGCTCTAAACTAGCTGAAGTTTTGAACAGTCGTTAAGGGCAGCCCCGTATACAGCAAGTGACACTGTTGCTAAAGGTGGCAATGGAATGAGCAATTAGTGAATACTGTGTGCATTCTGTTGCAAGTAAGACCTCAACTAAACACCAACCAAAAAGCCAACACCAACCAAAGCTGTCCAAACGTTTTCCAGGCCACAGTTTCAATCTACTCCCAAAGGAACTATGAGTCCAAGACTCTTGAATTGGAGATGTTCTGAAATGTGGAACGAACCCTGGAAAGAAATGGGGCTGTTTGCCAAAGCGACACTTTTGCCCATATGAGGGGGAAGCAAGCAAGAGAGACTTAAAACAATTCCTTGCTACAATAATCACGTGTAAGTTGAATGGGTAAACCCTTTTGACAGTTTTTTCAGGATCCTGTTTCAATACTCTACTAACAATAATGGTATTGCCTGAAGTGGATTTTTTTTACCTCAATTTAACTCCAACAAACAGCTGGACAGTCAGCCTGTTCTTTCTAGGAAAGCAGAATTCTGCAAAGAATCAAAGGTGACTTCTGAATCAACAACCATTCTGTCTTATTTGGGTTGAGTGACAACCTTTTCCCCCAATCCAATTCTGAGAGCGTCTAGACCTGCATGGCCAACTGGTGAGCCGTGAGAAAACTTTGGTGGGCTGCAGAGAAATCTCATCCCCAGAGCAACCCCCCCAAAGCATTTAATCCAGGCTGTGCAGAAACACAAGGCTGCCTCCCCACCTACTCACTCCTTACCCAGCAAACTTGCCTGCTAATTGCCATTTTTCCTTTTTCTGACCCTGTGCAGGGAGATTTAGATTAGCTAGGAAGCAGGAAATGGTTGGATTTCTTGCTTTTTAGCTAGTCTTTAGATCTTCGGCTCTGCTTTTAAGCACAGCCCAACCTCCCTTAGGGCTGAAGGTTCTATTATTCAATGCAGACTCACGGCAAGCAAATTTGAGAGATTGAGCTAGCTGATGGCAGATAGATAGATCACTGAATGATTTTGTGAGCAACTCAATCTGCCTGCCTGCTTTGCCTGATTTTGGGTAAAAATTGCTCTTTTTTAATAAAAAAATTCAATATTTACATACATGGTGTGTTGTGAGTTAATTTTGTGAGTTTGCTTGCTAGCAAATTTTATGGGACAGACTCAGGCAACAGATTGCAGAAAGGTAGATCTCTGAATGAATCTGTGATTCTGTGAGCAACTCAATCTACCTGCCTGCTTTGCCTGTTGCTCTGTTTTTTAATAAAAAATTCAATATTCATAATATTTATACACAAGCCATGCCTAGCCAGTCACATGACCACCAAGACACACCCACAAATTAGGCCACACCCACAGAACTGGTTAGTGGTCCCTGGGATTTAAAATTATGAGCTTGGTGGTCCCTGAGGTCCAAAAGGTAGGCAATCCCTGGTCTAGACAAGGGGTGTCAAATTCAAAGCCTGTAGAGTGCTTAGATCTGGCCCACAGGGCCACCCTGGAAGCAGCAAAGGTCTGGCATGCGGCCCTCGTGAACTCCATTTTTGCTCGCAACGACCTCCTGCATCTCTCCGCAAATAAAAACAGAAACTCAGGAGGCTGCGTGTGGCCCTCACAAGCTCCGTTTTTGGCTGTGACGGCCTCCTTCAGCCCTCTGCCAGTGAAAATGGAACTCGGAAGGGGGGCTCCATTTTTACGGAGACTGTTTTTGCTGGCAGAGCACATGGGCCTCCGACATGAGTGACCATGCCCAACCTGTCCATGCTGGTCAAGATGGTCATACTCATCCTGGCCACACCCACCCCAGCCCTGAGGTCAAACACAACCCTGATGCGGCCCTCAATGAAATTGAGTTTGATACCCCTTGTCTAGACTCTGGGTCATGGCTTCCACTCCATCTCCCAACAGGACTGGAAAAGAAATGTATAACTAGGCATTATCTGCATATTAATGATTCCTCATCCTGAATAGTAGGTCTATTCTCCCAGTGGTTTCATACAGATGTTAAATGCAATAGGTGTCAGGCACAAAAGCTCAGGTCTGCAAGTGAAGGTACAATTAAACTCATGCATATACATTTGCAATTCTTAAAACTTGCTTATACAAAACAAAAATACAAAAGCTTTCCTTCTATGCAGAAGTGAAAGTGTGTATATCATCAGCATATAAAAGCATAAATATTGGCCATATTTAGTTAAAAATGAGCAATGACAGTGCCTCTTTGGAGATGGGATGGCCCCAAATTTTGAGAAAGAGAGAAGTAAAAAAATCCAGCTCTTCTCTTTGAACATGAATTTGTAATAGTTTGGAACACACTTAACTGCAGCACACAACCTATTTTTAAGTGAAGTGAGCAGACAGTTAAAATATCAAGGCTACACATGACCTGGATACAGATTCTTTATTTAAATAAAAGCACCAAAGTTCTAACGAAGATTGTTTTAATATCCAGTATAGCTTGACCCTAAAGCAGAGGTGTCAAACTCGATTTCATTGAAGGCCGCATCAAGGTTGTGGTTGACCTTGTTAAGTGAAACATTTGTTAAGTGAGATTTGCCCCTTTTTATAATCTTTATTGCCACAGTTGTTAAGTGAAGCCACAGTAAGTGAATCACCGCAGCTGATAAGTTAGTAACCCAATTGTTAAGTGAATCTGGCTTCCCCGATGACATAACCTAGGGCTGTGATGGTGAACCTACAGCATGCGTGCCAGAAGTGTCACACAGAGCCATCTCTGCCAGCACATGAGCCGTCGCCCCAGCTCAGTTCCACTGCGCATGCACACACACGTTCCACCAGACAGCTGAATTTCGGGTATCTGCCGTGCATGCGTGGGGGGCGAGGGGCTTGTGGGAGATGTACGCGCATGCGCAGAGGGGGCGAGAGCATGGGATGGTCGCACACGTATGCACAGAGAGCGGTAGGAACATGGGGAGCACGCACATGGGCAGGGGGTTGAGGGGAGCAAGGGAGGGTTGCATGTACAGGGGGAGTGCAGGGGGTCATGGGTGCATTGCATTATGGGTGCAGGCATACATGCGTACTTTCAGCACACGACAACAAAAAGATTAGCCATCACTGACCTAGGAACACAGCAATGTTCATAAGTATGAACCAGTTGCCAAGCCTCTGAATTTTGATCGCATGGTCATGGGGTTGTTATAAAAGTCATGTAAAAAATGGTCATATAACTGTAAACTACTTTTCCATTTTTTTTTCAATTAAAATAATTAAAATGTGAGAATTGCTGGTGACTAATTATTATTGGACAATCATATGAATACAGTTTTTTCCACTTTGTTATTTATATAGTTAGTGACATTAGAACAGGGGTGTCAAACTCATGGCGTCACATTGTCATCACGTGACATATTGCTAATTTCCCCCTTTGCTAAAGCAGGGGGTGGGCGTGGCCAGCGCATGATGTGTCTGGCCTGCAGACCATGAGTTTGACACCCCTGCATTAGAATAAAATGATTTGGGGGAGACCTAGACATTGATATTGGCTTTGTCTAAGTCAAGGGTCTTCAAACTTGGCAAGTTTAAGACTTGTGGATTTCAACTCCCAGAATTCCTGAGCTAACATGACTGGAGGAAGAATTCTTGAATTTCACAAGTCTTAAAGCTGCCAAGTTTGAAGACCCCTGGTTTAAGTGGTTGAGTCTGCAATTTAACAAATACTTTCTACAAAAGGTTCAAAAAAAGATACCAACGATCAGAAATGCATTCTTGACTTGCTACAAAGATCAAAGCATTTGCTGACCCCTAAATAAAAACAGTTATTCAAGTTAAAGAGATTGTTGTTCTTTCTGTACTATGTAAATCTTTCTACCATGACTCAGCTAGTACTGCCTAAAAAAAGAAAGAATTTTTAGTTTTAGATCTGGAAATTATCACTGTGGGAAGGGTGCAACCATACATATTAGGAAGTTAGGGGAAGTTAGAGAACTCGGAAGAGAGTTCTGGTAACTGTTTCCACAGCAGGGGTGTCAAACTGAAGGCCCGCGGGCTGGATCCAGCCCATGAAGTGCTGAAATCTGGCCCACGGGGTCAGCCTGGAAATAGCAAAGTATCTCCCCACGGTGTCTCTGGCAACCAAAATGGAGAGCAGGGGGAGTACACGCGGCCCCCACATCATCTGTTTTTGGTCAGTCTGGATGGCCTCCTGTTATCCTTTGCTGTCCAAAATAGACCATGCAGAAGCCACACACACACACACACACACCCATGCCCTGTTTTGGGCAGCAGAGTGCTGAAGGAAGTGTCCATCCTGTCCTCCCCTCCCGCATACCCAGCCCCACAGAGGAAAACTACAATGCTGATCCAGCCCTCAAAGAAATCCAGTTTGACACTCCTACTCTATAGCTCTGAAATGCTGTATGGGATTTCTTTGGTTTTGGTCCACATACAATATTATCCAAAACATGGATTAGCCTAAAATACTGGCTAGCCAAAACACGGATTAGTTTAATACACTGGTATAGTTTAACACTAGTGCTCTGTATACATATAGTATGGCCTCAACATTATTTTCATCAATTAGACAACTGCAGGTATTATGCAAACTTAAAGAAGCTATTCTCGTGTTTATCTATCTTACACTGACCTCACCTGACAAATATTTTTTTCTTATAACATGCTAACAATAAACATGTTATGAAAGAAAAGGTTCCTTGAGTCCTGTCATTGTGTAACACTAGTCGTATAGGATAGGAAGAAGACGACTCAGTTAAGCACATTTCAAAACTGGAAATAACTGTTCTGAATGTAAGAAAAAGGCATCTGCTGATCTGAAATGTTTATTCTACTTTTGCTAGGGGAAAGCTTGCTTCCTTTTTTAGACAGATTGCCCAATAAGTAAAAAGCCCTCAATGCGGGATGCTAAGTAATTTTTGTGGACCTGGAACACAAAATATAAGCTTCCTGGTTTTTTTTTCTTACCCAAATTCTCCAATCATGTATAAAATTGTGTTCCACCAAAATGTCGGTGGAACATAGGTCAAAACATTTCTTGCCATTTCATGCAGGCATAAATACTGTAGATCAGGGGGTGTCAAACTGGATTTCTCTGAGGACCAGATCATTGTAGTTCTCTGTGGGCCAGGGGGGGGGAACAGGGGGGAATGGGATGGATGCCTCCTGTAGTAACCTGCTGGACAAAATAGGGTGCAGGACCCGTTTTTGGCCAATAGAGTGCTGCTGGAGGCCAGGGAGGCCAAAAATGGGCCACACAGGGGCAACATGAGGTCCCCCCGCACCCCATTTTGGCATCACAGACCGGTCCTTTAATATTTCCAGACCAGCCCCAGGGACCTGAAGTTTGACACTCCTGATATAAATTCATGGCCTTGCCTACACATAGTTCTCAACTTATGACCACAACTGAGCCCAAAATGTATGTGATTAAGTGAGACATTTGTTACGTGAGTTCTTGCCCCATTTTATGAACTTTCTTGCCAGATTTGTTCAAGGAATCCCTGAAGTTGTTATGTTAGGAATAAGGTTGTTTAGTGAAGCTGGCTTCCCCATTGACCTTGCTTGTCGGAATTCAAGAAAGCAAACACAAGACAAAGGCAGCAGTATAATCTGTTTAAGTTTCAGCTAAGAATCCTATTTCTTCACAGGTAAAAGGTTGCTTCCAACTAATTATCTCCAACAAGAAAGAGCCTTGCCAAGTTTTTGCAAGGCTGCCAAAAAACAACAGATAAGAAATAGTTTACAAGAGTCTTCAAATACCAACTATAATGTCCATGAGGTTGAGTTCAAAATTTCTTTGCCTTCTGCAAAGAACGTTAAGTTCACAGCTGGCCTTTATCTTTTTTTTAAAAAATAAAGTTTTATTTGGGTTTTCACACATACAAAATACAAGTAAAACATCTTTTTTGAAAATAGCATGGTCCCGGGTTGAACTTCTTTTTCAGTCACAAAACTCAATTTCATGTTTCTTTTTGGATTCTATTCCATATCTTATACTATTTTACATTTTCTATATAGTTTTTCCCCTCTTTTAATTTTCTCAATTTTATTTTGATTATCTCATCTCAATTCAAATCATTATATTTATACTTTTGTCTGTTCTGTTTCAATTTCACATTATCTTTTCTCATAAAACAAATTATCTCCTGTAGTTACTAATTGGAATATGACACCTTTATATCTTTTAATTACATCCATTCAACTTTTATTTAAACTTCAATATATACCTTAATGTTATGACCTTCAATATAATACACAATACATAACTTCCAATCGAATTCTGCTTGGTACATTCTTATAATACACACTATATTCTTTAAAAAAAAAAGATTGTAAATATATGTAATTATAAACCCTCATTCCATTCCAGTTCAGTTCTATCATTAATAATAATTAAAATCTTAACATCTTTAACATTTCTTTTCAATTAAATATCATACTTCCTTAAAAACACATATAATCTCCATAATTTGTTCCCTTATTTCTCTTCACATATGTTTTATAAATCATTAAATATACCTTTTATTACATTTATTTACTAACAAGCATTCCACTGAATTACGATAGCTATTTTATCAGACATTTTAATCATACATTGTTTCATATTTTCTAAAATTATTTTTGTTTCTAATATAACCATACTATCTTATATACCTTTGCAGAATCCCTTTTTCCATTAAATTTTCACCCATTATCTCTAAATAGGCCCTGTTTCTCTATATTTTGTTTCTGTCCTTTATGACTTTTTTCCCTTTCTTTCTTCCCTCTCATCTTCTCCCTCCCCTTTTTACCCCCTTGTCTCTCTACTTCTAATTCTCTCTTCTGCATTTCCCTCTTCTGTTGCTTTCTGATTTTATACTTATTTTTCACTGTATTTTGGGGGGGAGTTGTTTTTCCCAATCTTAAACTTTCCATTCTCTTTCCCCCCTTACTTTTTTCCCCCCAACTTAGATTACTTGTTCATTAAAGATGGCTTCTTCTTTGTCACAATCTTCTTGTTCTGCAGGCATTTCTTGTTGTTTCTCATAATTCCAAATCTCCATTTCTAAAAACTGAAATACGAAGCCAAAAGAACCTCTCCCTTCTTATGTGTCTTCTTTGTATTTTTAAAGTTCCATTTTCAGTTCTTCTAAATGTGGAGCCATTTTAAACAGTTTTAAACAACCACCCGATTGATTTTAGTCATTCAAAACAATAACCAAGAAACCAGAAATCATCAAGTAATCCAAATAGTCCCGAGTTATATCTTATTTCCCGATTGATTTTAGTCATTCAAAACAATAACCAAGAAACCAGAAATCATCAAGTAATCCAGATAGTCCCGAGTTATATCTTATTCTTTTTTTGACTTTCTCTTCCTGGGGTTTTTGTTGCGATATTTCAGTTAGAATGTACCTTTTGAAAAGCTTGTTGAGATTTTGCTGTAAGTTCTTTTTTAATTCCAGGCAGTCTCCTCCCTTCCAGATCCTGCCCTTTTATTCTTTTTCTCTCTCCTTTCCTGTTTTCAAAAGCTTTTAATTATCCAGAAATCTTTATTATCCCTTTGACTTTTTATTTTCAGCATTAAATGCCTATTGATGTCAAAGTGGATTTTTTTTCCAATTCCTTACTTAAGTCTCTTAGCTGTCAGTATAGGAAAAGGAGAAAAAAAACCCCAAATCTTTTCCCTTTTCTCTTTCATTCACAGCTTAAAAATCTTCTTAGGGAACAATGTTATTGTTTTTTAATAGTTTCAATTCCAAGGATCTTATTTGTTGCTTTTGCTGTTTGACCTGGTCAACCAAAACTTTCTCTTCTTATCTTCCTCCTGCACATTCTTTTCTGATTGAGTTCTTCTTTGTGGTGGCCATTTCTGACCACCGCTGCAAACGCCTTCGGGAAAGGGAGTAATGGCCAGCTAGGGAGGAGAGATGCAGCTCTCCTCAACCCTGCAGGCAGTCTCCTCCCTCTTCACCACCTCTACGGGGTGGCTTAGCCCCGAAGCCAGCCAGCTCGGGGTGCTCCAGTGGCAAGCACGGATAGAAGCCTTGCAGTGACGAGGTTTCGGTCTGTTGTTGAAGAAGCTCAAACCGGAAGTCCACCTGGCCTTTATCTTCTTGAAGGAGGGGCCATTACCTTGCAGCCTTACTCTCGACTCGCCCATGCTGTTATAACTGTTCTTTCCTATGAGCAATCCTGTGCGCACGCGCACTTGGCACAGGCTCCTCGGGAACCTCCTCATCACTTATGCCAGTCCCTACAATCTCTGAAGACAGCAGTCCACTCCCTAATGGTCCTGGCCCCTCATCTGAATCCTTGCTCTCCTCAGCTATCTGCACCTGCTGCCGGCTAACCACAACAGAAGGGGATCCCATGACCCCAGGATGCTGCAACCATCATAAATATAAAACCAGTTGCCAAGCATCCAGTCATCAAAAAGCCACTCATCAGAATGTCCTTTTTACGCAATGTAGGTAAAACACTTTAAGTCAATTTAAATGTCTCTTTTGTGACTTTTACTTAATTTTGGGTAGTTCACCCAGGTTTGGGAAACACTGATCTACACTAAAGAGATCAAAACAGCACAGTGCATTAATATAACATTGACTATGAACCTGAAAGTTATATAATTTAGGGATAATTAATTCTGCAGTTTTCAAAACATTTACGAAAAACAAAAAAACGGGCAAAGAATAAGCAAAACACACTATATTTTAGTTTAACAATAGCTATTATATAGGACTTACAAAAGGGGATTGTTGCTTCCAAAGGGTATTATTTAAAAGTAAACAAACAGATAATTATCTACACATTCATTGGGAGCCTTTGCTCAGTTGTTTAAGCTGGAGTGCAAAAAGCAAAAACGAGCAACCATATACAAACACACTGGAAATATGACAAAATAAAATAAGCCATTACTACTTTCTTTTGGTTTTACAATAACATCCATATGAGCAGCTGTTTTCAAGTCAGTCGTGATAGGCTCCAAAGAACCAAGAAAGACACACTGAGGTTCTTCTGAACAGTTTCTTTTATTGTTCCTTCATCTATAGAGAGAAATCTTGCCAAACTAAAGCAAATTACTTGCATCATTAAAGATATAATCTGACATCTCCTAGGGTAGAGCTGTCTTAACTCTCTTCCTCCCAACCAAACCATCTAAATTTTGCTGTCTCTTGTTCCTCTGGAATGCGCCCCCCCTCCTTCTGGGAATCCAGACCCCATTCCATCACATTAATGGGAAAAAAAATTCAAAACGGCCCTATAACTAAATCAAATACCAAATCTGGTGGACTGAGAAGATGGTGTATCATGCTTTTTAACCTGTATTTTCTTATCATGCTTTTTAACCTGTGTTTTCAAAGCTACAAGCCAGGTCTAGGTGTTGCACTCTTATAAATGAGAGTTTCTAAATGTTGGGGGGGTTCGGTTCAATGTGTGGTGGATGAAGGTTGTGTGTTTGTGTATTTTCATGGTCATGGTCATGATGTGCACTGAACATGGTGTTTGATTTTGTTATACGAGGTGAAATGACAATAAAGTAAACTAAACTAAACTAAAGATCAAGACATTCCCCAGAAGCATTTCACAGAAATTCAAATTGTAATGCTGATGTTGAAAACTAAACTAAATTAACTTAAATATTACTGCATACATTGTTGAAAAGGTATTCCCTTTATAGAATATTTCTATGAATTCGCTCTCTTTCAGCCTCAGGAAAAAGGCAACAGCAAACCACTTCTGAAAAACTTGCCCCCCAAAATTGAATGGACTTATCCTGGTATTCTTTGGAAACAAAAAATGATTTGAAACCACAATGATAATGATAATGTATGAGTATATAGGTATCTATCTATCTATCTATCTATCTATCTATCTATCTATCTATCTATCTATCTATCCTCTATTTATCTATCTTTCTCTCTATCATTTCTATCTATCTATCTATCTATCTATCTATCTATCTATCCTCTATTTATCTATCTTTCTCTCTATCTCTCTATCTATCTATCTATCTATCTATCTATCTATCTATCTATCTATCCTCTATTTATCTATCTATCTCTCTATCATTTCTATCTATCTATCTATCTATCTATCTATCTATCTATCTATCTATCTATCTATCTATCTATCCATCCATCCATCCATCCATCCACATACATATGTATATGTATACGTATATATACATACGTATACGTATACATGTACATGTATGTATATAACAGTATATTTGTGTGTGTGTATGTATATAAAGTAATCTATACGATTAGTATGTTTTCTAAAATGCTCAGAGTCACTTTATCAGTAAGAAGCGCAGCATATAAATTTAATAAATAAAAATAAATTTCACACACACAAACACAAAATAAGAACTATACAGAATTTATTTTAAATATTTAAGCAAATATAATTCTGTAGCACAAAAAGCTTTGGTCTACATGGACAAAAGTTTTAGCTTATGCTTACTGATGAAGGAAAGGCACACTGACATATGATTGTAATAACTGCCTCAGAAAACATTCAGAAAGCATGAATGTGACAATGGAAAAATTGAATTTAATACATGATTTCACTACTTATTTTCATAATGTAATGCCTACTTAATCACTGGAACATTGCATTTCTTACCTTCCAATTTGCAGATACAGCAATCTAAAATATAGGACTGGAAGCTATATGAATATCTAATGGATTATGTTTATCATATCACTAGTGATAATTCCCTTTTTTTGTGGATTAGTATTTTGTGGATTAAATACATTATTTTTCCTTTTGGTTTTCTTTCAGATCTTCCCCACCATAGCAATCCAGAAATATATCTTGCTACCATGTAGCCCAACATCATTACACAGATATCCAGAATTTAAAATATGAAATATACAAATAAACTAAGCCTTTAAAATAATGTTTCTTATCTGGGACTTCAAGTCCCAGAATTCCCTAGCCTGCATGCTGGGGAAGTTGAAATTTAAGATAGGAGTTAAAAGTTCAGAGATATTAAAATTGTCAAAGTTGAGAAACACTGCCTTAAAAAATTATAGAGACATAAAATAAATGCCAGTTTAGGACAACCAATTTATTTGGAACTAAAACATTATTTTTAGTTAAACGCTAAATTAGCCACTGAGTTATTGAGTTAAATTAAAACTAAATAACTAATTACATTTAAACTAAGAGAGCCAGTTTGGTTAGTGGTTAAGGCATTACGTTAGAAACTAGGAGACATGATTTCTAATTCTGCCTTGGGCATGAAATCAGCTAGAATAGATGACCTCAGGCTTTCCCTTAGCCCTGGAAAGAAAGCAATGGCAAACTACTTCTGAAAAACCTTGTCCATGAAAACTACAGGGACCTGTTCAGACAATCTCCGAGAATCAGATGCATTTGTACAGAAGAAGAAAAAATATGAAATATGTTCCTTGACATGTTTTCAGTTACAGCAGGGGTCTCCAACCTTGGCTCCTGGAAGCCTGGCGGACTTCAACTCCCAGAGTTCCACAGCTGGCTGTGGAATTCTGGGAGTTGAAGTCCGCCAGGCTTCCAGGAGCCAAGGTTGGAGACCCCTGAGTTACAGTATGAAGCAGATTAATAAATACTACTGTTAAACCACCATTGGCTTCAAAATGGCTCTTGCAGTAAAAATCATGTTTCCCCAGTGCATTCTCCCACAAAGACTACTTTCATAACAAGATCACTTGCCTTCAGAATTGTTCCACACAAAACATTCATTCACAAAAGGCATGTCCTGTGATGAAACACAAAAGAATACCCAGCGTGGAAAACAAACAGTTTTCTTTAAAAATTACAACTCTTGTTAATCTGGTTTATTTGAACAATGCAGAAGTGCATAAAATTGCTAAACCAATACACAAAGCATTCACAGACCACTTTCACTGTGTATTTTTAATATCAGGAAGACGGCACAATGTATAAAATGGTAATGGATCTCTCTTCGATGTGCAAAATGTTAAATGTAAAAATTCAGTCATGGGTATCAATTGCTATGTTTAGTCATTTATCAGCATATCCTCTATACTAAGCAACACGGTGAATAACACAACAGAATGTTAAGCTTCCTTGTGACCCAATTTTCATCTTCAACGCAAAATGAGAGGAAGAAAAAAAAATCTTGGCAACACGTTTAACATCATTTCCATAGCAATAGAACGAAACAGTTTCCATGCTTAGCACAGGGTCAATAAAATAAAATAAAATAGTGACAGGAACATCTTAATGGGTGAAAAACCTGTGCTAACTTCAAAACAGAATTTAAAAAAATATAGTATACAAATTTCTTTCTGTTTAAAATGCAACCCAGAGTAGCTGTCTTACAATTGTTAGATGCATCAAAACACAATCAGAAATCGTACGCTAGGAATGCATTAAAACTAATCTCATTCAGCGGCCATTTGATATTAAAGCTTGTTTTCTTTGCTAGAAAATTTCTCTGCTGTTTTATTTTCTTTGTAAAAACAGACATGGTTCTCTTACCGAGTACTTTTTAAGTTCCTTGCAGGCATCTTCAGTTTTTAAAAAGGATCTTTAAGGAAAACACAATTGCTCTTCGTTTCCACCACCAGCCCAAGTCTTTCAGGCAACTCACATGAAAGTCCGAGCTTTGCACCACAGTCTCTGGGACCTTGCTGTACCAGTGCACAAGCTGGCGTAACAATAGAAGCATGTTTTATGCATCCAGTGATGTTGGGTTATTAGCCATACAATGAGAAACGAGGCATGGGGCATTCTGCTTCAGGCACAGCCCTTCTCCTCTTCTGGAATAGCAACTACAGTGTGTTGCTTTATGTGGTTTCAAAAACTAGGGGGTGACATGGTAGCAGTGTTCCAGACATTCCTCCAAGGTTTTATTAATTCTCAAACAAACATAAACACACAAAACACAAAAACATAAAACTTCTTTTAGAAAGTGGCTTGGCCCCAGTTTACCTCTCTTTATACGGACTTCAATTAAATTCATGCTCATCTTATATACCATTACCTATCTTATTTACCATTCTATATCTTCTGTATAACTTCTCCCCGCTTTTCACTCTTCTTAATTCTATTTTATTTATTTCATCTTAATTTAAATCATTATACTTGTATCTTTTGTCCATTCTTTTCCAATTATCCATTTATCTCATTCCCTATAATAATAAAAAAAAAGATTTCTCCTGAGATCACTAATCAAAGTATGATGCCTTTCTATCGTTCCCCTAAACTGACATTTAAAATAACACCTAGTTCCCAATCTGCTTAGTACATTCTACCTACTAAATTTTAAGAAAAAGAGAAAATAGTAAATCTATAAAATAACTAAGTACATAATTAAGTATTACATTTTATAACATTCCAATTATCTATTTCAAAAACAAATGCTGCAATAATAAGTTTATAATAACATCAACATAATAGTCAATTAAGCTCTATAATTGAACTAAATATTTTAAACATTCCCTTTAATATTTTATTAAATCTTAAAATCTATCATTATTAAGCATTTTAATATTTTAATCTTTTTTTTTAGATCTTATAAAATTCTACTTTTCTATTTCTAATACAAATACTACAATACTATCTTATGTACCTTGCAGAATCTTTTTTTTTTTTTAAAGTGTTGTACATTACCCTTTATCCCTAAAAAAATTTTGCTTTTTCCCATCTTGTTCCATACCTTTGTGGCTTTTTCCCCCTTTTTCCCTTCCTTTCTTATCCCACCTGGCCTTTCCCGCCCCCCTCCTAATCTCCGCCTTTTTAGCTTCCCCTCTCTGTTGTATTCCCCTTTTCTTTTGCTTTCTAACATTGTATTGATTTTGCATCTTATTTTTCTCTTTCTTGGGTGTTTTTTTAAGACTTAAGTCCTTCATTTTCCTTCCTCTCTTTCTCCTTTCTTTCTTAATCAAACTTTTGGATTCATTAAAGATGGCTTCATCTTCTTCTTCTTCTTCTGTTTCCTCCATCAGTTGTTGTGTTTGCTGATAAATAGCAAGCGCCATTTCTCAAAAATGAAAGGCTTCTTCCAAAGCATCCTTGCCTTCTTTCTTTGTTTTTCCATATTCCTTTCTTAGTTCATCAACAGATAAAGCCATAAAAACCTTTTCTTCTTTTTTCTTTTTCCCTCTTCTTCTTCTTAAAACAACCAAGATAGCTTCAAAGCTTAAAACAGTTCCCCAAAATTCCAGAGTCATCAAACAGTCCAAACAGACCACAAAGTTCTTCCCTTTACATTTTCTCTTCCTGGGGTAATATCAGTTGAAAAAAACCCAGTCTGTATTTTAAAGCCTTATTGCAATTAAATTCTAGTCTCAAAATCTTCCAGGCATCTCCTCCAACAAAAGGAGATATAGATTTTTAATACAGATATTTTTTTGTCCTCTCCCTTCCCACTTGTAACAAAAAGCTTTAAATTTTTACCTTCTATAAAAAAGCAGGTTTTTCAATGTCCATTTGTTAACTCCGTAAGGAAGGAGAGTAAACTTTCCCTTTCAGCACTTCCATTTGCCGTTTTAAAAATCTCCTCTGGAAACAAAGTATCATTCAAAAAATCAAAGTTTTCAGGATGTTAAATGTATCTTAAGATCCCGGTTCAGCCAAAGAACTTTCACTTCAAAACTTTCTCCTTCTTCCTCCAGCACTATCTTGTCCAGCTGCCGGCTTCTTTGAGGCAGCCATTACAGACCGCCTCTCCACCACCTTGAGAAAAGGGGGTTTTGCCAGTTGGGGAGGGGGTCTGTGACACCCCCAAACCCCTATCTGGATCCCCCTTATCTTCGGCTGCCTCTACAGGGCAGCCTTATCCTCCAGACCCATCGGGATTAGAGGCACCAAGACAGCTAGCGCAACAGGGATCGTGCAGGATCGCGAATCCCTGCCGCCGCCGAAGCCTGGCAAACCAGAAGTCCCGTTTCACCTTTTTCTGAAAAGGATTAATCTATTTTTACATTAACTTTTACCCATATTTATACATACAAAGGAAAAATAGCCAAACATTTTCTTAAAAATACAGAGGTAACATTTGGTACGGAATTCAGCATGCATAATCCCCAAATCACAACCACAGTAGAAAACACTCCTATTTTTCTTGGCAATAAGAAACATCCTCTCCTGAAATCATTGTGACTATGACTAATAAGGGATTTCAGACACTCAATGAAGTAATTCCCTATTTATGTAATAAAAGTAAAGCAAAAACAGCTACAACAGCTGTTATAAACTCTGCAGGGTTATGCTCAGAAGGTGCTAAAACCACTCTTATTCAACTCAATACTTATCAAGCTGAGCTGCCCCAATTTTCATGTGCTGTTTTGGCAAAAGGATCAAGGAAAATGTCTATGGAGTTCTCAGCCATCCAGGTCATGGTTGTCCCAAAATTGTGGTTTTTTTCCCCAAAATAAAACTGGACTTTCATTTTTTTCTCTTGAAGACATTTCACTTCTCATCCATGAAGCATCTTCAATTCAATCTTCAGTTCAATCCATTATTCAGTTAGAACTGAAGATGCTTCTTAGATGAGAAGCAAAATGTCCTCAAGAGGAAAACAAAAAACAAAGTAAGTCCAGTTGCCTTTTGGAAAAGCACCTTTGGAAGGACCAAGGAAAGCTGCTGGGAACTTAGTTTCCTATTTTATAGCGGAAAATCCAAGAATCAGCCAAGATTAGGGTCTTTCCCAAACAATCAAGACAGAAGAAGTAGCAATTACATAAAAGAGGAAAAAAAGCATGTTTCTGAAAAAATACCTGATGTTGCCTTCCATACAGCCAGCACAAGAACGGTGCCTTCTAAATTCACACATGTGAGAGAGTTGATTCTCACACTCGGTAAAAAGCAGCATGATAACAAATCTGCGACAAAAAAAAGACAGATGGAAACAGATCCGCCTACTCATAAGAAGGGACTAGAGGTGGAGGCAGAAAAAATAAATAAATGCAGAAGGATTTGCTAACTTTCTATTTATGGAGTCTATCTTTCCATTGTGGGAGTTGATGGAAACCCTTTACTATGGCTCCTAACTTTCCTCAATAAATATTAAAGTTCTTGGATTTCTTGTAAGCTATTAATGGCTCCATCCTGCTTATGATGTGAATGAGATTGAGAACTACTGATAAGAAGGGTTGCCCTCATCCTAAAGTTTACTCATGTTTGGGATGTATTTATAAATGTGTAAATTGACTACAGCCAGTTGAGGAAAGATCAAATCTAGACCCCAAAGAATTATTTTACTGGTTCTACAAAATGTTCCAAATGCAATATTTCATCTGAAATCAAAGAGAAAAACTAGGGTATGAACTTGGCAAGTGGTTAATTTTAATTTCAATCAACTGTCTTCCATCAAGTCTTGTTTCTTAATCCTCAAGGACTGCTTTCAGTATATCTGAAAGAAAGGAAGTTTTACTCTGGTGTTTTGCCTGAAAATTTGGTTTTGCTGTGGGATTTCAGAAAGCTAAGGCTAGCAACTACAAGAGGATTAAAAATTTATTTCCAGTTATCAAACCCTTGGTGCCACCAGGAAGCCTTTCACTGCACTGGCTGTATTTTAATCTCATATTTAATCTCCACAAAGGAATATTTTTTTTCCAATGACTTACTTTAATATTATTCTATTAACTCCACTTGAAGATCTGGTTGGAAAAGGAAGAAATGGTGCCTCATGTTTTTACTTTATTCCAGTAAATTTCATCACACACTTACTCCTCTCCTCTTAGGCGTGGTTCCAGATTAGGTCTAACACAATGTCAATTAAATTTTATTTTACCTGATCAGTGGCAAGAGAAGACTATTACTTATTCAGTGCATCACAAATGGCTGATGATGATAAACACTGATAGATTCATTTGGTATTCAAGCCTGTACGTCCAGAATTTCTGTAGTATTTTCCCCTCAGAGCCAAACTTTCGTTCTCAAGGCCTCTTTCCTCTACTTCTGCCTGGAGCCCTTTTCAGTTCCTTATATTTCTCCAGATAAATCTGCAAACTACCACAGAAATATTCAGTTCCAGCTTCTATTCAGAGAACACTCTCAGTTATAGTTAAAATTCGTTACGTCATTATAAGGAACTGCACTTTAGAGTTGCTGGATTCTTAATCCTTTTGGTTAATTTGCCCATTGCAGTGGATAAATTTAGATTCTAAAGAATTGGACTGTCTCATGTAAAACAATTATATAATTATATAATTACACTGTGAGATATTTCCTACTCCTCCCACTTCACCTAAACTCCAGGTTTTTTTCTTCATGTTTGTTGTTTTCTTTTTTTTTTAAAGTCAAGCTTCAAGGGCTAACCTCATTTTTCAAGTTTTCCATTCCAAATGTTTGTTTTTACAATCAAATTGATTTGGCTGTGGGATTGCTAATAACAAGCTAGTCAGGCTTTCTCCCTATCAGCCTCTCTCCAATAGCTTTCCCTTTGACATTTTTTAGGTCATCTAGTCCAACCCCCTGCTCGAGCAGGAGAGTCTATTCCAAATATTAGCCTCTACCTAGGATTGAATTTACAGCCTCCTGATTGTGAGGCCAGAGCTCTGCCTCTAGGCCACCATCTCTTCTTTTGAATTTGCTTCAGTTGGAATTTGCACTCCTAAAGTTAATGAAGTGAAACACTTGTGCATTGCAGAGGATTTTTTTTTTTACTATTTTTAACTTCTGTTTATCCTTTCTGGGGGTTCAGTTCCAATTCAGGGTAAATTTTCCTGAGGTAAATATGATGCAGCTTAATGCAGAGTGCTCAACAGAAGACAGCTTAGTCTATCAGCTTAGCACTTGGATAGGCAACTGTTTCTAATAGCCATGACAAATCAAGCTGAAGGTGAAGAATTAGAACATTATCAGATAAGAGAGAGAGATGGTGTTAGGAAGAAAGCAACTTCAGTGTAAAATTGAGATTCCATGAATTCCCTACAGAAAGAAAGAATCCATTTACCTAGCCTCAGAATAAAAAGAGGGTACAATTTGTTGCTTCTCTGTGTATATTGAGAAACTCAGAGACTGGATTTATATAACAAAAATTAAGCAAATTGTGTTTTGTTTCTGTTAGTGTGCTTTGCGAACCAAGCCAACTGTGTATCTCATTTAATGCAACGCAGGGAGAGAGAATATAAGCAGTTTTCTGATTTGTTGGCTTTCTACTCCAGTTTAAAATGTGATAACCAACCCTTATGTTGTTGACAACGGGATGAACCTTATTATGACCAAGGTCCCTTCCAACTGTTATTCTATGTGAAAACTTCTATGTGAAGAGGTCTCTTCATTACTCAAAGAATTAGTACATACAACACAGGTGTATTTGTGTGTGTACATATGAAGAAAGGTTGCAGTTGGGTATGTCTACTTTAATAAAAAAAGACCAGGGGTGACATAATAGCAATCTTCCAACATTTGAGGGGCTGCCTCAAAGAAAAGGGGATCAACCTATTTTCCAAAGCACCAGCAGGCAAGACAAGAAACAATGGATAGAAACTAATCAAGGAGAGAAGCAATCTAGAACTAAGGAGAAATTTCCTGATTTGTTACAATTAATCAGTGGAAACGATTTGCCTCCAGAAATCATGGATGCTCCAACACTGGAGGTTTTTAAGAAAAGATTGGACAATGATTTGTCTGAAAAGGCATTGGGTTTCCTCCTTGAACTGGGGGGGTGGGGGGGGGTGGACTAGAAGACCTCCAGGGTCCCTTCCAACTCTGTTATTCTGTTATGTATTTTTTTCTCAGAGCACACTTTTCAGAGAAGAGGCAAGCCCACAAAAGGTACACTTATATTCACTAAATTAATCAGTGCTAATGAACAGTAAAATAAATTGTATATCTATCCTTTTATAAAATGTATATCTATCAGCGTATATCAGGAGTGTCAAACTCAGTTTCTTTTTTAAAAATAAATGTTATTAAGTTTCCAAATTTTAAAAACATAAAACTTTATACATTGTTATCAACATCAAGACATCTCCTCACATTTTTCAGTATATGTATTTACTTATTCCTTTACCATTACATCTTACTCTTACTATAAATCAATATCTTTCATCCTTATATCTCAATCTTCTCCACGGTATATTTACATATTTACATATGCCCTCATTCTTTTCCTAATTGCCGTTTTATTTATTTTTTATTTCTAAACCACTCATACCAGGCATACCAAGCCTTATAATAAATTGAATCTTCTCTGTCTTTTATTTTCATCGTTAGCCTGTCCATCTCCATACATTCTATTATTATTTTTTTTTATAACCATGCCTTCTGGTAGAACCCTTTTTTCCTTCCAGAGTTGTGCGTACGAAATCCTTGCAGCTGTTAATATATGTAACATATCTATCTATTTTATTGCATTTTTGTGTTATTATACCTAATAAAAAAGTTTCCGGATTAAATTCAATTTTCTGATTCATGTTTTCTTCTATCCATTGTCCAATTGTATTCCAATATTTTTTCACTTCCTGGCATGTCCACGAGGTATGAAAATAAGTGCCTTTTTCTTTTCCACATTTCCAATAATTTGGGTCTGAGTTAAACATTTTTGCCAATCTAGCGGGAGGAAGGTGCCATCTGTAGAACATTTTATATTGATTTTCCTTGTATGCTGTGGATCAGGGGTCTCCAACCTTGGCCCCTGGAAGCCTGGCGGACTTCAACTCCCAGAATTCCACAGCCAGCTGTGGAACTCTGGGAGTTGAAGTCCGCCAGGCTTCCAGGAGCCAAGGTTGGAGACCCCTGCTGTGGATGTAATTAGTTTGTAATTTGATCCCCACATTCTCCTCCAATTTTCCAGGTCTATATTGTGGCCAACATTTTTCGCCCATACCACCACCTTCTCTTCCATTTTAAAATCTACTAGAAAGTTATATATTCCTCAAATAATTTTCTTTCCCATTTCTTGTAGAATTTTATCTAATTGATGCTTTTCCATGCAGAAACCAAATTGTTCTTTGTCCTGATATCTCGCCTGAATTTGCATGTATGGCCACCAATCTATCTTCATATTTTGCTGCTGTAATTCTTGTCTCTTTTTTAATCTTCCTTGTATGTCTAATAGATCTTTGTAATTTCTCTTTTTTCCCAGATCCATTGCATTTGAGTAGATTTGTGCTTCCATAGTTGACAGCCAGTATTTTAGTATAATGATTCTTTTTAATCTTGTTCCATGTCCAAATTAATGAATCTCTAATCATGTATCTCTGAAAATATGCATGGTGTTTACATTTCCCATCCCATAGGAAACTATGCCACCCTCTCTGCAAGTCATGACCCTCTATCGACAGTACTCTTCTATTTTCCAGGTTGATCCAATCTTTAATCCATACCATAACCACAGCTTGATAATACATTTCCCAGTCAGGGAGCCCAAAGACACCCCTTTCTCTTTTGTCCTCTTTTTCATTTTTATTCTAGCTTTTTTTAGTTCAGATCTTGAATGAGAATGAAAACTCTTTCATACTTTTTTTTAATTCAACAGGATTTTGAGTTATAGCAAGATGATAAGAGAGAAAGAGGTAAAGATAGAGACAGAATTGGCTCTGGCCCTACTTATATGCACCCGACTCAAAATTTGACTCTTAGGTAAACATATGTGAGCAGAAAATGAAAGGGATTCTCATTATATAAAAACAGAATTGTATGGAAACAACTATATGGCATATACATTTAAAAAATAAAAAATAAACTTTATAGACACTGATGCCAAAATTACTCATTGTACCCAAAATTCAAGTTATAATTACATTTTATGGATTCAGATACTATCTTAAACTATACTCACTTTGTTTGGTTTAGATATCATGTGTTGCATGAACAAACCATGGTTTGTAAATCATGGCTTACAATTTAACTTAGCCAGTAGTGATCCATTCCATAACGTACTGGTATGGTTTAGAATGATTAATAAACCTGTGATTGGAAAGGCTCACTATTGAAATATTTTTGATATAGGTACTTGCAAAGTAAAAAATTAAATTGGTATTGTGGTTAAAGTGTAGTAGGAGGTTGCTGGCTGTGTTTACATGCTACAGTTCTGTGGGATTGTTTTATTGAGCCTGGTATACAAAGCAGAATGGTGGGTTTCATGCTATATCAAAACCAAGCAAACTATATTACTGTGCAGTTTAGAGTTTGTTTTTTTATTACAGACTTTGACCAGCTTTACAAAATTGAAAAAGAAAATAGATGGCTACAGAAAACCCATTACCAGAAAGAAAAAGAGCAATAAAAGCAATACATTGTGACTTAGTAATGTTATATGCCTCCAACATTCAGTATTTAGATTTAACATATTCCACCTAATTTATCAACAAGAGGTTTCTCCCAAAATCAAATACAGTAGAAACTTTAAATAAATTATAAATAATGGTTGAACACTTCCCAAATGGCGGAGTTGACAACAACGACATCATAAAAGTTGCAAAAAGCTACAAAAAATTCTACTCGTTTTTCATTACATAAAGCATACTAGTATTCTGTGACAGTACTTGTAAACTTCTTTTTTTATTCAACTAATAGCCATCTCACATATATGACTCTGGGTAGCTTACAATTAAAACGCTCCCAATTAAAATAGGCTGCATAAACAGAGGGAATCAAGATCATGTGAAGTGTTAATACCACTTTATCATGCCTTGGAAACACCATACTTGGAATATAGCATCCAGTTTTGGTTGCCATGATGTAAAAAAGATGTTGAGACTCTAGAAAGAGTGCAGAGAAGGGCAACGAAGAAGATTAGGGGACTGGAGGCTAAAACATATGAAGAACGGTTGCAGGAATTGGGTATGTCTAGTTTAATGGAAAGAGGGACTAGGGGTGACATGATAGCAGTCTTCCAATATTTCAGGGGCTGCCACAAAGAAGAGGGAGTCGAGCTATTCTCCAAAGCCCCTGAGGGTAGAACAAGAAGCAATGGAAACTAATCAAGGAGAGAAGCAACTTAGAACTAAGAAGAAATTTCCGACAGTTAGAACAATTAATCAGGGGAAGGACTTGCCTCCAGAAGCTGTAAATGGTCCAACACTGGAAGTTTTAAAGAAGAGATTGAATAACCATTTGCCTGAAGTGGTGTAGGGTTTCCTACCTAAGCAGAGAGTTGGGGTAGAAGACCTCCAAGGTCTTTTCCAACTCGGTTATTCTATTCTATTCTAAAATGTCCCTCAGTGCCTAAGGAAAACAGTTTTCATGGAAATATTATAAAGATTTCCAAAATCAAAAGAAAAACTGAATGCTACCACATCCAATGCGTGTAGAATTATTCATTAAGAATTGAAAGTTTCATTTCAAGATTTGGCAGCAACAAAAGAGGTCTCAAACAGCAAAATAATACAGTGTAGTGTGAACAGAGACTCAGGCACAGGGCTACTACCCAAAAGAACTGAGATCAGTTCAGGCCACTTACTGTCTCATGGCCCCACTATCCCCCCACAGGGTTATTCTCGGAGGTTGGGGGGCTAGAAGAAGGACTGTGGCAGGTAAGTAAGGTAGATAGGTGGGTAGGAAGATATTGGCTTGAATTCTTGAAGGGAAAAAAAACCAGGTGGTCTTCGATTTTCAGCCATCTATTTAGTGACCATTCGAAGTTACAATGTTAAAAGTTAAAGTTAAAAAGTTAAAAAAGGGACTTTGG
Organism: Hydrophis major; assembly: GCA_033807585.1. Lineage (NCBI taxonomy): Eukaryota > Metazoa > Chordata > Lepidosauria > Squamata > Elapidae > Hydrophis > Hydrophis major. Next base: position 15,364,431 of record CM066333.1, read on the forward strand.
ACTGTCTTTCACATTTACAAACGTTGCAGTATCTTTATGATCACATGATCAAAATGTGGATGTCATATGATCGCTTATTGTGACCTTCTGACAAGCAAAGGCAATGGGGAAGCCAGATTCACTTAACAACTCTGTTACTTACTTAACAACTGCAGTGATTTGCATAACGATTGTGGCAAGAAAAGTCAAAGGCTATCTGTATATCTAATAAATAAATTTAAAAAATCCCAAATCCTTAATGCTTAAGGATTTAGTTCGGATCCCGACAACCAGAGAATTTTATCTGGCAGGCTCCAGGACAGGACCCTTTTCTGCTGTGCCCCCTCCAACTTCCGGAATATTCTCCCATCAGAGGTGACTCCGCCCCATACTCCTAGCCTTCCAGAAAAGCCTAAAACTGTGGCTCTTGATGCTTGGCCTAGGTCCCCAAATGCATTGTAGGTGGCTGAGGGATAAGAAAAATTCTCACCCAAAGGCTGCCCATCACCTTGGTTTTTAATCATAATGTTCATGTTTAATTTGTTATTCTGTTTTAATTGTTTTGCACTTTTTAACTTTTATTATATTGTAAGCTGCCCAGAGTTGCTATACAAGTGTGATGGGAGTCCATATAGGAGACACAGAAATCAAATAACTAACTAATAAAAATAAATAAAGCAGGTTTTTGAGCCCTTATAAATGACACATAATGTAATCTATACATATACATAGGCCTTTCAAGATGTCACCTTCTACTCTGATAGGCAGATTCCAGCTTGCTCTGCAGTTTTTAAGATTCATAAAAAGTGCAGCAACCTAGTCATAAAATGCTACTCTTCCAAACAAGTTAAAATAGATTGGGCGTTGGTTCTTACCTGATACGCCCCTTCTCGGTGAGCTGCGAGGAGCATCCAGAGAGTGGGATGTGCTTCCGAGTCCTCTTCTTGCAGGCTGAGCTTTAGATGAGGAAATGCTCCTCCCCCTCACGTGACTCCAAGTGGCGTTCCCCCAGTTTTTTGCGATAACGAGAAGAAAGGTTATGAAATCCTTCTAATCAACTATTGGCTCCTTGACTGAAACTAGAGTACCCACCAGACGGAGGAGTTAGGGTGGGGCTGGATGCTCCTCGCGGCTCGCCGAGAAGGGGCGTATCAGGTAAGAACCAACACCCATTCTCCCTCGAGCCGCTCGGAGCATCCAGAGAGTGGGACATACCAAAGCTTGGCTGTCCTACGGGTGGGACTCCATCTGGGCCGGTAGCCCCTCCGGGTCACTGATGACCCTCTGTAGGACTCGTCGGCCGAAAGAGGCCTCTGTTGAGGCATATAAGTCTATTTTGTAATGTCTGATGAATGGGGACGGAGAGGCCCAAGTGGCTGCCCGACAAATGTCAGCAATTGGGGCTTGCGTGGCCCAAGCTGCTGAAGTAGCTGCACTCCTGGTGGAATGAGCGGTTATTCCCCCAGGAGCGGGCAGAGATTGTGATAGGTAGCACCTGGCAATAGTCGCCCCAATCCAGCGACTGATGGTTGAGGGAGAGACTTTGAACCCCAATGTCCTGGGCTGAAAGGAGAGGAAGAGGGATTCTGATCTTCTCAGGGGTTGTGTGCGCTTAATGTACATGCGCAAGGCCCTTCTAACATCCAGGGAGTGCCAAAGGGTTTCCCTGTCCCTCGAGGGTCTGGGGCAAAAGTTTGGGAGGACCAGTTCCTGAGACCTGTGGAAGGGTGAGTTAACCTTGGGTAAGGAGGTGGGGTCGGGGCGAAGGACCACCCGATCAGCGTGGAACACGCATAAATCGTTTCTGATTGACAATGCTGCTATTTCTGAGACTCTACGAGCAGAAGTAATGGCCACTAGAAAACTATTTTAAACATTAGAAATTGAAGGGAGGACTCCCTCAGAGGTTCAAACGGGTGCCTTATAAGCGAAACGAGGACCTTGTTGAGGTCCCATGTGGGGAACCTGTGAACAGTCGGAGGGCAAAAGTTGGTGGCGCCCCTGAGGAAAGCTCTAACCTGGGGGTGATGAGAGAGAGAACTGAAGTTATCAGAAAAAACAACTGTTGAGAGGGCAGCGACCTGGGCAGCCGTCTCAGGGTGCTGGGGGCAAGCCCTTTACGTAGGCCTTCTTGAAGGAATTCCAAGACCTGCGCAATAGGGGGAGAGAGGGGGTCAACTTGGAACCCACTACACCACTTGGAAAAGCCCTTCCAAGTGGCATCATAAATTCGTGTGGTGGAGGGTCGCCTAGCGGCCAAAATAGTGTCGATTACTTGACTGGAGAATTTTTCTCTTTTAAACGGATCCATTCGACCTCCAGACAGCTAAGTGGAGCCATTGGAGCTCCGGATGCAGAAGGGGCCCCTGAGAGAGGAAGATCCTGTCTGGGGGGATCCTCCATGGGAGCGCTACTGAAAGATTGTGGAGGTCCGCGAACCATGGTCTCCTGGGCCAATAGGGAGCCACCAGGAGCAGGCCTGCCTTCTCGTGAATGAGTTTGTTTATGACTCTGGGAACTAGCGGCAGCGGAGGGAAGGCATATAGGAGCCCTGGGGGCCATGGGCAGCTTAACGCGTTGTGGTTCTCTGACCCGTGAGACGGGTACCTGGAGAAAAACCGTGGAAGCTGTGCATTGGACGAGGAGGCGAAGAGATCCACCCTTGGGAGGCCGAATATTCTGGACGCCTCCTTGAATAGGGATGGATGGAGGCGCCATTCTGCTTGGTCCACCGTGGCCCTGCTCAGCCAATCCGCCTGGATGTTGGAGATTCCGGAGATGTGTTCGGCTTTTAGTGCGAGGAGGTTGGATTTTGCCCAACGGCAGAGGCGCTCTTCCTCCCTCATCAACTGAATAGACTGGGTGCCTCCTTGCCTGTTGATATGGGCTTTAGCCGTGGTGTCGTCCGTGAGAATAAGGACATGACGCCCGCGTACCAAGGGGAGGAATCTGAGCAGGGCCAGGTGGACGGCGTGAAGCTCCAGCCAGTTGAGGCTGCATCTTAGCTCAATCGGCGACCACTTGCCCTATGCCAAGAGCGAGATGACGTGAGCACCCCAACCTGATAGGCTGGCGTCCGCGATGAAGGTTAGCTGCTGAGGTTCTGAGAAGAGGTGGCCCCTGTTGGTCCACTAGAGGAGGGATGTGAGGACCCTCGGAGGCACCTTGACTCTGGACTTTGAGTTGCTTCTTTCAGATCTTTGGGATGGGAGCAGGAACCACTGGAGGGATCTGCTGTGTAAACGGGCCCAGGGAATAATTGAGATGCATGAAACCATCTTACCCAATAATTTAGAAAGGTCAAGTAACGCCACCCTCCTTGATCGCCTAATCTGTTTGACCAGAGCTTGAATGCTGAGGAACCTCTCCAAGGAGAGGAAGACCTTTTCTGTAACCGAATCAATTATGGCTCCCAAGTGGATGATTCGGGTGGATGGGACCAGTTGACTCTTTTGCCAATTGATGAGGAACCCGTGTGCCAGGAGAGCGGAGAGGGTGGCTCTGGTGTCCCTGACTGCCTGGGTCTTGGACGGGGAGAGAATAAGGATATCGTCCAAATAGCGGTGACGGCAGACGGGAACACTCCTGAGGTAAGCCTCCAGGGCCGCGAGGACCTTGGTGAAGGTCCTGGGAGCGAAGGCCAGACCAAAGGGGAGGGCCACATATTGATAGTGAAGGTTGTTATAACAGAACCTAAAGAATTTATGGTGAGAGGGCCAGATTGGAATGTGTAGGTATGCCTCTGAGGAATCTATGGGGAATAACCAGTCACTCCGCCTGGTACCCAAGAGAATCGATTGCAAGGTATGCATTTTGAATTTGCGCTGGATAAGGTGGCGGTTTAGCCATTTTAAATCTAATATAGCTCTGCATCCCCCCGAATGCTTGGGCACCACAAAGAGGTGGGAGTAGAATCCTCGTCCCCTCTGGACCAGTGGAACGGGTTGAATGGCCTGAATGTCAAGCAGGTGTTGGATGGTTGCATCCATTAGTGCACGTTTGGCAGGATCTCTTGAGGTGGGGGATGTCATGAAGAAATCAGCGGGGGGAGGACCGGAACTCAAGGGCAAGACCAAACCTGACGGTGTCCCTAACCCGCATGGGAGTGGATTGTCCCACTGAGCGGCGAAGTGTCTAAGGCGGCCGCCGATGGGGAGGGAGGAAGAAATTCTATCTGGGTTGGTGGTAGGGCCTCCCCCCTGATCCCCTAAAGGGCCTCTTATGGTTGCTGCCCCATTTGTTTCTGTCGCCTGAGTCCAAGCAGTCCTGAGACCGGAAGGAAGGGGGTCTCAGGTATCTGGGTGGGAAGGGGAGTTGGTAGAAGGGGTGGGGGAAGCCCCTCCGAAAGGGCTAAGGGCCTTCTGTCTCTAGCCTCCGAAAAAGGGAGGGCCGGTACTTCCTCTTGCTGCGGCCCTCGACCAGCAGGGGTTCCAAGGCCAGGCCGAACAGTTTGTCTTCCTGACGGGAGCAGTGGCCAGCTTGACTTTATTTTTACATCCGCCTGCCAGTGCTTGAGCCGCAGTAGGCAGCGAGCCATGACATGTGATGTTATCACTCTGGAAGAGAACCTTACCGATTGGTAAGTGGCGTCAGCTGAAAACTCGGCTGCGGCCACCAGTTTCGCTATGTCTTGGTGCGCCCTCACATTGACGCGGGGACATTCTCTCAGCTGCCGGAGCCAGCGGATAGAGGACCCTGTGAAGAATGAAGCGGCCCTAGCCGATTTAATGGCCCAAGCGTCGGATAGATGGGCCCGGCACAGCGCCAGTTCCGTCCGCTTTTGCTCAGGTTTCAAGGCCTCTAAGGCCTCACTGGGGATAGAGGAGGAGGCAAGGCCCACAATGGGGTCATCAACCTCCGGGATGTATAGAAGAGTAGACATTGCCGAATTGAGATTAAAGAATCTCTTGTCTTGGATAGAGGGTGTGGGGGGGGGGCTCCCATGGAAGCAAGTTGCTTCGGTTGGGAAGACCTCAGCTTCCACCACTGGTTGTGTGAAAATGGGTCCTCTGGTCTCTCTGAGGCGGGGGGGGAGTCAGAGGGAGACTGGGGAAGAAGACCAGAGACATTCTTGGCTTTAAAGAGGAGGGATTTGAACAAGCGTGGCTTGAACAGCCCCCCGAATACGGGTTGGTCGGGAGAAGCCCCCTCGTCCTCCGACATCTCCCCCTCCATGAGGTTCACCTCTAAGGGGGGCTCACTATAATGGGAGGATCCCATCCGGGAGTCCTGTACCTCTTCCCTGAAGTCACCAAAGTCTCCTTCCTCCTCCTCCTCCTGGGCCCCTACGGGAGGAGGGCTGTCCCTCTTAGAGAGTACCTGACCAACCGGGGGATCCGGCTGTGGAAGGGATCTGATGGATAAAGAGTCGTGGTTGGGAGCCCATGGAGAGAAGCCTGATGTGGACATGTGCTACAGGCCTCCCGCAATGCCCTGGCAGATAGTCGATTCCATCCAAGCCTGGAACCTCAGATGTAGAGGGTTCTTCCTGACGCAGACCAGCGGCCGTAGGTGTAAAGGTAGCTTCAGGGGTCTGTCTGGTCGGTGGTCCCGGGGTCAAGTGACCCTGAAGTGGGCTGCGCCTAGATAGGGAGAAGGAAGGGCTGGAGGCCCCGAGCGGGACTCCCTTGATCGCCTATCAAACTCCTTTTCCAACGCCTCATGGCGCCTTCAGGCGTCTCGTTGGGAGGCCTTGGAAGGCTCCTTGTCCTGCCTGCGCAAGTAGTGGGACTTTGCCTTAGCCTTCAAGGAAGGTTGTTTAGAGAGATTGCCGTCTGCCATCTTGATAATTATAATAACATAAGGTTCCTTGTCCTGGTGATAATAATAGTAATAATAGTAAAGGGCGGTTGGCTCACCTGGAATTGGCCTGAGTGGGGCCGAGTGAGGTTTGAGCTGGCCCGCTCCCCCTTTTGGAATTTAATATGTACAGTGGTAACCGATTGTAAGGAATAAATATATATATATATATAATATGTACAGATGAATAATCTCTGATTTTTATTTTTATTTTATTTATTTATTTATTCATTTATTTATTCATTTATTTATTTTTTATATGCTATCTGCATGTAAAGGTTATCTATGTATATACGTATAAAAACGTATAATTTCATTTGTAAATTTTTCTCTCTTTCATTTCTTTTCTTTTTTCTTTTATATAACAGCAGGAAAGGAACCAAAGAAGTACCACAGTACAGGCCGGATTTACCAAATAAACGCCTGAGGCCTAGAAGGAGAGAGGCCTCTGGCAGCAAGCCTCCAGCAACAAGCTGGAGGGGGGGGTGCTGCAACCTCGCCCCGATAGAGGCTGCAGGAGGCCAACAGAGACAATGAAAGTGAGCCCGAAGGAACGCTAAAAGCAACTAACTCTTGACCCAGGGGGTCTTGGACTTTTACTTCCACCGCAGCAGCAAGGATCAGAAATAACAATGGCGCCTGACCACGATGCGGCCCCAAGATGGCGGCCGCACGCTGAGCTATGTCGAGCACCTTTGGGACGGCAAGGAGGCCTTGTCCAGTTAGCTCAGCACGCCTGGTGCTCTTAAGGAGCGACTAGCCCTCCCGGTTGGCGTTTTGGGTGGGGGGGAATCCAGCGAAAGTTGCGCGCCACAAGGCAGCGCGGAGGCAGCGACGCGATCTAATAATGGGGGGGTCACGCGAAGTGCTGCAAACCTGCCCGCTTGGCCCCTAGGGGCGAGGGGAGACTTCCCCTAAGTCCCAACCCTTTGCGCAGGAGGAAGGAAAGGAAATATCAGACCTGAAGGTGAGGAAATTAGCCAGAATAATATACGTAGTATAAATCGGCCAAGGAGCTCCTTCCAACAACAGCCTGATTCTTTGAGGCTGAGCAAAAGACTGGGGGAACGCCACTTGGAGTCACGTGAGAGGGCGGAGCGTTTCCTCAGTTAAAGCTCAGCCTGCAAGAAGACTACTTGGAAGCACATCCCCACTCTGGATGCTCCGAGCGGCTCGAAGGAGAATTTGAATGTTTTTTTTAAAAAAAAATAGAGTCACAATGAAATGTTGGCTTATTATGTTCTACAATCCTACATTAATGTAAAGACCTTCTAACTAAATTGTGACACTGAAAAACAAAAATATTAAGAAGCAACGTTATTATACTTACAGAAAATAAACAGGTTTTGGTGGATCTAATAGAATGCGCTACGGAGACTCTCACTAAGGAGGCAGCAAGAATATCTGCGTATTTTTCATGAAACTTAAATCACCCAATTTAAACAACATTTTTTTAGAAGATGAATCCTTCGGTAGAAATCATCCGTTACACATATTCTTGTGCAGTGGTGGGATTCAAGTTTTTTTTACTACTGGTTCTGTGGACGTGGCTTGGTGGATGTGGCGTGACTTGGTGGGCATGACTTGGTGGGCGGGGCAGGGGAAGGATAGTGTAAAATCTCCATTCCCACCCCACTCCTGGGGGAAGGTTACTGCAAAATCCCCATTCCCTCCCCACCCAGTGCAGTAACCTGCTTTCCAGCTCCATTCTCCTGTGCAGGGCAACAAAAGAAGACCCAGTTGGTCATCTGGGACTTAATGGCAGGTAGAGAATAGATGGAGGCGGTGCCAGTCAGAGGTATCATTTGCCGGTTCTTCAAACTATTCAAAATTTCCACTATCGGTTCTCCAGAACTGGTCAGAACCTGCTGAATACCATCTCTGCTCTTGTGAGAAATAAGCTTAGTCTAATGCACCAGCCTAGAAACTGGGAGACTGTGAGTTCTAGTCCTACATTAGGCATGAAAGCCTGTTGGGTGATCACAACTCAACTCAAAGGGTTGTTGTTGTGGGGGAAATAGGAAGGGGAAGGAGGATTAGATATCTTTCCTACCCTGAGTTATTTGCAAAAATAATAAAGATGAAATAATAAATAAATATATAATAGTATTCATTCTGAACACTATTCATTTGTACCTGTATGAATCAACTTTTACAGCTCCTTATAATTTATAAAGGAGAATAGATACAAACCTTACGGGGACAATTCCATTCCAACATTCCTGTGGCAAGTTGAAATTGAAGCATAAAAGGTATAGCCATTTATTTAATGTAACCTTTTCATAAAGCCCAGCAAGCAATCACAATTTAATAACTGCAAAATACACCTTCAGCAGTAATTGAGGGGAGGTACTGGCAAATAGTCTTCACACAAAAACGTCTTACCCATGTGACCACAATTATGAATTTACATTATATCTCATAGTGCGCCCAGCATATGTTTCAATCCATGATTGAAAAAAAAAAAAAAAGTAGAGAATGTTCAGCTCAGTTTGGAATGAAGGAAATACAGGATGTCTTCTTTTATCTGACTTTCATGAAGATATTTCACCAAATTATTCTGCAGCTGTACAAAACATTCATGCAAATTGTGTGAAGAAAAAAAAAACACTGCCAGACATGGAGCCAGTGTTGAGTTAATAGGAAGATGTCCTGTTTTAATTGCATTTTTAAAAATTTATTTATTTTGAGTAACATTATTGGACATAATGTCTTATGGCTATACAAGTTTCTAAGCAGTTTTCAAAGGCAACACAAAGTAGAACATGTTTATAGCACAAGGTTATGTTTAGCCTCAGTTGTGACTAGGTTAACAAATTACTGTACAGTCAACAAATTTATTAACCAATCAATGCTTAATCATGGTCTGGACTGTAAACTACAATGGTTAATCAAAATCACATTGCCCAGATTATTGTTTAATTGAATATGCAGACCCAGGTTGTGTTGTTTTACTTCTGGAACTACAGAGAACATCAGATAAATTTGGCACACAATCACTACAAGAATAATTTGGCACATAAGCAGTACACATAAAAAACTACAATTCTGATTGGTAGGTGTTGAATACCCAAAGATAATGCTTGTGTAATTTATGTAATTTATACAGATAGTCCTCAACATACAACCACAACTGAGCCCAAAATTTCTGTTGCTAAGTGAGACACTTGCTCAGTGAAATCGCCCCATTTTATGACTTTTTATGCCACAGCTGTTAAGTGAATTACTACAGTTATTAAGTTAGTAACTTGGTTGTTAAGTGAATCTGGGTCTTCCCTTAACAGATTTCCTTAACAGATCCCCAGTCCTAAGTATGAAGAATGGTCCTAAGTCACTTTTTTCAGTGCTGTTGTAACATCGAATGGACATTAAATGAACTGTTGAGTCAAGGACTTACTGTACAATGAAAAGAAATTGAGTTTACTCTTATTTTTAATGGGTAACATCTTGTAATTCTCTTCTCTTGTGATTCAATCTACTACAAACATTTCTCCCTTCATTCTTCTTCCAACTCTGCTCAGAAAACTACTTTTTCTGGCAAGATCATAAATCTTTACATTTCATTCCCAATTTGCACAACAGAATCCTTATTCTACAACAGGAGTGTCAAACTCAAGCCCTGAAGGCCAGATACCACCCATGATACGGTCAGATTCAGCCCGCAGAGTCAGGCCGGTCTACCCATGTCGCTTCGACCCGGTCTACCCAATGCAAAGAGGAAACATGTTAGCAGTTTGGAAAGTGGCGTCAAGCTGGCCACGCCCACCCAATTGGCCACACCCACCCAGCCCGAGGTCAACCACAGTCCTGATGTGGCCCTCAATGAAATTGAGTTTGACACCCCTCTTCTATGTTACATTATACCAATCCAGCACTGCCACAATAATACATTGTTCTATTTTATGTTACCAGCTTATATTAGAACATGGTTGCATTGAATATTATTTGGCATTCATCCTTTAATAGCCTCCTTGGCTTATGTCGTTTTGGCCCATTATTTATTTATTTGTCATATTTGCATAGCTGTGCTCATATCACAACCAAGTGATTCTGGGTGGTGTACAACAAAGTTATATAAATAAATAAATATTAATACTGGTGGCCCTCACCTTACACCAGTTCATTTAGTGACCATTCAAAGTTACAGTGGCATTGAAAAAAGTGACTTATGACTGTTTTTCACACTTACAACCATTGCAGCATTCCTGTGGTCATCTGATCAAAATTCGGATGTTTGGCAACTGGCTCATATTTATGATGGTTGTGGTGTTTCCAGGGTCATGTGGTCCCCTTTTGAGACCTTCTCACAAGCAAAGTCAATGGGGAAGCCGGATTCACATCACAACCCTGTTACTAATTTAACAAGGGCAGTGATTCGCTTAACAACTGTGTTAAGAAAACTGTAAAATGGGACAAAATTCACTTAACAAATGTTTTGCTTAGCGACAGAAACTTTGGGCTCAATTGTGGCCGTAAATCGAAGATGACCTGTACATACAAGGGACGCAGTGGCTCAGTGGCTAAGACGCTGAGTTTGTCGATCAGAAAGGTTGGCATTTCGGTGGTTCGAATCCCTAACGCAGTGTAACGGAGTGAGCTCCCGTTCCTTGTCCCAGCTTCTGCTAACCTAGCAGTTCGAAAGCATGTAAAAATGAAAGTAGAAAAATAGGGAGAACTTTGGTGGGAAGGTAACTGCGTTTCATGCGCCTTCGGCATTTAGTCATGCTGGCCACATGACCACAGAGACGTCTCCGGACAGCATTGGCTCCTTGGTTTTGTAATGGAGATGAGCCCTGCCCCTGGAGCCAGAAACAACTAGCACATATATGCGAGAGGAACCTTTACCTTTACCTGTACATACAAATTACTAATATTATTATTAGTAATAAATACTAATTGATATTATTGTTAAAACTAGAAAGTTATAAAAAAAAAGCACAAAACTAAAACAGAATACAAAAGACTGGGGCAAAGAGAAAGTGTCAATTTGCTTTCTCTGTTTAGCTACAGGACTAGCCACATACTTATTATCTAAAGTTTCAGCAACTTCAAGGGAATTATGTTTGCTCAACCATATCCTTAGCCTTTAGCTTGCTTCAAGTGATTTTTATCTGGGTGTCTGAAGCTGAAATGATAAAACATCCTCCCTCTATCTTCATTTGAATAACTTCATCCATCATAATCAGAATTTTTAGTGACCTAAGATTTTGATGGATTTTTTTTTCAGTGTGATAAGAATGACTTCATCAGTCTGCATTTCCATCATGCCTTCCAAACTCACCTGCATTTCTAAAGAACTATTCTGCAGAGTATGGGATTGTGATTCTGCTCAGTCTTTATGAATGTCCAATGTGCTTCCAATCAGAATGACTCGCTTAAATCTTTTCAGCTTTTTTTCCCCTACCAAAAATGTGGCTGGAGGGGAAGGAGCAAAAAGAAATCTTTGGAAATTCAGTTCTCCCACTGAGTAACTCTCTCTCGACAAGGTTATTTGCCTTTTTGTGCCTCTGGATTAATTAAAGTTTTATACACATAAAAGTGTTCTTTTGTGCTTCTCTGTTCCTTTGCATTAGTGAATTTTAAACTTAGTTGGTTTGAGATAGATAGATAGATAGATAGATAGATAGATAGATAGATAGATGCAATTTAGAGACAATCAAGTCCCAAAAAAGCAGTATAGATGAGTAATAATTAGAGCAAGGGTCTTCAAACTTGGCAAGTTTAAGACTTGTTGACTTCAATTCCCAGAATTCCTGAGCTAACATGACTGGAGGAGGAATTCTGGGAGTTGAAGTCCACAAGTCTTAAAGCTGTCACATTTGAAAACCCCTAAATTAGAGTAAGACAAGGTAACAATGACCTTGAGTTCACCTCAACTTCTAGAGCAGGGGTGTCAAACTCAAGGCCCACGGGTTGGATCTGGTCTGTGAGGTGTTTAGATCTGGCTGGCCCATGGAGACAGCGAAGGACCAGCCTGCGGAGTTCCTGCCAGCAAAAACAGAGCTCGGGAGGGCCCTTCCAAGCTCTGTTTTCACTGCCAGAGGGTTGCAGAAGGCTATCATAGACAAAAACGGAGCTTGGAAGCCCATTTTCTTTGGCAGAGCACTCATGCCAACAGGTGCCCCCAACACAAATGACGTCGAACTGGCCACACCTCCTCAACATGCCCCCCTCAAGGTCAAACACAAAACTGATGCGGCCCACAATGAAATCGAGCTTGACACCCCTGTTCTAGTGGACTACATGGATCCAAAAGCATAATTTTTCTTTGCAGTAGTAAAAAAAGTAATTTTTGTTTCTTAAAATTTTTTTTGAAGGTCACAGGCTAGCCTGCAGCTCTGGTATTCCCTAATCCACCGCTCTACCCATCCAACTTCAAGATAGGCCCAACCATGTTAAGCTTCTTAGTCCGGAAAACTTTGCTATTGATTAAAAAAAAAATGGTAAAAAGACTGGGCATGAGTCATAAGAACCATAAGAACCATAAAATGGTAAAAAGACTGGGCATGCTCATAAGAACTTCCTTCAAGTTCTTTCACTCATGAAAGAATGTTCTCTTAATCTTTTCTGTTCATCCTGTCTCCTGGTTAGATATAAATTACTGTCACTATTAACCATTAATCGAATTCCAAATTAGCATTCTTAATCCTTAAGACTTCCAAATGAACAGAATAAGGAACATACTCCCTAAATCTACAAATGTTTAACTATGTTAATGTTTTATCAATCCACTGAGAATTTATGTCTTGCCTGTTCATCTTGAATAATTCCTTCCCACAGGCAGAAGTCTTCTATCTAATCAAAGCTTTCTTCTAAGCCACATATTCTCAGGTGAGAAGTTATTGATGTAAGAACATAAAAAAAGAGTTTTAAAAGATGGTCCAACAAATGTCTAGAAGAAATTCATAAGCTGGGATACTTTTAATAGTTTCCCTTTCAATTGATTACCTCATTGGCATAAGTAAAAGCTATGATAGGCAATTCAGTGGTGGGATTCAATTTTTTTTTACTACCGGTTCTGTGGGCATGCCATGGCTTGGTGGGTGTGGCAGGGGAGGAATACTGCAAAATCTCCATTCCTCCTCAACCCTCTAATCTGCTTTCCAGCTCCGTTCTCCTGTGCAGGGCAACCAAAGAAGACCCAGCCAATCAGCTGGGACTCGGGAGGCGGAGAATAAATGGGGGCGGGGCCAGTCAGAGGTGGGATTTGCTGTTTCTCTGAACTACTCAAAATTTCCGCTATCGGTTCTCCAGAACTGGTCAAAACCTGCTGAATACCACCTCTGATGGGCATATTTCTCAGTCCACGGCCTTCAGGTGCTACAATTCGAAAAATCACCGAAGCCACAGCCAAACCAACATGATTTTTAAAAATCAAAATTACAAAATGCTCCCATTTTGTTTCAAAAAACCATTCTATAAATAGTATGCACAAATGTATTCCATGCATAAATATCAAATCAACATAACCAGGAATTAATAATGATCAGAAATGGTTAAAAAAATGAAGTTTAGCGTTCATTTATATACCAACAGGCATACTATTATGAAAATGATATAGTAACCCAGAGGGTTAAGAAAGCTGGCAGAAAACATTTCTTCTATTCAGTCTTCTTTTACAATCTATAACCAACAAGTCAAATTTGGAAGGCAGGAATATTACATTCTTACCATCCCAAATCTCTAAATTTGGATACAATCTTTTGTTTGGCCATAATTAAAATAGTAATTTCCTATATCCAAAAGAGTCTTTTTTAACCTTCCAATTTTATGGATTAGCCCAGGTTATCATCAACTTGTGACCACAACTGAGTCCAAAATTTATGTTGCTAAAGCAAGGGAGCTGTTAAATGAGTTTTGCCCCATTTTATGACCTTTCTTGCCACAGTTGTTAAGTGAATTCCTGCAGTTGTTGAAGTGAATCTGTCTTCCCCATTGGCTTTGGCTTGTCAGAAGGTTGCAAAAGGAGATCACATGACCAGAGACACTGTAACCATCATAGATACATGCCAGCTGCCAAGTGCCCGAATTCTGATCATGTAATGGCAGGATTGCTGCAACAGTCGTAAGCATAAAAATGGTCATAAGTTACTTTTTCCAGGGCCACTGTAACTTTGAACGGTCACTAAGCAAATGGTTGTAAGTTGAGAACTTCCTGTAGTTTACTTATGCATTGGATTCACAGATACTATAAACCATTTATATATATAGGGTTAAAATGAGCTAATATGAGCTGTGGTGGCGCAGTGGTTAGAATGCAGTACTGCAGGTTACTTCTGCTGACTGCCAGCTGACTGCAGTTTGGTAGTTCGATTCTGACCAGCTGAAGATTGACTCAGTATTCCATCCTTCAGAGGTCAGTAAAATCAGGACCCCAATTGTTGGGAGCAATAGTAAACCACTTAGAGAAATTTAGAGAGGTACTGTGAAGTGGTATATAAGTCTAAGGGCTATTGCTATTGCTAAAAAAGATTAACTTTCAGTGAACTTTCATGTTAATGGATCTTAATATGAATTCCCACTGATACAGGTGCAATGTCATTGTGCAAACAGACTTTATGAATCCCATGACTTCACATATTACAGTCATCAAAAGTGTGATGTATGGTCTGTTTATTTGTGGTCAATATATTGTAAACTCCACCATTGTGATTTACAAATCATATTTTATAATTTAGTCTTGTGTATAGCCAAGCCAACTGTGGCTCATATAAGCACAATTACACATTTTACAAAGCCAGGGTATACATAAGCACAGGCATTGCAAGTTTTCAACATTTCCTATTACTAACTTATTGTCGGTAATTAATCTGATATTGTTTTAAAATTAGGTAATGACTTTATTCTTTCTAAGTAAAAAAAAAAAACCAGTAGGCTATATTTAAATAGAAAGGTTTTAAATTTTACTTTTAGGATACTTGCTCAAATGGATTCTTTATGATTTTTGCAAGCTCAAACAGAATGAAAAGCAATTTACTTTTCTGATATTATTTTCACGATTATTTTCATGGAGTTTTTTTTGTGTGTGTGTGTATGAATGAAATTATTTCTGCCAACAATCCTGGCAGAACTCACAAATATTTTTTTTTACAAATATCTAAGAGAACAACCAATTTCTCAACTGAAAATATGTTAATATCCAACATATCAAAAAGCTATTATGCACATTTGTCCTTGGAAAGAATGAACAACTATTCCATTTACAGGCACTTTTCCTTCTAAAATAAATCATGGCACACTGCATTAGCAAGAAATCTTTGTAATAGTTTTACACATGCCTAATGTTTCCAGTATAGCTGTCCATTTTAATGTCAGGTTAAACCCAAATCCAGAACTTTTGACTTGCTATGAATAGATCACTTGGTTCCTTTCCCAGTGGGAACTACTAATCAAAACATTCAAAAGCTCTATTTGTAGTTTCTTTTTTTCCACAGCAGTCAAATGGAAATATTTGGTTTGACTCTCAAGGACAGCAGTAATGGGAAGCCAAGAGTCAAAATTCCAACTCCAGGTTGTTAGGGAATCAAAGTAAGCTTCTCACAATCAGCTGTAAACATCTGGAAGACATATGACTGGGGAAAGATGGCTTTGATGAACAGCACTATTCAAAGAAAAAAGTTCCAGTGTTCATTATATCACACATCTGTAATTTCTTATATAGTTCTCTCTTTCGTGTGTGTCTGTGTGTATGTGAGAGAGAGAGAGAGAGAGAGACTGTGCGTGCAGACTCATAGACCCTTCTTTAACCACTGCAGCTATAAAAATAAAATTAAGACATATAGCAATAGCACTTAAGATTTATAAACCGCTCCATAGTACTTTACAGCACTTAGAGTTATATCTATATCTATATAAAATCTATATATGTAAAAGTGAAATACTACCCCTTGTATATACCTATTTTTCCTATACTGAGTGTGATGACCCAGAGTGTAACACAAATGTAACAAAATCTAAAACGTAAATAAATGTCCTTTAATGCCTCCATTAAAGTTGGCCCCACTGTTTAATAATACTCAGTTGGAGATAAAACGTACTCAAAAATAGTCTTCAAAAGAAAGCAATACAGTCCGAACTTAATGAGCAGATAGAGGGGAAATAAAAAAACCAAACTACAATGGTGAAATTTCTACAACGGAACAGGAGAAGTATTTACCAAATTCAAGGAGATAACAAGGCACAGTCTGTTAGAAGGACGCCAATCAGGATAACTTCAGACCAAAATAAGACACACTTTGTTTCCAGCGTTTGCCAGTACGCAGGTCCAAACTCTTATTCAGTTCTCACACCTGCAGCCCATGAAGAGGATCAAGGCCCTCTCCTCCCAAGTAGACCATATCTCTCTCTTATCTCCTCCTCCCTGAGTACCCTAGGATGGAGAGGGGATGGGCCTGGGTCCTCCTCTGACTGCTCAGCCGGCCTGCGTCCTTCCCCAGCCTCCTCCACAACCTCCGGAGCCACACTTCCATTCCCTGTCAGCTGTTCCTCCTCTCCCTCAATCAGTCTCCAGCAGGGGCATGACACTGAATTTAGGAAGGTTTACCTCTAAGAAATCAACAGAATAGCAATTTTAGAATTAATGTAAAGGAATGAAGACTCGATCCTGAAGATGAGGGAGGAATGGGTAAATCAGGAAGGAGTTTCAGAAAGATTTACTCGAACTGGTTGACACATCGTATTAAAGCAGAGGTCCCAAAGCTTTCTTAGATCACATCATCTTTACTGCCTCAGTAATTTCACAGTGTCCCTAGGCCAAACTGTGAACTACTTTAAACTAGTAATTCACGAATCCGCAGAGCTCCTTATGAGGTCGCTGCATTGCTCCAGGTTACCGCAGAGCACAGTTTGGGAACCCAAGTTAAATAATAATGTACCTTAGTTTTGGTCTGAAGTGTTCTGTGAACTCTAGTTTCTGATTTATATAGCTTAGCCCCAGGTTTATACACAGATATTGTGATAAATTTTGGAACGGTTTGGCAGACAAGAACAATATGCAGTCTTCCTTCTAAAAACTCCTTTGACATAACTGAAAAATGTATATACAAATAAAACATCCAGTGGGCTACATAGGTACACAAGGAGTACAGGTAGGACTTACAACAGTTCATTTAGCGACTGCCTGAAGTTACAGCGGCACTGAAAAAAGTGACTTATGGCTATTTTTTCACACTTAAGACCATTGCAGCATCCCCATGGTCATGTGATTTACATTCAGATGCTTGAAAACTGACTCACATTTATGACGGTTGCAGTGTCCCCAGGAAGAGGGGGTCAACACCTTTTGAGACCTTGGGGAAAGACCTTGAAACCAGATTCACTTCACAACTGTGTTACTAATTTAACCACTGCATTGATTCAGTTAACAAATGTCCCAAGAAAAAATGCAGATGTGGCAAAACTTTAGCATTTCTCACTTTAGTAACATAAATGTTGGGCTCACTTGTGGTCATAAGTCAAGGACTACCTGTACTTCAGTGTAAAGAGAGAGAGAGAGAGGCTATAAAATGAATTGCAAGATAAATATGTCTGATCTTACAGTCAATGAGAGAACAAAATGTATTACGAATAAAGGCAAATATACGTGTTGCAACATATTGCAAAATCCAATCTGGGTCGAATCATTGGTAGCTTCCCATTGCAATGAACAAGGATATATATTCAATTTCGCAGCTACTAAGATTGTTGGTCATGTAAGTACAAAGATAGCCAGGGGAATGATGAACCCAGCAATTTATCAAGTACTTTGGAGCTGAGGATTTGGCAGCACAAGGAAATAACAGCTGATTGCTGGCCATCAACACATCAATTAACCAATAGCACAAGGAAATATCAGCCAATCGCTGGCCATCAACACATCAATTAACCAATAGCACAAGGAAATAACAGCCAATTACTGGCCATCAATACATCAATTAACCAATAGGAAGGCACCACATAAATATGATTCATAGAATAGCCCAAAACATATTCCAGTACAGAGGATGGGCTCCAGCACGAGTCCAAAAGTTCAGAAGAGTAAAAACCTTGGGTTTCGATGACCAACCCAGATTGGATCTTACACAGTGCATTGTTCAAAACACACATTCTTTGGCCTATGAATTCTGGAGATTAAAGCATTTCACAAGAACTACACTTTATGTTGCTCCCGAACATACTAATTCATTCCAATGTTCTATTCACAGGGTGACTACCAGAGGTGTTAATTCAGCAGGTTGACCAGTTCTGGAGAACTGGTAGCAGAAATTTTGAGTAGTTCAGAGAACTGGCAAATACCACTTGTGATTGGAGATTTTACACTATCCTTCCCTGTCATGCCCACCAAGCCATACTCACAGAACCGGTAGTAAAAACAATGTGAATCCCACCACTGGTGACCACAACAATATCTACAATTGCAACACCTTTACCCAATGTAAGTTACATTGGCTGAATGTTAGTTGAATGTTAATTTTTTGATTAAACAACATTTTTTTGAGTATGAATTTGAGTAATCCATTGTGTTCCCAAAATTACACATGAAATTCAATTTCCAGATACGCACTTTTTTAGTTATGGGTTCAATATCTACCATAAGATGCCATGTTCAATATAAGATAACTCAGTTCAAATAGGTATTTCATTCCTTCCTGACATTTCTTGCATAAAATCCTTGGGGAAGGTGATGGTTAGGGGTATCATATCCTATCAAACTAAAAGCTAAACTCAGCATTTCATATTTTGAGATTAAAAATGGCCAGAAAATCACTTCTACATTTGCCACTTTTGTCTGTGTCATCGGCCAGTTTCTATCCTTGATATTAGTTCAAATAAAATATTCAGACAAGCTTTCCTGGGGATTTTATTAGTCATGCTCAGTGAGAAAAATGTACTTTATTTTCAAAATTCCTTCTGTAGTCTTAGAGATGGGTGGCACAAAAGAGATAGTTTGCCTGTGAGTGCAAAGCTAATTGATATCCGATTCACACTGATCTACTTTTTAAATGTGTATTTTCAAAACGAACTCTGCTTGCAGAAGCTCAACTGAAAACCAAAATTGCTGTTGCCTTTATTATGATGATGACCTGAGGGGACAAATAATGAATCATACCGTCACCAAAGTATATAAGGAGGAAAAATTCTCCAGCAGACTATTACCATATGACCCTGTTATTCATCTCTCCATAAATCGAAAACACTCTTCAAGTTTCCATTTTTCCTTGCGAAAATTAACACACTAGCACAGTATCTCAAACTCGTAACTCCTAAAAATATCCAGGGTCAAAAAATAGTCCAAATATCAAACACTGCATCATACTGAAGTGCTGAACGGTAGAGGTCGACCTTACTTTAAGACTATAATGGGGACCAGAAATTGCCATCGCTAAGTCAGGCAGTTGTTAAGTGACTCATGCAGGATTTTTCCAACTCTTTTTTTTAATCATCATGGTTAAGTGATTCACTCCAGTTAAACGAATCACATGGTTGTTATGCACATCTGGGTCCACGCATTGATTTTGCTGGCGGAAGACAACTGAAAAAGTTGCAAATTCTTTGCTGATTTACAAGTGCCCGTATTTTCTTTCTGACTCCAGTGGTTGTAAGTATAAGGACCAGTTGTGGATCTCTTTTTTCCAGTGCGATTGTAACTTTGAATGGTTGCTAAACAAATAGTTATATATTGAAAGCTGTCTAATAAATAGCTATTTGAAATTTGTCTACATTTTGTTTCATACTGTGGGAAGTACACCCCAAAAGGACAGTGCCAGGAACCACTAAAGCAGTGCCAAAAGACTTAAAACAGCCCTTCCTCCTTTAAGAAATTCAAACCCGAAGCAAAAGCATAAGCAGGAAGGAAAACTCAGAGCAGCCAAAAGCCATCAAAAGCCGGTTACACAAATAACAAAGCCTGACCATAAAGCAGATCCCGAAAATACTTAAAACTAGCTAAAAATAACTCACCAAGAACTCTTCTTTTCCTCTTCCCTGACAGGATTGATCCCCAGGATAGGAAAGACAAAGGTCCAGGGACAGGATTAATCCATTAAGGCAGGAAGACAGAACTCAGGGCAATCACTATAACTAGAGGCACACAAATAACTCCATCAAACTGTAGGAGCTTCAAAGGAAAATCAAGTATAAGAAGGCATGTATTTGCCGCCCCAATCTGCTTGCCAGCCAGGAACACTCAAGCTGTGTGTCACTACTCTTCTTGCCTTCCTGAATTAAAAAATCCCACTTTTTGGTAGCTCGCTTCCGTGTCAATTCTTTCTCAGTATTGGTGACTGCTTCCCAGCTGGAGAACAAACTGGGGAAATTTCTTCCAACAATACTCTGGGTTTTTAATGAAAAGTATTGATTGGGAAAGGAATTGCATGTATATCATTTGCTTTAACAGTTTGTAGGAATACAGTAGGTCTCAAAGTTCCCATTTTATATTGATTGAGAATAATAGCTTTTT
The DNA here is from genome assembly GCA_033807585.1 of Hydrophis major. Classification (NCBI taxonomy): domain Eukaryota; kingdom Metazoa; phylum Chordata; class Lepidosauria; order Squamata; family Elapidae; genus Hydrophis; species Hydrophis major. Next base: position 15,384,646 of record CM066333.1, read on the forward strand.
TTCCAGCAAACCTCCAGGAGGTCTACTTTGCCTTTTAGGATTTATCCAAGTTTAACCGTAGCAATTTAAAGAACATCACATTTATCAAATCTTAACAGAATTTCTTTTGCTCTTTGGGAAATAGTGAAGAGAGGAGAGAAAAATATTATATAATGTGAAATTCTCAATCAACACATTAAAAAATATATTGTGGTAATGCATTAATCATTGAATCAGAAATGAGTCCAAAGTTATCCCAACTTTATTTTGTTCCATTGTAGGTTAACTATATTTTTACTTCCTTAGCTAGCTATGAGTATTTTAAGGAAGAAGCCTAAAGAACCATTTCCAGTAAAACAATAAGACTGTGTGGAATCATAATATTGAATCACTGAAAGAAGTGACTTACGACCATTTTTCACACTTACAACCATTGCAGCATTCCCTATGGTGACATGATCAAAATTCAGATGCTTAGCAGCTGGTTCATATTTATGACAGTGTCCTAGAGTCAAGTGATCCCCTTTAGTGACCTTCTGTCCAGCAAAGTCAATGGGGAGAAGCCACATTCACTTAACAACTGTGTTACTAACTTAACACATGTAATGATTCACTTAACAGCTGTGGCAAGAAAAGTCATAAAATGGGGCAAAACTCACTTAACAAATGTTTTGCTTAGCAATATAAAATTTGGGGTTCAATTGTGGTCGTAACTCGAGTACTACCTATATTCCAAAACCATTTTAATAAACTACCAAAAAAAAAAAAAAAAAGGTACTTCAATGCATCTAAAACTCCACCATGGAGTTTACTTACAAGGGAGAAATCGGTTTAAATGAGAGATGTACATAAATCCAAGTACTGGATTACAGGACTCCCTGTTCACACAAGATGTTATAATGGTGGTGCCCAACATATATGTGATGAAAAAACACAAGACAGCAGTTGAAACAGTACAACTCAAGTCCCACCCCTACATTGGTGTCTCAGACATACCTTCCATATTACTATGACCGCCATCTTGGCCTTTTTTTTAACACCCAAAAAGGACACAGTTGGGTTATGAGCCACAGGCAGTCAGCTCTTAGGCCCAAGGGATGGAAACTAATCAAGGAGAGAAGCAACCTAGAACTAAGCAGAAATTTCCCGACAGTGAGAACCATCAACCAGTGAAACAACTTGCCTCCAGAAGCTGTAAATGCTCCAATACTGGAAGTTTTAACAAGAGATTGGACAATCATGAATCTGAAATGGTATAGGGTCTCTTGCTTGAGCAGCAGGTTGGCCTTGAAGACCACGAAGGTCTTTCCAATTCTATTACTACAGCTCCTGCTTCTTAGACTTACCTATATTTTTGTCATGCCCTTGTTGGAGTCTGATTCTGAGGGGGAGATTGAGCAGCTGACAGGAAGTGGGAGTGGGGCTTTGGTGGCTGTGGAAGAAACAGGGAAGGGCACAGTCCGGCTGGGCATTCAGAAGAAGACCCAGGGCCACCCCTTTTTCATCCTAGGGCATGCAGGGAGGAACAGAGAAGGGAGCAACGTAGCCTACGGGAGAGAAAAAGGCCCTGATCCCTTTCATTAGTTGCAGCTGGGAAAACAGGATATAAGAAGGGCATTTGCACACAGCACCTTGCTGGAAGCAAAGCGTGCATTATCTTTGTCCAGGCTCCCAACCAGGTATGCTCTGTTATTTTTTGGAAGTCTGCAATTTATTATCCGGGCCTGTCGTGTTAATTACTTCAGCGTGGTTTGTGTAGGTTTTTTTTATTTCTACTTTATCTGTACTTTGGGTTCGGACTGCATTTCTTTCCTTTGTAGACTGTTTTTGGAAGAGTTTGATCTCCAGCCGAGGATAACTGGACATTGGGGGCCAAGCTGGAGGTATTAAAAGGACTTTACTTATTTTTGTGACTTCATTTGTGCCACGCCCCGGGTCATCACAATTTTACTATTTCCAGTGGGGCTAAATCTCTAAATCTCACTCCTATTCAATTACGAAATTGTAGGTGCTCCTACACCAGAGATTTTTAGGAAGAGATTGAACAGCCATTTGTCTAAAATGGTATAGGGTTTCTTGCCCAAGCAGGGGGTTGTAATCCAAAGTCCCTCCCAACTCTGCTATTCTGATAAAAAATGTTTAATCCTCCAGGATCACCTTTCCCAGATATTCCTGCACTATGTATGTGTTTTCCATGCCATTTTAATGACAGTTTAACATCATCAACTATTGCAATTTCTGAACCTATTTGCTCAAATTTAGATTTAAGCCACTTCAAAATAATAATTCCACCAGAATTTATGTATAAAGTAATACACCCTACTACATAGTACAATCTAAAGCAGAGGTGTCCAACTTTGGCAACTTTAAGACTTGTGGACTTCAACTCCCAGAATTCCTCTTTGCTGGCTTTGCTGGCTGAGGAATTCTGGGAGTTGAAGTCCACAAGTCTTAAAGTTGCTGGCTTTGCTGGCTGAGGAATTCTGGGAGTTGAAGTCCACAAGTCTTAAAGTTGCCAAGGTTGGACACCCCTGATCTAAAGACTTCCTTCAACATAGTAATACATGAATAGTCAGCATTTTATTATAGACTTCCTACTCAGAAACAAAAGAAAAAGCTATGAATAAGGGGGAAAGAATTCAATGCCTCCCCCAGAATAAAATGCAAAAGCTTTTATACAGAGGCAATGTATTCTCTAGGCAAATGCATACAGACTGCACTTGAGCTAGAATAATAGTAATTGCAAGTGCTTTCATTTATCATGGTTATTATAACCAATATTATATAAGAAGGTTCATTGAACATGCTATAGAAATGCTCTAAAATTTCCTCAGCTCCCTGATTCAGAGATGTCAGAAAATACGATAATATGAACTTTGAAATACAGGAACTTTCATATATCTTGTTTTAAGCTGTAATATGAGTGGCTTTGGTTTTGACTTAAGGGCTGTGATCACGTTATTAAGTCATAAATCATAGTTTACAAACATCTACCAGGTATGTTAACTAAAATTAAGCAAAACACAGTACATATTATTAGCACAAAATACAAATTCATCCATTTTGATTTATCCTATAATCAAAGCTTACACAATGCACAAGCATGTCCAGTAAATTAGGAACATTGACAATTTATATACATACATACATACATGCGTGTGTATATTCTAAAATCTGATACTCCCTGTTTTTGCGCTCTCGTATATTTTCTTCTATCTATCTATCTATCTATCTATCTTTTCTTAAGTTTTCGCGGGTACTTACATGTATGATATTCAGCTTTGTTCGGGTATTTTCCCATGTCATTGTAGTTGTGCTTTTAAAGTTGTAGCAACTTTCGGCAGAATCTCAGCTGCCATCATCAGGCTTCTGTATTGTGATCATCAGACCAATGTATTGTGTTTGTCAGATGAACACTACACAGAAGCCTGATGATGGCAGATGAGATTCTGCCGAAACGTTGCCACAACTTTAAAAGCACAACTACAATGACATGGGAAAATACCCGAACAAAGCTGAATACCATACAATCATACATACATGCATACATACATACATATCTCCGTGTTTCTCAAATCTTGGCAACCTTAAGATGTATGGAGTTAAACTCCTAGAATTCCCTAGCCAATGATGAATTCTGGGAGTTGAAGTCCACACATCTTAAGATTGCCAAAGCTGAAAAATACTGTTTTACATGCTACCTATAATTACTCATTGGGGTACATGGACATACACACACAAACACAACACATGCACACACAAACACACACATGCACATACACAAGCACCCAAAGCTGTTTAAGTGATAATATATTTAAATAGCTAATCTTTTGTAGCCTTTCAGTTTATTCTTAGAAATTTCATCATCGACTTAACTGCAATTAAAGAACATTAAAGCATATTGCATCCACTTCATATTACTGTACTGTGCTTATGAATAAAACAAAACCCTTTAAGCTAGTGAAGAGAGTGAAGTGGAATTCAAATATTTTTGGCCCTACTGAGACTTTGGAAAAATCTTGATCCAATGGCTCTTGAAAGACAACCTATTGGGCCAAAGGGCATTTGATTACATAACTTACTGCTTTCACCTGTGTATTCATTTACTTAGCAAACTTTGTATTAGTAAATATTAATTAACATAAACTTGCTCATCTAGTAAACAATGTCTTTTTTAGCAATGATAGAGGGAGAGGGAGAAGGAGAGAGGAAGGAAGGAAGGAAGGAAGGGAGTTTGGACCTTTTTAATTATTGACCAAATTGAAAACCAGGCTAAACCTCTTGTGTGACTTAAACATACATGAGAACCAAGTTGCTTTTGGTTGATTCAACCAGATATGAATAAAACAATCCAAGGTTTACTATAATGGCTGAATTTAGGCATTATCTGCATTCACAGTTGGGTTCTGGAGTGTTTTTATTCCCAGGCCTTCAAGTCAGACATGTTTCCTGGCAAGTACCTGGATAAGTCCATACAGTTTTCCAGGCACGACTTTGAAAAGTGGTTTGCCTTTGTTTTCTTCACAGATAGCAGGGTGGACAAAAATCAATGGTTTTTTTTTAAAAAAAAAATCAGATTTTTTTATTTACCGTTAAATCAGATTTTTTTTATTTTTATCAAATTTATTTTAATAAAATGCTTTTGGAGTAAAAATCTATCTAAAGATAGTTTTCTATTTAAGATATGTTAATAATTTAGTTTATTCGGCATGAAATGGAGCTTAATTATGTAGCATAAGGCTGTATATTCTGCAATATTAAGACTGTCGGTCAACTCTGTTGGTCAGAGGAGGAGCTGCTGCAGAACAGTTGCTCAACTCAATTTAAATCAAGCCTTTTTTTCTGTGATTTAAATCAAATTCACCCTGTTAGAGAAAGAACAATCTTAGTCATTAGACCTAAACTGATTTTCAACTAGATTTACAAGTAGCTTAAAGATTATAAATCAATGTATTTTAAAATCAAAAATTAAAATGTAAACCAATTATAAAATTTAATGTCAAACTAAGGAAGAGGGTAATGTAATGAAGCAGCCTGATGATAGTTAGAGAGATCACTCTGTATAGTAGTACTTCTCAACCTCAGCGATTTTATAATGCGTGGACTTGAACTCCCAGAATTCCACACATATTAAAAGCAGCTGAGGTTGAAAAACACTATTCTATAGGGATTACCTCTGACAGAATCCTATATATATAGCTATATAGCAATAAAGCCAGGAAACAGGGTTCTTTACAGATTCAGCACCCCAGGCTAGGAAACAAAACCAGATTTTCAGGGACTTACAACAAAAGACTTACAAAAGGCTAGCACATTTTACTCTCAGAAGAGCAGGAGTCACTGTGGGGGGGAAAAAACCTTTTATAGTCCCCTGCCAGCCTACACTTTTTGGCTAATGGATTTGCAGTATGTCTGTTCCTGCTAGATTGCGTTGGATAGGCAGACATTATTAGAAAAAAGGTGATCTCTCAGATAATCTGGTCCCAAAGCATGTAGGGATTTAAAGAGGACAATCAGCATCTGGAATGATTTGCTACCTACGCAGATGCATTCTGCACCAGTTGGTTTCCAAATGCTCTTCTGAGGCAGCCCCATGTAGAGTGTATTGCAGTAGTCTATACAAGAAGTTAGGCCTAGTAGTTGGTCTAAATGTTAAAGAACCAGTACAGACTGTGAAACCAGGAGAGGGTGAGTTCTAGTCCTGACTTGAAAGCTGGCCAGGCGACTTTGGATCTGTTGCTCTCTCTCTCCCTCTCTCTCTCTCTCTCTCTCAATCCAAAATATTTACAGTGTAAAAATAAAGGAAGGAAGGAAGGAAGGAAGGAAGGAAGGAAGGAAGGAAGGAAGGAAGGAAGGAAGGAAGGAAGGAAGGAAGGAAGGAAGGAAGGAAGGAAACTCATACAAAAAAAACCATGCACATATTACCTGAGATATCTTGAGGTAACCTTCAAATAAGAATTATTTCAAGAGCATAAATGCAACGGAACATGAATGTCTATGTTTCTCATACATTAAATACTGATCTTCCCCTTATTTTTTCATGATCTAATTCTACAGCTCAGCATCACTTAAGTCTTAAACTATGAAAAAATTATCGCATTAGAGGGAAGAGTAAAAGGAATATGAAAATAAAGCATAATATTCTTTCTTTTCATCACACTTAACATGCCTGGTATAAATCTCAATATGTTTTACAGTTTGCACAGGACAATATATTTCATCGACACCCCCTCTCCCCAGTATTGTTAAATGTTACCTGAACTTTATTTCAATTATTTAATCTTGGCTGGAATAAGTGCTACAAATCCACTTGCATAAAAGTATGTTGACAGGGGGGGGGAAAGGGGGGGTGTTAAATGCTTTATCATATTCACTGTGAATTTTCATCCAGAAACATTCTGAATAATTGCACCAAAAGCTTTCCACTTCTACCACAGCAGCTTAAAACGTTCAAGAACAGCCTTTCTATTCAATGGCACTTACTAACAAAATAAACTATCACTAAAGTATTGCTACTTCATTTTACAGTTGAAAAAAAGTCAACCCAAGGTCTGTCAGAATAACGAATTGTTAAGGGTTAAATTATGGACATTATAGCCGAGTGCTTCTCAACCTAATGAACTGGAAGATGCTTGGCTGGCTGGGGAATTCTGGGAGTTGAAGTCCACACATCTCCAAGTTCACAAGGTTGAGAAACAAAGCTCATTTTGAAAGTTCCAAGGGGACGTGAGAGACCACAGTTTTAAATACTCACAGCAGCGCTGACTAGTATCAATTTGGATAGAAGTTTTTGAGCTGAATTTGGAAACACAAAGAATTAGCTTTAGCACCATCAAAAGGAGATGCTTTACTTATGGTTCTGGCTACAAGTATTTTCTTCCTAAAACTTACTTTAAGCAAATAAAAGGAATCCAGAAATAATAATACATACCGTACTTTCCCCATATCCCAGAGAAGGACTGGAGCACATTTTATTTCAATTAAAATATTGAAATAATTCATTTCAATAATTCAACATTTTATTTTATTGCAACCTGAAGTAGGATAAACATCTGCTTTAAGTACCTGCTTTAAAATCTCAATAGGTTCACTGGAAGAAACAAGTATTGTATCACTTGTAATGTGTGTTGAGATTCTTCAACTGCATCATTTTAAACCAAGATAGTCTTTCTTAGTAAACCATCATTAACAAACTTTGGAGCTTTCTAACAAGTCTGGAAGGTATGTGGATGGAAGGCCAAAGAGGCCATCTACATCAGTGGTGGGATTCAAAATTTTTTACTACCAGTTCTGTGGGCGTGGCTTGGTGGGCGTGGCAGGGGAAGGATACTGTAAAATCCCCATTCTCTCCCCACCCCACTAACCTCTGTTTCCAGCTCTGTCCTCTTGTGCAGGGCAACAAAATAAGACCCAGCTGGGACTTGGGAGGCAGAGAATAGATGGAGGCAGGGCCAGTCAGAGGTGGTATTTGCTGGTATTTGCTCCAACTACTCAAAATTTCTGCTACCAATTCTCCAGAACTGGTCAGAACCTGCTGAATACCTCTGATCTACATCAAGATTGAACAGTCCTCTAGGTTTTCCGGTTTCGCGTGGCTTCGGGGCAGCAGGAATTCGCGACAGCTCGCGATTCCTGCTGTGCTAGCCGTCGAGGTACCCCCGACCCAGATGGGTCAGGGGGATATGGCTGCCCTGTAGGGACAGCTGAAGAGAGAGGGGAGTCGGACAGGGAGGTGGGGGTGTCGCAGACCCCCCCCCTTCTCCGGAAAACCCCCTTTTTCCCAAGGCGGTGGAGCGGCGGTCAGCAATGGCCGCCACGAAGAAGCCAGCAACCGGGTAAGATTGCGCTGGAGGAAATGTGAAGAGTGAAAGTTTTGTCTGAGCCGGGTCAAGTAACATCCTTTAAATTGCCTGGAACTGAGCTGTTTGAATTGCTGGAGGATACATTGTATCCCTAAGAAGAGCGAAAGCGGCGGAGAAGCTGTTAAAGGGAACTTTCGTTTTTTCTTCACTCTCCCACCCCATGGAAACAGCAGAAATGTTTGGATATATTGGACATCGAAAGTGAATTGTTTTGAGAGTTGAAGCTAAGGAATAAAAGGATTTTTGGACATTGAAAAATTTAAGAAATTGGAAAACCCTTGTTGGAGGTATGGATTTCTGGTTATTTAAAATTGATATTGCAAGTGGGAAGGGAGAGGAAAAAAAATTGGAGCAGAAGCTGAAAAAGGAGGAGATTGCCTAGAATCCCAAAGAAAGATATATGGTAATTGGATCTCTTTGACTAAACATTAACCCCAGAAAGAGAAAGAGAAGAAGGAAGAAAAGTATTAACTTTTGGAATTTTTTTTTTAATTGTTTTTGATTAAAAATACTTGTGGTTGTTTTGGGAAAAGTTTCTCTTTTCATAATGGCATTGTTTGTGGATGAACTAAAGACTGAATATCAAAAATATAAAAAGGAAGATACTTTGGGCGCTTTGTTTCAATTCTTAGAAATGGCGTTATGTACTTATGAAAAGTTGATTACGCAGCAGAAGGACTGGGACAAGGAAGAAGAGGAAGAAGAAGCCATCTTTGATGAACAATGGGTCCCTTCCGGAGAGGAGGAGAAAAAGGATAAGAAAAAGGGGTTTTTAAGAATTATAAAAACAACCAAAAAAGAGAAAAATGAGCGAAAAGGTGGAGGCAAGGTTAGAAAGCAAAGGAAAAGGAGTAAGAAAAGAGAGGAGAAAAAACAAAGGGGTAAAAAGGGCAAGGAGAAGAATAAGCAAGAGAGAAAGAGGGGGAGGAGAAGACTTAATGGGGGGAAGCAAGATCTAAAGAAAAAAAGTTTATTTAGAGACAATGGGTGAATTTAACTTAGGATAAAAGAGGGATTCTGGAGGGTACATAAGTTTGTGTTTTTATATGTGTATTTAGAGTATAAAATTCATTATGTAATTTTAGAATCCTTTAAACAGAATCCCAAGAAAAATTGTTACACGAAGTAATTTTAAGTTAGGGTAATGAGTTATAGATGTTACTTCAATTGGTGTATAGGAGAAGTATAGTAAAAGAAAAAAGATGAATGGATAGTTGGAAATAGAACAGACAAAGAATGTTATTGAAAATGGTAATAAGATATGGAAGGATATATAAAGGCTTTGTTATGGTTTTTTGGGGGGGGGGATTTTGTATATTGATAAAAGGCAATAAAATTTTAATTAACAAGAAATAATTTGGATGAAAAGGAGAAGTAGGGATAAGATATGAAGTTAAATAGATAAAGTATTGATACTATAATTTGGAATTGTTATGCTCTATTGGTTTTTTATTATTATTTTTTCCTAGAAAAGAATTTATAAGCTGTTATGCCTTGATTCTTTGTGCATTGTTTTTATAAAAATGGTTTATATATATATATATAAAAAAAGAAAATGATAAGATATGGAAGGATATATGGGGTGAATATGATATTTGAATTTGTGTCTGTGTAAAGAGTTTTAACCCGGGATCAGACAATCTTCAGAAAAAATCTTTTAGTTTTGTTTATGTTTTGTGTTTTGTATGTTTGTGTATTGTGTCTTCTGTAAAATTATTAAAAAAAATTAAAAAAAAAAAGAATTAATAAAACCTTGGAGGAATGTAATTGTAAACAAGCCAGAAAGAAATGAATGTGATGACTATAAAATGGATAAATATAGAAAAGAAATGAAATTGAATAAGAGTAAAGAGAAATAATGAGAAATTTGCTGAAAGATATTTATGTGTCCATATGGAAATGGGATAAATTAGAATTATGTTGTATAAAAATAATGTTTTATCCGACTTGTAAAAATTTATAATGTTAAGAGGTTTTATGTACTTAATGGTTAATGATGTGTTGTTTGTCTTTAAAATTAATAAAATTTGTTTCAAAAAAAAAAAGATTGAACAGTCCTCTCTCCACAGAGAGGGGTAGATACAACAACACCTATCTTCTGTTTACAACACACTCCTTTCCAATAGGGTTCCACATCTATTTGCACTATTCAGGTCACCCTGAGGGTTCAGATAAACCTCCAAGTGGCCTCAATGACCTGAGAGAGTGCTAATGCCCAGAAGACTACAAGGAATATAAATCCTTCCCATCCTCCACCATTCAGTCAGAACTAAAGAGGCTTCTTGGATGAGAAGTGAAACGTCAAGGAAAAACCAGAAAGTCCAGATGCCAAAAAGCAGCTTTGGGACCTGGATGACTGAGAATCTCTATAGACATTTACCAAAATCCTTATGAATTCATTCAAAGCAGCAATGTGAGCAGGCATGTTTCAAATCAAGATCAAATCAAATCTTGATTATGGTCAAACATCAGCATAGACAGACATGATTTCTCCAGATTTCTACTACAGATTGCTGCTGGCATCATTATAATCAAGATTTAGAGAAGGGAAGTCAGAAAAAAAAAAAAGGATAATCTTACGACAATATTATTCATGGTGAGCTTCAATGCATATAACTTTCATCCATTTATTTTAACATCACACTCGGAAATTAAGCAACTATTTTTTCAGTAAGCAATGGTGGCATTTGCAAGAATAGATCTCAAAATCCAACAAAAAGTAAAAGGCACTTTTCTAGTGAATCGAAGGAATGGTTTTAAAAAACAAGGAAGTTAAAAACGCTGCCAGTATTTGTTAAAGGAAGCAATGGAAAAGTTGAAAACTGCAGTCGAATGTATGTTACATAAAGAAATTTAGCTACAATAAGATTGTGAATATGGTTTTCAAAACTCCCCCAAAAAGTTCTACTAAACTGGGCAAATTTCTTACCCAAATAGATCTACTTAGAAATTGAGTTGTAAAATTGCAACCATTAGCACCATTCCATAGATTTCTAAGCAATTATTTGTATCCAATACAAATGTTGTAATACCTTAGCACAGTTATTGCTACACTTAAATCAAGAAATTGCAGTTTAAGTTTTCCACAAAATTTATTAACTATTTTAATGTTTATTAAATCTTCCTATCCAGTTTAACAGTTCCGTATAGTTCCTTTATCTAATGATCATAGAAGCACCTACTTCAAGTCTGATTGAACATAACATTAAATCTAATTCATCTTCAACAAAGCAGGAAAATGAAAAAGAATAGACTAGTCATAGAATAGGCACCAGAAATAAATGGTTTATTTATTTATATTTTGATTATCAAAAACATTATATATAGTATTTCAACAAAGCTAGCATGTAAGATGTAAGAATTGTAGTATCTATCTGCAACTGACTGCAGAATTCTGGGAGTTGAAGTCCACATATCATTTGCTGACAAGGTCAGAAATATTGATCTATATACTGTGTTAGCAGTGTGTCTATCTGCACCTACACATACATGATGATTCTGCTGTAGTCTTACACACACAAGTGCAAGGAAGAACCTCAATTTGCACATGCCTCTCTATACTGTCAATGCAAAAGTCCTATTCATCTCTGACTTCCCCAAAAATTCTCATCTCTGCTTTTAAAAAATAAAGTTTGCAACATTATCTTGATTGCTGATACACCACATTACATGATGAGAAGTCATAGCTCAATGTTTGACAATTGTTTGCAGGCAGAAAGTTCCAGCTTTAGTTACAAGCAATTCCCAGGCTGAATGATTAAAATGTTCCAAAGGTTAGGAATGAACCGATCCAGAAAGTTTGAGTAGTTGGTAAAGAGCTAGCTGGATCAGTCCTTAGACTCATAATATAGGTACTGTAGTCCTCAACTTGCAACCATTTGTTTAGTGACTAGTTTTCACACTTACAACCAATGCAACATCCCGAAGGCCATGTGATCAAAATTTGAGCACTTGGTGACCTGGCATATATTTATGATAGTTGAACTGTCCCAGGGTAATGTGATCAGTTTACAACTTATGACAGATGGGGAGGCCAGATTCATTAAATGACTGCACAATTCACTTAACTGCAGTGATTCACTTAATAACTGTGGTAAAAAAAGATTAAATCATGATGCAAAATTCACTTAAGAATTGCCTTGCTTAGCTTAGCAACAGAAAGTTGGTCTTTATTGTATCCCTAAGTTGAGGACTACCTGTGTAACTTTACAGATTTATATAGATTTGAAGACTCTCAACCAACATTTTATTCCAAATTATTATTGCATTACATTTTTGCAAAAAAATAAACCTAAAAAAAAATCCTAGAAAGTGCTGAAACTATTGAACAAATAAGCAAAACAGCAGTATGTTTGCCTTATATTCTTACAGAATTGAATTGAAATTACAGTGATTCTGAACTCTTCAAATATCCATTTCTCTGGTTAAGATCATGGGGATTATCGGTGAATGTATGAATTTTCTTCTAATTACAATGAAATGCATCATCATTATTCTGCCTACATGCTCTCTGCTGCTGCTTCTCATTACAGTTTCATGACAAAATAGGTAAATCTTGGTGGAATGGAAAAAATAATTAAAATAAGCACCTTCTCTCCACAGAAGACTTTAACAGAAATGTTTGATCACGTGTGAAATATGCTAATCCGGAATAAGGAGCTGCTGCAGCCATGAAAGACAAGTCACAAATGTTCCAAACTCAGTTTAGCAATTTGTCCCCTTCCTTAAATAAATTTCACAAACCATTTTACTCTTTCATTTTACTCTAAATCAAGCATATTCAACTATATTTCAACAGGAAACAGCGTTTTATCACTATGTTAAAAAGAAAGTTCAGATCATGCACTTAGCAGTTGATATCTAAATGCAATCTGAAGAATAAATTTGACAAGAAGCTGTTACCTATACATTTTACACTGGGCTGCATTGCAAGGCCCTCCAGGAAACCTCATCAAGCAATAATTGAACCTTACTTTTTATTTTAACCGGGATTAAAAAAAATACCTAATAATGCATCCTGTTTTATACTACTGGCCTATCTCCATCCCCAGTTCAAATATTCTAGTCTTTCAAATCGGATGTATTACCTCTTTGGAAATATTTGAAGTTTTGAAATAATTGCTTTTTAAGAATTGGAACCCTTGAAAACAAAGAGCAGGGATAAAAAAAAAAAAAATGCCAGCCATACCTCTAACCCTGCTTTTGTACTGGATTTTCTGATAGCTTCCCAGTGTAAATGGTTGCTTATGATTCAGCTCTGTTATAGCTATTATCTCAGAAACAGCAGAAACCTTATATAGACGTTTTGTTTTCTTCTATCCCTATTAATGAAAACTAGGGAAGGTCATCAATTCTCCCCGCCAACCCCAGTGAAAATTCAGCCTTAAAGAACTGGTCCTCAAGTCATTGCAGTCCATACACAATGAAACCTTCCCAACTAGGTTATGAAACCTACCGAAGTTGCCGGATGATATTTACATTAATGCTCAAGAAGAATATCGAACGATCTCCTCAAGTTCTCCGTGCACAACACGTTTTCTCTCTCTCTCTCTTTTTTTTAAAGCCAACCTTTGTTCCTAGCGGCGAGTGACTTTCTCCTTGACAATATGCCTTCAATCCTCTTTACCTCCCCCCAACACTCCTTGTACCTTTTCACACAGACTATAGATCTGTCATGTAAAAAGCACTATATCAAAACCAAAACAAGACACCTCTCTAATCCCGCTGGGATGGGGTACGGTTTGTTATTTTTCCTTTTCCTGCTGGGAAAAGTATGGATCAAGTATATATAAAAAAGCAGCAGCTGGAAAACAAACCTCCTTTCCGGATCTAAAAGGAGGTGCTTTAAAAAATAATAATAATAACAACAGTACCACCACAAACCACAAACAAGCTAACCAAACCAGAGCATCCTTAGTTTAACAAAGATCAAGACAGGCATGCAGTGATTTTTTTTTTTCCTTTTAGGAATGAATATATATATTGGGGGGGGGGGCTTAATGACTGCCTATTCCAACAAGCATCAAGCCCGCTTCTACAAACCAGGATCATTTGGAAACCCACACAAGCTTTGATTTATTTGGGGCTTGGCTGTTTTTCACACCATTCAGGGGATGCAGGCCCTCCAGCCCTGGGCAGTTTCCAAACCCGACAGAAAGAGGGAAAATAAAAAAATAACAACAGAGGCGGCTGGTACTCTGGTTTAAAGCAGAAGAAGAAACGAAACCTTTTTAATTTTTTTTTTTTTTTTTTACACGACGAATCCATCCATCCATTGGGAAGTCCGGGCTCTTTCCCTTCCTCCCCCCCCCCCTTTTCTTTCTTTTCTCTCCTGCGGGCTGGAGAGGTAAAAATTAGGCAGAAATAACTGTCCGTCCCCCGCCCACAAAAGGCCGGGACCGAGAAGGAGGAAAACGGCGCAGCGGGACTTGCAAGGGGAAAGAGGTCAGGAAGCAGCGGCGGCCGCTGCAGCCGTAGCATCTCTGGGAAGAAGGCGGAGGAAAGCTCGGAGCGCCGGCGCGGCCTAGGGATCAGGGATGCAGGGATTGGGGAGGGGGGGGGAAAGAAAGCTGAGCCACCCGACCGGGGGAGGCGGAGGAGGCTCGGCCGGAGGGAGCAGAACTCACCCGAGGCGTGTGGGGCGGACCCACGGTGGTCTTTGCTGCTCCGGCTGCGGGTAGCTGAGGGGAGAGCCGGCCCGGATGCTCTGCTGCCCTGCTGCCCTGACCGGAGGGGTCTTCAGGGGTGGGTAGGTGGGGGGTCTTCAGGACGGTATCCGGGGTCGAGGTGGACCTGGAGGCAAAAAGGCGCAAGAGAGGGGGTGGGAAAGGCGACCATCCGCCTCCTTTACGGCTCGGCTGCAGCCCCGGCGAAGGGGGCGATTTCAGGCGGAGGAGGAGGAGACGGAGGCAGCGCCCCCCGCCGTCGGCTCCCCTCGGCTGCCAGCTCCCCGTCTCATCAATCAAGGCCCGGCTTGGTCGAGCGGAGAAGCCCGGAAGGTGAGGAGGAAGGCGGCGCCGTTCCCGCGGCTGCTGCTGTTGCTGCTGCTTCTCCTCCTCCGGTTCCAGCGGCTGGTGGCCATTTTAATTCCCTGCCCCGGCGGCCGCTGCTGCTGCCGCCGGTGCGCCTGGTTCCCCTCCCTTCCTGTCCTCCCGCTTCCTTCTTTCCCTCCGCCGGCTCTCCGGCTGCGGGACCGACCTTCCCCGCCGCCGCTGGAGGGCTCGCTTCCTCTCTCCTCTCCTCTCCCCACTTTCCTTCCTTCCTTCTTGGCCAGCCGCTCCCTCCACCGAAGCCTTCGGACCGTGGTGAGAACTGGTCCCCCGACGTCCGCAAAGCAGGCGAAAGGAAAAAGGAAAGGAGGAGGGGACCGCCTCAGCTGGCTTTTTCCCTACCCAATCCCGGGAATTCTGCCCCCGTTATCCCACGATCGGATCCAATACCGGCGATCTTTTTTTTTTCTTTTTCTTTTCCTAATAGGAAAAAGAAATCCCCCACCCCCGCAGCGAGCCCCCCAAAATTATACTATCTATCTATCTATCTATCTATCTATCTATCTATCTATCTATCTATCTATCTATCTATCCACACACACACATAGTATTTTTATATATATATACACATAAACATTTTGAATAGAGTGTATTGTCGGGGGAAGGGAAATTATTTAGAATAACAGAGTGGGAAGAGACCTTGGAATGGTAAATATTGAGGTGTTTTGTGAAATAACCTTCACTTCGACCTCCTACCCAAAACCATCTCCCCCCTCCTCCTGCCCACCCACACCCAAAAAAGGATCGAAGAACTTCGATTTAAAGGGGGGGGGGAATTCTTCACTGGCTCTGAAATTGAAATAGCTGGGGGGGGGGGGCGCGATTTCTCCGCTCTTTTCTTCCCCCCAGGCGAGCTGTTTCAATTGAGAAGCTTGGACGCCCGGAGAATACGGGTCGTTGTAACAGCGAGAACAGTAGACGTGTGATAATAGGCATGTATTTCTTCCCTGAAGGTCACCATTTGCATCCTGATTTATAGCTCCTGAAGGGGGCTAAACCGGCTACAATGCGAACCCTAACGTACATGCAAAATAAATTGCCCATGAGAATAATCCTCATGTTCGGTATATTCGTCTCTTTAATAAAGATGGGCATCAGAGGAATGAGTGTGCATCCTAACTTCCTGGCTTGCTTTATCCCATATTCCCCCAGGCTTGTGTACTTAACTTCCTTTCCCTTCCCTCCATCCTCTGGTTATACTATGTCCTCTTCTCTTTTATACAGGCCTGTGTATAATAGGCATATATAGTAGCTGCATATACAGATGCCCCTTAAGAAGGGCAGCTACTGGGTAATATGACCTCAGGCAGATGCTGCAGAGGAAGCCTCTTAGTGTGTAGCAGATTTATCTTCCATTGCCAAAACAAGCTTTTTGTTCACCAGATGCAGAAGAAAGCCATGTCAAGCCTATAGTAGCCATAGTAATAAGAATAATTCAGAACAAAAGAATTCAGACTGATAGGCACTTGGCCCACAACACACCTGACATAACAATAGTGGAAAAGAAAAAGGGTTAGTTCATTGACGTTGCAATACCTGGTGATGCACGAATTGAAGATAAGCAGCAAGAAAAAAAATCAGAAAGTACTGGAACTTACAAATTGAAGTTGAACGACTTTGGAAAAAGAAATTGTGTGTTATCCCAATTGAAATTGGAGCCCTTGGAGCAATACCGAAAGGACAATTTCACTATTTTGGAAATTTATCAGACTTGAATACCCTGATTCTACAAAAAAACCCACCTTACTTGGAACAGCTTATATCCTCAGACACTACCTGAACATTTCCTAGGTCCTTGGTTAGGACTCGAGCTGTTGAGCTACCAACCAGCCTCAAAGGTTGTGAATCTCACCAAAGATTAACTACGACCACAATAATCATCATCATCATCAAGGGACTTCAATTTGCTTATTCAACAAATTTATATAGCACCTTTTCAAAGTGATTAGGTGCCATAAAGTCATTTACCAACTGTAGAAAGTTATCACCCTCCCATCTCCTAGAAGAATGAAATAGTCAAAGAAATATTAAAAAGGCAGAATGTTATACCACCCTGGATGAGAAAAGGAGAAACATGCTCTTGGAAAGCAACCCCCCCCCCCACCTTTCTTAATAGCCCCAGAAAGACTGGTGCCAACCTATCTACAATGCAAAAGACCTTCACCCTCAGGACATCATAGGATTAGCCCTCTACCCATCTCAGTACATGGCACCTGGGAAAATTGCATCACCCAGCAAAATTCAACCAAGCCTGAGACTCAAGACAACCTACAAAGTTATCCCATATCGTCCCATAGGAGTCTGACAACCAATCAGAATACATTTCTTGCCATAGGAACAGGAAGCAAGTTCAAAGCCCAAGAGAGGGTATAAATATATCTCACTCTCTACTCCATATGCTCAGCTTCCCAGGACTTCAAACCATGTGGTCCTGTCCACCATTAAACCATCTTTCCAATGAATAAATGAATTTTTTATTGGCCAAGTGTAATTAGACACAAAGAATTTGTCTTGGTGCATATGCTGTCAGTGTACATAAAAAGAAAAGATACATTTTTCAAGAATCCTAAGATACAACACTTAATGATAGTCATAAGGTACAAATAAACAATCAAATCATACTAGGAACAGTAAAAAATATTAAGGATACAAGCAACAAAGTTACAGTCATACAGTCACAAGTGGGAGGAGATGGGTAATAGGAACGATGAAAAGATTAATAGTTATAATAGTAATCAGCCTTCATGTTTCCAGTGTCTTTCTTCCCACGTGGAACTTAACTCAGATGGACATTTCTTCCAACACAACGTTAAAGTCATCAGCAGCTGTCATCAATATTTTCTGTATTGCAGCAGACAAAAGATTGAAATTTTAGGCTTGGACAACCTTGAACTATACCACCTATGGTTAGACTTAAGCGTAATACACAAAATTATCTGCTACCATGTCCTACCAGTCAATGACTACTTCAGCTTCAACTGCAACAATACAAGAGCACACAACAGATACAAACTCAATGTAAACTGCTCCAGACTTGATTGCAGAAGGTACGACTTCAGCAACAGAGTGGTCAATACCTGGAATGCACTATCTGACTGTAACCCCCACTCGTTTAATTTAACCTATCCACTACTGACCTCACCCCATTCCTAAGAGCCTGTAAGGGGTATGCATAAGTGCATAATCATGCCTACCGTCCCTGTCCTATTGTCCCCATTTATTCGTACCTATTTCCTGCATTCTTACTCATGTTTATAGTTATACTTGTCTTGTAAGTGATTGACAAATCAAGTAAATAAAATAAATTTTGCTTTTCAGTAAGATGCAGGCAGCGCAGTCCAGTCAGTTTCACCATCTGAACCCAGGTGGGGGGAGAGAAGGCCTTGGTCTGCCCCTGCCTTTTTGAGAGCTGCATTACTTGCCAGGCATGTGAACTGAATATTGCAAAGACAAGTGAGGTCTCTATTCACAATGGGAATGGAGAGGCTTGATTATAAGAGGGTTCAACCACCTGAGACAATCTCAAGAAGAGAAAACCAGAAGGGAAGAACCAAGGACATCTCTCTGACACTAGTATAATGCTATTTACAATCGCACCTTTATAAGCTTAGTTCTTAGCAATGTTTCTAACCAGCCCCAAGTACAGCCATGCCTTCTACAGGAAGCAACAATCAATGCAGTCACATCCAGATTTAATTTCCTGATATAAATTATGTTGCCACCAGGTATGCAATTCTGCCTTTCGTAGAATTATTTATTTCCACAGCATTTTTTATTTTCAAGTGAACTCTAATGCACACTGGCATGAGTTGAATCAAAAATGTGTTTCAAGAATTACTTATTGTTTTGGCTTCCATGGATCTCAAATATTTTACAATTTCCTTCAGTTTTCAAACATTTCTCGGCAGGGATAAAGCATGTAGTTTTCGTTTCCCCATACAGATGTGCATTATGATTATTTCCAAACTACGCAGGGCTACCAATTTTACTGAGGTACACTATTTTTGTTTAAAAGTTTTTTTTAAAAAAAAAATGTTAGGGATAGCCGATATTTCCAAGAAAAGAAGGGAACAATAGATTTCCTCTTTTCCCTTTGCTTGTATGGACCAACAGAAGTTTAAAATCTTCCTCTTCAGTTTCATTGGATCATGTATCTAAGGGGATACCACAAAGAAGAGGGCAGGACAAGAAACAATGGATGGAAACTAATCAAAGAGAGAAGCAGCCTAGAACAAAAGAGAAATTTCCTGACAGAACAATTAATCAGTGGAATGTGTCAACCCTGAAGCTGGCCTGGTTGAAGCCATCTTGAAGCTTCAGTGCTACCACACTGAGGGATAGGGAGGGGGGATTAGAGAGAGTTGGGGCTCTGTAGTCAAAACAAAATACTTTCTCTTGAGAATCAAGGACATTTTCACACCTGCCAGAGGAAGGAGGCGTGATGTCATCTGACCAGCGGATGCTGCCTTGATTGAGCCATGTGACTGATTGTTTGGAATTGAGGTGAGGAAGACTTTCACTTTTAATTGAGCGAAAACTGTGGGATCCTCAGAGTCTGTTTTCACCACATATGTGTCAATATGGTATTTCCAATAAAGCTATTCTTTTGAGGAATCTACCTGCCTCGGAGTTTTTGCTTGTGATGGATCTATTACTTGTAACTCTGACAGAATGACTTCTCTTGTGGGCGTTCCAACACTGGAAGTTGAGATTAGACAACCATTGATCTGAAATGCTATAGAGTTTCCTACTTGAGCAGGGGTTAGACTAGCAGCCCTCCAAAGCCCTCTCAACTCTGTTATTCTGTTGTTGTTGTTGTTAGTCTGAATATATCATTTTATACTTACCTAATAATGGTTAAAATTTGACTAGGAGACTCCAAACAAACAATATTCAGAGCTGGCTCTCTTCTTAGGCCTAATGAAGGAGTCACTTTAGGCTGTAGAGGAAGAGAGTTGGCAAAGTGGAGTGAAACTGTGGTATTTTTAAATGTACTTATTTATACCTGCCTCTAGTATTTTTATAAATAACTCGAGGTGGCAAACATATTCAATACTCCTTCCTCCTCCTATTTCCCCCACCACAACATTCACAATGGTTGGGACCAAGGTATGTTGCTTTCTTGACCATCCATTGAAACCAAGTATTTTATTGTTTTTAGGTCATGTAAATTTTGGACCATCCTAGAAGCTTTGCTCTGAAGAGAACAGATGTGACGTAGCTAAGATGTATCTCATTGCTCCATAACAAGTATTCTGAGCCACAAATATAGAGCGGTTGGCTGGCTGGCTGGTTGGCTGGCTGGCTAGAGAGTGGGTGTGTGTCAGCACAACTGCTACCCAAGTCCTAATAAGAACAGACTGGACTGAGCTCATGCTTCAAAATAACACCTAGTTGCAAGTCACTCTTTATTAAGTGTGTCTGCTCAAGCAAATTCTCTTGACTTCTATAGCTCTGTTGGTCAACTTTTAACGCGCGTGGACTTCAATTCCCAGAATTCTCCAGCTAGGAAATTCTGGCAGTTAACACACACAAGGTTGAGAAATGTTATACTACCGAACCTGACTTCTAGTATTCAATCCATTAAGGGCCTCGCCCAAACTGAGTCAGAGAGATAAGATAAAATGAACGGCCAGGTCAAAACTTAGCAACAACTGTTACCACAAGTTCAGATGGCTGGAGAATTAGCAGTAGGCTTAAGGGAACGACTGAGAAGCTATTTGGCTTTCTGTTTCATTAGCTATAAGCTAATTTTCCTGCAGTTTATCCTGCATGTAAGATTCCCTTTTCATGCTTAGATTTACAATTTCTGATGTAATTGGGGGAAGGAAACTTCTTCAAAAGCATTCTTTTTAAAGTGCGGGCTGCGCAGCCCAAAATAAATTCTACTGTATCTTTTTAAAATCAAACCTTTAAAAAGCCAAGAAAGTTTCTTTTGAACTCCCTGGAGCCATGGTCTGTTCTTGTTAAGTAGGAATCTTTGCAAAGACTATGGCAGTTTTGTTTCTTTCTTCAAGGGATGGGTAGGGAATAGCCCTAATTCAGCCGAATGGTCAGTCCGTAGCTAACATTAAGGCAAAAATATGTTGAAAACATAACACTTGCCTCTTCTCAGGGGCACTGGTGTAAAAAGAAAAAGAAAATCTAATGGTTTTTACTTTTTTTCCATTTGCAGATAACCACATTGTGTAATGAAGGCAATGATATAGGGGGCATGCATAAGCGCATCAATCGTGCCTGCCGTCCTTTTCCTATTGTTTTTTTTTTCTTATAAGTATCTATTTCATGTATTCAAAACTATATTTATTCTTATATCTGGATCTTGTAAGCGATTGACAAATCAAATAAAATGTTAAAAAATGTAAATGATATATTGTGCCTTTAATTTGTGCCATCATGATTTAGACTGAACAATATTAGAACTCTAGAAACAGCTATCTCTCTTCTGGTACTTAAAACATAACTCATTTCATTTATTAAAGTCATTAATAATCCACAGGTATTCAAATAACCTACAAATGTGCCGGATTTAAATCTGAATCCGCAACCTTCACCAAAATTTAAAAACCACTTCCCTATTTTCCTTTTTGACTTCAGTGTCAGCAAATGATAATATGAAGGCATGATGATAATAATTTATCAGTTTTCATGAGTTTAGGAACACAAATCTATGCCCCAAGGTCTACCAACTACATTTTAGAATAGAAAACCAACACACGAACGGAAGGAAATAAGAGACCAGGATAAATGAAATATACGGTATAATGCCATTGTTTTAGCTATGCAGATGGACCTCGACTTAAAACCATTTGTTGAGTGACTATTCAAAGTCATAATGGCACTGGAAAAAGTGGCTTATGACTGTTTTTTCACACTTGCAACCATTGCAGCACTCTTGTGAGCACACGATCAAAATTCAGACACTTGACAACTGACTCGTACCATGTTTCCTCAAAAATAAGACCTTGTCTTATATTTTTTTGCCACCCAAAAAGGCACCAGGTCTTATTTGGGGGGGGGGGGTTGCCATCCACTGACTAATCTCACTTGCACAGGTTGCCTCCCCTCAACTCCTTTTTGCTGTCAGAGGCCTTCAGGAACTTCTTCTGCAGCTGGCAAGGCTTTTCTGAAGGCGTCTGCAGCTGATAACAGAGCTCTGGATCGATCCAGAGCTTCGTTATCAGCTACAGAGGCCTTCAGGGAAGCCTTGCTGGCTGCGGAAGAAATGGGCCGGCAAGGCAGGTGTCGGGGTGTGCGAGACCTGGCTACAACTGTCCAAAGGTAAGTAATAGGGCAGCTTCACCCACCCATTCCCCATCCTAGCTTAATTTTTACCCGTGCACTCTGGAGTGGGCAGGATTGTAATTAGGGCTTATTTGGGGGCTAGGGCTTATATTTGATGCAAAATCAAGCTAGGATTTACTTTCAGGGTAGGTTGTATTTTCAGGGAAACAGTCTAGCTATGACGGTTGTAGTGTCCTGGGTCATGTGATAATTGTTTTCAGCCTTCCAACGAGCCAGGTCAATGGAGAAGCCAGATTTACTTAACAACCATGTTCTTAACTTAATAACCATAGTGATTCACTTAACGGTGGCAACAAAGGTTGTAAAATGAGGTAAAACTCACCTCACAATTGCATTGCTTAGTAGTGGAAAACCCGAACTTAGGTTAGTAAGCCTAACCCTAACTTAACAACTACAATTATGGCAAGGAAGATCATACAGTCAGGCAAAAGTCATCAAGCACCTGTCTTGCAGTTGAAAACAACTGCAACTCTCTCTCCTTCTCAGTCCACAGTAGAATTGCTTCTGTCACAAGATGTAGAATCACAATTGTCATAAAGATAAGTAGCTCCTGATAAAAACAGATTAACACAAACAAGAAAAATGTCAAACAGCTAGCGATTGTTAACCAGCTAAATCATCACGAGGGCAAACAGTAGTAAAAGCGTTTATGAACAGAATGGCAGAATTGAAAGGGACCATGGAGGTCTTCCAGTCGAACCCCCTGTGGAAGCAGCAGACTCTCTACCGTTCTGGATACGTGGTTGTCCAATCTCTTCTTAAAAAAAACCTCCAGTGATGGAGTGCATACAATTTCTGAAGTTCCACCGGTTAATTGTTCTCCCAATCAGGAAGTTTCTCCTTAGTACTAGAAATAATTGTAACCAACATTTAAAGAAGACATTGGCTAGCCTTAAAAATTGCTCAGATCCTAAGGTTTACTGATGAATTATTACATCTCTGAACTCAATGTGATATGCAGTTCTGGGATCTTCATCGACAAGCAGAATAGATAACCTTCCGCGTTCTTTTAAAGGGCAGATTCAGAGACCCTAGGTCCATGGTGGCGAACCTATGCCACACGTGCCACAGGTGGCACATGCAGAGCCCTCTCTGTGGGCGTGCATGTCGTTGCCCAAGCTTGGCTCCGTTGTGCATGTGCACATGCCTCCTGTCAGCCAGCTGGTCTTCAGGTCTGTGCTGTGCATGCGGTGTGTGTGTGTGTTTGCATGTGGGGGGGCATGTGCCCGGGGGGGGCGCATTGCATTTTGGGTATATGCACGCACATTTTGGGCACTCAGTGCTGAAAAGTTTCGCCATCACTGCCTTAGGTAGTATGGATATCCAATCCCTTATCTTTAATTCTTTCCCATAAGATTGTGTTTTCCCACTGTAGGAAGTCCATCCCACCCCCAGATTAAAATAGTTTTTATTCTTAATATTAAGAGAGGCAGGATAGAATATTTCCCCAAAGGAGAATTAAAGAAATGTGGTCTTAAAGGCAGAAAGCAGCCCCAGTCTTCCCGCCATAGGAAACAGCCTCCAGCATGTCTGAAGTCTTTAGAGATGGCTATTTTGTGCCCATTAGGAAATCCAGGCCAGCCTATTCAGAAACAAAATGCCTTCAACCCACCTCCCCCAAAAGGGATTAAAAGTAGAAAAACAAAGGCTCCTAAAATCTACATTCCATACCCAAATTCTATACAACCTTTAGGACATAATAGGATTAACGTACCACCATTAGAATAGCAAAAGGCACAAGGCTCACCATATTGCACAACTCCCTGGAGCATCTCAATTAGAAATTTATAAAGATCCATCCACTCACTCAGCCATTTGGTCAGTCACCCCAGAAACATTGCTGCTGTCACTGAAGTTTCTGGAAATCAAATTAGTCTTCTTTTCTTGCAGCAGTCAGCCTCCATTTTGTTTCCAGCGCCTTTCTCCCGGATTGGAACCAGACCAGATTTTTCTTCCTACACCACTTTGGGCAACTTTAAGTGGTAAGGACTTCAACTCCCACAATTCCCCAGCCAGCATTCTGGCTGATAAAGTCTAAGAGTTAAAGTCCACACTGCTTAAAGTTACCAAAGTTGAAAAACATTTCCATATAGGGTATAATCTCTTTTCACTACAATAATAAATGCACAATTCTGAGATTGGACTTTTGTACCATAGGCTCTGTGTTCAGAATTTTTTTGGGTATATTGCAGATTATATATGCTCTCCCAGTGCAAACATGCCCTTAAACAGCAGACTTCTAAAATGACAGGCTTATTTGGACAGTGATGTAATGGATGTAAGATTACATCAGTCAAAATCCTAGATTCAGTCATGAAAAGTAAATATTTATAACCAGTTCAGTTCTGGATATGCAATTACATTCTGTGAGTTGAGGTGAGATATGATTGCTACTATTTTTAGGGCTTCAGTCAAGATCTGTCATTCAACATTTATCATTTGCAGATAGATTTTTTTTTTTAATTTAGCTAAATGAATGCTTAGAAAAGCAACTTGAGTAGGAAATA
Source organism: Hydrophis major (assembly GCA_033807585.1). Lineage (NCBI taxonomy): Eukaryota > Metazoa > Chordata > Lepidosauria > Squamata > Elapidae > Hydrophis > Hydrophis major. Next base: position 15,409,348 of record CM066333.1, read on the forward strand.
GCATTTTATTCATTAAATACATTTATTGTTGGCATGAGTTTGTTGTGAACAAATCTGGCCAGACCAAATTTGGTCACGGAGTAAATTTACATGGCTACACGTACTCAAGAATAACTTGATGGCATGTAATCATATTTCTTCGGTGGAGTTATTAACTTAGAAGATTGGGGGAATGCTATAGGTATGGTATACTACATCCTTCATATAATTGTAAAATATGGGCTGGATGCAGTGATGGGATTAAAAAAAAAATTACCATGGGCATGGCTTGGTGGGCGTGACAGGGGAAGAATACTGAAAAATCTCCATTCCCTCCCCAACCCACTAACCTGCTTTCCAACCCCATTCTCCTGTTCAGGGCAACAAAAAAAGACCCGACCGATCAGCTGGGACTCAATGGGAGGCAGAGAATAGATGGAGGTGGGGCCAGTCGAAGGTGGTATCTGCTGGTTCTCCGAACTACTCAAAATTTCTGCTATTGGTTCTCCAGAACTGGTCAGAACCTACTCTGGCTGGATGATATGTCAGTCAATGGATTTATAGTTGGCCAATTGGCTGTATTTGAAAAGCGTTCATTTATGGCTTCAAAGGGGGTTATAAAATGTTCATGAACAGGTAGCATCACACTTCAACTTGTGGGGAATCCACCATACTAGGAGTTGGGAGGATCTCAGGACTCTATGGTGTTTTAAGGAGGGGACACCTTTAAAATGTCACAGGTGTGAGAGGCTTGACAAATACTTTAAATGAAAGAAGATTCAAAGAGGTTCAGTCAGGTCTGGCCCTGTGGGCTGAACCAAACTGAAGAAGAAGAAAGTTAAAGTTTTGGATCTTGTCAGGGGAAAAAATGTAAGGCACAAATATAGGATGGGGGAAGATGTAGATTAGGTGTAATGTACAGGAAGTCCTCAACTTACAACAGTTCATTTAGTGAACCTTCAATGTTACAACGGCACTGAAAAAAGTGAGTTACGGCTGTTTTTCACACTTATGACCATTGCAGCATGATTATGCAATCAAAATTCAGATGCTTGGCAATTGACTCATATTTATGATGGTTGTAGTTTCCCCAGGCTCATGTGATCCCCTTTGGCGACCTTCTGACAGGCAAAATCAGTGTGGGAAGCCAGATTCACTTAACAACCGGGTTACTAATTTAACAGCCGCACTGATTCGCTTAACAAACGTGGGAAGAAAAGTCGTAAAATGAGGCAAAACTCACTTAACACATCTCTTGCTTAGCAACATGAATTCTGGTGTCCACTGTGGTCAAATATCAAGGACTACCCATATGTCTAAGAGGCCTGATTGGCATGGCCAACTACACTCTGATGCATTTGCTGAAAAGGCAAATGCCATTTTTTGTATATATAAATAGGACCATAGAGATAGCCATTTTTCCACATTCTGTCAGCTTTGGTAGCCATATTGAGATCCGATGCTCCCACGCTGCCACCATTGAGTCTGCGAAAGTGGAAGGGGGAAATTCATTGGAATATATATCTAGTTAGACATAATAAAATTATTTTGCTGATTCAAGGTCAGGTCGTGTTGTGCATAGTGAAAAGGAAGTCTTACTTTGGGACGGATTGTCAGGTGATGCTCCATTCCAAATTCAAGAAAGAAAACTTAGACTCTTTAGATTAGAGCAAAGATACCTTTTTCTGAAATTGAAGTGGCAACATCAGTAGAATTCTGAATCTGAGAAATAAGGCGCACAAATCAGATATACAAAGTGATGGAATTGTTCCCACCCCCCATAGTTCAAAAGATTTTTCCAATTAAAAGTTCTGAATATGATCATGTGGACATCTTCAGGTGGTGATGAGGACTCTGTCCATTGACCTTGGCATATTTTGATAAAGGTTTGCAGCTGCGCAGAGAAAAGAAAGCCAAGCGAGAAATAGAAACCTAAGAGCAGGAATTTATACTCCCCTACACTCCTCATTTACACCACACAAGAATGTAACACCTCCAGCTCTCTTCCCAGACAATATCCCCCCTCCTCCCCCCATTACTTATGGCAGCCAAAAGATGCAAAGCAGTAATAGAAGATCTTGAAGGCTGCACGGATGGTGATTGGGCCATGTGATGTGGTGATGGGTGCAGGGATGGATTTGTAATTTTTACTTATTGCAAGGAAACCTGAACCTTTCAGAGTCAGGATTCCACAGATGTGCCAGCTACTATCCAAATAAAAGGAACTTTTGAGAAGATGTCTGCCTCAGAGTTATTGGGTGGAATGGAGGTTTGCTGGAATGCTGACACATACCTGTGCCAGAGGTCAGACCCGCTTGGAATACTGTGCCTGGTTCTTAGAAGCAGACTTTAAAAAGGTCAACAATAAGGTGGAACAAATTCATATTAGTTTGTTTGTCAAACATGTACAAGATAATAAGTATAGGTATGAACATAAACAGGAACAAAGGGAGTAAATACAGATAAATGGGGACAGTAAGACAGGGACGGTGGGCACGCTGGTGCACTTATTCACGCCCCCTTTAAGGACCTCTTAGGAATGCGGTGAGGTCCACGGTAGACAGTTTGAGGTTGAAGCTGTGAGGGGTTGAGGCTGTAACAACGGAGTCGGGTAGGGCGTTCCAGGCATTGACCACTCTGTGGCTGAAGTTGTATTTTCTGCAATCGAGTTTGAAGCGGTTTACCTTAAGTTTGCATCGGTTGTTGCCCATGTATTATTGTGATTGAAGCTGAAGAAGTTGTTGACAGGCAAGATGTTATAGCAGACATATGTTGAGCAGACATATGAGAGCTAGCAAGAAGATGTGGGGCCTGAAAACCAGAGGTGGTATTCAGCAGGTTCTGACCAGTTCTGGAGAACCGGTACTGGAAATTTTGAATGGTTCAGAGAACTGGCAAATACCACCACTGACTGAAGATTTTACAGTATCTTTCCCCTGCCATGCCCATCAAGCCATGCCCACAGAACTGGTTGTAAAAAAAAAATTGAATCCCACCACTGCTGAAGACCAAGTTTTGGGGGGAACGGTGTGTTTAACTTATAGAAAAGGCAAAGGGAATGAAAATAGCAGTTTTCAAATATTTGAAGGCTTGTCTCCTTATAAGGAAGGAGATAAGCAGGAGAAGAAGCAATAAGTTAAAATACAAGGAAGTCAATTTAAGCTAAGCATCGAGAGAAAATTCTTGACTATACTGACTGCCAACTAGGAGGTCCTACAATATGGTGGATTCTCCTTCTGGATTCTCCTTCTGGTGGAGTCTTTAAACAGAGATTACAGGGACAACCATGCTGTTGAAACATGATTGAGCAATTGCTGATGCAAATGCTTCCATACAGTTGAGAAGAAACATCTCCAGGCCATGAGTGGCACCCAGGGTAGATTTGATTTAAATCGATTTAAATCACGATTTAAATCACTAGTAAAAAGGCCTGATTTAAATCATTTTTTTTTCTTACAACAAACTTTATTAATTTTTTTTAACACACACAAACAAAACATAGGATATAGTAACATAAAATATCTTTTCTAGAAAAAACAAATCTTATTTAAAAAGAAAATAATTCCAAATTATCACACTTCTATATATATATTTATCTTATCTAATCAACTTCATATCTTTTCAAAACTTTTCTTTATTACTCCCTTTCGTTCTATTTAATCATATTTCTTCTGTCTTAAAAATATATATATTTTCATTAGTATTCTTCCACATCCTGTCAGACTTAAACAAACATTACACAAAACATAAATACATAAAACTTCTTTTTGGAAGGAGGCTTACCCCGAGTTAACTCTTTTTATATAGACATCAATCAAAATTTATACTCACTTAATATACTATCTCATATCTTATTTAACATTCTCTATTTTCCATATATTTTCTCTCTCCTACTCATTCTTTTAATTCTATTTTATTTATTCCATCTCAATTAAACAATTATATTTGCATCTTTGGTCTGTTTTATTTCAATCACCTACTTATCCTTTCTATCTAATACAATATTTCTCCTGTAAACCCAGATTGAAGTATGACAACTTTTTATCTTCCCCCTAAATAACACTTAAAATAATACATATTTTCCGTGCTGATTCTGCTCCGTACATTCAAAATATTACATTTCAAAATTGTAAAACAAACAAATAATATTGAGTTTAATAAGTAATAATAAAACTAAAAACAAGTAAAAAAGAAATATTAAATTTATAATATAGTAAAAGCAATGTTTCATAAGAAATTAAATTCTATTATTAATTCTTAAACAATACTATTGTGAAATTAAAAAATTAAACTCTATAATTAAATCATGACTTCACTTTAATACATTTTTAAATCATATAATATGCTAATTTTCTAACTCAACTTCAAATGCTAATGTCTACAATGCATTTTTATGTACTTTTGCAGAATCATTTTTAAAAAAAGATTATCTCACCCCTTATCTCTGAAAAAAACCCACATTTTTTTGCATCTTGTTTGAAGCCTTTATGACTTCTCTTTCCTTTCCCTCTTTATTTCTTCTCCATTCTAACTTTTTGACCCCATCTCTCCAATTTCACTCTCTTAATCTTCCCTCTCTGTTGTATTTCTTTTTTCTGTTGCTTTCTGACATCATATCGCTTTTTCATCTCCTTTTTCTTTTTCTTGGTTGCTTTTTAAAGTTCTAAGTTCATCTTTTCCTTGCCCCCTTTCCGCTTTTCTTCCTCCATTAAGTGTGTTTGTCCATTAAAGATGGCTTCTTCTCCTTCATCCCAGCCTTCCTGTAGTATTTCTTGGTAGATAGAAATCACCATTTCCAAAAAGCGAAAGATAGATCCAAATGAGCCCTTATCTTCGTTTTTCAGTTTTGAAATTCCATTTGTAGTCCTTCAAAAGATAATGCCATTTTTTCTTTCTTTTTTAATGCAACCCTAATGTCTTTAGTCCCTTTTTTTAAAAAACAAAATTTCACAAAGATCTCAAAGTCACAAAGCAAACCAAATCAATTTTAAGTTGTTGGTTTTTTTTAAATCCAATGTCCAGAAATCCTTTATCCCTTGGCTTTAAATTTCAAATTGAGTTACCTTCCATGCCCAAGTAGATTTTCCAGATCTCGGTCTGCTATTTCTATGGGGAGGGAGAGTTAAGAAAAACAAATTTTTTTCCCCTTAACAGCTTTAACCGCAGCTTTCCAGTCTTCTTTGGGAAACAATGTATCCTCAGGCAATTCAAACAGTTCAGTTTCCAGGGTAATTAAGAGTTGTTATTGTCTCAGCTCAGCCAAATTATCACTTCCTCCTGCAACCTCCAGCACAAATCTTACCCGGCTGCAGGCTTCTTTGTGACGACCATCACTGACCGCCGCTCCACCACCTTGGGAAAAAGGGGTTTATCCGGGCGAGGAGGGGGTCTGCGACACCCCCAAACCCCTGTCCGGATCCCCTCTCTCTTCGGCTGCCTCTTCAGGGCAGCCATATCCCCCAGACCCATTTGGATCGGGGGCACCTTGGCAGCAAGCATAGCAGGACTTGCAGACAAGCAAATTCCTGTTGCAGCCGAAGCCACGCAAAACTGGAAGACATTTAAATCATAATTTTTGAAGAGCAGCTGTCATCTCTACCCTGTAGCGGCTCCTCCACTGACCCGCTGTTGAGTCCCAATATTGTAGAATATATAGGTTCATGCTACATAACTAAGCCCCATTCATGCTGAATAAACTAAATCATTAATGCATCTCAGATAAGAAACTATCTTTAGATAGATGTTTACTCCGAAAGCATTTTATTAAAATAAATTCGATAAAAATAAAAAAAAAATCCAATTTAAGTTAAAAAAAATCTGATTTAATTTTTTTTTTAAAAAAAACTGATTTTCTTATTTAAAAAAAATCATCGATTTTTATCCACCCTGGTAGCACCAGCCAAGGAATATCTCCCTTGTGATGGCAGATAATCAACTTATGACAGGATAAGCAACTTATGACATTTCCTGATTTAAAAAAAAAAAAAAACTTCACACATGGCCAGTATTGCGGTAAAGTCTTTGGAGAAGATGGGGCTGGTCACCCTTGCAGCTGTTCTGCAAAGAAAGAAAGAAAACAAAAACGCCTTACTGATTGCCATGGTGCAATCCTGAAAGATTCTTGGAAGCCACAGAAAAGGCTGGCAGGCGTATCCTGTGGCCTACGGGCTGTTTCCTTCTTGCTTGTTTGGAGTGCTGCCCATTCTGACTCATAATATTAAGAAGGGAAAGAAGAGGCCTTAAAGTGGCCAGGAGCTGCTCTAGAAAATAGAAAGTGCCCGATCTAAGACTCCGCTACAGCTTAAGACTACAGGCTCAATAACTGTATGTCATAGGCAAGGGTCTTTTTAAACTTGGCAAGTTTAAGACTTGTGGACTTCAACTCCCAGAATTCCTGAGCTAACATGACTGGAGGAGGAATTCTGGGAGTTGAAGTCCACAAGTCTTAAAGCGGTCAAGTTTGAAGACCCCTGTCACAGGTTCTGTCTTCCTAACAAGTCATCATCAGTGGTGGGATTCAATTTTTTTTTTTTACTACCGGTTCTATGGGTGTGGCAGGGGAAGGATACTGTAAAATCTGCAGTAAGAGGTAGTTTTTGCTGGTTCTCTAAACTACTTGAAATTTCCGCTACTGGTTCTCCAGAACTGATCAGAATCTGCTGAATACCACCTCTGGTCATCATGCAGGCTGGAGATAACAGCTATATGCTACTTAAATACGTCTGTTTGTAACCTTCAATTAGCTGGAACAGTACATCTCAGGGCAACAGTTTTTGAATCCAAGGACCTTACATGTGCTGACTGAAAGAATGTGTACAAAATCCAGAACCTGTTACTCCCATGGAATTGAAATTTCAAGGATCTCCCAGCTAATTATATTTGCAAAATTGTGGCCACTGCATAGGATCTTATGCTCCCTTCCAGCTTCCTGCAAGCAAAGTCAATGGGAGAAGTGGGCAGAAAGTAAGAAATTGCTCCTCCTCCCACTGGTTTTTTTTTAACCTGCCCATCATTGTTCTGTTCTGCTTTTTAGATTAAGTAATTATTGACAAAAAAGGACCCAATGGATCATAGGTTAACAGAGTACAGATTAACAGGAGACCTATAAGACCTACACCATTTTTTTTTTTTTGAAAAAGTTTTTATTAATTTTCTACAAACAAACAAGACAAACAAAACATAAAAACATCAACTCTCATATGTACATCCAGTGTGTCGGTTGGTTCATCATTTTTGTGCATTTATTCTGTAGTCTCAATTATAATTATGTTACATAACAACTCATATTGTCAATCCAAACTTATATATCCTAATATCACTAAAAAAACAAGTTTTTGACTATATTTTTAATCATTCATGCTTAATGAGCTAACAATATTTTAAACCAGTTTACTCTATAACAAATCATCATAAAAAATCCTTTATAAATATAATAGCAAATAGCAAAATAATAGCAAAATAAAGATATTCCTTACTATCTAGCATCCTAAATATTCTATTATCGTATTTTATCATCTAGCCATTTATAAAAAAGATCCCAAATTTCGTAAAATTGTTTATCCTCTTGCTCTCTAATTTCAAATGTCAATCTGCTCATCTCAGCACATTCCAATATTTTCTTAATAATTTCTTCCTGTAATGGTATTTTCTCATTCTTCCAATTTTTAGCAAATACAATCCTGGCCGCTGTTAATACATTTACAATCAGGTATTTCAAATCTTTACTATATATATCAGGTAAAATTCCCAATAAGAAGATCTCTGGTTTCAAATCTATATGTTTCTTTGTCATTTTTTCCAACCACATGCGAATTATAGTCCAATATTTTCTAGCATCCTCACAAGTCCACCACATATGGTAATACGAGCCGGGTATCTGATGACATTTCCAGCATTTTTCAGATTTGTTCTTAAACATTCTTGCTATTCTTGTCGGAGGAAAGTGCCACCTGTAAAACATCTTATTCAAGTTTTCTTTATATGCTGTTGACATTGTCATTTTATAATTTTGAGACCACAATTTCTGCCATTTCTCTAAATCAATCCCATATCCAAAATTCTTCCCCCAAACAATCATAGTTTCTTTGACTTGTTCTTCCTCTAATTTCATTCCCAGTAAATAACCATATAGTTTTTTAATCACCTTCTCATCAGTACCCATCAAGATCTTATCTAAATCAGTCTGTTTATCATAAAATCCCTCCGTTTTAGAATCTTCATCATACCTTGAGTGTATTTGTGCATATGAAAACCAATTCATCCTTATACCTTGTTCCTCTAAGTTTTGGATCGATTTAAGTTCACCCTTTTCATCCAAAAGTTCCCCATATCTAACTGTTTGTTCCTTCTTGTAGATTATAGGATAGGAAAATGCTTCAATGGTCGATAACCAAACTGGAATTTTCAAATAACATTGTCTTTTTATCTTCTCCCAATTTAACCACAAAGACTCCCGTACATAATGTCTTCTAAAATAACCCTGTGTTTTAGTTCCCTTATACCATAAAAAAGCATGCCAACCCAACAGCAAGTCATGCCCTTCTAATGTCAACAACCTATGTTTCCTTAATGTTATCCATTCTTTGACCCACATCAAACTTGCAGCTTGATAATACAATTCCCAATTAGGCAGACCAAAACCTCCTCTAATTCTAGCATCTTGCAAAAGCTTTAGCTTTATTCTCGCTTTTTTACCTTGCCATATAAACTTCAACATAATTTTATTTAAATCTTCAAAATAGTCTTTTCCAAGCCTAATTGGTATTGTTTGAAACAAAAATAAAATTCTAGGTAAGATATTCATCTTAATTGTTGAAATTCTCCCTATTAATGACAATTGCAAGTTTTCCCACTTCTTCAAATCTGTAGTTATCTGTTGTTTAAGTTTAATATAATTATTCTCCTTTAATGTGCTACATCTTGTTGTCAAATATATCCCCAGATACTTAACCTTATTTGTAACTTGAATTTTCAAAAGATCTGCCAATTCTTCTCTCTGTCTCAATAGCATATTCTTTGTCAAAATCTTTGTTTTGTCTTTATTTATTTTCAAACCAGCCACCTCTCCATATGCCTCTATCCTTTCAAGTAACTTTGGAGCTGTTTCTAGCGGATCTTCCAAAATAAAAGCTAAGTCATCAGCAAAAGCTTGTAGCTTAAATTCTTCCTTCTTAATTTTCATTCCTTTTATGCTTTTATCAACCCTAATATTTCTATTCAACACTTCCAAGGTCAACACAAATAGCAAAGGAGATAGGGGACATCCTTGTCTTGTGCCTTTCCTTATATTAATAAAATCTGTAAGTTCCCCCTCCATCATTATATATATAATGATATATATATATATTAGCATTATATATATATATATATTATATATAGCTTCTATTGCTTGAATAAATTTTTTAGCGAAACCCATCTGCTCCAATAATAATAACATAAATCTCCAGTTCACGTTGTCAAATGCTTTTTGAGCATTTAGGAATATCAAAGCCATTTGCTTTTCAGGATGAGCCTCATAGTATTCTAAAGTGTCCAAGATTACTCTCATATTGTCTCTAATTTGTCTCTTTGGCAGAAATCCATTTTGATCTGAGTGAATAAAATTATTTAAATATTTTTTAAGTCTTTCTGCTAAGATTGAAGCAAAGATTTTATAGTCTGCATTCAATAAAGAAATAGGTCTATAATTCTTAATTTGCAATGGGTCAGTCTCTTCCTTTGGTATGAGTGTAATATAAGCCTCTGACCATGTTTTAGGTATCATCTTTTTTAACATAACTTCATTCATAACTTCTAACAATGGGATGCTCAATAATTCTTGAAATGTTTTATAAAATTCTACTGGAAGCCCATCTGGACCCGGAGCTTTCCCATTATTTTGTCTCTTAAATGCTTCATTTAGTTCCATCATTGTTATATTGCTTTCTAGCATTTCTTCAGTCTCTTTAGGTATCTTTGGTAACTTAGCTTCCTGTAAATACTGTTTGACTTTTTCTTCATCAATATTCTCCTGTTTATATAATTGCCCATAAAAATCTCGAATAATTTCTTTTTTCTCCTTATTCCCATAACAAACTTGGCCTTGTTCATCTATTAACTTCAATATTTTTCTTGATTCCTTCTCTTTTCTCAATTTATATGCTAGCCATCTACCTGGTTTATTTGCATCTTCAAAATAATTCTGTTTAGAGTTTCTAATTTTCTGTGCCAGTTCTTCTTTCTCTATTAATTCCATTTTATGTTTGATTACATCCAGCTTCAATTTAATATCCTTTTTCTGTGGCATTTTCTGTAATTCTTTTTCAAGAATTTTATACTCATCTTCCAAGGCCTTAGAAGCTTGCCTTTTCCTAATATTCTTTTTTCTTGTATAATCTATTATCAAACCTCTAGCGTATGCCTTCATTGTGTCCCACACATTTTGCGTTGAAGTATCTTCTTTTTTATTTTCTCTGAAGAAAAAAACCAATTCCTTCTCCATCCATTGTGTAAAATCTTTCTCCTTTAAAATAGTATTATTTAATGTCCATCTCGATCTTTTTTTTTGTCCCTTCCATTTAATTGTCATTGGGCTATGATCTGCCCAGGTACTTGTTTCAATATTTGTTTCTTTAATATTAGATATTAGTTCTGTTGAGATCCAAATCATATCTAATCTGGACCATGATAAATGTCTATTTGAATAAAAAGTATATTGTTTAGCTTTAACATTTCTTTCTCTCCAAATATCTTTTAAAGTTAATTCATCTGTCATTTTAAAAAAGGACCTTGGGAGAGCCTTTCTATTAATAATAGCCTACACCATTTTTGACAGATGGCAGTCCAGTGTCTTCTTGAACGCTTCCAGTGATGAAGCTCCCACAACTTCTGAAGGCAATTTCTGTTCCATGGGTTGACTGCTGTCATTGTCAGAAAATCTCTCCTTATTTCTAGGGTGAATCTCTCCTTGATCAGCTTCCATCCCTTATTCCTTGTCTGGCCTTCAGGTGCCTTGGAAAATAGCTCCTCTCTCTGTGGCAGCCCCTCAAATATTGGAAAACTGCTATCATGTCTTCCCTGGTCCTTCTCTTCACTAGATTAGCCATTCTCAATTCTTGCAACTGTTTTAGTCTCCAGTCCCCATATCATCTGGGTTGCTCTTCTCTGCACTCTAGGAGTCTCAACATTGTTTTTACAGTGTGGTGACCAAAACTGGATGCAGTACTCGACCTGTGGTCAGAGAACCGCAAAGCTTACAGAATATAGAATAATACAGTTGGAAGGGATCTTGAAGGTCTTCTAGTCCAACCCTTTGCCCAATACCATTTCAGACAAATGGTTGTCCAGGCTCTTCTGAAAGGCCTCCATTGCTGGAACACCCACAACTTCTGAAGGCAAGCTGTTTATTCATCATGTTCTTTCAGTTAACCTAATAAAGATATTTGGGCATTTTGAATTTTGAGCAATCCAAGGCAGCTGTCCATGCTAGAAATTATTAATTTCTTAAGTGAGCTTTTCACCACCTCTGTGACACCGTGGCGAATTACTGAGCCAAATGACAAGAAATGTTCTCGGTACGATGAGTGGGTGAAGAAATGTGTTGTTTTGGAAAGTATTGAGGGAACAAGTCCAAATACATGTGAGCATATTTGTTTCAGAAGAGAGAAATTATTCCTCCTTTAAACTGTTTTGCATCATGTATATTTAAAGAGAGAGTTTGAAGACATCAGCAATTTATTGTAGCTTTAAAAATGCAATCCATAAAATTTGGGATTCTTATTGGAAGCTATGTTTATTAAACATTGATAAAGGATTTGGGTCGGCGGTATTCATGTTTTTAGCTGTAACTTAACAGGTTAAGTGTCTAAAAAAAGCATTTGCAGAAATTAAGACTAAAATCTGTGTTCATAGCCTAGCAGGAACAGCATTACAGCACATAAGCAATTATGGGAAACTATAGGCAAGCTTTATACAGTGTATAAAATTGAATTATCCATGTTAGTGGGTGTCCTGTCTGATTTAGTTTATTTTACCAAGACATCTAGAGGAGATTTTTTAGTTTCTTAAAGCTTGTAAATTCTATAATTTGTAAATTCAAATCATTCTATATTTGTGTGTGTGTATGTGTGTGTGTGTGTGAGAGAGAGAGAGAGGTTGGTTGGTTGGTTGGTTGTTGGAAACCTGTGGAACAGACCTTCATCCTGCAATAGATAGACTCGAACAAGGCTGTCAAATCCGCAGCCCATGGGCCAGATGTGTCACGAGGTAAGTACTAGGGGAGCTCCATCCCCCATCCCCACCCTAGCTTAAATATGACCTACCCTGAAAGTAAGTCCGAGGTTAATTTTTACCAGTGTAGCCGGGAGTGGGGTCTTAATTGGAGCTTATTTTGGGGGTAGGGCTTTTATTGGCTGCACATGTAAAAATCAAGCTAGGACTTACTTTCAGGGTAGGTTGTATTTTGGGGGGAACACGGTAGTGCTTTGTGATAATCCACTGGACTTTTTGCTGTGCAAATTCTACTAGCATAAATGGGATGCAACTGCCAACCACAAAGCACTAATGTTTGCTGGGCATTAGCAGAATGTGCATTAGCTATGCAGATTCTTGCTGCCTTGCTTTTTCTTAGGCTAATACTGCGATAGGAGAGGGATTCTCCTCAATCCCACTGCACATATTTAATTGGTAGATCATCCACCTTTGGCTTTGATCCTGCCTATTACAGATATGTGACCTAAGGGAATGCATACCTCAGCTTAAAAGAGCCCTCACCCTACTTTTATACAATGCTTGACTGCCAATGCACTTAGGGCAATTCATAATTTAAAAGAATAGCTATAAACAGGAATGGCTTTTCCATTAGATGTTGGGTTTCATGAAAGTCCAGTCCATGGTTTGGTTGTTGTTGTATATTTACTGTCAGGTAAGGAGAGGGATTTTTCACATGGTACGCCATGATAGCTCAGCTTGCTTTGAGTGCCATGTGTCTAACCTGGATGGGGAGAAAGCATGTTTGTCTACTTTCTGGATCCATAATGGTCCAATGGGACCTATTGTCTGAGAGGGCAGGACTGCCACTTCTACCTGCTGTTGTCCCACCCCATATTATGACTTTGTTGGGTGTTGTCCCACAAGGGACCCTGAAACAAAAGCATTGGGGTCTAGTTTAGAAATTCTGGATCTCCACCAGATGAGAATATAATTCAGAAAATATAGGACTGTGCAGAGATGGATAGATTGTCATTGAAACTAAAAGAGAAAGGCGATACAGGGTACTATTTAATGTGGAATAGGTTTTATCAATGGTTAGAGTTAAGAGGTAGAAATTAGATGAAGAAAGAGCATTGTTATGCGTAAGTAAAACATGAACGTTGTTTTATAAGTATAAGTATGCTAATAGAATCAATACGATCATAAATAAGCTAATATAAATATTAATGGTTATAATTATTATATGTATTATTATTATATGTTGTTTCTTCTTCTTCTTTTTCTTCTTCTTCTTCTTCTTCTTCTTCTTCTTCTTCTTCTTCTTCTTCTTCTTCTTCTTCTTCTTCTTCTTCTTCTTCTTCTTCTTCTTCTTCTTCTTCTTCTTCTTCTTCTTCTTCTTCTTCTGTAAAATGAGATGGCCATTGTAGTCAAAATATTTCTATTTAAATAAAAAAAACTTGACGTAAAAAAAAGAAACTCTGGATCCCCCAATATGATCCAGAAAGTGGAATCAGAGGACCAGAAGAAGATCTTTGGAGAACTTCACACTGGAGAACTTGAAGGCACAAACACACACATATAGCCAAGAATTCATTATATAGTTTGGACTGAGCATGTTTCTGAGTTTGATCAACTGTAATGTGTTCAATAAATTACGCCTAAGTCAGTGGTGGGATTCAAATTTTTTTACTATCAGTTCTGTGGACGTGGCTTGGTGGGCATGGCAGGGGAAGGATACTGTAAAATCCCCATTCCCTCCCCACTCAGATGACCATCCCAGGCCAGTAGCTCTTTTGAATTCTACTGTATAATGCAGTGTTTGTGCGGTGCTGGAGATTTTCGATTCAATGTGTGGAGTGTGAAGTATGTGTGTTTGTGTTTATTTTCATGGTCATGATGTGCCTAAAGATGGTGTTTGATTTCACAAAGTGCAATGACAATAAAATAAACTAAAAACACCCCCTAAAACTCTAGCAGGAAGGTTACTGCAAAATCCCATTCCCTCCCCACCCCACTAACCTGCTTTCCAGCTCCATTCTCCTCTGCAGGGCAACCAAAGAAGACCCAGCTGGTCAACTGGGACTCGGGAGAAAGAGAATAGAAGGGGGCAGGGCCAGTCAGAGGTGGTATTTTCCGGTTCTCCAAACTACTCAAAATTTCCGCTACCGGTTCTCCAGAACTGGCCAGAACCTGCTGAATACCACCTCTAGCCTGAGAAATGATTTGATATAATATATGTACTCAGGCTGTAGACATTGCAAGGGGCCACAGTGGTGTTGTACAGTTGGATACATACAATGATTTTGACATGACCTTTAGATATCCAGATAAATGATTTTAAGAGAAACCATTAGAGCAGGGGTGTCCAACCTTGGCAGCTTTAAGACTTGTGGACTTGAAATCCACAAGTCTTAAAGTTGCCAAGGTTGCACAAGTCTTAAAGTTGCCAAGGTTGGACACCCCTGCATTAGAGTATCTGAAGTACCTACAACATCCTTAACACCTTTTGGTAAGGTACGACACTGACATTTTCAAAAGCCAAAATAAGAAGAATCAAAGAGGTTATTGTACGTAATGGACTTTCTTGTGAAGAAGAATGGCAAACTCACCTTCAAATGGAAATAGACCACATCCATCTTACTATGAGTGTTTATTTGTTTATATTTTCACCTTTATTATCTTTATAATTTAAGGTAGCGAACATAGCTAGTAATCCTTCCTCCTCTTATTTTCTCCACAACAGGGAGGTGAGTTGGCCTGAGGGGAGAGCGACAGACTCAAAGTCAGCCACAATCTATAGATTATGATATAGATACCAATCACCTCATAATCTATGATTGGGGACCAGATATGACATATTTGTTCCCAATCTTTGCTTTAAGTGCTTATTAACTTGAAAGCTGAATGTTTTTAGCTGTAACTTAACAGACAGAAAACAATTGTAATACTTTCAACAGTAAACTTGATAGCTCAACTGCAAGCTTTTACTGTGGTTATTAGTTTTGTTGTCAAAATCTCATTTAAAAAAGAGCAAAGGCCTATTGATGCCGCTGGCTGTCTCAACTGCAAATTGCACCGTCTATCTCTGGGAGATGTTATGAAAGGCTGTCATTTTATGCTAATCATTAAGACTTCAACTTTTATTTTATGCACATGCAAGTTTTCTTTTCTTGGCTTGGTCTCCTGTTTTATGCAAAATGAGCCATTTAGATCATTAACGCCAAAGCAAATCTAAATTAAAACCTCTCTGATACATGGCTTTGCATTTTACAGCAGAAGACACCCAGTAGAAGGAAGCTTACTGTCCCTTAAGGGAAATAATTCTTTCTTTCTTTCTTTCTTTCTTTCTTTCTTTCTTTCTTTCTTTCTTTCTTTCTTTCTTTCTTTCTTTCTTTCTTTCTTTCTCTTTCTCTTTCCCCCTCCTCTCTCTCTCTCTTTCCCCTTCCTTCTTCCCTCCCTCCCTCCCTTCCTTCCCTCTTTCCGTGAGAAAAAAATATCCATCTGTTTCAGTGTTAAGCCAGGAGAAAGACAATGGAAACATGAAGGCTGATTCAAAAGATGGTTTAATGATGAAGCAGAACCACATGTGGTTCTGGGTAGCTGACCACATGGAATTGAAAATGGGGGGTATTTGAGGGGTTTTTCTCTTGGGCTTTGCACTTGAACTTCCTATTCCTGTGCAAGAACATGTATTCTATTGGCTGTTGTCAGACTCCCATGGGGCCATGTACAAATCCTAGGAGTTGTCTAAGATAAGTTTGGTTGAAGTTTGACTGATGTAATGAAGGGGCTTGTTGGGAAATTCCTATTGTGGCTGAGGGCTAATCCTACCTTTGTTCAGACCTTGCTACAGGGAATTTTTGCCTATGAATAGAGCTATATCTCTTTATCTCTTAAGTGCTGACATCTGCTGAGGACTATTAAGAAAGGTGGGACTGCTTTCCGTCTCCAAGAACATATTTCTCCCTTTAGGGAAATATATATTTTGTCTTTTTAATATTTCCTAAAATATTTCATTCTTATAGGAGAGGGATAGGTGCTAACTTTCTACCCTTGCTTCTTTCCTTTCCTCTTTCCTTTTTTCTTTCCTTCCTTCCTTCCCTCCTCCTCCTCCTGCTATCTTTTCCTCTTTCTCCTTCCTTACCCCCCTCTCCCAAACTCTCATAAATTAATAAATCCCTGTAATATTTGGTGCAGCCACAGAGAAAAAAAAAAAAACTCAGAAAACACCAATGCAAAACTTTGAAGAAAAACAGGGAATTTCTTTCCTTTTGGGGGGGGGGAGGGGAGGAGGGGGAACCAGGCTCTGCAGTTTTAGAGATAAGGAAGTAGCATTGCTGATTGTTAAGTGTTGAGCATGGGTTGAAATAAATGGAGACAGCCTCTGAACGGTGAACTTCAGCTCTTTATTTACATAGTGACTTCTCCCCAGCGTTGCCAGATTCAAAATGTAAAATTATCGTACCCGAGACTCAAAATTATCGTTTTTTTGAGAAAATTATCGTACATATAGCAAACTCTATATCTCACAGGAAGTACCAACTGTAGGCATATATCCATGTGGAAAATGTCCGAACTGAAGGCATGAAGCCACAAGATACGATCCCGCAAAACTTACGATCAGCAATAAACTACCTCAATGGGCCTGACGCGCGCGACGACTAGCTGACTCGACTCGTACTCGTACTTGTACGTAGCTCGTGAGCGAGCGTGTATCACGTATGCACAAACTACACGCGCGTACGCACACACACGTGATCTAGACTCATGAAGTTGCATGAACCCACGAAAAGTACAGTATGGTAAAATACTAGCTCTTAAGGGTATAATAAAGTTGCTTTCAGGGCAGCTGCAATTTAAATTGCCAAACTGTAAAATTATCGTACATTTGACCTTTTTGGGAATTATTGATCGTACATCGTACAGAGGGCCAAATTATCGTACAAATACGATAATTATCGTACGTCTGGCAACACTGCTTCTCCCTTTAACAGTGAACTCTGCCTTATATAGGCAACCCTCGTAAGATTTATCCAATAACGAGCTAGGAACGCTAGCTCTTGCAACCAATAAGAACTCTCTGTTCAGGGCCAATCGGATTCCTCAGAACTAACCAATCCGGTCTGGCCGCCTAACAGCCAATCAGAAGTGCAGGGCCAGAACCCTGCACTTTACCTCAAGCTCATCCTTTATTAACTATAGTGCATACACAACACTGATGATGCTCTGTGCATGATCTGAAGTTAGGAGTGAGCTGTGAAGCAGCCAAATGTGCTGACTCATTTCTCTCTGTTCAAGAATCTCAACAATTTCTCCTGCTCATTTTTCTCAGACTTTCCTTTCTCTTAAGTGGATTATTTTCCCCATCCTGTCTGTGTTTGGCGATTCCGCCTATATATGACAAAACCAACTCAAAAGATTTCTCCAGGGGGAAGGGCTGCTGGGGGTTCACAGGGATTTGGGAGATCCCCTAGCTAAGATTCTATGCAGTTTGGAGAACCCCAGATCCAACTCCTGTCTGCTCCCGCCCCCCTCTCCCCCCTCTCCCAGGAGTCCCCACATAGCCCGTTTTGGACGCAGATAAGTGCAGGGCATGCACGAAGGCTCATGGAGGGTGAAAAATGGGCCTCCCAAAAGTTCAGGAAGGCCGGAAATGGGCCTTTTTCCAGCTTCCAGAGAGCCTCTGGAGACTGGGGAGGCCATTTTCGTCTTTCCAGAGGCTCGAGGAAAACTTCCAGAGCCCGGGGAGAGCAACCCCCCCCCACTATGATACAGGAGGCCGACTAGGCCATGCCTTCCATGTTTACACTTACCCAGCAACCAAGCAAAAAACCAGGGGTGGGATTCTATCAGTTCGTACCTATTCGCTAGAACTGGTTGTTAACATTCTAAACAGTTCAGAGAACTGGCTGTTAGAAGAAATTACTGGCCTAATCCTGTAAGGAAGGCAGGAAGGAAACATTCTGCTGTTGCTTACAGAAACTGCCTCTCCATTAACCCTTGTTACATTCTTGGCAGGATTAGACTTCCTGTCTCAGTAACTTCTCTGGAGTTTTTTTTCCTCTCCTTTGCTGGTACTTTGCTTGTGTGGAGCAACCATTCAAAGTTACAATCTCACTGAAAAAAGTGACTTATGACCATTTTTCACACTTACCACTGTTGCAGCATCCCCACAGTCATGAGAGGCCAGGTGAAGAGATGCTTGCCTCGATGTGAGTGACATTGAGTTGGCCACACCCAGCCAATAACATGACCACCAAGCCATGTCCACCCAGTCACATGACCACCAAGCCACGCTCACCACCTAAGACACACCCACAGAACCGGTTGTTAAAAAATTTTTGAATCCCAGCCCTGCAGAAAACCCTTTGCTAAAGTTTTTGAAACCCACTCCTGGACTTCTCGTACCAGACACTCACTTCTCCTTTTCAATCCACAATATTTACCGTCCATTCTTTCTTGACTGGATCTTCTTTTGCTTAGACGTGTCACCTTCCTTCTCTCTCTCTTTTTGTAGCAAAGTGAGCAAAAGCATCTTCTTATGCACTGCCATTTTGGCTTCTTTCAATAAATGTTCACTTTTTTAAAACCAGTCACGTAACCATTGTAGCCATGGAGCAAATCAATGTCCAAGTGATAGGTGTGATGACATCATCACGCAAACAGGATTTTTAATGACACAAATCATTTTTGACAACATGATCTATTGTTGGGGACCTTTTGCTTCTACATATTACCTTTCGACTAGCATTTGTGCATGTTAAAATTTCTCCAACAATTTTCCCACCTTAAGTAGAAATCCCACCATGGTAGATTCGTTCAGTTATTTGCTGTATTTTTTTTTTTTTTTTTGCCATTTTGGTATATTTTTGAAAACTAGTCTACACTCCACTATTCTCCTCTCCTCTCCTTTATGCTATTCTGGTCTCCTCTACTGTTCTCTATGCTATTCTGCTCTATTGTACTCTACTCTACTCTATTGTCCCCAACCTTTCCAGCTTGACAGCCTGACCCAGCTCGTAGGGGGTGGGGATTTGAGTGGCAGGTGCAAGTGAAGCTATGTGTGTAAGCACAAATGCCCTCTACACACACAAACGGAGCTTCACATGTGAGCAAGAGGGCATTCCTGTGCAAGTGGAAAGTGCTTGTGCTTACATGTGTAGCTTCACTTGTGCAAGTGCAATTTTAATGCTTTGCACATGTGAATGTGCTGGCCCACTGCTAGCGTGAGTGGAACTTCATGTGTGAGCACTTGCCCATTTCTCCTGTGGCCTGGTTTTGAACAGGCAGCGGTTCAATAGTGGG
Source organism: Hydrophis major (assembly GCA_033807585.1). Classification (NCBI taxonomy): domain Eukaryota; kingdom Metazoa; phylum Chordata; class Lepidosauria; order Squamata; family Elapidae; genus Hydrophis; species Hydrophis major. The sequence goes on from CM066333.1 coordinate 15,428,821, forward strand.
AGTTGGGGACCCATGCTCCTCTCTACATCTTATCTTATTCTATTCTATTCCATACCCTTTTCTGTCCCGTCCTGTCCCATATCTAATTCTAATAATTCTAATTCTAATCCAACAAAACTACTGTTGCATTCCTGGTAGATTTCTCTTCTCTTGTCTTCTCTTCTCTCCTCTCCTCCCCTTCCCTCCCTTATCCTCCCCTTTCCTTTCCTTTCCTTTCCTTTCCTTTCCTTTCCTTTCCTTTCCTTTCCTTTCCTTTCCTTTCCTTTCCTTTCCTTTCCTTTCCTATCCTATCCTATCCTATCCTATCCTATCCTATTCTATTCTATTCTATTCTATTCTCAAACTGGATATCATTGCATTCAAACTGACTTACTGGACTTTAGTAAGTACTCTTAAGTACTCTTAAATCAGTTAAAGGCTACCATCTGTGTGACTGAAATGCATTCAATTTACTTTTGAGTAACCTCACATCAAATTGTCTTGGATAGGATTCCATATGGAAGGTACATAACCATATGAAGCCAGCCTGCTTAGAGAATTTCCCCCCTTTTCTCTTCAAGATGTGATCCCTGCCCTGGGCCAGTGCAGGTGGCATCTTTCACACAGTTTGAGTCTGAGAAGTAAAATAAACTTACTGAAGAAAGTGAGCACCCACCCCTCTCCTAGAAGAATGAAACATTTTGAGAAATATTAAAAAGGCAGAATATTATATTTCCCTGGATGAGAAATGGAGAAACATGCTCTTGGAAAGCAGCCTCCACCTTCCTTAATACCCCACAGCAGATGCCAGCACTTAAGAGATAGAGAAATAGCTAGCTCTATTCGGAGACAAAAATAATCCCTGCAGCAAGGTCTGAACAAAGGTAGAATTAGCCCTCAGTCATAATAGGAATTGCCCAAAAACCTTTCAGAACACAACTCACCCCAGCAAACTTCAACCAAACTTAGCTCAGACAAACATAGCCCCACATTGCCCCATGGGAATCTGGCAACAGCCAATAAAATACATATTCTTGCACAGGAACAGGAAGCTCAAGTGCAAAACCCAAGAGAAAAACCCCTCAATCTCAACTCCATGTGGTCAGCTACCCAGAATCACATGTGCTTGGTGGTTCTGCTTCATCAATAAATGGATCCTCTTTCCAATCAGCCTCCAGACTCTATTTTGTTTCCAGTGCCTTTCTCCCAGCTTGGAACTGAACCAGATGGGTATTTCTTGTAACATTAAGAGGGGCAACTCCTTTACTCCTTTCTCACCGACAGCTGGCTACATAAGAGGTAATTGTTTCCTTGCAGATGTTTCATTACCCAAACTAGGTAACATCTAGCATTGATGACATGACTTAGTTTGGGTAATTAAACATCTGTAAGAAAACAACCAAGCTCAGAGAGCACCAAGGATCCCTCATTTCAAACCTGAGTTTCAAATATTCTCCATTATTGAGTTGGCAACATTCCCACTGTTGAGTTCTTAAACAATGGTTCCTCTTACTGTTTGCTGTAACACATACTAGGTTTGCTCGAAATATTCAGCAAATAACCAAGGACCAAAGGTTCCGGATTTATAGCCTCTGATCTTACAGCTGAGCTATTCCAACTGAGTTTTGAAAATCCATATCAAAACATCTGGGGCAAGGAAGAGGGAACATAGCAAGCAGAAAGATTTGAATTTTAATAGTATTACCGGCTGCAAAGATTTCGGCCTCTGGGTACAGAACTTCTTGCAAATGTGCATAGCTTGAGGCAGCAACATGAATGAAAAGAAAATTAACATAAAAATGAAAACATATGGAGCCCCAACAAGGGGAGCCTAAAGATAGAGAAAAGGCAACATCTAATTATTTTTGTGTTTTATATTTTCTTTAGTTTCTTTGGAAGAAAATGGGGTGGGAGGTGGAGGGAAGAGATGTCAAACATTCTTAGTTCTACCTTACATTCAGATCCTCCATATTTTCATTTATGGATATTAAACACAGCTAATTATAATTTTTAAAGTCTTGTGCTCTGTAAATGGCTTGATAATCCCTAATTAATCCCCACAGCCAAGGTAGATCATTTGTCCACCATGACAATGGTACATCCACAAACTTCAGAGCTCTTTCAAGGGGAATTATATTTACTACAGTTCGACCAGGGTTTTCTGCCTGAGGTGGGGTTGGTGGGCAAAATATCCCCTTTCTCTTATTCCTTGACAGCAGTTCCCACATAGTGTATATATAATAGGCTCATTGTTCCAAACCATGATTTATTAAATAAATTGGACTTAATGCTTTTTAGAACCAGTGATATGTAGAATCAAATTAATGTCACACAGGACATTAGTCACTCCTCAGGCATGCAAACCCTTCTGAGTAACTTTGGGCCAGTCACCCGCTCTCAGCCCTAAGAAGGAGGCAATGAAAAATTCTGAAAAATCTTGCCAGGACAACTACAGGAACTTGTCTAGGCAGTTGCTGACTTGGGGGAAAAAACCACCCAAAGATATTAAGGGGAAACCAGATAAGCAACCCATAACTTGGCTTAGCATAATGGGCCATCCAAAGGTCAAGTCAACTTCCTTCTTTCCTTCCTGAAATTTCTTGCTTGAAATCTATCAATAGCTACACAAAATGTTGCCAATCAACGTCGGGGTCAACAGACATGAAGGTCTTGGCTTGCCTTGCTTCCTACTCGCTGTTCTCTGAGATTTGCATCCTCTCTATTTCCTTGGAATTAGAAGTTGTTTATTTTGGAGCAAGCTCACGTTTTTAACCCACATTTTACTGAGTCTATCATCTGAACCTCTATAACTGTCTGGTTTGGTTCTGCAACCCAACAGGACAGACACAGACTTCAGAGGATAATTAGGACTGCAGAAAGAATAATTATTACCAACCTGCCTTCCATCGAGGACCTGTATACTGCACGAGTCAAAAAGAGGGCTGTGAAAATATCTACAGACCCCTTACATCCAGGACATAAACTGTTTCAAAGCCTTTCATTAAAATGATGCTATAAAGCACTGCACACCAGAACAACTAGACACAAGGACAATTTTTTCCTGAATGCCATCACTCTGCTAAACAAATAATTCCCTCAACACTGTCCAACTATTTACAAAGTCTGCACTACTATTACTATTAATCTTCTCATCACTCCTTATCACCCATCCCCTCTCACTTGTGACTGTATGACTGTAACTTTGTCACTTGTATCCTAACAATTTATATTGACTCTTTCCTAGTATGATTTGATTGCTTATTGTACCCTATGATTATTATTGTACCTTATGATTCTTGACTCTTGATGAATGTATCTTTTCTTTTATGTATACTGAGAGCATTTGCACCAAGACAAATTCCTTGTGTGTCTAATCACATTTGGCCAATAAAAAGAATTCTAATGCTAATTCTGATACAGAAATACACAGCAGGCATCCAACCTTTGATGCTAACTTTTATCCCAAGCTAGAAGCAATTTGAACAAGGCCGGATGGACAAAACTAGAATAGATTCTTGCCATTTTCATCAACCTCACGCTTTTCAGATGCTTCCCTTGCCAATTTCCAACCTTCTCATTTGAGTTGGGCTATCAAGAGTTTTGCTCCCTGAAGCAAAAGACAAAATTACACAGTACTTTCTCCCTTTTCATATGCAAAAAGATGGTTAGCAATGAGCAATTAGGCAAGCTCAGGATCTAAGAAGATCTCAACAGGCTTGAACAATGGGCCCTAGCCCACAACATGAAATTTAATGTGGAGAAAAGTAAGGTGGGAAAAACAAGTACAGATTAGGCGAGCAGTTAAATCGTGACCTTTCCTTTCCCTAGTTTTTGCTTGTTCTGGAAATCTCATTTTGTCTCCTGTCATTCTTTACCTGATGAAACCAGGTGTTGGCACATTTTATAGGACTACATCTTCCATTACTTTAAGTTAACATCTTTGCCTAGGGTGAAAGTCTAATGGAGCCCAAATAGGATATGATTCAAATATAGAAGTTTGTGCCCCATTGGGAGAGAAAAATCTGCTTGGATTTATATAGCCCTCGGGTTCAAAAGGGCTCTAATGGAATAAATTAAAAGGACAGAAACAGGCTAGAAAGAATATTTTTATTTTACTTTCATTTTGTTGCTACATTGTTTTCTGTTTATATCTTATGGCTGCAAAAATACATTTTTTTTAACCCTATTGTTTTTTCTCTAAACCTCAGGGATGAAATGTGAACGTACAGAATTGCTAGTAGGAAGCAATCCATGAAATTTTGGAGATTGTTTCTTGGGAGAATTATAGAACTGGAAGGCACTTTAGAGGCAATCCTAGTAGAAGAGCACTTGGACATGAGTCAGCAATGTGTGGCAGCAGCCAAAAAAGCGAATACAATCCTTGTGTTTAAATATTCACATTCAAAATTTCACCCTCACCTTAAATGAACCTTTTGAGATAAATGTAGGCCAGTTACTACTTCACAGTGCTGTTGTGAATATAAAAATATTCATAATAAATAGGAGGAGCAGGTGCTCTGGGTAGTATTATAGACAATCTGTATATAAGTGTAAAGCTCCTTGAAATGAATTAATTATTCTATAATATTGATGTCCTCCACCTATAACAGAGGTGGAGAATGATGGGCCCTTTATGACTTGTGGACTTCAACTCCCAGAATTCCTGAGCCAGCGTGACTGGCTCAGGAATTCTGGGAATAGAAGTCCCCAGTCATAAAACGGCCATTTCCTTCCCCTGCATCCCTACCTATTGTACATCTGATACTACAGCTGCCCTGTTTGAGTTTCAGCTCTTTTGGCTTCCAGATTCGAAGAACCAAGCTTGGACATTGTTCCATCGATTGTGTTGTGGTCCAAACATAATGTTTATTGGTTTGTTTATTGGTGCCATTTTATCCGCTGCCTCAATCTAGTGGATTCTAAGCACTATGCAGAAATTAAAATAACCATAATAAATAATACATTTTACATTATATTGGGATACCACTGGTTTATCTTGCCAATTGGAGACAGAGAGCTAAACATACCTCACTTCATCTCCGTGGACCTTCAAGTCCAGATACCAAATGGTATCCTTGAAGAGCCCGTTGCTATATTGGGGCAGAGAGATAATTTTTTTTTTATTGGTTTTACATTTTTCTTTCTATGTCTCCCTATCCTGAACCGAGCAGCCATTTAATTGGGCTGCTGTTCTGCTGCTGTCTCAGTTGGGACTTTGACAGCATAATATGAATATTGGAACTTTTTATAATAGCTTTGGTAATAATCATATTCCGCTAAACCTGTCAGAGCCTTTAGTCATTACGGCAGGAGCTGCAGAGTGCAAAAGAACACATTGCGAGATAAATTAGCTCAGCTTTTTTTGAAACTCTTTTTCAGAGAGAGAAGGAAACATGTCTATATCACTTTGGTGATTTCTAAATCCTACAAGAAGTCACACGTCACCCTTTTGAGGTGTGCCTAGCCTTTTCCTTGACTGGTTGCCATTCAAAAACAGAATAACAGAGTTGGAAGGGATCTTGGAGGTTTTCTAATCCAATGGTCCTCAACCTTTTGGGCACCAGGGACTGGTTCTGTGGAGAGATGACTTTTTCCCATGGACCAGAGGGGACATGTCCCAAAAATGCTTTTTCAGGAGTCAACTGGACCTTTTTGTTTTTTTCTTTTGAAGATGTTTCGCTTCTCATCCAAGAAGCTTCTTCAGCTCTGACAGGATAATGGGGAATGGAAGGATTTATACTCCTTCCAGACCTTTGCGTCCTTTTAGAAGGTCATTGAAGCACTTGGAGGTTTATCTGTGTCTTCAGGGTCACCTGAGTAGTGCTCTTGTTTCCCGTAGTCTGCAATTATTCCTCTGGAAATGCATTCCTACTCCCACACCATTCCAACAACAACAACAACAACAACCAAGAAAGCACCTTTGGGATAACCATGACCTGGATGACTGAGAATCTCTACACACTTTCAGAGGGGACATGGTTTCTCATGCTACCTGAATCCCATGGATGGGGCTTCACTTGTTTGCATGGACCAGTTTCTGGCATGCTGTGGAGCAGTGCTCATCCATGGACTGTTGTGGTTTGCCAGCAGCCTGTGGAGAGGGCAGCAGAATTGGACAGTGGGGAAGAAAGGGGACCAGTCAGGGAAGTCTGGAGAGGACTCGGATGAGAGTCCTGCATCCAATGCAGAGATGGGGCCAGGACCATCTGGGAGTGAGGTGCTGACACCAGAGCCTCTGGAGTCTGGCAGCAGCGAGGCAGAGGACCCAGGGGAGCCTGTTTCCAGTGCACATATGCGCGCAGAGATGCTAGAAGGCAAGAGCAGCTGAAACAAAAGGGGAGACTCGGGAATAAGACTGGGGGGTGATTGCCCCTCCCATAAGGGATAAAAGTCAGGCCAAGATGATGAAAACCTTTGCGAGAAGCAAAGTCGTTCATTTGGTTCAGATTCATTCTTGGAGCTCTTTGTACTACGGTTGGTTTTTTTTTCTAGTTCATTTGACACTTCTGCTATTGGCAGCACTTCACAGAAAAGAAAGGTGGGTGCTTATCTCGAGGGACTGTTTGAGATTCATTACCAGCTGGGAATGAAAACAATTTCCAGCATTGCAATAAAACAAAACTTTTTTTAAAAAATAAGTGTGTGCGTAATTATGGTCTAGGAAGCCTTGGTCAGAACATGGACCAAGGAGTTCTAGCCCAACCTCTTGCTCAAGCAGAAAACTCTATACTACTTCAGACAAATGGTTATCCAACATCTTTTAAAAAACTTTCAGTGTTCGAGCATCCACAACCTCTGGAGGCAAATTGTTCCACTGATTAATTGTTCTCCCTGTCAGGAAATTCCTCCTTCGTTCCAGGTTGCTTCTCTCCTTGATTCGTTTCCATCCGTTGCTTCTTGTCCTGCCTTCAGGTGCTTTGGAAAATAGGTCGACCCAGGGGTGGGATTCAAATTTTTTAACATTTAACATTTTTTAACTAAGGCCGTGGATTAGGTGGTGGGCATGGCTTGGTGATCATGTTATTGGCTGGGTGTGGGCAACTTAATATCACTCACATCAAGGCACGCATCTCCTCGCCTGGCCTCTCATGACTGTGGAGATGCTGTAACAGTCGTAAGTGTGAAAAATGGTCATAAGTCACTTTTTTCAGTGCCATTGTAACTTTGAATGGTCACTCCACACAAGCAAAGTACCAGCAAAAGAGGAAAAAAAACTCCAGAGAAGTTCCTGAGACAGGAAATCTATTCCTGGCAAGAATGTAATAAGGGTTAATGGAGAGGCAGTTCCTGTAAGCAACACCAGAATGTTTCCTTCCTGCCTTCCTTACAGGATTAGGCCAGTCATTTCTTCTAACAACCTGTTCTCCGAACTGCTTAGAATGTTAACAACCGGTTCTAGTGAAGAGGTGCAAACTGGTAAAATCCCACCCCTGGGTTGACCCCTTCTTCTTTGTGGCAGCTCCTAATATATTCCCACCTGGATCCTATCTATGCTTACAGCCCACCTAGCATTATTGAACCTGACGATTAGGATTGGAAGTCATGGCAGTCATAAAGAGGGTCACTATGTGACTGGATCCAATTTTATTATGAGATCGAGACCAGAGTTTTACCCTTCTGAGCTTTCAGACTCAGGCTGGAGTGGAGCCCATCTTCAGGGAATTGCTCTCTACTGCAGGGGTGTCAAACTTGATTTCACTGAGGGCTGAATCAGGGTTGTGTTTGACCTTGGGGTGGCTGGGGTGAGTGGGGCCAGGGTGGGCATGGCCAGCATGTCATCACTCATTTTGGGGAGGCACCTGTGGTGGCATGAGCACTCTGCCAGCAAAAACGGGCTCCCGAGCTTCGTTTTCAGCTGCGATGGCCTCCTGCAACCCTTTGCCAATGAAAATTGGACCTCAAGAGGGCCTTACGCAGCCCTCCTGAATGCCATTTTTGCAGTCAGAGGCACATGAGCCAGTCCTTCACTGTTTCCAGGGCAGCCCTGTGGGCCAGATCTAAGCACCCCATTGGCCGGATCCGTTTGCCATCCCCTGCTCTACTGGAATACATGCTTTGGGCTGTTCTATGAGTTGTGTTTATGTGATGCTTTCCTATTGGCTCATTGTATGTGTTTTACTATATTTTTACTCTTTTTTTTTTTTGTAGCAGACAATAAGCAAACACTGTGGTTGTTTTGCAGACCCACTGTTTGCTATGGGTGGGGTTTCGCTGAAAACTGGAAATAAATTCTAATTTCCCGCAAAAATCATCATAAATCATGATCACCTGACTGCAGGACTCTGTAAACACCATTAATGTGGGTTGGTTGTTGAACAGCCAGTACGTGGTCATGTGACAATGGGGGAGGGGCAACAGCGGAACTTCAAAAATAGATTGCAAGTTCTTTTGGGGGATTCCGTCATCACTTTAAACTTTGGTTACAAATTGAGGGCTATCTTTACAAAAATAGAAGAATAATTCATAACCAAAGTATATTTACAGCTAGTCTTCAACTTATAGCCATGGAACCCAAACTTTCTGTTGCTAAGCAAGACAGTAGTTAAGTGAGTTTTAATCCATTTTACAACCTTTCCCACCACAGTGAATAGATGGTATAGAATTCTTTTTATTGGCCAAGTGTGATTGGACACACAAGGAATTTGTCTTGGTGCAAATGCTCTTGGTGTAGATTAAAGAAAAGATACATTCATGAAGAGTCACGAATCATCAGGTACAACCCTTAATGATAGTCATAGGGTACAATAAACAATCAAATCATACTAGGAAACAGTCCATGTAAATCGTAAGGATACAAGTGACAAAGTTATACAAATCATACAAAGTCAAACAGTCCAAGTGGGAGGGGATAGGTGATAAGCAGTGATGAGAAGATTAATAGTAATAGTAGTGCAGGCTTTGTAAATAGTTAGACAGTGTTGAGGGAACTATTTGTTTTGCAGAGTGATGGCGTTCAGGAAAAAATTGTCCTTGTGTCTAGTTGTTCTGGTGTGCAGTGCTCTATAGCGTCGTTTTGAGGGAAGGAGTTGAAACAGTTTATGTCCGGGATGTGAGGGTCTGTAAATATTTTCACAGCCTTCTTTTTGACTCGTGCAGTATACAGGTCCTCGATGGAAGGCAGGTTGGTGGTAATTGCTTTTTCTGCAGTCCTAATTATCCTCTGAAGTCTGTGTCTGTCATGTTGGGTTGCAGAACCAAACCAGACAGTTATAGAGGTGCAGATGACAGACTCAATAATTCCTCTGTAGAACTGGATCAGCAGCTCCTTGGGCAGTTTGAGCTTTCTGAGTTGACGCAGAAAGAATCATTGCAATTGTTAAGTTAATACCATGGATGTTAAGAGAATCTGGCTTCTCCGTTGATTTTGCTGGTCAGAAGACTGCAAAAGGTGATCACACGACCCCAGGACACTGCAGCAGTCCTAAATATGGATCAGTTGCCAAGTGTCTGAATTTTGATCACGTGACCATGGGGATGATGCAACAGTCATGGGAAAAACCATCATAAGATGCTTTTTTTTAGTCCTTCGAACGGCCATTAAACAAATGATTGTAAGTTGAGCACTGCCTGCAAGATCTCATACTTCCTGTTCTTCTTTGAAAGTAATTTTCCAGCCACTTCTTTTTATTCTGTGCATTTAATTGTTCAAACCATCAAAGAGATAAAAGTTGTGGTATGTTTATGAAAGGTAAAAAAACACCACCTCAATCTCATTTGCAGGTATTAAATTGCAGAGATCAGGCTTTTAAAGAACCCATTTGTAACGGATGACTAACTTTTCTTGCCTCTTTGCAGTGGCTAGAATAAAGCCCATTGAAGTTTATTGTCATGGAAACCTGCAAAACAAAGTTGAAAAATAGCATCTTGTGTGACTTAATGTTTAAAATCAAAGGCAACCGAGCTCCGGAGCAATTTGAAGCTACGTCCGACTGTATTTCCTGTTTGAAAAAATGAGTTTAAGCACAGAATGGAAAGGGGACTTCAGATATGAAAAGGCTGTCCAATCTGACAAAAGACAACAATTTCCCTCAATGAACTTCTGAATTTTCATAAGCAGCATGAGGCTGGAGATCTCTAACACAATTGGAATCCCAGCTTCTTATTATTGTATAATTACAGCACAGTTTGTAAAATATGGACACAATAAAGTCCATATTTTGGACAGAGAAGATTGCTGGTTTGAAAGAGAGGTTAAAGAGGACATCTATGTCAAAACTGAACAACCCTCTCTCAACAAAAGGATATGACATCTATCTATCTCCAGTCTATAACACAGTCGTTTCAGCAGTTCCAAGAAGGCTCCACATCCATTTCCCCCATTCAGATGTCCCTGATGACACAGATAAACATCCAGGTGATCTTTTTTTTTTTTTTTTTACAAATTTTTATTAATTTTAAAGATAAAACAACACATCATTAACCATTAAATACATAAACACATAAAACCTCTTAACATTGTAAATCCTTACAAGTCAAACAAAACATTATTTTTATACAGCATAATTCCAATTTATCCCATCTCCATATGGACACACAAATATCTTTCAGCAAATTTCTCATTATTTCTCTTTACTCCTATTCAATTTCATTTCTCTTCCATATTTATCCATTTTATAGTCATCATATTCTTTTCTTTCTGGCTTGTTTAAATTATTCTCGTCTAACATTCCTCCAAGGTTTTATTGATTCTTTTTTCCTTTTTTTTTTAATAAAAAACAAATTTTGTTAGTTTTACCATAACCACAATACACAAACATACAAACACAAAACATAAACAAAACTAAAAGATCTTTTCTGAAGGTTGTCTGTTCCCGGGTTAAAACTCTTTACACAGACACAAATTCAAACATCATATTCAACCCATATCTCCTTCCATATCTTATTACCATTTTCTTTTTTATATATATATATAAAAACCATTTTTATCAGTTTTATAAAAACAATGCACAAAGAATCAAGGCATAGCAGCTTATAAATTCTTTTCTAAGAAAAAATAATAAAAAAAGACCAATAAGGCATAACATTTCCAGATTATAATATCAATATTTCATATAATATTAACTTCATATCTTGTCCCTACTTTTCTTTTCCATCCAAATTATTTATTAATTAAAATTTTATTGCCTTTTATCAATATACAAAATCCAAAAAAAAAAAAAGCATATATATCCTTCCATATCTTATTACCATTTTCAACAACATTCTTTGTCTGTTCTATTTCCAATTATCCATTCATCTTTTTTTTCTTTTACTATACTTCTCCTGTACACCAATTGGAGTAACATCTATAATTCATTACCCTAACTTAGAAATACTACATATAGCAATCTTTCTTGGGATTCTGTTTAAAAGATTCTAAAATTACATAATAAATTTTATATTCTAAATATACATATAAAAACACACTCTTATATACCCTCCAGAATCCCTCTTTTAATCTAAATTAAATTCACCCATTGTCTCTAAATAAACTTTTTTTCTTTAAGTCTTGCTTCCCCCCATTAAGGCTTCTCCTCCCCCCCTTTCTCTCTTGCTTATTCTTCTCCTTGCCCTTTCTACCCCTTTGCTTTTTCTCTTCGCTTTTCTTGCTCCTTTTCCTTTGCTTTCTAACCTTGCCTCCATCTTTTCGCTCATTTTTCTCTCTTTTGGTTGTTTTTATAATTCTTAAAATCCCCTTTTTCTTATCCTTTTTCTCCTCCTCTCCGGAAGGGACCCATTGTTCATCAAAGATGGCTTCTTCTTCCTCTTCTTCCTGGTCCCAGTCCTTCTGCTGCGTAATCAACTTTTCAAAAGAACATAACGCCATTTCTAAGAATTGAAACAAAGCGCCCAAAGTATCTTCTTTTTTATATTTTTGATATTCAATCTCTAGTTCATCCACAGACGATGCCATTATAAAAAGGGAAACTTTTTCCAAAACAACCACAAGTATTTTTAATCAAAGACAATCAAAAGCAATTAAAAAAAAAGTTCCAAAAGTTAATACTTTTCTTCCTTCTTCTCTTTCTCTTTCTGAATTAATTTTTAATCAAAGAGGTCCTATTACGATATATCTTCTTTTGGGATCCACAAAGACGTTCTAGACAATCTCCTCCTTTTTCAGCTTCTGCTCCAATTTTTTTTCTCCCTTCCCACTTGCAATGACAATTTTAAATAATCAAAAAACCATACCTCCAGCAGAGATTTTCCAATTTCTTAAATTTTTCAATGTCCAAAAATCCCTTTGTCTCTTAGCTTCAGCTTTCAAAGCAATCCACTTTCAATGTCTAATATATCCAAATATTTCTGCTTTTTCCGTGGGGTGGGAGAGTAAAAAAAAAAAAAAAAAATCCCTTTAACAGCTTCTCCGCCGCTTTTCGCTCTTCTTAGGGATACAATGTATCCTCCAGCAATTCAAGCAGCTCAATTCCAGGCAATTTAAAAGGTGTTACTTGACCCGGCTCAGACAGAACTTTCACTCTTCACACTTCCTCCAGCACAGTTCTTACCCGGTTGCTGGCTTCTTCGTGGCGGCCATTGCTGACCGCCGCTCCACCGCCTTGGGAAAAAGGGGTTTTCCCGGAGAAGGGGGGGGTCTGCGATACCCCCACCTCCCTATCCGACTCCCCTCTCTCTTCAGCTGTCCCTACAGGGCAGCCATATCCCCCTGACCCATCTGGATCGGGGGTACCTCGACGGCTAGCACAGCAGGAATCGCGAGCTGTCGCGAATTCCTGCTGCCCTGAAGCCACGCAAACCGGAAGTTTTCAAACCTCCAGGTGATCTTAACAACCTGCTAAAAGGATGCAAATAATCAGCTGTCTACAAGACGTATAAATCCTTCCATTCCTCACCATCCAGTCCAGAGGTGGCATTCAGCAGGTTCTGATCAGTTCTGGAGAACCAGGTGTGGAAATGTTGAGCAGTTCGGAGAACTGGCAAATCCCACCTCTGACTGGAGATTTTACAGTATCCTTCTCCTGTCATGCCCACCAAGCCACACCCATAGAACCGGTTGTAAAAAAATTGAATCCCACCACTGATCCAGTCAGAGTTGAAGAAGCTTCTTGGATGAGAAGCGAACCTTATTAAGTTGGAGAGAGAGAGAGAGAGAGAAAGAGAGAGAAGTTTCTTCCCCTTTTCTTAATCTGCACCTTAAATGAAAGCAGTTTAGCCTTACGTAACAGTGGTCCAACAGACCTCTTAGTAAATGCTACGAGTCATGAGGAACTATTGTAAAAGGCACTTTGACTCTTCAAAATTAAATAGTTGTTTTTCTTGGAGGTGCATTACACTGTAATGGAATATCAAACTAACAGCGGCCAGAATACTGATTCACAATACCAATTAGCTCATACTAAGAAATATCCATATAATTGGCAGGAAAGCTTAGAGGGTTGAAGCTGAGAAGATGGGAAGCACTGATTCCCAGATTAGAGATGGTTGTTTAAACACTCTGTACACCAGAGTCACCAAGCAACACGTGAAGGACCTGTTAATTTGGAAAAGTGAGAGGAAGAAGCACAGAGAAAACCAATTTATTTGCATTGCGTTCTCCACTGCAAATAATGGTTATGCATAAAACCAGACAGGGTCTTCTGTCAAGTCAATCTGTGACATTAAAGTAAGGGCTAAATAATTGGCAGATGTTTTCTAGATCCAGTTAAAGGTGTTGGTAATCTTGAAGTGCTTAGAAGGTTGCTCAAATAATATTAATATGAATTATTTGAATATATATTCAGGCCACTGGAATTGAGTCATTAAATTTGAGAAAGGAGGAGAAGGAAGGAGGAGAAGAAGAATAGGAGAAGGGATGGAGGAGAAGGAGAAGAAGAAGAAGAAGACAAGGAAGAGGAGGAAGAAGAAAAGGAAGAGGATGATGATGATGATGAAGAAGATTAGAATGTGCACACACACAAACAGAAATGTTCACCATGTGTTGTGAAATAAGGTGTCTTCTAATCTTTGTATAAAAGAAGTTGGATGGCAACTGTAGATTTTGAGTTTTAAGGATTTAACCTGCCATTTTAGATTATACGCAATCTATTCCCTGCATGCTTATTTTCTTTCAGCAGAAGATCAAAAGAGAACAACTTTGTACTGTATGTCTTATAAATAGTGCATTGTCTGAGTCTGCCTTGACCGTGCATGCTATTTTCCAAAAAAAAGGACTGAGCCTCTTCTTCCTACCCCTGGTTTTGTTTTGTTGTTTCCCCATTCAGCTCCCTTTTGTTTTGTGTTTTATATAACTGCTCTTTCCTGCCCTTGGGCAGCAAATGGCCAACGGTAATATTTGCATTCTATTCCCATGCCTCCACTGTAAAGTTTTGAACTAGGTCAGCCTGCACAAAACTTACCATGAATCGTCTAGATATCAACAGGGTGCTCTGGGAATTACAGATTGAAGCCAGGTGGATGCCATCTTCTGAACCATGGATGGCTTCACCCAGCCAGATGGCCAACACAATCTCTTCTAAAATGCTCCAACCCATTCCCTATTTAGCAAAAAATGCAGTTAGATTAGGAGTGCCAAACTCAATTTCACTGAGGGCCGCATCAGGGTTGTGTTTGACCTCGGCAGACAGGCATGGCCAGTTTGATGTCACTCATGTCAGGCGCCTTTGGTGTCCCGAGCACTCTGCCAGCGAAAATGAGCTCCCGATCTCCATTTTCAGCCATGATGGCCTCCTGCAGCCCTCTGCCAGTGAAAATGGAGTTCCTTTTTTTGCTAGTCGAGGCACCTGGGCCAGTCCTTCATTGTTTCCAGGATAGCCCTGTTGGCCAGATCTAAGTACCCTGTCAGGGCCCCATCGGGGTCTGAATCTCAGTGGGAAAACGAACAGCTGACAGAGAGTGGGAGAGTGGTTCCGTTGGCTGTGGAGGAAACTACGGAAGGGCAAAGTTAGGCTGGGCAGAGCAGGGAAGAGGTAGAACAAGGGAGAGGGGGTTCAGAGGAAGAACAAGACCCACCCCCTCCTCATCTTAGGGCACAAAGGGAAGAACACAGAAGAGAGCAACGTGGGTTGCATGGCTTACGAGGAAGGAAAGGGCCCTGATTCCCTTCACAAGGCACACCTGGGTATGGAGTTTAAAGAAGAGGCAGTTGGGAGGGGGTGTTTTCTGGGAACAAACACTGAATTCAACTGGTGTGGTGAGTTTTGTAGCCTGTATTCCTGGCATTCCCCATGTCTGTGTGAATTATTGCCACGCTCTTGTGTGCTTATCTGCCTTGTTGGAATTATTGGACTCATTATTTTGCTCTGCAGGAGTGATTAACGGCAGTCATTCTGCTTACAGCATTTGAACTGGAATATCCACAGCCAGAGACTGTTGTAGGTTCATGGGGGAGCTTTTCTCCAGGCCAGAGGGTAACTGGAACATTGGGAGCCAAGTTGGAGTAAATAAAGGGACTAATACCTATTTTCTGGCTGTGTTGCCTTTGTGCCACACCCTGGGTCATCACACACCCTGTGGGCTGGATTCGGCTTTTGGCCTTGAGTTTGACACCCCTGATTAGATATTGGTTTTCCCGTGGGTTGGATATGGGCAGAACACATCACTGTGTGTTCTTGTCTTTGACAAATGGTCAGTAGCCTGTACTCTTGCTAGGACAAGCTGGCCATGCAAATCAACCCTAAGGCAGCCCTTGTCCTAATCCTTTATTGGACTATGGACAATAAATATTAATTTTATAGCCAAAGTATCCAAATGGTTCATACACTACAGGGTTCCTAGGCAATATGACCTGGGAGAAATTAAAATTGATTACAGTCATATGGAACATACAGATGAGTCACCTTGGATTTAATATAAAGCAGATTCTGCTACTCTATAAAATGCACTTTAACTGAAGTTGCAGCATGTATTTGTCTCTGAAGAATTGGAAGACTCTGAAGTGTTCATTAAATCTACTTTGCCACAGGTCCTGGGGGTTAAATAAAACCCTTTTATACTGCCCAGAAGCAAATTGAAATGGACAAATATTAGCCAGGAGCAGGAAAGGGCCGCATTCAACTAGGAAGGATAAATGGTTCTAGAATCTAGATACTATAATCAAAATTGGAAATCAGAACAATGTACTGTAGTATTTTGCAAATTTATCCTATATATATATATATTCAGGTATGTTGGGTGCCAGCCTGTATAATTATGTTATCATTGTATTACAGTCATGTGTTAGATACCTGTGTGTTTTTAGGAATTCATTAACTATAATAGTAATTTTAATTAAAAACAGCATTACAAACTAACACAAACTAGAAAATGAAAAGAATAAAAAATAGAAGCTATAGAAAATAAAAAATGAAATGTACAAAGGAAAAAGAAAATAAATATATAAAGAAGTCACTTCCTCTTTCATCACAAGTATGCACAATTTTCGTAACTTATCACCTTCTCTTAAAATGCAATAAATGATCTCTTCTTCCCATATCTCACCTCCTATCAATAAACACATTCATAAAGTATCATCAGTTCAGTCCTGATATCCGAAAAAGTCCAGGAAGGATGGTCAGAGATAACAACATATCTATTGTAATCTTGATAAAATAAATCAACTTTTTTATTATTTCCTTTGACTTCTAAGAATCTGGATATTAATCATTAATAGTTTAGATGAGAGACCCTGTTTATTACATTGGGGTCTACTGATCAGTTGGGATTGTTGATGTACCAACTTCCCTGCCTGAATGTAGAAAAGCAGGCAGAGCTGGAGGTGGAGTTAAATGCATCATCAGTTTTGAGTCCTTGCATTGCAAAAAGAGAACCTTGAGTTCCATAGACCTTATCCAGCACTAATTTAGTGCTGACCATTGACTAATTGACTAAGATTCTTGTGCCTGGGCTTATATAAATCTTCTCAGCTGCAACTTTATGAATGTTCCAGATCCTTCATGCCTGACACTGAGGTTCTTGATTCCATTTCTGGGTTGACAACGGAGTTCCTAAAACTTTTGGTCTTGTGGGACTTCAATCTGCCTTCCCTGGGAGTGGGATCTCAGATGGCTCAGGAGTTTATAGCCAGGGGTGGGGCTGCTGGGGATTCGCAGGGGTTCAGGAGAGCCCTAGTTAAGATTCTGCACAGTTCGGAGAACCCCCAAATCCCACTCCTGGCTAGCCCCGCCCACCCCTCCCCTCCCAGGGGTCCTTATGCAGCCCGTTTTGGATGCAGGTAAGTGCAGGACGTGCATGGAGGCTCCAGGAGGGCAAAAACAGGCCTCCTGGAAGTTTGGGAAGGCCGGAAATGGGCCTGTTTCCAGCTTCCAGAGAGTCTCCGGAGCCTGGGGAGGCTGTTTTCGCCCTCCTGGAGGCTCAAGGAAAACCTCCGGAGCCCGGGGAGGGCAAAAACACCCCCCCACTATGGTGCAGGAGGCCGACTAGGCCATGCCCACCATAGCCATGCCCACCCAGCAACTGGGCAGAGAACTCTTTGCCCAAAATTTTTGAACCCCACCCTTGTTTATAGCCATACATTTCTTTCGTCATTTGGAAAGGCAGAAGCATTAAGAGAAACGAGCCCTTTAAAAAAGAGATTATCAAATGCAGAAAGGAAGCACAGCATTCTTCTTTTTGTTTGATTCCTGTTTATTTTTTTAATTATTCTGCCTTTTAAAAAATACTCCAAATTCTCAATTGACCAAGCCTATTTAAATCAACTGCATCATACTAATTTTAGCGAAGTTGAAACTCCAATTGACCAGACTCCTCAAAATATAAGTCGAGAAAATTATTGTGCAATCTAATTTGGAACACTATAAAGCTAATTAAAAATCTTGATTCCAGCAAGCAAAGTGGGCTCTGTTTACCCACAACTTATTAAACTTCTAGAAATAGATTAATATTAAATATTTTGCCTCCTTCTGCAGCTGTGTTTCTACAGCTAATTTAGATTATTGTTTGAATTGTAACACTAATTTTAGACCCAGCGGAAACTGGAATGGCAAGTGGAAAAATCTCTGGGAAGACAGCAAAAAAAAAAAAAAAAAACCTAACCAAAAATGACAGGACACATTTTTTAAATTTAATTGAGTGTTTTTTTTATATATTATGGAGTTGATTACTTATTAGACAAATCTAGGAAAATACAAACTTGTTGCTGAGATCCTTTATACAGAACTTCTACCAGGAGTTGACATTGCCTCGCAATAAGTAGAGAAAAATATGATTCTATGAAATTCTTCTTCGACATGATACCACTGAAAGAAAGAAAGGGAACTAAACCTGAGAATATAATAGAAACAAATATTTTAGTATTTAGGAAGCAAGTTTCCAAAACTATGTTATTTTTGGTGAGCACCTGCTAAAGATTACCTGCTTTAGCTTTTACTAGAGCCTAAAAATAACATTGCTTTTTAAAGAAACGGACTCGATAAAATCAAGGCTACCATAAATACTCATATGTAAGCCCATCCATGGATAAGTCAACCTTCCCATATTTAATCTAAATACCATGAAAAGTGTACCACCTGCGGATTAGATGACCCCCATTTTTCATGGTATTTTGCTGAAAAAAATAGTTTTAAAAGATGATGGACAATAGAAACTTTTTCACTTGACTCGATTTTAGTCCCACTTATGAATGTATGACTGTAATTTTGTCTCTTGTATCCTTATGGTTTATATTGACTGTTTCCTTGTATGATTTGATTGCTTGTTGTACTCTATGACTTTTATTAAGTGTTGTACCTTATGATTCTTGACTCTTGACGAATGTTTTTTTCTTTTATTTACATTGAGAGCATTTGCGCCAAGACAAATCCCTTGTGTGTCCAATCATTCTATTCTATTCTATTCTATTCTATTCTATTCTATTCTATTCTATTCTATTCTATTCTATTCCATTCTATTCTACCCTACCCTACCCTACCCTACCCTACCCAACCCTACCATGTTCTATTCTATTCTGTTCTGTTCTGTTCCGTCCATTCCACCCTACCCTACCCTACCCTACCCTACTGTGTTCTATTCTATTCTATTCTATTCTATTCTATTCTATTCTATTCTATTCTATTCTATTCTATTCTATTCTAGTGGTACTCAACTGCTTTGTTCTGTCAAATTTGGAACCCAATACATTTTGACATGACAGTTTTGTCCCGGGACTCATTGCTTGTTGGTACTCAATGCACAAAATAGAATTTCGTCAGTGTTGGCTGCATTGTGACTTACTATATCAGAGTTCCCCAATCTTTCTGGATTGGTGGCCTTGAGGGTGGGGGGAGATGCCGTTATATGCACATATGCATGGTCCCACCTATGGGACCATGAGCATAAGTGTGTGTCTATGTCAGTACCATGCAATGCTCGCAGTGATGCTAGCACCAGTGCGATGCTCACAGTGATACTGGTGCCCATGTGACACTTGCAGCAATGCTAACATGAGTGGAGGTATGTGCACACGCACTCATGCACGTGACTGGCCAGCCACTTACACAGCCTGGTGGCCAACAGGCCACAGCCTGTTAGTGGGCTACATCCCCCAGGTTGGGGATCCCTGCACTACAATATTCTTTATGGGAAAAATTTGTTTGGTGCTCATCATTTTTGGTACTCGTTGCAACTTCTGGACCCAATTAACAATGAGTACTGAGGTACCACTGTATTTCATTTGACTTCATCTCACCTTTGGATAGCCAGAAAGACATTGAAATGATGAGGGGGCCATCTTTATAATTTCAGACTTTGATGCCAGGTAAAACCTGCATCAGTGGTGGGATTCAATGTTTCTTTAGTTCTGTGGGTGTGGCTTGGTGGGTGTGGCAGGGGAAAGGATACTGTAAAATCCCCATTTCTACCCCACTCTTGGGGGAAGGTTACTGCAAAATCCCCATTCCCTCCCCACTCCAGAGGAAGATTACTGCAAAGTCCCCATCCCACTAACCTGCTTTCCAACTCCGCTCTCCTGTGCAGGGCAACCAAAGAAGACCCAGCCAATCAGCTGGGACTCAATGGGAGGCAGAGAATAGATGAGGGCGGGGCCAGTCAGAGGTGGGATTTGCCGTTCTCCAAAGTACTCAAAATTTCCGCTATCGATTCTCCAGAGCTGGTCAGAGTCTGCTGAATACCACCTCTGGCCCGCGTGGAATATACAGTAGGTGATAGCAGCAGTAGTTATTAAGTTGCTATCCCATTGTAAGAATCTGAGCCAGGACATGCAAATCTGGGGAATTCTGGAAAGAAAGATTTGAAACTTCTGATCTCTAACACTATAAGTTGAACCATTTAGGCACAGATATGGCAACAAGATATTTTAGTTAAATCATATTAAAGAACAGCACATCGGGACTAAGTAAAGGAGGATTCTTCACAAATTTTGCTCTGCAGTAGACCTGTATCCCTTAGAGCAGGGGTGGGTAACCTTGTGGCAACTTTACCACTTGTGGACTTCAACTCCCAGAATTCCTAAGCCCACCATTCTGGGAGTTGAAGTCCACAGGTCATAACATTGCCATAGTTACTCACCTTTGTCCTACAGCCATTTGACCAAATTGGGAATTATAGTAAAGCATGCACTCTTGCTTACTGCATAAGTTCAGAAGTTCAAGTAGATCTCATTCCACTCAAGAACATTTTTTATTCTGAAATTCTTTTGCATGAAAGAAACTCCAGAAGTCACATGTTTCATTAACCTGAATGAGAATCAGGAGAAGGAATATGCAGAATTTCTCTCCCAGGAAGTAATTTAAACCGTAACTTTGATTATTGTACAGTTTTTATATACACATACACATGCTTCATATTCAATCTTCATATTCAATTTTATAAACACATGCTTCATATTCAATCTTCTTTCATTCTGGAATGGCATTTTAGAATGAAACCACTTGAGGGAGCTCCTCTACAAGCAAACCCACAGTATTGTGGCACAATATTTATTTCATTGTTGGAATAAATGTGATTCTCTCACATTTTGTTCTCTATTCACTGCTATGAAATGCCAAGATTATAATGGTCTTACAACTAGAAGGAGGGAGAAATATGAATCCATATAAATTGGCCCATTATCAATTTTATATATAGAAATAATTGCTTATTCCCAGCAAGACCCAGTTTATCTTAATCTTAACCCACACAGCAAATGGTTGCAGCTGAGCTCATGGAGACTGCCAAATGATTTGCTAGCAGGGGAATTGTTATTTTACCTCCAACTAGCAGCAGGTGTGGGTTTTTTTTTTGCAAAAGGCAACTGGACTTTCTTGGTTTTTTTTAATTTGTTTGTTTGTTTTAAATGTTTTGCTTCCCATCCAAGACTCTGTAGAGATTCTCAGTCATCCAGGTTGTCCCAAAGGTGCTTTTTCAGGAGGCAACTGGATTTTCTTGGTTTTTTTTTTCTTTGAAGACTTTTTTTTCTTTGAAGATTTTCTAGCTATACAATTTAGAATGAACACTCTTTGAATGCTGTGGGAGTAGGAATGAATTTCCAGAGGGGAAAAATGGCAGACTACAGGAACCATTTGTACTCCTCAGGTAACCCCGAGGATAACCTCCAGGTGCTTCAACGATCCTCTAAAAGGATGCAAATGACCAGCTGTCTGCAAGGAATATAAATCCTTCCATTCCCCACTATTGTGCCAGAGCTGAAGAAGCTTTTTGGATGAGAACCAAAACGTCTTCAAAGAAAAATACAAGAAAGCCCAGTTGGCTCCTGAAAGAAATCACATTTGAGATTCTCATCCAAGAAGTTTCTTCAGTTCTGACCTGAATGACTGAGACTCTCCATAGACATTTGCTGGCTAATTATTTATTTTTGCAGATTTCAGCAAAAATTTGATTAGCCAGTCAATATCTGTGTTTCCAATGATACTGCAGGCAGATGAATGATGATACTTTCTATTCAATTGTGTCTGATTCTCAGTGATTCTATAGATTGGCTCTCTCTACAGTTTCGGATCTTGTATGTCTGATCTCTGGTTCTTGTGTGACGTTTGTGTGGATTCTGCTGGTGAAATTCTGGATTGGATGTCAAGCCTGACCAGACTCTTGGAGCTCTGGAGTGGATTTTGACTTGTCTTCTGAACACTCTTGTTAAAACCACTCAGGCAAACTTCTGTTTTGGTTTTCATTCCTGGTCTGCTGTTATCTGCTCAGACTTGAGTTAACTACTGATTATCATAGCAACTGTGTGTGAGAGAGAGTATATAATTGAAACCAGAATCAGGACATCTCCACAATCTTTCTTAAAAAGGGAAGTTTGGAAATTGGATGAAAACTGTCTAGACTGGTTGGGTTGAGTAATGATTCTTTAAACAGGGGCCCGCCACCATCTCCTTAAGAGCCAGTGGAAGCCTCTATCTCCCCCAAGGGAAACTTAACCATTGCCTGAACTCAATCATATGTCTCCTCTCTTGACCATGAGGGTCATGGATCAAATATAGAGGTGGACAACCTTACAATTACAAGAATTCTTGCCATTTCCTCAGGTTCAGACGGATCAATCTATTCCCGGGTAACTTCTGTAACTTAGCTCATTGCAATTTTAAATTTAAAGATTAAAACATTCTGCCAGTAAAAGTTTCTCTGTTGCTGTTGTGGTTCGCCAGCAGTTGGTGCAGATGACAGAGGTATCGGACAGTGAAGATGAAAGGGAACCAGTCAGGAAGTCTGGTGAGGATTTGGATGAGGGTCCTGCATCTGATGCAGGGATGGGGCCAGGACCATCTGAGAGTGGGGTGCTGCCTTTGGAGCCTTTGAAGTCTGGTAGCAGTGAAGCACCCAGGGGAGCCTGTTCCCAGTGCATGTGTGCGCAGAGCTGCTAGAAGGCGAAAGCAGCTGAAGAAGAAGGGGCGACTCGGGAGTAAAGCTGGGAGGCAATTGCCCCTCCCATAAGGGATAAAAGTCAGTTCTCAATGACAATGAGCTTTGCAGGAAGCAAAGCAATTCACTAATTTCCGAGTCCTTCATGAAGCTCTGTACTCTGTACCTTTTTTTCTGGGGTTTTGGGTTGGTTTATGTTAGCCTTAATTGGACTTCTGCTTTTCGGCAGCATTCTACAGCTCTGAAAAGCGTGCTCTTATCTGGAGGAACTGTGTATAATTAGTTTTGGTTGGGAATTCAAATAATTCCCAGCGTCTCACTAAAATAGGTTTTACTTTTAAATTCAGTTTGTGTTTTATTAAGTTTGACGAAGCCTGGGTCAGAACAGTTGCAGTGCAGATCCTTTCCTTTTAATCATGTTGAGTTTCTCAAGGGAATAATTAATTCCATTCCTACTTCTAAACAAAACAAAACAACAACAAAAAAAAAACCTCAATCATTTTTTAAGAATTATTGTGGGGATCAGGTATCTTTCAGAAGCTTGTATGCTACATGTACAAGTCTATAGCCCTTTCTCAGCAGCCATTTCTTAAGGGAATTCAGATTTGGAAATCCATAGACTTGATCAGATCAATCATAATGAAAAAAGTGAAGCCCTTTATTAGCATTTAAAACCTAGCATCTAGAAAAACTGCAAAGAAAAACAAAAGCCAAAGTGTAGTCTTCAAAAGATCGAATGGATTAGTTTGTCGCTTGTTTTAAAAGGAAGAACATTTTACCTCACAATACTGGTATAGAAGACTCCATCATCCATAAGCTTCCGAGAGAAAAATATGACAATAATATAACTGCTGAAAATGATGTTATTGTGGGATCACGTGTCAATGATTTTGAGAAGAAAGTTCAGTCTTCTTGGGTTTTCTGGCTTTTTCTGCTACTACCTGAAACTGACAAACCACAAAGACAAAACCACTAATACCTGAAACTGACAAACCACAAAGACTAATTTGTGACTGGCGATTGACCTAAAATGTCACAGATTAGCAGATTCGCTCTCAAAGAAGAACTTACCATTAAGGTCTCTCAAAATGTGGACCATTAATGAGTTGGTGTCCACACAGATCAGACATGTCAATTTTTCTTGACATAGGCTGAGTGAAAATGCTGTGTCATCAAACTTTTCCAAAAATCGTGTCAGCGATCTAAGACAAAGATGATTACAACTTGCAGAAAACAAGTAATCTCCAAAAACAGTAGTCATTGCACAATCAAGTACTTGGGTTACAGAGAGTTGATATTATCTGATACATTTCTCTTTGGATCATGATTCAATGGGAGTTAACGATATATACTGTAACCCATATATTTCCGGATGTGGGCAAAACAAAAGCACATTGATTATTATGACAGTAATCAAAATCCATTTTAGACAGGATCATTATTAGGCCAACTCCTAACACCAAATAGGTTCGCACACCATGCTAAACCAGGAATTTTGTAAACCCCAATGAGCTAAATCACACTTTGCACAAAAGGAAAACCAAGCAAACTACATTAAGTCTTAGAATGATGTTATGAACAGTGTTTGAATGGAGAATATTGTATGTTTTCGGGCTCTGCAGAGTTTTCATTAGAGAATATGATGTATGGAAAATCCTGTGTTGGAAAAAGGGACTTCTTATCTGCAAAACTACTGCTTTATTCCCAACTAATAATTTTCAACTGTACCACCTTCAGATTTACTGGTCTTTTTCCCAACCAGAACAGAAGAACCTCGGGGTTAGTGAATATATGAAACAGAGCCTCGGATGGGAGAAGAAGAGTAGACCAAGTCAATATAGTCTGGCCAATATGTAGCTTGATATATGAAAGGAGAATACAGTATTTGTAGTTCTGTGTCATATAATATATGTGGGTATATGCATTATTTATTTATTTATTTTGTCATGTTTACATAGTGTGTATTGGAGGTGGTCACCCTTTGAGAACTGTATGTAATGAAATTTCATTTTAATGTATGCTGATTAGCATATATTCAAAGTGTTGTGGTTCACTGGCAGCCTGCGGAGACGGCAGCAGAATCAGACAGTAGAGAGGAACATGGGTCAGTCTAGGTGTCTGGGGAGGACTTGGATGAGAGTCCTGCGTCCGATACAGAGATGGGGCCAGGGCCATCTGGGAGTTATGTGCTGACTCTGGAGCCTCCAGAATCTGACAGCAGCGAGGCAGAGGAACAAGGGGAGCCTGTTCCCAGTGTACACATGTGCAGAGCTGCCAGAAGGCAAGAATAGTTAAGACAAAAGGGGAACTCAGGAGTAAGCCTTGAAGGTGATTGATCCTCCCATAAGACATAAAGAAGGAGGAAAGGGACGGGAACCTTTGCAGGAAGCAACTTTGTTTGTACTGGTTAATTTGAAACCTGAAGTTCTGTGTTGATTGTGTGTTCTGTTTGGCCTCATATAACTAATTGGAAATTTAGTCGTTGGCATCATTCCAAGGAAGATAAAGGTGCATGCTTATCAGACTTATCCTGAAGGACTTTGGCAGACTTCCAAGGGACTATTTACAAACTGATGGACTCATTACGGGTTGTGAATGACTAAAATTCAGAGCCATTGAAATAAATAAAAAAGGGGGTTGGGACTGATGTGTGGTTGTTTGTGGTGGTCTCCCATGGAAAGAATGAGACACAGAGGCTGGTGTACTCGGGATGGGAGTCTAGAGCAAATTCTAGTGCTCCCTTTTATTGAGAATTTCGTACATAGTAAACATTCACATTGTGGATTAGAATAATTAGATATAGTACACAGAATTGTTTACCATTGTCTGAGCTGCTTAATTGTTCCTGGTGTTTGCTTTTAATTTCCTTGCTTATCTCAGTGACCCTTAGGCAGACATGTATGTATAAGGTCTTAGACTAATCATTACCCAATACTGAAGTCAAAGTTTATTCCCACAGTTGTTAGTGTCTCAATAAGCCTTGGTCAGAACACAAAGTGACAATAAAGTTATTCTATTCTATTCTATTCTATTCTATTCTATTCTATTCTATTCTATTCTATTCTATTCTATTCTATTCTATTCTATTCCATTCCATTCCATTCCATTCCAGGATTGAAATGAAGGGTTGTTGATACTCTTTGAACTTGGTTGTTTTCTTGTAGATGTTTCATTACCCAAACTAGTTAACATGTTGTTCCTAGTTTGGGTAATGAAACATCTGCAAGAAAGCAACCAAACTCTTTGTTTGGTTTGACTATGCAATATTTAGTTGGCTTCATCCAATGGCTCAAGATGCTTCTTCCGTTCTTCTTTGGAACTCAGGGACAGACTAGACTCACTTAGCCTAGCTTGGCATACTTTTGTTATGATCACAATCTGGGACTCAGATGTTAGAAGGGTTGGGTGCAGATGTGATTGGTATGTGGACCTGATCCCTGTACATAAGAACATATTCTGTTCTGTCCTGACTACACATTAGTCTGTGTCAATGGTGGAATTCAAAATTTTTTACTACCGGTTCTGTGGGCATAGCTTGGTGGGCATGGCAGGGGAAGGATACTGTAAAATTTCCATTCCCACCCCATCCCACTCTCCATTCTCCTGTGCAGGGCAACAAAAGAAGACCCAGCTGGTCAGCTGGGATTTGGGAGGCAGAGAATAGATGGGGCGGGGCCAGTCAGAGGTGGTATTTGCTGGTTCTCAGAACTACTCAAAATTTCTGCTACCGATTCTCCAGAACTGGTCAGA
Source organism: Hydrophis major (assembly GCA_033807585.1). Lineage (NCBI taxonomy): Eukaryota > Metazoa > Chordata > Lepidosauria > Squamata > Elapidae > Hydrophis > Hydrophis major. The sequence goes on from CM066333.1 coordinate 15,455,281, forward strand.
ACCTGCTGAATACCACCTCTGGTCTGTGTGCAGCTCGACATGCAGCTAAACCCACCTATCCTCCAATAAAACAGACTATGTGTGTAGATCTGATGTTTTATTGAAAGAACAGGATATGGTAAAACTGGGTAAAATAGGGATATATACAATGAGAACCAAATACAAGACAGACTTACAGCAAGCTACTGCTGAACATAACAATTAGTAAATACAAGCAATCTAAATCTCACCAGCGATGCTCTGGGATGTGGGTTTGTTCTTGGATTACCATGTGCCACAGATTAAGATGGATTCTTCTTTGTGCTTCTGCCTTTTTCAAATGCTAAAGGAAATGGCGTTTGGCTTCCCAATGTGCACTGGTTTGAGAGTATGGGTTGATGGGTAATGGGGTGGTGTCAGCATCAAACAATATACTAGTTATTTGTCTCTCCAGCCACTAGATGGAGCTAGAGAGCAACAACAGCATATAAATATTATACGTTGGGGCATATTTGTCCTTTCGGCCACTAGATGGGGCTAGAGAGCAACAACGGTAGATAAACATTATATGCTAGGGCATGACATACTCAGTGAATTAAAAGCTCAGAATGTTGCTTAACATCTTGGTTATCATAGCATCAAATAGACTTTTGTAGGAAGTCCAGAAATTTCCTGAGTATGGTATTTCAACAGTCATTATTCTGGATCACATCTTTTCTTTTCATATCACAACCTAGAATTTCTTTTCATATCACAACCTAGAATTATATGAACCTGATTAATAATTTCAGAATGAATTGAATATGAAGTTTCACCATACCGTAATCTATTTTAAAAACCCTAAACTCAGTTCAAATCTTTGCTTCTTTGAAATGCTTCCATTTAACAAGTTAAGTGGCATCTGCAATTACCAGCCCTCTAAATAAATAAGCAATCAAAACAATCCTATTTGAAGCATTTAAATGAGCACCTGCATTTTTTAAAAAAAATGTGCTAACTCTTTCTTGTCCCGCCCTCCTTTTATGCAGTTTTCAAAATATTTATCAGAAAGTTTCAACCTTCCTGTACAAATAAAAATTGACTTCCCCCCACTTTTCTGTTATAGTATATTTTATATATGTTTTTCATGAATGAAAACAAATTATTTAATTTTTCCCCTTCTTTTTAATAATGGATATAATGCTATCACTATTATCTTAGAGGTCTGCTCCTCTTTTCTTTCTTTCTTTCTTTCTTTCTTTCTTTCTTTCTTTCTTTCTTTCTTTCTTTCTTTCTTTCTTTCTTTCTCTCTCTCTCTCTATGTGTCTCCTTCCTTCCTTCCTTCCTTAATTTAAGAGCAATAAAATCAATAAATAAACACTAAGGAGATACTGTAATCTCGGTTTTTCAAAAATGTAGCCGACTGCCATGTTATCTGAAAGAGGTAAAGCCGGACTAATTTATATTCTGTATGGATCAAAATTCATTACATCTCTTCAAAGCATTCCTCTCTCATTTCAGTGTTTACCACGGAAGGCAAATGACTGCATCAACAATCACATTTAGTTTTGAGAGCAGTGGAGAAAGAAACAGCAATCAGTCTTGGTAGCAGATCCACAGAGCTGATAGCTGCCTCTCTCATTGTTTTTCAAGATGCAAATGCGAGGAACCGTGATAAAAACAGGACAGTCCATTTTAAAAATTCAATCACGATCTTTGGGCTCCACAGAGGCCCTTTGGGAGCTGTAGATTATTATTAAGAGGCCACTGAGAAGTGAGAGATTACTTTGTAATTTGTGGCATTCCATCCATTTGGGAGGGCCTGGCGTAATTGGCAATTTTGAAAAACATAATTGACAATTCAATTACATGGCCTACAATGCAGGCAATGTTAATTTTGCCATCTCTTTTCAACACAGAGCAAAAGTTGCTGCATCTCATCTCCTCTTTTTCTCAGTACATCAATTAAAGGCTTCATTTTGTGTGTGTGTGTATGTGTGTGTGATCAGGTGGATTGTCCACATGTTTTTTGATGGTGTTGTGAACTCCATTAGGAAGTTTTACTGACCCAGCTGCTCTGGTTTTAATTTCACTCTGTTTTTCACAACATACACATCCATCTCGAGTCCAAGTTTAATGTGACTTCAAAAACTGGTTCATGAGCTAAGTTGTGGTTAACAAAGAATGCCACCACAAGTTTAAAACCATGGTTTGTCATTGATTGGTTTGCCTTATCACAATCAGTTCCTCATCTCAGCATGTGAAAGGCCAACCTGATTTATGTACAGAGAAATGGGACTGGAATAGACTCAAAATTGAGGTCCTTCTACTTGTATCTATTCAGCTCTTGGATCTCCATCTCTTTATGATTCCTCAGACCAGAATTAGTGTATATATTTCATGTTTATGAAGCATTTTGAAACATGTACATGACAGTCAATGCAAAATGGATAAAAGCTAAAATAATGGTTAATCAGCAGTCCTATAATCAGCCTTGGTTACATATTTCAAGATCACGTGAAGTGTTAGTACCACTTTAAAATGCCTTGGTAAAACCACATATCCAGTCTTTTATTTAAAAAAAAAAAATGTTGAGACTCTAGAAAGAGTGTAGAAAAGAGCAACGAAGATAATTAGGGGACTAGAGGCTAAAACATATGTAGAACAGAAATTGGGTATATCTAGTTGAATAAAAACAAGGACTAGGGGTGATATGATAGCAGCATTCCAATATCTAAGGGGTTACCACAAAGAAGAGAGGTTCAACACATTTTACAAAGAGCACATTCTACAAAGGCTGGAGAAGAAGAAATGGAAGGAAACTAATCAAGGAGAGAAGCAGCCTAGAAATAAGGAGAAATTTTCTGACAGTGAGAACAATTAATCAGTGAAACAATTTGCCTCCAGAAGTTGTGGATACCCCAAGAAGAGATTGGACAATCATTAATCTGAAATGGTATAGGGTCAATCAGGAAATATGACTTCAGCAACAGAGTGGTCAATGTCTGGAATACTCTACCTGACTCTGTGGTTTCTTCCCCAAATCCCAAAAACTTTAACCTTAGACTGTCTACTATTGACTTCACTCCTTTCTTAAGAGGTCTGTAGGGGGCGTGCATAAGCGCACCAACGTGCTTACTGTCCCTGTCCTATTGTTTCTTTTACTTTTTTTATTTTTCTTATATGTATCCATGTATTCATAACAATGTTTTTACTTATACCTATTATCTTGTAAGCAATTGACAAAAATAAATAAATAAAAATAAATTAATTAATTTGAAATGGTTTAGAAGACCTTTCCAAGTCTGTTATTAAAGCTCTTGCTTCTTAGACTTCCCTATACTTTACTATTTCCAGTGGGGCTAAATCTCACTCCTATTCAATTACTTTACTCCTAATTAATCAATGGGGCAACTTGCCTTCAGAAATCATAGGTGCTCCAACACTAGAGATGTTTAGAGATTTAAGAAGAGGTTGGACAACCATTTGTCTGAAATGGTATAAGGTTTCCTGCTTGAGTAGGGGGTTGGACTAGAAGACCTCCAAGGTCCCTTTCAACTCTGCTATTTTGTTCTTTGAGTCATTTTCTCAAATTAAAAATGACAGCCATTCCAGATTTGGATGCCATGATAGAATGAAGAATGAACAGCCATTGTGTGGCAAAGAGCAAAACTAGAGACAAAATGGCAATACATGCCAGCTATTAACAATTTAGGTAACTTTTGGACATTTTAAGAACTACCATCAACCATTAGGGATTTTGTAAAAGTGCACACATGTTAAAGAGTTGGATGTATAAGGCTGGAGCCATCCCAGGCCAGGTTTTCATGTAAAATTAAGACAGAATACATTTTGTGTAATTTAAGCTTTGTACAATGAGTGAATGTAGCAAATTGAGGCTTATCCCAGTAAATTGTGGCACAGGGCAAAATGAACACAGCCATAGATTTCTGCTTTGTTGGGCTCAATTATTTTCTGTAATAGCTATTCAGTAAACACAACAGCTATTTTTCTGGCTGTGAAAGAAACTGACAGATTAGTAATGGTTGTTATCAGAAAGAACTAGAAAAATGTTTTAGCCTACATTTTCTTTTGCATGGTGGGGACTATAGTGTCAGCCTTTATTTATAGTCATTAGGCTAGTTTGCATAAGATCAAAGTTTGGTGCCATTAAATTAAAAACAATATCGCCGATTCATAAGCTACCATTGGCAAAGGATCAAGGCTATAATGCTAAAAGTACAATTAAAACATGTTTACCATTTGACCATGTATGCCGATGGCAACTGAACAGAGTTTAGTAACGTTCATTATCTTAGAAAAGCACACAGCAGAGAGATTGCATAATAATCTTTAGTCTAACCATTAATTTGCTTGGAAGAAGTATTAATAGGTCTGAGTGGTTGTCTGCATAAAAGCAGCAGTGCAGGAATTCATGCAGAGTTGCATCTGTTTTCCTGATTGATCTTGGACTAATCTGTTCTAAAATCTTGCCATTCTTCCTTTCCAAAGTCACTTCTCATGATTCAACTGGGGAAGAGAAAACTTTTTGATGGCAGACACTAGCAATATGAAATAGTTAGCAGGTGTAAGAAACTCCTGTTTGTGTCTTCTCATAAAAATAATAAAAGTTATTCTCAAGGCATCTCTATGTATCTCTACACACACAAGAATACAGACACTAACTGGCTTCAACATTAATATTCTTAAGTCCAAAGTCAATCAAAGATGAACTGGAAAACCTGTGCTTCTCCACTCAGTCTCATACATGTGTGTGTTTCAGAGTTTATTAATGTTTCCCAACAGTTCCCTTCACCCAGCCTTAGAACTGTCCCAAGCAGAGCCAGCCACAAGAAGGCCAAGATTATTCCACAAGGCAATGGCCAATAGTCCATAAAACAATAGAAAGTTGCTCCAACAAGTAAGTCCACCAAACACACTTAAAGCCACCAGGCAAAACTGAAAGTACATCCACAAGAGCTCACTTGGCAAGAGAAGTTCAGAGTCTCCAAGCCACAAAGTCAAGCAGGAAGCACAAACACACAGCCATAAACCAAACACATTCCCAACAATGCCTCCCTCTGCCTGCTGTGATAAATAATTTCCCAGTGCAGCCCATCAAGACAGGCAGGGACTTCTCTCAAGCAATTTGGCAGATCTCCTTTGCTCTTGTCTTTTCTCTGTCCTGAGTGCTCTTGGATTCAACACAAGAGGCACCTACTCCTTTTCTTCTCTGACTTGCAAACTGTCTCCAGCCGAAACACTCTGTAAATTTCTTTTAGCTGGAAGTTTAGAGTCACCAATTAACCCAGTTCCTGACATTCCAGGAATAAGCTGGTCTCCGAGGAAGAGTCAGAGGAGTTGACCAAGGCAGACATCACAGAATTACTAATGTCCAATTTTATTCATTTATAAAACATTTATTTATTAAGCATACATAGACACCTGTCTTTGACACAATAATCCCCAATGGCTCTTAAAACTAATCAAACAACAATAATATAAACAGATCATCCTTAAAAAAAGGATCACTTCCCATCATAGTACCACAACATACATTTACTCTACATAGCATGGCTTGCTGAAGAATTTTGGGACTTGAAGTCCACAAGTCTTAAAGTTGCTAAATTTGGAGACCGCTGACCTAGAAACTCACTCAAATGTCAATTGCAGATCCGCAAATGCCAGGCAAATCTGCCTGGGTAATGGGCGACTCCTACTTCTGCAGCCAGAGTATTACCCTACTCTTATCAGTCCAATCCAATTTCCAAAATAGATGCTATGTATACCATTTGCTGTTCACATTCAGAAAGCCAATTATAATTTATTGGAACAGCTCTGTCCCCTTTTTAAAACAGAGACAGAGAATTTTTTATTTTATTTATGAAATGTATATTCCGCTTATTTTACTATCAATGATTCTGTGTAGACCTGTTTTGGTCTTCCTCACCAAGACAAAAGTAGTTTATGTTAGGCTCTGATGCCATCTTGGTCAAAGCATGGCTTGTTTTGAGTTTATAGAACTATAAAATGGTCGTATGAAATTAGTATGTGCAGAATACATGCTCAGTTTCCAGCAAAAAAATGCTGGACAAACTCCAAGCTAAAGAACTAGGACAAGGTCATTTCCATCTAACATGGAAAAATCCTGCACAGATCTAGGTAAGCAATCAGGATTTTAAGAACCTGAAGACAGATCAGTGATGGGTATACATGCAATCAAACTGATCATTCTTTGGCTGATTGCTTATGTTGAAAAATGAGTCTATTTGAGATCTCAGATAATTGTTAATAATGGTGTCCTACTCCAAATAAGGGATGTGGTGGCTCAGTGGCTAAGATACTGAGCTTGTCAATCAGAAAGGTCAGCAGTTCAGCGGTTCGAATCCCTAGCACCATGTAAATGGAGTGAGCTCCCGTTACTTGTCCCAGTTTCTGCCAACCTAGCAGTTCAAAAGCATGTAAAAATGCAAATAGAAAAATAGGGACCACTTTGGTGGGAAGGTAACAGCATTCTGTCCACCTTTGGTGTTGAGTCATGCCAGCCACATGACCATGGAGAGGTCTTTGGACAGCGCTGGCTCTTCGGCTTTGAAGCAGAGATGAGCACCACTCCCTAGAGTCAGGAACGACTAGCACATATGTGTGAGGGGAACCTTTACCTTACTCCAAATAAATGGCAGCTATCATGGGTAAAACAGAGAGGAAGCACAAGTAGATGAGCTAAGTCTACCTTATCGTAAGGCTACATTAACAGAATCTGGCAAGTCTGAAGTTAAAACTTCCTGCCACCACTTTTAATTTCTTGGTCTACTTGGTGGGGGTCTTTCCCAGGGTGTTTCTCTGACCATTAAGCCACTGGAAACTCCTTGCTCTCTTCTCCAATTGTTTCCTAGGCAACACCACTTTCTCTCATCTCCCAAAGTCATCTACACATTTCATTACAATCCTTCCATATTTTCCCCCTCATCTACCGGTACTACTCCATGTAGAATTAGAAAAGCTGTTTTATTAGAAAGTTGAGCCAATTTCTATCCCACAGAAAAATAAAGATTCGTGCTTTGGAATTCTGAAATTATGTACCAGAAGAGTGGAATGGGCGTTGGTTCTTACCTGATATGCCTCTTCTCGTGGAACTGCGTAGAGCATCCAGAGAGTGGGAGGTGCTTCAGTCTTCACTTCTCACAGGCTGAGCTGAAATTGAGGAACGGCCTCCTCCTCCACGTGACTCCTCCATGCGTTCCCCCCAGTTTTATCGAAGACGAGAGGACAAAAACAACCCTCTACTCTTATGTATTAAACAACATGAACTACAACATTAGAAATCATTGGCTGAAACAGGTTTTCCCCCTTTACAGACGGATCAACAGGGTGGGGCTGGATGCTCTACGCAGTTCCATGAGAAGAGGCGTATCAGGTAAGAAGCAACGCCCATTCTCCGTAGAACTGCTGCGAGCATCCAGAGAGTGGGACATACCAAAGCCAGTGTGTCCTACGGATAGGAGTCCGTCTGGATTGGAACTTCCCCAGGATCTCTAACCACTTGCTGCAAAACTCGCCTGCCAAAAGATGCTTCAGCTGAGGCGTAAACATCAATCTTATAATGTCTTATAAAGGGAGATGGGGAAGTCCAGGTGGCCGTCCGGCAAATATCAAGAATAGACGCCTGAGTAGCCCAGGCTGCCGAGGTAGCTGCACTTCTGGTGGAGTGAGCGGTAACCCCACTGGGAACTAGAATATCTTGAACTAAATAGGCTTTGGATATGGTAGCCCTAATCCATCTGCCTACCGTGGACGGAGAAACCTTACAGCCTAGTGTCTTTGGCTGAAAGGACAAAAAGAGAGACTCTGTCTTCCTGATGGACTGCGTACGAGAAATGTAAATACGCAAAGCCCTTCGAACATCAAGGGTGTGCCACTGCCTCTCTTGCTCACGCAGAGGCTTCGGACAAAAATTAGGCAGGACCAACTCCTGCGCCCTGTGGAACGGTGAATTAATCTTCGGCATAAATGCTGGGTCTGGTCTCAGAACCACCCGATCTGAATGAAAAATGCACAGATCTTTTCTCACGGATAGAGCTGCAATTTCAGATATCCTTCTAGCCGAAGTAATAGCCACCAGAAAAACTGTTTTAAATGTAAGAAATTGAAGTGACGCCTCCCTGAAAGGCTCAAAGGGAGATCTAGTCAAGGCCAGGAGAACTTTATTAAGGTCCCATGTCGGGTACCTATGCACTACTGACGGGTGCAAATTAGAAGCCCCTTTAAGAAAGAAACCACCGTTGACTTCCGGTTTTGCGTGGTTTCGGGGCAGCAGGAATAAGCGACAGCTCGCGATTCCTGCTGTGCTAGCCGTCGAGGTACCCCCGATCCAGATGGGTCAGGGGGATATGGCTGCCCTGTAGGGACAGCTGAAGAGAGAGGGGAGTTGGACAGGGGGTTGGGGGTGTCGCAGACCCCCTCCCCCTCCGGAAAAACCCCTTTTTCCCAAGGCGGTGGAGCGGCGGTCAGCAATGGCCGCCACGAAGAAGCCAGCAACTGGGTAAGATTGCACTGGAGGAAGTAAGAAGAGTGAAAGTGCTGTCTGAGCCGGGTCAAGTAACATCTTTCAAATTGGTTGGAACTGAGCTGTCTGAATTGCTGGAGGATACATTGTATCCCTAAGAAGATCGAAAGCGGCGGAGAAGCTGTTAAAGGGAACTTTTTTTTTTTCTTCACTCTCCCACCCCATGGAAACAGCAGATATATTTGGTTATATTGGACAATGAAAGTGAATTGTTTTGAGAGTTGAAGCTAAGGGACAAAAGGGTTTTTGGACATTGAAAAACTTAAGAAATTGGAAAACCCTTGTTGGAGGTATGGATTTCTGATTATTTAAAATTGATATTGCAAGTGGGAAGGGAGAGGAAAAAAAATTGGAGCAGAAGCTGAAAAAGGAGGAGATTGCCTAGAATCCCAAAGAAAGGTATATGGTAATTGGACCTCTTTGATTAAACATTAACCCCAGAAAGAGAAAGAGAAGAAGGAAGAAAAGTATTAATTTTTGGAATTTTTTTTTTTTGAATTATTCTTGATTAAAAATATTTGTGGTTGTTTTGGGAAAAGTTTCTTTTTTCATGATGGCATCGCTTGTGGATGAACTAAAGACTGTATATCAAAAATATAAAAAAGAAGATACTTTGGGCAGTTTGTTTCAATTCTTAGAAATGGCGTTAAGTACTTATGAAAAGCTGACTACGCAGCAGAAGGACTGGGACAAAGAAGAAGAAGAAGCCATCTTTGATGAACAATGGGTTCTTTCCGGGGAGGAGGAGAAAAAGGATAAGAAAAAGGGGATTTTAAGAATTATAAAAACAACCAAAGAAGAGAAAAATGAGCGGAAAGGTGGAGGCAAGGTTAGAAAGCAAAGGAAAGGGAGTAAGAAAAGGGAGGAGGAAAGACAAAGGGGTAAAAAGGGCAAGGAGAAGAATAAGCAAGAGAGAAAGGGGGGGAGGAGAAGCCTCAATGAGGGGAAGCAAGATCTAAAGAAAAAAAGTTTATTCAGAGACAATGGGTGAATTTAATTTAGGATAAAAGAGGGATTCTGGAGGGTACATAAGATTGTGATTTTTATATGTGTATTTAGAGTATAAAAGTTATTGTGTAATTTTAGAATCTTTTAAACAGAACCCCAAGAAAAATTGTTATATGAAGTACTTTTAAGTTAGGGTAATGAGTTAAAGGTGTCACTCCAGTTAGTGTATAGGAGAAGTATAGTAAAAGAAAAAAGATGAATGGATAGTTGGAAATAGAACAGACAAAGAATGTTATTGAAAATGGAAATAAGATATGGAAGGATATATAAAGGTTTTGTTATTTTTTTTTTGTATATTGATAAAAGGCAATAACATTTTAATCAATAAGAAATAATTTGGATGAAAAGGAGAAGCTGGAATAAGAAATGAAGTTAAATAGATAAAGTAAATATTGATATTATAATTTGGAATCATTATGTTCTATTGGTTTGTTCTTTAATTATTATTATTTTTTTAGGAAAGAATTTATAAGCTGTTATGCCTTGATTGTTTATGCACTGTTTTTGTAAAATTGATAAAATTGGTTTATATATATAAAAAAGAAAATGATAATAAGATATGGAAGGACATATAAAGTGAATATGATGTTTGAATTTGTGTCTGTGTGAAGAGTTTCAACCCGGGATCAGGCAGCCTTCAGAAAAGATGTTTTAATTTTGTTTATGTTTTATGTTTTGTTGGTTTATGAAAGGCAATAAAATTTTAATAAGCAAGAAATATAATTTGGATAAAAGAAGAAGTTTGGATAAGATATGAAGTTAAATAGATAATGTAAATATTGATATTACAATTTGGAGTTATTTTATATGTTCTATTGGCTTTCTTCTTTAATTATTATTATTATTTTTTTAGAAAAGATTTTTCAAGTTGTTATGCCTGGATTGTGTATTGTTTTTTTTTTTGTAAAATTAATAAAATTTGTTTTTTTAAAAAAAGAAAGAAACCACCGTTGAGAGCGCCGCTACCTGCCTCCTTAAGGTGTTAGGTGATAAACCTCCATCTAGGCCATCTTGTAAAAAGGCCAGGATCTGAGCAACTGAAGGAGAGCGTGGGTCGATGAATGATTTGTGGCACCAGTCACAGAAACTTTTCCAGGTAGCCTCATAAATACGAGTAGTAGAAGGCCTTCTAGCCGCCAAAATGGTGTTAATGACCTGGGCTGATAAGCCTTCCTCAATCATCCTTTCCCGCTCAACCTCCAAACAGCCAATTGTAGCCACTGTGGCTCTGGATGGAGCAGCGGGCCTTGGGACAGCGAAATCTGATCCAACGGAATCCTCCATGGCGGAGATACTGACAGATTGTGGAGGTCCGCAAACCACGGCCTCCTGGGCCAATAAGGTGCCACCATGAGGATCTCTGCTTTCTCGGCTATCAATTTTTGAATCACCCTGGGAATTAATGGAAGCGGAGGGAAGGCGTATAGTAGCCCGGGAGGCCACGGGCAACACAAGGCATCATGATTCTCTGCTCCGTTGGAGGGATAATGGGAGAAGAACGTTGGTGTTTATGCGTTGAGCGGAGACACAAAAAGGTCTACTAGGGGCTGACCGAACCTGGCTGCTGCTTCTCTGAACAGATGTGGGTGCAGGCGCCACTCTGCCTGATCCAGTGTTGCCCTGCTGAGCCAGTCTGCTTGGACGTTGGAGGCCCCGGAGATGTGCTCCGCTCTGATGGATAAGATGTGCTCCGCTCTGATGCCCATTGACACAGTCGCTCGGCCTCTCTCATGAGAAGGAGGGAATGGGTGCCCCCTTGCCGATTGATGTGGACCTTGGTTGTAGTATTGTCCGTTAGGACCAGGACATGGCGCCCCCTTACCCGATGAAGGAATGCTTGCAGAGCCAGGTACACTGCACGAAGCTCCAACCAGTTGATGCTCCGACTTCGCTCCGAATGGGTCCAAACTCCCTGTGCTGAGAGAGATTGTAGATGGGCCCCCCATCCGGAAAGACTTGCGTCTGTCGTGAGAGCAACCCTTTGAGCTTTCTGGAATAGCTGACCTCTGTTGACAGATGGTCGCGTCCACCACAGGAGGGAGGCGAGAACTTTCGGTGGGACCTTCACTATAAACCTTGACGTGCTCCTTCCTGAACGCTGATACGGCAGGAGGAACCATTGCAAAGATCTGGAATGCAAGCGAGCCCATGGAATAATGGAAATACAGGAAACTAGCTTCCCTAGCAGTTTGGATAAATTGAGTAACGATGCTTTCCCGGTCCGCTGGATATCCCTGATAGTGGTGCGGATACTAATAAGTCTCTCCTGAGAGAGAAAGACCCTTCCTTCAACAGAGTCAATCACATCCCCTAGATGGGATATACTAGTGGAGGGGGTAAGCTGACTCTTCTCCCAGTTCACTAAGAACCCGTGGGACTGAAGTACCGAGAGGGTAGCGCTAGTATCACTCTTGGCTTGATGTTGGGAAGGGGATACAACCAGAATATCGTCAAGGTAACAGTGGATCCGGATGGGAATTTGTCTAAGGTGAGCTGCAATAGCCGCCAACACCTTAGTGAAAGATCTCGGAGCTGAGGCTAGACCAAAGGGGAGGGCTACATACTGGAAATGCTGATTATTATAACAAAATCTGAGATATTTTGAATACGAGGAATGAATGGGAATATGGAGATAAGCCTCGGAAAGGTCAATTGACGTAAGCCAGTCTCCTTCTCTGATGCCCTGTAAAATTGACTGCAGAGTCTGCATTTTGAATTTATGGCGTACAATAAAATGATTTAACCTCTTAAGATCTAAAATGGGTCTCCATCCCCCGGAATGTTTAGGCACCAAGAATAAAAGTGAATAGAAACCCCTTCCCTGTTGGGAGGGGGGTACAGGTTGAATAGCCCTAATATCAGAGAGATGTTTGATGGCAGAAGTTATAAGAGCCCATTTAGTAGGATTCCTAGAAATGGGTGAAACCCTGAAATGTTCGGGGGGAGGAGAGAGAAACTTCAGGGTCAAGCCAAAGCGCACTGAATTTGTAACCCAAGTATCAGAGGTGGATTCCTCCTGCTTGTCGGCAAAATGCCTGAGGCGGCTGCCCATGGTAAGAAAACCTGCAATGCTACCTGGGCCGGCGGGCCGCTCTACTCCCGGAACCCCTGAAGGGCCTTCTGTAGCTGCCCCCTCTCTTGCCTCTGTCTCCTGAGTTGCCCCGGTCCTGGTAGGACAGCCGGAATGAGGGAGAGCCCTGAAATCTAGGAGAGAATGATGACTGGAAGGAGGGACGAAAGGAGCCCCTCTGAAAGGACTGGGAACTCTTGGCTTCCTGCCTACGAAAAAGTGAAGGCAGAAACTTTTTCTTATTTTGGGTCTCCAGGAGTAATGGCTCCAGAGCGGGCCCGAATAATTTCTCTTTTATTTTTAATATCAGCCTGCCAGTGTCAAAGCCAAAGCAATCGTCTGGCAGAAACATGGGAAGAAATAGCTTGGGATGAGGACTTAACCGAATGAAAGGTAGCGTCAGCTGCAAATTCCGCCGCTGCCGTGATCTTTGCAATATCTTGATGGGCTCTGGTATCAGCTGGGGAAATGTGTTGCTTCAGCTGTCTGAGCCACCTGATGGAGGATCGGGTGAAAAAGGAAGTGGCCGTGGTCGACCGGATAGCCCAGGCATCAGCGGTGTGAGCCTGCCGGAGCGCCATCTCCGCTCGCTTATCCTCCGGCTTCAGTGCCTCTAGTGCATCGGTAGGATTGGAAGAGGAAGCAAGCCTTATAATCGGATCATCTACTTCCGGGGTGTCTAACATAGCTGAGAAATCCGAATCCAGGGTAAACAACCTCTTGTCCTGACTAGAAGGGGCCGGAGAAGGACCCACCAAGGCCAACTGCTTTGCTACCAGATCTGAGAAGATTGGGGGGGCCGGAATAATGTCTGCTGCCACTGTCGGCTCTCTGAACATAAGGTCATCAGGATCTTCTGGACTCGATGGAGGGGGTTCAGAAGGAGGCTGAGAGGCCAGACCTGAAATGTTCTTTGCCTTAAATAGCAAGGACTTAAATAAATGGGGTTTAAAAAGACCCACAACAGCAGGTTGTTCAGGAGAAAGACCCTCATCTTCCGACATTTCTCCCTCCATTAGGTCCCCCTCCAGAAAGGGTTCCGAATACTGTAAGGAACCTCTGTCAGAACCTTTGTACTCTCCAAACGGTTCAAGGACCACTCCCTCTTCTTCTTGGGTATCCTCCCCCTCTGGGAATGGAACATCCATGTGAGGAGGTACCTGACCATGCTGTGACGCTGGTGCAGAAGGAGATCTCCCGGATAAAGACTCAGCCTCGGGAGTCCTCCCTCGGGAATCCGGTCTAGCGAGTTGCTACATTCCTTCAGCTATACCTTGACGGATGGCAGACTGCATCCATTCCCTGATGTTCTCAGGTACAATAATTGGAGCAGGATCCTCGGAGCGTAGGCCTGCAGTGGTTGGCGTAAATGTCGCCTCTGGTACACGGGAGGGCTGGCGGCCTCGGGTGGAAGTACTGCCCCTAGAGGAAGATGGTTGGCTCGGCGGGGGGGGGGTAGAAGGAAAGGCAGATGTTATAGAGTGAGACTCTTTAGCCCGCTTGCTAAATTCCCTTTCTAGGGCCTTATGACGTCGTAAGGCATCTCTTTGAGAAGCACTGGAAGAATCCTTGTCCCTTCTGCGAAGGTAGTGCGTCTTAGACTTGGCCTTCAGAGAAGAGCCAGTAGGATTAGCCTCTGCCATGGTATTGAAAGAAAATGGCGGTTGGCACGCCTAGGAGTTCGGCCTACAAACGTAAACCGGTTTTCCTAAAATTGGGTCACGTCCCCCTTTTTGAAAAAAATTTTATTCTAGAACTAGCTATTATCTATTCAAAAAAATCTCCTTCCTCTTTTTTTTTTTTGAACCTGATGCAATAAAAAAAAAAAACAGAAAAAAATTCTAGCAGCTAAATTAAAAACCTGAATATATACACTGGCAATTAAATACAAAAAAAGGGGTCAGGTTCAAGTAAGGAAAACCAAATATCCCCAAAAAGGTACAGCAAAATAATAATAATAATAACTTAATTCCAAATAGACCAAATGAACGCTGAGGCCAAACAAGACAAGAAAAAAGAGGCCTCTATAGGCAGCCCCCCAACAACATGGAGAGTACGTGCCTGCGTTCTGAACTAGCTGCGGGCCAAGGAAGAAAGCCAACAATATTAACTCTAAGAGAGACAGCAGGGCACGGGACCACAGTGCTCTCTCAGTAAAAACAAAGGCTCCACGCGGCCTGAAGGTCCCACTAAGGGCCTACAAAAAAACCTCGCAGCTCACTCTCAAACCAAAAAGAAGAAGGCCTTACTTGTTCAGAAAACAAAATGGCGCCGGCCATGAGGCGTGCCCAAAATGGCCGCCCGGCTCAGAGCGCACAGCTCAGAAGCGCACCAGCCCACCGCAACTTCAAACGAGCGAAGGAAAGAGCTGGGAGAGGAAGCGCTGCCTCCTCTGAGGCATTCTAGGGGGGAAGACGCAATTGCGCTTTTAAAATACAGCGCAGGGCCAAGCGGCTGAGCCCAGCACACTTGGAATGGCAGAGGATAGATTAGAAGGGATGGGGGGGACAAAGGGCTCCAACCCCTTACTTCCCTCCTGGGAGCAAAATCGCTCCACCAACTAAATTTGGGATCGCACTAGCCTTGCAGGGAGAGGAAAAAATGAATCAAACCTGATCCAACTCTCAACGATCACCTGAAACAGCCAAGGAACGAGAAAAAAGCTGCCTGCTTCTCAAAGGTTGAGCTAAAACTGGGGGGAATGCATGGAGGAGTCACGTGGAGGAGGAGGGCGTTCCTCAATTTCAGCTCAGCCTGTGAGAAGTGAAGACTGAAGCACCTCCCACTCTCTGGATGCTCGCAGCAGTTCTACGGAGAATATCCCTGCCTAAATTCTACTATATAAGTAATGCAAAGTTGCTTTGGAGTCAGGCAGTGCCGAAATTAAATTAAATCATTTTCAATCTTATCCTAGATCTTATTTGCTTAATACAGCAATCACTGTTGAGAGAGGTAACTATTGATGACTAAATAAACATGATGAACTAGGAATACAATAATTGCTATGGCAGCGGGCTGCAAAAGATAACCACAACAGCTAAAACCTGACATTCATCTGAGCAAGGATGGAGAAATTTCCTTGCCCAGAGTCACATTTCAAACTGGATACAACTTTAAATCTCCCACAGGATGGTGACCAGTTCAGCCAGTTCACACCACTTCGGGAGAACCGGTTGTTAATTTTCTGAGCAGTTTGGTGAACTGGTTTTTGGAAGAAATCATTAGGGCAGAGAACTAGTTGTTAAATTATTGGAACCCCACCACTGATGGTGACACCATATTTACAACTTAAACCAAGAAAGAAGTGGTCGCTACTTTTAGAGTACCAGATTAATGATGTCACCTAGGACTTTATTTCTTAATTTTGTTAAAAAAATGACTAAAAGGTAAAGTTTAAGTCCCTACTACAGGAACAAAAACCCTCCTGTTCTACTCGCTGGTGATCAACACCTTTGGGACATTTGCAAGTTCTCTAGGAAAAATGTTGAAACACCACCCTATATAGATAGGACTGATTATGTGATTTTTAACAATTGGTGTGGAGATGGGCTCATGTCAGCTATCTTTTGAAGAGAGCCCATTTCTATCTAGTCACCCCTGATAATTTGCTTGTGTGTCTTCTCCCCAAATTTCTCCTTTGATGTGAAAACTTTTCTATCTTGGTCAACACATTTTTTGTTGCTCAGATGCCTGAATAATGGCTGGACTAGGGGCACGGTTCAAATATCTATAAGCCGTGCTGTCTCAGTGGTTAGAGTGTAGTACTGCAGGCAACCTCTGCTGGCTCTTGGCTGCTGGCTGCCTGCAATTTGGCAGTTTGAATTTCACCAGGCTCAAGGTTGGCTCAGCCTTCTATCCTTCCGAATTGGGTAAAATGAGGACCCAGATTGTTGGGAGCAATAGGCTGACTCTGTAAACCACTTAGAGAGAGCTATAAAGCACTGTGAAGCGGTATATAAGTCTAAGTGCTGTTGCTATCTAAAGGGCTGCACAAAGAAGAGCTGGTCAACCTATTCTCCAAAGCAGTGGTCACCAACTGGTGGGCCAGGGACTACTGGTGGTCTGTGAGAAAATTGGTCCCATATTCCAGAGCTGCCGTAGTCACAAGACTGGCCCTTTGGTTATCCTGGAGCAGCTTCTCCAGTCCACGGCAGGCCGGTGCACCCAGGTGGAGGAGCAGCTGCTCTGGGATGACCAAAGGGCCAGTCTTGTGACTCCTGCAGCTCTGGAATATGGGACTGACTTTCCCACCAACCTCAGCAAGCCACCCCGGGGCGGATTTCCCTCCCCTGCCATTGGTCTTACCTTCCAGTTTCAGGTCGTGTGGCTCTACTCAAGATTAGGTTTGTGCTCAGCCAAAGGATGGGGGCCAGCAGGTGGACGGGCCATGAAGGTGGCACAGCCTTGTGTTCCCACACAGCCTGGATTAATTGCTTTGGGGAGGGACATTTTTCTGCAGACCACCAAAATTTTCTCACAGACCACCAGTGGTGCCTGGCCCACCAGTTGGCGACCACTGGACTAGAAGACCTCCAAGGTCTCTTCCAACTCTGTTATTCTCTTTAGAGGAACTGAAAGAAAAGACTGTACTGAAGTTCTAGCTTCTTCCCGATGAAAATTCACATCTCCTGCCATAATTGTTTGAGGAATAGTCAACTCAAAACTTACTTTGTGCGTGTGCTGAAGCTCATCCAATCTGTTAGAATTTCACTTTTCCCCTCTATAAGTTGCTAAAGGAATCCATTAAGCCCCTTGTAAACAGGCATCCTGTCTATTTGACTTGTACTGAGACATAACCCAAGAGGTCTCTTCCTGTAGGCAGTTTCTTTTATCACTCTCCAAGGTTTCTGGCTCCATGCTGTTATCTCCTTTATAATTAGCTGCACTCGCCTCTACAGGTCATTTAGTACTCGCTGCAATTGGTGTTTGCATCATGGAACAGGTGTCTCAGAAATATCTGAGAAATGACTAGAACATTTCTCATCTTTAAGAAGCATCTGTGGGATTGCTGCATGTTTACGCCACTTTTTTCAAGTCAAAACAATAAATTCGATAGCATAATGGCTGATGTCAAGAGAATAAAATTGCTTTCCAAGATAATCTCTTTGTCTATTCTTGTATGTTTAATATAAAACATTGTGGTGTGAAATCTGCAAGGATGGCCGATCTTATCAGAATGTTTTAGAAAAGGAGCATTTCTTGATTTACTACCAGCCTGGGAATTATTTTTAGAGGGAGTAAGGATAGGAAAGTAGGTATAATGGCCTTGGGAGACAAGTCAAGAGGAAGATCCATGGTTCAGACCACTGTCTCATCATCATCATCATCATCACCATCTTCTTTTAATGACCCCCCATAATCCCTTGTGGAATGGAGCCTGGGCAACTGAATGAAGCTGAGTGCTTACTGGCCTGATGCCCTTCCTGTCACCAATGTGGAGTTTTTTTTCAGCAGATATATCCCCAGTGTCACCAGAGAGAGAAATATCTGCCTCTACCTAGGATCGAACTCATAGCCTTCTGATTGTGAGGTGAGAGCTCCACCTATAGGCCACTGTACCACTAGTCCAGACCACTGTCTGATGAATGAAATTTTAGTTCACAGGTGGGGTGGGGTGTAGAAAAAGCAAAAGAGAAAGAGAGAGCAAAATTGAGTTGAAGGACATTAATCGGTTAATGGACCGATTCATCACTTTTTAAATGCATACTGCAATAAAATATTGTGGCATGGGGTATTCTACTTCTATACCCTCTAGGTTTTTCTCCTGGATTCATATTGAGACTCTCCCTAGTTTTCAAGACAGTAAATGGAAGGGAGAAAATGCTTTTAAGCTTGCAAAATTCTGCTACTGTAATTGTACAACAGCAATAGCACTTATATACCACTTCCCAGTGCTTTACAGCCCTCTCTAAATGGTTTATAGAGTCAGCCTTTTGCCTCCAACAATCTGGAACCTCATTTTACCGACCTTGGAAGGATGGAAGGATGAGTCAACCTTGAGCTGGTCAGAATCGAACTCCTGAGCAGAGTTAGACTACAATACTGCATTCAACCATTGAGCCACCGTTGCTCTTTATAAAGGTAGTGCATGTTGGAAAGTATCTGTCCCCCTCCCTTACATTTACTCTCTTGAAAACTTGGGAGGGTCCCTTCTTAGATGTTTTCTTCAGTGCCAGTCCTTGACTTATTTATTTTTGTTATCTGAATTCATCCTAGTGTTTATTCCATAAATTTATTTAAATGCGCCAGGGCTTAATGCAACAAATGCACCAGCCTGATGCCTTTTAAATATATATTGGATTTCATGCTTTTCATATCTTTCATGCTTCTCTCGCTAGTGGGAGGAGCTGATATTGATATCGACACAAATAATCAAACACACTAGATTGATTGAGAAGATGAGGGATGCTCATTAGATACAGAGCAGGCCAGCAATCTGCTGATTGCCATCTTTTCTGTGTGAATCAGTGCTGATAACCACAGGAGGTTTTTGTAATGGTCAGGAAAACAATAATTTAAAAAAATATTCAGTAAGGACTGTTAGGGATAACATTGTTTACCCTAATTGGTTTAGGTAAAATAATAAATATGTAATCATAGTTTGTAAGTTAAAGTGTCTGCAACTTTAAATATGGGAATGTAATTAGGGGAGTGGTTGTGAAAGCACTGTAAAAGAAGCAAGACTGCAGCTTGCTCTCTCTCTGGCTTTGATGATCCCTAATTACTGCATGAATCAAGACTGCATTGCTCGAACGGGAGAGAGACAAAGGACTGATTTGTAAGTGAACTGACATAGGATATTCTGCACGGACTTTGCTAACTGAATATCCCTGAATGGACTGACTAAATGATACATGACTATTGGACTGTTATTTTGACTATGCTATGAAGTCATAATGGAATAAACTATATTTTTGATAGCACAAGTGTATCTGTTATTTTTACTGTATGTTAATAAACATACAAGCTTAGCTCACTCATTTATCTGTATGCCTATCTGACTAACGCTGCACATTCTGTTTAGCTTGTCTCCTTAACCCTGGTTGGGGAACCCAGGCTTAACAAGGACCAAGGAGAAAAACCTGGAGGATATAGAAGTAGAATACCCAGTGACTGTTGTGGCCGATCAGCGGCCAGCAGAGCTGGCAGCAGATTTGGACAGTGAGGAGGTTGTGGAGGAATATGGGCCAGTCCTGGAGTCTGGGGAAGGCTCTGATGAGTGCTCTGCATTGGAGACAGAGTTGGGGCCAAGGCCACCCATCAGTTATCAGCTACCTTCGGAGTTGGAGATCAGTGAGGCAGAAGAAGAGCTGGAGCTTGTTCCAAGTGTGTGCATGTGCAGAGCTGCCAGAAGAAGGGGACAAAGGTCAACTTGGAAGTAAAACCACTTGGAGGTGGATAGTGAATGGCCCCTGTCAGAGGGAATAAAAGAGGAATGAAAGGGATCTTTTGCGGGAGATAATTAGTTCACTTGGGTGAAGATCTATTCCTGCATTCTTGCCAAGTATTGTCTGCTACAGTGTGGCATCTGAAACATATTGGCCTGGCAGCTCTCCAAGCCTGATAAAGGTCTGTAATTGCAAAATATCTTGAAAGGCTGTTGGCCGGGACTTTGCTGGAGAGGAATTCATTGTAAACCAAATAAAAGGGTTTTTATTGGGACATGGAGTCAGCTTCGTGCTGTTGGGGCAGCCTTGAACTCTTGCCGGGTTTTACATCTTCCTAGCTTCCCATGTAAGAAAGTTATTTTGCATCGTTAGAGACAAGGTTATTCCTGACACTTTAAAATAATGCAGTTTGCATAGGCATGTGCAGGTGCATTGATTTTGCTTCCTAATGATGTATCTGCTCTAGTTAAAACATGCGTACAATCTCATCAGTATTCATTTTTTATTCGTAGGGTAGTCAGCAGAGCACCGAAAGATTATTGAGGAATTGTTTCATTTCCAAAGAAGTTCAGAATCAAATATTAGCCAGCTGGATTCTTCATTTTTTTTCCTCTTTTCTCCGTGCCTAAAATTCAGGGGAGAAAATGAAAAGGGGAAGGGAGAAGAGTGTGGTGGGGGGAGGTAATACATAGAGGAAAAATAATTTTCTTCTAAGATCTTTCAACTCAAGTTAACTTTGATTTCCAATCAGAAGCATGAAGACTGTTTCACTTTTGTAAGAAAAAAAAAAAAAACTTGAAAAAGTTTTAAGGATTCTTTCAGCCTGGAGGCAAGGAAATCAGGCTGGCAGGTTGTAGGTTTATAATTATAGGAAAGTCAGAAATGTAAAAAAAAAAAAGTTTTATCAGAAACTGCAGGGATTTAAGACTGCCAGTGGTACCAGCCTCCCCCAGTAGATTGCTTGGGACAAAATTTGTTTTTCTAACCCGTCCTCTGGCAGAGGCTATGGTGCCTATTTATTTTATTTTATTGATTTATTTATTTAATTGGAATGGCCACCCACTTCACCAAGTAACTCAATGCTGCTTAGAGGTGTCAGTTGTATGTATCTTCCTATAAAACGGAAGCAGAAAGACAGCACCCAATAAAGAGAACAAAAAGCAATTTTGTAAAAGATGCAGGTAGCAACATGATTCTTTTGACTTGCATTTGGGAACATATAGAATAGAATAAAATTCTTTATTGGCCAAGTGTGATTGGACTCATAAGGAATTTGTCTTGGTGCAAATGCCCTCAATGTACATAAAAGAAAAGATACATTCATCAAGAATCGTAAGGTTCAACAGTTAATAATAGTCATAGGGTACAATAAGCAATCAAATCATACTTGGAAACAGTCAATATAAAATCTGACTGCAATAGGGTGTATGTGTGCTTTTCAAGGGGTCTTCACCTTACAACAGTCCGTTTCAAAGCACCTGAAAACCAGACAAGGAATAATGGATGGAAACTGTTCAAAGAGAGATTCAACCTGGAAATAAGGAGAAATTTCCTGATAGTGAGAATAATTAACGAGTGGAACAGCTGGCCTTCAGAAGTTGTGGGAGCTTCGTCACTGGGCTGTGGAGGAATGTGTGAAGGAGCAGGCCAAGTCAGACTAGGGCCTTTCAGAATTGGAATGGCTTATAGGCAGGGAGGAATGGGGGCAGGATGACCAAGGGAGGGCACACAGTGAACATGAGGAGCAACAGAGCTCAAGCAATGAGCAAGAACCACCCCCTCCTGATCCCCAAGCATGGAGAGTGGAGAGAAGGCGAGAACAGCGCAGGCTGACCTAACAACTCAGGAGAAGAGCACCCTGCCCCTCTTCACAAGGCATATCTGGGGACTGAGCTTGAAGGAGATGCTATGGGGAGGGGCATTTGTCAGGAACAAACACTGAATTCATGGAGTTTTGTGTGCCTTGGCTGACATTTGGAGTTTCCTAGACTTCTTGCTTTATTTCTTGCTTCCTGATTAATTGCCTTGTTCCTTTGCTTCCTTTGGACTTGTTGACTTATTCCTGCTGCATTTCTTGCTTTGCAGCCATTGCGCTCACAGCATTTTGCTGGATTACTTGCAGCCAGAGGCTGCTGGAGGTGTGTGTGTGTGTGTGTGTGTATGTGTGTGTGTGATCACTTTCCTCTGGGACTTGCCATAACGTGGGAGCCTTTGGGGGAAAGTTGGAACAACAAAGGGGTGGTTTGAACTATCAGCTGACTATGTTGCCTCTGTGCCATGCCCCAGGTCATCACACCGGAACAAATGAAGGATGAATACTGAGGTACCATTGTAAGTGCAAAAACTTGAGGTGGATATTTTATTCGCCTTGAAAAATACACTGCAGTTAGTGAAATATGGTGAATGATTGAGTGTGCCTCTGAAAGGAGGAACAAGTTTTCCTTTATATCATAACATTTGGATATTATACAGCTCAGCCTCTTGAGGTTACAAACAACCCAAATGCCATAATTGGATGACAAAGCAAATGAAGCTTTACCCAGACACTAAATAGCAGCAAGTGTGGCTAATTTATTTTTTTAATAAGATTGTGTTCAGGTGCTGCTGTTATAGCCCAGGATCAGAATTGATTAAAAAGTTGGCCGTCATAGCCAAGAGGAAAATTGTATGGTAGCTGCCAACCTTTCTTCTTCCACACCGTTATAAATGATACAGGACTTTCGCCTGCCTTTATATCTGGCATTTTAAGTCATTTCCCCTGCCCCCACAATGTGGCACCCTTCGTATGTGCTTAGGCTACAATTCCATGGAAAGAAGGCTGTGAAAATATCTACAGACCCCTCACATCCTGAACATAAACTGTTTCAACTCCTACCCTCAAAACGATGCTGTAGGGCACTGCACACAGAACAACTAGAAACAAGGACAGTTTTTCCCCAAACCTCATCACTCTCCTAAATAAATAATTCTCTCAACACTGTCCAACTATTTACAAAGTCTGCGTTACTATGGCTATTTCAAGAAGAGATTGGACTGCAATCTGTCAGAAATAGTGTAGGGTCTCCTTTTTGGGCTGGGGGTTGGACTAGATGACCTACAAGGTCCCTTCCAACTTTGATTATCTGTTATCTGAAAACAGTACCATCAGTTTTCAACAATCATGACTATAGAGAGCTCAGAGAAACACTGACAGATGGTTAAAGGCTACATGCAGATCCTATGGCTTGAAATTCCTACTTCTATTGTAGTATAATGTAGGAAGAAAAATCTGGTCCCGTTCCAAGCCAGGACAAAGATGTTGGAAATAAAAATGGAGGCTGAGGAATAAGGCTGCAATGAAAGGAGGTTTATTTGGATTACAGAAACTTCATTGGCAGAACCAGGTTTCTGGGGGTGGCGGACCCCTTGGCTTAGGAATGGGTGGATTTTTATAGAGTTCTGAGATGCTGCAGGGGGTTGTGCAATGTAGTGAGCCTTGTACTTTTTGCTATTCAAATGATGGGTTAATGCTACCATTTCCCCCTGAAAAAACTGGGTCTTATATTAATTTTTACTTTTAAAAAAACCCCTCATTAGGGCTTATTTTCCAGTTAGGACTTATTTTCGGGGAAATACAGTACTAAAATGCATTGGTTTGATTGATGATCATAACTGGGGTTTATTTTCAGGGTAGGGCTTATATTACATGCAACGTGAAAAATCATGCTAGGTCTTATTTTCAGGTTAGTTCTTATTGTCTGGGAAACACGGTATTATGTTCTAGAGGTCATGTCCTGTTCTTGGAATTTGGTTAGGGGAATGTAAATTCTTAATCCAATCAGTTGGAGTTGAAGGTGTTTTGCTTGTGAATAGGCTGGCCTGGATTTCTTAAAATATCCATTTCAAAAGACTTCAGGCATCTGCTGGAGGCTGTTTTACTATGCAGGAAGACTGGAGCTGCTTTCTGCCTTTAAGAACATGTTTCTCCATTTCTCCTTTGGGGAAACATAATATTCTGCTTCTTTTAATATTCCCCAAAATGTTTCATTCTCTGGGGCAATGGGAGAGGCTTCTTACAGTCACTTTCACATGGGTCAGATCACTTTCATTAAAAAAAGGGGATCATTTTAAAGCATTGAGTCTCATCTGAATATTATTTCTATTATTTCACTGTATAAACCTATCGTCCTTCCAAAATTCCTAAGACATCTGACAACAAAATATTATAAACAGGATAAAACATATTTAGAGACCAACAACGTCTGCAGGCTCAGAAACTCCCCAGTGCTGGGCTAGAATATCAAGCTGATTAAAAAGGGCTGATTGCGACAAACTAACCAATATAGACAAAATGCATACATTTTCATTTTACTTTCCATCATATGTTAATGCAACCAGGTCTCTATTTTGGATTAAAGAGAGGCTGGATGTGATAAAACTTAAACCTGTGACAGGGTTAGTAACTTCCATACTTCCATAGAAGTTCATAATGGTTTGGGTTGAGAGTGATGCTGTTGGATATGCAACATGCATGATAAAACATGGTGGTCATTCCAGATTCAGTTAGCACTGAAAGCTTCCAACTCAAATTAATGAGTGATGTGTTATGAAGGACTACGTGCATATTCTCATTAACCCTTTCCTTTAGGGTTCTCAACTGAACATAGTTGAAGATTGGGGATTTTTTCAAGCTGTGAAATTCAGTAGTTATTCCTAAAAATGGGGGGTGCGATGTCTCAGCAGTTAAAGATGCTGTGCTTGTCAGCTGGAAGGCTGACAGCCCAGGTTCGAGACCTGAGGGCCGTGGGATGGGATGAGCTCCTGTTACTTGCTCCAGCTCCTACCCACCTAGCTGTTCAAAAGCATGCAAATGTGAGCAGATAAATAGGTACTACTTCAGTGGGAAGGTAACAATATTTTGTGTGTCTCACTGTATGGTCATGCCAGCCACATGACCACAGAAGCATCTTCAGACTATGCTGGCTACCTCAGTTAAGCAACGGAGATAATAGAATAGAATAAAAGTAAAGGTAAAAGTTCCCCTTGCACATACGTGCTAGTTGTTTCTGGCTCTAGGGAGTGGTGCTCATCTCCATTACAAAGCCGAAGAGCCAGCGCTGTCCGAAGATGTCTCCATGGTCATGTGGCCGGCATGACTAAACACCGAAGGCACACAGAACACTGTTACTTTCCCACCAAAGTGGTCCTTTTTTTTCTACTTGAATTTTTTACATGCTTTCGAACTGCTAGGTTGGCAGAAGCTGAGACAAGTAACAGGAGCTCACTCCGTTACACGGTGCTAAGGATTCGAACCACCGAACTGCCGACCTTTCTGACTGATAAGCTCAGTGTCTTAGCCACTGACCCACCATGTCCCCTTATAGAATATAATAGAATTCTTTATTGGCCAAGTGTGATTGGACCCACAAGGAAATGGTCTTCGGTGCATGAGCTCTCAGTGCACATAAAAGTTGTTACTGATAAATCATGACCACAGTCATCATAAGTACAGTCATCATGAATCATAAAAAACAACACTTAGTGATAGCCATCGTATACTAAATAAGCAATCAACATAAATCATACTAAGAAGGTAAATAAAACTATATAAATCATAAAGATAGAAGCAACAAAGTTATAGTCATAAGTAGAAAAGGAGATAGGTAATAGAAAAGATGAGAATAATAACAGTGCTACAGCCTTAGTAAATAGTTTAAGAGCATTGTGGAAATTAGTTGTTTAGCACACTGATGACATGGGGGGGAAACCCCTAGAGTCAGGCATAACTGGACAGTGGAAATCTTTACCTACATTTATAAAATAGCCATTATTTCTCAGCCTAATCTCTCATTTAGGGAGTAAATAAGTGAAGGTAAAAGAAGTTTCCTCAAACTCCTTGGAAAACCTCCTTTATTCACTTTTTCTCAAATTTATTGAATTCATTAAGGCTTTTCTGAAAGGAGCTCAAAGCTAGCCATCATCAAGCCATGGGTTAGAACCAATTAGATGTGAAACCCTACAGTTTCGGCCTTATGTCTTAGCAGTCTACGTTTTTCAGGGTTATCCCTGTATACTTAGCTTATTTGCCCTTGTTACACAAAGCTTTTTCGTCTGTGGAGATGACTTGTAAAGGTCACCCATTCATGGCAACTTTGGAAATCAGAGCCCTGCTTGTAATGGCTGTTACTTTACACAGCTGTGACTGTGTGGATTTTCCTGCAGACACGTTCAGGCAGAACCCAAGTTTAGACAAGCGAATGATTAAAATGCTGGAGTATAGTAAAAACAAGAACTTATGCAAGGAGCTTTTGTGTGCTGCCTCAGTAGACATCTATATATTGGCTGAGCCTCTATGACCTTTGTCTGTCCTTCTTGGTAGCAGCAACTCCTTTAAATCTTCTTCTTATTTTTTCCAAAAGGAAGGCTTGCTTTCCTAATCTCTGGCATAACTCTACTTCACTGGATTATTGATCAACGGGGAGATCATTATGTTCCCACCAAACCTTATATAATGTGGGGATCATAAATTTCCTGCCCTATTCTCATACTCTTTTGTTGAGATCAGTGTGACAAAGTTTCTAGGCACCCAAGAGCTATTTATTAAGAATGTACCCTGCTGATTAAACAAGGGTCAATCTAATCTATCCAAATAACTTTGGAGGCTCACATATAGGGCTTGAGGCTAGCTTGATCTGCAGGCATTAGAAGGTGATAATCCTGGGTTCCGTGCCTCGAAAACACTTTGTACCCTCAATTGGCAGCTAATACAAAATGGCAGAGATGGGGAAACCCTTCCTCCCCACTCCACAGCAAGCTATTTGTGACTATTACTCGTTGTTACCTCTATAATCTATCAGAGCCCTCCCTATTTATCTCAAAGACGTCTTGTCCACCTACAAGTTGGGCAACGGAGAACGCGTTGGAACAATTAATCAGTGGAACAACTTGCCTCCAGAAGTTGTGACAGCTCCAAAACTGCAGGTTTTTAAAAAAAGAGATTGGACAACCATTTTTCTGAAATTTCAGAATAGAGCTGGAAGGGATATTGGAGGTCTCCTAGTTCAGCCCCGTGTTCAAGCAAGATTCAGACAAGCGGCTGTCCAATCGCTTTTTAAAAGCCTCCAGTGATGGAGCACCTATAACTTCTGAAAGCCAGCTGTTCCTCTGATTAATTGTTCTCATTGTTCAGAAGTTTCTCTTTAATCCCAGATTGCTTCTCTCCTTGGTGTGCCCAAACTGGAACGTGCATGCATGTGTGTGCATGTGTTCATGCTGGAGCGCCTGAAACCCAAAGACCAGCTGGCCAGTACATGCATGCCTGTTTTTCAGGGTGTTTTGGGGCCATTTTTCAGGCCGTTTTCAGACCAATTTCAGGCCATTTTCGGACCGTTTTCAGGCCATTTGTGGGCTGTTTTCAGGCCATTTGTGGGCCATTTTTCAGGTCATTTTTCAAGCCTGAAAATGCCCCCCAAGTGGCCTGAAAACAGCCTGAAAAATGGCCTGAAAACAGCCTGAAAAATGGCCTGAAAACCACCTGAAAAATGGCACCAAAACACCCCGAAAAACAGGCATGCATGTACCAGCCAGCTGGTCTTAAGGTTTCCAGTGCTGCAGCATGAACACATGCATGCGAATGCAAGTGCATTCCAGTTTGGGCACTTGGTGCCAAAAACATTCACCATCGTTGTTATATACTATGGAAATAGGGTCTCCAACCTTAGGAATCCATCTTAATGCTATACATGTGGTTGACCTTAAACGTGGGATTTAGATTTATATCTTGGCCAAACGCATGCCAGACTGGATTAAGTCTAACTAATTCAAGCACTACTCTCATTCAAAGATTGAATCCAATGAAAAGTGATTTCCTTTAATCCAGTGCTGCCAACTCTCACGCAATCAGAGTGAGACTCACGCAATTCAACCAATTTTGACTGTCTCACTCTGATAAACAAAATCTCACGCTAAAGGCCCGAGAGATCTTCCTTGCAATGGGAATTCCGGCCTCGAATAAAGGCGCGCTTGTGGAATAAGACCCCCTCCACCCCAAATTTTATTTCTAATTCATCTTAGATTTGCAATTTAAAGCAGGCTAATCCGCTTGCAAATTTGCCGAAGAACGGCGGGTTTAACAGAAAGAAACTCCCCTCCCTGTCTCTTTCCCCCGCGGCCACACCTCTCTAGCAAACTAATCTGAATTTTAACCCTTCAAAAACCGTAGCTCCTTGCCTCTAATTTTGCTTTAGATGTGATTTTTCAGGGGATCGGTGGCTCCGAGCAGCCGCTCGCCTCGCCGATAAAAATATATTTGTTTTTCGATTGTACTAAGGGCATTGGTGAAGTGTTCCCTGGTTTATTTTTCCTTTTGCCCTTTTTATGCAAGCTGCATCAGCTATTCAAAAGTTAGAATGGAATAGAATTGGAATGAAACTGGAATGGAATGGAATAAATTGGAATGGAACTGGAATAGAACAGAACAGAAAACTATTGTCACTTTAAATGTACACTAATCAGCATACATTAAAACAAAATTTCGTTGCATTCAGTTCTCAAAATATAACCATTACGCATATACCCGCATATACCCACATACACATACATATATGACAAAGAAACATCACAGTCCATTTCAAATAATTACCCAATTATTTTTTCAAACCTTTTATGAAACTAAAAGGCCTATGCTATGTCTCATTGGTTTTCATAGTCAAGTTCCCTCACTGAAGAAAAATGTGTTTTTGTAATATGTGTCCTCATTTTTTTTCTTATGCCTATGGGTTAAAATGTATGTATGTATGTATATGTCCAAATCATGACTAAAGTATGCATCAGATTGCACCATTTAAAATGTAAAATTGTCAAAGCTCCCTACCGTGGAAGGGGGGACACCCCCCTTCCACACCATCCCCCCCTCGATCGCTTCGCTCCCTCGCAGTGTCTCACTCTGAACTATCACTCAAGGTTGGCAGCCCTGTTTAACATGGCTCCCTGATTTCGTTTGGGGTTTAAGCAATGCTGACATGCTATGGCAGATTTTAGCCCTGCAGCCATGAGATTTAACATGACAAGGTAACTTATTTTCTTCCAGATCATTGAACAGAACTGGTATTTTTCTAGCTGAGGGACTTTCCTGATGATGGATAGATATGAAGCTGATAATATAGTGAAGCTAGGTCCTTTTGGAAAAATAGAAAGAATAATTGTTGGTTCTTTGCTATATTTCTTTCTGGTGCAAAATTTCAGAAGAATTCTTTTGCAACTGAGGAAATGTTTTTTAATGAAGCACTTTCATTCAATGTTTACTTGGAGGGAAATCCTTGGCATGCAATAGACTGGGAGTGTCCAATCTTGGCAATTTTAAGACTTGCGAACTTCGACTCCCAGAATTCCACTTGGCTGGAGAATTCTGGGAACTGAAGTCCACAAGACTTTAAAGTTGCCAAGGTTGGACATCTCCGCAATAGACCATACAGGAATTTGGAACTGCAGCCTTTAACTATCAGCATAGAATTTCAGTATCTCAATTATTGATACAATAATGGATATTGTACCTACAAATCAGTATTGTGTGCAATTTTTTGTTGAAAATGAACCAAAATCACTGCAATGAATGCAGACAAGAGGAAGCTTCATACTATGGTATTTTTTCAGGACTGTACCATTTTTGAATCTGTATAGCTTCAGACATCAAAGGGTAATCTACTGTGGGATGTTGGAAGAAATGTCCTTCTGGGTTCAGTTCCAAGTGGGGAAAAAGACACTGGAAAC
Source organism: Hydrophis major (assembly GCA_033807585.1). Taxonomy (NCBI): domain Eukaryota; kingdom Metazoa; phylum Chordata; class Lepidosauria; order Squamata; family Elapidae; genus Hydrophis; species Hydrophis major. The sequence goes on from CM066333.1 coordinate 15,485,018, forward strand.
ATGGAGGCTGTTTGGAAAGATGGTTTAATGGTGGATAGGATCACATGCCTTGAAGCTCTTGGGTGAAGAAAAGGGAAGAGAGGCTGAGAGACTCTGGGTTTTACACCCTCTCTGGCTTTGAACTCCCTGGGGCACAGGAAGAGTATCCTGATTAGAGATGATAGCTAGCTTTGTAGGTTGTCTGTGTGCTAAGTTTGGTTGAAACTTGGTGGGTGGTGCAATGAAGGGTAATTCAATGGCTCTGCAAGGCATTCAGAAAGTATACATGATATCAATCACTCCAAGACATTTCTCTCCAATTGATTTATTTAGAAACAGATCTGGCATGTCAAAGGCAATTTCCCAAGTGAAATTATTCTTGCGCATTACACAGAATCCACCTTCTCTCCTCCCTTCTCTCCTGCCACTTCTACACTTCATAAATCACGAGAACCAATTAACTGCCACTGGAATTTCTTAATACGACATACAGAATAACCTTGAACTTTTCAACTCCTCCCTCTTAAAAAAAATGTGGCAGCTGAATTTTAAAGCTGACAGGCTCTGCCTGAAGGAGGTAGATCTTTTCCCCCAACCCCTGGGTGTATCATAATTCATATTCTCCAATGGGAGACATCCATAGCCAAGAGTCATCAATCATATGCTCCAGTTGGAATTTTGCACTGCAGAAACTTCAGTCATCTAGTTCTTATCTCTGAAAAACTATGTGTGGAATGCACTTTTGATTTCCAAGCTGCCGCACTGCTCCCTCCTCCCTTTCTGCTGGCAACTCTAAAAAGATCATAGAAATATTTTATGAGTTGTCATCTTTGCTATGTAGAATAGACTGGCCCAGGCCTTAATGGCCCATTAACAAAGGTGGGGTATGTGTGTGAGTTTCTGCCTCTCTGAGTTTCTACTTCTCTTTTAAGGGAAATATTCTGCCTTTTTAGTATTTCCTAAAATAGTTCATGTTTCTAGGAGAGGGTTTGGTTTTAACTTTCAACAGGAGAATGCTGGCCTTACTTTGCCTTTACTAGCTTCATTGTGGTTGATCTCCAATAACACTGTTGAAAGGGGAAATTATTCAAATGGCTTCTCCTCTTGTACTTTGGATGGTATGATCCACAATCTCCTCACAGCAATGGAAATTTTAACAGCGGATACCACTTGTCTGCTTTGAATAGAGTTGGCAAGGTGGATTTGAGGGAAATAACCTTGGTAAGCCCACAGCAGAAAAGATCTCTTATGGCAGCTAATTTCTGGATAGGAGCTTCCTGCCAAGGACAAAAAACAAAAAACATAAGAAGACACCTGAAAAAAAAAGTTATGTTTTCATCATTCATAGCTACTGACAAAGTGATGTTTAAAAAGCTTGTGGCTTAATATTCTTCCTGTTCCCTTTGGTTTGTTGAAAGCACCTTGAGTCTATCAAGAAACCTCTGCAAATGTGAATTCCAATTTCATTTTTTTCATGAAATAGGACATGACAAAGGCTCTTTACACAATTTCCACAGAGAGAACATTGAGTTTACTATAATAACACTGCTTGTGACCTTCATGATGAAGTGTGTCAGTGCTTCCATTATTATAACCTCTATTTTTCAGAGGTTAATAACTTTGATATAAAAATCTGCACTTGTCTGAAGCTACATATAAAGTCCCATATGACAAAAATAAGGCATTTTTCCTCCTCCCTAATCAGATATGATTGGTTATGATCATTGTCATCTCTTCGCGCCCCCCCCCCCAAATAAGATCAGACATACAAAAAAGAGATGTTATTTAAATAAGGCTGGTGGTAAACTGATGGATTTCTGTAAATTCTTATGCAATCATTTTACATGACTGTCTTCTGCAACAGTTTTAATTAGAATGAGAAATGAAACACAAGTAAGTTGTTGACTTACAACAATTCATTTAGCAACTGTTTGAGATTACAGCGGCACTTAAAAAGTTACTTATTACCATTTTTCACATTTACAACCATTGTAGCATTCCCAGCATTTGCACCAAGACAAGTTCCTTGTGTGTCCAATCACACTTGGCCAATAAAGAATTCTATTCTATTCTGTTCTGTTAGAGTTTGCAGCAGAAATTCAAATCCAGAAAACACACAGATGACTGATTCGGCAGGATCATTAACTTCTTCATAAACATAATAATATGCATAAAGTTTACAGTACCATTTGTAGATTCTTTCAACATAACATAAGCAAAACCACAAGTAGTAGCAGCATCAGCAGTAGCTCAGAGTAGAACTCTAGTTTCAGTTTCAATTCTCAGCAAAGCACACAGAGCCAAGCCACACCCAGGCTGTCAGCTCCCATTGGCTGGTCTGTTGCCATGCTTACTTTGTTAACCATGTCTCTGCCAGTTAATGAATATATTCTGACATGATGGACATGTGATCTAACTTCAAACACTTGGCAACTGGTTCATATTTATGACGGTTGCAGTATCCCAAGGCCACGTGATTACCTTTTGCAAACTTCTGTCAAGCAAAGCCAATGGGAAGCCAAATTCACTTAATAACCATGTTACTAATTTAACAGTTGGAGTGATTCACTTAACAACTGTGGCAAGAAGGATGTCAAGGTTCCAAGTAATGCGTCCCCAGAATGAAAAATCTGAGGCATCCATATTCCAACAAAGTCTCTTTATTAGGAACATATCAAATTGGCAAAGTCTTGGTGTAATTCTGGCTCTGACCTAACCAGGGGTGGGCTGCTACCAGTTCACACCAGTTCGAGTGAACCGGATGACCTACATGGTTTCTTCCAACTCTGTTAGGCTGTATCTGTATCTAGTTCCCGAAACCAGAAGTTGCAACAACTGGCTGGCCCTGCCCATCCCTCCCCTCTCCTCCCAGGAGTCTCCATGTGGTCCATTTTGGATGCCAGGTAAGTGCAGGGCCCATACGGAGGCTTGGGGAGGGTGACAAACAGGTCTCCTGGAGGCTTCAGAAGGCTAGAAACGGGCCTTTTCCGGCCTTTGGACAGCCTCCAGAGCCCAGGGAGGCTGTTTTCTTCCTCCCAGAGGCTCAAGGGAAAGCCTTCAAAGCCCAGGAAGGGTGAAAAATGGGCCTCCCAGAAGTTCTGGAAGCTTCAGATGGCTTCCAGGCACCAGGGAGGCCATTTTCGCCCACCTGGAGGTTTGAGGAAAGCCTCCGGAGCCTGGGGGCAGTGAAAATGGCCCACCTACTAGTGAAGGAGGCTGACTAGGCTATGCCCACCCCACGCCCACCTAGCAACCATACAGAGAACTGGACGCTAAATTTTTTTAAGCCCACCCCTGGACCTAACCCCAGAATTACACCCAGTAAAATCAAAAGTTTGAAACTTCCCCCCATGGTCACATTCTCCAATCAGTTCACAGACGATCAATTTGGTGACTCCCAACTCTACCTTCAGCCAGCTGCAAGCACCTTCTCAGTTCCCACAGGAAAGAATGCCAACTAGCCACAACATCCCCCCCTTATCTCTCTACAACCCCACTTCCTATTGCTAGAAAGTGGTGAGCCTGCAGCATTGTTAAATCACTTTGCAGAATACTTAAAGAAAAGGAAGGAAAACAATAGGCAAAGGCTACAATAAAATATGGCTACACATATGTCAGCTTCGGGGTTGACAGGGTCATACACTGGAGCAAAACTCACTCAACAACTTCATCCCATACTTGTTAAGCGAATCACTGCAGTTAAGTCAATCTGGCTTCTCAGTTGACTTTGCTTGTCAGAAGGTTACAAATGGTGATCACAAGACTCTGGGACACTGCAACTATCATAAATGCATGCCAGTTGCCAAGCATCCAAATTTTAATCATGTGATCACGGGGGTGCTGTAATGGTTGGAAGTATGAAAAAGGTCATAAGTGCCTTTGTCATGTGACACAGTGGTACCACCTCATCAACAACCATGACAGCAAAAAAGAAATGGCAGTTCACCTGCCAATGCTACCATCCCGAACTCAAATAAAGATATTGGTTGATACCAGGCAAGGAGTGTCATACCACACCAAATAATTTTATATACTGTTGTTGCCCTCTAGCCCCATCTATTGGCCAGATAGTCAAATATGCCCTAAGTATATTGTTTTAAAGCTGACTCAACCCATTTTACCCATCAGCCTGTGCTCTCAAACCAAGTGCATGCTGGGAAGCCAGACTTCATTTCCTTTAGCATTTGGAGAAGCCAGAAGCACATGGTCATCCAAGGACAAACCCACATCCCACACAGAGCATTGCTGGTGAGATTTAAATTGCTTGTATTGATTAATTGTTATGTTCAGCAGTAACTTCATACTGGCTATCTTGTATTTGGTTCTAATTGTATGTATCCCTATTTTCCCCAGTTTCACCATATCCTGTCCTTTCAATAAAGTGTCCAGATTTACGCACATGGTCTGTTTTATTGGAAGATAGGTGGGTTTAGCTCCATGTCGAGCTGCACACAGACTAATGTATAATGGGGACAGAACACCTTTATTTTCAGTGCTGTTGTAACTTTGTATGTTCATTAAACGAATAGTTTTAAGTGGAGGATTATTGCATTATATAGCTTATATAAGGAAGTCACATCCCGCAATTGTGAGGAATCGTAAAAGTAATGTATGGACAAATCTGATGATGCTATAAATTTGGCTTGGTTATGAGATTTCATATATTACTGATAACCTGAGCCTGGACTAACATAAAGCCAAGCAGCCCAATTGTTCTCTTTTTTATGAAAGGCAGAGGGAGGGCTGGAAAAACTATTGGAGCAGAGCATAACTGAGTGGCTGTCTGAGCAGAAAAAGAGGGAGGGCAGCTGGGTGGGCGCAATATGAAAACAAAACATCAGATATAGGCTCCACATCAAGGGACAGAAAAACAAATCAGCACCAACCAAGAGCCTCCCTTCCTTTTTCCTTCCAAAGGGCTGCCAGCTGAAAGGAATTTGTACTAAATTACAAGGTAAATTGCACCAAACTTGATTGCAGGAAATACAACTTCAGCAACAGAGTGGTCAATGTCTGGAATACTCTACCTGACTCTGTGGTTTCTTCCCCAAATCCCAAAAACTTTAACCTTAGACTTTCTATGATTGACCTCACCCCTTTCCTAACAGGTCTGTAGGGGGCGTGCATAAGCGCACCAATGTGCCTACTGTCCCTGTCCTATTGTTTCTTTTATTTTTCTTATATGTACCCATTTCATTTATTCATAACTATGTATATATTTATACCTATTATCTTGTAAGCAATTGACAAATCAAATAAATAAATAAACAAATAAGTGGTGGGTTGTGCTATGAAATCTATTTGAGAGATGGTAGAAGAGGCCAGAGGTCAACAGATTCATTTTGTAGAGGGCATATTTACTGAGGGCCTTTGAATGACAGGGTCAAAATAAAAAAGAAAAAAGGCAACCTATTTTATATACAGAGCAGTTTGGAATGGAGACAAGCTGCTCTACTAGTGTTTTCCATAGAGTTGCCAGACCTAAATATGTTGAAAATGCTGTGGGATTACAGATTCAGGACTATATCTGAAGAGGATTGAAGCTTTGTTGTGTCCGCCATTAAATTTAAGCAAAGTAGATCTAGAAACCCGTATCTTTATACAAAAAAATATCTTCCATTTATCAGGTAATATGACTATATTTATTATATTGTGGACTATCAGGTGGAAATTATATACTACTGTGCCTTGTGATTTCCACTAGATGGTGGTAAAGGTAGCTAACAGGTAAACATTGGTTTCTTAATGAAAGGACGTAAGATTTGAGTGCAAGCTATAAAAAGGCTTTTTTTTCCCCTCAGAAGTTCTCCCCATGTGTTGGGAGCTGTGTCTCATGCCAGCACTTAGACATAGGTGTCCCTTCTTATTGAAATGATATCAAAATGGCAGAACATGTATCTTGGAATCACAACTCATAGAATCATAGAGTCACAAGGCTAGAATGGACCTTGGAGGTTGTTGGAAGAAATTCTATCTGGTTCAGTTCCAAGCTGGGAGGAAGACACTGGAAACTCAAAGGCTTATTGGAAAAATGGTTTATTGATGAACAGGACCACCAAGCATGCATGGAAACATGGAGGCTGATTGAAAAGATGGCTTAATGATGAAGCAGAACCACAAAGCACGTGTGATTCTGGTGCAACTGATCACATGGAGTTGAGAGTGAGGGGCTTTTATATCTTCTCTTGGGCTTTGAACTTGAGCTTCCTGTTCCTCTGCAAGAACATGTATTCTATTGGCTGTTGTAGGGGTTAGAGTCAAAGCTGCTCTGTAGGTTGTCTGAGCCAAGCTTGGTTGAAGCTTGATCTGCTGATGCAATGAAGGGACTTGTTGGGCAATTCCTATTGTGGCTAAGGGCTAATCCTACCTTTCTTCAGACCATGCTACAGGGAATTTGCTTACACAAATAGTTACCTAGATCTTAATGAGCTCTTTATTTCTTAAGTGCTCACATCTGCCCAGGGCCATCAAGAAGAGTGGGGGCTGCTTTCTGTCTCCAAGAGCATGTTTCTCCATTTCTTATCCAGGGAAATATAATATTCTGCCTTTTTAAAAATAATATTTCTCAAAATCTTTCATTCTTCTAGGAGATGGGTAGGTGCTACCTTTCTATAAGGTCTTCCAGTCCAACCCCCTGCCCAAGGTAAGTGGCCTTATACCACTCAGGACAAGTGGTTATTCATTCTTTTCTTGAAAACACCCAGTAACGGAACACCACAACTCCAGGAAGCAAGCTGTTTCAGCAATTAATTGTTCTCTGTCAGGAAAGAAGGACAAGATCTGTTATCTCTCATGCAGAATGCAGAAAAATGGATTTCAAGTATAGAGGGGAAAAATAAGTGTAAAAACATTTCAACTTTCCAGTGTGAAGATGGTGGCTTTTTCCAGTGTGAAGATGGTAGTCTTATAAATGTCAGGGGTGTCAAACTCAATTTCATTGAGGGCTGTATCAGGGTTATGTTTGACCTCGGGGGGACAGCATGGGTGTGGCCAGTGTGAGCATGGCCAGCATGACATCACTTGTGTTGGGATGTGCCTGTGGCGGTCCGAGTGCTCTGCCAGTGAAAATGGGCTCCCAAGCTCTGATTTTGGCTGGGATGGCCTCCTGCAACCTTCTGCCAGTGAAAATGGAGCTCAGGAGGGCCATTTTCACTGGCAGAGGCACTGTGGTCCAGTCCTTTGCTGTTTCCAGGCCAGATCTAAGCATCCTATGGCCTGGATCTGGCCCCTAGGGCTTGAGTTTGACACCCCTGATCTAGGTAGTTTCTCATTCATCCAGGTATGGTTGTCCCAAAGGTGCTTTTTGTTATGTCCTGAATTTGCATACTCGAAATCCCCGCGCCTTGATTGGCTAAGGCGCGGGGATTTCTGATTGGCCAGGCGAGCCGCGCTGATTGGCCTGATTGAAGTCTCCCGCGATTGGTTCAAGCCAAGAGCAGGAGACTTGAATTGCTGCCATTGGCCGCGGCCGCCGCAGCGAAAAGTATAAAAGCCGCGGGCTTTTTACTTTTCGCCGGTTCGGTTCCCCATTGTAAATAAAGAGCTTTGAATGAAAGTCACCGACTCTGAGCGTCTTTTCACGGACACGACACTGGCGACGAGGGTGGGATCTCGCCCCTGAACCGAACCCCGTGTCCACCAAAGAACCAGCTCCAGCGCAGAGATGGCGAAGATTGCACCGCCCACCCCCTTCAACCCCGCCGCCGAGGACTGGGAATCGTACTCAGATCGGTTCCGGATGTACCTGGAATGCGCCGGAATGAAGGACACCCCGGGCCCGCTAAAACGCGCCGTCTTCCTTACTCACTGCGGACCAGAGGTCTTCCAGATGGCCAAAGCATTGGCCAAGCCGGCAGACGCAACCACCATGGACTGGGACGTCCTTGAACCTGTACTGTGGCGCCATTACGCCCCTGAAGTCCCCATCCTGATACGGCGCAACGAGTTCTACCGCCGAAATCAGAAACCAGACGAAAAATTGAGCGACTTCGTCGCAGAGCTACGGCACCTAGGAGGACTCTGCGAGTTTGAAGGTCTAAACAGTCTCATAAGAGACCGCTTCGTACTCGGTTTATGGGATCCTACACTTCAGAGCCGACTTATGGCCAAGGGCGACATCAGCCTAGCTGATGCCCTTACCGTAGCCGCAGCCGCGGAAGCAACCCGCACGTCTGCTGACAGCATGCGAAGATCTGACGCGAAGGGCGGAAACAACAACCCGGCAAGGTCGGCCGACACAAGAAACGAAGCAACCGCACACTACGGAGAATACCAGTCAACCTCCAGCACGTCGGAAGACGAGGAGGACATACATCGCGTACAGACGGGACGCGGCGACCAACAAAGTCAAAAAGGTCGTAGGTCGAGGACCAACTGCGCCGGGTGCAGCGGCGACCACCCCAGGTCAGAATGCCGATTCTTTGACTCTATCTGTAGGCATTGTGAACGACGGGGTCACATCGCCCGAGTTTGCCGCCAAAAGAAGACCCGCAGCCCGCCCAAATGGGAACAACACGACAGAAGGAGAGAAAGTTCCCCGCCCAGAGCCAGAGAGTGCCAACCAGACGGTCGATGGGACCGTGCTCAACGATCTTCAAGAGGCGGCGACGGTCGGCGAAAGGAAGAGACCCACCAGACGGTGACCATCGGCCACGCCATCTCCGACGGCGCCAGAAAGGTACACGTAGAAGTCCATATTGAAGGCCAGCCATGCAAAATGGAAGTGGACTCCGGGTCCTACCTTTCCATGATTGCATGGCGCGAGATCAAAAGACTAGTGCCCACACTACAAAAAAGAAATGTGCATGCCCAAAAGATCATCGTAAAAGACTACCAAGGGAATCGCGTCCCGGTAGTGGGCACCAAGAACTTTAATATAACTTACAAAGGCCACACCGAACAACTACCACTCACCATCGTCAATCGCGACCGCCCAAGCCTACTGGGCTTACAATGGTTCGCCCCGCTGGACATCGCGCTGACAGGAGTCGACCACGTCACCATCGAAGCTTGGGAACAGCGGCTAGCCCAGGAGTTCCAGGAGGTCTTCGATGGAGGTTTGGGCAAGTACCAGGGGCCCCTTATCTCGTTTGACCTAGACCCAAGGGTTCCCCCTAAACGGCTTAAACCTAGAAGAGTACCATTCGCCCTAAAGCCTAAAATTGACGAGCAGATCGACAAGCTCGTCAAACAAGGGGTATTGCAACCGATAGACCATGCCAGATGGGAGACCCCTATAGTGACTCCAGTAAAGCCAGACGGGTCCGTGAGAATTTGCGGGGACTATAAGGCCACCCTAAATGGCGCGTTGCAACAAAGCGCCTACCCAGTCCCAATAGTGCAACATTTACTGCACTCACTGGGAGGGGGCAAAGTCTTTGCCAAGCTCGACCTCGCCCAGGCATATCAGCAGCTACCTGTAGACGAGAAAACGGCGGAAGCCCAAACAATCGTGACTCATCGGGGGGCCTTCAAGTGTAACCGACTCCAATTTGGAGTCAGCGTGGCACCAGGCATCTTTCAGAGCCTGATGGAACGTTTGCTACAGGGCATCAAGGGGGTGGTGCCCTATTTCGATGACGTATTAGTGGCGGCGCCAAACGAAGCCGAATTGGAAAACCGACTCAGACAAGTCTTAACAAAATTTAAAGAAACAGGACTTAAAGTCAAACGAGAAAAATGCCAACCATGTACAAAGCAAGTAGAGTTTTTGGGCTATCTCCTAGACCGGCATGGCATTCACCCTACGACTAAAAAAGTGAAAGCAATCAAGGAAGCCCCCACCCCAAAGTCTAAAACGGAACTACAAGCGTTCCTAGACTTGCTGAATTTTTATAATGTTTTCCTACCCCAAAAGGCAACGGCGGCGGAACCTTTACATAGACTCCTGGACAAGAAGGCAGCCTGGACTTGGGGGAGACGAGAGCAAGCCACCTTTCAAAAAACCAAAGACCTCCTCACCTCCGACGCCGTCCTGATGCAATTCAGCGAAACCTTGCCGTTAGCTGTCACTTGCGACGCATCACCTTTCGGCGTCGGCGCTGTCCTCAGCCACACCCTCCCCGACCAGAGAGAAGCACCCATCGCTTTTTTCTCCAGGACTCTGACTAAACCGGAACGAAACTATAGCCAGCTGGACAAAGAAGCTTTGGCTATAGTTGCCGCCGTTAAGCGTTTCCACGAATACCTATACGGCCGCCCGTTCACCATTGTGACAGATCACAAGCCGTTGCTGGGCATCCTCGCTGGAAACCGGGCCACGCCGAACATCTTGTCACCCCGGATGACAAGATGGTCCGAATTCCTGGCAGCCTACAGTTACGAACTGCTACACAAGCCAGGTAAGAAAATTTCGCACGCGGACGCTTTAAGCCGCTCGCCTTTACCTGACTCTGAACCTGACCCAGCACCAACAACAAACACCCTAAGTATCGAGAGCTTACCTATTACAGCATCAGACATTGCCAGAGAAACCGTTAAGGACAGGCGTCTGGCGCGAATCTTACACTGGTTAGAAAAAGGCTGGCCGGAGAAAGACAATGACGAGACTTTTAAAACATTCCGACAGCGCCAGACTGAACTCTCACTACTGAGAGGATGTATTTTGTGGGGTGACAGGGTGGTCATTCCGGACAGATTACAAGAGAGGGTCTTAGAAATGCTACATGAGGGTCATCCTGGCATCGTCAGGACTAAAGCCCTGGCCAGGAGTTACGCTTGGTGGCCGGGGATGGACAAGCAGATTGAGGCATGGGTCGCCAAATGCCACCGGTGCCAGGAGACCAGATCCAGCCCACCCGCTGCACCTATCCGGGACTGGGAGACACCACGGGGGCCCTGGTCTAGAATTCATTTAGACTTTGCTGGTCCCACAAATGGGCATACCTTTCTAATCACAGTTGACGCGTACTCCAATTGGTTGGAGGTCAGCGACATGAAATCCACTACCACAGAGGCCGTCGTTAAAGAACTGTGTAAACTGTTTTCCACGCACGGCCTCCCAGACGTCGTCGTCTCAGACAACGGGCCCCAGTTCACTTCCATCGATTTTGAAAGGTTCCTGGCGGAGAGGGGTATCCGCCACGCATTAACAGCACCGGCGCATCCGGCGGCGAACGACAGGGCGGAACGAATGGTTCAGTTTACGAAAAAGACCCTCCGGAAAATGGACCACGGGGAGATCAGCGACAAAATCAACAAACTCCTCTTCATACAGCACATCACTCCCAATACCACAACTAACAAGAGCCCTGCAGAACTTCTAATGGGCAGAAAGCTGAGGTCCCCACTCGACAGGTTACACCCGACCTATAACCCGGAGCGGCCCCCAGACTCCAGTTCCAGGTACCGGACATTTGACCCAGGTGACTTAGTCTACGCAAAGAATATGACGGGGGACCCCCTATGGATCCCAGCCGTCATAACTCAGGTCACTGGTCCTAGGTCGTACCGGCTCCAAACCATCGATGGGCGAGCCTGGAAGCGACACATCGACCAGCTCAGGTCACGAACAGCGACTGACCTCAACCCCCAAGACACGAACCAACGGGGGAGGGAATACCCGGATAAACAATCGCAGGAAAAAATAAACCAAAAATACTCACCGGAACACAGCCATCGTGAGTCCCATCCGGAGAAGAACCACCTGGCCAGCTCTACCGACTCGGAGAAGCCAAGCGGGAGCGGCGAAATCCGTAGCTCAACCGACCCGGTAGGCCCAGGCGGGAGCCACGGTGAAAGAACCGGCCCGATCATCCAGCCGGTTCGCACAGAGGCAGGAGCAGCCAAAAAGATGACCACTCCGGCCGAGTTACAGCTTGCAAGTGAGTTGCGCAGGTCAACTAGGACTCGACGGAGCCCCGCCTACCTGCGTGACTACACCACGTGATGGACCATACCAAGAGGGGAGGGGTGTTATGTCCTGAATTTGCATACTCGAAATCCCCGCGCCTTGATTGGCTAAGGCGCGGGGATTTCTGATTGGCCAGGCGAGCCACGCTGATTGGCCCGATTGAAGTCTCCCCCGATTGGTTCAAGCCAAGAGCGGGAGACTTGAATTGTTGCCATTGGCCGCGGCCGCCGCAGCGAAAAGTATAAAAGCCGCGGGCTTTTTACTTTTCGCCGGTTCGGTTCCCCATTGTAAATAAAGAGCTTTGAATGAAAGTCACCGACTCTGAGCGTCTTTTCACGGACACGACACTTTTATTTCAAAGAAGCTTCTCGGATGAGAAGTGAAATGTCTTAAAGAAAAGCCAGAAAGTCCAGCTACCTTTCAAACAAAAGTCTTTACAAAAATGTTTAAGAGATCCATCTGTCCTGAATGCTTTAATTTGGATTTCTGCTTTAAGCAGGCAGTGGCCCAGACTGTCTTAAGTGCCTCCTTCCTCCTCTGTGATTCTTGAATTCTAATCACATACTTATCACAGCCATTCCAAAGGGGTTCATTTCATTCCCAAACTTGTCCCCAAATGACACATATTCTTTTGGAAGGCAAAGTAAAAGACAGACACATTCGATGTTACTGAATTAAGCTTGTAACATCTGTACCACAATGCCTGCTGAACTGCAACCCTTTGAACTCAAAATGCTTATGAAATATCTCTGAAAAGAAGCTATTGTGGATCGTTTGGAAGGGGCAGTGAGTGGGGGAGGGAACTTGGGTAGGACAGGATGTCACTGGTTGGGTATTTTGTTTCTTCCTTGGGATAATTTTTAGCATAGCACTGAGCGCATAAAATGTTCGTTTCACAATAGTCCCATTCATGGGCGAATGGTAAACACCAGAGAGAGCTGGAACCTACAATATTGATTAACAGAATAACAGAGTTGGAAAGGACCATGGAAGTCTTCTAACCCAACCTCTGCTCAAGAAGGAAACCTTATATCATTTCAGACAAACAGTTTCCCAATCTCTTTTTAAAAGTCTCCAGTGATGGGCAGGGGTAGACTTCATAAATTTCAGCAAATTGTTCTTTGCCTGATTGCTGGGTGGGCAAGGCCTAGTCAGTTTCCTGTACCACGGCGGGGGGCGGGGGGTGTTTTTGCCCTCTCCAGGCTCTGGAGCCTCTGGGATGGTGAAAACAGCCTCCCCTGGGCTCGGAGGCCGGCTCCGAAGGCTGGCCTTTAGGAACTTCCAGGAGGCCCATTTTTTTGCCCTCCCTGAGTCTCCACATGGGCCCTGCACTTACCTTGCATCCAACACAAGCAGCGTGGAGACTTCTGAGGTAGGGTGGCCAGGGGTGGCATTTGGTGGTTCACTGAACCAGCCATAACATTAGTTAGGGTTCGCCCAAAAGCTCACCCTGGTGATGGGGCACCCACATCTTTTATCGGGCACAAAAAAAGCTTGGCAGTTGTGTTGCCTTAAATCTAACTTCACAAACTCAAAAGAAGTTTAAGGATCTTGAGAAAATGTACTTTTGCTGCAAAAAGCCACGGAGAAAAAAATTAATATCAGGGCTGGGAAACTAATTACTTGAAGATGTGAGTTTGTGCTCATTTAAGTTATTCATTTTACCCCCATTAAAATTATCTCAAAACATGTTCTGGGGAAAAAAAATCTATTTTTTTAAAAAAAAGTGGTTTAGTTATATGGTCTTCAGAAAATGTTTCTGGAAAAAGAGACACTAACAGCTTTTTCAATTCTTATTTATGCAAAGAAATTGTTCTATGGATGTGTTCAGTTTCCTTTCCCTATTTTGGAAATTATATAAATAGTAATCAAAACAAGAAAGTGGATGTTATGTATGTAAATAGTTTAAATAAAAGCAAGCTTGGAGTAAAGTGCAGAGTTCTGGCCCTGCACTTCTGATTGGTTGTTAAGCGGCTGGATTGGATTGGTTGGGTCCAGAGAATCCGATTGGCCCTTAACGAAGGACCCTTATTGGTTCTGGAGCTAGCGTTTTACAGTTTCCTATTGGTTATTTCACATTAAGGTTACCTATATAAGGCAGAGTTGCTGCTATAAAGTTTTTAAGTCACAATGTAATAAAGAGCTGAAAGTTCACCAACTAAGACTGTCTCCATTCATTTGACCCATGCCTGAAACCATTTCAGTGGAAGTAAGCCCAGACAAGTGTCTTCTGAAAACATAAATACCTAGAATCTATTTAAAGCTTGATCGACATCTGACTAATTTGCATTTAGCTGTTTGTAACTAGAGTAACTTATTTCTCCAAATTTCTCTCTCTCTGTCTCTTTCTCTGCAAAATATAGTGCAAAAAACATCTGTCTAATTTTTTCCAGCTGCTTTTACATAGGTAAAAAGTAAAGGAGTATCTATGGATTTTACTTTGCTAGTTGTGGCTGACTATAGGAGTGATGTTCATCTCCATTTCAAGGCCATTGAGCCAGCACTGTCTGAAATTCCCGCAGTTATGTGGCAGCACGATGTCATTGAGCACCGTTACTTTCCCACAAAGTAGTACCTATTTATCTACTCGCCTTTGCATGCTTTCGAACTGCTGATTAGCAGAGCTGGAGCGAGGACAACTACCAACTAGAAGTCAATGTTTGGTCACCTCGAGGGCACCCAAAACAGAAATGGCAGGATACCATCAACAAAGATATGCAATCTGCTAGGGGTGGGATTAAAAAAATGTTAGTAACCGGTTCTCTGCCTGGTTGCTGGGTGGGCATGGCCATGGTTGATGTGGCTTAGTTGGCCTCCTGCACCAGGAGTTGGCCTTAGTTGGCCTCCTGTATGGGGGCCTGTTTTGCGCCCTCTGTGGGCTCCAGAGGCATTACTTGAGTTTTCAGGAGAGCAAATATTGCCTTCCGCTGGGCTCCAGAGGCTCTCTGGAGGCTGGAAATGGGCCCATTTTTGCCCCCATGAGCCTCTGGGAGGCCTGTTTTCCACCTCCATGGGCTCCATGTGCCCCTTGCACTTATTTGAGATCCAAAACAGGTTGCGTGGGGACTCCTGGGATGGGCGGGGTAGAGTGGAGCTAGTCATCAAAACTACCAGTTTGCTGAAACCAGACGTAAAATTAACATCCGGTTTGCCTGAACTGGTCTGAACTGGCTGAATCTCACCCCTGCAATCTGTGGACCTGCATTCTGGAGATGCAGTTGACCATGGAAAGTTGCGTTCAATGATCTGAAAGCAGACCCCGCACTTGCAGGAACACGCTAGGAAGAAGAAGATTGTTAAGCCTGGTTTCCCCAACCAGGGTTAGGGAGACAAGCTAAACAGAATGTGCAGCGTTAGTCAGATAGGCACACAGATAAATGAGTGAGCTAAGCTTGTATGTTTATTAACATACAGTAAAAATAACAGATACGCTTGTGCTATCAAAAATATAGTTTATTCCATTATGAGTTCATAGCATAGTCAAAATAACAGTCCAATAGTCATGTATCATTTAGTCAGTCCATTCAGGGATATTCAGTTAGCAAAGTCCGTTTAGAATATCCGATGTCAGTTCACTTACAAGTCAGTCCTTTGTTTTCTCTCCCGTTTGAGCAATGCAGTCTTGAGTTCTTGCAGTAATCAGGGATCATCAAAGCCAGAGAGAGCAAGCTGCAGCCTTGCTTCTTTTAAAGTGCTTTCACAACCACTCCCTTAATTACTATCCCACAGTTAAAGTTGCAGACACTTTAACATACAAACTATGATTACTTAATTATTATTTTACCTAAACAAGTTAGGGTAAACAATGTTATCCCTAACATTCTCCCCTTTTAGGTTAAATAATAATATAACTTTTTACATCTTTAAGTCATAGTAGTTACAACTTTCTTTAAACTTAGTTACTCCTTGAGCTTTTGTAAATTGGTCTGCAATGTTTTCTTCCGTCATGCAGTATTCCAATTTAATTAGCCCATTCTTTACAGATTCTCTAACATTTAAGTATCTTAAATCAGTATGCTTTGATCTAGTTTTTACAGCAATACTAGTAGCTAACTTTATAGCTGCTTGATTATCCTCGTACACAATAATGGAATCTTTTACAGTTATACCCATGTCTAATAATAACTGTTTGTACAAAATCAAATCAGTACATAGTAATGACAGACATGAAAATTCCGCTTCCATCGTGGACAAGCTGATATGCTGTTGTCTGATTGACCTCCACCCTATTAGTGTCTTACCAAATAATATAGCCATCCCAGATGTTTATTTTCTTGTGTTTATATCAGTTGCAAAACTTGCATCTGCATAGGCACTAAGACTCAAATCACCCTTTGGCTCTAAATACAATGCATGGTTCATTGTTCCTTTAAGATATCTTAAAATTCTCTTCAATTATTGCCAATGACATTGATGTGGATCTGAATTAAAACGTGCCAGCTGATTTACACTATAAGCTATATCTGGCCTTGACCAATTGCTTATATATGATAAGCTACCAATCAAAGATTGATATATAGACTTATCAAATTTGGGACTTTGATCATCAGTTTGGCAAACTTCCTGACTCATTGGAGTCTTTGCCGGTTTACAAAGTTCCATTTTAAACGTTTTAATTAATTGGCAAATTTTATCTTCTTGAGATACCTTAAAACCATTTTTTGTTTTGTTAATTGTCAATCCTAGATACTTTTTAATTTCACCTAAATGCTTTAATTTTATCTTTTTGGCTAATAATGATATAATCTCATTAGCTTCATTATTAGTCTTAGTTATCAAAGCAATATCATCTGTAAATAATAACAATAATGACACCGTTCCATTATTTTCTCTTTTAAACACACATGGATCTGCTAAACCAGATTTAAAACCTATATTGTTTAACTCTTTCACAATATATTGGTTCCACTCAAACCCAGATTGTTTCAACCCGTAAAGACTCTTTTTGAGTTTCCAACAATCATTACTATTTACTTTATTGTCTTTTATACCTACTGGTTTTCTTAAATATATAGTGTGCTGCAATGGTGCATGCAGATAGGCAGTTTCTACATCTAAATGGTTAATGACATAGTTTTTCTTAGCTGCCCACATTAATGCTGCTCTTAAAGATGTTGCTTTAAGACTTGGTGCAAAAACTTCATCGTAATCAGATGCAGTTTGATTAAATCCTTGAGCTACTAACCTAGCTTTATGGGTAAAAATCCCATCATTTCCAGTTTTTACTTTAAATATCCATTTGCACCCAATGGATTTTTCTCCTGGAGGTAATTTAGTATCTTCATAAACTTTCATTACCTTTAATGAATTTAGTTCTTTTTCCATTGCCTTTTGCCAATTCTCCTGATCCTTAGCAGGATACATCCTAAGTTCATCTACACTACTTGGAACTTTAGTTACTTGGCAAACTATACTTGCTTGATACCTATCAGGTGGTCTAGTTATACGTGTAGTACGTCTAGGTATTACAGGACTTACAGGTGGACTTTCATTTATGAACTCTTCTTGATTATCTAACTCTTCCTGATCAACTGTTTCCTCTTGTTCTAGTCCTATTTGCTCTTCATGGACTTCTTCTTTAATTGGACTCTTCTTATAACTAGTCTGATCTTTCTGCCTTTTGTAGGGTTCAATAATTACTTCATTATTTAAATCTTGCTCTAATCTATTCCATCCTACATGTTCTAGGAATTTAGCACTGGCACTGGTGTAAACTCTAGATGTACCTAGTTCCCAGAATCTATAAGATCTATGATTAGATGTATATCCTACAAAATATAATCTTTTAGCTCTATGCTGTCCTTTGTGTCTAAGTTGTGTAGGGATATGCACCCATGCTGGTGCTCCAAATGTGTGCATGTAACTTAAATCAGGTTTTGTACCATGCCACAGTTTGAATGGTAATTCACCTGTTGTTGAATTAACAACATTATTTAATATATGATTACCACACATTATTGCTTCTCCCCATAAATTGTCAGGTAATCCTGAATCAGACATCATAGTTCGTGCCATTGATTGTAATGTTTGGCCTCTTCTCTCTATAAAGGCATTATGTTGTGGCCTATATGGTGCAGACTTTTTATGTTGAATACCTAACATTCTTAGTCTGTTCTGGAATTTATTATTTGTAAATTCCGTACCATTATCTGTTATAAGAGTTACTAATTTCTTTTTAGTTTTCCTTTCAGCAAATTTTATCCAATTAAAGAGATTTTGATATGTTTCAGTTTTGCTCTTCATTAAATAGAAAAACCCATATCTAGAATAGTGGTCCATTATGCTTAGTATGTAACGAGCTCCTCCTACACTTGGTTTTTTCGGACCTATTAAATCTGCAAATACTACCTCTAAAGGTTCTTTGGTAGTAAATCCCTCAACTCTATTAGCCGGTGTGACCCTGCTCTTACTTTGATTACAGGCATTACATTGCAAATACTTATTACAAGGTTTCAAACTTATTCCCTTAGATAATTCAACAGTTTTCTTAAGCATTTTAAAATTTAAATGCCCTAGCCTTCGGTGTAACAAGTGAATACATTCATCATGAGGTTTCTTATTTTCATAAACCATGTTAGCCACCTTTAAACCATAATCATTTAACACATATAATTCACCTCTTAAAGATGCAGTAATTTTCTTATCTTCTTTCTCAATTATGCAGTTATCTCCTTTAAATGTAACTACATATCCTAGTTTAACCAAAATTCTAACTGAAATTAAATTAAACTTAAGTTGTGGTACATATAACATTTTTACATTCTCTTTTATAAAAGAACAATATGCTATACCTTGACCTTTAGCTTTCAGTTTCCAGCCATTGGCTAACGATATCTGCTTTGTACTCTTGGACATTTTAATAAAAAATTTGTTATCATTTGTTATACAATGGGATGCTCCACTGTCAACCACCCATAAATTATTTTTTACAGCTCCGTTAGTATACATGGCTAACTCTAAATTTTTATTTATCTTTTGATGACTTTTAGTATTCTGGCCAGCGTTCTGGCTCTTTGCTTTTTTACAAAATCTTGCCAAATGTCCTCTTCCTCCACAATTAAAACACTTTTTAATTGCGTGTGCAGTAGGAGATTCATTATCTTCTTTTTGAGGTTGTGCCCTCCTTAATTAATTTCTTTCAAGCCTTCTTCTGGCCTCTTCAATCAATCTGCCAGTTATATCAGTTAAAGTTAGGCTTTCCTTTGGCAAAATTTCAAGGGAAGTTACGTAGTTATCATAACTTTCATCAAGTGAAGATAGAATTATGTAGACTTGGTGTAGTTCAGAGAAAATAAGCTCTTTCTCGTGCAGTTTTGAAAAATGCTTTGCATAGTTTTCAAATGACTCAGCATATCACCATTTGTTTGGAGATGTGTACTGAAAAGCTTCCGTGTTAGATTTATGTGAGCACCAACATTATCTCGAACATAAATCCTCTTCAGCTTCTGCCAACACCCAACAGCCATTTTCTCTCCGTGGATATAAACAAGCTGTTGATCAGTTAAGGTTAACCCAATAATGCAAATAGCTTGTTGATTTTTATGCATAAATTCTTCTATCTTTAGTCTATCTTCATCATCCTCTGCATCCCATTCTTCTACGTTTTGGTGGATTTTCAATTATGTTCCACAAACCTTCTCTTCGTAGAAGCAGACTACATTTCATAGACCATGATACATAGTTTGTTCCATCCAACTTGGATATAAGGGACAAACTTTGTAGATTGACTTGTGCCATGTTTTCTTTGTATGGATATAAAACTATAATTAATAAAACACAGCTGTCTGTTTACTGTAATGTATAACAACACAAACTCTCACTTTTACATAAATCTGTTTTATCCTAGTTAAACTGACTTTGCAGCCTCTGGGCCCATAACCAGTGTTAAGCCTGGTTTCCCCAACCATGGTTAGGGAGACAAGCTAAACAGAATGTGCAGCGTTAGTCAGATAGGCACCCAGATAAATGAGTGAGCTAAGCTTGTATGTTTATTAACATACAGTAAAAATAACAGATACGCTTGTGCTATCAAAAATATAGTTTATTTCATTATGAGTTCATAGCATAGTCAAAATAACAGTCCAATAGTCATGTATCATTTAGTCAGTCCATTCAGGGATATTCAGTTAGCAAAGTCCGTTTAGAATATCCTATGTCAGTTCACTTACAAGTCAGTCCTTTGTTTTCTCTCCCGTTCGAGCAATGCAGTCTTGAGTCCTTGCAGTAATCAGGGATCATCAAAGCCAGAGAGAGAGCAAGCTGCAGTCTTGCTTCTTTTAAAGTGCTTTCACAACCACTCCCTTAATTACTATCCCACAGTTACAGTTGCAGACACTTTAACATACAAACTATGATTACTTAATTATTATTTTACCTAAATAAGTTAGGGTAAACAATGTTATCCCTAACAAAGATCATAGAACCAGAATATTATTATCCTGAAAAGTATAAGCCCTCTTTGCATATCTTCTCTAATGCATGGAGAAGGGAAGAGGTCTGCAGACTATGGTAAAAAAAAGAAAAAAATCAAAAAAATTTCCCATGCAGTGCTTTGATTGTATTATTAAGGTAACCTTTAAGACTTGTTTACAACACTCTGCACAAATCCCTGCCTAATGTCAGGAGCAACGTGTCAGGAGCACACGTTAAGTTCCAGTTAAGCTCATTCCTGAACTCAAGAAACTAGCCAAATAATGGTCAGCACTAAACTGCCGCTAGATAAAAGTCAGTGAAATTCAAGAGTGGGTTGCTTGTAGACCACTTGTGGAAGCATAACAGTTTCAGGCTGATTTGTCTCTTGACTCTCAGACCAATCGCAGATCTCATGCTCCCTCTGAACAAAAAAAATATGTTCTGCTCATTACTAGAATTGGGGGAAAAATAGGAAATTTAAAAAGATGGGACTGTTTAATTTTTCAGTGGAAACAGGACGAAAATTGCAGGACAGTGGAAGAATGTTCAGTTTTACAGAAATAGTTGTGAATTATGGAGCTAGAAGGAAGCTTGTACATCTTTTGTGGGGGAAAATTAAATGGCATTGACATTTATGATGTTTGCAGTGTCCCAGGGTTATGAGATCCCTTTTGTGATGAGCAAAATCAATGGGGAAGCCAGATTCACTTAACAACACGTGTTGCTAAGTTAACAACTGCAGAGTTTCACTTAACAACGATGGTGAGTGTTATGAACTAATAAAACGCTTAAATAAAGTTTTATCAAACCTTTAGAAAAAGCAGGTTTCTAATCCTGCACTTCTGATTGGCCGATAATAGCGATATCGGATTGGTCCATTCAGGAGAATCTGATTGGCTGTTAACGAGCCACTCTCATTGGTTCAAGGGGTTAACACTCCACGTTTCTCATTGGTTACTAGATCAGCAGCCTGCCCTATAAAAGGGCTGCTGCTACCCTAGGTTTTTGCTCTGTTCAGAATGTTTAATAAAGAGTTGAAGTTCACTGTTCACTGCCTCGTCTCCGTTCCTTGCACCCCTGCGCAGAACTTAACACTGGCGACGAGGGTGGGATGCGGAGACGTCAGAGCTGACTGAACACTACAGAGCACCAAACAGAGCACGTGGCTGAAGGCACATCGACAGCGGAAACCATGTCCGGCGGCGCCATACCACCCGCTTCATTTGACCCGGTACAAGAAGACTGGGATTCGTACATGGACCGGTTCCAGATGTTTCTGGAGACCAACAACTTGAAGGATGCCACTACGGGAAAAAAGCGAGTGGTATTCCTGATCCACTGCAGACCTGCTGTTTTTAAGATGGCCAAGGCACTGGCAAAACCGGCTGAGGTGAAATCCATGGACTGGGACGTCCTTGAGCCCCTCCTACTATGCACCTACCATACCAATGCTTGTCCGAAGACATGAATTTTACCAGAGAGACCAGCGGAAAGGAGAGAGCATTGCAGGTTTCATCACGGATCTCCAGAACCTGGGAGGCCTCTGTGGGATCGCCGATCTCGAAGAAGCTCTGAGACACCGAATAATTCTGGGATTAGATGCACCACATGTACAGAGTAAGCTGATGGCGAAAGGCGATATCAGCCTTGCTGATGCCATCACTGACGCTACTGCAGCAGAAGCAACCAGGAAGTCGGATGCCCAAATGCGCTGCACCAACGCACCGCTCTGCTAACTCGCCAGCGAAACTTAACCTCGCCTAGAGAGACACACAATGGCAACCCACCACGAGGAACTCGAATCGTCATCAGAAAGCAATGAGAGGAGGTCAACCAGCTTCGGTCTGAATGTGACCAACGCCACCAGGGTAATCAAAGACTACAGCATCAATGCGCAGGTTGTGGGGCAAACCACCCACGTTCAGACTGCAAATTCCTCAACACGCTCTGCCATTTTTGTGGGAAGAGAGGCCACATCTGAAAGGTCTGTAGAAGCAAGCAAGGATCCAGCCCACTTCAGAGGGGGACCAACTACCGCCAAACCACAGGGAATTGTCCTGTGAGTCGGGAACATTTGAACCACCAATGGAACAGCCACTCCTACAGAAATAAACCACTGGCCAACTCAACGAAACGAGAAGAGGCACACCAAACCATTACAATTGGCCACACCTCATCACTAGATGCAAAGAAGATCCGAGTGAAGGTCGCCATCGAAAACCAGCCCTGCGTGATGGAAGTCGATTCAGGATTGTCCCTCTCGATGGTTTCCTGGAAGACCCTTAAACAATTAATCCCCGCCGTCCGGCGGCAAGACCTCAGAACCCAAAGAATCATACTCAAAGATTATCAGGGAAACCGAATTCCGGTCGTTGGATCCAGCCTAGTCCAGGTCTCATTCAAAAATCATACTGCATCTTTACCATTGACCGTCGTCAACTGTGATTGGCCTAGCTTGTTAGGCCTTCAATGGTTCGCCCCACTCGGGATCGAGGTAACCGGCATTCACCAAACCAGAAGCGATGACTGGGAGGAGGCCCTCGTCCAGGAATTCCAGGATGTCTTTGCAGACAAACTAGGCGAGTACAAGGGGACCCCGATATCATTTAACCTTAACCCTGAAGTAGCCCCCATCCGCCTTAAGCCTCGTCGGGTTCCTTTTGCCCTTAAACCAAAGATTGACGAGCAGCTTGATAAATTAAAAGCCCAGGGTGTTTCAGAACCAGCAGACCACACTCGTTGGGAAACCCCAATCATAACACCCATCAAACCGGATGGATCGTTAAGGATTTGTGGGGACTACTGAGCCATCCTGAATCATGCCCTTCAACAGAATGCTTACCCGGTGCCGGTGGTACAACACCTTCTCCATTCCCTGGGGGGGCGGAAAAGTCTTCGCTAAATTGGATTTAGCACAGGCGTATCAACAACTGCCTGTAGATAAAAAAACAGCAGAGGCACAAACGATCGTTGCACACCGAGGCGCCTTTAAGTGCAACCGACTCCAATTCGGAGTGAGTGTAACCCCAGGGATTTTTCAAAGTTTGATGGAGAGACTCTTGCAGGGGATCAAAGGGGTCGTACCATACTTTGATGATGTTTTAATTGCTGCCCCGAATAGAGAAATACTAGAAAAGCTTCTTAAAATGGCCCTCCAGAAATTTAAAGACTCCGGCCTTAAGGTTAAAAAAAATAAATGTCAACTGTGTACAGATAAAGTAGAGTTCCTGGGGTACCTAATCGATAAACAAGGCATTCACCCCACCAGTAGCAAGTTAAGAGCAATCAAGAATGCCCCAAGACCCAGAAATAAGACTGATCTCCAAGCTTTTCTGGGGCTCATTAATTTTTGCAACATCTTCCTGCCCCACAAAGTGACCGTAGCTGAGCCCCTACATAGACTTCTTGACAAAAAAGCCACCTGGGTCAGGGGGCACCGAGAGGAGCACGCGTTCCGACAAGTGAAAAACTTATTAACCTCAGATGCTGTTTTAATGCAGTATAACGAGACTTTGCCTTTAACAATTACATGTGATGCATCACCGTTCGGAGTAGGAGCCATTTTGAGCCATGTGTTACCAAACGGTAGTGAGGCCCCTCTTGCCTATTTTTCAAGAACCCTATCAAAGGCTGAACGTAACTATAGTCAAATCGATAGAGAGGCTCTTGCTGTTGTATCTGCTGTGAAACGGTTTCATGAATATGTATATGGATGAGTTTTTACTATTGTTACCGACCACAAACCTTTGCTGGGGATTATAGTGGGAGACAAGCCAACCCCTTATATATTATCACCTAGAATGACTCGCTGGTCGGAGTTTTTGGCTGTGTAGAACTATAGACTGCAACACCGCCCGGGGAAAGCCATTCCCCACACTGATGCACTGAGCCGTGCACCACTTCCGGAAACTGTCAACGACCCAGCTCCAACTCTTACAACACTCCAGATTGAAACGCTACATTCACCACCACTAACAGCTAGAGACATTGCGATCGAAACAAAATGAGATCCTGTCTTAGCGCGAGTTCTTAGCTGGGTCGAATGAGGATGGCCAGTAGAACAAACCACTGATGACTTCACCCCCTTCAAGAACTGGCAAACAGAACTTTTTTCGCAAAAAGGCTGCATCCTATGAGGGGATAGAGTCGTCGTCCCAGAGCGGTTACAACGAGCAGTATTAAAAACACTGCATGAGGGTCACCCCGGCATTGTGCGTATGAAAGCGCTCGCACAAAGCTACGTGTGGTGGCCGGGCATCGACAAATAGATCGAAGCCTGGGTAAAGACTTGTTTAAAGTTCCAAGAAGGTAGCAGTGCCCCACCTAAAGCAACTCCAACAGAATGGGAAACACCCCGGGGACCGTGGTCCCACATCCACATTGACTTTGCAGGACCTACTAAGGGACATACGTTCCTCCTAACAGTGGATGCCTATTCCAACTGGCTCGAGATCCACGAAATGAAGAGTACTACAACCAAGTCCGTCATCCGGAAATTGAATAGGCTATTCGTGGCGCATGGACTGCCAGACATTCTGGTCTCCAACAACGGACCCCAGTTTACCGCTCTACCCTTTGAACAATACTTAGCGGACTGGGGTATTCGCCATGTGCTAACTTTGTCAGTGCACCCTGCAGCTAACGGAAGAGCCGAGCGCATGGTACAATTTGTTAAAAAAAAACCCTCTACAAAATGGACTATGGGGACATTGAAGATAAAATAAACAGAATACTCCTTCTCCAACACATCACTCCGCACAGCATCACCAACAAGGCTCCAGCTGAACTATTGATGGGACGCAAG
Organism: Hydrophis major; assembly: GCA_033807585.1. NCBI lineage: Eukaryota > Metazoa > Chordata > Lepidosauria > Squamata > Elapidae > Hydrophis > Hydrophis major. The sequence continues at coordinate 15,510,064 of CM066333.1, forward strand.
CTCCGTTCCCACCTCGACTGGCTTCACCCATCTTACGAGCCAGAGAAACCCTGTGGATCTAGCAGAAAATGCCGTGAGTTCAAGATAGACGACTTAGTTTTTGCCAGAAACCTTTCCGGCGAACTGTTGTGGGTTGAGGCAACCATAATTCAAGCCACCGGACCCAGGTTGTACCGCATGAAAACCTGCGATGGAAAAATATGGAAATGCCATATAGATCAACTTCGCTCAAGGCTACAACCCAGTTTCCGCGACTCCGGTAACTCCCAAACTGAGGGAGGAGGGAATGTCAAAGAAACCGAATTCAAGATGGTGGAAAGCAGGAGCGAAAGAAGTCAGCAATCGGGCATAACGAATGAAAAAGAATCAGGGAGGGGAGTGTCCTCGCCACAGAGGAACACCTCTGTTAGGGATAACATTGTTTACCCTAACTGGTTTAGGTAAAATAATAAATATGTAATCATGGTTTATAAGTTAAACTGTCTGCAACTTTAAATATAGGAATGTAATTAAGGGAGTGGTTGTGAAAGCACTTTAAAAGAAGCAAGACGACAGCTTGCTCTCTCTCTGGCTTTGATGATCCCTAATTACTGCATGGACTCAAGACTGCGTTACTCGAACGGGAGAGAGACAAAGGACTGATTTTTAAGTGAACTGACATAGGATATTCTACACGGACTTTGCTAACTGAATATCCTTGAATGGACTGACTAAATGATACATGACTAATTGACTGTTATTTTGACTATGCTATAAATGGAATAAACTATATTTTTGATAGCACAAGCGTATCTGTTATTTTTACTGGATGTTAATAAACATACAAACATATCTCACTCATTTATCTGTGTGCCTATCTGACTAAGGCTGCACATTCTGTTTAGCTTGTCTCCCTAACCCTGGTTGGGGAACCCAGGCTCAACAACCTCAACAGAAGCAAGCCCGCAAAGATCAGAGGACAACAACGAGAACATTAGCGGCACAGAATCCTCCAATGAGGATACGGAACCACCAGTACCTGATTTGCCCAAAAACGTCCCGCCGAAACCAGATTACAGACAGGAACCAGTGGGACAGCGTAAATCTAATAGACAGTCAAAACAACCTTCATACCTCAGGGATTACGTCACCGCACCCTTTAAACGGAACCCGGGGGGAAGGGGTGTTGTGAACTAATAAAACACTTAAAGTTTTATCAAACCTTTAGAAGAAGCAGGGTTCTAATCCTGCACTTCTGATTGGCCGATAATAGCGATATCGGATTGGTCTGTTCAGGAGAATCTGATTGGCTGTTAACGAGCCACTCTCATTGGTTCAGGGGGTTAACACTCCACATTTCTCATTGGTTACTTGATCAGCAGCCTGCCCTATAAAAGGGCTGCTGCTGCCCTAGGATTTTTGCTCTGTTCAGAATGCTTAATAAAGAGTTGAAGTTCACTGTTCACTGCCTCGTCTCCGCTCCTTGTGCCCAGGCGCAGAACTTAACAGTGAGAAACATTGTAAAACGGGGAATAGCTCACCTAATATATATCCTGCTTAGCCATGGAAATTTTGGGCTCAGTTGTGGACATAAGTTGAGGACTACCTGTAGTATTGAACAGTAAGTAATTTTATTTTTTGTTCTACATGAATGACATCTGCAGACCCCAATGCTGTGTTGGCGAACTTATGCCATGCGTGCTGGAAGTGGCCCGGATAAGCCCTACTTGTGCATATGTGTGTGTGTGTGTGTGTGTGTGTGTGTGTGCGCTGCTGCCCGACAGCTTGTCAAGGTATCTGGTGCACAGGCACAGGGGAGGAGGAAGAGGTGTGGACTCAGAATCAGCATCAAGGCAACCTGAGAGCTCCGAGGGGGAAGAGGGGATGGAGCTGTCAGAGAGTGAGGCAGAGGTGGAGCCTGGGCTATCCGTCAGCCCTCAGATGGAGACTCCACAGCCCCCAGGTCTGGAGATGGCTGATGAGGAAGAGGAAGAACAGCTGAGTCCAGTGTGCCTGACGCACGAATGCATAGAATGCAGAGGAGAGGAGAGCGGGGGAAATTCATGGCCCGGTCCTTGGGAAGAAAGAGCCACTACTGCTAACACACCCTAGCTCTGTGGATAAAAGGTAGGGGATGGAGATGAATCGGTGTGTTGGACAACTATTCATCTTCTGTCCAGATAGACTTGTTAGCCTGTGAGATAAGCTTTTTGTGGGGCTGCTGGCACTCCTAATAAAGGAATCTTTTGAGTCCACATTTGAGAGTTTGTCATGTTTGGGGAGCTGGGTCAGAACAGTAATTATGTGATTCACTTACAGAATCAGTGTAGAATAGAATAGAATGGAATGGAATAGAATAGAATAGAATAGAATAGAATAGAATAGAATAGAATAGAATAGAATAGAATAGAATAGAATAGAATAGAATTCTTTATTGGCCAAGTGTGATTGGATACACAAGGAATTTGTCTTGATGCAAATGTTCTCATGCACATAAAAAGAAAAGATACATTTATCAAGAGTCAAGAATCATAAGGTACAACACTTAATAATAGTCAATGGGGACAATAAGCAATCAAACCATACTAGAAAACCAGAGGTGGTATTCAGCAGGTTCTGACCAGTTCTGGAGAATCAGTAGCGGAAATTTTGAGTAGTTCAGAGAACCGGCAAATCCCACCTCTGACTGGTGCTTTTACAGTATCCTTCACCTTCCACACCCACCAATCCACACTCACAGAACCGGTAGTAAAAAAATTGAATCCCACCACTGTAGGAAACAGTCAATATAGATCAAAAGGGTTTATATTGTGAGGAATATGCTTCACATTGAGCAGATAAAGTCATTCAGATTTATACTGCATCAGACTCCAGCTTTGGTACAGAACCAGTGGAGGTTACAGAGGCCCATTCTTGTGTGATTATCTGGGACTATAAACAGGATCCCTTTGAACTTGAGGAAGTGGACAGGGTTTTTGTAGCTGTTAATTGGGCCACTTCTGTGTTAGATCTATACCTCCTGGCTGGTCATTTTATGATTGTTTGCCACCCAAAATAATTTGTTTGAGATGGACTGTTATACAAAGAGAATAAATAAATAAATTATAGTTAATCACGAATAGAACTTTGTACTACAAATGCTTTGCTCTTTATAGTATCATTATAGTGTCATTAAATGTCAGAAATTCAGATTAGTGGTGAGTGAACCATTTACAACAGATAATTTATGCTTTTAGAGCAAGCAATTTAGAGTCCTTGGTTACTAATACATTGTCATTATGGAACATTTTCTGCTAATATGAAATCATTTCGAATGAATTTAGTGTGATTAGAACCCCTTTACTTTATGATGAACACATTAGACCTAAACTGGATAGAAGAATGTATTCATGTATGTTGGCTTCATCCATACCTTGAAAGCACTATGTGGTCTTAACACAAGCTGCAGGCCATGTCTTCAAGCCCTTATTTAGAGACGTAACTGCAGGAAGTTGATTAGGATAATGGCTATCACCATGACATCAACACCCTGCTCTTCTTAATATGAATCATGACACACAGACACGTATACACAGAGAGGGGTGGGATTTCAATCACATTTGTGGTCATCATCTTAATTTTTTTGATCCCTCTGTGTAGGAGATGACCAGGCTGATCTTGAGGGAAGAGTCAAACATGTTATCAAATTCCTTTGTGCCACAAAGATCTAAGTCCAGCCCACCATGATCCTTATCTACCGCCAATTGCTTTGACCATTAGTTGTTCAGATTCTTGTAGAGAACTTAAAGAAAGACCTGAGGTGGTGCAGTGGTTAGAATGCAGTACTGCAGGCTACTTCTGCTGCCTGCCGGCTGCCTGCAATTTTGCAGTTCAAATCTCATTGGGCTCAAGGTTGACTCAGCCTTCTGGCCTTCCGAGGTGGGTAAAATGAGGACCCAGATTGTTGGGGGCAAGACGCTGACTCTGTAAACTGCTAAGAGAGGGCTGTAAAAGCATTGTTGAAGCGGTATATAAGTCTAAGTGCTGTTGCTATTAAGCTTACAATAAACTTTTTTTTTTTGAAACAAATTTTTATTAATTTTAAAGATAAAACAACACATCATTAACCATTAAATACATAAACACATAAAACCTCTTAACATTGTAAATCCTTACAAGTCAAACAAAACATTATTTTTATACAGCATAATTCCAATTTATCCCATCTCCATATGGACACACAAATATCTTTCAGCAAATTTCTCATTATTTCTCTTTACTCCTATTCAATTTCATTTCTCTTCCATATTTATCCATTTTATAGTCATCATATTCTTTTCTTTCTGGCTTGTTTAAATTATTCTCGTCTAACATTCCTCCAAGGTTTTATTGATTCTTTTTTCATTTTTTTTTTTATAAAAAACAAATTTTGTTAGTTTTACCATAACCACAATACACAAACATACAAACACAAAACATAAACAAAACTAAAAGATCTTTTCTGAAGGTTGTCTGTTCCCGGGTTAAAACTCTTTACACAGACACAAATTCAAACATCATATTCAACCCATATCTCCTTCCATATCTTATTACCATTTTCTTTTTTATATATATATATAAAAACCATTTTTATCAGTTTTATAAAAACAATGCACAAAGAATCAAGGCATAGCAGCTTATAAATTCTTTTCTAAGAAAAAATAATAAAAAAAGACCAATAAGGCATAATATTTCCAGATTATAATATCAATATTTCATATAATATTAACTTCATATCTTGTCCCTACTTCTCTTTTCCATCCAAATTATTTATTAATTAAAATTTTATTGCCTTTTATCAATATACAAAATCCAAAAAAAAAAAAAAAGCATATATATCCTTCCATATCTTATTACCATTTTCAACAACATTCTTTGTCTGTTCTATTTCCAATTATCCATTCATCTTTTTTTTCTTTTACTATACTTCTCCTGTACACCAATTGGAGTAACATCTATAATTCATTACCCTAACTTAGAAATACTACATATAGCAATCTTTCTTGGGATTCTGTTTAAAAGATTCTAAAATTACATAATAAATTTTATATTCTAAATATACATATAAAAACACACTCTTATATACCCTCCAGAATCCCTCTTTTAATCTAAATTAAATTCACCCATTGTCTCTAAATAAACTTTTTTTCTTTAAGTCTTGCTTCCCCCCATTAAGGCTTCTCCTCCCCCCCTTTCTCTCTTGCTTATTCTTCTCCTTACCCTTTCTACCCCTTTGCTTTTTCTCTTCGCTTTTCTTGCTCCTTTTCCTTTGCTTTCTAACCTTGCCTCCATCTTTTCGCTCATTTTTCTCTCTTTTGGTTGTTTTTATAATTCTTAAAATCCCCTTTTTCTTATCCTTTTTCTCCTCCTCTCCGGAAGGGACCCATTGTTCATCAAAGATGGCTTCTTCTTCCTCTTCTTCCTTGTCCCAGTCCTTCTGCTGCGTAATCAACTTTTCAAAAGAACATAACGCCATTTCTAAGAATTGAAACAAAGCGCCCAAAGTATCTTCTTTTTTATATTTTTGATATTCAATCTCTAGTTCATCCACAGACGATGCCATTATAAAAAGGGAAACTTTTTCCAAAACAACCACAAGTATTTTTAATCAAAGACAATCAAAAGCAATAAAAAAAAGTTCCAAAAGTTAATACTTTTCTTCCTTCTTCTCTTTCTCTTTCTGAATTAATTTTTAATCAAAGAGGTCCTATTACGATATATCTTCTTTTGGGATCCACAAAGACGTTCTAGACAATCTCCTCCTTTTTCAGCTTCTGCTCCAATTTTTTTTCTCCCTTCCCACTTGCAATGACAATTTTAAATAATCAAAAAATCATACCTCCAGGAGAGATTTTCCAATTTCTTAAATTTTTCAATGTCCAAAAATCCCTTTGTCTCTTAGCTTCAGCTTTCAAAGCAATCCACTTTCAATGTCTAATATATCCAAATATTTCTGCTTTTTCCGTGGGGTGGGAGAGTAAAAAAAAAAAAAAAAAATTCCCTTTAACAGCTTCTCCGCCGCTTTTCGCTCTTCTTAGGGATACAATGTATCCTCCAGCAATTCAAGCAGCTCAATTCCAGGCAATTTAAAAGGTGTTACTTGACCCGGCTCAGACAGAACTTTCACTCTTCACACTTCCTCCAGCACAGTTCTTACCCGGTTGCTGGCTTCTTCGTGGCGGCCATTGCTTTCCGCCGCTCCACCGCCTTGGGAAAAAGGGGTTTTCCCGGAGAAGGGGGGGGTCTGCGATACCCCCACCTCCCTATCCGACTCCCCTCTCTCTTCAGCTGTCCCTACAGGGCAGCCATATCCCCCTGACCCATCTGGATTGGGGGTACCTCGACGGCTAGCACAGCAGGAATCGCGAGCTGTCGCGAATTCCTGCTGCCCCGAAGCCACGCAAACCGGAAGTCTAGCTTACAATAAACTTTTGTATTCATTTGAACTGCTTGGATCTCCTGATTTCCTGCATTTTACGTTAATCTGTGGGCATCAAGGGACTCCAAACTGATGACGTGCTTGATGCTTCCCTCAGGCTCTGCCTGGCCATCTCTTATACTCTGTTTATTTTTCTATTAAAAGGCATGTCCAAAACTTTGGGACTGGTATTTCAGCTGCCAAAAAGTGATGGTTTCTTTGCATTGGTATGTTCCTGCTACTGCAGTGGTCCAGCAGTTAATTACTGCAGCTATCAGCAGAAAATTGAGTTATAACTAAGTTATAACTCTTAGAAATGAATCATTGAGAGCATATGTAGTATGGCAAAATGTTTGAAACATCTGGTTTGGACTGAGGAGAATCCAGAAATCAGGTCATATAATTTATTGAATCAATCAGTTACCCGTATATACTTGAGTATAAGTCGACCTGAATATAAGCCGAGGCACCTAATTTAACCACAAAAAAAACTGGGAAAACTTATTGACTCGAGTATAAGCCAAGGGTGGGAAATGCAGCAGCTACTGATAAATTTCAAAAATAAAAATAGATACCAATTAAAACTTTCACTAGGACAGTTGAGAATAAGTTTGATGTTCACAATTTCCTCTTTGAGGGAACAAGAAGATGAAGAAAAAGAAGTGTGTTTTTTCACACTTTTCACACTGCAGTGAACAAAAATGGCATCATAGGAACAGCCTTATTCTCAGTCCAAAGGTTTGTTTCTGATTTCTTCCCTGATTCAAGGGAAATTTGGGAAACTGTCTCACTATCGTGAAAGGTTTAATTGATTCACTAACCCAAAAGATGATGATGATGACAGTGGGAGGCAGGAGTCACTCTCTCCCTTGCAAGAAAAAAGCAAGAGACGTTCTTATGATCTCTCCCTCTCTCTCTCTCTCTCTCTCCGTAATACAGTCAAACCCTTTCCAGCATGCGCGATCTGCCTTCGCCACTTTGTACCTTGCAAATGCAAAATCCTGGGGTTTTTGCATTTGCAAGGTGCAAAGCGGTGGGGGCGGATCGCGCGCGCGTGCTGGAAAGGGCTTTACTGTATTACGGGAAAAAGAGAGAGAGGGAGATATCATAAGAACGGCTCTTGCTTTTTTCTTGCAAGGGAGAGAGTGACTCCTGCCTCCCACTGTCATCAACATCTTCTTCTTTTGAGTTAGTTAATCAATTAATTTGGGAAATGATCTCACTATCAGAAAACAACGCGAGCCGCCACCACCACCTCCTCCTCCCCTTCCTCCCAAGTGGACTGAAAGCAGCTGGAGCTGAGGAAACGAAGCTGAGTGGAGCTGAGTGGCTCGCGTTGCTTTCTCAGCCTAGAGCTCAGAAAACAACGCGAGCCGCCACCACCACCCCCTCCCCCTCCTCCCGAGTGGACTGAAAGCAGCTGGAGCTGAGGAAACGAAGCTGAGTGGAGCCGAAGCAACCTCGGCTCGCATTGTTTTCTCAGCCTAGAGAAAGGGAAAGGGGGCTCATCTGGACCAAGGGTGAGTCTCCCCCTCAGTTTCCCCTGAAGGATCTTCCGTCGCTTTTGCCTTCTCCCTACATCTTCCCTCTGTTAAAATCCCCCCCCCACACACACACTTATTTTCGGTCGGATAGATTTCATGTCTGAGCATTCTCACATGGCGGTGGGTCTCCCCCTCAAAAAAACAGTTAAAAAAAGAAAAAAACAATATATCCTCAAGCAAAAACTTTTCTGCTTCTGATTACCCCCATGCTTAAAAGTTGCAAAGGAAACACGGAAGCAGGGAAGCGGCTGCCCAACTTCGGAGCTCCACACCATTTTTTTTCAGAGGGGAATCTGACTCAAGTATAAGCCGAGGGGGTTTTTTTCAGCACAAAAAATGTGTTGAAAAACTCGGCTTATACTCGAGTATATACGGTACTTTTTCCTCAGCTCAATCTAAAAAAACCCTCTCTTAAAATGCTATTATTTTAGCTATAAAGTTAGGGTAGACATCAATGTATGCTATCTTGGCTGTCAGAAGAAAGGCAGAATTCAGATGAAACAAATATTTCTGAGCAGGCCTAGGATTACAATGAAGCTTCTGTCCTTGGCTCCCCTTTAAATATTTTCCTTTCCTATACTTTAATGAAAACCAGGTGACCTACCTAATTTCCCCCCTACTTTTTGCTCTAATAAAGCTAGGGTTCTGAGGGATGGGCTGCAAGTGTCCAGGTGACCACTAGAGGTCATCCAGGACTTTCTGTGTTTCTCTACTGCTATCTAGGGGTGAAGTTCCAGATTTTGGCAGCTCGGATTTAAGAGTTCTCGGATAAGCCTATTGAGTCTTATTGACTTAGCAAGAATATTGTAGCAATTGTATTGTGTTGGTATTAAATGGTATTGTGCTGGAAAGCTTCTTAAATTCTGCTGTAGTTAAAATGATGCAATTGTTGGGGGGACTTTGCTGTTGTTGTTAGTTGCGAAGTCGTGTCCGACCCATTGTGATCCCATGGACAACGTTCCTCCAGGCCTTCCTGTCTTCTATCATCCTCTGGAGTCCATTTAAGCTCCCGCCAACTGCTTTCAGTGACTCCATCCAGCCACCTCCTTCTCTGCCTTCTTCTTTTGCCCTCGACCGTTGCCAGCATTAGGCTCTTCTCCAGTGAGTCCTTCCTTCTCATTAGGTGGCCAATAATATAGCACCTTAAATCTGATCTGCACTTGTCTAAATTTTTGTGGAACTTAAACATTCCTAAATATAGGAAAAAAATTCCACTTCTTTACTTGAATTCCTTATCACGAGCATTCCTGGATGGAAAGTGTAGGATAAGTGCACATTTTTACTGTATCTTTCGGGAACTGAAAGCAATAGGAAATATTTATTTTCTTTCATCAGGTTAATCCCTAGAATGGATAATACCTGCATCTACAAGTATGTTTAATTTTTTTTCTGTATACTTATAGTGAAGAATGAATATCCTGAGCAGTGATTTTGCTCTGACTGCCCTTTGTCATTCCTAATTCAATAATTTAGGAATGATCTTTTGTGAATAGATTACAGCCCTTGAAAATCTAATTTAGAAAAACTTCAATTGAACAAATAACCTTTTACCAAATGTTGGATGCAAAGGACAAATGTGCATCAGGACATCTTCCCCAAATAAATGCACTAAATCCTATTTGTAGTAGTACGGATGATTCAATTACAGATCATTATTTTTGTCAATTTCCATCATTTGCATACATATACAAGTTGCCTAGAGAGTCTGGAGAGCTAACAAGGCTTGAAAATACCACAGCATGAAAAGACGATAATAAAGGAATATAATATATCAAGTCTGGAGACAAACATTAGAACTCATATAATTAGAACAGACTCATACACTGGCCAGTATATTCAGTATATTTTGAGCATCCAGATCACAAAAAGAGGGATACTCTTTTTTTAAAAATTTTTTATTGGTTTTTAAAAACAAATATAAACAAACAAAACATAAAAACATCAAGCTATCTTCCATAAGTGTACATACAGTGTGCCAGTTGGTTTACAAATTGTTTTGTGCTTCCATTTCATAGTCTTCAATTACAATTACATTACATATATCTAATATTGTCAATCAAAAATTAAATACCTTAGTATCATTATTAATCAATCATTTGACTATACTTTTATTCATTCATGTTTTACAAGATAACCATAATTTACTTAGTTTATTTTATAACAGTTCATATTATCATCCTAAATCTATCCTAAAATCATTTTGGAGATATAATAAGAAAGAAGTACATCTTTATATATTTATTGTTTTCCAAAAGTCTACATATTTCATTACTGTATTTTATTGTCTAACCATTGATAGAAAAGATCCCAAATTTTATAAAATTGTTTATCCTCTTGTTCTCTAATTTCAAATGTCAATCTACTCATTTCAGCACCTTCCAATATTTTCTTAACGATTTCTTCTTGTGATGGTATTTTCTCATTTTTCCAGTTTTTAGCAAATACAATCCTAGCCACTGTTAATACATTTACAATCAGGTGTTTCAAGTCTTTACGATATATTTCAGGTAAAATTCCCAATAAAAAATATCTCTGGTTTCAAGTCTATATGTTTTGTTGTCATTTTTTCCAACCACATGTGGATTTCAGTCCAGTATTTTTTAGCATCTGCACAAGTCCACCACATATGGTAATATGAGCCAGGTGTCTGATGACATTTCCAACATTTTTTGGATTTATTCTTGAACATTCTTGCTATTCTTGTTGGGGGAAAATGCCACCTGTAAAACATCTTATACAAATTTTCTTTATATGCTGTTGACATTGTCATTTTATAATTTTGAGGCCACAATTTTTGCCATTTCTCTAAATCAATCCCATATCCAAAATTCTTCCCCCAAGCAATGATAGTTTCTTTAACTTGTTCTTCTTCTAGTTTAATTTCTAATAGATATCCATACTGTTCTGTCCTTAATTAGCATTCTTGAGATCCCCGCGCTTTGATTGGCCAAAGCACGGGGCTCTCTGATTGGTCAGGCGAGCCGCGCTGATTGGCTCGCTGAGAATCTCCCGCGATTGGTCCATTCAGATCGCGGGAGATTCAAAGCGGTGCCATTGGCCGCGGCCGCGGCGGCTAAAGGAATAAAAGCCGCGGGCTTTTTCCTTTACGCCAGTTTGGTTCCAACTTTCAAATAAAGAGCATGATTTGAAGTCACCGACTCCTGGCATCATTTCGCGGACACAACACTGGCGACGAGGATGGGATCCAGACCCTGAACCGAACCACGTGTCCGACGGAAGCCAGACGAATCACCACGATGGCGAAAATCACCCCCCCCGCACCCTTCAACCCCGCCACCGAGGACTGGGAATCGTACTCCGACCGATTCCGCATGTTCCTCGAGTGCAGCGACCTGAAGGACGCCACCAGCCCCATGAAGCGCGCTGTCTTCCTGACCCACTGCGGGACCGAGGTCTTCAAGATGGCCAAGGCGCTTGCCAAACCCGCCGATGCGACCGCGATGGACTGGGACGTCCTCGAGCCAATACTTCGGCGGCACTACGCTCCACAGGTACCCATCCTGATCCGACGCAACGAATTCTACCGTTGGGACCAACGGTCGGGTGAGAGCTTCAGCGACTTCGTCGCCGAGCTGCGGCGCCTAGGGGGGCTCTGCAAATTCGACAACCAGAACGACGCCCTGCGAGACCGAATTGTGGTCGGTTTGTGGGACCCCGTCCTCCAGAGCCGGCTGATGGCCAAGGGCAACATCAGCCTAGCAGACACCCTCACTGCAGCCGCAGCCGCAGCCGCTGAAGCAACCCGAACTTCCGCCGACCGCATGCGCAGACCGAACACTGGGAACCGCAGCGGAAACAACAACCCGGCGAGGTCGACCGAGGCCCAACCCGAGATGACCACCCACCAGGGCGACTTCCACTTGGCATCGGGCACTTCAGATGACGAGGAGGACATCCATCGCCTCCAGACAGGACGCGACCCACGGAACCGACGGGGTCGTAAGTCGAGGACCAACTGTGCCGGTTGCGGCGGCGACCACCCCAGGTCGGAATGCCGGTTTTTCGAATCGATCTGCCGGCATTGCGACAAGAAGGGACACATCGCCCGTGTCTGCCGCCTAAAGAAAAATCGCAGCCCGGCACGATGGGACCAGAGCGACCGGAGGAGAGAGAGCACACCACCCCGGACCAGAGATCGCCCCTTGGACAACAGATGGGACTGGAACGGATGATCCCTGCGAGGCGGCGATAACCGGCGAAGAGAGGAGACCCATCAGACGGTCACCATCGGCCACGCCATAACCAATGACGCCCGGAAGGTCCACGTGGAGGTAGGCATCGAGGGCCAGCCATGCAAAATGGAGGTGGACTCCGGGTCCTACCTCTCCATGATAGCATGGCATGAAATAAAGCGCTTGGTGCCTACCCTCCAAAGGAGGAACCTAGACAGCCAGAGACTCATTGTAAAGGACTACCAGGGAAACCGCATCCCGGTAGTCAGAACCAAACACTTCAACATTACATATAAAGGGCACACCGAAAGACTTCCCCTAACAATCATCGACCGCGACCGCCCAAGCCTACTGGGACTGCAATGGTTCGCCCCGCTCGGCATCGCAGTCACGGGAGTCGACCACGTCACCGACGACAGCTGGGAGCAGCAACTGGCCCGGGAATTCCAAGAGGTCTTCGATGGAAACCTAGACAAGTACCGAGGGCCCCTTATATCTTTCAACCTAGACCCAAACGTCCCCCCAAAATGCCTGAAACCAAGGCGGGTGCCATTCACACTTAAACCCAAGATAGACGAGCAAATTGACAAGCTCGTCAAGCAAGGGGTCCTACAGCCCATAGACCACGCTCGGTGGGAGACCCCCATAGTCACTCCGATCAAGACCGATGGGTCAGTGAGGATCTGTGGGGACTATAAGGCCACCCTAAATGGCGCGCTACAACAAAGCGCCTTCCCCATCCCAGTAGTGCAACACCTACTGCACTCACTGGGAGGGGGCAAGGTTTTTGCCAAGCTCGACCTCACCCAGGCATACCAACAGTTGCCAGTCAATGAGCAAACGGCAGAAGCGCAAACCATAGTCACCCACTGGGGGGCATTTAAATGCAACCGACTCCAATTCGGAGTCAGCGTGGCACCGGGAATATTCCAAAGCCTAATGGAAAGACTACTGCAAGGCATCAAGGGGGTGGTACCTTACTTCGACGACGTCCTAGTGTCGGCAGCCAACCAAGCTGAACTAGAGGGTCGCCTAAGGGAGGTCCTAACCAAATTTAAAGAGACCAGACTAAAAGTCAAGAGGGAGAAATGCCAGCTATGCACGGAACGGGTAGAATTCCTAGGATACCTCCTAGACCGTCACGGCATTCACCCCACAAACCAAAAAATCAAGGCCATCAAAGAAGCCCCCACACCCAAGTCGAAGACGGAACTACAGGCATTCCTGGGGCTACTTAACTTTTACAATGTTTTCCTGCCCCAAAAGGCGACGGCGGCGGAGCCCTTGCATAGGCTCCTGGACAAGGCGGTGACCTGGACTTGGGGCAAACACGAGCAAGCCGCCTTCCAAAGAACAAAGGACCTCCTCACTTCGGACGCCGTCCTTATACAATATAACGAGACCCTACCTCTGGCTGTCACATGCGACGCATCACCCTTCGGCGTCGGCGCTGTCTTCAGCCATACCCTCCCCGACGGAAAAGAAGCGCCCATCGCGTTCTTTTCAAGGACCCTCACCAAACCGGAGCGGAACTATAGCCAGCTGGACAAAGAGGCTCTGGCTATCGTTGCCGTCGTAAAACGATTCCACGAGTATCTCTACGGCCAGACTTTCACCATCATAACTGACCACAAGCCGCTGCTGGGAATCCTTGCCAGAAACCGGGCCACCCCGAACATTCTGTCTCCCCGAATGACAAGGTGGTCCGAGTTCCTGGCAGCCTACAACTACGGACTCATACACAGACCGGGTAAGACGATCTCCCATGCAGACGCCTTAAGCCGCTCGCCGCTACCGGAACCTGACACCGACCCAGCACCCACGACGACCACCCTCAGCATAGAGACTCTACCCAACCTGCCCATAACCGCGTCAGACATTGCCCGAGAGACTAATAAAGACAAACATCTGGCGCGGATGTTGCATTGGGTAGAGAAAGGGTGGCCGGAAAGGGACAACGACGAGTCTGTCAAAATGTTCCGAAACCGCCAAACAGAACTCTCGTTATTAAAAGGGTGCATAGTATGGGGGGATAGGGTGGTCATTCCAGAAAAGCTACAAGGGAAGGTTCTGGAACTGCTACACAAGGGGCACCCTGGCATCATTAGGACTAAAGCCCTGGCCAGAAGTTACGCTTGGTAGCCAGGGATGGACAAACAAATTGAGGCCTGGGTAGCAAGGTGCCAACGATGCCAGGAAACTAGGCCAAGCCCACCCACAGCACCCGTCCTAGAGTGGGAAACCCCAAGGGGACCTTGGTCTAGGATTCACATAGACTTCGCCGGGCCCACAAAAGGACACACCTTCCTCATAACAGTTGACGCTTACTCCAACTGGCTGGAGGTAAGCAACATGAAGACGACAACCACGGAGGCCGTGATCAAGGAACTCTGCAAACTCTTTGCAACACACAGCCTCCCAGACGTCGTCGTTTCCGACAACGGGCCCCAATTCACCTCGCTGGAATTTGAAAAATTCCTAGCGGAAAGGGGCATCCGCCACGCGCTGACAGCACCGGTGCACCCGGCGGCGAACGGTAGGGCGGAACGGATGGTCCAATTCACTAAGAAGACCATCCGGAAAATAGAGCATGGGGAGATCCAGGAGAAAATAAACAAACTACTCTTCACCCAACACATAACCCCAAATACCACAACGAACAAGAGCTCAGCCGAACTATTAATGGGCAGGAAACTAAGGTCCCCACTTGACAGGTTACACCCCACGTATAACCCGGAGAAGCCCCCAGACTCAAACAGCAAACACCGAACCTTCGCACCCGGCGACCCCGTATACGCAAGAAACCTGACGGGAGACCCACTATGGATACCGGCTGTCATCACACAAATAACAGGCCCACACTCGTACCGGCTACAAACAGCAGACGGACGAGCGTGGAAACACCACATCGACCAACTAAGGTCGAGGACTACCAACCAAGAGACCACCGACGCACAAACAGGCGAAACCAACCCCCACAACACAAACCAAGGGGGGAGGGAATACCCCGGGGACCAAAACCAAAAAAGAATAAACCAGCCGCACTTACCGGGAAGCAGCCATCACGACCCCTCTCCAGGAAGAGACAGCCAGGCCAGCTCGACCGACCCGGAAAGACCGAGCGGGAGCGGCGAAACCCGCAGCTCAACCAACCCGGGAGGCCCAGGAGGGAGCTACAGAGAGCGGACCGGGCTGACCGACCAGCCGGTTCCCACGACGGCAGCAGGAGCAGCAGAGATCCCGACCGAACCGGCCGGGATCCAACCTACGACTGAGCTGCGCAGGTCCAGTAGGCTCAGACGGAGCCCCGCCTACCTACGTGACTACGCGACGTAAGGACTGAACCAAGAGGGGAGGGGTGTTCTGTCCTTAATTAGCATTCTTGAGATCCCCGCGCTTTGATTGGCCAAAGCGCGGGGCTCTCTGATTGGTCAGGCGAGCCGCGCCAATTGGCTTGCTGAGAATCTCCCGCAATTGGTCCATTCGGATCGCGGGAGATTTAAAGTGGTGCCATTGGCCGCGGCTGCCGCGGCTAAAGGAATAAAAGCCGCGGGCTTTTTCCTTTACGCCAGTTCGGTTCCAACTTTCAAATAAAGAGCATGATTTGAAGTCACCGACTCCTGGCATCATTTCGCGGACACAACACATACAATTTTTTAATCACCTTTTCATCAGTACCTGTCAAAATCTTATCTAAATCAATCAGTTTATTATAGAAACCTTCTGTTTTAAAATCTTTATCATACCTTGAATATATTTGCGCATATGAAAACCAATTCATCTTTATACCTTGTTCCTCTATTTTTTGCATAGATTTAAGTTCACCCTTTTCATTCAATATTTCACCATATCTAACTAAAAAAAGAGGGGTTCTCTTTTTTAGAGTAGGGGCTGTCATGGATAGGAGAATGCTGGAAGATATTTGGAGCTGAGTGGCCCCAAATCCATAGCTACTCGCTCTTGATCTACCTAAGTCACCTAATTCCCATCTAGTTCCCCATTTTTACTACCGGTTCTGTGGGTGTGGCTAGGTAGGCAGGGCCATGTGACTGGGTGGGCATAGCCTGTTTTTTTGAACACACCCCCACACTCCATTTTTTTGCCTCCTGGGCCTCAGGGAAGCCTCCTGGGAGGCCATTTTTGCTCCCAGGAGGCTTCCCTGTGGCCCAGGAGGCCAAAAACAGAATGCGGTGTGTGTGTGTGTGTGTGTGTGTGTGGAATGGGATGTGCAGCCTCCTGGGTGAAGCAGTAAGACAGCGTGGGGGATCCTGGCACAGCTGACCATCGGAGAAAAGCTGATTGTTGGGAGAAAAAAGTATCAGTTCAGCTGAACGGTAGCTGTTTTTTTACTACCAGTTCAGCCAAATGGTAACATTTTTTACTACTGGTTTGCCCGAACTTGGCTGAACCAGTAGAATACCATCAGTGCACTAATGAAAGCTAACCTGTGGCATGGGATGACCATATTCAGAAGCTTCATCTAAATGCTAAAGAGGAGTGAAGAAACTATAAATGATCAATATTTAAATAATATAAAATTAGCTTATAGTGAGCAAATGGTGTAAATTCAGATTTAAAGTACACTTGAGAGGAAAGGGTACCCTCTCCACTTTTGTAGAAGTTGACCAAGCTGAGCCTGAAGGTAGGGTCAAATAAGTCATTAGTTTGGAATCGCTGCACTCCCACAAGAGACCTAAGTCCAGTTGCCCATGAATTCCATTGCCTCTTATCTAGAACCAATTTGCCCTGACTTTTAATAGATCAGATTCTTGTCTATAGGTAGCATGAAATAAACTTGTCGTACATTTGACCTCTATCCTGTTCCTGATTTCTTGCACCTTCCCCCCAAAATAGTCTTTTAACTAGAGATTTTACCGATCAGCAATTCTGTTTCCTTCTTATGATTAGCCTAGCAGCTTCCACAGCATCCCTTTTTTTTTTATCAAGGAGGCTATAGCCAACAATCCCACCACAGGTCATTCTTGCATTTAATTTCTTCAACTATAATAGATACCTGATTCTTATCTTCCTCTGTTGAGCATTTCCCTTTGTCCATGAGCTATCAAGATGTCTCCAGCTCACCAGCATGTTCTCCAGAATCTGAAGACGGAGTTACTGGATCTTACGATTTATACCCTGCCATTCTGTAGAAGCTCAAGGTGCTGTACACAACCTTCTCTTTTCCAGTTTCCTGTCGCAACAATTGTGACTGACCCCAATTCACCCAGTGTATTTCCATGACTGAAGATGAAGATAAAACCAAATTTCTCCTGTTCTAGTGCAATTTGTTAACCACTAATCCAGAGGTTCTCTGTGTGTTCCACCCATGGGCCTCATCCTATTAATATAATTCTCAGACTTACTTTCCCCAAAGAGACCTAAAATTCTCAGGATTTCCAGCCTCCGTCATTCTAACTGTTCAGGTCCTCATGTATGAACTTGGAGGACAATGGTGGGATTCAATTTTTTTTTTAACTACCGGTTCTGTGGGCGTGGCTTAGTGGGCCTGACATGGTGTGGCGGGCATGGCTTGGTGGGTGTGGCAGAGGAAGAATACCGCAAAATCTCCATTCCCTCCCCACTGCACTAACCTGCGTTCCAGCTCCGTTCTCCTGTGCAGGGCAACAAAAGAAGACCCAGCCAATCAGCTGGGACTCGAGAGGCAGAGAATAGATGGGAGTGGGGCCAGGCAGGGGTAGTATTTACCGGTTCTCCAAACTACTCAAAATTTCCCTTACTGGTTCTCCAGAACTGGTCAGAACCTGCTGAATATCACCTCTGCTTAAAGAGAGTAGAATAGTTTTAAGTCACAATGACTTATGTGACAAATTAAGTCATGCAGTTTTAAAGTCACAAATCAGGCCAATGATACTATATTTGCTCTAGAAATGGGTTTTTTTTTTAAATTAACTAATCTATCTTAATTTTGATATTATTGCAGACTTTTTTGAATGTTTACATTTTGTTTGCTGCCCAGAGTCACTTAGTGAGAGGGGCAATAAGATAAAATAAAACAAAGCAAAATAAAATAAAAATTTCTAGTTGCATTTTTTTCTCTTAAAAGCTGTGGATTAGATTTCTTATGATTTTCTGCCAAAGTATTTTAGAACAATGAAGTGCAGACTGTCAGTTAAAAATGGGAAGGGCCATGCACCAGACATTTCTTGTAATTGATATTATCATTTTTTTTTTGTTAAGAAAAATATAGGAGAGATTAATGGCTTATGATATTAGATTAGGTTTTAACTATATCCAAATTGGTTTTTATTAAAAGAAGGATGGGGAATCATTTTCATCCTGAAGGATGAAATTCCCTTTCAGGAATCACATAAAAGGGGGAGAGATCCCTGTGATAAGAGAATTTTTAGAATGGGTGGAGTCATTCTTTTGATAATATCCACATAGAGCAGACACACATCCTTGCATACAGCAACACGTATATCGAACACACAAATTTCAAAAAAGATTTCCATTGATTGGCAGAACTTTTTAATTATTTGGTTATTGTACCTTTTTGCAAACTAAGGACTCTGAACTTTACTAGCTTCTTCGTTTGATATTATTAGATCCAGGGGTGGGCTGCAAAAATTTCAGCAATGGGTTCTCTGCCCTGTTGCTGGGAATGGCTTACTCAGCCTCCTGCACCATGGTGGGGGGGCTGTTTTCACCCTCTCCGGGCTCCGGAGACCTTCCTCGAGCCTCTGGGACAGTGAAAACTGCCTCCCCTGGGCTCTGGAGGCCCTCTTGAGGCCGGAAATGGGCCCATTTCCAACTTCCAGAACTTCGGGAGGCCCATTTTCCCCCCTCCCTGAGCCCCCACACGGGCCCTGCACTTACCTTGCATCCAAAATGGGCCGCATGGAATGTTTACTTCCAGTTCTGTGGGTGTGGCTTGATGGGCGTGGCAAGGGAAGGATACTGCAAAATCTCCATTCTCTCCCCACCCCACTAACCTGCTTTCCAGCTCCGTTCTCCTGTGTTGGGCAACCAAAGGAGACCCAGCTAATCAGCTGGGACTCAATGGGAGGCAGAGAATAGATGGGGTTGGCGGGGCCAACAGATTTGCCAGTTCTCCAAACTACTCCAAATTTCCTCTACCGGTTCTCCAGAACTGGTCAGAACCTACTAAATACTACCTCTGGCATGGAGACTCCTAGGAGGGGTGGAGCAGGGTGGGTTTTGGCAGTTCGAACCCAGGCAAACCTTTTGCAATATGGGAAAAAATGTTTTGGAACAGGGGTGTCAAATTTGTGTCATCACAACGTCGTCACGTGATGTATCGGGACTTTTCCCCCCTTCACTAAACTGGGTGTGGGCATGGCCAGTGGGTGATGCATGCGGCCCGTGGGCTGTGAGTTTGACAGCCCTATTTTGGAAGGTCTCACCACCTGCAGTGAGATCAATTTTTCCTTCCCCAAATTTGCCCAATGCATAAAGACCTACCATTTGCTGTTCAATGTCTTTCCTGTTGGGGCCTATGGAAAGTCCCCCACCACCCCCAAGATAATCACCAAATGGTCATTGAAGCTATATCATAAACATTTACCAGTCATTTGCTTAATAGATGAGTATGAAACCCCATTTCGGCTGGGCTGCCTAGAGTTAATGATAACTAAAATCTAACATATTCAGAGGTCCCTCTGCAGCCAAGCAATGTTCCCCATACTGGTAGTCCTTGACAACTGTTTGTTTAGTGACTCAAAAGTGCTTTTCTCAAGAGGCAACTGGACTTTCTGGGGTTTTTTCCGTGAAGACGTTTCACTATTCAGGTGACCCTGGAGAAATAAACAGATAAACCTCCAAGTGCTTCAACAACCCTCTCAAAGGATGCAAATGACCAACTGTCTGCATGGAATATAAATCCTTCTATTCCCCACTTATCCTGTCAGAGGTGAAGAAGATCCTTGGATGAGAAGCAAAATGTCTTCAAAAGAAAAAACCAAGAAAGTCCAGTTGCCTCCTGGAAAAAGCACCTTTGGGGCAACCATGACCTGGAGGACTGAGAATCTCTACAGGCATTTGTTTGGTAAACATTCAAAGTTACAACAGCACTGAAAAAAGTGTCTTGTGACCATTTTTCACAATCACAACAGTTGCAGCATGCCCATAGTCATGTATCATGTCCCTGTTAGAATCTGATTCTGAGGGGGAGGTCGAACAGCTGACAGGGAGTGGGAGTGTGGCTCCGGTGGCTATGGAGGAAACTGGGGAAGGGCACAGTCCAGCTGGGCATTCAGAGGAAGACCCACGCCCACCCCTTCTTCATCCTAGGGCACGCAAGGAGGAACAGATAAGGGAGCAACATGGGTTACGGGGAAGAAAAAGGCCCTGATTCCCTTCATTACCTGCAGCTGGGAAAACAGGATCAGGAGGGTGTTTGCACACAGCACCTTGCTGGAAGCAAAGCATGCATTAACTTTGTTTGTCAAGACTTGTCTGGGTTCTGGCATCCTCCCAACTGTATGTGTTTCATTATCTTTTGAAGTCTGCAATTCTTTATCCTGCTCTGTCTCGTTAGCAAAAGCAAATCTATGAGAAAGCCAGATTCACTTAACACCTGTGTGACTAACTTAACAACTGCAGTGATTCACTTAACAAATGTGGCAAGGAAGATTATAAAATGGGGGCAAAATTCGTTTAACTGTCTCACTTAACAACATAACATTTGGGGCTCAGTTGTGGTCGTAAGTTTAATTTATTCATTTAGAAAATTTATATGGCCACACACTCCCCCTTATGGCTTACATAATATTTGAAAAAAGAAACTAAATTTCCATTCAGTAAATTTTTTCTATTGTTGCCTAAAACTTCCTATTTTAAATCAGTTTTATATCTTTCCTGCTGACTAGAAAAATGTAGAACTATAGGCCTATAGAGGTTTCTTTCTGTCACACTGAAATAGCATTAGATACAGCAAGGTTTGTTAACCTCAGCAACTTGAAGATGTGTGGACTTCAGCTCCCAGAATTCCCTAGCCAACATCTACATCTTAAAGTTGCTGAGGTTGGAGAAACTCTGATTTAGAGAACTGGATGAAAAGAGCCTCTTCTGAACAAGATCAAAAGATTAAAAAAAAAGAGGAAATTGATCACTAACTTAGTTGCAGTGAACAAGAAAGCAGTAATTTGCACTGATCTGCAAACAGTTTAAAATGTTTTAAACATCCTCAAGAAGTTCCTCTTTATCTTGAGGAACTTTAATATTGTTTTTATTCAGAGAGAGACAGAGACAGACAGGGAGAGAGAGAGAGAGAGAGAGAGATTTTACACATGTATGAAAATTATAAATGTATCTTTTAATCCATTTATTGATTTTAATGGATTAAATGTTACAAGTTCATTAATTATATCAGCTTTTCTCAACTAATGTTTTCCAGATAATTGTATAATTTGGTGAGAATACTAGGAAACAGATATTCATTAAAATATGACAAGGAAATGATACCATGGTAATATGATTTCTTTTCATTTTTAAATTCACTGAAAAGGATTTTCCCCATGCTGTAAATAATGGTAGCTACAATGATGTCAGGGTCATAGAAAAGGAATAGCTGCTTATATTCCCACAGAAGCAACTGAAGAAATAGAGCCACATGTTGAAAATAATAAACTGGATTCATGCATTATACTAAACAATTTCAATAAATAAACCACAATGGCTGGATTCATACTATATGCAGAGTGAATGCCAAACAAAAGATGTTAAAGCTTACCATGTTACATAATTCTACCCAAATATGGATCATTCAATAAAAATTAAACCAACCTATTAACGGATTACAGATTGACAGAGTTGGAAGGGACCTTGTAGGTCACCTAGTCCAGGGCTTGCCAACCTTTGGTGGACCCCAGGGACCACCAAACTCATAATTTTAAATCCCAGGGATCACTAACCGATTCTGTGGGCATGGCCTAATTTGTGGGTGTGGCTTGGTGGTCATGTGACTGGCCAGGCATGGCTTGTATGTCAATATAAATATTTATATAAATATTGAATTTTTTATAAAAAAAAGAGCAACTTTTACCCAAAATCAGGCAAAGCAGGCAGGCAGATCGAGTTAATACCATGTGATTATAGAAATAGTGAACATTCAAAGACTAATGTTATTAATAATTTTTCCAATTTAATACACCCCTAAATTATGATTTAGAACCACAGATTTCCTAGGGAATCTTAGTTTGGGAAAAAGTAGCATCGCCATGCAGTTTCTCAAAACCTAGCAACTTTAAGATTCAACTCCCAGCTGTTTTCTGATGATAAAAAATCCTCTCAAATTACTTTGGAGATGTAACATGTGGAGAATGTTACCAAACTGCCGAGGCAACTTCACAAGTAGCTGAAAATGCAGAGTTTATCGCAGTTTTGGAAGAAGAACCGGATATTAACTTTCACTACTATGGTTCCAATGTAAACCTCTCAACGCAACAACCATAGAGAGTTGAAACCAGGGGTGGGATTCCACTGGTATAGCAACCGGTTTGATGATTGCGCGCTCTGTGCACTCCGCAATTTAAACAGCTCTAATACTTACCTTCCACAGCAGTTCCTGGGAAGAAAACAGCTGATGTGTGGCAAAGCACTCTGTCACGTAAATCAGCTGTGCTCTCAAGAAAGGAAGTAAAGGACAGGAAAGAGCAGGCTTGGGCAGCCCCACATGCTCGTTGCAGCAATTGGTTTGGAGACAGCTGATCTTTGGAGCAAGGGGTTCACCTGACCCAGTCCGAACTGGTAGAATCCCACCCCTGGTTGGGACAGAGTGTGCTGTATGACTGACATTTGGCTGAGGAGAGATAACAAGAGGATAACAAGAGAATCTGCATCCTTGCAGAGTACAGGAACCATTTGCACTACTCAGGTGACTCTGAGGACACAAATAAACCTCCAAGTGGCCTCAACGACTCTCTAAAATGGATGCAAATGACCAGCTGTCTGCAAGGAGTATAAATCCTTCCATTCTCCACTGTTGTGTCAGAGCCGAAGAAGCTTCTTGGAAATGAAACATCTTCAAAAGAAAAAAAAAGTCCAGTTGCCTCCTGAAAAAGCATCTTTGGGACAACCCTCATGTAATAACAGATGACTTGTTTTCTTTGCAAAACGCAGAACCCCATTGTTTTATAGCAAGGAGTTTGTGTGTATAAAATAAAACAATGAAGAGCAAATAAGAGGGGAGAGGGATGCATGATAAGAGTCCCAACACCAAAAAAATGTGTGCTAAGCCCCAACTTGCCAGAGATAAGCCTCATGCTTGAAAGTATAAAGACAATAGAAAATTCTGTCCTTTCAAAACAGATTGTTTGACTTAAAACCAATCTCAATTGGTCTTGAAGAGACTTGCCTCAGTGAACAATAACATCTGGATTTTGCAAGATGAAAAGATGCTTTATTTGAAATGCAAAACCACATTTAAATGCCCATGAAACTGGATCATCATCTCATATTCAGGGCATCAAATTCAGTGCTGTTATTTTGGTGGCTCAGGCTCAGCACTGGCGAAATGTTTACACTGTGATTTAGCCTCCTGCTCATTTTTTTTTTTTTTTACTGTGTCATTGCCAAAACAATGTGGAAGAAAAAGTAGAATTGAATCTGGCTGCCATCCACCCTAATCAAATCACAGAATTCCATCACTATAATTTATCCAATGTGGGTAGTAATGCTATACTTTTCAGGATGTTAGAACTCATCTTTATTTGATCAAGGATTACCAGATCCCAGCTGCAAAAATAAAGATAAAAATAAACCCAAATACCACTCAAAAGGTGTGAAAAATCACTATCCTTGTTGGCAAACTAAATATTTGCATCCCAAATCTTAGTGTCCACTTTTACCAAGAATGTCTGTGTGATGGCCAGATGTGAAATTGTTGTGTCAAGTACTGGGACAGAAGGAAGATTCTTCTGGTGATTGAAACTGCTTTGTAGATGTTGTTACAACAGATGGGGCAACGATTTAGAGGGGGGGGGGAGTTCCTCTCATATGCACTGGGATTTTCAGACTTCTGGATATGGGAAGAAGATGAAAGTTTTAATCATTTTTTAAAAACATATGAAGATGATTTAAGGAACCTATGTTGGCAATTTTCAGCAGAACCAGCCAAAGTTAGCTCTTTAAACCAGGGATCTGGGCCACTTTAAGACTTGTGGACTTCCACTCCCAGAACTGAACTCTCAGCAAAGCTGGTGAGGAATCCACAAGTCTTAAAGTGGCCAAGGTTGGAGACCCCTGCTTTAAACCATGGGTTGCAGATGAGGAGAAGCTTCCTTAAGCCCCAAATTTGGAATAATTCTGACCCTCTTTGTACATTTTGGAGTTGGGACCATGTACGTTGGTCAGGGCTACTTGATCTGGGTCATTGTGAAAGTTCAAATGCTCTCTGGATGGCATTAAATATTTGCCAATTGCTACCATCTAGGGATCATCTGGATTTTGAAAGCCCAGACATGGTAACTAACCCTGATACTGAATTACTAGCTCACCTCAACGTCTTTATGTATGCTACTTCTGTTGTTTTAGATACAGGGGTCTGCAAGTTAACTCATTCTATCATAAGATAGGATTGTAGGATGAGTTAATTTCCATGCTGGCCAGCTTAGTCTCCCTCTGCCCCTTGATTCTATGATCTTGGCTTGTTAAGGAAGTCCACAGGACTATTAACATTTATTTATTTATTTTAATTTTATTTATTTTGTTTGTCAAGCAGGTATGAGAAATCAAGCATAAATATGAACATAACATATAAACCAGAGGTGGTATTCAGCAGGTTCTGACCAGTTCTGGAGAACTGGTAGCAGAAATTTTGAGTAGTTCGGAGAACCAGCAAATACCACCTCTGCCTCCCGAGTCCCAGCTGATTGGCTGGGTCTTCTTTGGTTGCCCTACACAGGAGAACGGAGCTGGAAAGCAGGTTAGTGGGGTGGGGAGGGAATGGAGATTTTGCAGTGTCCTTCCCCTGCCACGCCCACCAAGCCACACCCACAGAACTGATAGTCAATTTTTTGAATCTCATCACTGATATAAACATATAAGTATAAACAAGTATAAGTATATGCATAATAAATGAGTACAAATAAAAGGATAAATGGGAACAATAGGAAAGGGACGGTAGGCATGCTGGTGCGCTTATGCATGTCCCCTTACAGACCTCTTAGGAATGGAGTGAGGTCCATGATAGACAGTTTAAAGTTAAGGTTTTGGGGGTTTTGCTCCCAAAGACAGCATCTGTTGTCATGCTGCTAGTTCTGTTTGTGTTTAAGAATACAACACAACTCCTCTCCCTGCCCCCTACACCATTCAACCTTGGCATAGTCTGCAGTTGAAGGAGTGGTGTATTTGTGAAAATCTCTGCATTTTCAATCTCTATTCATTGGGATCTGGAGATGACTGAACCTGTCCCATTGCACAAGGGAGCAGAGAGGCCTTCTCTAGCTCCTTTTCTTCCTGGAACAGATATTAAATTGTCATTCTCTGAACTTAATCGATGGAGTATTAAAAGAACAGCATTTCCAGTCCAGGGAGAAGGACCTTGTCATACCTCTCTGCCTGTTACTCAAGGTTGCTTATAAGAGCCACTAAAGGTCTCGATTTTATCCCTTCCTGTGGTTTTAGTACTCATAACAATCAGGGATTAAAATTGAAAGAGCATTTAATTGTCAGTTACCAGAAAGGTCTGGCTAAAAGCTTTGTTCCAAGTTAAGCTAGAATAGATGGTATAGCATTATGTGGAAATACCTCTAAACATTGTAAATATTTTGTAAATATTGTCAAAATAAAAAGCTTAGCACTTACCCTTAGGAGATAACAGAGTGTGCTCTAAACATCCCTTTGTCCCCAGTCTTAAAATGTTGCTAGATTAGACAGTTGTTAAGAATTTGGTCCCATTTTGTGACCGTTCACACCACAGCTGTTAAGTGACTTGCTGCAGTTGTTAAGTTAGTATCACAGTTGTTAAATGAATCTGGCTTTCCCGTTGATTTTGTCCAAAGGTCGCAAAAGGGGATCGCATAATCCCAGACAACTGCAACTGTCATAAATATGAGCCAGTTGCCAAGTATCCGAATTGTGATGGGGATGCTGCAATGGTTGTAAGTGTGGAAAATGGTCATAAATCACCTTTTCCAGTGCTGTTGTAACTTGGAACGATCACTAAATGAACTTTTGTAAGTTGAAGACTGCCTGTATGTGGCCAATACTTATCAAGGGTCTTCAAACTTGACAGCTTTAAGACTTGTGGACTTCAACTCCCAGAATTCCTCCTCCAGTCATGTTAGCTCAGGAATTCTGGAAGTTGAAGTCCACAAGTCTTACACTTGCCAAGTTTGAAGACCCTTGGCTTAGATCATCAACATGTATTATCAAGGTGAGCAGAGAGAAGGACTATCTCAAAGATATGGAAAAATGATGTATTAATCTCCGCATTTCAACTCCTGAGAAATTATTGGGGAAACATACTTTATTTCTCTTTCCTGATGGATAGCCATGTCAAGAGGTGTAAAGCCTGGGTTCCCCAACCAGGGTTAAGGAGACAAGCTAAACAGAATGTGCAGCGTTAGTCAGATAGGCATACAGATAAATGTGTGAGATAAGTTTGTATGTCAGTTAACATACAGTAAAAATAACAGATACGCTTGTGTTATCAAAAATATAGTTTATTCCATTTAGAGTTTTATAGCATAGTCAAAATAACAGTCCATTAGTCATGTATCGTTTTAGTCAGTCCATTCAAGGATATTCAATTAGCAAAGTCCGTGTAGAATATCCAATGTCAGTTCACTTACAATAAATCAGTCCTCTCTCTCTCCCGTTCCAGTAGGGAAAAACGCAGTCTTCAATTCATTCAGTAATTAAGGATCATAAAGCCAGAGAGAGCGCAAGCTGCCGTGCCTTGCTTCTTTTATGGTGCTTTTACAACCACTCCCTTAATTACATTCTTACAGTTAAAGTTACAGACACTTTAACAAACAAACCATGATAACATATTTATTATTTTACCTAAACCAGTTAGGGTAAACAATGTTATCCCTAACATTCTCCTCTTTTAGGTAAATATAATAATATAACTATTTACATCTTTAAATCATATTTGTTACAACTCTCTTTAAACTTAATTACTCTTTGAGCTTTTGTAAATTGGTCTGCAATGTTTTCTTCCGTCATGCAGTATTCCAATTTAATTAGCCCATTTTTTACAGATTCTCTAACATTTAAGTATCTTAAATCAGTATGCTTTGATCTAGTTTTTACAGCAATATTAGTAGCTAACTTTATGGCTGCTTGGTTGTCCTCGTACACAATAATGGAATCTTTAACAGTTATAACCATGTCCAATAATAACTGTTTGTACAAAATTAAGTCAGTGCATAGTAATGACAGACATGAAAATTCTGCTTCCATCGCGGACAAGCTGATATGCTGTTGTCTGATTGACCTCCACCCTATTAGTGTCTTACCAAATAATATAGCCATCCCAGATGTTGATTTTCTAGTGTTTATGTCAGTTGTAAAACTTGCATCTGCATAGGCACTAAGACTCAAATCACCCTTTGGTTCTATATACAATGCATGGTTCATTGTTCCTTTAAGATATCTTAAAATTCTCTTTAATGATTGCCAATGACATTGATGTGGATCTGAATTAAAACGTGCCAGCTGATTAACACTATAAGCTATATCTGGCCTTGACCAATTGCTTATATATGATAAGCTACCAATCAAAGATTGATATATAAACTTATCAAATTTGGGACTTTGATCATCAGTTTGGCAAACTTCCTGACTCATTGGAGTCTTTGCCGGTTTACAAAGTTCCATTTTATACGTTTTAATTAATTGGCAAATTTTATCTTCTTGAGATATCTTGAAACCATTTTTTGTTTTGTTAATTGTCAATCCTAGATAACTTTTAATTTCACCTAAATGCTTTAATTTTATCTTTTTGGCTAATAATGATATAATCTCATTATCTTCATTATTAGTCTTAGTTATCAAAGCAATATCATCTGTAAATAATAACCATAATGACACCGTTCCATTATTTTCTCTTTTAAACACACATGGATCTGCTAAACCAGATTTAAAACCTATATTGTTTAATTCTTTCACAATATATTGGTTCCACTCAAAACCAGATTGTTTCAACCCGTAAAGACTCTTTTTGAGTTTCCAACAATCATTACTATTTACTTTATTGTCTTTTATAATAACTGGTTTTTGTAAATATATAGTGTGCTGCAATGGTGCATGCAGATAGGCAGTTTCTACATCTAAATGGTTAATGACATAGCTTTTCTTAGCTGCCCACACTAAAGCTGCTCTCAAAGATGTTGCTTTAAGACTTGGTGCAAAAACTTCATCTTAATCAGATGCAGTTTGATTAAATCCTTGAGCTACCAACCTGGCTTTATGGGAAACAGTCCCATCATTTCCAGTTTTCACTTTAAATATCCATTTGCACCCAATGGATTTTTCTCCTGGAGGTAATTTAGCATCTTCATATACTTTTATTACCTTTAATGAATTTAGTTCTTTTTCCATTGCCTTTTGCCAAGTTCATCTACACTAGTTGGAACTTTAGTTACTTGGCAAACTATACTTGCTTGATACCTATCAGGTGGTCTAGTTACACGTGTAGTACGTCTAGGTATTACAGGACTTATAGGTGGACTTTCATTTATTAACTGTTCTTGATTATCTAACTCTTCCTGATCAATTGTTTCCTCTTGTTCTGGTCCTATTTGCTCTTCGTGGACTTCTTCTTTTATTGGACTCTTCTTATAACTAGTCTGATCTTTTTGTCTTTTGTAGGGTTCAATAATTACTTCATTATTTAAATCTTGCTCTAATCTATTCCATCCTACATGTTCTAGGAATTTAGCACCAGTACTGGTGTAAACTCTAGATGTACCTGGTTCCCAGAATCTATAAGATCCATGATTAGATTCATATCCTACAAAAAATAATCTTTTAGCTCTATGCTGTCCTTTGTGTCTGAGTTGTGTAGGGATATGCACCCATGCTGGTGCTCCAAATGTGTGCATATAACTTAAATCAGGTTTTGTACCATGCCACAGTGTGAATGGTAATTCACCTGTTGTTGAATTAACAACATTATTTAATATATGATTACCACACATTATTGATTCTTCCCATAAATTGTCAGGTAATCCTGAATCAGACAACATAGTACGTGCCATTGATTGTAGCGTTTGGCCTCGTCTCTCTATAAAGGCATTATGTTGTGGCCTATATGGTGCAGACTTTTTATGTTGAATACCTAACATTCTAAGTCTATTCTGGAATTTATTATTTGTAAATTCCACACCATTATCTGTTATAAGAGTTACTAATTTCTTTTTAGTTTTTCTTTCTGCAAATTTAATCCAATTAAATAGATTTAGATACGTTTCAGTTTTGCTCTTCATTAAATAGCAAAACCCATATCTAGAATAGTGGTCCATTATACTTAATATGTATCGAGCTCCTCCTATACTTGGTTTTTTCGGACCTATTAAATCGGCAAATAGTACCTCTAAAGGCTCTTTGGTAGTAAATCCATCAACTCTATTAGCCGGTGTGACCCTGGCTTTGCTTTGATTACAGGCATTACATTGCAAATACTTATTACAAGGTTTCAAACTTATTCCCTTAGATAATTCAACAGTTTTCTTAAGCATTTTAAAATTTAAATGCCCTAGCCTTCGGTGTAACAAGTGAATACATTCATCATGAGGTTTCTTATTATCATAAACTGTGTTAGCCACCTCTAAACTATTATCATTTAACACATATAATTCACCCCTTAAAGATGCAGTAATTTTCTTATCTTCTTTTTCAATTATGCAGTTATCTCCCCTAAAGGTAACTACATATCCTAGTTTAACCAAAATTCTAACTGAAATTAAATTAAACTTAAGTTGTGGTACATATAACATTTTTACTTTCTCTTTTATGAAAGAACAATATGCTATACCTTGACCTTTAGCTTTCAGTTTCCAGCCATTGGCTAACGATTTCTGCTGTGTACTCTGGGACATTTTAATAAAATTTTTGTTATCATTTGTTATACAGTGGGATGCTCCACTGTCAACCACCCATAAATTATTTTTACAGCTCCGTTAATATACATGGCTAACTCTAAATTTTTCTTTTTCTTTTGGTTACTTTTAGTATTCTAGCCAGTGTTCTGGCGCTTTGCTTTTTTACAAAATCTTGCCAAATGTCCTCTTCCTCCACAATTAAAACACTTTTTAATTGCGTATGCAGTAGGAGATTCAATATCTTCTTTTTGAGGTTGCTCCCTCCTTAACTGATCTTTTTCAAGTCTTCTTCTTGCCTCTTCAATCAATCTGCCAGTTATATCAGTTAAAGTTAAACTTTCCTTAGGCAAAATTTCAAGGGAAGTGACATAGTTATCATAACTTTCGTCTAGTGAAGATAGAATTATGTAGACTTGGTGTAGTTCAGAGAAAATAAGCTCTTTCTTGTGCCGTTCTTGAAAAATGCTTTTTATAGTATTCAAATGACTAAGCATATCACCATTCATTTGGAGATGCATCCTGAAAAGTTTCTGTGTTAGATTTATGTGAGCACCAACGTTATCTCGGACATAAACCCTCTTCAGCTTCTGCCAACAACCAACAGCCATTTGTTCTCCGCTGATATGAACAAGTTGCTGGTCAGATAGTGTTAGTCCCATTATGCAAAGAGCTTGTTCATTCTTCTGCTTAAAGTCTTCTATCTTTTGTCTATCTTCCTCAATCTCTGGATCCCATTCCTCTACATTTGGTAGATTTTCAATTATGTTCCACAGACCTTCTCTTCGTAGAAGTAGACTACATTTCATAGATCATGATACATAGTTTGTTCCATCCAGCTTGGATATAAGGGACAAACTTTGTAGATTGACTTGTGCCATGTTTTCTTATATGGATATAAAACTATAATTAATAAAACACAGCTGTCTGTTTACTGTAACGTATAACAACACAAACTCTCACTTTTTACATAAATCTGTTTTATCCTAGTTAAACTGACTTTGCAGCCTCTGGGCCCATAACCAGTGTTAAGCCTGGGCCCATAACCAGTGTTAAGCCTGGGTTCCCCAACCAGTGTTAAGGAGACAAGCTAAACAGAATGTGCAGCGTTAGTCAGATAGGCATACAGATAAATGTGTGAGATAAGTTTGTATGTTAGTTAACATACAGTAAAAATAACAGATACGCTCGTGTTATCAAAAATATAGTTTATTCCATTTAGAGTTTTATAGCATAGTCAAAATAACAGTCCATTGGTCATGTATCATTTTTAGTCAGTCCATTCAAGGATATTCAATTAGCAAAGTCCATGTAGAATATCCAATGTCAGTTCACTTACAATAAATCAGTCCTCTCACCGTTGATAAATCAACAGTCCTTTCTCTCTCCCATTCCAGTAGGGGAAAAACGCAGTCTTCAATCTATCCAGTAATTAGGGATCATAAAGCCAGAGAGAGCAAGCTGCCGTGCCTTGCTTCTTTTATGGTGCTTTTATAACCGCTCCCTTAATTACATTCTTACAGTTAAAGTTACAGACACTTTAACTTACAAACCATGATAACATATTTATTATTTTACCTAAACCAGTTAGGGTAAACAATGTTATCCCTGACATGAGGTACTAATACAGCTATATAAAGCCTTAGTAAAACCACACCTACCTAGAATACTGCCACTACACTATAAAAAAGATGTTGAGACTTTAAAAAGGGTGCAAAGAAGAGCAAAAAAGATGATTAGGGGACTGGAGGCTAAAACATATAAAGAACGGTTTCAGGAACTGGGCATGGCTAGTCTAGTGAAGAGAAGGACCAGAGGAGATATGATAGCATCTTCCAATATTTGAGGGGCTGCCACAGAGAGGAGAGGGTCAAGCTATTTTCCAAAGCACCTGAAGACCAGACAAGGAATAATGGGTGGAAATTGAACAAAGAGAGATTCAACCTAGAAATAAGAAGAAATTTTCTGACAGTGAGAACAAACAACCAATGGAACAGAAGTTGCCTTCGGAAGTTGTGGAAGCTTCACCACTGGAGGCTTTCAAGACTACCATCTGTCAAGACTGGACTACCATCTGTCAGAAATGGTGCATGGTCTCCTACTTGGATGGAGGGTTAGACTAGATGTCTTACAAGGTCCCTTCCAATTCTGTTATTCTAAAATGGGTCAAAACTTTTGCAGCAAAAGCAATAGAAAACCTTAGTGATTCCTAGGATCATCTTAAACAGTGAACAAATCATCAGAGAAAAGCAGGAAGACAGCCCTCACAAGAAAGAAAAGGAGGGAAGTTCCAGGTGTATTAAAACAAAGGTTTTACAGATTCCAAAAACTTTGAGCAGTGACAAGCTTGCTCCAGGCAGTTTCTTTCATTCTGGTATTTGCCACCACTTCATCCAAGTCTCTATTTGCATAAGATGCTTATCGTTACTTAATTGAAGCCGGGTTAATCCCAATAACTCAAGTTTCTGGTTGCGTACGCCACAATGAACTATTGCCTAACAAAATGGGCCGGATTCAAAAGGCATACTAGGCTAAAAGATTGTTGGCTAGTTTGTAGTGCAATGTGTTTTACAAACACAGCAGCATAGTTTGATTTATTCTTTTTTTTTAAAAAAAAAAAACATAATATAAAGTTTATTTAAGATTCATACATTTAAAACATTTAAAAACATACAAACATAGACAAATATATGTACTTATATACATTTTACAGCAGGTGTTGAGCGATGATTACACACATTTTTTTTCCTCCCCCTAACATTGATGTGATCTGCCTTGTTACAGTACCTTCCTCGTTCTTTTAATGTTTTAATTTCACAGAATATTTTATAATTAATCATTTTATAAATAATCATTGTGCTCAGTAATGGTTTGTTTAATCCTGGTTTGTAGAGTCACTCAATTTTTTACACAAAGCCAAACCTAAAAAGGTTTAACACATTAGGCCAGTGATGGCTAATCTTTTCAGCACCGAGTGCCCAAACCGTTCATGGGTGCGTGAGAAAAACCCCCAAATGGAATGCATGCGTGTCCCCCCTGCACATGCACCTCATCCCCTGCAATATACATGCATCCCTCACATGTGCCCTGTCCCCCATGCATGTGTGGCAGAGACCTGAGGACCAGCTGGCTGGCAGGAGGCATGCATGCATGCGCCGCAGAGCAGAGCTGGGGTGACGGCTCACATACCCGTAGAGAGGCTTCTGTGTGCCACCTCTGGCACATGTGCCATAGGTTCACCATTGCGGCGTTAGACAAACCAAATCCAAGCCTGTGTTAGTAGGTGCAGGGAGAACTGATAGCTGCGTAGATGTGTGTCAGGATTGTGTGTCACAATCAAACAAAATGAAGAGATTGTTCCATTATTTTCTCGGTGTCAATGTGCATCAATGAAGCAGAGCAAATCCTTCTAAGAAAATATTGATGAGAGCATTTTTCTGAGATCTATTACCTCTTCAGAATCCACTGAATCAAACTTGATGCCTGGTGATTTCGTGGAGATGCCCATTCAATTGGGTGGGGAGGGAATGGGAATTTTGCAGTATCCTTGCTCTGCCATGCCTACCAAGCCACGCCCACAGAACTGGTAGTAAAATTTATTGAATCCCACCACTGCTCTAGATCTTAGCACTTAATTATGACCCAGCTCTGTTTTTTCTACTTTAGCCAAGGTCACTATGGCACCCAAAGGGCGCCAGACTCTTGGTTGCAATTCAGTTTCTGATACTGTTCTAATTATCACTTTAAACATAGTGAGCTGAATATGTACTGTGCGTTTACATGGAAGCCCTTAGCTTACAACCACAATTGAGTGCAAAAGTTCTATTGCTGAGCAAGATAGTTAAGTGAGTTTTGCCCAGTGGTGAGGTTCAAATAATTTAACAACTGGTTTGCACAGGGTCAGGTTTTGCTCTTGTGGGTGGTGAGGCCCATCCCCGTCCTCCAGTTCCACTGCACATGTGGGATGAGCCTCCCACAATGGCCAACCTGACCCTGGGTGAACCGGTTGTTAAATTACATCCCCCCAGTATCAAAATGGATCCTGGACACTCTGCTGTGCTACAAAGTAGAAACGGGCAACGGAATGTCTGGCACAAGGGAAGGAGGAGGAGCAGGGAGAAGAAAGAGGGAAAGCAGCCTTCTCCTTCCCTTGTGCCGGCCGCTCCATTGCCTGTTTCTCCATTGCAGCACAGCACAGCACCCAGGATCCATTTTGATAGCAGCGGGTGGGTGGGTAATTTAACAACCAGTTTGCCCAAACCAGTGCAAATCGGCTGAATTGCACCTCTGGTTTAACCTCATATTACAACCTTTCTTAATTGCCACAGTTGTTAAGTTAATCACTGCAATTTTAAATTAGCAACACAGGTTGTTAAGTAAATCTAGCTTCCCTGTTGACTTTGTGTCAACCCTGAAGTTGGCCTGACTGTGGCCATTTTCTTTCTTATTGCTTCAGTGCTGACACAGCTTGGAATTGAAGGGAAGGGAGGAAGGGAAGTAGAGACAGCTGTGGTATGTAACCAAAACAAAATTCTTTCCCCTGGGAACCAAGGACGTTCATGCAGGTGTTTGGAAGGAGGAGACTGGGATTGTCTACCTATAGGACTGTGTGCTGATTAGGTCACATGACCGATGACCAGGGGAAAGTGATAACAACTTTTTTAATTAGGTGAAAATCATCAGGACTTTTAGAGCCGGTTTTCACCAGGTTTGTGCCAATATGATATGTCCCAATAAATTGTTCTTTGAGGAAAATGCCTGCCTCAGAATTCTCCCTGTTGCAGATGTATTACTTGGAACCTGGACACTTTGCTTATTAGAAGACTGCAAAAGATGATCACATGACCCTGGGACATTGTTATCATTATAAATAAGAGTCAATTGCCAAGTGTCTGAACTTTGATCGTGTGATCCAGTGATGGGATTCAAAAACTTTTACCACCGGTTTGGTGGGCATGGCTTGGTGGGTGCGTTTTGCATGCATGCACACAATTTGCGTGCACATGTGTGCCAAATGCACACTCTGTGCAGATGCGGAGGCATTGGCCTAGGCACAGAAGTGTTCCAACTCACCTCCTGCAAGCCTGTGCTCTCCCAGTCGCTTCAGTAGCTGCCGCACAGCATTCTGCTGAGCCGTGCAAAGTAGCTGCACTTCAAAAGCAGGAAATAAAGGTGAATATGGGAGCCCAGTTGGATGGGCAGATGCAACAGTAGATCAGCGGAGAGAACCGATTCGGTCTCCACTGCTCATCACCGCTATTGGCTCAGCAGAACTGGGCCGAACCAGTAAAATACAACCACTGAAGTGATCACACTGCAACAGTCTTAAAAACGTGAAAAACAGTCATAAGTCACTTTTTTCAGTGCCGTGGTAACTTTGAACGGTCACCAAATGAACTGTTGTAAGTCAAGGAGTACCTGTGCAATGAAATGATCATTGCAGAAATGATCATACAGAGGATAGTGGTGGGGGGGGAAGGAGGAGGAAATTTTTGGTTCCCCCCAGTAGGTATACACATTGAAATCAACAAATAAAGAAGAAAGATGTTAGCTGCTAGAATAAAGATGTTCTAGTTCAGAGGTGTCAAACTCAAGGCTGATGGACCAGATTTGACCTGCGGGGGGCTTAGATCCAGCCTTTGGGGCCAGCCTGGAAATAGCAAAGGACCAGCCCGTGGTGTCTCTGCTAGCAAAAATGGCCTTCCCAACAGTGGTGGGATTCAATTTTTTTACTACCGGTTCTGTGGACGTGGTTTGGTGGGTGAGGCAGGGGAAAGATACTGTAAAATCTCCAGTCAGAGGTGGTATTTGCTGGTTTAACAGATAATCAGAGTTGGAAGGGACCTTGTAGGTGATCTAGTCCAACCCCCCACTCAAGAAAGAAACCCTACACCATTTCTCACAAATGGCAGTCCAATCTCTTCTTGAAAGTCTCAACTGATGGCGCTCCCACAACTTCCAAGGGCAACTTCTGTTCTGTTGGTTGATTGTTCTCACTGTCAGAAAGTTTCTCCTTATTTCCAGGTTGAATCTCTCCTTGTTCAGTTTCCATCCATTATTCCTTGTCTGGCCTACAGGCACTTTAGAAAATAGCTTGACCCCTTCCTCACCTTCCTCTCTGTGGAGGCCCCTCAAATATTGGAAGACTGCTATCCTGTTTCTCCTGGTCCTTCTCTTCACTGGACCAGCCAAGCCCAGTTTCTGTGGCCATTCTTCATATGTTTTAGTCTCCAGTCCCCTAATCATCCTGGTTGCTCTTCTCTGTACTCTTTCTAGAGTCTCAACATCTTTTTTATAATGTGCTGAACAAAACTGCATGCAGTACCCTAGGTGTGGTCTTACTAAGGCTTTATAGAGTGGTATTAGTACTTCCCTTGATCTTGACTGTATCTCTCTGTTAATGCAATTTAGGATTGCATTAACTTTTTTGGCTGCTGCTGCACACTGCGGGCTCATATTTAGCTGGTTGTCCACCAAGACTCCAAGATCCTCATGGTTCTCTGAACTACTCAAAATTTCCACTAATGGTTCTCCAGAAATGATCAGAACCTGCTGAATACCACCTCTGTTTCCCAAGCTCCATTTTTGTTGGCATAGCGCTTGGGCCACCACAGGTGCCCCGACATGAATGACATTGAGCTGGCCATGTCCACCTGGCCACACACACCCAGCACCCCGTGGTCAAACACAACCCTGATGCGGCCCTCAATGAAATTGAGTTTGATACCCCTTTTGTTCTAGTTCTTGGACAAAAAGGACGATAAACCAATTCTTGACTCAACATGTGGGCTTGCCATATGTAGAGGAAAATCTCTTGTTTATACGAGGGCTATCCACAAAATAGATTATGTTTTTGTCTGCAGCAAGAAGGGGTGGAGCTAGCATGGCCATCTTTGGTCTGTGCGTCTGCCGCTCAGTCTGCATCTCGTCGTGCTAGTGGGAGGTTTGTATCATTGCCCGTTATTTCACAGCAAACGTTTGAAATGTGTGCTGCAATTGAAAATCCCATGAATTGTGAGGTGCGATCAGTGATAAGGTTTTTGTTGGCATAAAACCATAAACCGATTGAAATTTTTCGGCAACTGTGTGAAGTATACGGGGACAACATCATCACTAAAGGTGGAGTGCACCAATGGTGCATTAAGTTTAAAAATGGCTGAACTACGGCACTCGAGAAGTTCTGAATGCTTTCAAGCGGGAGATTTTTCCTCATTTGCCCGATCTTGCACCAAGCGACTACCACTTGTTTCCGAGGATGAAGACCTGGCTTGGAACACAGCGCTTTGACGATGACGCAGAACTGCGGGCAGGCGTGACTGACTGGCTCAAATCTCAGGCAGCTGAATTTTATGACAATGGAATTACAAAGCTTGTTCACCACTATGATAAGGGCCTCAATTTGTTCAGTGAATATGTTGAAAAGTAGTATTTAAGTGTCACTTTCAAGTGTATATAATAAAAAAAATTTCTTACACTTTGTTTTTTTTCTATCGCAAAATGTAATCTATTTTGTGGATAGTCCTTGTATAATCCCAAGCCAGGGTCAAGAGCTTGTCAGTCCTTGGCAAACCTTTAGCTCTGACTCCTGAGCCATATTCCCCCCTCACCCCCAGTCACAGTACTGTTCTCTAAATTCCTTCTTAGGAGCTGCCCCCCATCTCTTCTGCTCTGCTGATTTCTCTGTGCAAGTGAACGATGCAGACAGCTAGGTCAGCAATTGAATGAACACAGGTGGCACAATGTTCCATTTGTCCTCCCCCCTCAACCCGGAATAGCAACACCTGCTGCAATTTCCTTTGTAGTTAGACCTCCGTGACAGCTGGTTTCATCACAGTCTCACTCGTCAAAGATCCTGGAACGCAGCTGAAGCTAAATGGGATGTATCTGTCAAAGGGCTTGAAGGAAGTCACCTTCATCTTCCAAGCCAAAACCGAGGAGAAACTGTAGACCAGAGGAGTCTTTTGCAGGTAACGCTCAGGCTGGGAACAACAGATGTGCACAGCTTTGGCTGGATTCACTGAACGTGTGGAATGAGAGGTAAGCCATCCAGATTACAGTCTCAAGTGTTGTGGAATCTCAGTCTGGGTGGTTAGTGTACAAGATTTAGTGAGTCATGTAAACCTAGGAAAATGGATTAATGAAGCTGTGCTTTGGTTCACTACCTGGAAGCTATGCGAACCCACCCAGCAGTTCTCTTCAGAGCTTCAGCTCCATGAGGGGAGAAGAGATGTTATTTATTGCTACCCGACCTTTATGGTTAGAGTCCCTTGTCCCTCACGACATTAACAACCCTGTAAGTTGATTTGGGCTGAGAAAGAATGACTGGCCCAATGTCACCCAGCCAGCTTTCATGCCTAAGGCAGGACTAGAACACCGTGTCTCCAGGTAACTGGCCCAAAGCCACCCAGCCAGCTTCCATGTCTAACGCTGGACTAGAACTCTCAGTCTCCTGGTACTTGGCCCAATGTCACTCAGCCAGCTTTCATGCCTAAGGCTAGGCTAGAGTTCCCAGTTTCCTGGTAACTGACCCAAAGTCACCCAGCCAGCTTCCATGTCTAACACTGGACTAAAACTCTCAGTCTCCTAGTTTCTTACCTGGTGCCTTAACCTCTAGGCTAGGGCTGTCAAACTTCTGGCCTGTGGGCTGGATGCATCACACATAGGCCATGCCCACGTCCAGTTTAGCGAAGGGGAAAAAAGTCTCAATACATCAATGATGCCACCCAGATGCCGTAAGTTTGACACCCCTGCTCTAAGCCATACTGGCTTTACCTACCTACATTTATGTATTGATTGATTCCATATATAATGATTTTGCATTTTTATCAGCCTCTGATTTTTTTTTTAATTACTCAGAATCATTTATGTGGGCTCTGCATATTTCTCAAGTGCTATTTAGCAGAATTAAGTAAGTTGATCTGCAATAAGATGGCACAATATAAAAACAAAATTGGAAGGATTATAGTAATTATTCCAAATTGCATTTTATATGTACATAAAAGTGTAAAAGTGTAAAAGCTGTTGAGACAAGTTTTAAAGGTGCTTGTAGAGAGCCAAGGGCAAACCTCTCCCCTCATTTTATGGTTGACAAATCATATCTGTGTGTGGGAATTCACTGAACATCCAAGAGGCTGGATTTAAGTAGCAGATCCCACCACAATGGCCAAACAAGCATTTCAGGAAGATTTAATTCTTTCTTTCAATACCTATGGCTGTATAATTGGGATTGAATCCCCCATACCACCAACAATTGAAAAGCAAACAGAAAAATTATACTTTTAGGGAGCCTTAAGGCTTTCTCTCATTACACCTTGGCTGGCTTCACACATTATACAAAGTCATGGTTTGTGGAAGAAGCCACATTGTTTGAGCTAAGCGGTATGAGCTGGGGTGGGGTTGGCTTACTGTGTGGTATGGATACAATTAATTGTGGGTTTTTAGCAGAGGGCTTCAAAGTGGGCTTCAAAAATTTTAGCAATGGGTTCTCTGCCTGGTTGCTGGCTGGGTGTGGCCATCGTGGGTGTGGCCTCCTGCACCACGGCGGTGTGTGTGTGTTTTCACCCTCCCCAGGCTCCAGAGGCTTTCCTCGAGCCTCCAGGAGGGCAAAAACAGAAGCTGGAAGGAAGGGGGATCTCTGGAAGCTGGAAACAGGCCCATTTCCAGCTCCCAAACTTCTGGGAGGCCCATTTTTCACCCTCCCTGAGCCTCAGTGCACACCCTGCACCTACCTGCATCCAAAACAGGCCTCATGGGGACTCCTGGGAGGGGAGGGGTGGGTGGGGCCAGCCAGGAGTGGGATTCGGGGGTTCTTTGCATAGAATCTTAACTAGGGGCTCTCCTGAACCACTGCGAACCCCCAGCAGCCCACCCCTGATTTTTACTAAAACACATATGATATGTGAACCCAGACTGTCCTATGGGGTTCCATTGTTACAAAAACAATCTATTAGGAACTCTGCATAGCAGAGTTTCTGGTAGCCACAGAGTTATGTCCGTGTGGAAGGAAGCCAGGAGTCGGTGACTTTGTATCAAGCTCTTTATTGCAGTCAGGAACCGAACTGGCTCTTAGGAAAACTTTGCGGCTTTTTATTCCCAAGCCGCCGCGGCCGCCGCCAATGGCACCACTTTGAATCTCCCGCGATTCGAATCTACCAATCGCGGGAGATTCTCAGCGAGCCAATCGGTGTGGCTCGCCCAGCCAATCCGATCGCCCCGTGCTTTGGCCAATCAAAGCGCGGGGATCTCAAGAATTCAAATGAAGGTACAGAACACCCCTCCCCTCTTGGTTCAGTCCTACGTAGCGTAGTCCCGTAGGTAGGCGGGGCTCCGTCTTTGCCTACTGGACCTGCGCAGGTCAGTTTAGGTTGGATCCCGGCCGGTTCGGTCGGGGTCTCTGTTTCTCCGGACTCCGTTGTGGGAACTGCCTGGTCTGTCTGGCCAGGCGGCTCTCCGCAGCTCCCTCCTGGGCTACCCGGGTTGGTTGAGCTGCGGGTTTCGCTGCTCCCACTCGGTCTTCCTGGTTTGGTTGAGCTGGCCTGGCTGTCTCTTCCTGGTGACGTTTCGTGCTGGCTGCTTGCAGGTGAGTATGGCTGGTTTCTTTTTTCTGGGTTTTGGTTCCTGGGGTATCCCCTCCCCTCTTGGTTTGTGTTGAGGGGGTTGGTTTTGTTTGGTTGCATGTCGGTGGTGTCTTGTGTGGCTGTCCTCGATCTTAATTGATCGATGTGGCATTTCCACGCTCGTCCGTCGGTTGTTTGTAGCCGGTACGAATGTAGGCCTGTTAGCTGTGTTATGATTGTTGGTACCCATAATGGGTCTCCGGTTAGGTTCTTCGCATAGACGGCATCGCCTGGTGCGAAGGTTCAGTGTTTGCTGGTGGAGTCTGGGGGTTTCTCTGGGTTGTAAGTGTGGTGTAGTCTATCGAGTGGGGACCTTATTTTCCTCCCCATTAGCAGTTCTGCCGGGCTTTTATTTGTTGTGGTGTTCAGGGTTATGTGCTGTATGAAAAGTAATTTATTTATTTTGTCCTGGATCTCCCCATGGTCTATTTTCTGGATGGTTTTTTTTTGTGAATTGAACCATCCGTTCCGCCCTACCATTTGCCGCTGGATGCGCCGGGGCTGTCAGTGCGTGTCATATGCCCCTTTCCGCTAGGAATTTTTCGAATTCTAGCGAGGTGAATTGGGGCCCGTTGTCGGACACGAGGACGTCCGGGAGGCCATGTGTTGCGAAGAGTTTGCTGAGTTCTTTTATCATGGCTTCCGTGGTGGTTGTTCTCATGTTGCTTACCTCCAGCCAGTTGGAGTAAGCATCTACGGTTATAAAGAAAGTGTGTCCTTTTGTGGGCCCGGCGAAATCTATGTGGATTCTAGACCAAGGTCCCCTGGGGGTTTCCCACTCTAGGATGGGTGCTGTGGGTGGGCTTGGTCTAGTTTCCTGGCATCGTTGGCACCTTGCTACCCAGGCCTCGATCTGTTTGTCCATCCCTGGCCACCAAGCGTAATTTCTGGCCAGGGCTTTCATTCTAACGATGCCCAGGTGCCCCTCATGTAACAGTTCCAAAACCTTCCCTTGTAGTTTTTCCGGGATGACCACCCTATCCCCCCATAGTATACACCCTTTTAGTAACGAGAGTTC
This sequence comes from Hydrophis major, assembly GCA_033807585.1. Classification (NCBI taxonomy): domain Eukaryota; kingdom Metazoa; phylum Chordata; class Lepidosauria; order Squamata; family Elapidae; genus Hydrophis; species Hydrophis major. The sequence goes on from CM066333.1 coordinate 15,551,879, forward strand.
CGTTTGCCGGTTCCGGAATGTCCTGAAGGTCTCGTCGTTGTCCTTTTCCGGCCACCCTTTCTCTACCCAATGCAAAACCCGCGCCAGACGTTTGTCTTTATTAGTTTCTTGGGCAATGTCGGATGCAGTTATGGGTAGGTTGGGTAGAGTCTCTATGCTGAGGGTGGTTGTCGTGGGTGCTGGGTCAGTGTCTGGTTCGGGTAACGGTGAGCAGCTTAAGGCATCCGCATGGGAGATAGTCTTACATGTGTGAGCCCGTAGTTGTAGGCGGCCAGGAATTCGGACCACCTTGTCATTCGGGGAGACAGAATGTTCGGGGTGACCCTGTTCCCTGCAAGTATTCCCAGCAGCGGTTTGTGGTCGGTGATGATGGTAAACGTCCGGCCATAGAGGTACTCGTGAAACCTTTTTACTGCGGCGACGATAGCCAAAGCCTCTTTGTCCAGCTGGCTGTAGTTCCGCTCCAGTTTGGTGAGGGTCCTTGAAAAGAACGCGATGGGTGCTTCCTTTCCATCGGGGAGAGTGTGGCTGAGGACAGCGCCGACGCCGAAGGGTGATGAGTCGCATGTGATGGCTAGTGGTAGGGCCTCGTTGCACTGGATGAGGATGGCATCCGAAGTGAGCAGGTCCTTGGTTTTCCTGAAGGCGACTTCCTCGCGTTTCCCCCAAGTCCAGGTAGCCGCCTTGTCCAAAAGCCTATGCAAAGGCTCCTTCGTGGTCGCCTTTTGGGGCAGGAAGACATTATAAAAGTTAAATAGCCCCAGAAACGCCTGCAGTTCTGTTTTTGACCTGGGTGTGGGAGCTTCCTTGATGGCTTTAATTTTTTTCCTAGGAGGTATCCTAGGAATTCGACCCGCTCTGTGTACAGCTGGCATTTTTCCCTCTTCACTTTAAGCCCGGTTTCTTTGAATCTCGTTAGCACCTCCCTTAGGCGACTCTCTAGTTCGGCCTGGTTGGTTGCCGATACTAGTACATCGTCGAAGTATGGTACACCCCCTTGATGCCTTGTAAGAGTCTTTCCATGAGGCTCTGGAAAATTCCAGGCGCCACGCTGACTCCAAATTGGAGTCGGTTGCATCTAAAGGCTCCCCGGTGGGTGACTATGGTTTGCGCCTCCGCAGTTTCCTCGTCGACCGGCAGTTGCTGGTATGCTTGGGCCAGGTCGAGTTTTGCGAAAACTTTGCCCCCTCCCAGTGAGTGTAGGAGATGCTGCACTACGGGGACGGGGTAAGCGCTTTGCTGCAAGGCGCCATTTAGGGTGGCCTTATAGTCCCTGCAGATTCTCACTCATCAGGCTTGATTGGGGTGACTATTGGAGTCTCCCACCGGGCATGGTCTATGGGTTGTAACACCCCTTGCTTGACGAGCTTGTCAATTTGCTTGTCGATTTTCGGTTTGAGTGCGAAAGGTACCCGCCTTGGTTTTTGGCGTTTCGGGGGAACGTTTGGGTCTAGGCTGGAGGATATAGGGGGCCCTCAGTACTTGCCTAGGGTGCCGTTGAACACTTCTTGGAAGTCCCGGGCCAGTTGCTGCTCCCAGTCGGCTTCGGCGATGTGGTCGATGCCCGTGACTGTGATGCCTAGCGGTGCAAATCATTGAAGTCCCAGCAGGCTAAGTCGGTCTTGATCGACGATGGTCAGGGGAAGTCTTTCGTTGTGCCCCTTGTTTGTCACTGTGAATTTTCCTGTTCCAACTACAGGGATGCAGCTTCCCTGGTAGTCTTTGAGGATTAGTCTCTGGTTTTCTAGTTCCCTCCTCTGGATGGTAGGCACCAAGCATTTAATTTCTTGCCATGCTACCATTGAGAGGTAGGACCCGGAATCCACCTCCATTTTACAGGGTTCGCCTTCGATGCCTACCTCAATGTAGACCTTTCTGGTGTCTGTGGTAGTTGCGTGGCCGATGGTGATCGTCTGATGTGTCTCTTCTCTCCGCCGGCTCTCACCCCCTCGTTGGGCTTGTCCGTTCCGTTCCCAATGGTTGTCTGCTGGGTGGTCTCTGGTCCTGGGGGGTGGGCTCTCTCGTTTCCGCTCACTCGGGTCCCATCGTCTGGGGCTGTGGGTTTTCTTGAGGCGGCAGACGCGGACTATGTGGCCTTTTTTGTCGCAGTGCCGGCAAACGGAGTCGAAGAACCGGCATTCGGATCTGGGGTGGTCGCCTCCGCAACCGGCACATGTGGTCCTCAACTTACGACTCCGCCGGCTGCACTGGTCGCGGCCTGCCAGGAGACGGTGGATGTCTTCCTCCTCGTCTGACGTGCCCAAGGTGGAGTGGAGTTCGCCCTTGTGGGTGGTAGTTTCAGGTTGGGCCTCGGTCGACCTTGCAGGGTTGTTGTTTGCAGTGCGGTCCCCGGCATTCGGTCTCCACATGCGGTCTGCTGATTGTCGGGTTGCTTGGCTGCCGCGGCTTCGGAGATAGCGTCGGCGAGAGCGATGTTGCCCTTAGCCATCAACCGGCTTTAGAGAACTGGGTCCCAAAGGCCGAGCATGATTTGGTCCCGCAGGGCCTCGTTCATATTGTAGAACTCGCATAGTCCTCCAAGGCGCCGCAGCTCTGCAACGAAATCACTGAAACTCTCACCCGACCGCTGGTCCCGCCGATAAAATTCATGTCGTTGGATGAGGATAGGTACGGCTGGAGTGCAGTGTTTCCAGAGTAATGGCTCGAGGTCTGCCCAATCCATCACGATAACATCGGCGGGCTTGGCTAGTGCTTTTGCCATCTTAAACACTGCGGGCCCGCAGTGCGTTAGGAAGATGGCTCTTTTCTTCGGTCCCATGGCATCCTTCAGATCGTTGCATTCGAGGAACATGTGGAATCTGTCCGTGTAAGATTCCCAGTCCTCCCTGGCGGGGTTGAAGGGGGTTGGTGGCGCGATGCTGGCCATCTCGTTGGTTGGCCTGGCTTCCATCGGACACGTGCTTCAGTTCAGGATACGGATCCCACCTTCGTCGCCAGAGTTATGTCCGCGTGGAAGGAAGCCAGGAGTTGGTGACTTTGTATCAAGCTCTTTATTGCAGTCAGGAACCGAACTGGCTCTTAGAAAAACTTTGCGGCTTTTTATTCCCAAGCCGCGGCGGCTGCGGCCAATGGCACCACTTTGAATCTCCCGCGATTCGAATCTACCAATCACGGGAAATTCTCAGTGAGCCAATCGGCGCGGCTCGCCTAGCCAATCCGATCGCCCCGCGCTTTGGCCAATCAAAGCGTGGGGATCTCAAGAATTCAAATGAAGGTACAGAACACACAGAGTCTTCAGTAACTTACTGTGTGGGGAGAGGGAATCTGTTAAGTACTTAGACATGCGTCGGAGTAAATGGTGACAGCCTCTGAATAGTGACTTTCAGTTCTTTATTAGCATAGTGACTTCTCAAAACAACAACAGTGAACTCTGCCTTATATAGGCAACCCTTGTAAGAATTGTCCAATAACGAGCTATGAACGCTAGCTCTTAACCAATACGAATCCTCTGTTAAGGGCCAATTGGATTCCTCAGAACTAACCAATCCGATCTGGCCACCTAACAGCCAATCAGAAGTGCAGGGCCAGAACCCTGCACTTTTACCTCAAGCTCATACTTTATTAACTATGGTACATACACAACAGAATCAACCCTGAAAGGAATTTTATTGTGATAACACTAGAAAATTTTATTCTGGTTTGGGCTTTAAGTTTAAAGCTTCTGTTAAAAGTTTTTATTTTAAAGCAGGGTTCTTCAATCTTGGCAACTCTAAGACGCTCTGGACTTCAACTCCCAGCTTGCTGGCTGAGGAATTTTGGGAATTGAAGTCCACAAGTCTTTAAGTTGCCAAGATTGGAGACCCCTGTTCTAAAACCACCCGTATGACTTTGTAAGGTAATTCAATCTGAATAAAGGAGTATAATTTCCTTGCAGCATTCTTGGAGACTTGCAAATTTTCTCTGAGGATCTTCTGAGAACTGGACCAATTCAGGTCATTAGGTTTTATGAGTCCTTTAATATTTCATTATTGGCTCCCTGTATTCAAAATCGTATTCATTATCCTATGCAGATGAAGGTTCATTTCCCAACATGGAGCCCCCATAAATACGTTTCTATACTGCGGAGTGTGAGTAATATGAGATTTTAAAACTGATATCAGCAAATCATTTTTTGTTACAATGTCCTACATTTTTATTTATTTATTTATTTTTATTTGTCAATTGCTTACAAGATAATAGGTATAAGTAAAAACATAGTTATGAATACATGGATACATATAAGAAAAATAAAAAATATATAAAAGAAACAATAGGACAGGGACGGTAGGCACGTTGGTGCGCTTATGCACGCCCCCTACAGACCTCTTAGGACAGGGGTGAGGTCAATAGTAGACAGTCTAAGGTTAAAGTTTTGGAGGTTTGGTGAAAAAAATCACAGAGTCAGGTAGAGTATTCCAGACATTGATGACTCTGTTGCTGAAGTCGTATTTCCTGCAATCAAGTTTGGTGCTATTAACCTTGAGTTTGTATTTATTGTTTTCTCTTGTGTTGTTATGGTTGAAGCTGAAGTATTCATTGACAGGTAGGACATTGCAATGTATGATTTTATATACTTTAATTTAGATCGGACCGATGACGGCATAGCTCTAGGTTTTCTAGGTCTAGAATTTCGTGTCTGGCATCATAAGGTATTCTGCAACGAGTAGAGGAGTGGAGAACTCTTCTTGTGAAATATTTCTGGACTTTCTCAACTGTGTTAATATCAACTGTGTTATATCTTGAAACAGCATGGGGCTTTCTTCCTGTAGAATTTTAAACGATATTTGCTTCAGCCAGAAAGGTATCACAGTACAACATTGCTTGGAAAGAATGCGAGTCCAGTAAAGCCATTATTGCTCCTTGTGAGTCCGATGTTTGTGCACCGTTTGCTTTTCCATTCATTTTTTCAAGGATCCAATATTTACATGTCTCTTTTCATCACTTGGAATGTCAGCTCTGCAGCTTTATTATGCTTTCTACAACTGTTTCTAAGGAAACCTCTTCCTTGTGCCACTGTAGATCTCTCTCTCCTTTAATTAAAGTACACCATCTGTTGAAATCAAATCCAGCTTTATTTAAAAAAAAACACAGGTTGATGACGATGAAGATTAATTACCTTTTCTAAATAGCAATGCACTGTTCTTGTTCCTGATTTTCAAAAAATATTAACAATTAAAAATCTTTTTCCACATCAAAGCTGAGTTGAATTGTCTGGAAGAAAAATCACTCAGGTTCCATTAACCATGCCTCAAGAATTCCATGCCTCAATGTAGAGTTTGAAGTTGAACATTAAGATTCAAATGTTCACATTCTTGCTTCTCATTGAATGTGATTGTCACCCCCTTCTTTTAGTTCCCTGATTGGTTGAGAGACATATAACTCAGTGGTGGGATTCAAAATTTTTTACTACCGGTTCTGTGAGGGTGGCTTGGCGGGCTTGGCAGGGGAAGGATACTGGAAAATCTCCAGTCAGAGGTGATATTTGCCAGTTCTCTGAACTACTCAAAATTTCTGCTACCAGTTCTCCAGAACTGGTCAGAACCTGCTGAATACCACCTCTGATGTAACTTCTAATGGGATATTTAGACAGATCATACATGATCTCAATGGTCATTGAATTCTGTCTCCATAAGTTCATTTTCTTAAAATCAAATACTTTTGTGGTGCTTTATAACAAAGTTCTTTTCATTCTCATCCGAGCCATTTCCAAATTCTCTTTCATGACCTTCACTTTCCTTCTATTTTGTTGAGAAGGTCCTAGACTGCATTAACAGAGTGATAGATTCAACACCAGGTGAAGTGTCAGTACCAATTTATAATAATGCCTTGGAATATTGCATCCAGTTTTGGTTGCCATGGTATAAAAACGATGTTGAGACTCTACATTGGACAACTGGAACGAGTGCAGAGACGAACAACAAAGATGATTAGGGGGCTGGAGGCTAAAATGGTGGCCAGGAATTGGGCATGTTTTGTTTAATGAAAAGAAGGTGAATAATAGTAGTGTTCTGATATCTTGTTCCAAAGGTGCTTTTTCAGGAGGCAACTGGACTTTTTGGTTTTTTTCCTGTTGAAGACTTTTCACTTTTCATCCAAGAAGCTTCTTCAGTTCTGACAGGATTCCATTCCCCACTATCCTGTCAGAGCTGAAGAAGCTTCTTGGATGAGAAGTGAAATGTCTTCAAAAGAAAAAAAAAACCAGGAAAGTCCAGTTACCTCCTGAGAAAAACACCTTTGGGACAACCATGACCTGGATGACTGAGAACACACTGGGAACAGGCTCCAGCCGCTCTTCTTCCCCACTGATCTCCGACTCCAAAGGCAGCTGATAACTGTCAGACGGCCCTGGCGCCATCTCTGCCTCCGACGCAGAACACTCATCAGAGCCTTCCCCAGATTCCAGGACTGGCCCATGTTCCTCCACAACCTCCTCACTATCCGAATCTGCCACCAGCTCTGCTGGCCACTGGCAGGCCACAACAAGTACATCGAACAAATCAATGCATGTAAAGGCAAACCAATAGTACATTGAACAAATGAAACACAAAATTATCTATGTTTCAAAGCTAAAAAAATTGTTCCCCCTCCCAAATATACCTGAAGTGAGTTTTTCTATTAAGACTGCATGAGGATAATATTACATTCTCACTCTTTCTGCTTTTCCAATCAAAAACCTCATTTCATCTGGAGAGTTTTAGTGGGAAAAAGGGATGAGGTGAGAAAAATCTCAGTTCTTTCTTTCCACCACACAAAACCAGCCTCTCCTGCAGCTTTCATTAAATTTAAAATACATGCAAACAGACAGCTGGAGATTCTGCCACAATTCATGCCTAATTGAATAATGCTAGAATTCTAGTCAATTTTAAAGACATCTATCTTATGCAGTAAAAAATCCCCAATAACTTAATGACCAATAAAACTACAAGCTGTTTTCAATCAATCTTCTCTACATTAAATTGATCTCCCGTAAGATGAAGTATACAAAATCACTATTTTGCGCTGGTGCAGTCATATAATATTAGGTTGCAGTTAATGTATTTCAGAATGATTAGATGAGAATTTGGCCAATGGCTGAGAATATTGGAAGGGCTGTAAGTACATATCTAGGAAGCTCCAGGATGGAGAAGGTTGCCTAAAGGTGGAGAAGGAGCCGTGGTGTCTCAACTTACCGTATATACTCGAGTATAAGTCGACCCGAATATAAGCCAAGGCACCTAATTTAACCACAAAAACCTGGGAAAACTTATTGACTCGAGTATAAGCCGAGGGTGGGAAATGCAGCAGCTACTGGTAAATTTCAAAAATAAAAATAGATACCAATAAAAACTTTCACTAGGACAGTTGAGAATAAGTTTGATGTTCACAATTTCCTCTTTGAAAGAGACCAGTAAATAGGGAACAAGAAGATGAAGAAAAAGAAGTGTGTTTTTTCACACTGCAGTGAACAAAAATGGCATCATAGGAACAGGCTTATTCTCAGTCCAAAGGTTTGTTTCTGATTTCTTCCCTGATTTAAGGGAAATTTGGGAAATGATCTCACTATCATGAAAGGTTTAATTGATTCACTAACCCAAAAGATGATGATGATGACAGTGGGAGGCAGGAGTCACTCTCTCCCTTGCAAGAAAAAAGCAAGAGACATTCTTATGATCTCTCCCTCTCTCTCTCTCTCTCTCTCCGTAATACAGTCAAACCCTTTCCAGCACGCGCGATCTGCCTTCTCCACTTTGCACCTTGCAAATGCAAAATCCTGGGGTTTTTGCATTTGCAAGGTGCAAAGCGGTGGGGGCGGATCCCGCGTGCTGGAAAGGGCTTGACTGTATTAGAGGGAGAGAGAGAGAGAGGGAAAGATCATAAGAATGGCTCTTGCTTTTTTCTTGCAAGGGAGAGAGTGACTCCTGCCTCCCACTGTCATCAACATCTTCTTCTTTTGGGTTAGTGAATCAATTAATTTGGGAAATGATCTCACTATCAGAAAACAATGAGAGCCGCGAAACTTCCGGTTTGCGTGGCTTCGGAGCAGCAGGAATTCGCGACAGCTCGCGATTCCTGCTGGCTAGCTGCCGAGGTACCCCCGATCCAGATGGGTCAGGGGGTTATGGCTGCCCTGTAGGGACAGCTGAAGATAGAGGGGAGCCGGTTAGGGAGGTGGGGGCATCGCAGACCCCCCCCTTCTCCGGGAAAACCCCTTTTTCCCAAGGCGGTGGAGCGGCGGTCAGCAATGGCCGCCACGAAGAAGCCAGCAACCGGGTAAGAACTGTGCTGGAGGAAGTGTGAAAAGTGAAAGTTCTGTCTGAGCCGGGTCAAGTAACAACTTTTAAATCTCCTGGAATTGAGCTGCTTGTTGCTGGAGGATACATTGTATCCCTAAGAAGATCGAAAGCGGCGGAGAAGCTGTTAAAGGGAACTTTTTTTTTTTTTTTAATTTTTTTTTTACTCTCTCATCCCACGGAAAAAGCAGAAATATTTGGATGTATTAGACACTGAAAGTGGATTGCTTTGAAAGTTAAGCTAAGAGACAAAGGGATTTTTGGACATTGAAAAATTTAAGAAATTGGAAAATCTCTGCTGGAGGTATGGATTTTTGATTATTTAAAATTGTTATTGCAAGTGGGAAGGGAGAAAGAAAAATTGGAGCAGAAACTGAAAAAGGAGGAGACTGTCTAGAACGTCTTGGTGGATCCCAAAAGAAGATATATGGTAATTGGACCTCTTTGATCAAAAATTAATTTGGAAAGAGAAAGAGAAGAAGGAAGAAAAGTATTAACTTTTGGAACTTTTTTCTTTTTTTCCTTTTTTTAATTGCTTTTGATTGTCTTGGATTAAAAATACTTGTGGTTGTTTTGGAAAAAGTTTCCCTTTTCATAATGGCATTCTCTGTGGATGAACTAGAGATTGAATATCAAAAATATAAAAAAGAAGATACTTTGGGCGCTTTGTTCCAATTCTTAGAAATGGCGTTATGTTCCTTAGAAAAGTTGATGCAGCAGAAGGACTGGGACAAGGAAGAAGAAGAAGAAGCCATCTTTGATGAACAATGGGTTCCTTCCGGAGAGGAGGAGAAAAAGGATAAGAAAAAGGGGTTTTTAAGAATTATAAAAACAACCAAAAGAGAGAAAAATGAGCGAAGAGATGGAGGCAAGGTTAGAAAACAAAAGAAAAGGAGCAAGAAAAGCGAAGGGAAAAAGCAAAGGGGTAGAAAGGGCAAGGAGAAGAATAAGCAAGAGAGAAAAGGGGGGAGGAGAAGCCTTAATGGGGGGAAGCAAGATTTAAAGAAAAAAAGTTTATTTAGAGACAATGGGTGAATTTAATTTAGATTAAAAGAGGGATTCTGGAGGGTATTTAAGAGTGTGTTTTTATATGTATGTATATTTAGAATAAAAAATTTATTATGTAATTTTAAGAATTTTTTAAACAGAATCCCAAGAAAGATTTATATGTAGTATTTTTAAGTTAGGTAATGTGTTATAGATGCAACTCCAATTGGTTTACAGGAGAAGTATAGTAAAAGAAAAAAGATGAATGGATGTTTGGAAATAGAACAGACAAAGAATGTTGTTGAAAATGGTAATAATGGAAGGATATATATGCTTTTTTTTTGATTTTGTATATTGATAAAAGGCAATAAAATTTTAATTGATAAATAATTTGGATGGAAAAGAGAAGTAGGGATAAGATATGAAGTTAATATTATATGAAATATTGATATTATAATCTGGAAATGTTATGTTTTATTGGTCTATCATTATTATTATTTTTTTAGAAAAGAATTTATAAGCTGTTATGCCTTGATTTTGTGTGTATTGATTTTAGAAAACTGATAAAAATGGTTTTTATATACATATATAAAAAAGAAAATGATAATAAGATATAGAAGGAGACTTAGGTTGAATATGATGTTTGAATTTGTGTCTGTGTAAAGAGTTTTTAACCCGGGAACAGACAACCTTCAGAAAAGATCTTGTAGTTTTGTCTATGTTTTGTGTTTGTATGTTTGTGTATTATGCTTTTGATAAAACTAACAAAATTTGTTTTTTATTAAAAAAAAGGAAAAAAGAATCAATAAAACCTTGGAGGAATGTTAGATGAGAATAATTTAAACAAGTCAGAAAGAAAAGAATATGATGATTATAAAATGGATAAATATGGAAGAGAAATGAAATTGAATTGGAGTAAAGAGAAATAATGAGAAACTTGATGAAAGATATTTGCGTGTCCATATGGGGATGGGATAAATTGGAATTATGTTGTATAAAAATATTGTTTTGTTTGACTTGTAAGGATTTACAATATTAAGAGGTTCTATGTGTTTATGTATTTAATGGTTAATGATGTGTTGTTTTATCTTTAAAATTAATAAAATTTGTTTCAAAAAAAAAAAAAGAAAACAATGAGAGCCGCCACTACCACCACCCCCTCCCCCTCCTCCTGAGTGGACTGAAAGCAGCTGGAGCTGAGGAAATGAAGCTGAGTGGAGCCAAAGCAACCTCGGCTCGCGTTGTTTTCTCAGCCTAGAGAAAGGGGAAGGGGGCTCATCTGGACCAAGGGTGAGTCTCCCCCTCAGTTTCCCCTGAAGGATCTTCCGTCGCTTTTGCCTTCTCCCTACATCTTCCCTCTGTTAAAATCCCCCCCCCACACACACACACTTATTTTCAGTTGGATAGATTTCGTGTCTGAGCATTCTCACATTGCGGTGGGTCTTCCCCCCAAAAAAAACAGTTAAAAAAAGAAAAAACAATATATCCTCAAGCAAGAACTTTTCTGCTTCCGATTACCCCCATGCTTAAAAGTTGCAAAGGAAACATGGAAGCAGGGAAGCGGCTGCCCAGCTTTGGAGCTCCACACCATTTTTTTTCAGAGGGGAATCTGACTCAAGTATAAGGCGAGGGGGTTTTTTCAGTACAAAAAATGTGTTGAAAAACTTGGCTTATACTCGAGTATATACGGTACATTTTTTGAATAGAAAGATATTTCTTACATGTATAAGGATGATTGGAAACTGAAAGATTTCTTCATGCAAGCTGGACAATTTCACTTCTTAAAAAACAAACAAAAATGTCCCATCAAGGAGTAGCAAATGCCAGCAGGATACCAATAGTGATTCTGTTGTGCTGCAAATTTGGGCTTTTCTGAATCTCTAACAGCCAGCTGAGGTTTAGAGCTTGAGATTTGTCATAATTTATTGCGAGAATCTCATAGGTGATTTAGGCTGTGGGTGCTGAAGAAAAAAATAATCCAAGCAAGATTGAATAGCAAGAGCACTTAGACTTATATACCACTTCACAGTGCTTTGCAGCCTTCACTAAGCAGTTTATAGAGTCAGCACATTTCCCCAGCAATCTTGAGTCTTCCATTTTACCAACATTGGAAGGATGGAAGGCTGAGTGAACTTTGAGCTGGTGAGAATCGAACTATCAAATTGCAGTCACCCGGCAGTCAGCAGAAGTAGCCTGCAGTACTTCATTCTAACCATTGCGCCACCACAGCTCTTGTGTATAGTATGAGACATTAAAACAGGTAGCGCTAACAACTACATTCATTACCATCTGATTGACTATGTGCCATCAAGTTAATGTCAACTCTTGGCTACCATGTAGGTAGATTTTCTCCATGATCTTCCCCTAACTTGGTCTTTCAGCTTTTTCAATGGTGCACTTCTCTCCACTGTTAGTGAGTCCCTCTACCTTAATTCTGCCCATTCTCTACTTTTCTTTCCTTCCACTTTTTCCAGCTTTTGAGCCTTCTCTAGAGAGTTATGTCTTCATTTAATGTGTCCAAAATTAGGATAATTTGAGTCTGGGCATTTATGTCCGTAGAGAGAACTTTGAATGGATTTGTTTAGCGATCCATTCATTTCTTTTCTTGGCTGTTCCTTCTCAGGAGTCTTCTCCAACTCCAAAGTTTAGAAGTGCCAATAATCTTTGTATCTTGCTTCTTCATGGTTGAACCTTCACCTCCGTAGAATGTCACAGATAATACCATGATTCACACAAGTTTGATCTTTGTAGGGATGGACAGATGACAGCATGTGAATATCTTTTCTAAGGATTTGATGCTACTTTAGCAAAGACTTGTCTGTGGCATATTTCTTGGCTGCTTTTAATGGCTGATCCTAAAAGGCAGAAGTTATCCATCACTTTGTTATCTTCATCTTCAATTCTAACATTCTAGTCTGGTCCTACTGAAATCACTGGGGGAAAAAAATCCTTTTGTTTTGGGTTTTGTTTTTGTTTTGCCTTGGTAGACAACAGTTGGAATAATGCATTCAGTTTTGGTCGCCACAACATAAAAAAGATGTTGAGATCTACAAAGGGTGCAGAGAAGAGCAACAAGGATGATTAGGGAACTAGAGGCTAAAACATATGAAGAATGGTTGCAGGAATTGGGTATGTCTAGAACAGAGGTCCCCAAACTTGGCAACTTTAAGACTTCTGGACTTCAACTCTTAGAATTCTCCAGCCAACTATGCTGAATTCTGGGAGTTGAAATCCCAAGTCTTCAAGTTGCCAAGTTTGGGGATTCCTGATCTAGATTATAATGAAGAGAAGGACCAGCGATTATAGCAGTGATCCAATATCTCAGGGCTGCCACAAAGAAGAAGGAGTCAGGATATTCTCCAAAGCCCCTGAGGGCAGGACAGGAAGCAATGGGTGGAAACTAATCAAGGAGAGAAGCAACCTGGAACTGAGGAGAAATTTCTTGACAATTAGAACAATTAATCAGTGGAACAACTTGCCTCCAGAAGTTTCCAGTGCTCCAACACTGTAGACTTTTTTTAGAAGACATTGGACAACGATTTGTCTAAAATGGTAGAGAGTTTCCTGCCTGTGCAGAGGGTGGGACTAGAAGACCTCCAAGGTCCCTTCCAACTCTCTTATTCTCTCATTCTGTTGTTGTATTGTTTTTGATATGTAACTTTTGGAACATTTCCATACTTTCACCATGCAGAAGCAGCATTATTAAAAGTTTGTTTCCAACAGGAGGAACACAGGTAGTCCTCGGCTTACAACCACAAATGAGCCCTACATTTCTGTTGTTAAATGGGACAGTGAGTTATGCCCCATTTTATGACTGTTCTTGCCAACAGTTGCTAAGTGAATCACTAAAGTTGTTAAGTTAGTAACATAATTGTTAAGTGAATCTGGCTTCCCCTATTTAGCTTTGCTTGTTAGAAGGACAGAAAAATTGATCACATGATACTGCAACCGTCATAAGTATGAACCTGAATTTTGATCACTTGACCAAGGGATACTGCAATGGCCGTAAGTGTGAAAATTGGTCATAAGTCACTTTTTTCAGTGCCGTTGTAAGTTGAGGACCAGTTATATCTAATGGTATCTTAATAATTATTGTCTGCATATGCATGTGTTTAGTTTCTTCGGTCACTTTGAAAAACATGAAATCCCAATGATATTGCAATGTACAGCAATGTACCATAGAGAGTATTTTAACTTACTACACCTCTGTATGGTTTGCCAATTGCACAGGGGCAGATAGGAAAGCACTCCAGAGGGTTAATATCATTGCCCAGAAGATCATGGGTTGCCCTCTCCCCTCTTTGGAAGAGCTTTATAGCTCCCGCTGCCTTAAGAAAGTTCAAAACATTCCCAAAAATCCATCTCATCCTGGGAACCCTTTCTTCAAACTATTATTATCTGGCAGATGGTACAAAATAATAAAAACAAGCACAAATAGGCTGAAAAACAGCTTCTATCCCAGGGCACTAACTCTGTTGAATTCTACTGTATAGTGCAGTGTCGGGGGGGGGGGGGGGGGGCTTTAGTTCAATGTGTGGAGGGTGAAGGATGTGTGTTTGTGTTTATTTTCATGGTCATGATGTGCACTGAAGATGGTGTTTGATTTCATTGTACAAGGTGCAATGACAATAAAGTAAAGTAAAGTAAAGTAAAGTAAAGTAAAGTAAAGTAAAGTAAAGTAAAGTAAAGTAAAGTAAAGTAAAGTAAAGTAAAGTAAAGTAAAGTAAAGTAAAGTAAAGTAAAGTAAAGTAAACTAAACTAAACTAAACTAAACTAAACTAAACTAAACTAAACGAGATATAGTCTTGGATGCCAAATGTTACACAATCCTAACGAATGCCATTATAATAACGAACTAACTTTGAATTGTGTTAAATCTACAGTGCAGTCATGGTGTTGAGAGAAATGGCTTGTGAATTGGAGGAGGGTTTTTATATTAAAATGAATAAATATCTGCTACTCTATGTATAACAAATTTAAAAAGCTGGAAACCTTTTGATGAACTGTATGCAGAAAGAATAAGATTTAATGAAAGAATAGCAGAAAAAACAAAATAGTTATATTACTCATAGACCTGGCATGCATTATAAAGATTTGCTGAACTCGCAAATGGTAGGGTAAAAAAAGTGCAACTTTATCAAGCTGTAAAGTATAAGCAAGTATAATATGAGCAGCAGCATAAATTTTATTGCTTCATAACTGGATGATGAATAATCATGTTTATATACAGGCAAAATACTTAAAAACTTGAGTAATTTTATACGGCATCCCATCATAATTCAGTGTAAAATGTAAGATCAGGTAGACCTGTGGTAGGATTAAAAATTTTTTATTACCAGTTCTGTGAGCGTGGTTTGGTGGACTTGGTGTGGTTTGGGGGCATGGCTTGGTGGATGTGGCAGGGGAAAGTTACTGCAAAAACCCCATTCCCTCCTCACCCCACTAACCTGCTTTCCAGCTCCATTCTCTTCTGCAATGCAACAAAAGAAGACCCAGCCGATCAGCTGGGACTCAGGATGCAGAGAATAGATGTGGGATTTGCCAGTTCTCCAAACTGGGATCCCAATGTGGGATTTGCCAGTTCTTTGCCAGTCAGAGGTGGGATTTGCCAGTCCTCCAAACTTCTCAAAATTTCCGCTACCGGTTCTCCAGAACGGGTCAGAACCTGCTGAATATCACTTCTGAGGAGAGCCAATTTTTGCTTTTGCTTCTTTTCAGGGGTGGACTTCAAAAATTTTAGCAACGGGTTCTCTGCCTGAGAGCATGGCCATGGTGGGCATGGCCTAATTGGCCTCCTGCACTATGGCCAAGGGGGTTCATTTTTGCCCTCCCTGGGGTCCGGAGGCTCTCTGGAAACCAGAAACGGGCCCATTTCCAGCCTTCCCAAACTTCTGGGAGGTCCGTTTTTTTGCCATGAAGACACAATAAGAATTGCCCAACACCCTTTCAGAACACAAGCCCCTTCACTGCATCATCTCAGTAGTCCAAACTTCAACCAAACCTAGCTCAGACAAACGTGACTCCCTATATAACATGGCTCCATGGGAGTCTGACAACAGTCAATAGAATACATGTTCTTGCACAGGAACAGGAAGCTCAAATACAAAGCCCAGGGAAGGTATAACCCTCAACTCCATGTGGTTCTACTTCATCATCTTTCCAATCAGTCTCCATTTTGTCTCCAGTGCCTTGAACACAATACAGAAGCCTGATTGATGATGGCAGATGAGATTCTGCCGAAACGTTGCTACAACTTTAAAAGCACAACTATAATGATGTGGGAAAATACCCGAACAAAGCTGAATACCATACATGTAAGTATGTAAGTTTCCTAGTATGATTTGATTGCTTATTGTACCCTATGACTTATTAAGTGTTGTACCTGATGATTCTTGACTCTTGACGAATGTATCTTTTCTTTAATGTACACTGAGAGCATGTGAACCAAGACAAATTCCTTGTGTGTCCAATCACACTTAGCCAATAAAGAATTCTATTCTATCACAGCAGCGTCATGTGATGTATCGGGATTTTTCTCAAAAATCGTTAAACCAGGCATAGCCATGGCCAGCACATGATGCATCCGGCCCATGGGCTGGGAGCTTGACAGCCCTGCTTTAGACTGTAATTGTAAGCCCTGGATGCTTTCATTTGAGGACAATAAAACTAGAATTTTGTGCATCTATTTGCAACCGATGGGGGAAGGGTCTTTACAGACCACATCTAGCAGCCATAGTCCCATCTCACACCACATTGTCAGCAGTCTTCAGGTCAAGTTGTTTTAAGTCTGTCATAGATTGACCCCTCTCCAGATGGAGGAGGAAGCCAAGTTTGCGTCTGCAGAGGAATGCGTATTGGTCAGGATCATGCTTCAGAGATTTCTAGCCTGATGGAGCAACCTCAGCTGGGTCCTTTGGAGGAGTGAAAGGCTAAGGCATAGTGAGGTCAGCTGCAGCAAGTTGGCCAGGAGGCCAGGGAGCAGCTGCCTCCCATTAGCAATGAGGAGGATGGAATCCATACCTGCTCCTGATACAAGGACACAAAGAGCAGAGAGGAGGCAGGTACAACCCTGGTCAGCTAGATTGCTGATGAGGAGGCAACCTCACCTCTTATGAAGGGCTGCATTGGCATTGCTACTAAGGACTGGAGCAATGTGCCCAGTTCTATGCCTTGTGTTATATATCCTGGCCTGTTTGACTCTTGGCCTGCTTTCCTGGACTTTTTGCATGCCCATTGGACTTGGTTACTCAGTGAATCTTCCTGTATTGAGCAATGGGGATGCTTTTCAAGGACCTATTTGTGGGCGGCTGTGTGTTGCATAAATACCTGTGAGTGTATGGGAGCAGGGCAGTACACAGTCTTATATAATGCACAATATTTAGTCAAGGCAGTTTCTGCACAGAAAGAGGAATTCCACTATCAGATACGATCTTCTCAAAGCTAGGGAAATCTTTTTTCAAAAAATTCCTCCCGCCCTCTGAGAACCCATACAAGAAAGATTTGGGTTAAATTTCTTATAAAAAAACCAATGGTACTGCTTAACATGAAACAAATCTTGGTTTATTTGTAGTATATAATTTTACTATTTGACATATTCATAAAATTTATAAAGCAAGCCTATGCATATTTATTTTGAACTGAGTGTCAAGAAAAATTCTCATCCTTTAATTTAGTGGATCACTTTCCATAAATTTTTTGTCTATGATGCATTTTGGAGGATGTAAACAACTGAAAATGAATGTCTTTCCCCCAGTAATATTTTCAGATTGCAAATGGAGAGAGGGAAAATGGAGAGAGGGAAAAAAGGCAGGCAGGCAGGCAGGAGAGAGAGAAGGAAGGAGGGAAGGAAGGAGAGGAAAGAAGGAAAGGAGGATGGAAGGGCAGGAGATAGGGAAGAGGGAGAGAAGGAAGGAAGAAAAAAGAAAGGAGGGGCAGGCAGACAGGAGGGAGGGAAGGAAGGAAGGAAGGAAGGAAGGAGAGAAGGACAGGAAGATGGAAGGGCAGGAGAGAAGGAGGAGGGAGAGAAGGAAGGAATAAAAAAGAAAGGAAGGCAGGCAGCAGGGGTGGGATCCTACCAGCATAACTACTTTGTAGGCAGGCAGGCAGGCAGGCAGGCAGGCTGGAAGGAAGGAAGAAGGAGGGAAGGATTTCTTCTTTATTTTATATCCTCCTTCCCCCATTCTGCATACAATGAGATAATTTCTTACATCCACCTTCACTGAAATAACCAGTTCACATAGGCAGAAATAACCTATAGTTCCAAGTATCAGGGCTTCTTCAGATGAGTTTTTGAAAGAAAAGCACCACTATTATTTTCTTGTTGTTAGCATGGCAGGACTGAGCTTCAGGGCATTTAGAATTAAAACAACAATGTTAGTACAATGCTCAGATGAAGGTTCAAAATATGAGGTGGTTGAATCCCAATGTTTGGGAATGGCAATCCTAGGATTGATGTATACAGCCCTCTTAATTGTTCCTAAAAATAATCTCATTAGGATTATATTATTGAAACATCTGAACTTGATTGCCATATCCAAGGAACCCTATGTGTCATATGTGCCACTTGGATTATTTTTTTAAACACCTTTCCACTGAACCAGTGGTGGAATTCAAAGAGTTTTATCATCGGTTCAGTGGGTGTGGCTTGATGGGCATGCTTTGTACGCATGCACACACTTTGCGTGTGCGCATATGTCAAACGTGCACTGTCATGCCCCTGGTGGAGATTGATTCTGAGGGAGATGAGGGACAGCTGACAGAGAGTGGAAGTGTGGCTCCTGAGGTTGTGGAGGAGGCTGGGGAAGGGCAGAGGCTGGCTGGGTAGTCAGAGGAAGACCCAGGCCCATCCCCTCTCCATCCTAGGGAACGCAGGGAAGAGAGGATAAAGGAGAGACATGAATGGTGTGGTCTATGGGGAAGGAAAGGGCCTTGATCCTCTTCATGGGCTGCAGCTGTGAGAACTGATTACAAGGATGGACATGCATATGGGCAAGTGCTGGAAACAAAGCATGGAAAAATCTCCAGTCTGTCGTTCCTCTCTGAGTTTGGCGTCCTTCCCAGTGTGTGTTCCGATATCTGTTTCAAGCCCTTATCTTGCCTGGTTCCTTTAATTGCCTCAGTGTGGTTTGTGCTGTTTTTACTCTTTATAATTTATAGGCATTTTTAGTTTAAACGGCATTTCCTTCTTTTTGTAACTGCTTATGGGAAACTTTTTTGTCTCCAGTCAAGGATATTTGGAGCTTTGAAGCAAAGTGAAGGAATAAAGGGGGCTTCACCTGTTTTTGTGACTGTGTTTATTTTGTATCCCACCTTGGGTCATCACAGTGCACTTTGTGAAGGCTCAGAGGCATTTCAACTCACCTCCTGCAAGCCTGCACTCTCCCGGTTGCTTCAGCAGCTGCCACGTGGCACTCTGCATTTCAAATGCAGAGGATAAAGGTGAGTATGGGAGCCCAGGTGGGCTGGTGGGTGGGCCCAACAGCAGAGTGGCAGAGAGAACCGTTCAGTTTCCGCTGCTTATTGCCACTACCAGCTTGGCAGAACCAGGCTGAACCGATAGAATACTGTCACTGCACTGAACCCTGATTGTGGGATCTTGTTTCCAGTGGTTGGATTGAACCGGTCTAATTGGTGTTCAGTAGTGTGCGCTTTGTGCAGCATTTGAAAACTGTCAATTTTCAGCTCTAAAACTTACCTTCTACTGCAGCCCTAGTGAGTAAAACAGCTGAGGTGTGGCAATCTGCTATGCTGCATGAATCAGCTGAGCTGCAAACAGACAGACTAGAACAGTGGTGGCTAACCTTTTGGGGCTGCTATGCCAAAAATTGTGCATGCGCTTGCACACTTGCATGCCAGCCCCCAGAAGGCAATGTGTGCCCCCCCATACCTCCTATGCATGCACACACAATCCCCACCCACCTCCCGCTCCCTTACCTGCACTGTACCTCATAGCTAATTTTTGGCCAGTTTGAAGCCTTTTTCAGCCTCCCAGAGGCTTGAGGAAGACTTCTGCAGGTTTTGCAGGCCAAAAACTAGGCCCGTTTTGTCACTTCTGGTATTTCTGGAAAAAACAGGAAGTGATGAAACAAGTCTACCTTATGGCCTGCAAAGCCTGCAGAAGCCTTCCTCAAGCCTCTGGGAGGTCAAAAAAGGCCTCAAACTGGCTGAATATCAGCTGTGAAGGGCACTCATGCACAGTAAGGTAAATTTGCCTGCAGCTTGGATGCCGGCACAAATGGCTCTGCGTGCCACCTGTACGCCATAGGTTCACCATCATGGGACTAGAAATATAGGACAGACTAGTGCAGCCAACTGATCGTCGGAACTACCGGTTCTCCCGAACTGATCTGAACTGGCAGAATCCCACCCCTGCTTGTTTCTATATGCCTTTGGTACAGTTTCCCTGAAAAATTATCTTTGGAAAGGTCACTTTCTTACCTTTGAAAGAGTCATAGGTGTACCACACACATAGAACAAATAATTCCTTCAGTTCCAGCTGAACAGTTATTGTCTTCTTCAATCTTCTGGCCCTCTCCATTTCTCCATTTTATTGAGAGATGAACCATGACAGATAGCTGAATGACTGCCCTCTGGATGGTATCTTGTGAGAGATTAGTGAAAGGCTTAGATATTCTTAAAGAAAGATTTGGTGACTATCTTTAATTTATCAACAGTCTCCTTTGACTTCTGCAGCTGTCAACATTGCTGTGTTAAAAATTCATCAACCGGAAGGATTTATTCTTGCAATCAAATGCACTAAGGATCTTTTCCTTTCCAGTTTTTGCTTCTTTATTAAGTGGATGGTTTTATGTTTACATTTATCATCAAAAGAGCTGATTTCGTGTGGATTTCAACTGTTCCTCAGGATTGTTCCTCAAAACCTGCTTAATTTACCCAATTTTCTAGATTTCCCCATTATTTTGGACTATAACTAAATGAATCATTGATACTGGAGGGAATATTTGGTTGACTTTGGATGATCTTGAAAGAGTTCCATGAGGCTGAAATGGATACCTTCAAATTCTAGGGCTATCAGCAAGACTAGATCCGTGAAACATCCTTAAAGAAGTCAGTGTCAAAACATCTCCATCATGTTCCATGTAGTCACTAGAAGTCAAGTTTCAAGCCTGAGGGTGTTTTTTTTTAATCATTACTAACTTCGGTTATTTCTTTTCTTTGGACTATTAGACTTTTTTTCTTTCAACAGAGCCTAGATGCAATAGTAGCCATTTAAATTATATACAAGTAATAATTAATTAATTCAGTTACATTTATTTGTAATGTGCCTGTTCTCTGAGAGTTTACCGTTGGGGTTCCCTCTTCTCTCCACCTCAGCTCTTTGGAAAAGGGCAGGCCAAGAGAGAATGGATGAATCTTAATTATTCAGGAGTTCTGCAGTCTCCCTGATCAAGGTTTAACTCATTTATACACAAACATACTGTTATGTATTAAAATGGACTACTCGAAATCCCTGCGCCTTGATTGGCTAAGGCGCGGGGATTTCTGATTGGCCAGGCGAGCCGCGCCGATTGGCCCGATTGAAGTCTCCCGCGATTGGTTCAAACCAAGAGCGGGAGACTTGAATCGCTGCCATTGGCCGCAGCCGCCGCGGCAAAAGGTATAAAAGCCGGAGGCTTTTTGCCTTTTGCTGGTTCGGTTCAACTATTAGAAATAAAGAGCTGTTAATGAAAGTCACCGACTCAGAACCTTTTTTCGCGGACATGACACTGGCGACGAGGATGGGATCTCGCCCCTGAACCGAACCCCGTGTCCATCTAAGAACTAGCGACAGCAAAATGGCGAAGATAGCACCGCCCGCCCCCTTCAACCCCGCCGCCGAGGACTGGGAATCGTACTCGGATAGATTCCGTATGTACCTGGAATGTGCCGGCATGAAGGACGCCCCGGGCCCGCTAAAACGCGCCGTCTTCCTTACGCATTGTGGACCAGAGGTTTTCCAGATGGCCAAGGCATTGGCCAAACCGGCAGACGCGACTGCCATGGATTGGGACGTCCTCGAACCCATACTGAGGCGCCATTACGCCCCCGAGGTCCCCATCCTAATACGACGAAATGAATTTTACCGAAGAAACCAGAGACCAGACGAAAAACTGAGCGACTTCGTCGCTGAATTAAGGCGCCTAGGTGGACTCTGTGAGTTTGAAGGATTGAATAGTCTCATAAGAGACCGTTTCGTACTCGGATTGTGGGATCCGACACTCCAGAGCCGACTTATGGCCAAAGGCGACATCAGCCTAGCCGATGCCCTCACCGCAGCCGCAGCCGCAGAAGCAACCCGCACGTCAGCAGACACCATGCGAAGATCCGACGCGAAGGGCGGAAACAACAACCCCGCGAGGTCGGCCGACGCAAGAAGCGAAGCAACCGCACACTACGGCGACTACCAGTCAACCTCCAGCACGTCAGATGATGAGGAGGACATACATCGCGTGCAGACGGGACGCGGAAACCAACGAAGCCAAAACAGTCGTAGGTCGAGGACCAACTGCGCCGGGTGCGGCGGCGACCACCCCAGGTCTGAATGCCGTTTCTTTGATGCTATCTGCAGGCATTGCGACCGAAGGGGCCACATCGCCCGAGTTTGCCGCCAAAAAAAGACCCGCAGCCCGCCAAGATGGGAACAGCAGGACAGAAGAAGAGAGAACTCCCCGCCCAGAGCCAGAGAGCGCCAGCCAGCAGGAAGATGGGACCAGAAGCAACGACCTCAAAGAAGCAGCGACGGTCGGCGGAAAGAAGAAACCCACCAGACGGTGACCATCGGCCACGCCATCTCCGACGGCGCCAGAAAGGTACACGTAGAAGTCCACATCGAAGGTCGGCCATGCAAAATGGAAGTGGACTCCGGGTCCTACCTTTCCATGATTGCATGGTGCGAAATAAAAAAACTAGTGCCTACTCTACAAAGAAAACACGTGCTTGCCCAGAAAATCATCATAAAAGACTACCAAGGTAATCGCGTTCCGGTAGTGGGCACCAAGAACTTTAACATAACCTACAAAGGCCACACCGAACAACTGCCACTCACAATAGTCGATCGTGACCGCCCGAGCCTGCTGGGTCTGCAATGGTTCGCCCCGCTGAACATCGCGCTGACAGGTGTCAACCAAGTCTCCATTGAAGCCTGGGAACAGCAGCTAGTCCAGGAGTTCCAGGAGGTCTTCGATGGAGGCTTGGGCAAGTACAAGGGGCCCCCTATCTCGTTTGATTTAGATCCAAGGGTTCCCCCCAAGCGGCTTAAACCTAGAAGGGTGCCCTTTGCTTTAAAGCCAAAAATTGACGAGCAGATCAACAAACTCGTCAAACAAGGGGTATTAAAACCGGTAGACCACGCCAGATGGGAGACCCCTATAGTGACCCCAGTAAAGCCTGACGGGTCCGTGAGAATCTGCGGGGACTATAAGGCCACCTTAAACAACGCGCTACAGCAAAGCGCCTACCCAGTTCCAATAGTGCAACATTTACTGCACTCACTGGGAGGGGGAAAATTTTTTGCCAAGCTCGACCTCGCCCAGGCATACCAGCAACTGCCTGTGGACGAGGAAACGGCAGAAGCCCAAACAATTGTGACACACCGGGGGGCCTTCAAGTGTAACAGACTCCAATTTGGAGTCAGCGTGGCACCAGGCATCTTCCAGAGCCTGATGGAACGTTTGCTACAGGGCATCAAGGGGGTGGTGCCCTATTTCGATGACGTACTAATAGCGGCGCCAAACGAAGCCGAATTAGAAAACCGATTAAGACAAGTCTTAACAAAATTTAAAGAAACAGGACTTAAAGTCAAACGCGAGAAATGCCAACTTTGTACACAGCAAATAGAGTTTTTGGGTTACCTCCTAGACCGGCAGGGCATCCACCCTACAACTAAAAAAGTTAAAGCCATCAAGGAAGCCCCCACCCCGAAGTCCAAAACAGAACTACAAGCATTCCTAGGCTTACTAAATTTTTATAATGTCTTCCTACCTCAGAAGGCAACGGTGGCGGAACCCTTACATAGACTCCTAGACAAGAGGGCAGCATGGACTTGGGGGAGACGAGAACAAGCCGCCTTTCAGAAAACCAAAGACCTCCTCACCTCCGACGCCGTCCTGATGCAATTCAGTGAGACTTTGCCCTTAGCTGTCACTTGCGACGCATCACCTTTCGGCGTCGGCGCTGTCCTCAGCCATACCCTCCCAGACCAGAGAGAAGCACCTATCGCATTTTTTTCCAGAACTCTGACTAAACCGGAACGGAACTATAGCCAGCTGGACAAAGAAGCTTTGGCTATAGTTGCCGCCGTTAAGCGTTTCCACGAGTACCTGTACGGCCGCCCATTCAAAATAGTCACTGATCATAAACCACTATTGGGCATCCTCGCTGGGAACCGTGCTACACCAAACATCTTGTCACCCCGCATGACAAGATGGTCTGAATTCCTGGCAGCATACAGCTACGAACTGTTACACAAGCCAGGTAAGAAAATTTCGCACGCGGACGCTTTAAGCCGCTCGCCCTTGCCGGACTCTGACCCTGACCCCGCACCAACAACAAACACCCTGAATATCGAGAGTTTGCCCATAACCGCATCTGATATTGCCAGGGAAACCATTAGGGACAAACAATTGGCGCAAGTCTTACATTGGTTAGAAAAAGGCTGGCCGGAAAGAGACATTGACGAGACTTTTAAAACATTCCAGCAGCGCCAGACCGAACTTTCACTGTTAAGAGGTTGCATCCTGTGGGGTGATCGGGTGGTAATTCCAGGCAAATTGCAAAGTAGGGTCCTAGAGATGTTACATGAGGGTCATCCTGGCATCGTCAGGACAAAAGCCCTGGCCAGGAGTTACGTTTGGTGGCCAGGGATGGACAAACAAATTGAAGCATGGGTCGCCAAATGCCACCGGTGTCAGGAAACCAGATCCAGCCCACCCACAGCACCTATCCGGGACTGGGAAATACCACGGGGACCCTGGTCCAGAATTCACTTAGACTTTGCTGGCCCCACAAATGGACACACTTTTCTAATCACAGTCGATGCATACTCAAATGGGTTAGAGGTGGCTGACATGAAAACCACCACCACAGAGGCTGTCATTAAAGAGCTGTGTAAACTGTTCTCCACATATGGCCTCCCAGACGTCATTGTCTCAGACAACGGGCCCCAATTTACATCCATCGAATTCGAACGGTTCCTGGCCGAGAAAGGTATCCGCCACGCATTAACAGCACCGGCGCATCCGGCGGCGAACGGTAGGGCGGAACGGATGGTCCAGTTTACAAAAAAGACCCTCCGCAAAATGGACCACGGGGAGATCAACGAAAAAATCAACAAACTACTTTTCATACAGCACATCACACCCAATACCACAACCAACAAAAGCCCTGCAGAGCTCCTGATGGGCAGGAAGCTGCGGTCCCCACTCGATCGTCTGCACCCAACCTATAACCCGGAGCGACCCCCGGACTCAAGCTCCAGGTACCGGACTTTTGAACCAGGCGACTTGGTCTATGCCAAAAACATGACGGGGGACCCCCTATGGATCCCAGCCGTCATAACCCAAATCACTGGCCCACGGTCGTACCGGCTCCAAACCATCGATGGGCGAGCCTGGAAACGACATATCGACCAGCTCCGGTCTCGAGCAATGACTGACCTCAACCCCCAAGACACGAACCAAGGGGGGAGGGAATACCCGGTAACACAAACACGGGAGAAAATTAAAATTAAAAACTCACCAGAACGCAGCCTTCGCGAGTCCCATCCGGAGAGGAGCCATCCGGCCAACTCTACCGACTCGGAGAAGCCAAGCGGGAGCGGCAAAATCCGTGACTCAACCGACCCGGTAGGCCCAGGCGGGAGCCACGGCGAGAGAACCGGCCCGATCATCCAGCCGGTTCTCACAGAGCCAGGAGCAGCCAAAAAGATGACCGCTCCGGCCGAGTTACAACAAGGAAGTGAGCTGCGCAGGTCAACTAGGACCCGACGGAGCCCCGCCTACCTACGTGATTACACCACGTGAAGGACCGTACCAAGAGGGGAGGGGTGTTATGTATTAAAATGGACTACTCGAAATCCCTGCGCCTTGATTGGCTAAGGCGCGGGGATTTCTGATTGGCCAGGCGAGCCGCGCCGATTGGCCCGATTGAAGTCTCCCGCGATTGGTTCAAACCAAGAGCGGGAGACTTGAATCGCTGCCATTGGCCGCGGCCGCCGCGGCAAAAGGTATAAAAGCCGGAGGCTTTTTGCCTTTTGCTGGTTCGGTTCAACTATTAGAAATAAAGAGCTGTTAATGAAAGTCACCGACTCAGAACCTTTTTTCGCGGACACGACACATACAAACACAAGGCTCAAACACACACACTCTCTCTTAGACTCCCCTCTGTATTGTTGATTCCTGTCAAGTGTAGGAAATCAAAGTTCAGGCAGTTCAGATGAATGTATATATATATATATATATATATATATATATATATATATATATATATATATATATATATATATATATTGGTTTTCTTAAGTTTTCGCGGGTACTTACATGTATGGCATTCAGCTTTTTTCGGGTATTTTCCCACGTCATTGTAGTTGTGCTTTTAAAGTTGTAGCAACATTTCGGCAGTATCTCATCTGCCATCATCAGGCTTCTGTATAGTGTTCTGTGAGTCAGACTTTTACAGTAGTTTCAGATTTAAATTTGTGGCAGCCTATTACTGTGCCAGAATGGTTTTTTCTTTATCCTGATTGGTTGGGAGTCTTGGTCTGTGTTTATTGGTCTTGGAGTTTGCTGTGTTCTGCTTGATTAGTGTTTCTAATATCTTCTGTCTGTTTTTTGGCTCTTTTTGTATCTTGATTGGCTGGCAACACAAACAAAAAAATCTCCACATCACAAGTACCTGAACAAAGCTGAATTTTATATATATATATATATATATATATATATATATATATATATATATATATATATATATATATATATATGTTTTCTTAAGTTTTCGCGGGTACTTACATGTCTGGCATTCAGCTTTGTTCGGGTATTTTCCCACGTGGTGCTTTTAAAGTTGTAGCAACGTTTCAGCAGAATCTCATCTGCCATCATCAGGCTTCTGTATGGTGTTTGTCTTGAGTCAGACTTTTACAGTGGTTTCAGATTTAAATTTGGGGCAGCCTATTGCTGTGTCAGAATGGTTTTTTCTTCCTCCTGATTGGTTGAGAGTCTTGGTCTGTGTTTATTGGTCTTGGAGTGTGCTGTGTTCTGCTACTAATATCTTCTGTCTGTTTTTTTTTTGGGGGGGGGCTCTTTTTGTATCTTGATTGGCTGGCAACATTGTGTTACTTTATTGGAGGCCTTTAGTGCAGCTTGGCTTCGGGTAAATGGACGGCTATCATTAGTTAGGAAGCTGGGTTTCATCTGGGTGCCTGGTTGGGGTGTGTTTGAGCTGGAGGTATCAGGGGGGATCTGTTTGTGCCCAGGTGTTTGCCTGGCTTGTGGTGTGGAGATTTTTTTGTTTGTGAGTGCAGGCTTCCAAATGATTGACAGCCTGGTGGAATCATCTCTTCTGTTCATGCTTTCTGGTCTTTTTTCAATCTCTATGGCTTCTTTGATGATTCTGTGGCTGGGATTTTCTATGATGGCTAGGGTTTTGGTGCCATTGAATATATATATATATTTCTTAAGTTTTCGCAGGTACTTACATGTCTGGCATTCAGCTTTGTTCGGGTATTTTCCCACGTCATAGTAGTGGTGCTTTTAAAGTTATAGCAACGTGGAACTGAGCAGCAAAATCCACCCTCTACTTTGGGACAAGATAAAACAACTTACAACTTGGAGAGCTGAATCTGCAAACATTTACAAACAGGAAAAGCTCTTGAAAAAATTAAAGAAATTAGAACATGACAAGAAAACTCCCAACAACTCCCAACAACACCTGAAACAATTAGTGTACAATGTTTCCAACAGAGAACTCACCAAAACAGAAACAGAAGTCCTAACCAAAGGATTCAATTATGCTATAGCACCCCAAAAAATCCCCACAGAATCCATCATATGTGCAATAGAATCCAGCCTAACTAAATTAAATACAGATGAAGCTGATAAAATAAGACACCAAGTTACCAACATCCTATGCACAAGCAAACCACCCAAAAGCAACTTGCAGCAAAATGAAATTAAAGTGCTACAAACCCTGAAAAGAGACAGCAGCATAATCATCCTCCCAGCAGATAAAGGGAATGCCACTGTAGTAATGGACAGAAAAGACTATGAAACTAAATTGACAGACCTACTCCAAGACTCCACATACAAACCCATAAACACAGACCCAACCACATATCTGGAAAAATTAAGAAGAAAATTATAACCAGCCACATAAGCAAAGAGATCCAACACATGATCATACCCAGAGAGAAATCTTCCAGATGCCCCAAACTATGCGGCCTCCCAAAAATACACAAAGAAGGCATACCTCTCAGACCCATAGTCAGCTCCAGAGGAGCACCACTACAAAACCTAGCTAAACACCTAGCAAAAGAGCTACAGCCCCATGCTGAAACAGCAGCTTCTCATGTACAAAACTCATACCACTTCTTGGAAATGATCAAAGATGTACACGTGGAGCAAGAAGATCTGCTTGTAAGTTTTGACGTGGTTTCACTATTCACTCAAGTCCCGATAAAAGAGACCCTTGAAATCATCAAAAATAAATACCAACCAGCTAAACACCTCATGGAACTAACAGAACACTGCTTAACCAACACATATTTCATATACAAAGGACAAAGATACAAACAAATTGAAGGAGCCCCCATGGGATCACCACTGTCACCTGTCATTGCAAACCTGTTCATGGAAGAATTCGAATCCAGAGCCCTGGCCAATGCCATCCTCAAACCCAAACTGTGGTTAAGATATATCGATGACACATTCGTGATTTGGCCCCATGGACAAGAAAACCTAAACAATTTCCTAACACACCTAAACAGCGCACACCCCAAAATCAAGTTCACCATGAAAACAGTAACAAACAAACAACTACCATTCCTAGATGGACTAATCTACCAAAAAACAGATGGCACACTAGGACACACCATATACCAGAAGAAAACACACACTAACCGCTACCTCAACGCCCAATCCCACCACCACCCAGCACAGATAAACTCCGTGGCTAAAACACTAATTACTAGAACCAAACGCCTGGCAGACAAGACACACATTAAGACTGAACTATGCACCCTGACTAAAATATTGACAGCCAACGGCTTCCACAAAAGCAAAATCACCAACTTGATCCACAAAAACACACTGAGACATAATAGAGACCCAGAAGATGAACAGACCCATGGAACAGCTGTCCTGCCCTACATAAGAGGCACTACAGACAAAATTAGTAAGATTCTATACAGACACCACATCAAGACTGCCTTCAAAACAGACAGAAAAATAGCAGCCATCCTCAGGAACCCCAAAGACAAAATTGACCTGGAAAACCAAGGCATATACGAAGTCCCCTGTGCATCATGCCCGGCCACATACATTGGACAGACCAATAGAAGAATAAGTACCCGCCTGGATGAACACAAAAATGCAGTCAAAAAGCTGGAACACACTTCCTCACTAGTCCAACACATGGAAGCCACAGGTCATAGCATCAACTTCAATGGCACCAAAACCCTAGCCACTATAGAAAATCCCAGCCACAGAATCATCAGAGAAGCCATAGAGATTGAAAAAAGCCCAGAAAGCATGAACAGAAGAGATGATTCCACCAGGCTGTCAATCATTTGGAAGCCTGCACTCACAAACAAAAAAATCTCCACACCACAAGCCAGACAAACACCTGGGTACAAACAGATGCCCCCTGATACCTCCATCTCAAACACACCCCAACCAGGCACCCAGATGAAACCCAGCTTCCTAACTAATGATTGCCGTCCATTTACCCGAAGCCAAGCTGCACTAAAGGCCTCCAATAAAGTAACACAATGTTGCCAGCCAATCAAGATACAAAAAGAGCCAAAAAAACAGACAGAAGATATTAGAAGCAGAACACAGCAAACTCCAAGACCAATAAACACAGACCAAGACTGAGAAGCACAGAGCTGAAGACCAAGCCTGAAGATGATGAATGAGACTTCATCGAAACGTTGCCTAGATACTTCCAATCTTACGCGGGAGAAAACCCGAATAACCAAAGATCCATATATATATATGTATATATGTATATATGTATATATGTATATATGTATATATGTATATATGTATATATGTATATATGTATATATGTATATATGTATATATGTATATATGTATATATGTATATATGTATATATGTATATATGTATATATGTATATATGCATATATGTATATATGTATAAACTTAAGAAAACAAATGTATATATGTATGTATGTATATATATATATATATATATATATATATATATATATATATATATATATATATATATATATCCCTCTCTTTCTCCCTCTCCCTCTGTATCTGTCTGTCTGTCTGCTAAAGCTCTCTACAAGAATCTGAGTTACTAACAGTCAAAGCGAGTTGGCGCTAGATAAGAGTCAACTCAATTCAAGGTGGCCCAGATCTCTTATGGGTGCGAAGGGATTGGAGACTGATGATGTTTGATCCCTCCCTTGGGCTCAGCCTGGTCATCTCCTACATTTCCTATGCTTTCTCATCTTCTCTATATAGTAGCAGTAGTAATGGCAGTAGTAATAACAATCAGAGGAAAATGGCTGCAGAACAAAGAAGATTGGGTGGATCAGGAAAGGAGAGCAAGGGGCATTGAATTCTAGGTATATATGATGGTTGCCAATGGGTGGTAGAAAAGATTTAGTGAGCTCCCAAAAGAAAGAGTAGGAAAAGAATTAGGGCTTTTCTGCTATGCCTCCTCCCCTCTGGAACATCATGCCCCTCAAGGTGAGATCGGACCCCACCTTTTTGGCCTTCCAAAAGAACCTCAAAATGTAGCTCTGCTGATTGGCCTGAGGCCCCAGTAGTGACATCCCATTCTGGAAGTGGTTAATGGACGAGGAAGATCACACCGCACCCAATTGTCTTCTGGTTCGTACTTATTTAATTTCTGTGAATTTTAATATAAATGTTTTGAGGTTTATATCTCCATTTTTATGATGCTGTAAGCCACTAGAATTGCTTGATAGTGAGATGGGCAGTGTATAAATAAATAAATAAAATAAAATAAAATAAAACAACATCCCGAAGAAGGTACTTTTTCAAGAGGCAACTGAACTTTCTTGTTTTTTCTTTCTTTTTTTTTTTTTTAGATGTTTCCCTTCTCATCCAAGAAGCTTCTCCAGTTCTGTGTTGCCTCCTGAAAAAGCACCTTTGGGATAATTTTAACCTGGATGACTGAGAATCTCTACAGATTTTTAGCTATACAATTTGGTGTGGGAGTAGGAATGGATTTCCAGAGGAAAAATCAAAAATTACAGGAACCAGGAGGGCTACTCAGGTGACCCTGAGGACAAAGATAAACCTCCAAGTGCTTCAACAATCCTTGAAAAGGATGCAAATGACCAGCTGCCTGCAAGGAGTATAAATCCTTCCATTCCCCACTTATCTTGTCAGAGCTGAAGAATCTTCTTGGATAAGAAGTGAAATGTCTTCAAAGAAAAAACAAGAAAGTCCAGTTGCCTCCTAAAAAAGTACATTTCGGACAACCATGATCTGGAGGACTGAGAATCTCTGTATCCTTTTAGCCCAGGGGTCCCCAACCACCGGTCCCCGGAACGGTACCGGTCCGTGGATCATTTTTTACTGGGATGCAAAGCTTGGGTGCTGCCATCTTGTTTCAACGGCGCTTCCGGGTTTTCAGTTGGAAAGTGGCGTTTGGGTGCTCGCGCCTTAGTTTCGTCGAAGAGGGGGGGACGGCTTCGAACGAAGAGCTGTCCCGATGGCGGTGGAGTCTCGTGTTACTCAAGTACTGGTCTGTGGAAGAATAAATAATCGTGAAAC
The DNA here is from genome assembly GCA_033807585.1 of Hydrophis major. Classification (NCBI taxonomy): domain Eukaryota; kingdom Metazoa; phylum Chordata; class Lepidosauria; order Squamata; family Elapidae; genus Hydrophis; species Hydrophis major. The sequence goes on from CM066333.1 coordinate 15,583,124, forward strand.
CAGTCCCTGATTCAAAAAAGGTTGGGAGCCACTGCTTTTAGCCAAAACAACAAAATGTTCAGAAGCTTTGCACAGACAGACATGAAGGACCAAAGAGCATGAGATACAGCAGAAGCAGAAAAAGGGAGAACTTGAGGGGGAAATTTTTGATGGGCAAGGTTTCTGCAGCCCCAAATTTTTTTTTGGATATATTAATTCCTTTTGGATACTTGATTGGCATGCACGTTCAAATATTGGACACATGCTCACCTTGACACGTGCTACAGATATCTCTGGCAAGCCACACGAAACATTTAACAAAGGAATTAAACATTCTCCACCCGACATACTGCCATTTGCGATCTACGTTTTTAGTATACATCACCTAAATTTACACCTTTTATGTTAAGTTTTGAGCTGCAAACTGTGACCATCAGCAAAGGACAGTATGATTCCCATTAAAATGTCACCTTCAGGGCTGCACCATCTTCCTAGTAGAAGCTATTATTTTCTGAAGGAAAAATAACGTTAATCAGTTTTTACTCTGTATTAAAAAAAACCCAGCTATCAGAATTACAAGGGTTGCTTTCAGCTGGATGCATGGCCATAAGGATTTATAATCCCCTAGTAATGTATAATAGTTCATCCCAGAGACATTCTTCAGTGAGAACTAAGTTAGTGAAAGTCAGAGGAGAGAAAGGGCATTGCCATAATTGGAACAGTGGAGCAATTTAGTTGCTAATTTACAGCTATTGATCATAAGGTTTATGTCAGGATCAACAAGATATTTGCTGGGCTGAATTTCCCCCCTTCCCCCTTAACTTATTAAGACTCCTGCTGTTTTTATCCTAATTGGCAACTGCAGAAGAAAAGAGCATTAGCCAATGAAGGAATAAAACCACTGGTCTTCAGAAGGCACTAAACACACAACAGGAAAGATTGTAATACTGAGAGTGACCCATCTGATCATCTTGAAGTCTGGACTGAAAATCAGGAAGAGAAAACCATAATTATATGTATTTGTAAATTATGCTACAGGTAATATTTAAAGCTGAATAGGATTGGCAAAGTGTACTGTCTGTTACCAATGACTTGCTAGGGAAGTTTAGCAATGTTAGCACAGTTTGTGGACCAAGAGTTTCATTGGAAAACTAAAAAGTAACAAATGGAAAGATAGGAAACCCATTTCAAAGAAGTCTTTTTTAGCATGCTTGAGGGAATCAACATTGTTCAAGTCTGTCTTCAGTCACAATGATTCAATTTCTTCTTATGGCCATACTGGATTAGAGTAGAGCAGAGCAGAGCAGAGCAGAGCAGAGCAGAGCAGAGCAGAGCAGAGCAGAATAGAGTAGAGTAGAGCAGAGTAGAGTAGAGTAGAGTAGAGTAGAGTAGAGTAGAGTAGAGTAGAGTAGAGTAGAGCAGAATAGAATAGAGCAGAATAGAGTAGAGTAGAGTAGAATAGAGCAGAATAGAATAGAGCAGAATAGAATATAGAATAGAGTAGAATAGAATAGAATAGAGTAGAATAGAGTAGAGTAGAACAGAGTAAAATGGATTACAATAGAGTACAATAGAATAATAACTTTGAATGGGTTGCTATGAAGATAAAATGGGAGAAGGTTTTTGCATGGCCAAAACCTGTTGGAGGAAAGTTGGGATGAACGCAGAATGATAAAACAAAAATCCAGGAAGTTCCTGGTTAAGTATTAACTTTATTCTAAGGCTGAGAGCATGTTGGAGTTAGGAATCCATAATTGTAAATATTTGTTAGTTTTGTATACTGCCTCTCATTCAGAAATTCAGTATAGCCTACAAAATGCTTCTTCTGCCCAGATTTTTCACACAATAAAAACTTCATGGGGTTCTTTCTTTATTTGTATCAAAAGTGCCTTCAAGTTATAGGCATAGGACTTTCAACACAGAGCAAGTAAAAATAGATATAAAATAGGTCATAGAAATATAGTGTATGTAAAAAGTATGTAAAAATAAATAGGACTAAAACTAAATGACATTTGCCCAGTATCAGGCCACATTGACAGCATATGAAGAAGGGTTTCAGAAATTGGATATGTCTCTAGTCTAATAAAAATAAGGACTAGGGGTGGCATGATAGCAGTCTTCTAATATCCAAGGGGGTACCACAAAGAAGAGGTCAATCTAGTCTCCAAAGCACCAGGAGGTAAGATAAGAAGCAATGGATGGAAATTAATCAGGGAAAGGAACAACCTAAGATCACATTTCCTGACAGTGAGAACAATTAACCAGTGGAACAGCTTCAGAAGTTGTGGGCGCTCCATCATTGGAACACTTTTAAGAAGAGATTGGACATCCATTTGTCTGGAAAGATATAGGATCCCCTACTTGAGAAGCGGGTTGGACTAGGAGATCTCCAAGATCCCTTCCAACTCCTTAGTTGGATGCGTAGAAAATCTAGCTAAATCTACATAAAATCTACTCTGTGAGGTAGCTTGGGCTGAGAGAACCTGAACTTGAATCTCTCCATCTCTGCTACAACAATTTAACCACAGTACCGTACCTGACTCGTATTAATGAATGTTACAGGAAATACGATTTACCATAAACAAGTAATTATACAAATAAGAAGCAGCTTGACACTTTGCATTCCAACTAGACTTTGTAAATGAAGAGTACTGACACAAAGCTGTTATTTAGGAAGGGACCTCCTTCCTCATTGCAGCTACAAAATTGTACCTCAGCAGCCTTTTTCTTTTGTGTATGATTCTGATTTTTTAAACACACACATGCACATGCACATGCACACACACACACGCACACATCCCTAACTTCTTTTTAACATTTTATTGAAGAATTTGGAAAGCTGTACAAAGCCTCCTGCATCTTCTTTCCATCTCTCTCCAAGGTGCAATCCCTGAAGCGTAATTGTCAGTATTGATGAATACATCCGACAAAGAGTTGACTACATTTGTGATTGTGTCTTCTCTGAGATCCTTGTGGCCGGCCCTTTGTTGAAATCAATTTGCCCCACTCTGCTGAAAGGGAAGGGCCTGTGGGAGAATGGGGGAGCTCAAAAACAAGAGTGGGGAAATCTAAAAAATGACCTGGGGACTTCTCCAAGTCTGTATTGCCCCTGTCAAAAACCAATCCATAAATGTATTATGGGAGACAGCTGGAGATTTTTAAAAAAAGAAAAAGAAGTACTTTTCTGCATTGTGACAGCAATACAATTTCCTTGGAAAAATCGAGGTAGAATGGTGTCGAGTTCAGACATTGATGCAATACTGCAGGTATTTTTCTACAGATACTTCACAGCATCTGCTTTTGTGTAGTGCATTCCATTTTTCTTCCTTTGTACAGGTATGGCTATGAATAGAGAATGCTGATGGTGGAAGAAAATAAGCCCACAAAATAAATATATCACACTTAAGGAGAGAGGTTTTTTGCCCTAGAAAAACCAAAACAACACAGTACATTAAACACAAGAAGATGCTTAGGGAAACAAACAAACAAAAAAAAAAAAGGAAAAGAAAAGGAGAAAAATAACAGCAAATGTCCTTAAAAACTAATTTATGCAACGCATAATAAGAATTTAGATATCTATCCTAAATTTTAATCAATTTATTTGGCATTTGTAGCGATTGGCAGAGTCCAGTTCTGGTCAACACTTTTGAGGGCTATGTTTTTGCAATTACCATGTTTTCCCCAAAATAAGACCCTGTCTTATATCTTTTCGACCAAAAAAGGCACCAGGTCTTATTTTCGGGGGATATCATCCACTGACTAACCTCACTTGCATGCATTGCCCTGGCCTCCTTTTCGCAGTCAAAGGTCTTCAGGAACTTCTTCTGTGGCCAGCAAGGCTTTCCTGCAGTCAATAATGAAGCTTTGGTATCAGCTACAGAGGCCTTCAGAAAAGCCTTGCCAGCCTTGCCAGCTGCAGAAGAAATGGGTTGGCAAGGCAGGTGTTGGGGTGTGCGAGGCCTGGCTACAACTGTCCAAAGGTAAGTAATAGGGCAGCTCCACCTCCCCACACCCACCCTAGCTTAATTTTTACCCGTGCACTCTGGAGTGAGAGGGATCTTAATTAGGGCTTATTTTGGGTGGTAGGGCTTATATTGAGCACACATGTAAAAATCAAGCTAGGACTTACTTTCAGGGTAGGTCGTATTTTCGAGGAAATAGGGTCGTAGGATGCAATCTTTTACCACTTATGGAAATGGTACAGTTTAAAAAAGTAAGTCACTTTAGGCCAGGGTGTCAAACCTGCGATGACATGTTGTCGTTACATGACATATAGCATGTCATGTAACACGCTAAAATGGGGCTGAGGGTGGCCACTGCATGATGCATCTGACTTGTGGGCCATAAGTTTGACACCCTTGCTTTATTTATTTATTTAATTTATATTGTCACCTATTCACCCATGGCGACTCGAGCTGGCTTGCACAATGTAAAACCATATTTAAAATAAAAAATAAAAATAAAAAACAGTAAAAATTAACAAAAAGATTCAAATAAATCAATAAAGCACAATAGAACAAAATCTGGAAAAAAAAATTAAAAAAATCATCCGCAACTCAACTTTAAGCAGAAGACGACAACCAAAACTTATGTGTGTGGTGGTATTGCACTAAAAGTGTGTTCACTGAGGAAAAAAATAAGAGCAGGGGAGAGACTGGTGACTAATGAGAAGGAGGAGATGGAGTAGATGGGCCAGAGCAGAGTTGGCAACTTGAAGATGTTTGGACATCAATTCCCAGAATTTCCCAGCCAGCGTGTCATGCCCCTGTTGGAATCTGATTCAGAGGGGGAGGTCAAAGAGCTGACAAGGAGTGGGAGTGTGGTTCTGGTGGCTGTGGAGGAAACTGGGGAAGGGCATAGTTTGGCTGGCATTCAGAGGAAGACCCAGGCCCACCCCCTCTTCATCCTAGGGCACACAGGGAAGAATGGAGAAGGGAGCAACGTGAGTTACGTAGGTTATGGGGGAGAAAAGGGCCCTGATTCCCTTCATTAGCTGTAGCTGGGAAAACAGGATTTTAAAAGGGCATTTGCGTACAGCACCTTGCTGGAAGCAAAGCGTGCATTATCTTTGTTTGTCAAGTTTTATCTGGGTTCTGGCATCCTCTCAACTGTGTGTGTTTCGTTATCTTTTGAAGTCTGCAATTCCTTATCCTGCTCTGTCTCGTTAATTGCTGCAACTGTGGTTTGTGTTGGTTTTTATTTATAATCCATATGTACTTAGGGTTCAGACTGAATTTCTTCCCTTTAAAAACTGTTCTTGGGAGAATTTTTTCTCCAGCTGATGATAACTGGACACTGAGGGCCAAGCTGGAGGAATTAAAGGGGCTTTACCTACTTTTGTGACTTTGTTGCTTTTGTGCCACATTCCAGGTCATCACACAGCATGGGTTGAAGGCCGCTCATCTTAAAGCTGCCAAGGTTGAAAATTATTGTGCTAGTGAAATAGAATATATGGACTTCAAAGTGTTGAAAAGCTCTTCCAGTGCAACCATTCCACTCCCACTTAATACTGGGGCAGCTTCTACTCAAAAGTACTAGAATTCAGAGGCTGTGGTTATTTTTCCATCCCCCCCCCCAATGCCATCATCCTACTAAACAACTAACTCCCACAACACTGTCAAATTCTTTACTAAGACCGTATTACTATTCTTCTTCTTATCCTTCCTATTACCTGCCTCCTTTTCTACTTATGGCTATAACTTTGTTGCTTGTATCTTTATTGTTGATATTGTTTTATTCAGTTTCCTAGTATGATTTATGTTGATTGCTTATTTAGTATACTATGACTATCACTAAATGTTGTTTTTTTATGATTCATGATGAATGTATTATGATTACTATGGTCATGATTTATCACTTATATCTTTTATGTACACTGAGAGCTTATGCACCGAAGACAAATTCCTTGTGTGATCAACCACATTTGGCCAATAAAAAATTCAATTCAATTCAGTTCAGTTCTGCTCTATTCAGTTCTGTTCTGTTCTGTTCTGTTCTGTTCTGTTCTGTTCTGTTCTATTCTGGAATGAAAGACGATTAATAAGCCATGGTCAGAAAGGAAGCCAGTCTTAAGAAAAAGCTTATATATAATGTCCTAACATGGTTTGTGGAGTTTTGACTTACAAGGTTTATGAAGCCAGCAACTGTAGTTAGTAAACCAAAATCATGTTTCAGGCTCAGTGTTGTGTATAAGCTGGCTAATTCTGGCTTAATCAACAAGCCGCAGGAAAGGCAATCACAACTGTGTAAGTATTAGACTAGTTAATGACTCTGATTGAATTATTGCAGTGTTTCTCAACCTTGGCAACTTTATTACATATGGATCAAATCCCAGAATTCTTCAGCCAGCATGCTGGGAACTGAAGTTCACATATCTTTAATTTGCCAAGATTTGAGAAACAACAATCTACAATTTCCCGCAACTCCAGGAGGCCTGGCCAAAAGATGAATCCTGGCAGTTTACTTACAGGTAGTCCCCGACTTATGTACCAAAATTGAGCCCAAAAGTTCTGTTGCTAAGTGAGACAGTTGTTAAGTGAGCTTTTATTACTTTTCTTGCCATAGTTGTTAAGGGAACTGCTGTGGTTGTTAAGTCAGTAACATGGTTATAGAGGGAATCTGGCTTCCACAATGACACAATGCATGTCAGAAGGTCTCAAAAGGTGATTGTTATGAACTAATAAAGGCGTTTAATAAAGTTTTAACAACCTTAAGTAAAAAGCAGGGTTCTAATCCTGCACTTCTGATTGGACGATAATAGCGACATCGGATTGGTTTTTTCTGGGAAATCTGATTGGCTGTTAACGGGCCAACTCTCATTGGTTCAAGGGTTTAACACTTCCATGTTTTTCATTGGCTAATAGGACAGCAGCCAACCCTATAAAAGGGCTGCTGCTGCCCTAGGTGACTGCTCTGTTCAGTATGCTTAATAAAGAGTTGAAGTTCACTGTTCACTGCCTCGTCTCCGTTCCTTGCACCCATGCGCAGAACTTAACACTGGTGACAAGGATGGGATGCGGAGACATCTGAGCTGATTGAACACTCACAGAGCACCAAACAGAGCACATGGCTGAAGGCACATCAACAATGGAAACATGTCCGGCGGCGCCATACCACCTGCTCCATTTGACCCGGCACAAGAAGACTGGGACTCGTACATGGACTGGTTCCAGATGTTTCTGGAGACCAACAACTTGAAAGACGCAACTACAGGGAAAAAGCGAGCAGTGTTCCTGACTCATTGTGGGCCAGCCGTCTTTAAGATGGCCAAGGCACTAGCGAAACCAGCTGAGATGAAATCCATGGACTGGGACGTCCTCGCGCCCCTTCTACGGGCCCACTATGCACCCACCATACCAACGCTTGTCCGAAGACATGAGTTTTATCAGAGGGACCAACGGAAAGGAGAGAGCATCGCAGATTTCATCGCGGACCTCCAGAACCTGGGAGGCCTCTGTGGGTTTGCAAACCTTGAAGAAGCTCTGAGAGACCGAATAGTTCTGGGATTAGATGACCACCCGGCGCAGAGCAAGATCAAGGCCAAGGGGGACATCGATCTTGCCGATGTCATCAAAGACGCTACTGTAGCAGAAGCAACCAGGAAGTCAGCCACCCGAATGCGCCGCACCAACTCAACGCTTCGTCAACTCGCCAACGATACCTCACCTCGCTTAGAGAAGCACACAACAGCAACCCACCACGAGGACTTCGAATCTCCATCAGAAAATGATGAGGAGGAGGTCAACCGGCTCCGGTCCAAACGCGACCAACGCAACCCGCGGAATCAAAGACTACCGCACCAATACGCGGGTTGTGGGGCAAACCACCCGCGATCAGATTGCAAATTCCTCGACGCACTCTGCCATTCCTATGGGAAAAGAAGCCACATCGGGAAGGTCTATAGAAGCAAGCGAGGATCCAGCCCAATTCGGAGAGAAAACAATTACCGCCAGACCACAGGGAATCATCCTGTGAGTCGGGAACACTTGAACCATCAATGGAACAACCACTCCTACAGAAATAAAACACTTGCCACTTCAATAAGATGGGAAGAGGCACACCAAACCATTACCATCGGTCACGCTTCATCATTAGATGCATCGTTAGACCCGAGTTAGGGTTGCCATCGAGAACCAACCTTGCGTGATGGAAATCGACTCAGGGTCGTCCCTCTCGATGGTTTCCTGGAAGACCCTTAAATAGTTAATCCCTGCCATCTGGCATCAAGACCTCAGAGCCCAAAGAATTATACTCAAAGATTACCAGGGGAACCGAATTCCGGTCGTCGGCTCCAGCCAAGTCCAAGTATCATTCAAAAATCGTACTGCGTTGTTACCGCTGACCGTCATCGATCACGACCGGCCTAGTTTGTTAGGCCTTCAATGGTTTGCCCCACTCAGGATCGAGGTAGCCAGCATTCACCAAACCAGAAGCAACAACTGGGAGGAGGCCCTCGTCCATGAATTCCAGGACATCTTTGCAGACAAACTAGGCGAGTACAAGGGGACCCCGATATCTTTTAACCTTAACCCTGAAGTAGCCCCCATCTGCCTTAAGCTTCGTTGGGTACCTTTTGCCCTAAAACCAAAGATCGATGAGCAGCTTGATAAATTAATAGCCCAGGGTGTTTTAGAACCAACTGACCACACCCATTGGGAAACCCCATATAGATCAGCTTCGCTCTAGGTTGCAACCCAGTTCCCACAACTCCTGTGACCCTCAAACTGAGGGGGGAGGGGATGTCGAGGGAACCGAATTCGAGATGCTGGATGATGAAATCGAAGGAAGTCAGCAGCCCGGCGCGTTACCTGAAGAAGAATCAGGAATGGGGGTTGCCTCGCCACAGAGAAATACCTCAACGGAGGCGAGCCCGCAGAGACCGGAGGACAACAACGACAGAATCAGCAGTGCCGAGTTGTCCTGTGAGGATGCGGAACTGCCTGTACCAGAGAAATCAAAAAACATTCCACCGAAACCAGACTACAGATAGGAACCGGTGGGACAGCGTAAATCTAATAGACAGTTGAAACAATCTGCATATCTTCGGGATTACGTTACCGCACCCCTCAAATGGAACCTAGGGGGAAGGGGTGTTATGAACTAATAAAGACGTTTAATAAAGTTTTAACAACCTTAAGTAAAAAGCAGGGTTCTAATCCTGCACTTCTGATTGGACGATAATAGTGACATCGGATTGGTCCTTTCTGGGAAATCTGATTGGCTGTTAATGGGCCAACTCTCATTGGTTCAAGGGTTAACAGTTCCCTGTTTTTCATTGGCTAATAGGAGAGCAGCCAACCCTATAAAAGGGCTGCTGCTGCCCTAGGTGATTGTTCTGTTCAGTATGCTTAATAAAGAGTTGAAGTTCACTGTTCACTGCCTCGTCTCCGCTCCTTGCACCCATGCGCAGAACTTAACAGTGATCACATGACCAGTGGTGGGATTCAGCCAGTTTGCACTGGTTTGGGTGAACCGGTTGTTAAATTATCCCCCCTCCCCCACTATCAAAATGGATCCTGGGTGGTGTGTCTCAATGGAGAAATGGGCAATGGAGCAGCTAGTGCAAGGGAAGGAGAAGACCACTTTCTCTCTTTCTTCTCCCTGCTCTTCCTCCTTCCCTCATGCTAAACTAACCCTGCAGCCTCCCCTACAGAACTGGTAGTAAAAATTTTTGAATCCCACCACTGCTCCAGTCCCCTCCTTCCAAGCACCTGTGGGAATCTCCTTGGTTCCCAAGAGAAAGTATTTTGTTTTGACTACAACACCCCAACTATCTATATTCCCCCCTCCCTGATCCTCTTCTCCGGGGTGCAATGTTGAAGTTTCACAATGGCCTTAGTCAGGCCAGCTTCAGGGCTGACAGATATTGAAGCTGAAGCTCAAATTCTTTGGCCACCAAATGAGAAGAGAAGACTCCTTGAAAAAGACCCTTTTGTTGGGAAAGACAAAAGGTAAAAGGAAAAGGAGACAGCAGAGGATGAGATTGCTAGATAGGGTCATCAATGCAATGCATGTGAATTTTGGGCAAACTCCAGGAGACAACATAGGATAGGGGAACCTTCAATGCTATGGTCCATGGGGTTGTTGTGGCTCACCGATGGCTGACAGAGCTGGCAGCAGAGTCAGGCAGTAGTGAGAAGGTTGGGGATGAACCAATCCTGAAGGAACCAATCCTTGGATGAGGGCTCTGCATCAGAGGCAGACATGGGGCCAGGGCAGGCTGGCAGTCATTATCACTGAGGCGGGGGAGCTTCTGGAACCAGTTCCCAGCCTGCGCATGTGCAGAGCTGCCAAAAGGAAGGCAAAATGAAGAACTCAGGGTCGATGTGGGAGTAAGGCCACAGATGGACGATGAATGGCCCCTCCCATCAGGATTAAAAGAGAAGCAAAAGAGGAGGGGGCTTTTGCAGGAAACCACTTGCTCATTCATTCATCCATTCATTCCAGCTTCATGAAGACTTGTCTGTATAACCCAACCCAACCCTTCCCTGCCAACCCTTCCCTGTGGAATTTTTCCAGGCAGCCTTCCAGAATTGATAAAGGTCTGAGCTCATTAGTTTACCTTCACAAGACAGTGTGCCAAGCCATTGGCTGACTGTGAATGAAATAAATTCACATTAATGTAATAAAAAGTGGACCAATTGCTTTCGTGGTGTGGAGACAATAACTTGGTCCTCAACACCAATAAGACCAAGGAACTTATAATGGACTATAGAAGGAACAGATCAGATATCCAGCCCTTGCTTATCAATGGAGACCAAGTGATGCAAATGGCCAGTTTTAAGTTTCTGGGTGTTACCCTAAAAGAGGACCTGACCTGGGGTGCTCACATTGCAGCACTGGTCAAAAGGGCCCAGCAGAGATTATATTACCTGAGACTTCCCAGAAAACAACAACTGAATGAAAAACTGCTGGTGATCTTCTACTGTTGTACCACAGAGAGTATCTTAACATACTGCATTCTGTATGGTTTGCCAATTGCACAGGGGCAGATAGGAAAGCACTCCAGAGGGTTAATGTCATTGCCCAGAAGATCATGGGTTGCCCTCTCCCCTCTTTGGAAGAGCTTTATAGCTCCCGCTGCCTTAAGAAAGTTCAAAACATTCTCAAAGATCCATCTCATCCTGGGAACCCTTTTTTTTGAACTATTACCATTTGGCAGATGATACAGAATATTAAAAACAAGCACAAATAGACTGAAAAACAGCTTCTATCCCAGGGCAGTAGCTCTTTTGAATTCTACTGCATAGTGCAGTGTTGGTGTGGTATTTGGTTCAATGTGTGGAGTGTGAAGGATGTGTGTTTGTGTTTATTTTCAGTCATGATGTGCACTGAAGATGGTGTTTGATTTCCTTGTACGAGGTGCAATGACAATAAACTAAACTAAACTAAACTAAACTAAACTAAACTAAACTAAACTAAACTAAACTAAACTAAACTAAACTAAACTAAACTAAACTAAACTAAACTAAACTAAACGAGGTTTTTGCCAGGACTCAGAATTGACTTAGTGCTTTTTGAGGAGGCCTAGGACAGAACAGGAATCACAAAGAGTTGGACATGACAAAGGACTGAAAAACAACTAGAAATGAGAAAATGGAGTTGTTCTGCAATTGGTTGATTCGAATCGTGGGAGATTCAAAGCGATGCCATTGGCCGCGGCCGCCGCGGCTTGGGAATAAAAAGCTGCAAAGTTTTCCTAAGAGCCAGTTCGGTTCCTGACTGCAATAAAGAGCTTGATACAAAGTCACCGACTCTTGGCTTCCTTCCACGCGGATTTAACACTGGCAACGAAGATGGGATCCTGATCCTGATCCTGAACCGAAGCACATGTCCGACGGAAGCCAGCCAACCGACGAGATGGCCAGCATCGCGCCACCAACCCCCTTCAACCCTGCCAGCGAGGACTGGGAATCTTACATGGTCAGATTCCACATGTTCCTTGAATGCAACGATCTGAAGGATGCCACGGGACCAAAGAAAAGAGCCATCTTCCTAACACACTGTGGGCCTGCAGTGTTTAAGATGGCAAAAGCGCTAGCCAAGCCCACCGATGTTACTGTGATGGATTGGGTGGACCTCGAGCCATTACTCCGGAAACACTATGCTCCAGCCGTACCCATTCTCATCCGATGACATGAATTTTATCGGCGGGACCAGCAGTCGGGTGAGAGTTTCAGTGACTTCGTTGCAGAGCTGCGGCGCCTTGGAGGACTATGCGAGTTCTCCAATATGAACGAGGCCCTGCGGGACCGAATCTTGCTCGGCCTTTGGGACCCCGTTCTCCAAAGTCGGTTGATGGCTAAGGGCAACATCACTCTCGCCGACGCCATCTCCGAAGCCGCGGCAGCCGAAGCAACCCGACAATCAGCAGACCGCATGCGGAGACTGAATGCCGGGGACCGCACTGCAAACAACAACCCTGCAATGTCGACCGAGGCCCAACCTGAAACTACCACCCACCAGGGCAAACTCCACTCACCTCGGGCACGTCAGATGAGGAGGAAGACATCCACCGTCTCCAGGCAGGCCACGACCAGCACAGCCAGCGGAGTCATAAGTTGAGGACCGCGTGTGCCGGTTGTGGAGGCGACCACCCCAGATCCGAATGCCGGTTCTTCGACTCCGTTTGCAGGCACTGCGACAAAAAAGGCCACATAGCCCACGTCTGCCGCCTCAAGAAAACCCACAGCCCCAGACGATGGGACCCGAGCGAGCGGAAACAAGAGAGCCCATCCCCCAGGACCAGAGACCGCCCAGCAGACAACCATTGGGAATGGAACGGATGAGCCCAATGAGGGGGCGAGAGCCGGCGGAGAGAAGAGACACATCAGACGGTCACCATCGGCCACGCAACTACCACAGATGCCAGAAAGGTCTATGTTGAGATAGGCATCGAAGGCAAACCCTGTAAAATGGAGGTGGACTCCGGGTCCTACCTCTCAATGGTACCATGGCAAGAAATTAAATGCTTGGTGCCTACCATCCAGAGGAGGGAACTAGAAAACCAGAGACTAATCCTCAAAGACTACCAGGGAAACCGCATCTCTGTAGTTGGAACAGGAAAATTCACAGTGACATACAAGGGGCACAACGAAAGACTTACCCTGACCATCGTCGATCGAGACCGACTTAGCCTGCTGGGACTTCAATGGTTCGCACTGCTAGGCATCGCAGTCACGGGCATCGACCACATCGCCGAAGCCGACTGGGAGCAGCAACTGGCCCGGGACTTCCAAGAAGTGTTCAACGGCACCCTAGGCAAGTTCCGAGGGCCCCCTATATCCTTCAGCCTAGACCCAAACGTTTCCCCAAAACGCCTAAAACCAAGGCGGGTACCTTTCGCACTCAAACCGAAAATCGATGAGCAAATTGACAAGCTCGTCAAGCAAGGGGTCTTACAACCCATAGACCACGCCCGGTGGGAGACCCCCATAGTCACCCCAATCAAGCCTGATGGGTCAGTGAGAATCTGCGGGGACTATAAGGCCACCCTAAATGGCGCCTTGCAGCAAAGCGCTTACCCCGTCCCCGTAGTGCAACATCTCCTACACTCACTGGGAGGGGGCAAAGTTTTCACGAAACTCGACCTGGCCCAAGCATACCAGCAACTGCCAGTTGACGAGGAAACTGCAGAGGCGCAAACCATAGTCACCCACCGGGGAGCCTTTAGATGTAACCGACTCCAATTTGGAGTCAGCGTGGCGCCTGGAATTTTCCAGAGCCTCATGGAAAGACTCTTACAAGGCATCAAGGGGGTGGTACCATACTTCGATGATGTAATAGTATCGGCAACCAACCAGGCCGAACTAGAGAGTCACCTAAGGGAGGTGCTAACGAGATTCAAAGAAACCGGGCTTAAAGTGAAGAGGGAAAAATGCCAGCTGTACACAGAGCGGTTCGAATTCCTAGGATACCTCCTAGACCGACACGGCATTCACCCCACTGACAAAAAAACTAAAGCCATCAAGGAAGCCCCCACACCCAGATCAAAAACAGAACTGCAGGCATTTCTGGGGCTACTTAAATTTTATAATGTCTTCCTGCCCCAAAAGGCGACCGCGGCAGAGCCTTTGCATAGGCTTTTGGACAAGGCGGCTACCTGGACTTGGGGGAAATGCGAGGAAGCCACCTTCAGGAAAACCAAGGACCTGCTCACTTTAGATGCCATCCTCATCCAGTACAACGAGACCCTACCACTAGCCATCACATGCGACGCATCACCCTTTGGTGTCAGCACTGTCCTCAGCCACACTCTCCCTGACCGAAAGGAAGCACCCATCGCGTTCTTTTCAAGGACCCTCACCAAACCGGAGCGGAACTACAGCCAGCTGGACAAAGAGGCTTTGGCTATTGTCGCCGCAGTAAAAAGGTTTCACGAGTACCTCTATGGCCGGACGTTTACCATCATCACCGACCACAAATTGCTGCTGGGAATACTCGCAGGGAACAGGGCCACTCCGAACATTCTGTCTCCCCGAATGACAAGGTGGTCCGAATTCCTGGCTGCCTACAACTACGGACTCACACATCGACACGGTAAGACTATCTCCCATGCAGATGCCTTAAGCCGCTCACCGTTACCCGAACCAGACACTGACCCAGCACCCATGACGACCACCCTCAGCATAGAGACTCTACCCAACCTACCCATAACCGCGTCAGACATTGCCCGAGAAACTAATAAAGACAAACGTCTGGCGCGGGTTTTGCATTGGGTAGAGAAAGGGTGGCCAGAAAAGACGAGACCTTCAGGACATTCCGGAACCGGCAAACGGCACTCTCGTTACTAAAAGGGTGTATACTATGGGGGGATAGGGTGGTCATCCTGGAAAAACTACAAGGGAAGGTTTTGGAACTGTTACACGAGGGGCACCCGGGCATCATTAGAATGAAAGCCCTGGCCAAAAGTTACGCTTGGTGGCCAGCAACCATCCTAGAGTGGGAAACCCCCAGGGGACCTTGGTCTAGAATCCACATAGATTTCGCCGGGCCCACAAAAGGACACACTTTCTTAATAACCGTAGACGCTTACTCCAACTGGCTGGAGGTAAGCAACATGAGAACAACCACCACGGAAGCCGTGACCAAAGAACTCAGCAAACTCTTCGCAACACACGGCCTCCCGGACGTCCTCGTATCCGACAACGGGCCCCAATTCACCTCGCTAGAATTCAAAAAATTCCTAGTGGAAAGGGGCATACGACATGCACTGACAGCCCTGGCGCATCCGGCGGCGAATGGTAGGGCGGAACGGATGGTTCAATTCACAAAAAAAACCATCCAGAAAATAGACCACGGGGAGATCCAGGACAAAATAAATAAATTACTTTTCATGCAGCACATAACCCTGAACACCACAACAAATAAAAGCCCGGCAGAACTGCTAATGGGGAGAAAAATAAGGTCCCCACTCGATAGACTACACCCCACTTACAACCCAGAGAAACCCCCAGACTCCACCAGCAAACACCGAACCTTCGCACCAGGCAACGCTGTCTATGTGAAGAACCTAACCGGAGACCCATTATGGGTACCAGCAATCATAACACAGCTAAAAGGCCCACACTCGTACCGGCTACAAACAACCGACAGACGAGCGTGGAAATGCCACATCGATCAGTTAAGATCGAGGACGGCCACACAAGACACCACCGACATGCAACCAAACAAAACCAACCCCCTCAACACAAACCAAGAGGGGAGGGGATACCCCGCGAACCAAAACCCAGAAAAAAGAAACCAGCCATACTCACCTGCAGACAGACAGCATGAAACCTCGCCAGGAAGAGACAGCCAGGCCAGCTCAACCAACCCGGGAAGACTGAGCGGGAGCGGCGAAACCCACAGCTCAACCAACCCAGGTAGCCCAGGAGGGAGGTGCGGAGAGCGGCCCAGCCAGACAGACCAGGCAGTTCCCACGACGGAGTCCGGAGAAACAGATACCCTGACCGAACTGGCCAGGATCCAACCTACGACTGACCTGCGCAGGTCCAGTAGACAAAGACGGAGCCCTGCCTACCTACGGGACTACGCTACGTAGGACTGAACCACGAGGGGAGGGGTGTTCTGTACCTTCATTTGAATTCTTGAGATCCCCGTGTTTTGATTGGCCAAAGCCCGGGGCGATCGGATTGGCTAGGCGAGCTGCGCCGATTGGCTCGCTGAGAATCTCCCGCGATTGGTTGATTCGAATCGTGGGAGATTCAAAGTGGTGCCATTGGCCGCAGCCACCGCTGCTTGGGAATAGAAAGCTACAAAGTTTTTCTAAGATCCAGTTCGGTTCCTGACTGCAATAAAGAGCTTGATACAAAGTCACCGACTCCTGGCTTCCTTCCACGCGGACTTAACAGGAGTAACAGAAATTGTTGTCTTATATTAACTACATCACAGTTGTCCAACAACTTCATGCACAACAGCTTTCTGTGAATAATCATAGACCTCTGGGCTTTTTTTATTCAATGTGGATGAAGAGATAGATGGGGGGCTGATATGCAAGGGCCTCTCCTGCAAAGGGATTTTAATTAATGTTTGGCTCCATAATTGGAACAATCAGATGGATCAATCTTTTTCATTTATGGCAGTAACTCTCAAGGCCACCCATTCTCATTTACTAGGCCATTGATTTCAGTGCATAAAAACAATAGAGGAAGAGATTACGTTGATGTAGGATGCAACGAAAAAAGCCTAGAGGAGAAATGAACATTCTGTCACTGAGCTTTTCCAAATGTTATAAAGGGCTCGCTCCTCAGGGACGGCACAGAAGATAAATTTCCTGAAACATTAATGAATTTTAATTTGAAGATGACCCATTACACACATGTCAAGGTCTGGGATGACCTTTTCTGAGCTTGGAAGGTAATGGAGTTGGAAGACATGGTTATACTTGGTTGGGAAATTGGTGGAGAAAAATAGAGGTGTAAGCTAAAATGTAAAGCCTGAAAGCATTGGGGAAAAGCAAAGGTTCTCCTAAGTTCTCCTTACTAATGGGTTAAGTATATGTTCCTTTATGCTATGTAAGCATTTGACTCACCACTTTCATCTACGTATTTGGAAATATCAGTAACAATACAAAGTCCTCAAGAACATTCTTGTTTCACATTTGTAATCCAAGCATTCTGCAGGTATAATCCGCAACTTACAACCATAACGGAACCACACATTTCTGTTGCTAAATGAGACCTTTGTTAAAAGGGAGTGTTGCTACCATTTTATGACCTTCCTTGCCACAGTTGTTAAGCGAATCATTACAGTTATTAAATTAAAGCACGCCTGTAAAGTAAATCTGGCTTCCCCATTGACTTAGCTTATCAGAAGTTCAAAAAGTGATCAGCATGACTCTGGAACAGTGGTGGGATTCAAAAAATTTTTACTCCTGGTTCTGTGGGCATGGCTTGGTAGGTGTGGCAGGGGAAGGTTACTGCAAAATCCCCATTCCCTGCCCACCGCACTAACCTGCTTTCCAGCTCCGTTCTCCTGTGCAAGGCAACCAAAGAAGACTCAGCTGATCAGCTGGGACTCAATGGGAGGCAGATAATAGATGGGGGCGAGGCCCGTCAGAGGTGGCATTTGCTGGTTCTCAAAATGTCCGCTATTGGTTCTCCAGAACTGGTCATTACCTACTGAATACCACCTCTGCTCTGGAACCCTGAAACTGTCATAATTATGAGTCAGTTGCCAAATATCTGAATTTTGATCGGGATTCTGCAATAGTTCATTAGTGTGAAAAACGGTCACAAGTCACTTTTTCATTGCCATTGTAACTTTGAACAGTCACTAAGTAAACTTCTGTAAGTCGAGGACTCTCTGTGTTTCTCATTGAATTTTTTGTCTCTTCCTATTTTCCCCTCGTCAAACTCCAGCCCCATGGGCTGGATCCAGCTCATGGGGTGCTTAGATCTGGCCCAGGGGGCCACCCTGAAAACAGCAAAGGACCGGTCCTCTGTGTCTCTGCCAATAAAAACAGAACTGGGGGGCCATGTGCAATCCCCCATGCAGAGGTGGTATTCAGCAGGTTCTGACCAGTTCTGGAGAACCAGTAGTGGAAATTTTGAGTAGTTCAGGGAACCGGCAAATCCCACCTCTGACTGGAGATTTTACAGTATCCTTCCCCTGCCACGCCCACAGAACCGGGAGTTTTTAAAAAATTGAATCCCCCCACTGTGCCACATGTCCCATTTTCGGCTGTGACAGCCTTCTGCAGTCTTCTGCCAGCGAAAAGAAGGAAGAAGAAAGGAGAATGAAGAACAAAGGAAAAAGAAGAAAAGGAAGGAAGGAAGGGAAGGAAGGAGATAAGGAAGGAGATTATAACGAGAGTGAGGGAGGGTCTGAGGGAAGTCTTGCCTTAGCATTTGGCCACCACAGGAACCCCCGACATGAGTGACATCAAGCTGGCCATACCCACCAAGGCCATGCCCCCCCCCAGTCACACACACCTACCCCTCCAAGGTCAAAAACAACCCTGATGCGGCCCTCAATGAAATTGAGTTTGACCCCACTGCTCTTGCCCTTCATAATTGGAAAACGCCCCAGGGCTGTGTTGCTTTTAAGCAGTGACTTCTGTGCGTTCTTGGGAATTCTCTGGCTTGAGTGTATGCAAGAGAACTATGGTATAGAAAACAGTAGGAAAATCACTTGCTTTATACCTATCACCAGTTGCTGCCAACTGACTCCCTGCCCCAGTATCGCCTTCCTCAACAAAGAACAGGCATACATACACTGGGAGTTTCTCTAGACCCAGTCAAACATTGTTTTATGTTAGATATGTCATTCTGGGCAAAGGTCCCCTCCTGGGAAATTTGGTTGGAAGCAAACCAAGCCTCAGGCCAACAGAAGCATCCCTCTGTGTTTTGCACATAATTTGGTAGGTCCCCCCCCCCCCTTTTAGTATGTGTACATATGCCCTGCCACTGCTCCCTTGCTGTTTACTCCTTTCCTTTTCCCAGCTTCTAAGTTGCTGTCAGAGTTGTTAAGCCATCAAGTATGCTTAACCAGCAGTAGCTTTGACATTCAATGGGACAGGCACAGCGGGTGCCCCCCCCTCCCAGTTGGAGTCTGTCAGGGTAGCTTGCTATTGCTGAAAACTTCTTCAGGACGTGGTGTGGTGAATGTGCTTGTTTACATGGCAATCCGTTTGGCCAAATGGGCAGTTTATGAACCTGGGCCAATCATCAGCTTTTAACAAGAAAATCCCTGTGGGTTAAAAGAATAATAGAGTAATAAAGTAACCGAATAACAGAGTTGGAAGGGACCTCAGAGGTCTTCTAGTCCAACCCCTATCCCTGTCCTATTTCTTTTTAAAAACCTCCAGTGATGGAGCACCCATTGAATGCAAGTCATTCCACTGAAACAAGTTGTTTCACTGATTAATGATTCTCACCGTTAGGAAATTTCTCTTTAGTTCTAAATGGGGTTTCTCCTTGATTAGTTTCCATCAATTGCTTCTTGTTCAGCCTTCAGGTGCTTTGGATATTCCCTGTTTTTTGTGGCAGCCCCTAAGATATTGGAACACTGCTATCATGTCACCCCTAGTCCTTCTTTTCACTAAATTAGACTACCCAATTCCTGCAGTTGTTCTTTATATGTTTTAGCCTCCAACCTAGAGGTGGCATTCAGCAGGTTCTGACCAGTTCTGGAGAACCAGTAGTGGAAATTTTGAGTAGTTCAGAGAACCGGCAAATACCACCTCTGACTGGGGATTTTACAGTATCCTTCCCCTGCCACGCCCACCCTGCCACGTCCACAGAAGTAGTGGTAAAAAAATTTGAATCTCACCACTGCTCCAACCCCTTGTTTGAATATATTTTTTATTGTTTACATATAGATAGTTTGAATACAGTGTAATTGGCCATGGCATTCCAATTGCCATAAAACAGAAGTAAAAACAGAATAACATATATACTATTTTAAACAGTGCTCGTGTTGTATAATAGTTTCTCACTATCATATTCTAATGTGTCAACTCATCTATCATTATAATACTTACATTCCTCTGACAATAATAGTCTCTTCTTAAGTCCTGCTCACTTGATTTTTTCGCCTTCCAATTTCTACCTCTTGTTTCCAACCATTGATAAAACTGTTCCATGTTGAATAGTATTCTGTATCACCTTTATCTTTTATTTTTAGCATTATTCAGTCCATTTCTGCATAGTCTAGTATCTTCCTTATCATCTCATCCTCTGACGGGGTGTTTTCGTTCTTCCACTGCTGCGCATATACAATTCTTGCTGCGGTCAAAACATGTAATATTAAATATATTGTCCCTTTGTCATAACCCTCTGATGTAATACCTAGTAAAAACAATTCTGGTTTAAAATCTATATGTTGTTTGGTCAATTTTTCTGGCCACATACGTATTTGAGTCCAAAATTTCCTTGTCTTTATACAGGTCCACCACATGTGGTAATATGTACCGAATAGTGGTGGGATTCAATCTTTTTTACTACCGGTTCTGTGGGCTTGGTGGGCGTGGCAGGGGAAGGATACTGCAAAATCTCCATTCCCTCTCCACTGCACTAACCTGCTTTCCAGCTCCGTTCTCCTGTGCAGGGCAACAAAAGAAGACCCAGCCAATCAGCTGGGAGTCGGGAGGCAGAGAATAGATGTGGGCAGGGCCAGTCAGAGGTGGCATTTGCCGGTTCTCCAAACTACTCAAAATGTCCGCTATCAATTCTCCAGAACTGATCAGAACCTGCTGAATACCACCTCTGGTACCGGGTTGGGGACATATTTTTAAACATTTTATCTAATCTCGCCAGGGGCAGATGCCACCTATGGAACACCCATAGCCTCCAACCCCATAATCACCTTTCTTGCTCTTCTCTGCACCCTTTCTGGAGTCTCAACATCTGTTTTGTGTCATGGTGACTAAAACTGGATACAGTATTCCAAGTGTGGTCTTACCAAGGAATTATAAAAACATATTAACACGTCACGTGTCAATTTTTTTTGCTTCTTTTATTTCTTTTTTGATTCCTTCAGAAGAATTGACCTATGCTAGAAAATGAAGCAGGGCACCATGGGCTTGAGTTTCTGAGTGACTTTCAATGGTCACCCATGAGATATAGTTCTTTTGGACCACCTGGTAGAATTGAGTCTGGGGAATATTTTTTTTTTTATATATAGTGCTTCTGTTCCCTTT
The DNA here is from genome assembly GCA_033807585.1 of Hydrophis major. Classification (NCBI taxonomy): domain Eukaryota; kingdom Metazoa; phylum Chordata; class Lepidosauria; order Squamata; family Elapidae; genus Hydrophis; species Hydrophis major. The sequence goes on from CM066333.1 coordinate 15,604,245, forward strand.
TGTGCATTGTGTTCAGAAAATGGTCTGGGAACTATGGTTTGAGATTATACTGTTGGAACTATGGTGGCTCTCAGAGTTCCATCTAGTCCAGGGGTGTCAAACTTGATTTAATTGAGGGCTGCATCAGGGCTTTGTTTGACCTTGAGGGGAGGGGGCAGGGTAGGCGTGGCCAGCTTCACATCACTCATGTCAGGGGTACCAATGAAAACAGAGCTCAGGAGGGCCACGCACGGCTCTCCTGAGCTCTGTTTTTGCTAACGGAGTGTTACAGGAGGCCGTTGCAGCTGAAATGGAGCTCGAGAGGACCATGAACAGCTCTCCTGAGTTCCATTTTCACTGGCAGAGGCACCGCGGGCCAGTCCTTCACTGTTTTCAGGGTGGCCCACAGGCTAGATCTAAGCACCCCATGGGCCGGATTCGGCCCACGGGCCTTGGGTTTGACTTTGGAATGATTCTGTATTTTAATTTTTATCCTCTTCTAAGGGATACTCTTGAACACTCCCCAAGTTCAATAATGGCATAGAATAGATGAAGGAGACCCAGCTCTAATTAAATATGGAAAAGATGGAGCCATTTTGATAAATAAGTGGGTGTGGTTGCATTCCTTCTGAAAGAGGAGACTTGCACTATTCCCTGATTTTCAGCTGTCACTGGATTCACAAATGGCAACAAAGATGGATTTTTTTTTTCCTGCACAACTATGGCTAGTATGGCACTTGTAACTGTTTCTAAGCCAATTGATTTGACTGTGAATGTGCATGATTTGTGCATGATGAATGTGCATGATTTTCCTTTCAGCTTTATCACAATGCATTCTGTGTGGAATTGCCTTTGAAAAATGTTCTGACGTTCTAATTTCAGCATTAGGACCAGAACCATTTTTATGAAGATGATACTCAAGACTTGCTCTTTGCTTTACACTTATGTCTTCCTCTCTCCTTGTTCTTGTCCTCCTTCTGCTTCTCCTTCCTCTCCTCCTCCTTCCTCTTTCTCCTTCCTCTCCTCCTCCTTCCTCTTTCTCCTTCTCTCTCCTCCTCCTCCTTCTCCCTTTTCCTTTTTCCTTAATAATCTACTAAGAAGCAAGAAAATTGGGAGGAGAAAATATGACTGGCCAGCACTGGAGAGAAGCCCATGAAAACTACAGACCACGGGCTATCTTTGTTGAAATGACTACCAAAGCAATGTCAACACACTGCATTTCTTTCAAAATGTCAGTATGAGAATATGTCTCTCTTCCCCAGAGTTGAATAGGACCCTTGTTAAGGCTAATAATAATAATAAATAATAATCAATCAATTATATTTATGATACATTTTAAAATGTTCAATTGACTGAGTTTTATGTTTAATAAATAAAAGAGATAACAACAACTACTACAAAAACAACAACAACAACAACAACAATAATAATATAGACGATTTGAGAACAAATGACGTATAGTTGGGGGCTGTTTTTAGGAACCATAATAGGCTGTAATAGTCTTATTACAAGAACAGAAGTTTGCTATGGAGAAAGAAGTTAAATTAAGCACATTGGCAATGAATAGAAAAGATGAGAGAATGAAGGTTAAGAAATCCAGTTCTGGAGAGTGAGTATTTAATTTTTTTATCATCCTTCAATGTTCTAGTATACTTGGAATTCTTAGGAAGGGAAATTTGAGAGGAAATGCATACTATTTTGGAGAAAACTTGCTTTGGAGTTTCATACATCTGGAAATCCAACTGGTCATTATTATTCTACGAAAAATAATAATTCAAAAGCATTTCATGGTTCTGGGTTCTATCTGATCTCTGTCCAAAGGCCTTCCATCCTCCTTTATTTATTCCCGGTTTTGCAACTGAGAAGTCCCACTTCTTCTGCTCACAATTTTCCATTATTCATGTCTAAACGAGGGCAATGTGAGGAAGGTTATAGAAGACCTTCTTATATTTTTCTTCATAAATTGTAGGTGCAACATATTCCGCGGTAGAGTGAGAATAATTTCTATGGTGTGTCAGCAGTAATGGTGTTGAAAAACAAATGATAGAAGCATTCCCTTTGTTTCATCAGAAGAAGGGCAGGGGAAAAATGTGATCTCAACCTCCTTCCAAAGACCACTTCATCAGCCAGTCTTTCCAGCTTAGTGCTACCATACAGGGGTTGGACCACAGCTCCTATCACCAACTGTAAGCATGTTCATGATGGTTAGTTTCATGAACCTTGTAGTCTAGCCCAGGTCCACAGTGGGCTGGATGGAGAGAGATGATGTCATGCCTGTTAGGGATACACACCCTAGCAGAACGTGCAATGGCAGTCTAGCAGGCAGGCAAATGATTTGAGATAAACGTTGTTGTAGTTTACACTCAGTAAGACAGATGCACTGTGCCAGTTAAATAGTTTTTTTTATTCTAGCAAGAGTTATAGCATAGTCAAAAACAGTCCATATGTTATACACTAGTTCAGTCCAACCAGGGATTAATCAGTTGCAAAGTCCAGTGTTGAAAATAGAGGTCAGTAAACTTACAAATAATCAGTCCAGCAATATATCTCTTTTGCAGTCAGAGATATGAAGAAAATCAAACCCCTTTTCTTCTCTCAGCAACAGCAGGGAAAACACGCAGTAATCACCATCAATCCAACATTGTCAGCTCTCCAGTACAAGCCAGCTAACAGTGAGCTCTCTTGCTCCCTCTTATGGTGATTTTACAACCGCACCCAAAATACATGTTTTGCAGTTAAAGTGATACTTACACTTAAACTCACTAACATAGTTTATATATTATTTTTACCCAAACTAAGTTAGGTAACCAATGTTATCCCTAACAATGCCCCTGTTGGGGTCTGAATCCGAGGAGGAAGATGAACAGCTGACAGGGAGCAGGAGTGTGGCTCTGTTGGCTGTGGAGGAAACTGGGGAAGGGCAAAGTCAGGCTGGGCAGAGCAGGCAAGAAGTAGAACAAGGGAGAGGGAGTTCAGAAGAAGACCCAAGCCCACCCCCTCTTCATCCTAGGGCATGCAGGGAAGAATGGAGAAGAGAGCAACATGGGTTGTGTGGCTTATGGGGGAGGAAAGGTCCCTGATTCCCTCCATTAGGCACACCTGGGAAGAGAGTTTAAAGGAGAGGCAGCTGAGAGCTGGTGTTTGCTGGGAACAAACATGAGTTTATCTTGTGTTGACTGTGGTTAACTGGCATCCTCCCAACTGGGTTGATTTACTGCCATGCTATTTCCCTTCTGGAATTCCTTCTCTTGCCCTGCCAGATGAATGACCTCATCTTGCCTTGATTGGACTTATAGTTAAAGTTTTCTGTTAACAACATTTTGGATTTGAATCTCTGCAGCCAAAGGCTGTTCCTGGGAGAATTTTTCTTCAGACCAGAAGGTAACCAGGACCTTAGGGACAAAGTTTGGAGCTAATAAAAGGATTCTTACTTATTATCTGGATGTGTTGTCTTTGTGTCATGCTCCGGGTCATCACAGATGAGTACAGGTAGCCTTTGACTTCAACAGTTCATTTAGTCACCATTTGAGGTTACAACAGTACTAGAAAAAGTCAATGAGGACCATTTTTTCACACTTACAATCGTTGTATCATCCCCGTGGTAATGTCATCAAAATTCAGTTGCTTGGCAACTGGTCTGTATTTATGATGGTTCCAGTGTCAACTCATAAAATGTTTCTACGGTCTTTTTACAGTTGCCAATAGAAAGGGAGGGGGGAGCAGTGCAGCCGCTTGCAAACCAAAACTGCATTCCATAAATGTTTTCAAAGATAGTAACAAGGTGACTGAAGTTTCTGCCGTGCAAAATTCCAACTGGAGAACATGATTGATGACTCTTGGCTATGGATGTGTCCCATTGGAGAATATGAATTACAAGACACCCAGGAGGTGGGGGGAAACCAGGGTCAAGGGTGATAATGAATTATATGTCTTAGAGTAGGCTACACTCAAGCAGTGCCGGATATGTTAATTCCCAATAAATCCTTTTTAAGTTTTGGAAGTTTGGCTCAAGACTCATGATTTAAATGGGAGTACCTGCTGGAATCCTGACATCCAGTGTTCTGGGATCATTTGTTCACCTTTTCCAACCTTCAATGGTGAAGGCAGATTAATTTAACTAACAACTACACTGATTCATTTAACAACTGTGGAAAGAAAAAATGGGGGCAAAACTCACTTAACAAATGTTTCACTTAGCAGCAGAAATTTTAGGTTCAATTGTGATTGTAAGCTGAGGACTATCTGTATAAACAAATGAAAAGGGAAATCCACGTCTGCAGAAACGGTGGCAAACTAGCATGACGATGTTTGCAAGCTGTACAATGTCCTTTTTAATGAAATTTCATCGAATAACTGTATCTATCTCTAATCTACGACTCTAGGTTTTCATGTGGGATACTCCACTGACCATAGAGAAGATGTTGAAAGGTGCAAGTTCAGAGGTTTCTGTTGTGAATCAATAAATACTTAATAAAGATTATTAATAGCTTGAAGCAAAGTACAGGGTTCTGGCCCTGCACTTCTGATTGGCCGATAATAGCGACATCGGATTGGTCCATTCAGGAGAATCTGATTGGCTATTAACGAGCCTCTCCCATTGGTTAATGGAGCTAGTGCTCCCTGTGTTTTCATTGGTTAAATAAGTTAAGAGTTGCCTATATAAAGGGGCCCATCATGGCCATTTAGCTGAGCTGTTTCACATGTAAATAAAGAGTTTGAAGTTCACTGTTTCACTGGCTCATCTCCATCCTTGCACCGATGCACAGAACTCAACACTGGCAACGAGGATGGGATGTGGAGACGTCAGAACTTACTGAACAATGAAGAACCATAACCGAGCATGTGGCTGAACGCACCAATGGCGGAACCATGTCTGGCAGCATCATACCACCCGCTCCATTCGACCCGGCACAAGAAGACTGGGACTCATATATGGATCGCTTCCAGATGTTTCTGGAAACCAACAATTTGAAGGATGCCACTACCGGAAAGAAACGAGTGGTATTCCTAACTCATTATGGGCCAACCATATTCAAGATGGCCAAGGCACTAGCAAAACCGGCAGAAGTAAAGTCTATGGACTGCGCCATCCTCGAACCACTGCTGAGTGCTCACTACGCACCGACTGTGCCAACGCTCATAAGAAGGCATGAATTTTATCAGAGAAGTCAGCAGAAGGGTGAAAGTGTTGCTGATTTCATCGCGGATCTCCGGAATCTGGGAGGCCTATACGAGTTTACTGACTTAGAAGAAGCCCTAAGAGACCGAATCGTTCTGGGATTAGATGCACCAGGCACTCAGAGTAAACTAATGGTGAAGGCCTTAAAGATACCATAGCTGAAGCTACTGCAGCAGAAGCAACGAGGAAGTCGGCTGCCCAAATGCACCGCACCCACGCACCAGTTCGCCAATGAGCCTGCGACATTTCACCTCAGTCAGAGGGACAGCTAGATACAGCCCACCATGAAGACCTCGAATCGTCGTCAGAAAGTGACGAGGAAGAGGTCCATCGACTTTGGTCCGAACGGAACCAACACCAGAAATCACAGTACCAATGCGCCGGGTGTGGAGCAAGCCACCCCCGGTTAGAATGCAAATTCCTCGATGTGCTCTGCCATGTGTGCGGGAAAAGAGGCCATATAGGTCAGGTCTGTAGAAGCAAGCCAGGACCCAGCCAGCCCTCAAGGGGGGCTAACTATCGCCAACCGACGGGAAGTTGTCCCGTGAAGTGAGAACCCATGAACCACCAATGGAACAATCACTCCTACAGAAACAAAACCCTAAACCACCCAACGAAGCGAGAAGAGGCTCACCAAATGATCACAATCGGTCACGCCTCATCTCTTGACGCCAAAAGGATCTGAGTGAAAGTGGCCATCGAAAACCAGCCCTGCCTGATGGAAGTAGATTCAGGATCGTCCCTCTCGATGGTTTCCTGGAAGACCCTCAAGCAGCTCATCCCCACTATCCATAGGCAAGACCTCAGATTCCAAAGGCTCATACTCAAGGACTATCAAGGAAATCGAATCCCGGTCATTGGATCCAGCCGAGTACGGGTATCGTTTAAGAACCGTACAGCATTTCTACCCCTGACTGTAATCGACAAGGATCGGCCTAGTTTGTTAGGCCTCCAATGGTTTGCTCCACTTGGAATTGAAGTAGCCAGCATTCACCAAACCTACAGCAGCGATTGGGAAGACCTCGTCCATGAATTCCAGGATGTCTTCGCAGAAAAATTAGCCGAGTACAAGGGGACCCCAATTTCGTTTAACCTCAATCCCGAAATAGCTCCCATCCGCCTTAAGCCTCGTCAAGTTCCATTTGCCCTTAAACCAAAGATTGACGAGCAGCTTGATAAATTAATAGCTCAGGGTGTGTTAGAACCAACCGATCACTCTCCCTGGGAAACCCCAATCATAACACCCATCAAGCCGGATGGATCGATAAGAATTTGGGGACTACCGAGCCACCCTGAACCACGCCCTCCAACAAAATGCTTACCCGGCACTGGTGGTGCAACACCTCCTCCCTTCCCTGGGGGGACGGAAAAGTCTTCGCTAAACTAGACTTAGCCCAGGCATACCAACAACTGCCTGTTGACAAAAAAATGGCAGAGGCCCAAACAATTGTTACGCACAGAGGTGCGTTCAAATGTAACCGACTCCAGTTCGGAGTGAGCGTAGCCCCGGGAATTTTTCAAAGCTTGATGGAAAGGCTATTACAAGGGATAAAAGGTGTTGTCCCATATTTTGATGATGTGTTAATCGCAGCCCCAACTCAGAAAATACTAAAGGAACGCCTGAGGTTGGTTCTCCAGAGATTTAAAGACTCAGATCTCAAAGTTAAAAAAAACAAGTGTTATTTATGTATGGATTGTGTAGAATTTTTAGAATATTTAATTGATAGTCAAGGCATTCACCCCACCAATAACAAACTCAGGGCGATCAAGAACGCCCCAAAACCCGGAACAAGGCCGACCTCCAGGCTTTTCTGGGCCTTATCAATTTTTATAACGTTTTCCTGCCTCACAAAGCAACTGTAGCTGAACCTCTACATCGTTTATTGGCCAAAAAACAACCTGGGTATGGGGACACAGAGAAGAACAGGTGTTTCGACATGTAAAAAATTTATTGATTTCTGATGCTGTTCTGATGCAGTATAACGAGACTTTGCCTTTAATGATCACATGTGATGCATCCCCGTTCGGAGTGGGAGCCATTTTAAGCCACGTTTTGCCAAACAGTAATGAAGCCCCTGTTGCCTATTTCTCAAAGACGTTATCAAAAACGGAACGCAACTACAGTCAAATTGATAAGGAGGCCCTTGCTATAGTATCCACGGTTAAGAAATTTCATGAATATGTGTATGGCCGAGCCTTTACCATAGTGACTGACCACAAACCTTTGCTGGGAATAATAGTGGGAGATAGACCAACACCGTATATATTATCTCCCAGAATGACCCGCTGGTCAGAATTCTTGGCAGCATACAATTACAAGTTGCAACATCGCTCGGGAAAGGACATTCCCCACGCCGACACATTGAGCCATGCACCTCTTCCAGAAACCATTGATGACCCTGCTCTGACGGTTACAACACTGCAGATCGAGACACTTCAAACGCCACCATTAACGGCCCGAGATATTGCAATGGAAATGAAACACGACCCCATTTTGGCACGAGTCCTCAGTTGGGTCGAGCGCAGCTGGCCGTTGGACCAAATACCTGATGACTACGCCCCATTCAAAAATCGGCAAACGGAACTATTTTCTCAAAAGGGCTGCATTATCTGGGTTGATAGAGTTGTCATCTCAGAGCAGTTGCGACCAGCGATTCTAAGGACCTTGCATGACGGCCACCCCGGCATCGTGCGTATAAAAGCCCTTGCACGAAGCTACGCATGGTGGCTGGGTATTGACAAGCAGATAGAGACATGGGTAAAAGCCTGTCACAAATGCCAGGAAGTAAGCAATGCCCCACCGAAAGCAACCCCAACTGAATGGGAAACACCGAGGGGACCATAGCCCCGTATTCATCTGGACTTTGTGGGTCCTACCAAGGGACACACATTCTTACTAATGGTGGATGCCTACTCGAACTGGCTTGAAATCCATGAAATGAGGAATACAACGACCAAATCAGTCATCAGGAAACTAGACAGACTCTTTGCGACACACGGATTACCAGATGTTCTGGTATCCGACAACGGACCTCAATTTACCGCGCTGTCCTTCGAACAGTACCTGGCGGAACGCAGTTTTCGACCTGCGCTAACTTCTCCGGCGCATCCTGCGGCCAACAGAAGGGCTGAGCACATGGTACAATTCGTCAAGAAAACCTTGCATAAAATGGACTATGGCGGTATAGAAGACAAGATTAATCAGATACTCCTTTTGCAGCATATCACCCCACACAGCGTCACCAATAAAACTCCCGCCGAGTTATTAATGGGACGGAAGCTCCGCTCCCACCTCGACCATCTACATCCATCATATGAACCTGAAAAACCACACAGTTCCAGCGGGAAATGTTGCAATTTCCAGGTAGGCGATTTGGTTTTCGCTAGGAACTTTTCGGGCAATCCGTTGTGGGTCGAGGCAACTATAGTACAAGTAACTGGCCCTAGATCGTACCGCGTGAAATGTTGCGACGATAGAATATGGAAGCGCCATATTGATCAGCTGCATTCAAGGCTACAGTCGGGGATCTCCGAGCCCCCTAATTTCCAAACTGAGGGGGGAGAAGATAGCGAGGAAGCTGAATTTGAAGTGGCAGAAAGTTTAAGCGGTAGTAATGATCGCTCAGAGGCAGCACGTGATGGATCCGGAATGTGGGTGGCCTCACCTCAAAGAGATGTCGAGAGCAGTAGCGACAATGAAAATTCGAATGCGGAACGGGAGGCACCCTTTTCACCAGATAACGTCCTACCCCAACAAGACTGTAGCCAAATACCGGGAGGACAACAAAAATCTAATAGACAATGAGTGAAGTTAATGAGTGAAATATAATTATCTCCTTGGATCCTTTAAACTGGAATTGCCATTAGATCTTGAAAATTTTTACTCCAAAATGTATGAAATTTCAGGTTAAGAGTATGTGACCTATTTTTTTTAATTGGCACTATGCCATCATGCCAAATCATATAATGGTGTCTAACTCTTGAAAAGTCTGCCCTTTAATGTTAGGTTAAACTTTTTTTTCTCAACCTGGTGTCTTCCAGATGTGTTACAATAACATTTTTTTTAAAAAGAATTTCTTCTTCTTGGCCAGGCTGAGAGTTGTATAGTCCCAGATCTGAATATCACTAAAAAGATAGAGAAGGATTCTGAGTGTGTCCAATTTGTTCCTAGAGACATTTTATATAATTCTGGATCCTAACTGAATAACAGAGTTGGAAGGGATCTGGGAGGTCTTCTATTCCAGCCTCTTGCCCAAGCAGGAGACGCAATACCCATGATGGCGAATCTATGGCACATGTGCCACAGGTGGCACGCAGAGCCATTTGTGCTGGTACACAAGCTGTAGGCAAATTTACCTCACTGCACATGCGCGCGCCTCACAGCTGATTTTTGGTGGATTTGAGGCTTTTTTCGGCCTCCCGGAGGCTTGAGGAAGGCTTCGGCAGGCTTTGCAGGCCAAAAACTAGCCCCGTTTCATCACTTCCTGTTTTTTCGACAATTTTGGAAGTGATGAAACGGGGCTAGTTTTCGGCCTGCAAAGCCTGCAGAAACCTGCAGAAGCCTTTCTCAAATGTCTGGGAGGCTGAAAAAAGGCCTCAAACCCACCGAAAATCAGCTTTGAGACACAGTGCAGGTAAGAGGATGGTGGGGAGGATGGGTGGGGATTGCGCGCACATGCCTAGGGGGCGTGGGTGACTGTGCATTGCCTTCTGGGTGATGGCACGTGAGCACAAGCAGGCAAGTGTGCACGTAATTATCAGCACGTGAGCCCAAAAAGGTTAGCCACCACTGCCATATTCCATTCTGGAAAAATGGCAGTCCAATCTCTTCTTTAAAATCTCCAGTGATGGAGCATTCAAAACATTTGAAGGCAAACTCTTCCGTTGATTAATTGTTCTCATTGTTAGTAAACTTCTCTTTGGTTGCTTCTCTCCTTGACCAGTTTCCATCCATTGATTCTTGTCCTGCCTTCAGATGTTTTGGGGAATAGATTAACTCCCTCTTCTTTGTGGCAGCCTCTCAAATATTGGAAGACTGTTGTTATGTCACCCCTGGTCCTTCTTTTCATTAAATTATTAAATAACCAATTCCAGCCACTGTTCTTCGTATATTTTAGCCTCCCACCCATGCTCAATCGTCCTTGTTGCTCTTCTCTGCATTCTAGGAAATAAAGGAAGCTAACAGATCAAATGATAGAAAACCTGGACATTTCCAAAAACAGTTTTCATTTTAGAATAGTAGAGTAGGCTATTTGTGAAGGGGAAAAACCCAGCGACACAGTTAAGATGAAGAAGTGACAAATGGAGCTAGGAAACATTCCTCTGAAATCTGCCATGCAGGAAAAATCACAGCAGTCTTTAAGGCACGTTGAATGGTAACATGTGCTCATGGTCAGCTGTTGGAGGCCTCAGGACAGAGATAGCTAGCAGAACAACACTTCCAGCTTCGCCAAGATTGAACACGATCCGTCTTCCATTTCTGGAGGCAGAAACACATGACATACTAGTCTCGAGATACCCCAATGAACAGTTAACCCAAATTCCCCCTGTGCTTTGTGACTCTGAGTAATATTTTCCATTTTGGGCCAGCAAGACATATCATCTGGTTTCCATGCCGCATTTCAGTTATTGGTAAGGCTGCCTCTCTTCATACACAACTTCATTTAGCTATGCCTTTTTTTAAAAAAAAATACTCTGCTTCATTAATGGAACAGGAAAAAGATGGGCTTCAAAAAAAATAATCATCCCATAGATGAATTTGAAAAGTGTTCTGCTACTTTTCTCATTTAACTGCAGTGACAGGGAAAAAAATTGTTAAAGGTGTTTTCTCTCCTTTCTTCATTTACCAATTCAGGGGGGATACAGAAGCATCAGAATCCATCAATCATGGTAGACATGATCTGGACAGGCCATGTCTAGAGGTTGTCTCTCTTTCAGGCAGACTTCTTTTTTTTTCCTTTCCTTATTTTGAAAATGTCCTGCTGGTATTTTCAGCTAATTTAACTGATGGAGATGAATGAGGCTGTTAATGCTGATGTTCTGGCTTTCTAATATGCCTCCTTCTGTCTGAAAATCCACTGGATGTTCATCTTCTCCATCTGAGGGGGAAAAGGAGTTGCAAGAAAACAACGAAGCCCAGAGAACAGCAAGAACCCCTCCTTTCAACCCCAAGCTACAAGTATTTCTCCTTTATTGGGGGAGAAACTATTTTCTAAAGCACCTGAAGGCCAAACAAGGCATAATAGATGGAAATTGAACAAGGAGAGATTCAACCTGGAAATAAGGAGAAACTTTCTGACAGTGAGAACAATCAACCTGTTGTGTATGTACCATAGTGAATAAAGTATGAGCTTGAGGTAAAGTGCAGGGTTCTGGCCCTGCACTTCTGATTGGCTGTTAGGCGGCCAGATCGGATTGGTTAGTTCTGAGGAATCCGATTGGCCCTTAACAGAGGATTCTTATTGGTTAAAAGAGCTAGTGTTCATAGCTCGTTATTGGACAATTCTTACAAGGGTTGCCAATATAAGGCAGAGTTCACTGTTGTTGTTTTGAGAAGTCACTATGCTAATAAAGAGCTGAATGTTCACTATTCAGAGGCTGTCTCCATTTACTCTGACCCATGTCCAAGTACTTCACACTGGCGACGAGGATGGGATGTGGAGACTGTTAGGGATAACATTGTTTTACCCTAACTGGTTTAGGTAAATAATAATATGTAATCATAGTTTGTATGTTAAAGTGTCTGCAACTTTAACTGTGGGATAGTAATTAAGGGAGTGGTTGTGAAAGCACTTTAAAAGAAGCAAGACGACAGCTTGCTCACTCTCTGGCTTTGATGATCCCTGATTACTGCAAGGACACAAGACTGCATTGCTCGAACGGGAGAGAAAACAAAGGACAGACTTGTAAGTAAACTGACAATAGGATATTTCTACACGGACTTTGCTAACTGAATATCCCTGAATGGACTGACTAAATGATACATGACTATTGGACTGTTATTTTGACTATGCTATGAACTCATAATGGAATAAACTATATTTTTGATAGCACAAGCGTATCTGTTATTTTTACTGTATGTTAATATACATACAAGCTTAGCTCACTCATTTATCTGTGTGCCTATCTGACTAAGCTGCACATTCTGTTTAGCTTGTCTCCCTAACCCTGGTTGGGGAAACCAGGCTTAACACTGGTTATGGGCCCAGAGGCTGCAAAGTCAGTTTAACTAGGATAAAACAGATTTATGTAAAAGTGAGAGTTTGTGTTGTTATACATTACAGTAACAGACAGCTGTGTTTTATTAATTATAGTTTTATATCCATATAAGAAAACATGGCACAAGTCAATTTACAAAGTTTGTCCCTTATATCCAAGCTGGATGGAACAAACTATGTATCATGGTCTATGAAATGTAGTCTGCTTCTACGAAGAGAAGGTTTGTGGAACATAATTGAAAATCCACCAAACGTAGAAGAATGGGATCCAGAGGATGAGGAAGACAGACTAAAGATAGAAGAATTTATGCATAAAAATCAGCACGCTATTTGCATTATTGCTTTCACCTTAACTGATCAGCAACTTGTTTATATCCACGGAGAGAAAACAGCTGTTGGGTGTTGGCAGAAGCTGAAGAGGATTTATGTTCGAGATAATGTTGGTGCTCACATAAATTTAACACGGAAACTTTTCAGTACACATCTCCATAAGAATGGTGATATGCTGAGTCATTTGAAAACTATTCAAAGCATTTTTCAAGAACTGCATGAGAAAGAGCTTATTTTCTCTGAACTACACCAAGTCTACATAATTCTATCTTCCCTTGACGAAAGTTATGATAACTACGTAACTTCCCTTGAAATATTGCCAAAGGAAAGCCTAACTTTAACTGATATAACTGGCAGATTGATTGAAGAGGCCAGAAGAAGGCTTGAAAGAGACGATTTAAGGAGGCAGCAACCTCAAAAAGAAGATAATGAAACTCCTACTGCATACGCAATTAAAAAGTGTTTTAATTGTGGAGGAAGAGGACATTTGGCAAGATTTTGTAAAAAAGCAAAACGCCAGAACGCTGGCCAGAATACAAAAAGTCATCAAAAGAAAAAATAAAAATTTAGAGTTAGCCATGTATACTAACGAAGCTGTAAAAAATAATTTATGGGTGGTTGACAGTGGAGCATCTCATTGTATAACTAATGATAAGAAAAATTTTATTAAAATGTCCAAGAGTACACAGCAGATATCGTTAGCCAATGGCTGGAAACTAAAAGCTAAAGGTCAAGGTATAGCATATTGTTCTTTTATAAAAGAGAATGTAAAAATGTTATATGTACCACAACTTAAGTTTAATTTAATTTCAGTAAGAATTTTGGTTAAACTAGGATATGTAGTTACATTTAGGGGAGATAACTGCATAATTGAGAAAGAAGATAAGAGAATTACTGCATCTTTAAGAGGTGAATTATATGTGTTAAATGATGATGGTTTAAAAGTGGCTAACACAGTTTATGAAAATAAGAAACCTCATGATGAATGTATTCACTTGTTACATCGAAGGCTAGGGCATTTAAATTTTAAAATACTTAAGAAAACTGTTGAATTATCTAAGGGAATAAGTTTGAAACCTTGTAATAAATATTTGCAATGTAATGCCTGCAATCAAAGCAAAGCCAGGGTCACACCTGCTAATAGAGTTGATGGATTTACTACCAAAGAACCTTTAGAGGTAGTATTTGCAGATTTAATAGGTCCTAAAAAACCAAGTGTAGGAGGAGCTCGTTACATACTAAGTATAATGGACCACTATTCTAGATATGGGTTTTGCTATTTAATGAAGAGCAAAACTGAAACGTATCAAAATCTCTTTAATTGGATAAAATTTGCTGAAAGGAAAACTAAAAAGAAATTAGTAACTCTTATAACAGATAATGGTACGGAATTTACAAATAATAGATTCCAGAATAGACTTAGAATGTTAGGTATTCAACATAAAAAGTCTGCACCATATAGGCCAGATCATAATGCCTTTATAGAGAGAAGAGGCCAAAAATTTCAATCAATGACACGATCTATGATGTCTGATTCAGGATTACCTGACAATTTATGGGGAGAAGCAATAATGTGTGGTAATCATATATTAAATAATGTTGTTAATTCAACAACAGGTGAATTACCATTCACACTGTGGCATGGTACAAAACCTGATTTAAGTTACATGCACACATTTGGAGCACCAGCATGGGTGCATATCCCTACACAACTTAGACACAAAGGACAGCATAGAGCTAAAAGATGATATTTTGTAGGATATACATCTAATCATAGATCTTATAGATTCTGGGAACCAGGTACATCTAGAGTTTACACCAGTGCTAGTGCAAAATTCCTAGAACATGTAAGATGGAATAGATTAGAGCAAGATTTAAATAATGAAGTAATTGTTGAACCCTACAAAAGGCAGAAAGATCAGACTAGTTATAAGAAGAGTCCAATTAAAGAAGAAGTCCACGAAGAGCAAATAGGACCAGAACAAGAGGAAACAGTTGATCAGGAAGAGTTAGATAATCAAGAAGAGTTAATAAATGAAAGTCCACCAGTAAGTCCTGTAATACCTAGACGTACTACACGTGTAACTAGACCACCTGATAGGTATCAAGCAAGTATAGTTTGCCAAGTAACTAAAGTTCCAACTAGTGTAGATGAACTTAAGATGTATCCTGCTAAGGATCAGGAGAATTGGCAAAAGGCAATGGAAAAAGAACTAAATTCATTAAAGGTAATGAAAGTTTATGAAGATGCTAAATTACCTCCAGGAGAAAAATCCATTGGGTGCAAATGGATATTTAAAGTAAAAACTGGAAATGATGGGACTGTTACCCATAAGGCTAGGTTAGTAGCTCAAGGATTTAATCAAAGTGCATCTGATTATGATGAAGTTTTTGCACCAAGTCTTAAAGCAACATCTTTAAGAGTAGCATTAGTGTGGGCAGCTAAGAAAAACTATGTAATTAACCATTTAGATGTAGAAACTGCCTATCTGCATGCACCATTGCAGCACACTATATATTTAAAAAAACCAGTAGGTATAAAAGACAATAAAGTAAATAGTAATGATTGTTGGAAACTCAAAAAGAGTCTTTACGGGTTGAAACAATCTGGGTTTGAGTGGAACCAATATATTGTGAAAGAGTTAAACAATATAGGTTTTAAATCTGGTTTAGCAGATCCATCTGTGTTTAAAAGAGAAAATAATGGAACGGTGTCATTATTGTTATTATTTACAGATGATATTGCTTTGATAACTAAGACTAATAATGAAGCTAATGAAATTATATCATTATTAGCCAAAAAGATAAAATTAAAGCATTTAGGTGAAATTAAAAAGTATCTAGGATTGACAATTAACAAAACAAAAAATGGATTTAAGATATCTCAAGAAGATAAAATTTGCCAATTAATTAAAACGTTTAAAATGGAACTTTGTAAACCGGCAAAGACTCCAATGAGTCAGGAAGTTTGCCAAACTGATGATCAAAGTCCCAAATTTGATAAGTCTATATATCAATCTTTGATTGGCAGCTTATCATATATAAGCAATTGGTCTAGGCCTGATATAGCTTATAGTGTAAATCAACTGGCACGTTTTAATTCAGATCCACATCAATGTCATTGGCAATCATTGAAGAGAATTTTAAGATATCTTAAAGGAACAATGAACCATGCATTGTATATAGAACCAAAGGGTGATTTGAGTCTTAGTGCCTATGCAGATGCAAGTTTTGCAACTGATATAAACACTAGAAAATCAACATCTGGGATGGCTATATTATTTGGTAAGACACTAATAGGGTGGAGGTCAATCAGACAACAGCATATCAGCTTGTCCACGATGGAAGCGGAATTTTCATGTCTGTCATTATTATGCACTGACTTGATTTTGTACAAACAGTTATTATTAGACATGGGTATAACTGTTAAAGACTCCATTATTATGTACGAGGATAACCAAGCAGCTATAAAGTTAGCTACTAGTATTGCTGTAAAAACTAGATCAAAGCATACTGATTTAAGATACTTAAATGTTAGAGAATCTGTAAAGAATGGGCTAATTAAATTGGAATACTGCATGACGGAAGAAAACATTGCAGACCAATTTACAAAAGCTCAAGGAGTAATTAAGTTTAAAGAGAGTTGTAACAAATATGATTTAAAGATGTAAATAGTTATATTATTATTTCCTAAAAGGGGAGAATGTTAGGGATAACATTGTTTTACCCTAACTGGTTTAGGTAAATAATAATATGTAATCATAGTTTGTATGTTAAAGTGTCTGCAACTTTAACTGTGGGATAGTAATTAAGGGAGTGGTTGTGAAAGCACTTTAAAAGAAGCAAGACGACAGCTTGCTCACTCTCTGGCTTTGATGATCCCTGATTACTGCAAGGACACAAGACTGCATTGCTCGAACGGGAGAGAAAACAAAGGACAGACTTGTAAGTGAACTGACAATAGGATATTTCTACACGGACTTTGCTAACTGAATATCCCTGAATGGACTGACTAAATGATACATGACTATTGGACTGTTATTTTGACTATGCTATGAACTCATAATGGAATAAACTATATTTTTGATAGCACAAGCGTATCTGTTATTTTTACTGTATGTTAATATACATACAAGCTTAGCTCACTCATTTATCTGTGCGCCTATCTGACTAAGCTGCACATTCTGTTTAGCTTGTCTCCCTAACCCTGGTTGGGGAAACCAGGCTTAACAGAGACGTCTGAACCGAAGAAGCCAGGAAGCAATACCGAGCACGTGATAGACGACGCCAACAACGGAACCATGTCTGGCGGCATCGTAGCACCCACTCCATTCGATCCAAACCAAGAGGATTGGGAATCCTACATGGATCGCTTCCAAATGTTTCTCGAGACGAATAACTTGAAGGACGCTACACCAGCAAAGAAGCGGGCACTGTTCCTGACGCATTGCGGCCCAGCTGTATTTAAGATGGCTAAAGCACTCGCCAAACCTCGAGAAGTGAAAGCCATGAGCTGGGACGACCTCGAACCCATCCTGAGAGACCATTACGCACCAACTGTGCCTACACTCGTGAAACACCACGAGTTTTATCAGAGAAACCAACGAAAAGGGGAGAGCGTGGCCGATTTGGTGGTGGACCTCCGAAATTTTGGGGGTCTCTGCGGGTTCGCCGATTTCGAAGAGGTACTAAGAGATCGAGTAATTCTGGGATTAGATGCACTAGGCGTGCAAAACAAGTTGATGGCAAAAGGCGACATCAGCCTTGCTGACGCCATCGCCGAAGCCACAGCTGCGGAGGCAACCAAAAAGTCGGCTGCACAATTACGGCGAAGCTGCACTCCGGTAACACCACCGACCAGCGAAATCTTACCCAACTCAGAAGGGCAGCTACTAACAACGCACCACGAGGACCTCTCTTCGTCATCAGACAGCAACAAAAAAGGGGTCCATCGACTGCGGTCTGACCGGGACCCTCGCCCAAAGCCCTTACGCCCTTGCGCTGACTGTGGAGCCAACCATGCCAGGGCCGAATGCAAATTCCATGATGCACTCTGTCATGAAGCGGGAAACGAGGCCACATCAGCCGGGTCTGCTGCAGCTTACCAGGACTCAGCCAAGCCTCAAAAGGGGCCAACTATCTCCAATCGACAGGAAACCGTCCTGTAAGGCGAGAGCCAGTAAAGCACTCCTACAGAAATCGAGCTTTGCAAAAAGAAGAGGCTCACCATACTATCACTATTGGTCACGCCTCAGTTTTGGACACTAATAAAATCCGAGTCACGGTAGCCATCGAGAACCAGCCTTGCCACATGGAGGTCGACTCGGGATCGTCCCTCTCGATGGTGTCTTGGAAGACACTCAAGCAACTCATCCCCACAATTCAATGCCAAGACCTCCAATTTCAACGCCTCATCCTCAAGGACTACCAAGGAAATCGAATCCCCGTTGTCGGGTCCTGTCGAGTCCGAGTCTCCTTCAAGAAGCATACAGCGTACTTACCTCTAACGATCATCGATAGAGATAGGCCTAGTCTATTAGGCCTCCAATGGTTCACGCCACTCGGCATTGAAGTGGCCGGTGTGAACCGAGTCAGTGGTTGTGAGTGGGAGGAAGACCTTATCTCTGAGTTCAGCGACGTCTTCGCGGACAGCTTAGGCGAGTATAAGGGGACCCCAATCTCATTCAGTTTAGATCCAAAAGTAGCCCCCATTCGCTTGAAGCCCCGTCGAGTTCCATTCGCTCTTAAAGCAAAGATCGACAAACAATTCGACAAGCTAATTGCTCAAGGGGTGTTGAAGCCCATCGATCACTCTCCATGGGAAACCCCTATTGTAACACCCATTAAGCCAGACGGGTCAATCCGAATTTGTGGGGACTACCGGGCCACTTTAAACCACGCCCTACAGCAGAATGCGTATCCAGTTCTGGTGGTGCAGCACCTCCTCCATTCCTTGGGGGGCGGAAAGGTTTTCGCTAAATTAGATTTAGCTCAAGCTTATCAACAATTACCAGTGGATGAAAAAACAGTCCAAGCCCAAACAATTGTAACGCACAGAGGTGCCTTTAAATGTACCCGATTGCAATTCGGGGTTAGTGTAGCCCCGGGGATCTTCCAGAGCCTCATGGAAAGATTATTACAGGGAATCAAGGGCGTGGTTCTTTATTTTGATAACGTATTAATTGCAGCCCCTACCAAAAATATCTTGCAGGATCGTTTGAAATGCGTTCTTAAAAAATTCCAAGAGGCTGGACTAAAGGTGAAAAAAATAAATGTCAATTATATACTGATAATGTTGAGTTTTTAGGGTACCGAATTGATAGCCAGGGCATTCATCCTACCGAGAGTAAATTAAAAGCGATCAAAAACGCTCCCAGGCCACGCAACAAGGCCGATCTCCAGGCGTTCTTAGGCCTCATTAATTTCTATAATGTATTTTTACCGCACAAGGCAACTGTTGCTGAACCGTTACACCGATTATTAGATAAGAAAGCATTGTGGGTATGGGGTTACCAGGAAGAGCAAGCGTTCCGGAATGTTAAAAAACTACTCACATCTGACTCTGTACTTATGCAGTATAACGAGACTTTGCCATTAGTTATAACCTGCGATGCATCGCCCTTCGGGGTGGGTGCCATTTTGAGCCATGTACTGCCTAATGGGAACGAAGCCCCTGTTGCATACTTTTCGAAGACTCTTTCACAAGCAGAGCGGAACTATGGACAAATTGATAAAGAAGCTCTTGCAATCGTTGCAGCTGTAAAGAAATTTCATGAATATGTGTATGGAAGGATATTTACCATTATAATTGACCACAAACCATTGCTAGGGATAATAGCCGGGGACAAGCCAACCCCCTACATATTATCCCCTAGAATGACCCGATGGTCAGAATTCCTAGCTGCTTATAATTATCGCCTGCAATATCGCCCGGGGAAAGCCATTCCCCACGCTGATGCATTAAGCTGAGCACCGCTTCCAGAGACTCTCGACGATCCGGCACCAACGGCAACCATGTTGCAGATCAAAACATTCAACTCGCTGCCTATGACCGCCCAAGACATCGCGAGAGAAACCAAACGAGACCACACCCTAGCTCGAGTCCTAGGTTGGGTAGAACGTGGATGGCCATTGGACCAAGTACCAGATGACTTCGCACCATTTAAATCTCGACAGACTGAACTTTTTTCCCAAAAAGGCTGTATCATCTGGGGCGATAGAGTCATTGTCCCAGAACGACTCCGGAAGATGCTGCTACAAATTCTGCACGAGGGCCACCCCTGCATCGTGCGGATGAAAGCACTTGCACGAAGCTACGCACGGTGGCCGGGCATGGACTGGCAAATCAAGCAGTGGGTCAAAGCGTGTGCCAATTGCCAACAAGTCAGCAACGCCCCACCAAAAGCCATGCCTACTGAATGGGAGACGCCACGTGGACCCTGGTCCAGAATCCACCTGGATTTCGCGGGGCCAACCAAGGGCTATACCTTCCTGCTGACAGTCGACGCATACTCCAATTGGTTAGAAATTCATCGTATGATGGCTACAACTTCCGAGGCAGTGATCAAGATCCTAAACAGACTCTTTGCAACCCACGGATTGCCTGACGTCCTGGTGTCCGATAACGGGCCACAGTTTACAGCACTAATGTTCGAGCAGTACCTCGCTGACCGCGGCATCTGCCATGCACTCACCTCGCCTGCGCACCCTGTGACCAATGGCTGAGTGGAACGCATGGTCCAATTTGTTAAAAAGACTTTGCAAAAAGTGGACTATGACAATATCGATGACAAGGTCAACCAAATTCTCTTTTTGCAATACATAACTCCACATAGCGTCACCGGCAGAATTCCCGCCGAACTACTGATGGGACGAAGACTCCGCTCCCACCTCGACTGGTTGGACCCTGCTTACGAACAGGAAAAGCCAATGGGATCCAGTGGCCGCTGTCGCACCTTCCAGGTAGGAGACCTCGTTTACGCACGAAACTTATCAGGTGATCCGTTATGGATAGAGGCGACAGTGGTACGAGTGACCGGCCCCAAATCCTCCGTAGTGAAATGCTGTGACAATAGACTGTGGAAAAGGCATATCGACCAATTACGGTCACGACTCACAACAGCCAGTCAACAACTCCCCCATGACCAAACCGAGGGGGGGGGAGGTACAGAAGAAGATGAAGTTCCAGGGAACCTGCTCGAAGGGAACGACGAACTAAGTGATACTCAGGAAATGGAGCAGGAAGGAGAATTGTTTGCACCACAAGAAATTGCACCTGAGCAAGAAGCAGAACCACTGCCAAACAACAATCTACCTCAGCAGGATTGCAACCAACCAATCCAACGAAAATCCGAAAGACTTAAAAGACAACCGTCCTATCTAAGGGACTATATAACTACACTGTAATTAAGAAGCCAGGGGGAAGGGGTGTTGTGTATGTACCATAGTTAATAAAGTATGAGCTTGAGGTAAAGTGCAGGGTTCTGGCCCTGCACTTCTGATTGGCTGTTAGGCGGCCAGATCGGATTGGTTAGTTCTGAGGAATCTGATTGGCCCTTAACAGAGAATTCTTATTGGTTAAAAGAGCTAGCGTTCATAGCTCGTTATTGGACAATTCTTACAAGGGTTGCCTATATAAGGCAGAGTTCACTGTTGTTGTTTTGAGAAGTCACTATGCTAATAAAGAGCTGAAAGTCACTATTCAGAGGCTGTCTCCATTTACTCCGACCCATGTCCAAGTACTTAGCACAACCCATGGAAGAGAAGTTGCCCTCGGAAGTTGTGGGAGCGCCATCAGTTGAGACCTTCAAGAAGAGATTGGAGTCCCATCTGTCAGAAATGGTGTAGGGTCTCCTGCTTGGGCAGGGGGTTGTACTAGATGGCCTACAAGGTCCCTTCCAACTCTGATTATCTGTTATCTGAGATCCAACCTTATGCCCTCTATAGAAATTTAACTTAAGCAGGAAAAATATGAAAACAATAAAAAGATCAAGTGGCCTTTGGTCATCTCGTAGCTGAGAACTCCAGACTCGTGCATCTGTGTTGCCCGCAAAACTTTTTCAGGGAAAGAAACATTTGCAAGCGAATTCACTTTCATCCAATGAAAGCAGGCTCGGAGGAAAGAAACACGAGGATAATGTTTCCGCATGGCAGTTCCCATATGGCCCAGGGCAGGGAGGGAGGGGCCCTACCACGTGGGAGTCCAGAGATAGTTGAGGAATGAGCTGTTGAACCAACAGCCTTCTCTTGCTGCAAAGCTACCAGTTGCTGGGTGAAACCCGAAACCTGCTGGAAGGGATGGGTGGGCAAAGGTTGGCCTTACCCACTTACCAGCCTGTTGTGCTGTATGTTAACCCATTTTGGAAGCCTGCCTCAGTTGTGGCTCCTAAGCCTCAGTCCTTCATTCAAGTACAGCTGGGGCTCAGCATTGAGCGTTGACGTTTGGTGTCAGCATTTAACAGGACAGGAAGACCAGAAGAACCAACAACTTTTCACAACAGTGGTGGCTTTATTTAGCCTGTCTGCGTTTCCTTTTTGAAACTGGGAGTTTACAGGGACCTTCACTTTGATTTGAATGTTCTCTTGCCTTCTGGAGAGAGTTTTTTTTTCCCCTCCCGCCTTCTTTTTTGTTCTGCTTTTTCATCTTCGGAAAGAGTGAAGGCTCTGGGTTTGGAATTAGCGCCAGCGTGGATCAGCTGTTAGGAACAGGGTAAGTGGCATTAAAATACCATTCGCTTCAAGTGATGGAATGCCAGCAAAAGAATACGATCTTCCAGCAGGTCAGAAACACCCTCGCTGTGGTTACCACAGCTTCTTTCTAATGCAATTTTGGAGAAGTTGCAGTAGGAGTTTACAGGCTTCTTGAGGGTGATTTACATTTTAATGAAAGAAATTGAGTAGCAGTGCTTTTTGGCATTGGGTCTTCTCTGGAAGTTAAAACCGGGGTTCACATCTCCACTGCAGGGGAGGGGAGATCTATAAAATCTTCTGTCCTAAATTTCTTACATTAAAAAGACTTACCATGTTTTTATAGCCTCTTCCTTAGCATGGCCTTATTCCAAAGCAATACACCTGCACGCAGAGTCTCAAACCTTTCGATCGTTGCCATGATTGGTTTTTCTGATCGTTCCTCCAATTCGAATTGCAAAAATCATGAAAATCATGAAACATTCCCCGTCTTCAATATTGGTACCAAATCAGTTCTTTTCAATGACATCTCCAAAATCTCTGCAGATGACAAATCGTTTACTTTTTTTTTTTTTTAAGGGGGGGAGTATTTTTTTGTTTAAGGTGAGATTAGGTTTTTGAGATGCAGTTTGATAAATGTCTAGCGTGATGAAAGGTAAATCTGTTCCAAACAAGACAGGAAACAAAATGTCAAGGTTTTCATGAATTCCTTCAAAGTGTTTTCTTGTATTCTGACAATTCAGCTATTGCATGTTTATTGTACAGTGTGTTTTATAAAGGGAAATGTGTGTGAATGTAGCATTGATTCTGTCTAGTAGGTGATGGGATGGTTCTAGCTACATTTTCTTATTTATCTCTTGTTGGAAGAAATATCCATCTGGTTCAGTTCCAAGTGGGAAGAAAGATACTGGAAACATAGCGACTGCTTGGAAAGATGGTTTAATAGTGGACAGGACCACATGGCTTGGAGATCCTGGGCAAAAAGGGAAGGAAATGCTGAGTGTGCCTGGGTTTTATGCCTTCTCTGGGTGTTCAACTTCCTGGGGCATAGGAAGAGCATCCTGATTGGTTGCTGTCAGAGGTCATAGCTAGCTTGTAGGTTGTCCATGTGCTAAGTTTAGTTGAAACTTGGTGAGGGTGCAACAAAGGGCAATTAAATGGCTCTGCCTGAAGAAGGTAGATCTTTGTTATGTAGAATAGACTGGCCCAGGCCTTAATGGCCCATTGACAAAGGTGGGGAGGACGACTCATTTTCTGCTTCTCTGAGTTTCTACTTCTCTTTTAGGGGAAATATTCTGCCTTTTTAATATATCCTAAAATATTTCATTTTTCTAGGAGAGGGGTGGGTTTTAACTTCCAACACTCTATTTGATCTCTATTTTATTTTTGAGATAAAATAAATGCATAGACCAAATGACTGGAGAACCATAGAATCAACAAGTTAGAAGGATTCATGAGCATCACCTAGTCTAGGATTCTCCAACCGTGCCAACTTTATGATTTGTGGATTATAACTCCCAGATTTCCTCAGCCAGTCACGCTAGAGGGAGAATTCTGGAGTTGAAATCCACAAGTCTTAAAGTTTCCAAGATTGGAGACTCCTGATCTAGTCCAATCCTCTGCAATGGCTAAGAAAACCAGATGAACTATTCTCAAAAGGTACTATTCAACCTTTTCTTAAAAACCCTCCAGAGATTGATAACCCATAGTCTCCATAAAGAGATTATTCTAGACAATTCAGAAGATATTTTCCTCATATTTAAGGAAAACAATAGCTTCAGTACTTGTACTTCTTTATTCCCGGTCCACGTTTTTGTAATAGTAGTCCTTGCCATCGTTTTTGTAATAGTAGTCCTTGCCATCTTCTTTATAACATCCTTTTAATGTACCTGGATGCTGCCATATTTGTCTTCTTTTCTGAAGAGTTCTTTCCAGAGATCGATAACCCACACTCTCCATAAATAGATTATTCTAGAATCTCCATAAATAGATTATTCTAGAATCTCCATAAATAGATTATTCTAGAATCTCCATAAATAGATTATTCTAGAATCAGGAGGTTTCCCCTCATATTTAAGGAAAGCAACACAAGTTATGACTGATTTGTAGCCATATTGTCTTTTCTCTAATGTTGCATTTCTGTTTTTGGGGTGAAAGTGTTCCCTTCTCAGACAATGTATGGAATCCATGTAAAAAGTATGTGGGAGGCTTATATGACAGCTGGAGACCAGTGGCATTTTGAAAGCCCACTTTAAATTGGTGAATGAGATATATTCTCCAACATTTTTTCAAGGGTAGGGTGGTGACAATATGACTACTATGGTTTGAAGCTGCTCAAGCACATTTTCTATGATTAACCTACAGCACATTGGAAATTTCCCCCCAAATTCTTCCTCCCGCACCCTCAAAGAAATTTTAAACTCAACTTCCATTCATCACATTGAGTGAGGACTGTTAGGAAAAATACAGAATAACTTCTCTGCCGAACAGCGGAATAAATAGTGAATGGCGTAATTGTTTGTGTTTTAATGTAACATTATAAAAAAAAAAAATACACAGCCCACAAAATAACATTTATATTATCCTGTTTCCCATTCAAGGTCTTTACACGTGGGTTACCCTATTGTCCTCTCCTGGAAGATATTTGCTCAGGAAAACATTGGTGGAGTGCTCATGCTTGATTTTATTTTCCAATTTCTCAATTGCCCAGCCTTAAGTTGTTTCCAGCCTGGGTCTTTTCATGCACATTTTTCCTAATACAAGGTAATCACAATTGAGCCCAAAATTTCTGTTGCTAAGTGAGACATTTGCTAAGCAAGTTTCACCCCATTTTATGATGACTCTTGCCACAGTTGTTTAAGTGAATCACTGCGGTTGTTAAATTAGTAAGCTGGTTGTTAAGTGAATCTGGCTTCCCTCATTGACATTTGCTTGTCAAAAGGTTGCAAAAGGGGATCACAAAAAGGGACAATGCAACCGTCATAAATATGAGTCAGTTACCAAGCATCTGAATTTTGATCAGCCCTTGATCGTGACCATGGGGGCGCTGCAACAATCTTAGGAATGAAAAATGGTTATAAGTTGCTTTTTACAGTGTTGCCCTAACTTCGGTCACTAAGTGAACTGTTGTAAGTTGAGGATTCCCTGTAAACAGATGCATTTGGGGAATATTTTTGCATATATGGAGCCTCGGTGGCGCAGTGGTTAGAGTGGAGTACTGCAAGCTATTCCTACTGCAATTTGGCAGATCGA
Source organism: Hydrophis major (assembly GCA_033807585.1). Lineage (NCBI taxonomy): Eukaryota > Metazoa > Chordata > Lepidosauria > Squamata > Elapidae > Hydrophis > Hydrophis major. The sequence goes on from CM066333.1 coordinate 15,629,889, forward strand.
ATCCCACTAGGCTCAAGGTTGACTCAGCCTTCCATCCTTCTGAGGTGTGTAAAATGAGGACCCAGATTGTTGGGGGCAATATGCTGACCCTGTAAATCACTTTGAGAGGGCTGTAAAGCACTATAAAGCAGTATATAAGTGCTATTGCCATTACTATATATGCCTTTTCTAATGGACATATCTACAATTTTCTGTAATCTATGGCATTTTCACTTTTGTGGTGCATAGCACACATTGAAAAGCTTATAAAATGGCATAGGCAGCAAGTATACTACTACTGGAAGAAAAATCCATCTGGTTCAGTTCCAAATGGGGAGAAAGACACTGGAAACATGGAGGCTGATTGGAAAGATGGTTTATTGACAGACAGGACCACATGGGTTTGAGGTCCTGGGTAGCTGACCACATGGAGTGGAGAGTGAGGGTTATTTATACCTTCTCTTGGGCTTTGAACTTGAGCTTCCTGTTCCTGTGCAAGAAATGTATTCTATTGGTTGTAGTCAGACTCTCCTGGGGCCATGTGGGGTCATGTTTGTCTGAATCAAGTTTGGTTGAAGCCTAGAGGGTGATGCAATGTCTCCAGCTGATTTTGCAATGCAGTGCACCCTGCTAATAGATAATCCTATTATGTCCCGGAGAGTCATTTCTTAATCCCATCACCATGGAGCTGAAGGACTTCTGTCTTGTAGATAGGCTGGCCCAGTCCTGCTGGGGCTATTAAGAAAGGTGGGGGCTGCTCAATCTTTAGAGCTTGAAGATGTGTGGTCTGGCTGGGGAATTCTGGGAGTTGAAGTCTACACAAGTGGTCAAGGTTGAGAAACTCTGATCTAAAGTTTGTGGTTGTCCTGTATTTTCCAGCAGATGGCAGCATTAGGCTAACTTTGACAGATCTCCAATAGGCAAGCAGGTTGGAGGGGAGACCCCCAGGAAATACTAAGCAGAAGAACAGATGAGGAAGTCAAAAAAACCCCAAAACACCCCCCCACACACACACACAAAATGAAGCCCATGGGAGCCATTTCATATTATTGCCAAAGGCTTTTTTTCAGAAAATTGGAAGCATTGTTTCCAATGATCACATTTTATGAAAAGCGTAAACTTTCATAAGTTTTATTTATTTGTTTGTTTGTTTGTCAAACATGTACAAGATAATAAGCATAGGTATGAACATAAACAGGAACAAAGGGAGTAAATACAGATAAATGGGGACAGTAAGACAGGGACGGTAGACACGCTGGTGCACTTATTCACGCCCCCTTTAAGGACCTCTTAGGAATGGGGTGAGGTCCACAGTAGACAGTTTATGGTTGAAGCTGTGAGGGGTTGAGTCTGTAACAATGGAGTCGGGTAGGGCATTCTAGGCATTGACCACTCTGTTGCTGAAGTTGTATTTTCTGCAATCGAGTTTGGAGCGGTTTGCCTTCAGTTTGTATTGGTTGTTTCCCTGTGTATGCTTGTGGTTGAAGCTGAAGAAGTCATTGGCAGGCAAGATGGTAAAACTGGCAGGCAAGAGGTTAAACTTTTCCACCTAAAGTTGAATGGATGGAAACGGTACTACCAGATCCCTTCTAAATTTCTGCCACCATAGAGGAACACAGCTCTCTTCTTGAACCGAAACTTCATCACCCTATCTGTGTAACTGTCCAAAATAAAGACTGATTTGGAAAGAGTTGACTCATAGCCTTTGAAACACCTAAAACATAGGGCCTACGTTCCCATTACAAATTTGTCTGGCTCTTAAGAGCTTCAAAAGAGGCTCTTCAGAAGAGGACTCTATCACTTCTGCCATTGTTTTTCTGCCATGTGGGAGTGAATTATTCTCCTATGCTGCTCCCAAGCTAGGAGATACAGTCCTTTTTATTTATTGCATTGTATTATTTTTTCATCCTAGCTTCGTTACTTGATAAGTAACTCTTGGTGGCAAACATACATAATGCTTCTTCCTCTTCCTCCTATTTTCCCACAACAACCCTGTGAGGTGGGTTGGACTGAGAAAGACGGACAAACCCAAAATCACCATTGTCATGCCCCTATTGGAGTCTGAATCCAAGGAGGAAGCCAAACAGCTGACAGGGAGTGGGAGTGTGGCTCCATTGGCTGTGGAGGAAACTGGGGAATGGCAAAGTCTGGCTGGGCAGAGCAGGGAAGAGATAGAACAGGAGAGAGGGAATTCAGAGGAAGACCCAAGCCCATCCTCTCTTCATCCTAGGGCATGCAGGGAGGAACGGAGAAAGGGGCAATGTGAGTTGCCTGGCTTACCGGGGAGGAAAGGGCCCTGATTCCTTTCATTAACTGCAGTTGGGAACACAGTGTATAAAAAGGGTAAGCTTCATGCAGCAGGCTGTTGGGAGCAAACGTGACTTTATCCTGTGTTGTCGTGGCTTATCTGTGTTCCTGGCATCTTCCCAACTGTGTGAGTTGTGCCGTGCTTTCAAGTTTGAAATTCTTGCTCCTGCCCTGCTAAACTAATTACTTCAGTTTGGCTTATTTGGACTTTAAGTTACAGTTTGTGTTGACCTTGTTTTGTCTTAATTTTCTACAGTAAAAGGCTGTTCCTGGGAGAGTTTTTCTCCAGCCAGAAGCTAACCTGGACACTGGGGGCAAGGTTGGAGAAAATAAAGGGACTCTTCTTGATTATTTGACTGCGTTGCCTTTGTGCCACATCCCGGGTCATCACACCATGCTGGCTTTCATGCTTAAAGTGAGACTAGAACTCACCATCTGTTAGCAACTGGCCCAAAGTCACTCAGTTGGTTTTTATGCCTAAAGCTAGAATTCACAGACTCCTGGTTTTTAGGCCAGCACTTAATCACCACAGCAAACTGATTCCCATTTTTCCCATTCTCTCCCTGTTTAGAAAACTCTGTAATCATTCCTTTGTTTTACTTGACTTGTTAATTTGGATTGAGCTCTCAATATTCCATTGGCTTTTTAAGTTTCTGTTAGACACTTGAGGTCTTGCCATAATAGAGTAACAAAACGTATTTAGATCTGATTGCTTAGCAGTTGATTATTGCCAAGTTCTCACACTTTATGGGAGCTAGATAGTTGGTCAGCCAGGGCAAGGTCTACCTCTCTCTCTCCTTCACCCCAGTACCTTCTCACAAGTTTCTTTATTTCACATTCATTTGGAAGAGGCCCAAATAGGATGCAGGAAGAAAAATAAACATGCCTTAGGGAAGTCAGGCAAGAGTGTTGAAAAATGACTCACCTTAGGTGTGCTGTGGACTGGTGGACGTTTTCTTTGCTGGGTAACGAGGGCCTGAAAGGAGCTGGCAGCAGAGCCAGAGGAAGCTATCGCCACCTATACCAGGGGTATCAAACTGAAGGTCCCCCCAGATGCAGCCCTTGGGATGCTAAGATCTGGCCCATGGGACCACCCTGGAAACAGTGGAGGATCGGCCCGCAATGCCTCTGCCAAAGGAATCAGAGCTTGGGAGGGCCTCTGCGGCCTGTCTGGGCTCCGTTTTTGGCTGTGACAGCCTCCTGTAGGCCTCTGCCAGCGAAAACAGAGCCTGGGGATGCCATGCACAGCTTCCTGAGCTCCATTTTCCCTTGTAGAGAGCTGCAGGAGGTTGTTGCGGCTGAAAACAGAGCCTTGACGAATGACATCAAGCTGCCCAGCCCCACCCCTCCAGACCCCCAAGGGTCAAATGCAACCCCGATGCAGCCCTCAATGAAATCAAGTTTCACCCCCCAGATCTATACTGTGAGTGGCATGCTCAACCAATAATAATAATAATATGGCACTGATCTGGATGCAATGGAATAAACATGAACAATGAGGATAGTAAACATAATGGTGGCCTAATTTTGTCTGAATCAAGAATGTGGGGTTATCATTTTAACTCAATAATGAATATTGCATGGGTCAGAAAGAAGACTGAGAAAATAATTACAGACCCCCCCCTCATCCTGGATATAAACTGTTTCAACTCCTCCCCTTGGGGTAGTTCTATAGGGCATTGCATGCCAAAATAACCAGGCATGGGGGCAGTTTTTCTCTTGTGCTGAACACCTAATTCCCACAGCACTGTCTTTTATGCCTAAGGATATTTACCCATGTAGTAGGGCTGTATTGCTGTTGTCCTTCTCATCTTTTCTACTACCTTCTCTTATTTTGAATGTACATTGATAGCTTATGCATCAGAGACAAACTCCTTGTGTGTCTAAACACACTTGGCTAATAAAGAATTCCCTCCTCTCCCTCCTCTCCTCTCCTCTCTCCTCCTCTCCTCTCCTCTCCTCTCCTCTCCTCTTCCCTTCTTTTCAATCTTACTGTCTAGTTCCTGATGCAGTTCATCCCAAAATGCATAGCATTCATTCTACTTTTCTTTTCTTTTTCTTTCTGAAAAATATATATGATAGCAATAGGGATGTTTTGTATATAATCTGAATCCCAAAGGTGCTTTTTCAAGAGGCAGCTGGACTTTATGCTTTTTCTTTGAAGTCGCTTCACTTCTCATCCAAGCTCTGAATGGATGGTGGGGAATGGCCCATTCAGAGCTGAAGAAGCTTCTTGGATAAGAAGCGAAGCGTCTTCAAAGAAAAGCCAGAAAGTCCGGTTGCCTCTGTTATGGTTTCAGGCATGGGTGAAATGACTGGAAACAATCTTAGTTGGTGAACTTTCAGCTCTTTATTACATAGTGACTTGAGAACTTGAACAACAACAACTCTGCCTTATATAGGGGACCTTAATGTGAAATAACCAATAGGGAGCTGTAAGACGCTAGCTCCAGAACCAATAAGAGTCCTTCGTTAAGGGCCAATCGGTTTCTCTGAACTCAACCAATCCGATTGAGCCGCTTAACAACTAATCAGAAGTGCAGGGCCAGAACCCTGCACTTTACCCCAAGCTTGCTTTTATTTAAACTATTTACATACATAACACCCCTTCCCCCTGGCTCCTCAATTATGGTGTGGTTATATAGTCCTTCAAATAGGACGGTTGTCTTTTGGGTCTGTTAGATTTTCTTTGGACTGGCTGTGTGCAGTCCTGTTGAGCTAAAATATTGTTTGGCAGCGGCTCAGCTTCTCGTTCTGGTGTGATTTCCCTTGGAGTGTACGATTCTTCCTCCTGCTCCATTTCCTGAGTTTCCCTAGATTCATCGCTCTCTTGGAACAGGTTCTCTGGAATGTCGTCTTCTTCCATTCCTTCCCCCCCCTCAGTTTGGTCACAGGGGAGTTGCTGGCTGGCCGAAGGGAGTCGTGACCGTAATTGGTCAATATGTCGTTTCCACAGTCTTTCATCAATACATCTTACAATATAGGATTTGGGCCCAGTCTCGCGTATTATCGTTGCTTCAATCCAAACTGGGTCGCTCGATATAAACGGGGTCACCTACCTTGAAGGTACGGTAGCGTCCGCTAGATCCTGCAGGCTTTTCTGGCTCGTAAGCAGGGTGCAGTCGGTTGAGGCGGGAACGGAGTTTTCGCCCCATGAGAAGTTCTGCGGGAGTTCTGCCGGTTACGCTGTGCGGAGTGATGTGTTGTAGAAGTAGAATGCGGTTTATTTTTTCATCTATATTATCATAGTCCACTTTTTGCAAAGTCTTTTTTACAAATTGGACCATGTGTTCTGCTCGGCCGTTGGTAGTAGGATGCGCAGGCGAGGTGAGCGCATGGCGGATGCCATTATCAGCAAGGTACTGTTCAAACATCAGTGCTGTAAACTGTGGTCCGTTGTCGGACACCAGGACGTCCGGCAATCCATGAGTTGTAAAGAGTCTATTGAGGACTTTAATGACAGCTTCGGAGGTTGTATGGGTCATTCGATGAATTTCCAACCAATTAGAGTATGCATCGATAGTCAATAGTAACGTATGTCCTTTAATCGGCCCTGCGAAATCCAGGTGGATTCTGGACCAGGGCCCGCGTGGCGTCTCCCATTCAGTCGGTGCAGCTTTTGGCGGTGCGTTGCTGTTTTGTTGGCACTTGGTGCAGGCCTTGACCCATTGCTCAATGTGTTGGTCCATGCCTGGCCACCAAGCGTAGCTCCGTGCGAGTGCTTTCATCCGCACGATCCCGGGATGTCCTTCATGCAAAATTTGTAACAGCGAGTTTTGGAGTCGTTCTGGAACGACGACTCTATCGCCCCAGATGGCACAGCCTTTTTGCAAAAAAAGTTCAGTCTGTCTTGTTTTAAATGGCGCAAAGTCATCTGGGACCTGGTCCAATGGCCATCCATGTTCTACCCAGCCTAGGTCTCGAGCTAGGGTGTGATCTCGCCTGGTCTCTCTCGCGATATCTCGAGCGGTCATAGGAGGCGAGTTGAGCATCTCGATTTGTAACGCTGATACTGTTGGTGCCGGATCGTCGAGAGTCTCTGGTAGTGGTGCTCTGCTGAGTGTGTCGGCGTGGGGAATGGCTTTCCCCAGGCGATGTAACAATCGATAATTATAAGCAGCTAGGAACTCTGACCATCGAGTCATTCTTGGGGACAATATATAGGGGGTTGGTTTGTCCCCAGCAATTATCCCCAGTAAAGGTTTGTGGTCAGTTACAATGGTAAATGTCCTTCCATATATATACTCATGGAATTTTTTTACGGCTGCCACAATTGCAAGAGCTTCCTTATCTATTTGTCCATAGTTACGTTCTGCCTGAGAAAGAGTCTTCGAAAAGTATGCAACAGGGGCCTCGTTTCCATTAGGCAGCACATGGCTCAAAATAGCGCCCACCCCAAATGGTGAGGCATCACAAGTTATAACCAATGGTAATGTTTCATTATATTGCATAAGTACAGAATCAGATGTAAGTAAATCTTTTACATTTCGAAACGCTTTTTCCTCCCGGTAACCCCAAACCCACAACGCTTTCTTATCTAATAACTGGTGTAACGGTTCAGCCACAGTCGCCTTATGTGGTAAAAACACATTATAGAAATTAATAAGGCCTAAAAATGCCTGGAGATCTGTTTTGTTACGGGGTCTGGGAGCATTTTTTATTGCCCTTAATTTACTCTCAGTAGGGTGGATACCTTGACTATCAATGCGATAACCTAGAAATTCAACACTGTCTGTATACAGATGACATTTATCCTTTTTTACTTTCAATCCCGCTTCTTGGAATTTCTTAAGAACACATTTTAAACGATTCTGTAGAATTTTTTTACTAGGAGTTGCAATTAACACGTCATCAAAATACGGAACCACACCCTTGATTCCCTGAAATAATCGTTCCATTAAACTTTGGAATATTCCCGGGGCTACACTTACCCCGAATTGCAATCGGGTACATTTAAAAGCACCTCTGTGCGTTACTATCGTTTGAGCTTGGGCTGTTTTATCGTCCACGGGCAATTGCTGACAGGCTTGAGCTAAATCTAACTTAGCAAAAACCTTTCCGCCTCCCAGGGAATGAAGGAGGTGCTGTACCACCGGCACTGGATATGCATTTTGCTGGAGGGCGTGGTTTAGAGTGGCCCGGTAGTCCCCACAGATTCGGATTGACCCATCTGGTTTAATGGGGGTTACAATAGGAGTTTCCCATGGAGAATGATCAATGGGTTGCAGTACCCCTTGTTTAATTAGTTTGTCAAGTTGTTCATCTATCTTGGCCTTAAGGGCGAACGGAACTCGACGGGGCTTTAAACGGATCGGGGCGACCTTAGGGTTGAGGCTAAATGAAATTGGGGTCCCCTTATACTCGCCCAGATGATCTGCGAAGACATCGCTGAATTCAGTAATAAGGTCCTCCTCCCACTCGCAATCACCGACTCGGTTCACGCCGGCTACTTCGATGCCGAGTGGTGCAAACCATTGGAGGCCCAACAAACTTGGCCTGTCCCTATCGATGATCGTTAGAGGTAAGTATGCCGTATGCTTTTTAAAAGAGACGCAGACTTGACAAGACCCAACCACAGGGATCCGATTCCCTTGGTAGTCTTTAAGGATGAGATGTTGCATTCAAACGTCTTGGCGTTGGATGGTAGGAATGAGTTGCTTTAATGTCTTCCACGACACCATCGAGAGGGACGATCCGGAATCGACCTCCATGTGGCAAGGTTGGTTCTCTATGGCTACTGTGACTCGAATCTTCTTAGTGTCCATGGCTGAGGCGTGACCTATAGTGATAGTATGGTGGGCCTCTTCTTTCTGCAATGCTCGATATCTGTAGGAGTGGTTTGCTGGATTTCGCCTTACAGGACGGTTTCCTGCCGATTGGCGAGAGCTGGTTCCCCTTGAGGCCTGACTTGGTCCCGGTAAACTGTGACAGACTCGACTGACGTGGCCTCGTTTTCCGCACTCATGACAGATCGCATCACGGAATTTGCAGTCTGCCCTGGCATGGTTTGCTCCGCAACCAGCGCAAGGGCGTGAGGGTTTAGGGCGAGGGACCCGGTCGAACTGCAGTCGATGGACCCCTTCTTCGTCGCTGTCTAACGACGAAGAGAGGTCCTCGTGGTGCATCGTAACAAGCTGCTCTTCTGACTTGGATAAAAGGTCGTCTGTCTGTGGGGTCGTTGGGTTTCGGCTTCGCCGTAGTTGCGCCGCGTACTTTTTGGTCGCCTCAGCAGCAGTGGCTTCGGCGATGTCGCCTTTCGCCATCAGCTTGCTTTGCACGCCCAGCGCATCTAATCCCAGAATTAAGCGGTCTCTCAGTGCTTCATCTAAGTCTGCGAATCCGCAGAGGCCTGCCAAGTGTCGGAGGTCTGCCACGAAGTCAGCCACACTCTCTCCTTTTCGCTGGCTTCTTTGATAGAATTCGTGACGTCTCACGAGTGTAGGTACGGTTGGCGCGTAATGGTCTCTCAGGAGAGGTTCGAGGTCGTCCCAGCTCATTGCTTTAACTTCTTGAGATTTCGCAAGTGCCTTTGCCATTTTAAAGACAGCCGGGCCGCAGTACGTCAGGAACAGCGCCCGCTTCTTGGCTGGTGTGGCGTCCTTCAGGTTGTTTGTTTCAAGGAACATTTGGAAGTGATCCATGTAGGATTCCCAATCCTCTTGGTTTGGATCGAACGGAGCGGGTGGTACGATGCCGCTGGACATGGTTTCTGTTGGTGGCGTCATCTTGGCACGTGCTCTGTTTTTCTTCCCGGTTCCTTAAGATCAGATGTCTCCAAATCCCACCCTCGTCGCCAGTGATATGGTTTCAGGCATGGGTGAAATGACTGGAGACAATCTTAGTTGGTGAACTTTCAGCTCTTCATTACATAGTGATTTGAGAACTTGAACAACAACAACTCTGCCTTATATAGGTAACCTTAATGTGAAATAACCAATAGGGAGCTGTAAGACGCTAGCTCCAGAACCAATAAGAGTCCTTCGTTAAGGGCCAATTGGTTTTTCTGAACTCAACCAATCCGATCGAGCCGCTTAACAACCAATCAGAAGTGCAGGGCCAGAACCCTGCACTTTACCCCAAGCTTGCTTTTATTTAAACTATTTACATACATAACAGCCTCTTTAAAAAAGCACCTTTGGGACAACCATGACCTAGATGACTGAGAATCTCCGCAGACATTTACTTAATCTGAGCTTTTCCCTAGCAAGAACAGCCAGGAAAAACCTCAAACACATATGCTTCTTCTGGAATAATCATTGCATGCAATCTTCCCACGGAAAATCCTGTAGTTCTTAACTTGATGCTTCCAGGTAGAACTGTCTTTTCTGGCTTGGGAACATGGACACTCAGTGGCAGGAAGTTTGCTGTGGACCAGGGGTGTCAAACTCAAAGCCCGGGGGCTGGATCTGGGCCACTGGGTACTTAGACCTGGCCTGCGGGGCCATCCTGGAAACAGTGAAGGACTGCCCCATGTGTGGCCCTACTGAGCTCTGTCTTTGCTAGTGGAGAGTTGCAGGAGGACATCACAGCTGAAAATGGAGCTCGCAAGGGCTGCAGGCAGCACTCCCAAGCTCCATTTTCACTGGCAGAGGGTTGCAGGAGGCAGTCACAGTCAAAAATGGAGCTCAGGATCCCTTTTTAATTGGCAGAGCGCTTGGGCCACCATAGGTGCCCTCGACACGAGTGACATCAAACTGGCCACACCCCCCCCAGCCCCCCCAAGGTCAAACACAATCCTGATGCGGCCCTCAACAAAATCAAGTTTGAAACCTCTGCTCTAGACCAATGCAGAGGATGCTCTGTTCCTAGGGGTTATTTTAGTGGCAGTGGCATGCTCAGTAGGCTGTGAGGAAGTAAAAAGGGGAAGTAGTACAAAAAAGCCACCTGCAATGAACTATTTGGTTGCATGCAGTTTGCCAGACCTTCTCCCTTTCTCTCTCTTTCTCTCACTTTCTCATAGACCTATGATACCTCAACCCTAGCTAATTTATTTGCTAACCCACTGAAGTATGCTTTAATCCACAAATTATTAAAGCACAAATAGAGGTTACATTGCTGGTAGATATTCTGAAAACATTCCACATCTCTATTGCTTGGCATTTCAGCTCTGCAAATCCCTTTCCCCTTCTAGGCATTGTTGCCCTTGAAAAGTGTCAATGACTAAAAAGAACAGTGAAAGGATGCCTGATCTGCAGGGGGCTTTGGATTATTGAATTAACTTACTTTCCCCCCTGTAATGTTTTTCACCCCTTTCCGTGCAAAAAATAAAATAAAAACACCCCTCCACCCTCCCCTTCACCACACAACATTTTGGCCTTCCGGAGAAAGAGAACAGGTGGCAGATGTGCCATCAGATGAAAAAGAAAGGCAGGTTAAAGACATTTGCATAATTTTCTCCAGCTTTGCTGAAAAGCCCAACTTGCAATGAATCTGCCAGCAAGAGTGTCTCGATTTCCTGGCCTTGCCTCTTCCCCTTTCCATGTTCAGTTATGTTGGTTGCGTAGCAGGAATATGTGAGCAGCATTTGACTGAAGGAGGTGTTAATTGTCCACTGGAACAAGGAATACGAGGCCTGCCATCCCTTGTTAGTTCTACAGAAAACGTGTGGCCAGGAACACTAGAAAGCATCAAAAGTTTGTGATGTAGCTTAATCCGTGAAGCTGTAAAGGTTAGGAAGACAAGGAATAATCCACTGAGCCTCTGCCCTGTGTGTTCCTCCACGAACACAGTGTATATCAAACTGCCTTCTAGTGAATCACATCATCAGTCTTTTCAGTCAGCCAGTGATAATTATTTGGGAAAGGGTTTTTTTTTTTTTTTTTAAGATTTGTCAGAAGTACCTTGTGTTCTGGATTCTGGCCACTGCCACAGGAAAAAATAAAGCCTCTACCAACTGAGATGTCCTCAAACTTGGTTTCATCCCAATGGGCTGGACTTCAGAACCCATAATTCCCACTACAAGGCCCTGCAGAAATCTTTGAATCACCCCTTTCCTAAGAGGCCTGTAGGGGGCGTGCATAAGCGCACCAACGTGCCTACCGTCCCTGTCCTATTGTTTCTTTTATTTTTCTTATATGTATTCATAACTATGTTTTTACCTATGCCTATTATCTTGTAAGCAATTGACAAACCAAATAAATAAAAATAAAATAAATTGTAAATGTTGGTTCGCTATTTTTGCACATCAGTATGAAAAATGCCAAAATTGAGGACGTGTGTGGATTGATTCTTTGGTGCAATTGACTAAGATTTTCTCAGGAGGTCTGAATTCTTCTGTTGTGAAAAGAGGGTCAGATTATTTATTTGTTATGCTTTCAATGAACTATCAGCCCTTTCTATTTTGCCTAGGCAGAGTATAAAATACGATGAAAATAACATACTGTGGAATTATTTGATCTCAAACATGATAAAAAATTAGAAAAGGAACGAGTTACAAACAGTGCCGGTGGGTGTCACACACATTGGTGGTTATCACACATATTTTGAGTAACAGGGAGCTGCAACAGAGGGATGAAAGAGCCACATCTGGCTCCAGAGTCATGGGTTGCTGACCGCTGATCTAACAGCTCCCAACAATAAAGTGCAATACTGGAGCAGAATTTAATAACAAGTGGAGAGCTACAGGCTCCTTCTTCATTTAAATATCCGAGGGAACCTTTGTGCTCTCTGAGCTTGGTTGTTTTCTTGCAGACGTTCATTACCCAAACTAGGTAACATTATCAGTGCTAGTATGGAGTGGGACTTCCTCTCAGTTTATATTCTAGTCGCAGGGGTCTCCAACCTTGGCTCCTGGAAGCCTGGCGGACTTCAACTCCCAGAGTTCCACAGCCAGCTGGCTGTGGAATTCTGGGAGTTGAAGTCCGCCAGGCTTCCAGGAGCCAAGGTTGGAGACCCCTGTTCTAGTGGCTTTCTCTATCAGTTTTGGTGAGGATGGTCTTAGAGATTCTTTGGTTGAACTGTTTACTGTTAGCTTTTTTGGAAGTACCTTGATTGAGGTATTGTTTATTTCTTCATTGTTGGTCTGATGTGAACCTTGGAGTTTATCTATACTCATCTGGGTGCTAATCGTTGGGAGGAAGTGTTTTGGTCTTTTTGTTCCTTTTTTTGGCTTGTTGATTGTCTTTTTTTTATAGTGTGTAGATTAGGGGTGTCAAACTTGTACTATCACATTGTCATCAAGTGGTGTATCTTGACCTTTTCTCCCTTTGTTAAATGGGGGGGGGGGCTGGCCAGCACATAACACACGTGGCTCACATGTTCTCAGAACTACTTAGAACTACTGAGAGTTTGACAACCCTGGTGTAGATACTGTTTAGGCAGTGATGGAATTCAAATTTTTTTACTGCTGGTTCTATGGGTGTGGCTTGGTGGGCGTGGCTTAGTGGGCGTGGCAGAGGAAGGATACTGCAAAATTCCCATTCCCTCCCCACCTCACTACATAGCAGGGTTTCTGGTAGCCACAGAGTCTTGGCAACTTTAAGACTTGGTAACTTTAAAACTTGTGGACTTCAACTCCCAGAATCCTTTGTTCTAAAGTCACCAGTGGTGGGATTCAATTTTTTTTACTACTGGTTCTGTGGGTGTGGCTGGCTGGCTGTGGCAGGGAAAGATACTGCAAAATCCCCATTCCCTCCTCACTTCTGGAGGAAGGTTACTGCAAAATTTCCATTCCCACCTCACCCCACTAACCTGCTTTCCAGCTCCATTCTCCTGTGCAGGGCAACAAAGGAAGACCCAACCGATCAGCTGGGATTTGGGAGGCAGATAATAGATGGGGATGAGGCCAGTCACACGTAGTACTTGCCAGTTCTCCGAACTACTCAGGATTTCCGCTACTGGTTCTCCAGAACTGGTCAGAACCTGCTGAATATCACCTCTGTATTTAGGTCTATGATGGTTAATCTATCAGAGTGGCAGGCTTCTAGAAATTTCCTAGCATTTTTTGACTTGGCTTGGTCTGTTTAATTTGACATCTCATCTTGGTGGTCATAGAATCTTTGTTGTCCATCAAGATTCCAAGTTGGTTTATAGGCTTTTGGCAAAGATAGTGTATTTGCTGTCCAGATAGTCTTAAATTTCAACTAACAGCCCCCAACAATAAAACAAAATACTGGGAGCAGAATTTAATAACAAATGGAAAGCTATAGGCTCCTCCTTCTTCACCTATATCTAATTTTAAGGGTTTTTTTCCTTCTTTTTCAGTGCTGCCATCTCCAGATTCTATTGGATTTTTTTCCCTGGAGTTATTTTATTTTCATTACATGCGGTGATAAACTGAGAGCATGGTTAAAATAAGCTCAACTTATCAGCTTCAAGGCATAATAAAATTTTGAGACCCAACATTTTATAGTGGCTATTTTAAAAAAAACAAAAACAAATGGTGGATTCACAAAACTTTTTGAATGGATTAATGCTTCGAAGTTGGATTCTTTTGGCATATTATCCAGCTCTGTAAATACTGTCCTCACTTCTCACACTGTAATTAGAAAAGTGAGACAAAATGTGCAAAGTAATGGTTATAGGCATATGTTTTGGAAACATGAGAAGCTTATTCAATATTGCATGATCATTCAAAGCAGGAGAGAAGGTAACCTCACTTAATGGATAAATCAGGCCATGATTAATGGCACATGTGGCTTTTGCTTTTATATAGCTATGATCCTCGTGTCCTGTCAAATGCAAATTTATTAACCCTTCCATTTTACATATCTCCATATGCTCACCTGAACTTAGGAACTTACGCAAGCATTCTGTGTGTACAGGTAGTCTTCGACTTACAACCAGAATTGAGACCAACATTTCTGTTGTTTAAGTGAGACATTTGTTAAGTGAGTGCTGTCCCATTTTACGACCTTTCCTGCCACCTAAGTGAGTGAATCTGGCTTCCCCATTGACTTTGCTTGTCAGAAGGTTGCAAGAGGGGAATCACATGACTTTGGGACAAGCAGTGGTCGTAAGTATGAACCAGTTGCCAGGGATCTGAATTTTGATCACGAGATCACGGGGATGCTACAATGGCTATAACTGTGAAAAATGGTCATACTATCAACTCATAAAACGTTCCTATGCCTGTTTTAGTAGTTGCCATTTAAATTACTGGACATCAAATTGAACTCAAGCAGAACTCTTATCAAAATCCAAAAAAGATAAAATACATAATATTACATATTCTAACAGCAGCCAGAATAGCTTATGCGCAAATGTGGAAAGGGTCTAAGGTTCCAGCAGAAGAATTAGTCTTACAAAGAATAGCAGATTGCACAGAAATGGATATGCTCACACTAAAAATGAAGGAAAAAGAAGAATCTGGTTATTAATCAATTTGGCATAGATGGTACAAATGGTTAGAAAATAGAGATAAGGATTGAAAAGTGAAGATTGCATAGGAGAATTCTTAAGAAAGTAATACATAGATATGTAGATATGCAAAATGGATAAAGTTAGATATTAATAACAAATATAAGTAAAGATAACAATTATTGGTGATATGTACGACTAGGTGATAGAAAATATAAGATAATATTGTATGTTGATGCAAAATGTTGTTGAAAATGTAATTATGATTTGTGCTGGTGGAAAATAATAAAAACCATATATTAGAAAAAGAAAAAAAGGGGCAGAAAGGAAGGAAATCTGGAAGAGCAGTTGAAAGCGAAAGTACATTCCAACTCTTAACTTTAAAAGAAAGTATCCTTCCCCTGCCATGCCCACCAAGTAACAAAAAATACCAGAGTTTTTGTCTGTGACTATATTTAATTGGAGAAGGTGAATGATGACACCCAGCCTGTGAACAGGCTCAATTGGAGAATCTGGTTTATGAGACATCCAGGGCAGAGGGGGGAAACAGTGTCACAGGGGACTGTAAATTACGTATACCAGAGTTGGCTTTGTCCAGGGCAGTGCCAGTGAGTCGCCTCTAATGAATCCTTTGAAATTTTTAAAAGTTTGGCTCAAGAATCATGAATTAATTAGAGCGATTGCTGGAATCCTGACACATATGTTACTTTTTTCAGCGATGTTGTAACTTTGAACGGTTACTAGATGAATTGTTGTAAGTCAAGGACTAGGCCTGTTTTCTGGAGATATTTTTAGATTGAAAATACACCTGAATACTGCTTGAAGTTTCAGCTTTTTAAACTAGTGACAGCATTTGTAAGTCTGAACTCTGAATCCTTAATAATATAAAATAACCTCTCTCACTTCTAGGTGTGTTTACTATTTACATATTTTGCCATTATTAATTTTTGTACGCATATCCTTGCCAAAACAACTTGGAACGTGTAATGGTGGGAAGAGGGTCAGTGGTGGGATTCAAATTTTTTTTTTTTATTACCGGTTCTGTGGACATGGCTTGGTGGGCATGGCAGGGGAAGGATACTATAAAATCCCCATTCCCTCCCCATCCCACTAACCTGCTTTCCAGCTCCATTCTCCTGTTCAGGGCAACCAAAGAAGACCCAGCCAATCAGCTGGGACTCGGGAGGCAGAGAATAGATGGGGTTGGTGGGGCCAGTCAGAGGTGGGATTTGCCAGTTCTCCAAACTATTCAAAATTTTCGCTACCAGTTCTCCAGAACTGGTCAGAATCTGCTGAATACCACCTCTGAAGAGGGTTATTTTATTTAGACAAGTTTTGGAAACTTAGAACAATAATTAATTTTGGAAGTGATCAGTGGATTAGAGTTTTAAAAATCTCATCCTGGTCTATTTTTCTCTACAAAAAGGTGCTTACCATCCCCACCCCTGTCCAGTTGGTAAAAGCTGAAAGTATTTATTTATTGCCACCTTTTCAACAATGGACACACTTAGAATGTTTACAGTGTGGTATATATTATGATTGCGGAGTGGTTGCCATAGTGAAGGCTTGCCCATTCTCAAGATGGCAGTTGTGTGAAGCCCCACCAGTAACAGGATGCTTATTTGCCAGAGACCCAACCAATGGGAATGCCTTTTGCTTGACCCTCCCATTAATTCCCAGGATTCTGTCTCCAATCCAAGCTTAATTTGCACCATATTGGTTGGGCAGGCGATGCTTAGCCAAGCGCTGAGCTGTAGCTTTTGCAATCTTTCTTTAATATAACGTTGAGGGCAGCTTGCTCAAAGCATGTTAATTTCCCATTTAACTTTCTCTTTTAATTAAAAAAATATTTAATCTAAAACCAAGCCTACTGGGGCAAACTCACTGGCAGGCACCAATAACAACTGCTCCGTGTTGTGTGTGTGGCTCATCATATTTACATCCTACTTTTCTTCCACTGTGTAATTCTTGTGGCTCATCACTAGGGATGATAGCTGGTAGAAGGGCTAAAATAAAAATAAATTCCCAGGATAACAGCTATAGTTGTGCAAATGATATTCTGCCCCCTTTTTATATTAGTCACACTGACAGAGGTTAAAAAAAAGGTGGGGGGGGGGCTGGCTAAAACATTTATATTCTTTTCTTTGGCAGGCCTCCCCCTTTCTAACCAGACCTTTGCTATGTCCTCGCCATCAACAAAATTGTGTCTTTTCACATTATTAAACAATAATAACCTTGGAGTACTCATATCTAATGACCTAAGTGCCAGAGTTCACAGTAACAGCTTTGCAAAAAAGGCATTAAGAGTTGTAAATCTAGTCTTACGAAGCTTCTCCTCTGGAAATATAGAATTGCTAACTAGGGCATACAAAACCTTTGCTATACCAATACTTGAACACAGCTCATCTGTTTGGAATCTGCACTGTATATCGGACATTAGTAGAAGTGAGTGAATCCAGAAGTATTTCATGAGTAGAGTACTACACTCCTCTGCTCGCAACAGAATACCCTATATCACCAGGCTTGAAATTTTGGGCTTGGACAATCTTGAACTACACTGCCGAGCAAGAAGGAGACAGCAAGGAGCCTGGGCCTGGTTTAGCTCAACTGTTCTGTACTAAAGCTGTTTAGTGCTGTGAAACTAAAACTGAAACTCCTCTCCTCTGCTTGTGTTTTGCATTTCGAATAGATTTCTTTTCAGGTGGGGAGGGGGAGTAGAACTCCTTAGCATCAGAGCGTGTTAATAATAATATAGTAAATACAAATGCTCTGATCGTCATTTTGAAAAATCCTTTCTAAGTGAGCACCTAGAAGCCAAGTGGAACATACGTGCCAAATTTCAAGTTTGTAGGCTTTACGGTTCTGGAGATTTTGGTGATGATGCATGAGTCGTATTTCACTTTTATATGTATAGATATCAAGCTATTGAGCTCTCTTCAGCTAGCCATATCTTTCTGGGATTTGAACTTGGGCTACTTATGTATTAGATAGATGTATTAACCTCTAAACCGCAGACTCTCTTTGCTTTGTTGGCTATACCAGGGGAGAGATTAAGTGGTTGTTGTCTTTTTTCAGTGAGACCGGTCTATTTGGGCAATCTGGTCTATCCAATTATGGGATGGAGCATACTCCTTCCGCTTTCACCTTTCAGCCCCAAACCAGGAGACCTCGCAGGCAGTCACTTCCATGACAAACTATTTTTGTGTTGAATTTATGTTTACCAACAATGAAATAAAGGGATAATTGTATAGATTTATTCCAAGCTATTTAGCTTTCATCAGTTAGCCATACGCTTCTGGGATTCGAACCTCTGCTTCAGGTGATAACTGTGTTTGATTGAGTACAGGTAGTCCTTGATTTACAAAAGTTCATTTAGTGACTGTTCAAAGTTACAATGGCATTGAAAAAAGTGACTTACAAATGTTTTTCACACTTACAACTATTGTGGCATCTCTAAAGTCGCGTGATCAAAATTCAGACATTTGTCATCTGACTCATATTTGCAATCCAAGGATATGTGAATCCCTTTTGTAACCCTCTGAAAAGCAAAGTCAATGTGGAAGCCAGGTTCACTGAATATAGAATTAACAGATTTATGGCCACATGTAACAAGTGGTATAAACAAGGACTAAGGAATACAGAATTAATAGGAAAAGTAATATGTAGTAATTGCAATGTAATAGAAAATTAAGTATAAGAATATAGTTAAGAAATGTAAATGATGCCTTCAACATTGATACCATTGTGTTTTTTATGGTTTTTTAAAATGTTGGAAAATTGAATAAAGTTTATTTTGAAGAAAAGGACAAGCAGGGGATCGCTTGAAATGACTGTCAAGATTGTGATTTCACAGAAATGCATCGTTTACGTTTCCTTGAGGCTGCCAAGTGGCAGAAGGTTGGTGCAAGATTGGATTCCTTGCATGCTGATGGCAGAGACGCAAGAACTGAAGTTTGCCAGCAATTATCATGCCATAAGAATGAAATAAAGACATTTCTTCATGGTATCATGATGACCAAAATGACATATGGTCCCATCATTCTGAAACAAAACATCAGTCCAGGAGATGTCATCACAAAACTTTGCTTGAGAAAATTGTACAATGTCCTAGTTTGCCAGGAAAACTCATGGTTACAACTTTTGAAACAATGATTAAGCAGAGCTTGGAAGCACAAGAAGGACAGTTTGCCAGGCTTATATCTCACAAACCACCCAAGAAGCAGCAGTGAAGTTGAACCTCATACCATGCTGTACACTATGGAGTCTAGACTTCATGCTTATGTGGCGTCCACCTGTTCCCAAAATTGAAGAATATTTTGTGGGCATCTGTTTGACTCAAGTCAAGAGGGAGAAAAAAACACTGTCAAGACATGATTGAGAGAGCAAATTGTCTCTTCTCCTACTTTTGTAACAGTGGTAAGAAGCTTGTACTTTGTAGGAAGAATTGTATAATGTACGGAGGTAATTTTTTGGAGAAGCAAATGCAGGTGACAAAGGAATTCATATCAAGGGTTCTTTTTTCTGTTTTGTTTATTAAAATATCCCTATTTAAATTACAAGTGGCCAGCGTAAACTGAGTCGGTGGTTGTGAGTGGGAGGAAGACCTTATCTCTGAGTTCAGTGACGTCTTTGCGGACAGCTTAGGCGAGTATAAGGGGACCCCGATCTCATTCAGTTTAGATCCAAAAGTAGCTCCCATTCGCTTAAAGCCCCGTCGAGTTCCGTTCGCTCTTAAAGCAAAGATTGACGAACAACTCGACAAGCTAATTGCTCAAGGGGTATTGAAGCCCATCGATCACTCTCCATGGGAAACCTCTATTGTAACACCCATTAAGCCAGACGGGTCAATCCGAATTTGTGGGGACTACCGGGCCACTTTAAACCACGCCCTACAGCAGAATGCGTATCCAGTTCCGGTGGTACAGCACCTCCTCCATTCCCTGGGGGGCGGAAAGGTTTTCGCTAAATTAGATTTAGCTCAAGCTTATCAACAATTACCAGTGAATGACAAAACAGCCCAAGCCCAAACAATTGTAACGCACAGAGGTGCCTTTAAATGTACCCGATTGCAATTCGGAGTTAGTGTAGCCCCGGGGATCTTCCAGAGCCTCATGGAAATGCTATTACAGGGAATCAAGGGCGTAGTTCCTTATTTTGATGACGTATTAATTGCAGCCCCTACAAAAAAAATCTTGCAAAATCATTTAAAATGCGTTCTTAAAAAATTCCAAGAGGCTGGACTTAAGGTGAAAAAAAATAAATGTCACTTATATACTGACAATGTTGAATTTCTAGGATACCGAATAGATAGCCAAGGCATTCATCCTACCGAGAGTAAATTAAAAGCCATCAAAAACGCCCCCAGACCACGCAACAAGGCAGATCTCCAGGCGTTCTTAGGCCTCATTAATTTCTATAATGTATTTTTACCGCACAAAGCAACGGTCGCTGAGCCGTTACACCAATTATTAGATAAGAAAGCATTGTGGGTATGGGATTACCGGGAAGAGCAAGCGTTCTGGAATGTTAAAAAACTGCTCACATCTGACTCTACTTATGCAGTATAACGAGACTTTGCCATTAGTTATAACTTGCGATGCATCGCCTTTTGGGGTTGGCGCCATTTTGAGCCATGTACTGCCTAATGGGAACGAAGCCCCTGTTGCATACTTTTCGAAGACTCTTTCACAAACAGAGCGGAACTATAGACAAATTGATAAAGAAGCCCTTGCAATCGTGTCAGCTGTAAAGAAATTTCATGAATATGTGTATGGAAGGACATTTACCATTGTAACTGACGACAAACCATTGCTAGGGATAATAGCCGGGGACAAGCCAAGCCCCTACATATTATCCCCTAGAATGACCCGATGGTCAGAATTCGTAGCTGCTTATAATTATTGCCTGCAATATCACCCGGGAAAAGCCATTCCCCACGACGACGCATTAAGCTGAGCACCGCTTCCAGAGACTCTCAACGATCCGGCACCAACGGCAACTATGTTGCAGATCGAAACACTCAACTCGCCGCCTATGACCGCCCAAGACATCGCGAGAGAAACCAAACGAGACCACACCCTAGCTCAAGTCCTAGGTTGGGTAGAATGTGGATGGCCATTGGACCAAGTACCAGATGACTTCGCACCATTTAAATCTCGACAGACTGAACTTTTTTCCCAAAAAGGCTGTATCATCTGGGGCGATAGAGTCGTTGTTCCAGAACGACTCCGGAAGATGCTGCTACGAATGCTGCACGAGGGCCACCCCGGCATCGTGCGGATGAAAGCACTTGCACAAAGCTATGCATGGTGGCTGGGCATGGACCAGCAAATCGAGCAGTGGGTCAAAGCGTGTGTCAATTGCCAACAAGTCAGCAACCAAAAGCCATGCCTACTGAATGGGAGACACCACGTGGACCCTGGTCCAGAATCCACCTGGATTTTGCAGGGCCAACCAAGGGCTACACCTTCCTGCTGACAGTCGACGCATACTCCAATTGGTTAGAAATTCATTGTATGATGACTACAACTTCCGAGGCAGTGATCAAGATCCTAAACAGACTCTTTGCAATCCACGGACTACCTGATGTCCTGGTGTCCGATAACGGGCCACAGTTTACGGCACTTATGTTCGAGCAGTACCTCGCTGACTGAGGCATCCGCCATGCACTCACCTCGCCTGCGCACCCTGCAACCAATGGCCGAGCGGAACGCATGGTCCAATTTGTTAAAAAGACTTTGCAAAAAATGGACTATGACAATATCGATGACAAGGTCAACCAAATTCTCTTTTTGCAACACATAACTCCACATAGCGTCACTGGCAGAACTCCCGCCGAACTACTGATGGGACGAAGACTCCGCTCCCACCTCGACCGGTTGCACCCTGCTTACGAACAGGAAAAGCCAATAGGATCCAGCGGCCACTGTTGCACTTTCCAGGTAGGAGACCTCGTTTACGCACGAAACTTATCGGGCGATCCGTTATGGATAGAGGCGACAGTAGTACGAGTGACCGGTCCCAAATCCTACGTAGTGAAATGCTGTGACAATAGACTGTGGAAACGGCATATCGACCAATTACGGTCACGGCTCACAACGGCCAGTCAACAACTCCCCCATGACCAAATCGAGGGGGGGGGAGGTACAGAAGAAGATGACATTCCAGGGAACCTGCTCGAAGGGAGCGACGAACTAAGTGATACTCAGGAAATGGAGCAGGAAGGAAAATCGTTTGCACCGCAAGAAATTGCACCTGAACAAGAAGCAGATCCACTGCCAAACAACAATGTACCTCAACAGGATTGCAACCAACCAGTCCAACGAAAATCTGAAAGACTTAAAAGACAACCGTCCTATTTAAAGGACTATATAACTACACCGTAATTAAGAAGCCAGGGGGAAGGGGTGTTGTGTATGTACCATAGTTAATAAAGTATGAGCTTGAGGTAAAGTGCAGGGTTCTGGCCCTGCACTTCTGATTGGCTGTTAGGCGGCCAGATCAGATTGGTTAGTTCTGAGGAATCCAATTGGCCCTTAACAGAGGATTCTTATTGGTTAAAAGAGCTAGCGTTCATAGCTAGCTCGACAATTCTTACAAGGGTTGCCTATATAAGGCAGAGTTCACTGTTGTTGTACTGACAAGTCACTATGCAATAAAGAGCTGAAAGTTCACTATTCAGAGCTTGTCTCCAATTACTTCGACCCATGTCCAAGTACTTAACAGGAGACAGATGCGCATGCGCAGAAAGGCACAGGGCATGCAGGGGGGGGGGTCATGCATGCATGTGCAGAGATGCACGGCGTGTGCAAAGGAGGTTGTGCATGCATGCGCAGGGGGCATGGGGGAGGCATGTGCATTGCCTTATGGGTGTTGGTATGCGTGCGTACACATGCATGCGTGCGGGCACATTTTTGGCACACGAGGACGGAAAGGTTAGCCATCACTCTAATAGTTTTCTTTATGTACACTGAGAGCATTTGCACCAAGACAAATTCCTTGTGTGTCCAGTCATACTTGTCTGTTGTAATGACGAGGCAGTCAAGTTGTTTGATCATGATCAACTGAATCATGATGAACTTTATTGGAGTCTAGTCTTGCATTTATACACATTTTTAGTAATCCTCAAACATTGGTTAACTTTGGTTATTGCTTAACTTTCGTTACTGTTTAACATAGTAATTAATACAATTAATTATCTCTAGTTAAAGTCTAACGCATGTTTACTTCCTCTCTCTAATCCTTCTTTAGATTAATGACTTTGTTTGCCTAAGTTGTATTTGCTTGTAAACATTCTTTATCTGAGCTTTGCCATCGAAGATAAGAATATTCTTGCAATTACAACTCTTGGCCAATAAAGAATTCTATTCTATTCTAGTTCATTTAATGACCTTTCAAAGTTATAACACCACTAAAAAAGTGACTTAGGACCATTTTTCATACTTTGGACTGTTGCACATCCCTGTGGTCACATGATCAAAATTCAGATGCTTGGCAACTGACTCATATTTATGACGGTTCAGTGTCCTTGGGTTGTGTGAGCCCCTTTTGCAACCTTCCGACAAAGCAAAGTCAACGGGGAAGCCAGATTCACTTAACAACTAGGTTACTAACTTAAGAACTGCAATGATTCACTTAACAAATGTGGCATGAAATGTCATAAAATGGAGCGAGCGCATAAGGGCTCCATTGTGGTCATAACCTCATTTTTAATTTCATTTGGATTTAAATTAATTTAAATTAAATGTCATTAACTTGATTATCCTTCAGTCATGTATTTGATCTCTCTTCTGTCACATTAAAAAATGTTGCTTTGGAAAAAAAATATCATGGGAGGTGTTGAGATTATGTATCTTTGGGGCAAAGCAAGTTAGACAACCAAAGTAGACCTGTGGTTCAGATGACAATAGCTTAATATAAATTGCCTTGTTATGCTGAATTGTTTCCATCAGTTCTTCTGCAACAAGTCATTGCTCCCTTGTTTTATTTAAAAATTGTTGTTAGTTGCAAAGTCGTGTCTGACCCATCGCCCCATGGACAATGTTCCTCCAGGCCTTCCTGTTGTTTACCATCTTCTGGAGTCCATTTAAGCTCAGTGTTGTGAATGTATAATACCAATAAAGTTATCATTGAGCTTGAAGTCAAGTGCAGGGTTCTGGCCCTGCACTTCTGATTGGCTGTTAATGGCAGGATCGGATTGGCCTGTTCAGGGGCATCCGATTGGCCATTAACAGGCCATTCCCATTGGTTAACGGAGCTAGTGCTCCAGGTTTGCTATTGGTTGAATAGTTAATGAGTTGCCTTTATAAGTAAGGGATAACAGCCCTTGAACTGAGCTGTCACAATATGTAAATAAAGAGTTTGAAGTTCACTATTTCTACAGCTCATCTCCATCATTCGCACCCATGCTCCAGACATAACACTGGCGACGAAGGTGGGATTGGATGACATCAGAGCCAACTAAGCACGTGACTGAAGCGCACAACGGCGGAACCATGTCCGGCAGCGTAATACCACCCACTCCATTCAATCCAGCTCAAGAAGACTGGGAGTCCTACATGGATCGTTTCCAAATGTTTTTGGAAATGAATAATCTGAAGGATGCCACCCCCGGGAAGAAACAGGCAGTATTCCTAACGCACTGTGGGCCAACGGTATTCAAAATGGCTAAGGCATTAGCGAAATCAGCCGAAGTGAAGGCCATGGACTGGGACGTCCTCGAACCGCTATTAAGGGCCCACTATGCACCCGCCATTCCAACGCTCGTAAGACGACACGAGTTCTATCAAAGGAACCAGCGGAAAGGAGAAAGCGTCGCCGATTTTGTTGCAGACCTCCGGAACTTAGGAGGCCTTTGCGATTTCACTGACCTGGAAGAGGATTTGAGAGACCGAGTAGTCCTCAGGCTAGACGCTCTAAATGTACAGAGCAAAATAATGGCAAAGGGCGACATCACCCTTAAAGAAGCCATAGCTGAAGCTACAGCAGCAGAGGTGACCAAGAAGTCAGCTGCACAACTACACCGAAATTGCACTCCAACACACCAACCGGCCAGCGAAATTTCACCCAACTCAGAAGGGCAGTTCACTAGGGCCCACCATGAGGACCTCTCTTCATTGTCAGACAGCGACAAAGAAGAGGTCCATCGCCTGCGGTCCGATCGGGATCGACACCCGAAGCCCCAGCAACCGTGCGCTGGCTGTGGGGCCAATCATTACCGTTCCGATTGCAAATTCCGCGACACGCTCTGCCATGAGTGCGGGAAACAAGGCCACATCAGACGGGTCTGCAGAAGCTTCCTGGGACCCAGCCAGACCTCGAAAGGAACCAATCTCCGCCAATCAACAGGGAATCGCCCTGTAAGGTGAGAACCAGTAAACACTCCTACAGAAACCAACCCATGAGTCGTCTAGCAAGACGGGAAGAGGCCCGCCAAACGCTCACCATTGGCCATGCCTCTTCATTAGATGCTCAGAAAATTCGGGTCAATGTGAACATTGAAAATCGGCCCTGCCAGATGGAAGTAGACTCGGGATCGTCTCTTTCAATGGTCTCATGGAAGACTCTCAAGCAACTCATCCCCACTATCTGGCACCAAGACCTTCAATTCCAATGGCTCGTGCTAAAAGACTACCAGGGGAACTGAATTCCAGTTGCAGGATCCAGTCGAGTCCGGGTTGCATTCAAGAACCGCACGGCGTACTTACCCCTGACGGTGATCGATAAGGACCGGCGTAGCCTGTTAGGCCTACAATGGTTCACACCACTCGGCATCGAAGTGGCAGGCATTAACCAAATCGGCGGCAGTGACTGGGAGGAAGACCTCGCCCACGAATTCAGGGATGTCTTCGAGGAAAAGCTAGGCAAGTACAAGGGGACCCCGATATCCTTTAGCCTTAATCCAAAAGTAGCTCCCACCCGCCTTAAGTCTTGTCAAGTTCCGTTCACTCTAAAACCGAAAATCAATGAGCAGCTTGATAAGTTGATTGCCCAGGGAGTGTTAAAGCCAATGGATCACTCCCCTTGGGAAACACCAATTGTGACACCAATTAAGCCGGATGGCTCCATTAGAATTTGCGGGGACTACTGAGCCACCCTAAACCACGCCCTGCAACAGAACCCATATCCGGTGCTGGTGGTACAGCACCTCCTCCACTCCCTGGGGGGGCAGAAAAGTCTTCGCTAAACTAGACTTAGCTCAGGCTTATCAGCAATTGCTGGTTGACGGAAAAACGGCACAGGCACAGACTATCGTAACACACCGGGGTACCTTTAAGTGTATGCGACTTCAATTCGGAGTCAGTGTAGCCCCAGGGATCTTTCAGAGCCTAATGGAGAGACTATTGTAGGGGATCAAGGGCATTGTCCCCTATTTCGACAATGTACTTATTGCTGCCCCCACTCAAAAAATCTTGTGGGAGCGTTTAATGATACTATGGTACTATGAAAATTTCAGGAAGCAGCCCTGAAAGTCAAAAAAGAATAAATGCAAAATGTGTACCGATCGTGTTGAATTCTTAGAGTACCTAATTGACTGTCAGGGTATTCACCCTACTGATAGTAAATTGAGAGCAATAAAAAATGCTCCCAGGCCCCAGAACAAGACCGACCTCCAGGCGTTCTTAGGCCTCATCAATTTCTATAATGTATTCTTGCCGCACAAGGCGACTGTCGCTGAACCGTTACATCGTCTTTTAGATAAAAAAGCAATCTGGGTATGGGGTCATAAAGAAGAGCAGGCGTTCCGTAATGTAAAAAAACTACTGACTTCGGATGCCATGCTGATGCAGTACAATGAGACTTTGCCAATAAACATAACATGTGATGCATCGCCTTTTGGAGTGGGCGCCATTTTGAGCCATGTGTTACCTAATGGTAACAAAGCCCCTGTTGCTTACTTCTCAAAGACGCTCTCAAAAACCAAGCAAAATTACAGTCAAATTGATAAGGAAGCCCTGGCGATCATATCAGCAGTTAAAAGATTTCATGAGTATGTGTATGGCCGGGTTTTCACCATTGTAACTGACCACAAACCATTGCTAGGGATCATCGCTGGGGAAAAGCCAACTCCCTACATACTTTCTCCCAGAATGACCCGCTGGTCAGAATTCTTGGCTGCCTACAATTATCAGCTACAATATCGTCCCAGTAAAGCCATTCCCCACGCCGACGCGCTGAGCCGTACACCACTCCCTGAAACTATCAACGATCCTGCACCAACGATGACAGCGTTGCAGATCGAGACACTCCATATGCCGCCATTGACTGCCCGTGACACCGCGAGAGAAACAAAACGTGACCCCATCTTGGCGCGAGTCCTCACGTGGGTGGAACGCGGATGGCCATTGGATCAAGTACCAGACGACTTCGCACCATTCAAAAGTTGTCAAACAGAGTTGTTCTCGCAGAAGGGCTGTGTCATCTGGGGTGATAGAGTCGTTATCGCAGAACGACTCCAACAGACACTGCTAAGAACCTTGCACGATGGCCACCCTGGCATTGTGTGCATGAAGGGCCTTGCACGAAGCTATGCGTGATGGCCCGGCATTGATAGACAAATCGAATCATGGGTTAAAACTTGCAAGAGATGCCAAGAAGTAAGCAACGCTCCACCAAAGGCAACCCCAACCGAATGGGAAACGGCACGGGGACCCTGGTCCTGCATCCATCTGGACTTTGCCGGGCTGACCAAAGGCCACATGTTTCTGCTAACCATTGACGCCTACTCGAATTGGCTCGAGATTCACCGAATGAGCAGCACGACCACTGACACGGTTATCAAAAGGCTGGAAAGACTTTTTGCAACCCACGGATTACCAGACGTTCTGGTATCCGACAAGGGGCCGCAATTTACCACGCTACCTTTTGAGCAGTACTTGGCTGACTGTGGTATTTGACATGCGCTCACTTCGCCTGCACACCCTGCTGCCAACGGTAGAGCTGAGTGCACGGTTCAATTCGTCAAAAAGACTCTCCAAAAGATCGACTACGACAACATCGACGAGAAAATCAACCGGATCCTTTTTTCTGCAGCACATCACACCTCACAGTGTCACCAACAAAACTCCCCCCGAACTGCTGATGGGACGGAAGCTCCGCTCCCACCTCAATCGGTTACACCCAGCCTACGAACCAGAAAAGCCACTTGGATCCAGCAGCCGATGCTGTACCTTCCAGGTTGGCAATTTAGTATTTGCTAAAAACTTATCGGGCGATCCGCTGTGGGTAGAGGCGATCGTGATCCGCGTAACCGGCCCAAGATCATACCTCGTTCAGTGCCCTGACAATAGACTTTGGAAACGCCACATAGATCAGCTATGATCGCAGCTACCATCTCGCACTTCCGAACTCCCTTTTGACCAAACTGAGGGGGGGGAGAGATACAGAGGAAAGCGAATTACTATTAGAGGGAAACCTTTTCGAAGAGACTGATAATGGAACTGAAACGCAGGAACAGGAACCAGGGACCAGAGGGAGTGCACCTCAGGGAATGGCCAGTGATATTGGTGACAACAGGAATGCGAACTCGGAACCAGAGGCACCCCTACCGTTAAACAACGATCTACCTCAGCAGAAGTGCAGCCAATCACCAGGCACTTTGCGAAAATCGAAAAGACTAGTAAAACAGCCGTCCTACCTTAAGGACTATGTAACCACGCCCCGTGGGCAGAAGCCGGGGGAAAGGGGTGTTGTGAATGAATAATACCAATAAAGTTATCATTGAGCTTGAAGTCAAGTGCAGGGTTCTGGCCCTGCACTTCTGATTGGCTGTTAATGGCAGGATCGGATTGGCCCGTTCAGGGGCATCCGATTGGCCATTAACAGGCCATTCCCATTGGTTAATGGAGCTGGCGCTCCAGGTTTGCTATTGGTTGAATAGTTAATGAATTGCCTATATAAGTAAGGGATAACAGCCCTTGAGCTGAGCTGTCACAATATGTAAATAAAGAGTTTGAAGTTCACTATTTCTACGGCTCATCTCCATCATTTGCACCCGTGCTCCAAACATAACACTCAGGCCGACTGCTTCAGTGACTCCATTCAGCAACCTCATTTTCTGTTGTCCCCTTCTTCTTTTGCCCTCAATCGTTCCCAGCATTAGGCTCCTCTCTGGGAGTCCTTCCTCCTCATTAGGTGGCCAATGTCTTTGAGTTTCCTCTTCAGGATCTGGCCTTCTAAAGAGCAGTCAGGGTAGATCTCTTCTAGGACTGACCGGTTGGATCGCCTTGCAATCCAAGGGACTCGCAGGAGTCTTCTCCAGCACCAGAGTTCAAAGGCCTCCATTCTTTGGCGCTCAGCCTTCCTTATGGTCCAACTTTCACAGCCATACATTGCAACTGGGAAAATCAGATCTTGGACTGTTTTTATTGGCAGGGGGATGTCTCTGCTTTGTAGTATGCTGTCTAGGTTTGCCATAGCTTTCCTCCCCATTTAAAATTTAGGCTCACGTAAAAACAAAATTGGCCCCTTTTCAGTAATCTGCCAGAGCTCATCTTCCAAAACTGAACATTGGTTTGAGGAAGGCTAGAAAGATGATAAGGGTAGCCTTACAGATACAGTTAATGACAACTGAAAATATTGCACCGTGGAGCACCTGGTCATTACAAGTGCCACCATGGCACATTTTCATCGCTTCATTGAGAATCAAAGCAAGCAGCTCAATGCCGGTTGATTTGCCCTACAAAGTATTATATTTCTAATTGGTATCATGAGCCTTTTTATTTTACAGTGAGTGAGCTCCTATTTGTGTTGTCACTCTTCAAGAAAACTTGAAGAAAGGTCTTTTCCAGAAAGATTAAAATGTTCTTTTGCCAATAGATTATCCATGAAAAAGCAGATCTGCTTTTTAGCATTTCCCCCACTTTTCTGTTAGCTGAGAAAAAACTGGATCTCTGAAAAGACATGGCTTCTTGGCAGTTTTGAATATTTATGCAGCTGTTTCTGCAAGTCCGCTTGTTTTACTTCTTCAAAATCCTAGAGCAATGTGATGTCCACATCTTGGGGGGAAGGGGTGGCTGTACTTTTTATTTTTTATTTTAAAAAAATAACCAAGTGACAAAATCTGATTCAGAAGCTGAAGCCACTGGTAAAATTAAAAACAACGATGAAGTGTCCCTTCGATGTGTTTATTTCTGCCTAGACTGACTAGTATTTCTATTTGGATTCTATTTCTGTTTTAATGTGGAGCACCCTGTAAATTTAAGGCAAGCAATGCCCTATTGTGTGGTTTGTTTTTTCATTTTTTTCATTTGGCTTGTTGATATTGCTCAGAGCATTGAGCTGTTCTGTTAGCATTTTAAATGATTCGAACTAAAAGGCCTCTAATGCAAGTTTACAGCTGTGGGAAAAAAAGAGATCCTTTGGAAATGTGACACTGGAGAAAACTGTTAGGAACATCTTAGATCATCAGAAGAACAAAGAATGGAGGTCTAGATTATATAAACCAGATTGCTCCCTGAAAGCACTGATAATGGAGCTAAAAGTTAGATTTTTGGACACAAAACAAAAGGACAATCTCTCCAATCTTATTCTCTCAATCTTTCATGCTTCGAAAGATTGGAGAGAATAGAAAACGAGGCCAACAGACTTGATATCATTAATGATGACCCAAGGACAAGCATAAAAAGATTTTGGAGAAGCAATTATGGACAGACAGTTCAACAAAATGATGTCCATCAGGTCATGAAGAGTTGGAAGCCACAAAACAATAACAACCACAACCATACTTTACCCATTACTCATCCAATTGGTGCATAATTGTCTGAAAGATTCTTGATTGGTACAGCTTTACAAGTACATGCATGTATTCAGTTATCACATCCAGACTGCAGAAATCTGGATGAACTAGAGAAAGAACTACAGAAAAGTCTGCCTCTTTTCAAATGAAATTTTAAATGTTTTCAACTTTCTGGGCAGCAACTGAAGAATTGCTCAGGGCATGCGGATAATGGTGGGAAGAGTAAGGTAGAAGAGTTCTCACTGTAGGAACTGTTCTGATTCTAAGATTTACAGTAATTTCTAGTGCTTATAAACAGCAATAGCACTTTGATTTATAAACTGCTTCACAGAGCTTTACCAACCTCTCTAAGTGGTTTACAGAGCCAGCCTATTGCCCCCACAATCTGGGTCCTCATTTTACCCACGTTGAAAGGATGGAAAGCTGAGTCAACCTTGTTAAGCCTGGGTTCCCCAACCAGGGTTAAGGAGACAAGCTAAAGAGAATGTGCAGCGTTAGTCAGATAGGCATACAGATAAATGAGTGAGATAAGTTTGTATGTTTGTTAACATACAGTAAAAATAACAGATACGCTTGTGCTATCAAAAGATAGTTTATTCCATTTAGAGTTTATACAGCATAGTCAAAATAACAGTCCATTAGTCATGTATCATTTTTAGTCAGTCCATTCAAGGATATTCAATTAGCAAAGTCCGTGTAGAATATCCTATGTCAGTTCACTTACAATAAATCAGTCCTCTCTCTAGATTGCTTCTCTCCTTGATTAGTTTCCATCCATTGCTTTTTGTCCTGCCTTCAGGTGTTTTGAAGAATAGGTTGAACCCCATCTATCTTGTGGCAGCCCCTTAGATACTGGAAGACTGCAATCAGGTCAACCCTAGTCCTTCTCTTCATTAAACTAGACATACCCAGTGTCTGGTTTAGACACCATGTATATGTATGTGTACGCTCAGTGGCTAAGACACTGAGCTTGTCAATCAGAAAGGTCGGCAGTTCAAATCCCTACCGCTGTGTAATAGAGTGAGCTCCTGTTACTTGTCCCAACTTCTGCCAACCTAGCAGTTTGAAAGCATGTAAAAATGGAAGTAGAAAAACAGGGACTATTTTGGTGGAAAGGTAACAGCGTTTTGTCTGCCTTTGGCATTTAGTCATGCCAGCCACATGACCACGGAGACGTCTTCAGACAGTGCTGGCTCTTCGGCTTTGAAACAAAGATGAGCACTGCCCCCTAGAGCCGGAAACGAGTAGCACATATATGCAAAAGGAACCTTTAGCCGA
Source organism: Hydrophis major (assembly GCA_033807585.1). NCBI lineage: Eukaryota > Metazoa > Chordata > Lepidosauria > Squamata > Elapidae > Hydrophis > Hydrophis major. Next base: position 15,661,486 of record CM066333.1, read on the forward strand.
TTCCAGCAACTGTTCTTTGTATGTTTTATCTTCCAGTCCCCTAATTATCTTTGTTGCTCTTCTCTGTACTCTTTCTAGAATCTCAACATCTTTTTTATATCATTGCAACAAAAATTAGATGCAGTATTCCAAGTGAGGTTTTACCAAGACATTATAAAGTGGTATTAATACTTCTTCACATTACTTTGATTCTATCCTTCAGCTAATGCAGGCTAGGACTGCAGTGGCTTTTTTGGCAGCTGCAACACATGGTCATATCTAAATGATTGTCCCCAAGATCCCTCTTGCAGTGACTACTTTTGAGCCAAGTGTTATCTATTCTAGATTTATGATATCGCCATAAAATAAAAATGAACCTCCTGTAAAGGATTGCAAATGCTTCTGACTCTCTGTGAAGAGATTAAGATTCTGTACAGCTAAAATCAGCAATATTCTGTGGTTTTCATGCCACATTTTAAGAAACTTTGGAGTTTTTTTTCAGTGAGGCTGAGATTCCAGTGGGAGATTTCTTTTATTTAGGATCACTTCTGGGATGTCTAGCCAAATGCCATGTAGCTGACCTTGGTCCTTGCATGGAACAAACATTTAACTACATGTGTGGTTTTAGTATTGGTTAAATGCCATGCAAATATGCCAAATGTTTTCTTCTCTCCAAAAGGCCTGTATATAGTCCCATGTTTCCTCAAAAATAGTCCACTGAGAAAGCAAAGAAGAAATATTATTGGGACATGTAACTTAAAAGGAGAAGGTTCTCCAAAACACATTCAGGTGCAGGGAAGATTATTCTTGTATGTGAATAATTATGGAATGAGAATATGATGCCATCAGAAATATAAGAGAGAATTGAAATATGGTGTTAAAAAACAGATTAAGTCACCTTTATGTTGTTGAAGGAAAATTCCATTGAGGATGGGTCAATGCCAGCTGTAAGCTGAGACAAGAAAACACCTGCCAACATTTTCTTCTCTTCAAATTTTTTTTTTTATATTTTTCTAACTTATTTTCTGGTTCTTTGAACCCTTTCAGGCAAAAGGATGTCATTAAGCAGCTTTTGTGGATTGTAAATAGTGAGCTGTAGATCATGAAAGCTTATGCCCTTTGATAAAATTGGTCTGTCTGAAAAAAGTAAATAGATCTTATTAAAAGAAACTACAACAAAGTCAATGGTGCAAATATTGCTTGAATAAATAGCAGAATAAATGCACGCTACTAAAGCTAAATTTCATGAATTGTTCTGCATCTACATTTAAAAGAGGAAGTAAATATTTGACTAACACCCCCCAAAAAATTAACAGTGTAGCTTGAAATCATCCTATAAAAGCTAAAAATCTGGAGTATTAACAGGGTGAGCTTTCGTTACTTGCCTCAGCTCCTACCCACCTAGCAGTTCGAAAGCATGCAAATGCGAGTAGATAAATAGGCACCACTTTGGTAGAAAGGTAACAGCATTCTATATGCCTTGGCTGATAGCCATGCTGGTCATGTAACTACATAACTTGTCTTTGGACAATACTGGCTCCGTTGCTAAGAAATGGAGATGAGCACTGTGCCTTAGAGTTGGACATGACTGGACGGGGAAATCTTTACCTTTTTACCGACAATATCTGGTTGGTTGAGAACATTAGAATTATTTCTTGTGCTGTTCTTGAACTTATGTGACTGTTGAGATGATAGTGAGTGAAACTGATAGTATTACTGGGTACCTTTTCACATTAGAAACATTTTTGACTGCTTATATTTCTCATTCTAGGGGAAAGAAAAACTATGGGAAGCAGTCTTGGAATTTATGCATGGAAAATGAGGGAGATGGCAGGTAGTTGGGCAGATGATTCAAGGTGAAGCATCCAGCAAAGGAATACATCAAAACCATACAAAATAGTTTGCTCCCATTTATGAAAAAAAAATACAGAACAAGTTTTTTTAAATACTATTCTACATTATTTATATTTTCTCAATATCTACGTGCCAGGCTGTTGATCCACTCAAATGGTGTCATAGGTTTTCATCTTCCTTCCTTCCTTCCTTCCTTCCTTCCTTCCTTCCTTCCTTCCTTCCTTCCTTCCTTCCTTCCTTCCTTCCTTCCTTCCTTCCATTCATTCTAAAGTTGCTTCAAGGCTTTAACAATCTTCTTTTGTAAATCCATCAAGTAGTTGTTATCCAGTTCATTATCTTGGCTTGTTCTTTGTGTTTCTACTTTGACTGCCATCTTTATCTTGTAAGCCACAATTCCTTTTGTAGTAAATCTGCATAAGCTTGTTTCCCTATTTCATCCTATTAGTCTTTCAAAGCATTTTCTTGGACAACTTTGCTTTCTTGTCTGTAAAGAATACATTCATATAAGTAAGTTTCCTTTGTGCCATTTTAGCCACATGTCTTTCCCCTTTCTTCAGAAGTATCAGGAAATGATTCAAATTTCATAGCATTGCCTGTCATTTTGTACAATGCAATGCTTATTCTTCAATTCAAAAATGAGAGGCATGCTTTTTCTTTTCTTTTCTTTTCTTTTCTTTTCTTTTCTTTTCTTTTCTTTTCTTTTCTTTTCTTTTCTTTTCTTTTCTTTTCTTTCCTTTCCTTTTCTTTTCTTTTCTTTTCCTACCTGGAGTCTTTATTTATTTAAATAGTAATTTGATTAAAAATTAAAACAACAACAATAAAAGCTAATATAAACTAAAAGAAAAAAATGAAAATGCAGAAAAGTAAAAAAAAAAATAGAAAAAATAGAAAAGAAAAAATAAGAATATAGTAAAGAAAAGCAAAAGGTATACATAAAGAAACAACTTTCTCCTTCATCACACATATACACAATTTTAGTAACTTATCACTTTCTCTTAAAATGCAACAAACGGTCTCTTCTTCCCATATTCTCATCTTTATTTATAATTTAAAAAATCTAAACTTTTCTATGGATCCTTTAGTCCATTTACATCTTTCTTAAATTAAATCCTTATTTCTATTTTTGCTATTTGTTTTTTACTTCTTAAGCTTTCAGTTATTTTTTTTTCCTTTTGTTCCAGAATGCAGGTAAATTCACAAGTGGTTTTTCAAATTAGATCTCTAATTTCCTTAATAGAGTTAAATAGGTAATTTCCAAAAGTAATTACAAAAGTGAGGTTAGCACCAGAGGTGGTATTCAACAGGTTCTGACCAGTTCTGGAGAGCCAATAGTGGAAATTTTGAGTCGTTCGGAGAACCAGCAAATCCCACCTCTGACTAGAGATTTTACAGTATCTTTCCCCTGCCACATCCACCAAGCCACACCCACAGAACCGGTAGTAAAAAAAAATTGAATCCCACCACTAGTTAGCACAACCAGTATTCTTTAAAAGACTCTGCTCTGGAATAGCACTTAGACTTATATACCACTTTACAGCCCTCTCTAAGAGGTTTACAGAATCAGCCTATTGTCCCTCAACAATCTGGGTCTTCATTTTACTGACCTCGGAAGGATGGAAGGCTGAGTTAACCTTGAGCCGGTGAGGATTGAACCCCAGGCAGTCAGCAGAATTATGATTTCCATTGTCTCCCAGTTTTCAAACCCAGGGAAAACACATTCTCTTGTAGTCTCCTCAGGAGGAGCAGCCAACCAAAGCACAAGCGGGCAATCTCTCCTCTTCTTCTCATCTGGAATGGTTCTGTGGTACAGGTGTAATTGTTAGCCCTTCAATCTTTGCCACAGCCATTATCTCTGTTTGACCAGGGGTATGTTAGTTTGCCATCCAGGAATGCAAAATATGCTTTTCCAATAAATATTATTTCTGAGAGGTGATTTTATGCCACTCAGTCAGTAGTTGGATTCAGCTGAGTCCAGGATGAATCTTCCTTCCAGCCACCAGAGATTAGCAAAACATTATATTTTGGTTTGTCTTATCTCCTGTAAAGTATGATTTGACTTTCTTGATGAATTTGGAGACATTTGCTTGGTCAGCTCTTTCCATGGTTTGTGGTTCATTAAGTAGACTGAGGCATCTTCTTACTCTTTGATTTTTTTTTAGTTATTTAATTGGCTGCTGGGAATCAAATATTGACATGGGATTAACTTAAACCAGGAGTAGCTCCTTTCCCTAAGGCCAGCTTTACCATTAAGAAGAGCAAGACAGATGGCAAACTGATGCCAGATTTCCTCCAGCTGATCTCCTGATTTGTGTTTAATTATAGGATTTTTTTTAAGTGTTTGGCCCTGCCAATAAATAGTTCTATTTATGTTGAGGGATTGTGAGGGGCTTTAGAAGAATTAACTCCGAAAAACCTGAAGCTTGGTTGTTTACTTGCAGACTTCATTGTCCAATTAGGCAACCTCATATTCCATTATATGGAAACCAGCAAGCTCAGAGAACATCAAGAATTCCATAGTTTGACTCTGAGCTACAGATATTCTCATATTGGGATCTCACCAAAGTAATACTGAGAGGAATTCAATGGTGGTACTACTGAGAAAGGGTATAGAAGGGACCCTATGGGAAGAAATGGTAGGTCCTCCTTCTGCTTCATGTGTTGACTACTCTTAGGTTTGCCTGAAAAGGTCCATGATCATTGGACATGTGCAGTGGTGGGATTCAATTTTTTTTTACAGTTCTGAGGCTGTGGCTTGGTGGGCGTGGTTTGGTAGGCATGGCAGGGGAAGGATACTGTAAAATCTCCATTTCCTCCCCACTCCTGGGGGAAGGTTACTACAAAATCCCATTCCCTCCCCACCCCACTAACCTGCTTTCCAGCTCCGTTCTCCTGTGCAGGGCAACAAAAGAAGACCCAGCCAATCAGCTGAGACTTGGGAGGCAGAGAATAAATGGGGGCAGAGCCAGTCAGAGGTGGTATTTGCTGATTCTCTGAATTATTCAAAATTTCCACTACCAATTCTCCAGAACTGGTCAGAACCTGCTGAATATCACCTCTGGACATATGGCTTACTTGCAGGACATGGTCTAATTTGTAAGGTTCTATTGAGATGATTAAAGCCCTGGAGCCAAAGGCAAAGTTAATGTAAATATAGTGTATGTCTAGTGCAGGGCTGTCAAACTCCCAGTCTGTAGGACAGATCTATCATGTGCTGGCCACACCCACACCCAGTTTAGCAAAAGGGGAAAAAAGTCCTAATACGTCCCATGATGCCACCGTGATGACTGAGTTTGACACCCCTGGTCTAGTGTAATGAAAAGAAGGACTAGGAGAGACATGATAGCAGCGTTCCATTATTGGAGGGGCTCCTACAAAGATGAGGGGGTTAAACTATTTTCCAAAGCACCAAAAGGCAAGATGAGAAACAATGGATGGAAACAAATCAAGGAGAGAAGCCACCTAGAACTAGGAAGAAATTTCCTAAAGGTGAGAGCAATCAACCAATGGAACCAGTTGCCTTCAGAACTTGTGGGGGCTCCATCACTGGAGGCTTTCAAAAAGAGACTGGACAATCATTTATCTGAAATGATATTGGCTCTCCTGCTCAAGCAGGCTGTTGGATTAGAAGACCTCCAAGGTTCCTTCCAATTCTTAGTCTATATTCTAAATGTTCGGTGCCTGCCGAAGTTCCAACTCAATAAGATACTAGTGATGCCACGGCATCTTGGAATAAAACTGCTACTTCTCACTGCTGTGGTTTCTTCCCTCACTTCCTTTAGGCAAGGCAGACTTGACTGTACAGAAGTATACAGAGAAATAATTAATGTTGGTAATACCCGTTAGTAGGTAAGAGACAATAAACAGGTTAGCCCTTGGAAAGGAGGAAAAAAGACTCAAAATAACTTCATCTTGATTACATCCGCTCTAAGAGGAACAGAAGGAAATTTTGGCAGGGTTTCAAGATTCTATAACTATACCCTACAACAACAACAACAACAACAACTAAACTTCCAGCAGTATTTGTGGTGTCTTGTTTCTTGATTTTCCCCTACCTGTAAGGAATGACAGTAAGAGCAACAAGATGGCATTACAATCTCTTCTCCTTCTCCCCCAAGGTAGGTAAAGGGGCTGGAGACAGAGAGAAAGGAAGAGATGGGAAGAATGAAGATATATCTCCAATTGTTTCTGCCCACCTGATATGCTCTGGTAGAGTGGGTGTGTTCCAGGTCCTTTATATTAAGTGTGGACAATTTATGGGACTGAGGACATGTGCCTTCTCTGTCATGTTTGCCAAATCCAGTCTAAATATCTGGCTGGCTGTTCAGCCAATCATCATAATAATATACTGAAGGCATCTTGTTAGAAGCCCTGCAGCTGTCTTCATCTTTGGGTGCTTTGATAGGCACTCAACCTTGCTTGTTTGCTCTAGTTTCTCCTGCAATTTCCTGCAATAACTCTATGGCCAAAAGGGTAGATTCAATTGGATTTTGCCACCAAGAGATGACAATGCAATATGCACTTAATCATCCTGCCTTCCTAACAGAGGTAATATTCATCAGGTCAGAGGTGCTATTCAGCAGGTTCTGACCAGTTCTAGAGAACCGGTAGCGGAAATTTTGAGTTGTCCAGAGAACCAGCAAATGCCACCTCTGACTGGCCCTGCCCCCATCTATTCTCTGCCTCCAGAGTCCCAGCTGATTGGCTGGATCTTCTTTGGTTGCCCAGCACAGGAGACTGGCTGGAAAGCAGGTTAGTGGGTTGGGGAGGGAATGGGGATTTTGCAGTATCCTTCCCCTGCCATGCCCACCAAGTCATGCCATACCCACCAAGCCGTGCCCACAAAACCGGTAGTAATTTTTTTTTTGAATCCCACCACTGCTTCCTACTCATTGGTATCCTCCCTTCTCTCGTAATGACAACTCAATTAGCAAGGGTGCTGGGGGGGGGGAGCTTGGTTCCTGCAATACCCTCTCCCCCTGCCCCTCAAGTGAGAACAAGGAGGGGAAATGATCTCATAAGTGCCTTGAAAATAAATAAATAAAAAGAGAGTAATGAGGAATCCGGTAGCCATGCCTTTAGTCGTCAGAACATCCTGGCATGAGAACCTGGTTAGGACCTGGTTGGATATCGTGATAAACATTCTGCAAGGAGAAGTTGACCTCCTTGGGCAATCATGAAACTTCTTCGATTTCACTCCCTCCTTCCAAGAGTCTAGAAGCTATCAAAGTTTGGGCTCCATCAACACTCGAGAAACTCCCTCCCTGTCCCTGTTATCAGCTGCCTTGGTTGGGACTGAAGGAGGGAGCGAGAAAACGAAAGAGAGGAGGGAAGAACTGCAGAAGCCAAGTGGGAGGGAGGGAGGAAGAGGGAAAAGCACTCTGTGAGCTGCTGTACTGAAAGCCGAGTTTCTCCGGTGCACCAACGTGGCTTCGGAGTCCTCTTTTGTTCCAGATGTACTGACCTCCCACGTGTGTGCGCGCGCTAATCCTTCTCCTCTGGTTGCCTGTTGTTGGTGGTGAGAAGGGGAGGGGTGGGGAGAGAGAGAGAGAGAGAGAAAAGAGACCCCTCTCCGCTGGAGCTGTGGAGGGATTAAAACCGCAAGTCTTTTCCCGTCATGAGATGAAGCTTTTTGCGCCCCAGAGCTGTGAAAGGCAGCCCTGATGCAGCAGCTCCCTTCGTTGCCAGCCGGACTGCAAAAGTGTCTCTGGCATTAGTTTAGCAGAAGAAAAGGAATATTCTTGAGTTAGTTTTGGTTCCCAGCACTAATTGCTGAACAGGAGCTGCTAAATGATTCAGCTCCATTGGCAACTGGAGTTGGACTGCATCACTCGTGGGACCCATCGTCTGAAATCGTCATCTTCCTTCCAGCACGGCCAGGAAAGCTACAGATTGTAAGTTTTACACACACTCTCTCTCCCCCTCCTTCCGTCCGTCCATCCGTCTGTCTGTCGGTCTGCCTCTCTCTCCCCCCCCCTCCGTCTGTCTGTCTGTCTGTCTCTCTCTCTCTGTCTCTCTCTCTCTCTTTAATTTAGAGACGCGAATAGGAAAAGTGTGCGTAGAGGGAGATGGAGAGCAGAAATTCTCTATCCCAGCTTAAAAGACCCAGAGGAAGATGCTGCGTCTGATCGGGTTGTTTGTTATTGCACAAGCGGCTACCTCGCTGCGTGGCAAAGGATTGCGCGCTGCCACTACTGTGCCAGCCGCCAGGTTAAATTATGGGGGTAATTCCTGGCAGGCGGCTGCAGTACCAGGAATTCACTTGTGATCGGCATTCACTGTTGTTTGTTCTGGAGGACCCAATGAATGGGGAACAGTAGAACCAAAAGTACCGCAACCAAACAATCGGCAGATGGAATTGGAGATTACAGGGGAGAATTTTGCACGGGGGCAACTGCTTTCCAGGGCAAGTTACTTTTTTGTTTTGTTCTGGGTTTCTTTTTTGGGGGGGGCGGGGGGGCAGGAAGGGAGGGCAGGGATTAACCAAGAGAAAGGTGGCAATCTCCTGGATCTGGATGACAGCAGCATCTTGGATTGTAGATGTGCTCCGTGGCCAGAGTTGTTGTGAGAGAGGATGGGAAGGAGTATAAAAGACTCTGGAGCTGTGTTTAGTTGCTGGGTTTCCTTTTTCCTCAATCGGTGTGCTGGCAGTCTTGGCCTGCTTTTAAACTCTCCTTCTTCCTGCCCAATACCAGCCAAAGGTTTGCCAGCTTCTGCGTTAATGCCCCCACCCCTCTTTCTTTCTTGCCACCCCCCCCCCAAAAAAAACATCCCTGCTCATCTTCTTGAACATATGGGATTTGGCTTTTCCCCTCTTTTCAAAACCTGTAATCCTTTTTCAAAACACAGCCTTTGATCCTAGGTTGGAAGATGAGGAATTTACAGTATTTGGAGGCATTTCAAACAGGCTTTCTTAAATAGCTTTTCAAGGAGACAGTTAAGCCCTACTTTCGTGTAAGTTTAAAGTCTGGTCATTTACACACTGGAATCCAGAAAGTAGCAGATGCTGACTCTGAGATTTTAGAATAGAATAGAATAGAATAGAATATGTTATTGGCCAAATGTGATTGGACAGACAAGGAATTTGTCTTGGTGCAAATTCTCTCAGTGAACATATAAGAAAAGATGCATTCATCAAGAGTCAAGAATCATAAGGTACAACACTTAACAATAGTCATAGGGTACAATAAGCAATCAAATCATACTAGGAAACATTCAATATAAATCGTAAGGATACAAGCAACAAAGTTACAGTCATACAATCACAAGTGATAAGGAGTGATAAGGAGTGATGAGAAGATTAATAGTAATGTAGACTTTGTAAATAGTTGGACAGTGTTGAGGGAATTATTTGTTTAGCAGAGTGGTGGCTTTCAGAGAAAAATTGTCCTTGTGTCTAGTTGTACCTGATGATACTTGACTCTTGACAAATGTATCTTTTCTTTTATGTACACTGAGAGCCTTTGCACCAAGACAAATTCCTTGTGTGTCCAATCACACTTGGCCAATAAAGAATTGTATTTGTATTTCTAGTTGTTCTGGTATGCAGTGCTCTATAGCGTCGTTTCAAGGGAAGGAGTTGTGAGGGGTCTGTAAATATTTTAGAGGAACAGCTAGGAAATGTATAGTCAGTTTCAAGGGTTCAAAGCGCTATCTCCATGATCCTCAATCCCAAATTTCTACAGTAAAATAATATAATTTCTAAACAGTTTCTAGTTTAGGGCCATCTCAGTAGAAAAGGTAGTAGCCACCCCTTCTGCCTGTTGTGTTGCTTGGACGTGACATTTTAACTTCTCACAGTGTGTGAAGAAGAACTATAGAAATGGTGGTCAACTTATGACTACCATTGACCCCCAAATTTATGTTGCTCAGTGAGCCATTTGAGTGAACTTTGCCCCCCTTTTCCCAACCTTTCTTGCAACTATTAAGTGAATCACTGCAATTGTTAAGCGAATCCATTGTCCCCATTGGACTTTGCTTGTCACAAGGTCGCAAAAGGGGATCACATGACCCCGGGAGACTTCATCTGCGTCAGTTGCCAAGTGTGTCTGGATTTTGATTACGTGACCATGGGGAAGCTGCAACAGCTGTGTGGAAAACGGCCATAAGTCACTGTTTAAATGTGGCTCAAATGATATATATATTTATTGTAGGGGGAGAAATTTAGATAATAGTTGCAGTTTGATCTGGGCATTAGAGTGATTGCAAAGTTCCAAGAAGCAGTTCCTGATTTCTTGACAGTTACTGGTGCTAAAACTACTTTGATTACACCCATAGTGTGAGAGTGTTGTGCTTTGCTGGCAGCCTGTTCAGACAGTAGCAGAATCGGATAGTGGGGAAGAACAGGGATCAGTCCAGGAGCCTGGAGAGGACTCGGATGAGGGTCCTGCATCCGATGCAGAGATGGGGCCAGGACCATTTGGGAGTGGGTTGGGGTGCTGCCTCCGGAGTCTGGCAGCAGCGAGGCAGAGGAGTCTGTTCCCAGTGCGCATGTGCACAGAGCTGCTAGAAGGCGAGAGCAGCTGAAACAAAAGGGGCAATTTGGGAGTAAGCTGGGAGGTGATTGCCCCTCCCATAAGGGATAAAGGACAGGAAGCAGATCACAGATCACAGATAATCAGATTTGGAAGGGACCCTGTTCGTCATCTAGTCCAACCCCCCACCCAGGTGGGAGACCCTACACCATTTCTGACAAATGGCAGTCCAATCTCTTCTTGAAAGTGTCAAGTGATGGCACTCCCACAACTTCCGAAGGCAACATCCGTTCCATCGGTTGATTGTTCTCGCTGTCAGAAAGTTTCTCCTTATTTCCAGGTTGAATCTCTCCTTGTTCAGTTTCCATCCATTATTCCTTGTCTGGCCTACAAGAGCTTTAGAAAATAGCTTGACCCCTTCCTCCCTGTGGCAGCCCTTTAAATATTGGAAGACTGCTATCATGTCTCCCCTGGTCCTTCTCATCACTAAACTAGCCAAGCCCAGTTCCAGTTGCTCTTCTCTGTACTTTTTCTAGAGTCTCAACATCTTTTTTATAATGTGGTGACCAAAACTGGATGCAGTACTCTAGGTGTGGTCTTACTAAGGCTTTATAGAGTGGTATTAGTTGATCTTGATTGTATCCCTCTATTAATACAATTTAGGATTGCATTAGCTTTTTTGGCTGCTGCTGCACACTACTGGCTCCTATTTAGCTGGTTGTCCACTAAGACTCCAAGATCCCTCTCACAGTTACTGCTATTGAGCCTGGTTTCATCCAGTCTATATGTGTACTTTTGGTTTTTCTTGCCTAGATGTAGGACTTTACTTTTCTCTACATTGAATTTCATTTTGAATATACCTTTTCTTTTATGTATACTGAGAGTATTTACACCAAGACAAATTCCTTGTGTGTCCAATCACACTTGGCCAATAAAGTATTCTATTCTATCTGTTCTATTCTATTTTGTTAGATATGGCCCAGTGTTCTAGTCCGTCAAGATCCATCTGGATCTTGAGCCTATCTTCTTGGGTGTTAGCTATTCCTGCCAGCTTAGTATCATTTGCAAATTTGGCAAGTTCCCCTTCTATTCCCTCATCTAAGCCGTAAATGAAGATATTGAAGAGTACTGGGCCTAAGACGGAAGCTTGTGGCACCCCACTGCTTACTTCCCTCCATGTAGACCCATTAAGGACTACTCATTGAGTACAGTTTGCCAGCCAGTTGCGAATCCATCTAGTGGTGGTGCTATCTATTCCACTTTTTTCTAGCTAGAAGTAGGTTGTGGTCTACTTTGTTGAATGCCTTGCTGAAATCTAAATATATTATGTCCACAATATTTTGCTGATCTACTAATTTAGTCACTATGTTGAAGAATGAAATAAGATTGGTTTGGCATGATCTGTTTTTAACAAACCCGTGCTGACTGCTAGTTATTACTTTACTTGTTTCTAGATGTTGGCAGATTTGTTTTTTATTAACTTTTCCAGTATCTTCCCGGGTATTGATGTTAGGCTGATTGGTCTATAGTTTCCTGGGTCTGCTTTTTTTCCCTTTTTTGAAGATCAGCTCTTTTCCAGTCCTCTGGTAGTTCCCCGGTACTCCAGGATTTTTGAAAGATACGGTGCAGTGGTTCTGAGATGACCTCTGCCAGCTCCTTTAAAACTCTGGCATGTAATCCATTAGGCCCTAGTGATTTGTTTTCATGAAGATCAGACAGGTGTTCTCTTACTATTTTTTTGATTATTTTAACTTTTATTTCTGGTCTGTCTTTTACAGTTATGTTTTTGGTGGGCTGAGCTTTAGTTTCTTTTTGTGTGAAGACAGATGCAAAGAATGAGTTAAGCAGTTCTGCTTTCTCTCTGTTGACTGTTACTTCCTTGCCATCTTCTCTCTTTAGTGGACTGACTGTTTCCTTGATTTTTTTTCTTGTTATTTTTTTTTTTGTTGGAAGAAACTTTTTTTATTATCTTTGACTTTTGTTGCAAGTCTTTGTTCGTTCTGAGCTTTTGCTATCCTGACTTCATCTTTGCGGATTCTGGCTATCTGCTGATATTCTGCCTTAGTTGTACATCCTTCTTTCCATTTTTTGTACTTGTCTTCCTTTTCTTTCAATTTGCCAGAGAGAAGCAAAGTCATTCACTCTGTTTGGATTCATTCTTGAAGCTCTTTGTATTTCTGTTGGTTTTTTTTTTCCAAGTTCATTTGACACTTCTGAAAAATCTGAAGTAGAACAACTGTTTATTTTCCCGTAAGAAACATCTAAATGCAGGAAGAGAGCTGAGGTCAGATCAATGGAATCAATGGCATTGATTCCATAATCAAGTTAAGCACGTTGTACAAAGGCTGTTTGTGACTTTCAAACAGGTTAAAACAGGTCACAGCATCTGCATTTTTAGAGAGCCAATTTGGTCTAGTGATTAAGGCACTGGGCTAGAGAAACCAGGAAATGGTGAGTTCTAGCCTTAGGCATGAAAGCCAGTTGGATGACTGTGGGTCAATCACTAGGAAACTGTGAATTTTGATCCCCATTTTAAGCATGAAAGTCAGGTAGTCCTCTACTTGCAACCATTCATTTAGTGCAGGGGTGTCCAACCTTGGCAACTTTAAGACTTGTGGACTTCAACTCCCAGAATTCCTCAGCCAGCTGGCTGAGGAATTCTGAGAGTTGAAGTCCACAAGTCTTAAAGTTGCCAAGGTTGGACACCCCTGGTTTAGTGTGACCATTATAACAGGCCTCAAAAAAAAAAGTGACAATCATTTCTCTTCCTCACAACCATAACAACATCCCTGCGGTCATGTGTAACGGGATTGATCTGGAGCTCTATTATCAGCTGCAAGAGGCCTTGCCACTGCAGAAGAAGATATTCCTGAAGGCTTCTGACAGTGAAAAGGAGGCCAGGGGCAACACATGCAAGTGAAGTTAGTCAGTGGATGACATCCCCTGAAAATAAGACCTGGTGCCTTTTTTGATGGAAAAAAAAATATTAGAAAAGGTCTTATTTTTGCGGGAACATGGTAAATAATATGTCAGAGATATCTGAAGGGGTGGTTAAAAAAAGAAATAATGATGGCACTCTTGAGCATGAGATCCAAACCACACCTTCTCTTTTACAAGCATTGTACAGGTGAAACTCGAAAAATTAGAATATCGTGCAAAAGTTCATTTATTTCAGTCATGCAACTTAAAAGGTGAACCTAATATATGAGATGGACTCATTACATGCAAAGCAAGATAGTTCAAGCTGTGATTTGTCATAATTGAGATGATTATGGCTTACAGCTCATGAAAACCCCAAATCCACAATCTCAGAAATTAGAATATTGTGAAAATTATTCTAGGCTCAAAGTGTCCCACTCTAATCAGCTAAGTAAGCCATAACACCTGCAAAGGGTTCCTGAGCCTTTAAATGGTCTCTCAGTCTAGTTCAGTAGGACTCACAATCATGGGAGAGACTGCTGACCTGACAGTTGTGCAGAGAACCATCCTTGACACCCTCCATAAGGAGGGAAAGCCTCAAAAGGTCATTGCAAATGAAGTTGGATGTTCCCAAAGTGCTGTATCAAAGCACATTAATAGAAAGTTATGTGGAAGGGAAAAGTGTATAAGAAAAAGGTGCACAAGCAGCAGGGATGACCGCAGCCTGGAGAGGATTGACAGGAAAAGGCCATTCAAAAGTGTTGGGGACTTTCACAAGGAGTGGAGTGAGGCTGCAGTCAATGCATCAAGAGCTACCACACACAGACGGATCCTGGACATGGGCTTCAAATGTCATATTCCTCTTGTCAAGCCGCTCCTGAACAACAAACATCAGAAGCATCTTACCTGGGCTAAAGAAAAACAGAACTTGTCTGTTGCTAAGTGGTCCAAAGTCCTCTTTTCTGATGAGAGCAACTTTTGCATCTCACTTGGAAACCAAGGACCCAGAGTCTGGAGGAAGAATGGAGAGGTAGATACTGCAAGATGCTTCAAGTCCAATGTGAAGTTTCCACAATCTGTGTTGATTTGGGGAGCCATGTCATCTGCTGGTGTTGGTCCACTGTGCTTCATTAAGTCCAGGGTCAACACAGCCGTCTACCAGGAGATTTTGGAGCACTTCATGCTTCCTTCTGCAGACGAGCTTTATGGGGATGCTGACTTCATTTTCCAGCAGGACTTGGCACCTGCTCACACTGCCAACAGCAGCAAAACCTGGTTCAATGATCATGGGATTACTGTGCTTGATTGGCCATCAAACTCACCTGACCTGAACCCCATAGAGAATCTATGGGGCATTGCCAAGAGAAAGATGAGAGACATGAGACTAAACAATGCAGAAGAGCTGAAGGCCGCTATTGAAACATCCTGGTCTTCCATAACGCCTCAGCAGGCTGATAGCTTCCATGCCACGCTGCATTGAGGCAGTCATTGCTGCAAACGGGGCCCAAATCAAGTACTGAGTACATATGCATGCTTATACTTTTCAGAGGTCTGATATTGTTCTATGTACAATCCTTGTTTTATTGATTGCATGTGATATTCTAATTTTTTGAGATTGTGGATTTGGCGTTTTCATGAGCTGTAAGCCATAATCATCACAATTATGACAAATCAGGCTTGAACTATCTTGCTTTGCATGTAATGAGTCTATCTCGTATATGAATTTCACCATTTAAGTTACATTACTGAAATAAATGAACTTTTGCACAATATTCTAATTTTTCGAGTTTCACCTGTAGATGCAAAACAACCTCAGACCCTATGCAATCTTGTCAATGTGAATGAGAGGCTATTAAATATCCTTGTCTTAAGTTTGTTCCCCGTAACAATTGCCATTTCTCTTCTTGGTACAATAGACTTTAAACATCTTTAGTTCCTTAATGATCTACATGGCATATTTTACTTGGCACACGATTTACCTAAATGAAGGAAAGAAGCTCCTATATCTTAGTTTTTGATCCGTTTTTGGCACTGAATAAAAATCCTGAGATTAGAAGGGATACCTGAGCTGTTTTATCTGGGAAGACTGATGCTCTCCTGCTCATTATTTTTTTAGCTTTTGTTGAAGATGAATCTAGTGAATTTTTGTGAAAGGGAGGGGTAGACAATAAAAGAATTAATCATGGAAGAATTCCAGGCACATTCTCATTTAAAAAAAAATGGAACTACACAGTTTCAGTACTCTGAATATTTTTTGGTGATTTGCGAAACAGATGATCTGATGGTAGCACTGGGGCCTTAAAATCCTTCCTCTGTATTTCAGATCAGTTGCAAATCTTTCTTCCCTTTGGATTAGCAAAGTCTGTTCTTTCTGACAAAGACCTTAATGGTACAGTGTTGGTCAGGCTAAATTTTTCTTTTCCTTTTGCAACTTGCTTTGACTTCAGTTACATTTTACATTCATTCTATTGTGAGTCAAATGGACAGATTGGAGTAAAAAGAGCACTTAAAGGTAATATAGAAGAACAGCTAGGCTGGCTCAGATCCAAATGCTTTGTATTGTTCTGCTGCTTGTCTCTGTAGATTCCAGCCAGATAGCCAGAGAAACTAAGAAACCTAGACACAGGAGAGGGGGATAATAACATTCTTCTTGAGTTCACTGGTCAACAGCGTGCCTTCAACACAGAATGTCATATGTAGGCATCCAGACAAGCTGTGGTTGATAGAATTATTATTCTATATGAATCCTCAGTCTGGCAGCTGATATCGCATTTTCTTCTAGCAACCTCTTAAGAGATGTGTGCTTGTCTTGAGTATTTTGCTTTGACCTAAGGATGTCCAGAGTTGGTGTCAAACTTGGAATATTTGAAACAGATTGTAAGTTTATTTAATCAATTTATACGGCTTGATCAAGGAGAGAAGCAACCTAGAACTAAGGAGAAATTTCCTGACAGTTAGAACAATGAATCAGTGGAACTACTTGCCTCCAGAAGTTGTGGGTGCTCCAACACTAGAAGTTTTTAAGAAGAGATTGGATAACCTTTTGTCCGAAGTGGAGTGGGCAGTGGTGGCATTCATTTTTTTTTTTTACTACCGGTTCTGTGGGCGTGGCTTGGTGGGTGTGATGGGGGAAGGAAACTGTAAAATCTCCATTTCCACACCACCCCTGTAACCTGCTTTCCAGCTCCGTTCTCCTGTGCAAAGCAACTAAAAAAGACCCAGCTGATCAGCTGGGACTCCGATCAGCTGGGATTCAGGAGGCAGCAAATAGATGGGGGCAGGGCCAACCAGATGTATTTACCGGTTCTCTGAACTACTCAAAATTTCCGCCACTGCTTCTGACATGCAGGGTTTCCTTTCTAAGCAGGAAGATGGACTAGAAGATCTCCAAGGTTCCTTCCAACTCTGTTATTCTATTCTATTCTATTCTATTCTATTCTATTCTATTCTATTCTATTCTATTCTATTCTATTCTAGGGCTGATAACATCAGATTAAAATGAATAACAAAAAATATGTGGAAGGGTAACCATGGTCATTTTTCTAAAGCTTTGTAGAACAGGCTCAACCAACACCTACCAAATGCTTGTAGGAAAATCCAGGTTTTCAAGGCCTTAGAGGGTAATGCCATCTAAATCCTGGGGCTTATTCTGTTCCATAGGGCAGGCTTAGCAGTAGAGACATCAAATGATATTGTTTCAGAAAGCAATGCCAGAGTTATACCTACCCTACCAGGTCTTGTGGGATGAGCAGAAATAATCAAAAGTCAGTGATCCTGCAAATAATCTGATCCTTTGTGCCACGAAGAGTACTAAAAGTGGGTGTTAAGCCTGGGTTCCCCAACCAGGGTTAAGGAGACAAGCTAAACAGAATGTGCAGCGTTAGTCAGATAGGCATACAGATAAATGTGTGAGATAATTTTGTATGCTACTTAACATACAGTAAAAATAACAGATACGCTTGTGCTATCAAAAATATAGTTTATTCCATTTATAGCATAGTCAAAATAACAGTCCATTAGTCATGTATCATTTTAGTCAGTCCATTCAAGGATATTCAATTAGCAAAGTCCGTGTAGAATATCCAATGTCAGTTCACTTACAATAAATCAGTCTCCTCACCGTTGATAAGATCAACAGTCCTTTCTCTCTCCCGTTCCAGTAGGGGAAAAACACAGTCTTCAATCTATCCAGTAATTAGGGATCATCAAGCCAGAGAGAGAGCAAGCTGCCGTTGTCTTGCTTCTTTTATGGTGCTTTTACAACCACTCCCTTAATTACATTCTTGCAGTTAAACTTACAGACACTTTAACCAACAAACCATGATAACTTATTTATTATTTTACCTAAACCAGTTAGGGTAAACAATGTTATCCCTAACAGTGGTAACCTATTGAAATATACCCAGAATCCTACTGGGAGTCCATGTGAGCTCACAAAGTAGTGGTATTCCATAGACATACCTTGGCATACCCATAACTACTTACACCATTGCACCAATGGTAGCTGGGGGATGGACTTCACACAAAAATGTGATGACCTCGAGACCTTGAGCCGGGCCTCCTGATCCAGAAATAGGCAAAACTGCTATACAAGATGAACTTGTGCAAAAGTCATCTTGTACACAACAGTCACCTACTCTTTGAGCAGAAACCAATAGTCCCTGAGTATCCTTGAGTTCGCCACTTGGTCAGCTTGGTAGAATGTCACTGATGATATTTTTTCCTGAGAGGACTTAACCAACAAGGAGAGATATAGATATAATTCATAGGAGGCCATACTTAGCCCTAAAGATCCTTCAGGATCAATAGTTTCAAACTCTTTCCCATAAGACCAAGCCTGGTAATGTTCCAAACAATTTCAAAGGATCTGCACAAGCTGTAGTCCATCTCAGAACAGGTCCACAAGACTGTATCCAACAAATGTTTCAATGGGTGGCCATATAGGTATGTTCTGACTACTTTTTGTCTAGAGAACCTTGGTTACCTTGAACAGGGCCACCGGCAGCTATTTCAAGACCCCATAAGGATTGAAGAAGAATGACACTTTTTTGCCTTTATAGTCACAAGGTAATCCTTAATAAAGGCTCTTATCTGGCCAGGTTCAGTTTTCATTTACCTCCAATGGTGATCTAGACACCTCTCTTCATGCCATTTTATTGCCAAAGTTCCGGTCCGGTACAAGAAATCAGGAAGCAAGGTGATTGAAATGAATACAGGTTTATTGCATGCTAATGGTCTCTACAAGAATCTGAACTACTAATGGTCACAGCAAATTGACAGTAGATAAGAGTCAATAGAGGGATGTAGTGGCTCAGTAGCTAAGACGCTGAGCTTGTCGATAAGAATGGTAAACAGTTTGGCGGTTCAAATCCCTAGCGCCACATAATGGAGTGAGCTCCTGTTACTTGTCCCAGTTTCTGCCAATATAGCATTTTGAAAGCATGTAAAAAAAATGCAAGTCAAAAAGTAGGGACCACTTTGGTGGGAAGGTAACAGCGTTCCATGTGCCTTCAGCATTTACTCATGCTGGCCACATGACCATGGAGACATCTTCAGACAGCACTGGCTCTTCGGCTTAGAAACAGAGAGATGAGCACAGCCCCTAGAGCTGGAAATGACTAGCATGTATGTACAAAGGGAACCTTTACCTTTACCTAAGGGTCTCTACAAGAATCTGAACTACTAATGGTAAAAGCAAATTGACAGTAGATATTTCAACAGAATTCAATGTGAGTTGGACTTAGATCTCTTGTGAGCATGAAGGGACTCAAGACTGATGATGTGCTTGACCCCTCCTTCAGGCGCATCCTTGTCATCTCCTACACTTCCTCTGAAAACTGTGAAACTGTCTGGGATCATCAGATGCAGAGAATCTGCACAGATACAATCAGATCCAAGACATTTGTCATTACTAGCCATCAAGGTCTCAACCAACTCTACACAGGTAGTCCTCAACTTATGACCACAACTGAGCCCAACATTTAAGTTGCTAAGTGAAACATTTGTTAAAGGAACTCTGCCTCATTTTACAACCTTTTGTGCCACAGTTATTAAACGAATCACTGCAGTGGTTAAATTAGTAACATGGCTGTTCATTGAATCTGGCTTCCCAATTGATTTGGCTTGTCAGAAGGTCACAAAAGGGAATCATGTGATCCCCAGGACTCTGCAACCGTCATAAATATAAGACAGTTGCCAAGCACCTGAATTTTAATCACCTGACCATGGGGATGCGGCAATGGGCGTAAGTGCGTAAAATGGTCATAAGTCGCTTTTTTCAGTGCCATTGACCAGTCGCTACATGAACTGTTGTAAGTCAAGGACTACCTGTATCAGAGTTCAAGAATGACTGTCTTCCCTCTTTGAAGCCCATCAAGCATCATGTCCTTATTTTCCCTGACTACCACTTGAAACCAGCAAGTTTTGTTCTAACCTTGAATTCTTGATCAATGTAAATTTTGTTCTAACTGTTGTGGTTAGCCAGCAGCAGGCTGAGGAGAGCGAGGACTCAGATGAGGTGCCAGGACCATCAGGGAGTGGACTGCTGCCTTCAGAGATTGTGGGGGCTGGCAGCAGCAATGAGGAGGTTCCTGAGGAGCCTGTGCCAAGTGCGCATGAGGGCAGGATTACTTGCAGGAAAGAGCAACTACAACAGCATAAGTGACTTGGGAGTAAGGATGCAAGGTAATGGCCCTTCCTTCAAGAAGATAAAAGGCAGCCGTGCAGCAAACGTACTTCATAGGAAGCAAAGACGTTTTGAAACTCAGCCTCGTGGACATTACAGTTGGTATTTGAAGATTCTTGTGTTGTAAGCTATTTCTTATCTGTTTTGCAGCTTTGCAAAAACTTGGCAAGGCTCTTTCTTGTCGGAGCTAATTAGTTGGAAGCAGCCTTTTATCTGTGAAGAAACAGGATTCATAGATGAAACATTAAAAGGTTGTGCTGCTGCCTTTGTCTTGTGTTTATTCTCTTGGAAACAGGTTTGGGTCAGAACACTAACCTTGAAACGAGACCTCTTGAGTCCACTCTTCTTTCCACGCTCCTGGTGAAAAGGATTATTTTTCTTCCCACCAAACTGACAGCTCATGAATCCTGTGGATCTTCTGCCTTGCTCCAGAGAGGCTAGCAAGGCTCACATTAAAGTATATGAAAAGAGTTTCCTTGCAGTCTGGAAGCTTTGGGGAAAAAATTGTTTGTTTGCTTGCTCATTACTGTTTTTATATAATGCAAATTCCATGCGGGCTCTAAGCAGTTTGTCTAGGTCTGTAACATTTAAAAAAGCCTTCTTTGAAAACTGCAAAGAGATTCTCCTTCTTTTGGAACGCATCTCAGCAACATTATAAACTAAGCGTTCTTGAGAAACGAAGGCAGCTTCCATTCTGCCTTGCGTGCCCTATGCCAGATGACTAAATGTAGAATGTAGAATTCTTTATTGGCCCAGTGTGATTGGACACAAGGAATTTGTCTTTGGTGCATATGCTTTCAGTGTACAAAAGAAAAAAAAATCGAGAATCATATGTGATTCTTATACTTAGTGATAATCATGGATTACTAATAAGCAATCAAATCATACTAGGAAGCAAATAAAACAATACAAATTGTAAAGATACAAGCAATACAGTTATAGTCATAAGTGGGAAGAGATAGGTAATAGGAAGGATGAAAAAAATAATAGTAATACAGTCTTACTAAGTAATTTGACAGTGTTGTGGGAATTAGTTGTTTAGCAGAGTGAGTTTTTTTTCTGCAGTTCTAATTATCTATTGAAGTCTATGTCTGTCTTGTTTGGTTGCAGAGCCAAATGATGGCTTTGCTTATCAAATTTATGATGGTGTCTTCATTACACTAAATGTGGTTTCTCTGTTGTGGGAGCATTGAACAAACCACGATTTAATCCTTATGTACAAACCTGTTGTGGATTTTCTGAAATCTGCTTGGTAGTAGTAAATGATGATTCAATGACTTATTTTATCTCAGAAACAATTTCTCTATCTTTTCTGTCACGTTAAGGTGCCTCCATATATATATATATACACTATCTGATTCTTCGTGACCGCATGGACTGTCGTGTCCGCAAAAAGACGATTAGAGTCGGTGACTTTCATGCAAAGCTCTTTATTAACAAAGGGAGAACCGAACCGGCGAAAGGTAAAAAGCCCGCGGCTTTTATACCTTTCGCAAGGCGGCCGCGGCCAATGGCAGCGATTCAAGTCTCCCGCTCTTGGTTTGCACCAATCGCGGGAGACTTCAATCGGGCCAATCAGCGCGGCTCGCCTGGCCAATCAGAAATCCCCGTGCCTTGGCCAATCAAGGCCCGGGGATTTCGAGTATACCATTTGAATACATAACACCCCTCCCCCCTTGGTATGGTCCGTCAGGTGGTGTAGTCACGCAGGTAGGCGGGGCTCCGTCGAGTCCTAGTTGACCTGCGCAACTCACTTTTCTGTTGTAACTCGGCCGGAGCGGTCGTTCCTTTGGCTGCTCCTGCCTCTTCGCGAACCGGCTGGATGATCGGGCCGGTTCCTTCGCCGCGGCTCCCGCCTGGGCCTACCGGGTCGGTTGAGCTGCGGATTTCGCCGCTCCCGCTTGGCTTCTCCGAGTCGGTAGAGCTGGCCAGACGGTTCTTCTCCGGAGGGGACTCGCGATGGCTGTTTTCTGGTGAGTATTTTTGGTTTATTTTATTTTGCGATTGTCTCTCCGGGTATTCCCTCCCCCCTTGGTTCGCTTCTTGGGGGTTGAGGTCAGTCACCGTTCGGGACCTTAATTGGTTGATGTGCCGTTTCCAGGCTCGCCCATCCGTGGTTTGGAGCCGGTACGACTTTGGACCAGTGACTTGTGTTATGACGGCTGGGATCCATAGGGGGTCCCCCGTCATGTTTTTTGCGTATACCAGGTCACCTGGGTTAAATGTCCGGAACCTGGAGCTGGAGTCCGGGGGCTGCTCCGGGTTGTAAGTCGGGTGCAGTCTGTCAAGTGGAGACCTCAGCTTTCTGCCCATCAACAGCTCTGCCGGACTCTTGTTGGTCGTAGTGTTGGGAGTGATGTGTTGTATGAATAGTAGGCGGTTGATTTTGTCGTTGATCTCCCCGTGGTCCATTTTCCTGAGGGTCTTTTTTGTAAACTGGACCATCCGTTCCGCCCTACCGTTCGCCGCCGGATGCGCCGGTGCTGTTAATGCGTGGCGGATACCTCTTTCCGCCAGGAACCGTTCAAACTCGATGGACGTGAACTGGGGTCCGTTGTCTGAGACGACGACGTCTGGGAGGCCGTGAGTGGAAAACAGTTTACACAGTTCTTTAATGACGGCCTCTGTGGTAGTGGACTTCATGTCGCTGACTTCCAGCCAATTGGAATATGCGTCGACTGTGATTAAAAATGTATGTCCATTTGTGGGGCCCGCAAAGTCAAGATGGATTCTGGACCAGGGCCCCCGTGGTGTTTCCCAATCCCGTATGGGTGCTGCGGATGGGCTGGATCTGGTCTCCTGGCATCGGTGGCATTTGGCGACCCATGCCTCAATTTGCTTCTCCATCCCTGGCCACCAAGCGTAGCTTCTGGCCAGGGCTTTAGTCCTGACGATGCCAGGATGACCCTCATGTAGCATCCTCAAGACTTTTTCTTGCAATCTATCTGGAATTACCACCCAGTCACCCCATAGAATGCATCCTCTCAGGAGTGACAGTTCGGTCTGGCGCTGGCGGAATGTTTTAAAAGTCTCGTCACTGTCCTTATCCGGCCAGCCTTTTTCTAACCAGTGCAAGATTCGTGCCAGACGCCTGTCCTTAATGGTTTCTCTGGCAATGTCGGATGCGATAATAGGTAAACTTTCTATGCTCAAGGTATTTGTTGTTGGTGCTGGGTCAGGTTCTGAGTCAGGTAAGGGCGAGTGGCTTAAAGCGTCCGCGTGCGAGATTTTCTTACCTGGCTTGTGTAGCAGTTCGTAATTGTAGGCTGCCAGGAATTCCGACCATCTTGTCATTCGGGGTGACAAGATGTTGGGAGTGGCTCGGTTTCCCGCGAGGATGCCCAGCAGAGGCTTGTGATCCGTCACGATGGTGAACGGGCGGCCGTACAAGTATTCATGAAAACGTTTAACGGCGGCAACTATAGCCAAAGCTTCCTTGTCCAGCTGGCTATAGTTGCGCTCTGGTTTGGTCAGAGTTCTGGAAAAAAAGGCGATGGGTGCTTCTCTCTGGTCTGGGAGGGTGTGGCTGAGGACAGCGCCGACGCCGAAGGGTGATGCGTCGCAAGTGACAGCTAGGGGTAAGGTCTCACTAAATTGCATTAGGACAGCGTCGGAGGTGAGGAGGTCCTTGGTTCTTTGAAAAGCGGTTTGTTCTCGCCTCCCCCAAGTCCAGGCTGCCTTCTTGTCTAGGAGTCTATGTAAGGGCTCCGCCGCCGTTGCCTTTTGAGGTAGGAAAACATTATAGAAATTTAGTAATCCTAGGAACGCTTGTAATTCCGTTTTGGATTTTGGGGTGGGGGCTTCCTTGATGGCTTTTACTTTTTTAGTTGTAGGGTGAATGCCCTTCTGGTCTAGGAGATAGCCCAAAAACTCTACTTGCTTTGTACAAAGATTGCATTTTTCTCGCTTAACTTTAAGTCCTGTTTCTTTAAATTTTGTTAAGACTTGTCTGAGTCGGTTCTCTAATTCGGCTTCATTTGGCGCCGCAATTAATACGTCATCAAAATAGGGCACCACCCCTTTTATGCCCTGTAACAAACGTTCCATCAGGC
Source organism: Hydrophis major (assembly GCA_033807585.1). Lineage (NCBI taxonomy): Eukaryota > Metazoa > Chordata > Lepidosauria > Squamata > Elapidae > Hydrophis > Hydrophis major. The sequence continues at coordinate 15,685,446 of CM066333.1, forward strand.
TTTGAAAAATGCCTGGTGCCACGCTGACTCCAAATTGGAGCCGGTTACACTTAAAAGCCCCTCGATGGGTTACTATTGTTTGGGCTTCCGCCGTTTTCTCATCTACAGGTAGTTGCTGATATGCCTGGGCAAGGTCGTGTTTTGCAAAGACTTTGCCCCCTCCTAGCGAGTGTAGTAAATGTTGTACTATAGGGACTGGGTAGGCGCTTTGTTGTAATGCGTCATTTAGGGTGGCCTTATAGTCCCCGCAAATTCTCACGGACCCGTCTGGTTTTACTGGGGTCACTATAGGGGTTTCCCATCTGGCATGGTCTATCGGTTGCAATACCCCTTGTTTGACGAGCTTGTCGAGCTGCTCGTCAATCTTTGGTTTTAATGCAAACGGTACCCTTCTAGGTTTAAGTCTCTTAGGGGGAACCCTTGGGTCTAAGTCAAACGAGATAAGGGGCCCCTGGTACTTGCCCAAACCTCCATCGAACACCTCCTGGAACTCCTGGGTTAGCCGCTGTTCCCAAGCTTCGATGGTGACTTGGTTGACACCTGTCAGCGCGATGTTAAGCGGGGCGAACCATTGTAGACCCAGTAGGCTTGGGCGGTCGCGATCGACGATTGTGAGTGGTAGTTGTTCAGTGTGGCCTTTGTAAGTTATGTTGAAATTCTTGGTGCCCACTACCGGGACACGGTTCCCTTGGTAGTCTTTAATGATGATCTTTTGTGTGTGCACGTTTCTCTTTTGTAGAGTAGGCACCAGTCTTCTGATTTCGCGCCATGCAATCATGGAAAGGTAGGACCCAGAGTCCACTTCCATCTTGCATGGCTGGCCTTCTATATGTACTTCTACATGTACCTTTCTGGCGCCGTCGGAGATGGCGTGGCCGATGGTCACCGTCTGGTGGGTTTCTTCTTTCCGTCGACCGTCGCCGCTTCTTTGAGATCGTTGAGCGCGGTCCCATCGACCGTCTGGCTGTCGTTCTCTGGTTCTGGGCGGGGAGTTTTCTCTCCGTCTGTCGTGCTGTTCCCATTTGGGCGGGCTGCGAGTCTTCTTTTGGCGGCAAACTCGGGCGATGTGACCCCTTCGTTCACAATGCCTACAGATAGAGTCAAAAAATCAGCATTCTGACCTGGGGTGGTCGCCGCCGCACCCGGCGCAACTGGTCCTCGACTTGCGACCTTTTCGGCTACGTTGGTCGCCGCGTCCCGTCTGTACTCGGTGAATGTCCTCCTCGTCTTCTGACGTGCTGGAGTTTGACTGGTATTCACCGTAGTGTGCGGTTGCTTCACTTCTTGCATCGGCCGACCTTGCCGGGTTGTTGTTTCCGCCCTTCGCGTCAGATCTTCGCATGCTGTCTGCCGACGTGCGCGTTGCTTCAGCGGCTGCGGCTGCTGTAAGGGCATCGGCTAGGCTGATGTCGCCCTTGGCCATAAGTCGGCTCTGAAGTGTAGGATCCCATAACCCGAGTACGAAGCGGTCTCTTATGAGACTGTTGAGACCCTCGAACTCACAGAGTCCTCCTAGGCGCCGAAGTTCTGCGACGAAATCGCTCAATTTTTCATCTGGTTTCTGGTTTCGGCGGTAGAACTCGTTGCGCCGTATCAGGATGGGGACTTCGGGAGCGTAATGGCGCCGTAGTATGGGTTCCAGGACATCCCAGTCCATGGCTGTGGCGTCTGCTGGCTTGGCCAAGGCTTTGGCCATTTGGAAGACCTCTGGTCCGCAGTGTGAGAAAGACGGCGCGTTTTAGCGGGGCCGGGGCGTCCTTCATCCCGGCGCATTCCAGGTACATCCGGAATCGATCCGAGTATGATTCCCAGTCCTCGGCCGCGGGGTTGAACGGGGCGGGCGGTGCTATTTTCGCCATCTTCGCGCTGGAACTGGTTCTTGGACACGGGGTTCGGTTCAGGGGCGAGATCCCACCCTCGTCGCCAGTGTCGTGTCCGCAAAAAGACGATTAGAGTCGGTGACTTTCATGCAAAGCTCTTTATTAACAAAGGGAGAACCGAACCGGCGAAAGGTAAAAAGCCCGCGGATTTTATACCTTTCGCAAGGCGGCCGCGGCCAATGGCAGCGATTCAAGTCTCCCGCTCTTGGTTTGCACCAATCGCAGGAGACTTCAATCGGGCCAATCAGCGCGGCTCGCCTGGCCAATCAGAAATCCCCGTGCCTTGGCCAATCAAGGCCCGGGGATTTCGAGTATACCATTTGAATACATAACATGGACAATAGCATGCCATCCCCCACTCTCCCCCAGAGTTGATTCCACTCTCCCCCAGAGTTGACCCAAATTCATGTTCATTGTGACGAAGACACTATCTAACCATCTCATCCTCTTTCATTCCCTTCTCCTTTTGCCTTCCATCTTTCCCAGCATCAGGGTATTTTTCCAAGGAGTCCTCTCTTCCCATTTGGTGGCCAAAGGATTTGAGCTTTTGTCCTTCCAAAGAACAGTCAGAGCTGATTTCCTTCAGGGTTGAGCAATTTGATCTCCTTGGTCTCCAAAGGACTCTCAAGAGTTTAAAGGTCTGTAAAGATTCTCAGTCCTCCAGGTCATGGTTGTCCTGAAGGTGCTTTTTATTTTGAAGATGTTTTGCTTCTCATCCAAGAAGCTTCTTCAACTCTGACTGGATGATGGGGAATGGAAGGATTTATACTCCTTGCAGACAGCTGGTCATTTGCATCCTTTTAGAGGGTAGTTGAAGCACTTGAAGGTTTATCTGTGTCCTGAGGGTCACCTGGTTCCTGCAGTCTGCAATTTTCCCTCTGGAAATCCATTCCTACTCCCACACCATTCAAAGGGTGTTCATCCCAAATTGTGTGGCTAAAAATATGTAGAGATTCTCAGTCGTCAGGTCATTATTGTCCCAAAGGTGCTTTTTTTCAAGAGGCAGCTGGACTTTCTGGGTTTTTTTTTTTTCCTTTGAAGATGTTTTGCTTCTCATCCAAGAAGCTTCTTCAGCTCTAACTGGATGGTGGGAAATGGCAGGATTTATATTCCTTCCCTTGAAAACAAAAACACCATTGGGATCTCAAGAGTTTGTTTTCTATGCCATAGTACATTTGAAGAACCATAGCTTTTCATTTCGTGGTAAGCTTCCTAAGGATTATGACATCTTCAGTTATGAACTTAATGGGATTTGTGACTGGGGTTTATATGTCAAGGTATATTCATCAATGTCTGGGCTGAGCTTCCTTAAAGGAAATCTCTATAACAAACACCTGTGAAGTGTTCACAGCACTCTGATTGCCCAGGGAACACGTTGTAAGGAATACCAGTGGAAGGCTGAAGAAGTTGCCCTTAATCCAAAGGCATTTGTAAAGTGTTTTCAGTCTTCACAGGCTATTTCCTCCTCTGCCTTTTTTAGCCCACTGGTAAAATGTCACCCTTTTTCACTTGGTGTAACAAAAGGATTGATTGTCACCTCCATGGATAGCATTTCTTTCATTTCACTGAAAGATTGAAGGGTCAGAAAGGGCACGCATATTGTAGCTGTAAAAGAGTGGAAAGTGTGAGAAGTCACTTCAGTGTGTATCTATATACACATAGAGATAGTCTTTGAGTCTGTAGAGATACTCAGTCATCCAGGTCGTGGTTATCCCAAAGGTGTTTTTCTCAGGAGGAAATTGGACTTTCCTGGTTTTTTTTCCTTTTTCTTTTGAAGATGTTTCACTTCTCACCCAAGAAGCTTCTTCAGCTCTGACAGGAGAGTGGGGAATGGAATCCTGTCAGAGCTGAAGAAGCTTCTTGGACGAGAAGTGAAAAGTCTTCAACAGGAAAAAAACAGAAAGTCCAGTTGCCTCCTGAAAAAGCACCTTTGGGACGACCATGACCTGGATAACTGAGAATCTTTACAGATTTTTAGCTATACAATTTTGGATGAACACCTATTGAATGGTGTGGAATAGATTTCCAGAGGGGAAAAATTGCATACTACAGAAACCAGGACCACCACACAGGTGAGCCTGAGGACATAGATAAACCTCCAAGTGGCCTCAACGACTCTCTAAAATGGATGCAAATGACCAGCTGTCTGCAAGGAGTGTAAATCTTTCCATTTCCCACCATCCAGTCAGAGCTGAAGAAGCTTCTGGGATGAGAAGCGAAACATCTTCAAAAGAAAAAAAAAACAGAAAGTCCAGTTGCCTCCTGAAAAAGCACCTTTGGGACAGATAATCTTTGACATACAACAGTTCGTTTAGTAACTGTTCCAAGTTACAACTGCACTGAAAAAAGTGACATGAGCATTTTTCACATAACCGTGGCAGCATCCCAATGGCCACATGATCAGAATTCAGGTGCTTGGAAATTGATTCATATTTATGACGGTTGTAGAATCCGGTGAGTCATGTGTGTTACCATTTATGACCATCTGACAAGCCTAGAAAGCCAGATTCACTTAACAACCATGTTACTAACTTAATAACTGCAGTGATTAACTTAACAAATGTGGCAAGAAAGGTTATAAAATAGGACAAAACACGCTGAACAACTGTCTCACTTACCAATGGAAATGTTGGCCTCATTTATGGTTGTAAGTCGAGGACTATCTATACACTCATAAGAAGGACCTCATGGGATGATAACCTGAGGAAGCAAAACCTATCTTTAGTTTAATGTACTCTGAGAAAAGATTTATTTAAAGATGAAGGGTGAAGATGGCATTTTACAATTATTAATAATTTGTACTGCATCTTTCAGTGTGTAAAGTAATGGCCAGGTTTTACCTCATGTAATCTCAACATAAAACCAATGACATGTGGATAAGAAAGAAAAAATGTGACCTGCTCACAGCTCCCCAGTTTACAAGCAAACAGGAAATCTGATCTTTGTGTCCCACCTTCACATCCTTATCTTTGATCAGGTGTGTTAAATTGAATGAGGCAAGAAGCATGATGAAATTTAAATGAATCAAATCAATACCCCAAAGTACAGATAATGGGAATTTGTTCTTCTGTAAGATACGAAATCCTAAAGGTGCTTTTCCAAGAGGCAATTGGACTTCCTGGGTTTTTTTGGGGGGGGTGGGGTGGGGGAGACGTTTCGCTTCTTACCCAAGAAGCTTCTTCAGCTCTGACAGGATGGTGTGGAATGGAAGGATTTATATGGCTTGCAGACAGCTGGTCATTTGCATCCATTTTACAGAATAGTTGAGGCCACTTGGAGGTTTATCTGAGTAGTGCTAATGGTTCCTGTAGTCTGCATTTTTTCTGGAAATCTGTTCATACACACAAAGTTGTGTTCTCGTCTATATCTAGGACAGCAATTTGATACTATCTACTTCTTAAATACAGATAGTCCTTGACTTACGACCATAACTGAGCCCAAAATTTATGTTGCTAAGTGAAATGTTTGTTAAGTGAAATTGCCCCATTTTATGACCATTCTTGCCACAGTCAGAACTAGGGGCTTCCGACACAAGTTCTCAAACTTCAACTCCCAGAATTCTTGAGCCAGCATGGTTGACTCAGGAATTCTGGGAGTTGAAGTCCACAGGTTGTAAATGCTAAATAAAATGCTAGACAAAGGACACCTTTTCACACCTGCATATTTACAATGCTGCTTTAGGCACAGTTTGTTCACAGTGCAGCACTGTGCTGGTGAAAAAAAAAGAGGATTTATCCCCTGGTTAAAATATCTCCCACCTTGTAGATGACCCCCACTCTTTCAAGGACCTTGGAGTACCCATCTGTAATTATCTATGTACTAGAGCCCACTGTAACAACGTAGCCAAAAAGGCATTAAGAGTTGTTAACCTAATCCTGCATAGCTTTTTCTCTGGTAATATTGTATTACTAATTAGAGCATACAAAAGATTTGCTAGACCAATTCTCGAATACAGCTCATCTGCCTGGAACCTGCATTACATATCCAACATTAACACAATCAAGAGAGTCCAGAGATATTTCATGAGAAGAGTTCTCCACTCCTATACTTGCAACAGAATATCTTATGCCACAGACTTGACATTTTAGGCTTAGACAACCTAGAACTACGCTGCCTTCGGTCCGACCTAAACGTAGTACATAAAATTATCTATTGCAATGCCCTACCTGTCAATGACTACTTCAGCTTCAACCACAACAATACACAGTCAAACAATAGATACAAACTCAATGTAAACCACACCAAACTCAATTGCAGGAAATATGACTTCAGCAACAGAGTGGTCATTGCCTGGAATACACTACCTGACTCTGTGGTTTCTTCCCCAAACCCCAAAACTTTAACCTTAGACTGTCTACTGATGACCTCACCCCTTTCCTAAGAGGTCTGTAGGGAGCGTGCAGAAGTACACCAATGTGTCTACCGTCCCTGTTCTAATGTTTTCTTTTATTCATATCCATTTCATGTATTAATAATCATGTTTATACTTATATCTGTTATTTAATATATGCTTGACAAATAAATAACATAACATATTTGCACAACAAAGCTAACTGGGAGGATTAGTTTAAGTTTAATGTTCTTTAACCCAAGAGTTGAGTGAAAAATATTGTTGTGGACACAACTGCTCAGTAAGTTTCATTCAAGCTGATGTCTCCCTTATTTTGTGTTCTTCATTGGACGATCCAATAAGAAGTAGACATCTCAATGAAGGCCAGGTCAAAAGAACAAGGAGAGTGCCAGGATATGTATGAACTCTGCCTTGCTTCCTGCTACAAATCCTACATTTATCTGATGAAATTGGGGAAAAAAATCAGCCGGGAGAGCAGCTTATACAATTTGCACGGTAGAAAGAGAACGACTTCATTGAACCCAAACCCTTAAATTTTGGGACAGCAGAGAGAGATTCCTTCAGTGACTGGTTTCTCAATTTATGCCATTTTTGTCTAAGCTGTGGGATGAAATGCTTGTCTGTACAGAATGATATAGTCTCCCTGTATTTTTGCCATCGGAGCGTTTTGCTAACGCAGAGTAGAAGAGTCAAATGGTATGGTTGGAAGTGACCCATAATTTATAGAGGCTGTGATATATTAGAGATTCAGAAGTTTTCATCACCTTCCTGGACAGATTCACTCTCTATTGATTCAGACCTTTCAGCAATCAACTGAAATTCATGACGTGTCCTGGATGCAAAGTAGGAAGTCTTGTGTAAAAACTATTATCAGAAGATCTCTTCATAGCTATCTGAACTCTTTACTGTTTTCCTCCCTGCTTCATTATTTTGTTTGTTAGGGTAAATATGTGCTGTGTTCTGGACAAATTTGTTTCAAGGCTCCTCTGTGTTACAGGCAGTCCTCAACTTACAACAATTCATTTAGTGACCATTCAAAGTTACAACGCCCCTGGAAAAAAGGGACATATGACCATTTTTCATGCTTACGACCGTTAAAGCATCTCCACAGTCACATGGTTTACATTCGGATGCTTGGCAACTGACTCACATTTATGACGGTTGCAGGTTCCTGGAGTCACACAATCCCCTTTTGCAACCTTCTGACAAGCAAAGTCAATGGGGAAGCTAGATTCACTTAACAACCGTGTTACTAATTTAAGAATTGTGGCGATTCACTTAACAAATGGGGCAAGAAAAGTAAAATGGGGCAAAACTCACTTCACAAATTTTTCACTTAGCAGCATGAATTCTAGGCTCAATTGTGATAGTAAGTTGAGGACTTACCTGTATAAGGATTATTTCATAGACACACAAAAGATGCGTATGAACTGAAAGTCTGTAGAGATTTTCCATCATCCAGGCCCTGGTTGTCCCAAAGCTGCTTTTTCAGGAGGCAACTTAGACTTTCTTCTTTTTTCTTTTGAAGATGTTTCACTTCTCATTTGAGAAGCTTCTTCAGCTCTGACAGGATGGTGGGGAATGGAAGGATTTATACTCCTTGCAGATAGCTGGTCATTTGTAATTTTTTAGAGGGTGCTTGAAGCACTTGGACACAGTGGACCCAAATCCAAGTGCTTCAACAACCCTCTAAAAGGTTGCAAATGACCAGCTGTCTGCAAAGAATATCAATCCTTCCAATTCCCTACAATCCTGTCAGAGCTGAAGAAGCACCTTGGATGAGAAGTGAAACATCTTCAAAAGAAAAAACCAGAAAGTCCAGTTGCCTCCTAGGAATCCATCTCCATACTACTTTCTATCATAGTGGTTTACCAATGAATTGCAAGATATTAAGATAAGATAAGATGAGATAAGAAGATACAAGAACAGAACAGAATATAACAACAGAGTTGGAAGGGACCTTGGAGGTCTTCTAGTCCAACCCCCTGCTTAGGCAGGAAACTGTCGTGTCCGTCGGTAAGGAGACCAGGAGACGGTGACTAGGTTTCAGCTCTTTATTGGTCCCCAGAACTGATGTGGCTCCAAGGGAAAAAACACCGGCTTTTTATTCTCAAGCCGCGGTGGCCGCGGCCAATGGCACCACTTTGAATCTCCTGCGATTCGTATCCACCAATCGCAGGAGATTCTTAGTGGACCAATCAGCGCAGCTTGCTAAACCAATCAGATCGCCCCGCGCTTTGGCCAATCAAAGCACGGGGTTTCAAGAATGCTAATGAGTGTACAGAACACCCCTCCCCTCTTGGTTTGGTGCTACGTAACAAAGTCCCGTAGGTAGGCGGGGCTCCGTACTTGCCTACTGGACCTGCGCAGGTCAGTTGTGGGTTGTCTCCCGGCCGGTTCAGTCGGGTTCTCTGTGTCTCTCGGACTTGTCGGTGGAACCGCCTGGTATGTCTTGCCGGGCTGCTCGTCGCAGCTCCCTCCCGGTCTACCCCGGCTGGTTGAGCTGCGGTTTTTGCTGTTCCCGCCTGGTCTTTCTGGGCTGGTCGAGCTGGCCTGGCTGCTTCTTCCTGGTGAGGTTCTGAGCTGGCTGCTTGCTGGTGAGTATGGCTGGTTCCTTTCTTCTGGGTTTTGGTTCCCTGGGTATTCCCTCCCCTCTTAGTTTGTGTTAAGGGGATTGGTTATGTCTGGTTGCGTGTCGGTTGTGTTTCTTGTGGCTGTCCTCGATCTTAATTGATCGATGTGGCATTTCCATGCTCCGTCGGTTGTTTGTAGCCGGTACGAGCGGGGACCTGTCAGTTGGGTTATGGTTGCTGGTACCCATAGTGGGTCTCCGTTTAGGTTCTTTGTGTAGACGGCGTCACCTGGTGCAAAGGATTGGTGCTTGCTGGAGGAGTTTGGGGGTTTTTCCGGGTTGTATGTGGGGTGCAGTCTATCAAGTGGGGACCTTATTTTCCTCCCCATTAGTAGCTCTGCTGGGCGTTTGTTTGTTGTTGTGTTCGGGGTTATGTGTTGTATGAAAAGCATTTTATTTATTTTGTCTTGGATCTCCCCGTGGTCTATTTTCTGGATGGTTTTTTTCATGAATTGATCCATCCGTTACGCCCTTCCGTTTGCCGCCGGATGCACCGGGGCTGTCAGTGCGTGTCGTATGCCCCGTTTCACTAGGAATTTTTCAAATTCTAGCGAGGTGAATTGGGGCCCGTTGTCCGACACGATGACATCTGGGAGGCCGTGTGTTGCGAAGAGTTTGCAAAGTTCCTTGGTCACGGCCTCTGTGGTGGTGGTTTTCTTGTTGCTTACCTCCAACCAGTTGGAGTAAGTGTCTACGGTTATGAGGAATGTATGTCCCTTTGTGGGCCCGGCGAAGTCTATGTGGATCCTAGACCAAGGTCCCCTGGGGGTTTCCCATTCTAGGATCGGTGCTGTGGGCGGGCTTGGTCTGGTTTCTTTGCAGCATTGACACCTTGCCACCCAAGCCTCGATTTGTTTATCCATCCCTGGCCACCAAGCATAACTCATGGCCAGGGCTTTTGTTCTAACTATGCCCGGGTGCTCCTTGTGTAACAACTCCAGTAACTTCCCTTGCAGTTTTTCCGAGATGACCACCCTATCCCCCCACAGTACACACCCTTTTTGTAGCAAGAGTTTTGTTTGCCGGTTCCAGAATGTTTTGAATGTCTCGTTGTTGTCCTTTTCCGGCCACCCTTTCTCTAGCCAATGTAACACCCGTACCAGACGTTTGTCTTTATTAGTTTCTCGGGCAATGTCTGACACGGTTATGGGTAGATCGGGCAGAGTCTCTATGCTGAGGGTGGTTGTCGTGGGTGCTGGGTCGGTGTCTAGCTCGGGTAGCGGTAAGCACCTCAAAGCGTCTGCATGTGTGATCATCTTACCGGGTCGGTGTGTGAGCTGGTAGCTGTGGGTGGCAAGGAATTCGGGCCACCTTGTCATTCTAGGAGATAGAATGTTTGGGGTGGCCCTGTCCCTTACGAGGATTCCCAGCAGCGGCTTGTGGTCAGTAATAATGGTGAACGTCCGGCCGTAGAGGTACTCGTGGAACCTCTTCACTGCGGCGATGATAGCCAGGGCCTCTTTGTCCAGCTGACTGTAGTTTCTCTCTGGTTTGGGGAGGGTCCTTGAAAAGAAGGCGATGGGTGCTTCTTTTCCGTCAGGGAGAGTGTGGCTGAGGACGGCGCCGACGCCGAAAGGTGATGCGTCGCATGTGATGGCTAGTGGTAGGGTTTCGTTGTATTGGATGAGGATGGCATCCAAAGTGAGCAGGTCCTTGGTTTTCCTGAAGGCAGCTTCCTCGCGTTTCCCCCAAGTCCAGGTAGCCGCCTTGTCCAAGAGCCTATGCAAAGGCTCCGCTGCGGTCGCCTTTTGGGGCAGGAAAACATTGTAAAAATTAAGCAGTCCCAGAAATGCCTGCAGTTCCGTTTTAGTCCTGGGTGTGGGGGCCTCTTTAATGGCTTTAATTTTGGTTTCAGTTTGGTATGTGCCATGCCGGTCTAGGAGGTACCCCAGGAATTCGACCCGCTCTGTGTAAAGTTGGCACTTTTCCCTCTTCACCTTTAGCCTGGTTTCCTTGAATTTGGTTAGCACCTCCCTTAGTCGACCCTCTTGTTCTGGCTGGTTGGCTGCCGATACCAGCACATCATCGAAATAGGGCACCACCCCCTTGATGCCTTGTAAGAGTCTCTCCATGAGGCTCTGGAAAATTCCAGGCGCTACGCTGACTCCGAATTGGAGTCGGTTACATCAGAAAGCTCTCCGGTGGGTGACTATGGTTTGCGCCTCCGCGGTTTCTTCGTTGATCGGCAGCTGCTGGTATGCTTGGGCCAGGTCGAGTTTTGCGAAAACCTTGCCTCCCCCCAGTGTAGAAGATGCTGCACTACTGGGACGGGGTAGGCGCTTTGTTGCAAGCACAGTTTAGGGTGGCCTTATAGTCCCCGCAGATTCTCACCGACCCATCAGGCTTGACTGGGGTGACTATTGGGGTCTCCCACCTGGCATGGTCTATTGGTTGTAGGACCCCTTGCTTGACGAGCTTGTCAATTTGCTTGTCAATTTTTGGCCTGAGTGCAAAAGGTACCCGCCTTAGTTTTAGGCATCTTGGGGGAACATTCGGGTCTAGGCTGAAAGAGATAGGGGGCCCTCGGTACTTGCCTAGGGTGCCGTCAAACACTTCCTGGAAGTCCCGTGCCAGTTGTTGCTCCCAATCAGTCTCGGCGATGTGATTGATGCCCGTGACTTCGATGCCGAGCAGTGCAAACCATTGCAGTCCCAAAAGGCTGGGTCGGTCTCAGTCCACGATTGTTAGGGGAAGCTTTGCAGTGCGTCCCTCAAATGTTACTCTGAATTGTCCGGTTCCGACTACCAGGATGTGGTTTCCCTGGTTGTCTTTAATGATTAGTCTCTGGTTCTCCAGTCCCTTCTTTTGGATGGTAGGCACCAAGCGTTTTATTTCTTGCCAGGCGACCATGGAGAGGTAGGACCCGGAGTCCACCTCCATCTTGCATGGCTCGCCTTCGATGCCTACCTCCATGTAGAATTTTTGGGCATCAGTGGTTGATGCGTGGCCAATGATGACTGTCTGGTGGGTTTCCTCCTTCCGCCGGGGCTCGCCACCTCGTCGGGCTCGCCCGCTCCGGTCCCAATGGCTGTCGGCTGGGCGATCTTTGGTTCTGGGGGGGTGTGCTGTCCCGTCTCCACTCGCTGTGGTCCCGCCGTCTGGGGCTGTAGGCTTTCTTTAATCGGCATACGCGGGCGATGTGACCCTTTTTGTCACAGTGCCGGCAGATTGCGTTGAAGAACTGGCACTCGGATCTAGGGCGGTTGCCTCCGCAACCAGCACACGCGGTCCCCAACTTACGACCCCGCCGACTGCGCTGGTCGCGTCCTGCCTGGAGCCGGTGGATTTCCTCCTCCTCGTCCGAAGTGTCAGAGGCAGAGTGGAATTCGCCATGGTGGGTGGTAGTTTCGCGGTGACTTGCTTCCGGTTGGGCCTCGGTCGCTCGTCCAGGGTTGTTGTTCGCGGTGCGGTCCCCGGCATCTGGTCTCCGCATGAGGTTTGCTGACTGCCTGGTGGCCTCGGCTGTGGTGGCTTCAGTGATGGCATCGGCGAGGGTGATGTCGCCTTTGGGCATTAGCCGACTCTGTAGGACTGGGTCCCTAAGCCCGAGCATGACTCGGTCCCGTAGGGCCTCGTCCATGTCAGAGAACCCGCATAGTCCTCCTATGTTCCGCAGCTCCACAACAAAGTCGCTGAGGCTTTTGCCCGACCTCTGGTCCCGCCGATAAAACTCGTGCCATCTGATGAGGGTGGGCATGGCGGGAGCGTAGTGTTTTCGGAGTAAAGGTTCGAGGTCGGCCCAGTCCATCCTGGTGACGTCAGCGGGTTTCGCTAGGGCTTTCGCCATCTTGAACACTGCGGGCCTGCAGTGTGTCAGGAAGACGGCTCGTTTCTTCGGCCTGGTGGCATCCTTCATGTCGCTGCATTCGAGGAACATGCAGAATCTGTCCGTGTAGGATTCCCAGTTCTCGCTAGCGGGGTTGAAGGGCACGGGCGGAGCGATGCTGGCCATCTCGTCGGTCTTGCTTCCATCGGACAGATGCTTGCTGGGGTTCAGAATCGGGATCCCATCCTCATCGCCAGTGTCGTGTCCATCGGTAAGGAAACCAGGAGGCGGTGACTAGGTTTCAGCTCTTTATTGGTCCCCGGAACCGATGTGGCTCCAAGGGAAAAAACAGCGGCTTTTTATTCTCAAGCCGCGGTGGCCGCGGCCAATGACACCACTTTGAATCTCCCATGATTCGTATCCACCAATCGCAGGAGATTCTTAGTGGGCCAATCAGCGCGGCTTGCTAAACCAATCAGATCGCCCCGCGCTTTGGCCAATCAAAGCACGGGGTTTCAAGAATGCTAATGAGTGTACAGAACAGAAACCCCATACCATTTTAGACAAATGGTTGTCCAATCTCTTCTTAAAAACATTCAGTGTTTTTTGTTGGAGCACCTACAGCTTCTGGATGAAAGTTGTTCTACTTATTGTTGTAACTGGAACATGGTGGCTCACATGATTAGGACATTGGATTGGAGGTTAGCAAGCCTTTGTTTGAGATCTGAGTGCTGCCATGGGATAGGGTGAGCTCTCATCCTTTGCTCCAGCAAAGCTTTTATGTTGGGGACATAAAAAGAACACCCCCACAACTGAGAGTCCCCTAGGCAACAGTGATGTCACCGGCTAATCATTTCAACCTGGAAGCACCTCAGTGCTCCTGACATGAGTGCAATACAATCTCTGCCATAGAAACACATATTAAACCTTTCTTTGATAAATAGAAAATATTGCCTTTTCCGGAACAGATAAGTCACACATTTTTGACAACCATTCTTTGGCATCTGGAATAATATCACTTTTCCAATTTCTTAATTCAGTTTTTAAATTATCCTCTGTGTTCACTGCAGCCATCATGCCCAATAAAGGGTGAAATTCCAAAGGTTCGCGTGTATCCTTCTTATGGGTAAAAGATTGGTTCTTCAATATTAGAAAGGTAACTTCAGGGTCTGATTATAGACCAATGATTAGATGATGATTGTGTCTTATGAAAAAAAAGTTCATAGGCAAAAATTAAACAGGATAATTACAATGAAACATGATTATCTTTCATTAAAAGTGTTTCATAGAAAAAAAGAAAGGATAGATAGGCATGAGAAATCTTTGTACTTATGATTTATCTTGTCGTTATTGCATTAGCTCTTATTTTGTTTTGTTTTTTTTCTGATAACTTTCGCTCCATTTTGCTTTATTTTGTCAACTAACCAAAGGGGGGAAAACATTGCATTCTAAGTGCCGTCTTTACAATAAGGAATAGAGGAAGTCTTTGCTTACTGAAGGCATTTGGCTCTAATGCGCCACAGTGGTGCAATGGTTAGAGTGCAGTACTGCAGGCTACTTCTGCTGACTGCCGGCTGCCTGCAATTTGGCAGTTCAAATCTCACCAGGCCCAAGGTTGACTCAGCCTTCCATCCTTCTGAGGTGGGTAAAATGAGGACCCAGATTGTTGGAGGCAATAGACTGACTCTGTAAACTGCTTAGAGAGTACTGTAAAAGCACTGTGCAACAGTATGTAAGTCTGAGTGCTATTGCTATTGTTGTCTGGAAGTCAGTCACAAAGTCCTCATTGACTTTACTTGTTGGAAACTGGCACTAAAGTAATTGCCAATGGCAGTCATGTGACCACAGAATGCCATAACATTGCAATTGGGAGCTGGTTGCCAAGTGCCCGAATCACAGTCATCTGATTGTGGGAACACAGCCACAACTATTTGGAATCATTGCAAGTAATCTTTGTCCAGCACCATTGTTGTGACAGAATGTAATGAGGATGCAGATTCCTAGGAAAAAACTCAGCCCAGATACCATGTGAGAGAAAGAGCCAGATGATTCAGGGCCTGGCAGCTGTAACCTCAAATGGTCACTAAATGACTGGGCGTTAAATAATGAGGACTGCCTGTATGGGAATGATTATGGGAATGATGATTAGGGGACTGAAGACAAAAACATATGAAGAACAGTTGCAGAATCTGGGCATGGCTAGTCTAGTGAAGAGAAGGACCAGGGAGACAGAATAGCAGTATTTGAGGGGCTGCCATAGAGAGGAGGAAAAGGTCAAGCTATTTTCTAAGACAACCAAAGGCCAGACAAGGAATAATGGATGGAAGCTGTTCAAGGAGAGATTCAACTTGGAAACAAGGAGAAACTTTCTGACAGTGAGAACAATCAACCCATGGAACAGTTTGCCTTCAGAAGTTGTGGGAGCGCCATCAGTTGCGACTTTCAAGAAGAGATTGGACTGCCATCTGTCAGAAATGGTGAAGGGTCTCCTGCTTGGGTGGGGGTTGGACTAGATGACCTACAAGGTCCCTTCCAAATCTGATTATCTGAAAACATATGGAGTCCACAAAAAGGAAGAGAAAATTGCATGTACTGGTTAGAACCCTCTTAGACATTGGGATCTCAGTCAGGTTTTAGGTCCTGTGACCTTGACCTGTGAATCTTGTGTGCGAGTGTTTGTGTGTGTGTATCTATCTATCATCTATCTATCTATCTATCTATCTATCTATCTATCTATCTATCTATCTATCTATATCTCTGTCTCTATCTATCTATCTCTGTCTCTATCTGTCTGTCTATCTATCTATCTATCTATCTATCTATCTATCTATCTATCTATCTATCTATCTATCTATCTATCTCTGTCTCTGTCTCTGTCTCTGTCTCTGTCTCTGTCTCTCTCTCTCTCTCTCTCTCTCTTTCTATCTCTCTTTCCAGGTAGTCCTCGACTTATGACCACAACTGAGTCCAAATTTTCCATTGCTTAGCGAGACAGTTGTTAAGTGAATTTTGCCCCATCTCGCCATGGTTGTTAAGCGAACCACTGCTTTGCTAAATTAGTAACATGGCTGTGAGACGAATCTGGCTTCCTCATTGACTTTTTTTGTGAGAAGTTTGCAAAACGTCACCACATGACCTCGGGACACCACAACCATCATAAATATGAGTCAGTTGCCAAGTGTCTGAATGTTGATCACATGACCACAGAGATGCTGTAGCGGTCGTAAGTGTGAAAAACGGTCATAAGTCACTTTTTCCAGTGTCTTCTAACTTCGAATACTAACTAAATGTTGTAAAATGCATATAAATTATTGAAGAAAATAGTATATTGAACCAGAAATATGGATGTTTTTTTCTGTCCTGTAGCTGTTTTTTTTTTTTTCAACCAAAGCCCCCTTGAGAGAGACATTCCCTTCCCCTACTCCCATTGGAAGCTCCAATTTGTCAAACTATCCCTGATATTCCATCAATGTTTCAGAAATGCCTTACATATCTGCTCGACAAGTCAGTCTTGTTTAAATAGAGATGGTTTAATGCAATAGCGTACAACATGAGCTTCAGGAATGCCTGCTATTTATTTATTTTTCTGAAATAGATACGTGCAGTAGTTTTCTTTTACTCGTTAGATATATAATGGAGAAAGTGTCATTAGCATATAATGTTCCTTTCTGCCCTATTTTTACCTTTTCATCATATCCCTATATGTGTTTATTTAGATCTGTTTCATGGGCTTAGTACTGTATGTTTAACACTATATTGGCTAAAGCTATTTTACAAAGGGGGAATGAGATAGCTTCCTTTTCGTTCTTTTTAAAGTCAGTGTTGATCAAAATTCCATTATAGATCTAAGCAATAACTTGAATACGAAGCCATAAACTAGTTTTAACACAGCAGCTTCTTTTATATGTACTATGTATTGCTTAGATAAAGATATCTTCTCCCTCAGCAAAGACTACTAAAGCTATAAGTTCTCTTTTCCATTTTCTCTATAAATTATTAATATATGAAGACACTAGAATTCCTGGAAAAAAAATGGTACTAAATCTGTTTTGTAATGTAGGTTTGTTTGTTTTTTTTTGTTTTTTTAAAAGCCAAATGTGTGATGACCCAAAGGGGCATGGCACAAAAGCAACAAAGTCACAAAAGTAGGCAAAATCCCTTTAATACCTCCCACTTGGCCCCCAATGTCCAGTTGTCATTGGCTGGAGAAAAAAAACTCCCCCCAGAACAGTTTTTAAAGGGAAGAAATTCAGTCCAGACTCAAAATACATATAAATTATAAATAAAAATCAACACAAACCACAGCTGCTGCAATTAATGAGACAGGGCAGGATAAGGAATTGCAGATTTCAAAAGATAATGAAACACACACAGTCGGGAGGATGCCAGAATCCAGATAAGACTTGACAAAAAAGATAATTCACACTTTGGTTCCAGCAAGGTGCTGTGCGCAAATACCCTTTTAAAATCCTGTTTTCCCATCTGCAGCTAATGAAGGGAATCAGGGCCCTTTTCTCCCCCATAAGCCACATAACTCATGCTGCTCCCTTCTCCATTCCTCCCTGCGTGCCCTAGGATGAAGAGGGGGTGGGCCTGGGTCTTCCTCTGAATGCCCAGCTGGACTGTGCCCTTCCCCAGTTTCCTCCACGGCCACCAAAGCCACACTCCCACTCTCTGTCAGCTGCTTGACCCTCCCCCTTGGAATCAGATTCAATGAAACACCTACAAATTGCCATCTAATTTCTCGGTTATTGTACAGCAGAAGTTTTACACAAAAGGAAGAAAATATACGTGCTCCAAGATAATGTTGCAGAATCCAATCTGCATCAGTCACCAAGACCAGAGGTTTATAGTCTTCCAAGCTTTTGAATTCCTTCTGGAGCCCAGCCTCAGGGAACGTCTCTCTAGCAGAGTGTGTGCTTGGACTATTCTGTGTGTGGTATTTATATGGTGCCTATTGTGTGTGGGGCTTTTTAGTTGTTGATTAGGGTGTTGATGGCGAGCTATTGAATTATTGGTTTTTGTTTCTTGTGCATAAGGAAACAACAGCCAATGACTTAATAGCTAGCCACCAACACCCCAATCAACAACACAACAGGCATCTATAAATACCAAACAAAAATAGCCCAAAGCACACAGAAGTTCCTGAGGATGGGCTCCAGTACAATGTCCAAAAGCTCAGAAGACAAAACTTCTGGTCCCGATGATCCACCCAGATTGGATCCAGTAGAACAGAGTTCCCCAATCTTTCCAGATGGGTGACCTGGCATGGGGGAAGCAGGGTAAAGAGGGGAGGTTTTTGTGGGAGGGGCAGGTCCATGTACATGCACATGTGTGCAAACATCCATTGCTTGCATGAGTGGGGCTGCGAGAGACCGTGACAATGCTCACATGAATGGTACTATGAGTGTCTATGACAATGCTCATGCGAGCGGGATCATCAACACCCGCAACACTTATGGTGGACCTTGCATGAGTGTGGCCAGGAGTGCCCGCATGAGTGGGGTCACAAGTGCTCATAATGTTCATAGTGATGTTCATGCAAGCAGTGCTATGTGTCCATGCACACATGCATGCACTGGTTCATGTGGCCCAGTGGCCAATAGGTCACAGTCCACAGGTTGTGGAACGCTGCGGTAGAAATTTTACAGTTCTAGGTTAGATTGAATCAATCTACAACAGAATGCAAAATCCAGGTTCAGAAACAATACAGTGGGCAAATTATGAGAACTGCAGGTCCATATAATATTATGTGGGGGAGGGAAAAATCTCTTTCATTTTTTTCTACCTGTGTTTATGTCAGCCTCAAGATAGATAGCCTCAAGATATCTTCCACTGTTGCTTTTCTGCTGTTACTCCTTTCAGCTGTCATGACAACGGTGGGAGGGGGGACTTTGGAGGGGAAGAAGGCTGGAGGTGTTTTGCATTCCTTTGCTGGACTAGCAAGGGGAGGGGGGATTCTTTTCTTTAACTTTCCATTTCTTGGCTATCTTCTGTCTTCTTTTGCGCAACTGCGAACTTTTATCAAAATGTGTCAAGGCCATTTGACGAGAAATCTCATCACCACCTGGAGATGACCACATGAGCTTATTCAGAAGTTTTAATTGGAAGAATCATTTGAACTTTGGGGGGTGGGAGCAATTCTATTTCTTTGTATCTGTGTTCTACCCGCCAATTTCTCAGTTTCGGAATTGATTTGTAGCTTCCACTTTATTTTCCAGTAAAAGGATAACTTTGCTCTACAACATGGAGTCTAAGTATTTCTTTCTTGGGATCTAAAGGGAGCACAGACTGACATTATTCCGAAACTGCCACATCAACCCACCCGGAGAAAACAGCAACTTTTCTTCCGAGGGGGTTTCATCTCATGTCATCTCCAGCCAGTGATGAAGAGGACCAGGGAGCTGCGGGGGGGCAGCCGATGCTGCTACCGGAGACGTCGGTGACTGACCTGCTGGCCGACTTGACTCTGAAAGAAACCCCAGCCAAGATGCCCAGATGGTCATTGGTTGTAGAGACTCTGAAGACCCCCCTCCTCCCAGAATCACTGTAAGATGAAAAGGTGCGAGGGAACGGCTGTGGCAGGAGGGGGAGGAGATGGAATGCAGGCTGGATCAAGCCGGGAAATTCCTTATGGATGTTTCTGAGAAGCCCGGCACGGCTCAAAGGTATGAGGGGGAAGAGGGAGCGAGGTCAGCCTGGGGAAGTCAAGCTATCCCTACCTCCCTTGCCCAGCCTACGCCAGCACAGCCGCCCACCGCTGCCCGAGGAGTCCCAGCAATAGGTGTGGTTCCTGGAAGATGTCACCTGCCCCCCCTAGATGTGAAGTTTGGAGGAAATCCCAGAAATTTGGATTTTTCCTGGTACAAGTTGGGAGCTATATGGCAGAATTTGAATGGGAGTTCACCTTTGAAGCAGCCAAAGTGAGATGTGTCACCAGAACCCTGGAAGGGATGGCAGCAGACTGGGTGGTGACTTTGTACAATGATAACTCCCCCCAACTGCAAAACCTCGATGTTTTCATGACTGCACTGAGGAGAAGATTTGAGGACCCTCTGGCAGAGAGAAAGGCCAGGATCAGAATAAAGACCCTAGTCCAAGGGGGAAGATCGGTGGCAGACTATACCCAAGAATTCAGGCAGCTGGCATACCACATCTGAGGTTGGTCCCAGGGGGCCCTGGTGGAAGCCTACAAAGATGGTTTAAATGAAGATGTATACCACACGTGCATCTCCAGAAGGGACCCCCGTGATTTACAGTCATGGTACTTGTTGGCGGAAGAGGTGGACATTGATCTAGCCTGAAGCAGATGCAGAGGAGGTCCCACCTGGAGAAAACCGCTCCCCCCACGTCTCCGAGAGACTTCAACCCCCCAACCGGGAGGTATGGCGGCAAGAGCCAAGACCACAGCATGCTTCGCTTGTGGGAAGGAGGGCCACCGGATGGCAGATTGCCGGGTAAAGACTAACCCACCGAAAGCACGGGGCCCCGGGATGAAGTCCGAAAACCCCTCAACCAAGCCCCATGAGACCGGACTGAAGGCAAGAGAGGTTGTAGAGGTCGCCCTTTCGGCGGGAGAGGAGCTGGGACCTCCAACCCCACTCAGCGAAAATGAGACTGACTCGGAAGATGACGTCCCAGTAAGTCCTAACCAAGGGCCCATGACCATCCCAATAAAGTTAAAGCAGCCCACTTCTGGGACTGAGGGAGTGATGTTGGCCTTATTGG
The DNA here is from genome assembly GCA_033807585.1 of Hydrophis major. Classification (NCBI taxonomy): domain Eukaryota; kingdom Metazoa; phylum Chordata; class Lepidosauria; order Squamata; family Elapidae; genus Hydrophis; species Hydrophis major. The sequence goes on from CM066333.1 coordinate 15,705,803, forward strand.
ACTTGGGGTGCACAAGGTGTGTAATTAACATGAAAGTAGTTAAGGGTATGGGCATCGGACTGAGAACTTTAAGAACGCCCATATCTTTCTGCCAACTGGATGGATCGGTGGCAGGAGGTTGCCCCGCACGTTTTATAACAGAACCCCTAGAAATGACCATGGGAAACCACCATGAGACCCTGTGTTTTATTGTGGCCCCTGGGATGGAACAGCCCCTAATATTGGGATTACCCTGGCTTCGGAAGTGGAATCCCCATGTGAACTGGAGACAGGGGTGGATACGCATCCGCACTGATCGGCCACCGGAAGGGGAGGAGCAACCCTATCCTGAAGGGGAGGAGAAATCCCATCCGAAGTCCCAGGTACCCACCGAGATAGCTTCTACAGGTGCCGAACACGTGGAAGGGGAGGAGAAAATCCTGAAGGAGTATTGGGACTTAAGAGAGGTGTTTAGTGAAGAGGCTTCCAATGAGCTCCCCCCCCATTGGTCGACCAATTGTAGTATTGAATTCCTGCTGGGGGTGACGCTCCCAAAACCGAAGATGTATCCGATGACACCGGGGGAGTTGGAGGAATTGAGGGCATTTATCGACAAGAACTTGCAACGGGGTTTCATCACGCCTACCAGACCTCGAGTGGCAGCCCCTGTGATGTTCCGCGGGAAGAAAGATGGCTCCAAACGTCTGGTAGTGGACTATAGAAACCTGAACGCAGTATCTGTAGAGAACATGTACCCCCTCCCTCTGATGAAGGACATGTTAGCCCACCTGGCAAAGGGGAAGATTTTCACAAAGCTGGACTTGAGGGAGGCGTACTACTGAATCCGGATAAAGGAGGGAGACGAGTGGAAGACTGCGTTCAACTGCCCAATGGGTTGTTTCCAGTTCAATGTTCTCCCTTTCGGCCTACAGGGGGCGCCTGCTGTTTTCATGCAACTGATCAATCAAGTGCTTCACGAACATTTATACAAGGGGGTTCTGCTATACCTTGGTGATATTCTTATCTACACGGAGACTAGAGACGAACATGTGAAACTGGTACGCTCTGTGTTGCACAAGCTGAGGGCTGCCAAATTGTACGCCAAACTATCCAAATAAGAGTTCCATCAAGAAAAAATTGACTACTTGGGATATCGTATCTCCCCCGAGAGAAAGTGCGAGCTGTTTTGGACTGGGCCCCACTGAGAACCCGTAAACAGCTTCAAAGTTTTCTGAGATTTGCCAACTTTTATCGGCAATTCATCCCGTCTTTTGCTAAAATAGCCATGCCCATCACCAACCTCCTGAAAACAAAGGGGGGATTGAAACCAAAGCCCAGCCAACCATTGAATTGGACCATAGAGTGCCAAGCTGCATTTGAAAAGCTTAAGAGACTTTTTGCTGCAGAACCAGTACTGAAACACCCAGACATGGACGCCCCTTTCGTGATCCAAGCTGATGCGAGCGATGTGGCGGTGGGGGCGGTCTTACTTCAATTAAACGAGAAGGGGACACTGCAACCATGCGCTTACACCTCTCGTAAATTGACTGACACTGAAAGGAGATGGGCCGTTTGGGAGAAGGAAGCATTTGCAGTCCGTTGGGCTTTACTAGCTTGGAGGCACTTTCTGGAAGGAGTGAAACACCCATTTGAAGTGTGGACTGACCATAAAAATCTAGAAGCTTTAAAAACCCCTCGGAAGCTATCCCCTAAGCAAGTTAGGTGGGCTCAGTTTTTCAAGCGGTTCAATTTCTCCTTGAAATATATCCCAGGGGGAAAAAATTTTATGGAAGCTGCTTTGTCTAGAATGCCTCAATACAACAGTACCCGTAAAGAAGTGATAAGGCCAATCGTGTCCACTACACAATTGGCTGCCCCTGTAGTTACCCACGTGCAAAAAAGAAACCAGGAGAGGGATCTGTCCACTGATCTGATGGAACGGTTTAAGGAGGCGTTGAAGACAGATGAGTGGTTTCTGGCAAATGCGAATAACTGCACCGTTCGAGATGGTCTAGCCTGGATAGGGGCGAAGTTGTATGTACCTCAAAACCTGAGAAGCCACATATTGCAACAAACTCATGATTCCAAGGTGGCCGGTCATTTTGGGTTTGTGAAGACCCTACATTTGGTGAAATGGCAGTTTTGGTGGCCTTCATTGAAAAAGGACATTGAGACTTATGTGGTAAGTTGTCCGATTTGCGCCTCAGCAAAAAGACCTCCTGGTAAGCCACCAGGGCTGCTGCAAAATGTGGCCAGACCAACTGCTCCTTGGAAGGAAATTTCCATGGACTTTATAGTAGATCTACCCGAGAGCAGTGGACACACAGTCATTTGGGTGGTGACTGACTTGTTCTCCAAACAAGCCCACTTCATCCCTTGCTCAAAGATCCCTTCGGCGAGGTCATTGGCCAGGCTGTTCATTCTTCATGTCTACAGGTTGCATGGTGTACCTGAGCGTGTAGTTTCTGATCGAGGAGTCCAATTTACCTCGAATTTCTGGAGGGAATTTTTGAAGTTAATAGGCTCCACCCAAAGCTTAAGCTCTGCCCACCATCCCCAAACTAATGGGGCTTGCGAGAGAACTAACGGGGTGCTCGAGCAGTACCTCCGATGTTCCATAAATTATCAGCAAGACAACTGAGTGGATCTACTACCTTTTGCGGAGGTAGCATATAATAACTCTGTTCACAGTAGTACGGGATTTACTACTTTCAAAATAGCAACGGGGCAAGATTTTGTGCCCATACCTGAACTGCCTGGTGAAAAACCAAGTGTCCAGTCGTTGAGTGACTGGATATCTCAACTTCAACTTTATTGGCCGGTCGCCCGCAAAGCTTTGGACGAGGCGCACCAATCTTGTTAGGGATAACATTGTTTACCCTAACTGGTTTAGGTAAAATAATAAATATGTAATCATAGTTTATATGTTAAAGTGTCTGCAATTTTAAATATGGGAAAGTAATTAAGGGAGTGGTTGTGAAAGCACTTTAAAAGAAGCAAGACTGCAGCTTGCTCTCTCTCTGGCTTTGATGATCCCTGATAACTGCTTGGAATCAAGACTGCATTGCTCGAACGGGAGAGATAAACAAAGGACTGATTTGTAAGTGAACTGACATAGGATATTCTACATGGACTTTGCTAACTGAATATCCCTGAATGGACTGACTAAATGATACATGACTATTGGACTGTTATTTTGACTATGCTATGAACTCATAATGGAATAAACTATATTTTTGATAGCACAAGCGTATCTGTTATTTTTACTGTATGTTAATAAACATACAAGCTTAGCTCACTCATTTATCTGTGTGCCTATCTGACTAACGCTGCACATTCTGTTTAGCTTGTCTCCCTAACCCTGGTTGGGGAAACCCAGGCTTAACACTGGTTATGGGCCCAGAGGCTGCAAAATCAGTTTAACTAGGATAAAACAGATTTATGTAAAAGTGAGAGTTTGTGTTGTTATACATTACAGTAAACAGACAGCTGTGTTTTATTAATTATAATTTTATATCCATATAAAGAAAAACATGGCACAAGTCAATCTACAAAGTTTGTCCCTTATATCCAAGTTGGATGGAACAAACTATGTATCATGGTCAATGAAATGTAGTCTGCTTCTACGAAGAGAAGGTTTGTGGAACATAATTGAAAATCCACCAAACGTAGAAGAATGGGATCCAGAGGATGATGAAGATAGACTAAAGATAGAAGAATTTATGCATAAAAATGAACACGCTATTTGCATTGCTTTAACCTTAACTGACCAACAGCTTGTTTATATCCACGGAGAGAAAATGGCTGTTGGGTGTTGGCAGAAGCTGAAGAAGATTTAAGCTCGAGATAACGTTGGTGCACACATAAATCTAACACGGAAGCTTTTCAGTACACATCTCCAGAAGAATGGTGATATGCTGAGTCATTTGAAAACTATGCAAAGCATTTTTCAAGAACTGCACGAGAAAGAGCTTATTTTCTCTGAACAACACCAAGTCTACATAATTCTATCTTCCCTGAACGAAAGTTATGATAACTACGTAACTTCACTTGAAATTTTGCCAAAGGAAAGTCTAACTTTAACTGATATAACTGGCAGATTGATTGAAGAGGCAAGAAGAAGGCTTGAAAGAGACGATTTAAGGAGGCAGCAACCTCAAAAAGAAGATAATAAATCTCCTACTGCATACGCAATTAAAAGGTGTTTTAATTGTGGAGGAAAAGGACATTGGCAAGATTTTGTAAAAAAGCAAAGTGCCAGAACGCTGGCCAGAATACTAAAAGTCATCAAAAGATAAATAAAAATTTAGAGTTAGCCATGTATAGTAACGGAGCTGTAAAAAATAATTTATGGGTGGTTGACAGTGGAGCATCCCACTGTATAACAAATGATAACAAAAATTTTATAAAAATATCCAAGAGTACACAGCAGATATCGTTAGCCAATGGCTGGAAACTGAAAGCTAAAGGTCAAGGTATAGCATATTGTTCTTTTATAAAAGAGAATGTAAAAATGTTATATGTACCACAACTTAAGTTTAATTTAATTTCAGTTAGAATTTTGGTTAAACTAGGATATGTAGTTACTTTTAAAGGAGATAACTGCATAATTGAGAAAGAAGATAAGAAAATTACTGCATCTTTAAGAGGTGAATTATGTGTGTTAAATGATAATGGTTTAAAGGTGGCTAACACAGTTTATGATAATAAGAAACCTCATGATGAATGTATTCACTTGTTACACCGAAGGCTAGGGCATTTAAATTTTAAAATGCTTAAGAAAACTGTTGAATTATCTAAGGGAATAAGTTTGAAACCTTGTAATAAGTATTTGCAATGTAATGCCTGTAATCAAAGTAAGAGAAGGGTCATACCGGCTAATAGAGTTGATGGATTTACTACTAAAGAACCTTTAGAGGTAGTATTTGCAGATTTAATAGGTCCAAAAAAACCAAGTGTAGGAGGAGCTCGATACATATTAAGTATAATGGACCATTATTCTAGATATGGGTTTTGCTATTTAATGAAGAGCAAAACTGAAACGTATCAAAATCTCTTTAATTGGATTAAATTTGCAGAAAGGAAAACTAAAAAGAAATTAGTAACTCTTATAACAGATAATAGTACGGAATTTACAAATAATAAATTCCAGAACAGACTAAGAATGTTAGGTATTCAACATAAAATGTCTGCACCATATAGGCCACAACATAATGCCTTTATAGAGAGACGAGGCCAAACATTACAATCAATGACTCGAACTATGATGTCTGATTCAGGATTACCTGACAATTTATGGGGAGAATCAATAATGTGTGGTAATCATATATTAAATAATGTTGTTAATTCAACAACAGGTGAATTATCATTCACATTGTGGCATGGCACAAAACCTGACTTAAGTTACATGCACACATTTGGAGCACCAGCATGGGTGCATATCCCTACACAACTTAAACACAAAGGACAGCATAGAGCTAAAAGATTATTTTTTGTAGGATATACATCTAATCATAGATCTTATAGATTCTGGGAACCAGGTACATCTAGAGTTTACACCAGTGCTAGTGCAAAATTCCTAGAACATGTAGGATGGAATAGATTAGAGCAAGATTTAAATAATGAAGTAATTATTGAACCCTACAAAAGGCAGAAAGATCAGATTAGTTATAAGAAGAGTCCAATTAAAGAAGAAGTCCACGAAGAGCAAATAGGACCAGAACAAGAGGAAACAGTTGATCAGGAAGAGTTAGATAATCAAGAAGAGTTAATAAAGGAAAGTCCACCTGTAAGTCCTGTAATACCTAGACGTACTACACGTGTAACTAGACCACCTGATAGGTATCAAGCAAGTATAGTTTGCCAAGTAACTAAAGTTCCAACTAGTGCTAATGAACTTAGGATGTATCCTGCTAAGGATCAGGAGAATTGGCAAAAGGCAATGGAAAAAGGAACTAAATTCATTAAAGGTAATGAAAGTTTATGAAGATGCTAAATTACCTCCAGGAGAAAAATCCATTGGGTGCAAATGGATATTTAAAGTAAAAACTGGAAATGATGGGACTGTTTCCCATAAAGCCAGGTTGGTAGCTCAAGGATTTAATCAAACTGCATCTGATTACGATGAAGTTTTTGCACCAAGTCTTAAAGCAACATCTTTAAGAGCAGCATTAGTGTGGGCAGCTAAGAAAAACTATGTCATTAACCATTTAGATGTAGAAACTGCTTATCTGCATGCACCATTGCAGCATACTATATATTTAAGAAAACCAATTGGTATAAAAGACAATAAAGTAAATAGTAATGATTGTTGGAAACTCAAAAAGAGTCTTTACGGGTTGAAACAATCTGGGTTTGAGTGGAACCAATATATTATGAAAGAATTAAACAATATAGGTTTTGTTAAGCCTGGTTTCCCCAACCAGGGTTAGGGAGACAAGCTAAACAGAATGTGCAGCTTAGTCAGATAGGCACACAGATAAATGAGTGAGCTAAGCTTGTATGTTTATTAACATACAGTAAAAATAACAGATACGCTTGTGCTATCAAATATACAGTTTATTCCATTATGAGTTCATAGCATAGTCAAAATAACAGTCCAATAGTCATGTATCATTTAGTCAGTCCATTCAGGGATATTCAGTTAGCAAAGTCCGTTTTGAATATCCTATGTCAATTCACTTACAAGTCTGTCCTTTGTTTTCTCTCCCGTTCGAGCAATGCAGACTTGTTTCCTTGCAGTAATCAGGGATCATCAAAGCCAGAGAGAGAGCAAGCTGCAGCCTTGCTTCTTTTAAAGTGCTTTCACAACCACTCCCTTAATTACTATCCCACAGTTAAAGTTGCAGACACTTTAACATACAAACTATGATTACATATTATTATTTACCTAAACCAGTTAGGGTAAAACAATGTTATCCCTAACAGGTTTTAAATCTGGTTTAGCAGATCCATGTGATCCCCTTTTGCGACCTTCTGACCAGCAAAGTCAATGGGGAAACCAGATTCATTTAACAACCATGTTGGTAACTTAACAACAGCAGAGATTCACTTAACAATGGTGGCAAGCAAGGGTGTAAAATGGGGCAAAACTCAGTTAACAATGGTCTCATTTAGCAACAGATATTTTGGGCTCAACTGTGGTCGTAAGTCAAGGACTATCTTTAAATTGTTGCTTGGTATTTGGGCAATTTCATTTGTATTGTTGGAAGAAATATCCATCTGCTTCAGTTCCAAGCCGGGAGAAAGATACTGGAAACATGGAAGGTAATTGGAAAGATGGTTTATTGGTGGATGGGACCACATGGGTTTGAAGTCCTGGGCAGCTGACACATGAAGTTAAGAGAGAGGTATTTATACCTTCTCTTGGGCTTTGAACTTGAGCTTCCTGTTCCTGTGCAAGAACATGTGTTCTATAGGCTGTTGTAGGGGGTTATAGCTAGCTCTGTAGGTTATGTGAGTTAAGTTTGGTTGAAGCTTGGACTCTGCTGCTAGTGGGTTAATGTTATTATGTCCTGGAGGGTCATGTCTTAATCCCATCACCCTGAAGCTGAAGATCTTTTGTCTTGTAGATAGGCTGCCCTGCTGGAGCTATTAAGAAAGACTTGGAGGCTGCTTTCTGTCTTTAAAAACATGTTTCTCCTTTAGGGAAATATAATAATCTGTCTTTTTAAAATATTTCATTCTTCTAGGAGTGGTGGCTTCCCTCAGTATGTATGTACATATTTAGAATTAAGGGCCGCCTAACCCTTAACCATCAGCCTCCTAGTTTCTAGCCTGGTGCCTTAACCACTACACTATACTGCCACTCATTTGCTATACTCGTTCATTTTTATATTTTACAGGCATAGATGCACAAAACAGTTCTATTATTGGATATTTTATTATATCTGGCCACATGGATATATAATGAACCATTTGACTAATTTGATTGGTGGTGTGACAAAGTAATTATGGTAGTGACATGTATGCTGATTACTTACCCCTTCTTCTCTCACATATGGCTCTTCCTAGGCTTCTATTCGGGGATATCACAAATCAAAGTTTGATAAGATGTTTGTTGTTTCAAAACACGGAGGTACTACTTGAAAGTACAACAACCTCGTATTTAGGGCAGCCATATAAAAATCAGCCAATGTGATTGCATTACATTGGTCTTGCATTAACCAGCTTAAGTCGTTATTGTGTTGTGCAAATCCTGGCTGGAGTGACTGATGTGTTTATGGAATCAATCATAAACATGGTATTTTCTTTTTACCATCCACTGACCAGCAGTGGAATTCAAGATGCATTTATGGTAAAGACTTGAAATACCTGATTGTAAATGTATTAACAGTGGCTTGGATTCTTTTTGCTAAAAACTGGAAAAATGAGAAAATATCATCACAGGAGGAAATCATTAAGAAAATATTGGAATGTGCTGAAATGAGTAGATTGACATTTGAAATTAGAGAACAATTAGAGAACAAAGATGATAAACAATTTTATAAAATTTGGGATCTATTCTATTAATGGTTAGACAATAAAATACAGTAATGAAATAGGTAGACTTTTAGAAAATAATAAATATATAAAGATGTATTCTTTTCCTATTATATCTACAAAACGATTCTAGGATAGATCTGGGATGATAATCTGAATTGTCATAAAACAAATTAAGTAAAATGTGATCATTTTGGAAAACATGAATGAATAAAAGTTAGTCAAATGATTAATATATTGATTGAAAATATGAGATTATATACAATGTCATTATAATTGAAGACTATGAAATGGAAGCACAAAACAATTTGTAAACCAACCGGCACACTGTATGTACATATATGGAAGATGATTTGATGTTTTTATGTTTTGTTTGTTTATGTTTGTTTTCAAAACCAATAAAAATTTATATATATATATATAAAAAGATGCGTTTACGGTGTGCCTTGCAATGAATTCACGAATGCTTCTTAACCTACTCATTTTCCCAATACGGAGATTCTCAGTGTTCAGTTTTGGTATTTTTTTTCTCCCTCAGCCAACTCTTCATTCCCACTTCAAATGACAAGAATTTAGAAACAAAAGCAGTGCAAATCGTTTGGAATATTGTGAATAATTCATACAGTGAGTTTAGCTGTATTCCAGCCCCCAAATGCCCACGTACAAATTGCAATTTTACCATATCCATTATTCAACATGTTTAGATGAAATATTCATGGCATTTTTAGGCTGGATGAAAAGCTAGCCTTTTTTATGTTTGGGAGGTGAGTGGGTAGAGGAACATTACAAAGGCTCTAAGTTATTTGATTTTGAGCAACGTTACAGTCAATCCACACAATTGAATTAAACTTCCAGCAGCACTATGTTAAATGGATCTATAATGTTTAGATGTAGCTTTTTTTAAAATAAACTTTATTCAGTTTTTCAAACAATTGAAAAACATTAAAAAAACAATTACAACAACATTGAAGACATCATTAACATTTCTTAACCATATTCCTATACTTAATTTTCTTTTTTTAAATAAACTTTATTAGTTTTTTTTAAAAAAAGAATTTTATTGATTTTCTACAGACAAACAAGACAAACAAAACATTAAAAGATCAACTCTCATATGTACATCCAGCATGTCAGTTGGTTCATCAGTTTTGTGCATTCATTTTGTAGTCTCAATTACAATTATGTTACATAACAACTCATATTGTCAATCCAAACTTATATATCCTGATATCGCTATTAAAAAAAAAAACTTTTGATTATACTTTTAATCATTCATGCTTTATGAGATAACAATACTTTAAATAATTTATTATGTAACAAATCATATAATCATACCAAATCAATCCTAAAAACACTTTATAAATATAGTATACTGGCTAACATTCTAAATATTCTATTATCGTATTTTATCATCTAGCCATTGATAAAAAAGATCCCAAATTTCATAAAATTGTTTATCCTCTTGCTCTCTAATTTCAAATGCCAATCTACTCATCTCAGCACATTCCAATATTTTCTTAATAATTTCTTCCTGTGATGGTATTTTCTCATTCTTCCAGTTTTTAGCAAATACAATCCTAGCCGCTGTTAATACATTTACAATCAGGTATTTCAAATCTTTACTTTATGTATCAGGTAAGATTCCCAATAAAAAGATCTCTGGTTTCAAGTCTTTGTGTTTCTTTGTCATTTTTTCCAACCACATGCGAATTTTAGTCCAATATTTTCTAGCGTCCTCACAAGTCCACCACATATGGTAATATGAGCCAGGTATCTGATGACATTTCCAGCATTTTTCAGATTTGTTCTTAAACATTCTTGCTATTCTTGTTGGGGGAAAGTGCCACCTGTAAAACATCTTATACAAGTTTTCTTTATATGCTGTTGACATTGTATAATTTTGAGACCACAATTTTTGCCATTTCTCTAAATCAATCCCATATCCAAAATTCTTCCCCCAAACAATCAAAGTTTCTTTAACTTGTTCTTCCTCTAATTTCATTCCCAGTAAATAACCATATAATTTTTTAATCACCTTCTCATCAGTACCCATCAAGATCTTATCTAAATCAGTCTGATTATCATAGAATCCCTCCGTTTTAGAATCTTCATCATACCTTGAATGTATTTGCGCATATGAAAACCAATTCATCCTTATACCTTGTTTCTCTAAGTTTTGAATCGATTTAAGTTCACCCTTTTCATCCAATAGTTCCCCATATCTAACTGTTTGTTCCTTCTTATAAATTATAGCATAGGAAAATATTTCAATAGTCGATAACCAAACTGCCTAATTGGGAATTGTATTATCAAGCTGCAAGTTTGATGTGGGTCAAAGAATGGATAACATTAAGAAAGGCTAGATTGTTGACACTAGAAGGGCATGATTTGCTGTTGGGCTGGCATGCTTTTTTATGGTATAAGGGAACTAAAACACAGGGTTATTTTAGAAGACATTATATACGGGAGTCTTTGTGGTTAAACTGGGAGAAGATAAAAAGACAATGTTATTTGAAAACTTTATTAGTTTTTTATATCTTTAAAAACCAATAAAAATTGTATATATTTGTAAATAAGCACAAAATAGAAGTTTATGAGATAGATGTCACACACTGTTAATGTCATAATATGTATATTTTTTGGTTCCTATATTTAATTTTCTATTACACTATGATTATTACATATTATTTTTTCTCTTAATTCTCTATTCCTTACTCCTTACCTATATCACTTGTTACATCATACATTTTCTATTAATTCTATTAGTATTAATGATATTCAATTAATATTAGATGCAGATTTATTGGACCAAATTGTTCTTGGTGACTGGAGTCTTTCAGATTCAAAGATTTCTCAAGATCCTGGAAAATATTTATCCATCATTCATGACAAACAAATAATATGACAAGTGTTATAAATCTAATTTCATGAGAACAGGGGAACACAGGGAAGCACCAACTTATGACCACAATGGAGCCCCAAATTTATGTTGTTCAGGGAGTTTTGCCCCATTTTATGACCTTTCTTGCTTTGGTTATTAAGTGAATCACTGCTGTTGATAAGTTGGCAACCCATTTGTTAAAGGGAATCCTGCATCCCCGTTGAATTTCCTTTCAGAAGGTTGCAAAAAAAACCTTGGGATACAACAACAGTCATACATATGAACTGCTACTGGTTCTCCCCGGTTGAGGCAAACCTGCAGCTAATTTTATAGCCATTTCCTAAATCCCAACTCTGGCTGGGCCCCTCAACCCCACTTCACCCCTCCCAGGAGTTCCCACATGGCCCGTTTTGGTTGCCAGGTAAGTGTGGGCCTCCCAGAGGCTCCAGAAGGCTGGAAACGGGCCTCTTTCCAGCCTCCAGACAGTATCCAGAACCCAGGGAGGCTATTTTCGCCCTCCTGGAGGCTCAAGGAAAGCCTCCAGAGCCCGGGGAGGGCGAAAATGCCCCTCCCCAATAGTGCAGAAGGCCAATTAGGCCACACTCACCCAGCAACTAGGCAGAGAACCAGTTACTAAAAAAAATTTAAGCCTACCCCTGCATATGAACCAGTAGTCAAAGATGTTAAGCCTGGGTTCCCCAACCAGGGTTAGGGAGACAAGCTAAACAGAATGTGCAGCGTTAGTCAGATAGGCACACAGATAAATGAGTGAGCTAAGCTTGTATGTTTATTAACATACAGTAAAAATAACAGATACACTTGTGCTATCAAAAATATAGTTTATTCCATTATGAGTTCATAGCATAGTCAAAATAACAGTCCAATAGTCATGTATCATTTAGTCAGTCCATTCAGGGATATTCAGTTAGCAAAGTCCATGTAGAATATCCTATGTCAGTTCACTTACAAGTCAGTCCTTTGTTTTCTCTCCCGTTCGAGCAATGCAGTCTTGAGTCCTTGCAGTAATCAGGGATCATCAAAGCCAGAGAGAGAGCAAGCTGCAGCCTTGCTTCTTTTAAAGTGCTTTCACAACCACTCCCTTAATTACTATCCCACAGTTAAAGTTGCAGACACTTTAACATACAAACTATGATTACTTAGTTATTATTTTACCTAAACCAGTTAGGGTAAACAATGTTATCCCTAACATTCTCCCCTTTTAGGTTAAATAATAATATAAATATTTACATCTTTAAATCATATTTGTTACAACTCTCTTTAAACTTAATTACTCCTTGAGCTTTTGTAAATTGGTCTGCAATGTTTTCTTTTGTCATGCAGTATTCCAATTTAATTAGCCCATTCTTTACAGATTCTCTAACATTTAAGTATCTTAAATCAGTATGCTTTGATCTAGTTTTTACAGCAATACTAGTAGCTAACTTTATAGCTGCTTGATTATCCTCGTACACAATAATGGAATCTTTAACAGTTATACCCATGTCTAATAATAACTGTTTGTACAAAATCAAATCAGTGCATAATAATGACAGACATGAAAATTCCGCTTCCATCGTGGACAAGCTGATATGCTGTTGTCTGATTGACCTCCACCCTATAAGTGTCTTACCAAATAATATAGCCATCCCAGATGTTGATTTTCTTGTGTTTATATCAGTTGCAAAACTTGCATCTGCATAGGCACTAAGACTCAAATCACCCTTTCGTTCTATATACAATGCATGGTTCATTGTTCCTTTAAGATATCTTAAAATTCTCTTTAATGATTGCCAATGAAATTGATGTGGATCAGAATTAAAACGTGCCAGCTGATTAACACTATAAGCTATATCAGGCCTAGACCAATTGCTTATATATGATAAGCTACCAATCAAAGATTGATATATGGACTTATCAAATTTGGGACTTTGATCATTAGTTTGGCAAACTTCCTGACTCATTGGAGTCTTTGCCGGTTTACAAAGTTCCATTTTAAACGTTTTAATTAATTGGCAAATTTTATCTTCTTGAGATATCTTAAAACCATTTTTTGTTTTGTTAATTGTCAATCCTAGATATTTTTTAATTTCACCTAAATGCTTTAATTTTATCTTTTTGGCTAATAATGATATAATCTCATTAGCTTCATTATTAGTCTTAGTTATCAAAGCAATATCATCTGTAAATAATAACAATAATGACACCGTTCCATTATTTTCTCTTTTAAACACACATGGATCTGCTAAACCAGATTTAAAACCTATATTGTTTAACTCTTTCACAATATATTGGTTCCACTCAAACCCAGATTGTTTCAACCCGTAAAGACTCTTTTTGAGTTTCCAACAATCATTACTATTTTTTTTTATTGTCTTTTATACCTACTGGTTTTCTTAAATATATATTGTGCTGCAATGGTGCATGCAGATAGGCAGTTTCTACATCTAAATGGTTAATGACATAGTTTTTCTTAGATGCCCACACTAATGCTGCTCTTAAAGATGTTGCTTTAAGACTTGGTGCAAAAACTTCATCGTAATCAGATACAGTTTGATTAAATCCTTGAGCTACCAACCTAGCCTTATGGGTAACAGTCCCATCATTTCCAGTTTTTCCTTTAAATATCCATTTGCACCCAATGGATTTTTCCATTTCCAGGTAATTTAGTATCTTCATAAACTTTCATTACCTTTAATGAATTTAGTTCCTTTTCCATTGCCTTTTGCCAATTCTCCTGATCCTTAGCAGGATACATCCTAAGTTCATCTAAACTAGTTGGAACTTTAGTTACTTGGCAAACTATACTTGCTTGATACCTATCATGTGGTCTAGTTGCACGTGTAGTACGTCTAGGTATTACAGGACTTACAGGTGGACTTTCATTTATTAACTCTTCTTGATTATCTAACTCTTCCTGATCAACTGTTTCCTCTTGTTCTGGTCCTATTTGCTCTTCGTGGACTTCTTCTTTAATTGGACTTTTCTTATAACTAATCTGATCTTTCTGCCTTTTGTAGGGTTCAATAATTACTTCATTATTTAAATCTTGCTCTAATCTATTCCATCCTACATGTTCTAGGAATTTTGCACTAGCACTGGTGTAAACTCTAGATGTACCTGGTTCCCAGAATCTATAAGATCTATGATTAGATGTATATCCTACAAAATATAATCTTTTAGCTCTATGCTGTCCTTTGTGTCTAAGTTGTGAAGGGATATGCACCCATGCTGGTGCTCCAAATGTGTGCATGTAACTTAAATCAGGTTTTGTACCATGCCACAGTGTGAATGGTAATTCACCTGTTGTTGAATTAACAACATTATTTAATATATGATTACCACACATTATTGCTTCTCCCCATAAATTGTCAGGTAATCCTGAATCAGACATCATAGTTCGTGTCATTGATTGTAATGTTTGGCCTCTTCTCTCTATAAAGGCATTATGTTGTGGCCTATATGGTGCAGACTTTTTATGTTGAATACCTAACATTCTTAGTCTGTTCTGGAATTTATTATTTGTAAATTCCGTACCATTATCTGTTATAAGAGTTACTAATTTCTTTTTAGTTTTCCTTTCAGCAAATTTTATCCAATTAAAGAGATTTTGATACGTTTCAGTTTTGCTTTTCATTAAATAGCAAAACCCATATCTAGAATAATGGTCCATTATACTTAGTATGTAACGAGCTCCTCCTACACTTGGTTTTTTCGGAACTATTAAATCTGCAAATACTACCTCTAAAGGTTCTTTGGTAGTAAATCCATCAACTCTATTAGCCGGTGTGACCCTGGCTTTACTTTGATTGCAAATATTACATTGCAAATACTTATTACAAGGTTTCAAACTTATTCCCTTAGATAATTCAACAGTTCTCTTAAGCATTTTAAAATTTAAATGCCCTAGCCTTCGATGTAACAAGTGAATACATTCATCATGAGGTTTCTTATTTTCATAAACTGTGTTAGCCACCTTTAAACCATCATCATTTAACACATATAATTCACCTCTTAAAGATGCAGTAATTTTTTTATCTTCTTTTTCAATTATGCAGTTATCTCCTTTAAATGTAACTACATATCCTAGTTTAACCAAAATTCTAACTGAAATTAAATTAAACTTAAGTTGTGGTACATATAACATTTTTACATTCTCTTTTATAAAAGAACAATATGCTATACCTTGACCTTTAGCTTTCAGTTTCCAGCCATTGGCTAACGATATCTGCTGTGTACTCTGGGACATTTTAATAAAATTTTTGTTATCATTTGTTATACAATGAGATGCTCCACTGTCAACCACCCATAAATTATTTTTTACAGCTTCGTTACTATACATGGCTAACTCTAAATTTTTATTTTTATTTTGATGACTTTTAATATTCTGGCCAGCATTCTGGCGCTTTGCTTTTTTACAAAATCTTGCCAAATGTCCTCTTCCTCCACAATTAAAGCACTTTTTAATTGCGTATGCAGTAGGAGATTCATTATCTTCTTTTTGAGGTTGTTGCCTCCTTAACTGATCTCTTTCAAGCCTTCTTCTGGCCTCTTCAATCAATCTGCCAGTTATATCAGTTAAAGTTAGGCTTTCCTTTGGCAAAATTTCAAGGGAAGTTACGTAGTTATCATAACTTTCATCAAGGGAAGATGGAATTATGTAGACTTGGTGTAGTTCAGAGAAAATAAGCTCTTTCTCATGTAGTTCTTGAAAAATGCTTTGCATAGTTTTCAAATGACTCAGCATATCACCATTTGTTTGGAGATGTGTACTGAAAAGTTTCCGTGTTAGATTTATGTGAGCATCAACGTTATCTCGAACATAAATCCTCTTCAGCTTCTGCCAACACCCAACAGCCGTTTTCTCTCCGTGGATATAAACAAGCTGTTGATCAGTTAAGGTTAAAGCAATAATGCAAATAGCGTGTTCATTTTTATGCATAAATTCTTCTATCTTTAGTTTATCTTCATCATCCTCTGCATCCCATTCTTCTACGTTTGGTGGATTTTCAATTATGTTCCACAAACCTTCTCTTCGTAGAAGCAGACTACTTTTCATAGACCATGATACATAGTTTGTTCCATCCAACTTGGATATAAGGGACAAACTTTGTAGATTGACTTGTGCCATGTTTTCTTATATGGATATAAAACTATAATTAATAAAACACAGCTGTCTGTTTACTGTAATGTATAACAACACAAACTCTCACTTTTTACATAAATCTGTTTTATCCTAGTTAAACTGACTTTGCAGCCTCTGGGCCCATAACCAGTGTTAAGCCTGGGTTCCCCAACCAGGGTTAAGGAGACAAGCTAAACAGAATGTGCAGCGTTAGTCAGATAGGCACACAGATAAATGAGTGAGCTAAGCTTGTATGTTTATTAACGTACAGTAAAAATAACAGATACGCTTGTGCTATCAAAAATATAATTTATTCCATTATGAGTTCATAGCATAGTCAAAATAACAGTCCAATAGTCATGTATCATTTAGTCAGTCCATTCAGGGATATTCAGTTAGCAAAGTCCATGTAGAATATCCTATGTCAGTTCACTTACAAGTCAGTCCTTTGTTTTCTCTCCCGTTCGAGCAATGCAGTCTTGAGTCCTTGCAGTAATTAGGGATCATCAAAGCCAGAGAGAGAGCAAGCTGCAGCCTTGCTTCTTTTAAAGTGCTTTCACAACCACTCCCTTAATTACTATCCCACAGTTAAAGTTGCAGACACTTTAACATACAAACTATGATTACTTAGTTATTATTTTACCTAAACCAGTTAGGGTAAACAATGTTATCCCTAACATAAGATCTGAATTTTGATCATGTGATTATAGGGATATTGCAAAAGTTGTAACTGTGTAAAACGGTCATAAGTCACATTTTCAGTGCTGTTGTCACTAAATGAACCTAAATGTAAGTCAAGCACTATCTGCATGTCTTCCCCCACAAAATATACAGCATAATGTCCCCTTTTACACATAGTCTATGTCATAGATTCAGGCATGGGTAGAATGAATGGAGAGAGTCTTAGTTGATGAACTTTCAACTCTTTATTGCATAGTGACTTCTAACTTGTATAACAACAACTCTGCTTTATATAGGCAATGCTAATGTGAAATAACCAACAGGAACTTGTGAAACGCTAGCTCCAGTACCAATAAGAGTCCTTCGTTAAGGGCCAATCAGATTCTCAGAACCCGACCAATCCGATCTAGCCGCTTAACACCCAATCAGAAGTGCAGGGCCAGAACCCTGCACTTTACCCCAAGCTTGCCTCTATTCAACTATTTACATACATAACAGTCTACATAGCATACAATGCTATGTGTCCTTGAGTTTTCCTTCTCGAAAGAAGGAATAAAATTCCAGCTCATTTTAAATAAATATCTAGCCTTATTTCCCCAGATCTCAGTATCAAGAATGACAGTAAGAGCACAAATGGTGGCATCTAGCCTAAAAAATAATAATATGAGTAAAAATAGGAGCTACAAAAGTATCTGTTAGAAGCTTGAATGAAATGAATTGTTGACAACTGACACTATAAGGTCAATGAAGTCAATATCAGTGAAAAGTCCCTGAAGATGCCACCACTGAAAAGGTCCCAGCCTTGTTTATCATTCTCTTCACATTAACATTGTTAGCATCTGAAGTCTTACTCTTCCTGGCATTCTGAAGCATTCTGGACTACTTCCTATGGGAGCAGGTGGTATTTCTGCAGGGCAATTTCAATGAGGTTACCCATTAAAGTGATAGCTGCATGCCTATTTTTCCAATCCAAATAAAGACTGCAGCTTTACTAGTGGTTGTCTACAGAGATTTTCAGTCCTCCAGGTCATGGTTACCCCCAAGGTGCTTTTTCAAGAGGCAACTGGACTTTCTGGTTTTTCTTTGAAGACGTTTCGCTCCTCATCCAAGAAGCTTCTTCAGCTTCAGAGCTGGAAAAGCTTCTTGGGTGAGAAGTGAAATGTCTTCAAAGAAGAACCAGAAAGTCCAGTTGCCTCTTGAAAAAGCACCTTTGGATTTACTAGTGGCTGTTTGCTATGGAAAGTGATATAATGATCATATGATAACTTCACCACTTGATTGACAGGCTGAATCAAACTTGACTGACAGGCTGAATCAAAATTTGATCCTGTTTCCTAAAGCAATCAATTTATTGGAGCTCTTTTGGTTTCTTGTTTAATTGAAAAAAATATGGATTTTACTGGAAAATTGTGAAGAGTTGTTTGACAAGTGTGGGATTTCCATTGAATCTCTCAAAGAAACTTAGTGAGGTTTTATCTGCCGACTTAATGAATTCCAGCGCAAGACAGACTGCATCCTAAGATCCTAAAGGGACTTCTTTTATTAAGCTCTTTGAGCATGGACAGAGTACCAGATGATAAGTGTAAGGCCAATGTCCAAATTTTCAAAAAGGGTATGAAGAACTATAGACAGACAATAACTAGGAAGATTCTAAGGCAGATGATATCCTCCATAAACACTTAGTAATGTTTTTCGATTGAGTAATGCTTATTGAATAATGTAGTAATCACCCAAAGCAAGTATAGATTTATCAAGAACAAATATCTCCAGATGAATCTTACTTCTTTACACTTTTTTAATAGTCTGTCAGAATGCCATGAACATAATGTATTCTGATTTTAGTAAAGCCTTTGATAAAATTTCCCATGATATTCCATTTAGCAAGCTGGCATAGTTTGTATGGCATATCTCCTGATGTCACGGTCCAGTTGGACACATTGTCTGCCTTGGGAGGACATCCAAGCTGATGGACCTGCCTAATCACATGGAGAAGAATCAAACTCCACCAGTTTATTCGATGGAGTCCCTGTTAGTCCCAAACCTAATTATGAAGGCCTTCAACCAGGGGTGGGCTTCAAAATTTTTAGCAAAGGGTTCTCTGCCTGATTGCTGGGTGGACGTGGCCATGATGGGCGTGGTCTAGTTGGCCTCCTGCACCATGGCAGGGGGAGGTGTTTTTGCCCTCCCTGAGTTCCGGAGGCTTTCCTCGAGCCTCCAGAAGGGCAAAAATGGCCTCCCCGGGCTCCGGAGGCTCTCTGGAAGCTGGAAACAGGCCCATTTCCAGCCTTCTCAAACTTCCAGGAGGCCTGTTTTTCACCCTTCCGGAGCCTCCGCACACACCCTGCACTTGCATCCAAAACAGGCCGTGTGGGGATTCCTGGGAAGGGAAGGGCAGGGTGGGAAGGGCCAGCCAGGAGTGGGATTTGGGGGGTCTCTGAACTGCACAGAATCTTAGCTCGGGGCTCTCCCGAACCCCTGCGAATCCCCAGCAGCCCACCCCTGCTTCCAACCCCAGAGAACCAAGGTAAAAATGGCTAGAAAGCCAGAACCTAGTAAATCAGCGATGTCAACCTCACATCATCACGGTGGCCTCATGTGATTTATCAGGACTTGTTTTTCCTCTTCTCTAAACCAGGCATGGGCATGACTAGCATGTGACACATCCGGCCCATGGGCCAGGAGTTTGACAGCCTGTAGTAAGGTAAAGGAAGGGTTATTTGTGGGGGAAAGTTCCTGATGAGAGATGAGGTTTTGCAAAATCTGAGCTGAGTAGACATGTTTCATTTCAGCCAGGCTGAGTTGGGAAATAAGGACCTCTTGCTTGAAGATCCTAAAAGCCAAATTTTTGTTGGAACAACTTGATGCTGTATCAGATCTGCCTCGCTTCATAGATTCCTTAATCCTAGTCTGAATCCAATAGTTGCAATTTCTTCACACGTGAAATTTTGCAAATTGTTGGCACTGGCTGTCAAAGTGCCTTGCACGCTGCTACCACCTGACTCTTCACAACCAGAAAAGGGCTGTTGTCTAATTTGATTATAAGTGAACTTGATCTATGACTGTTTGGTGTACTTTTTTATCCAAAGCCTCATTAGATTATGAGAATTAAGTAGATCCAGAGGATGGCATGAAAATAGTCTGGAATAGTTATTTTAATATTGTACGGAGCCACAAACCATGTTTTAGAAATTACAGTGGCAGTCTTTATATAGCAGCCAAATTCAACTCAAATTAATCATTTAATGATTTGGTGTAATGAATGAACCATTTCTGGAAGGGCTGGCAATGCTGACTAAAAAGGAAAAGAGAACGCTTGTTTCACTGCTTCACTGTCCCATTTGCAAATTATTTATTCCACATCTGGAATTGCAAAAGCAGTCTCAGCCTGTACCATCTACAGTATATTCCTTTTCTTCCAGAGTTATCTCCTATGGACACCATAACTTCTTTTTGGCATTGAAAGTCGTATCAGTTAAACTGTTGACTCAGTAGCTGTCAAAGGCTTTAAAGTACTAATTTTAATGATATGTACTAACATTCGACTATAATGTTTCTCAATTTTGGCAACTTTAAAAGGTCTGGACTTCAACTCCCAGAATCCCCCCTGGCTGGGGAATTTTAGGACTTAAAAGTCCATACATTTTTTAGTGGATAAGGTTGGGAAACACTGTTCTACTATGACTCTAAGAAAACTTAATGGAAATTCTGGCTCATGTTTCTTTCTTCTTCTCATGCAAGATATTCACTATTGCTTTGTTGACAATAGCCATCACTTATTTCTGTGAAAGAGCTCTTTCTAGTTTTGTTATAACTGAGTCTGCTACTCCATCCTCCTTCCTAGAGAAAGGATAACTTAACGACATTTGCATAAAGTTTGGATATGCTAGTTTGCATGTACTCATAAACCTAATATAGGTATTTAAATGAACATTCCAATAATGCAAAGTTGGGATAGGATGATGGGAGACTTCAGTGATTAGACCAGGGGTGTCAAACTCAAGGTTCACACATCTAGGCCACATGGTATTTAGATCTGGCATGTGGGGCTGCTGTGGAAACAGCGAAGAAACGGTGCTCACACATGGCCCCTCAAGCTACATTTTCACTGGCAGAGGGGAAGATGAGAGAGCAAGAAAGGAAAAAGAAG
Organism: Hydrophis major; assembly: GCA_033807585.1. Taxonomy (NCBI): domain Eukaryota; kingdom Metazoa; phylum Chordata; class Lepidosauria; order Squamata; family Elapidae; genus Hydrophis; species Hydrophis major. The sequence continues at coordinate 15,727,094 of CM066333.1, forward strand.
GAAATAAGGGAAGGAAGAAGAAAGAAGGATGAAGAGGGAAGGAAAAAGAAGAAAAGGAAGGAAGGAGATTATAATCAGAATGAGGGAGGGTCTCAGGGAAGTCCTACCTTAGCACTTGGCTACCACAGGTGCCCCCGACACAAGTGATGTTGATCTGGCCACACACACCCTGCCCCCCCCGAGGTGAAACACAACCCTGATGCAGCCCTCAATGAAATCGAGTTTGACACCCCTGGATTAGATAATCCCTAGAAGTTAGACTTCAAAGCTAGAGATATGAGGATCGGTAAAATACCTGCATTCCAGATTAGCAGGTATCTAAATGGATTTTCTAAAAATATATCACTTTTGGGGGGGTAATGGTTCACATCTACAGTACATATCCTTTGTATGTATCTCCCCAGTGTACTCAAAAGTTAATGTAATTTGTCCAACTCTTTAAAATATAAATTGCTCTTGCTTTGATCCCTTGATATGTAAATCACCTGTTCACACTCTTCTTTAATGTATATTTATCCAATGTAAGCTATTTTAAAAACATGTAATAACTTTACCTGTATGCAATTTTTAGCACTATACTTTTTTCAGTGTAAGTTTGCAGACATATGCAATTGTAGAAAGATTAATGCTTTATTTGATGCCAGTATCTGTACATTACAAAGTTTCATGGACTGAAATGCTTAATTTGATTCCCAAAAGAATCCACATCAAAAATAATAGCAAGAATAAGAATAAAAGAAAACCTCCCCAAAACCTACCTACACCCTCAGGCCATCATCTCCTCCCTTCTTGTCCCTTAATTTTGAGATGCATCTGGAATGGATACAGGTAGTCTGTGACTTACGATCAAAATAACCCCAAAATTTATGTTGTTAAATAAGACAGTTGTTAAGTGGGTTTTGCCCCATTTTATGACGTTGCTTGCCACAGTTGTTAAGTAAGTCAGTTGTTAATTTAGTAACTCTGTTGTTAAGTGAATCTGGCTTTCCCCATTGACTTTGCTTGTCATAAGGTTGCAAAAGATGATCACATGACCCCTGGACACTGCCACCATTATAATTAAGAGTCAATTTGCCAAACATTCACATTTTTATCCTAGGAAGAATGCAACAGTCATAAGTGTAAAAACAGTCATAAGTCACTTTATTCAGTGCTGTTGTAAGGCAAATGATTGTAGATCAAGGACTACCTGTAGTCCATTTAATATAAAAAGATATCCACTAAGAATAGCAGCTGGCAAAGAAAACTAAAGTGTGAGCAGAATAAAGTTAGTTTGATGGCTGACGGCCACCTGTGACCTCCTTTGTTTTACTCACAAGAGGGTCTAAAATGCTCTACACATCAAAGTTTCAACTGTTTGACAATTCAAACACTTTCATGGAAGTTTCATACCCCCAGTGTTTAGCCTGTTCTTTCAGACAAACTGAACATGGAGGATTGTAATAATGGAAGTTTTCTTAAGTACTTAAAGTTTGCACAAAATAAATACATTCCAACCTGCTGTGGGTGTCATAGGAGAAGAAAAGTGAAGCCAGTGAGTAAACTAGTATTACAGGACTTAGATGTCTGTGAAATGCTTTCAAAGAATACAAGGCTTTGAATTGGTTCCTTTATGTGCATATTTTCTAAATGCAGTGTTTTTCAGCAGTATCCAGTGGTGAGATTCAGCCGGCTCATGCTGGTTCACACTGGTTCATGCGAATCGGTTGTTAAATTAGCCTCCCTCCTGCTATCAAAATGGATCCTGGGTACTGTGCTGTGGAGAAACGGGCAATGGAGCAGCAGGCATGAGGGAAGGAGAAACCAACTTTCCTCTTTCTTCTCCCTGCTCCTCCTCCTTCCCTTGTGCCAGCCATTCCATTGCCTGTTTCTCCCTTGCAGTGCAGTGCAACACCCAGTATCCACTTTGATAGTGTGTGTGTGTGTAATTTAACAACCGGTTCTCCCAGGGTCAGGTTGGCCATTGCAGGAAGCTTGTCCCACGTGTGCAGCAGAGCTGGAGGATGGGGACAGGCCATGCCTGCCACGACAGCCAACCTAACTCTGGGCAAACTGGTTGTTAAATTATTTGAATCCCACCAGTGGTGGTATCAATGCTAAGATGTGCAAACTTCAACTCCCAGAATTCCTCAGCTAGCATGTCCCTCTTACATATTATTGGGCTGACCTCAGCATAGGATTTTTACATTGACTAACTTCAGTGTCAGAATTCCTGTTGCTGCTTTGCTAGGTTAAAGTAATGGGACATCAACTGAAGGAATTTTTGGCCTGAATCCCAAACTGCTGCTGGTGCAATTGCCTGCCATAATTTTAAAATATAGTGTTTGTATATATGGCAGTCTTAAAACTGCACCCTGGGGAACCTCATTCTCAAGTATTTGCGGTTGATCTTTGTTTGGTTTCCTTTATGGTAATACATCCCACACCTCCCATCCCTGTATAAATCTATCCCCATGCTAAGATGGCCAGCATAGAATGAACCACATAAATACTACAATAAAACATTATTGGGGAGAGGAAGATGCAGAATGATAAAATGTGAATTTAAAGCAGAGGGGAAAAAATCCTACTGAATACAAAGAGTGATGCTACAAGTCTCACTGTAGGTTGTCCTTGACTTATGATCACAATGGCAGCCAGAATTTATATGGCTAAGTCAGAAATTTGTTGAGTTTTGCCCCATTTTATGACTTTTCTTGCCACATTTGTTAAGTGAATCACTTCAGTTGCTAAGATGGTAACACATGTTAAGTGAATTTGGCTTCCCTATTGACTTTGCTTGTCAGAAGGTTGCAAATGACAATCACCTGACTCTGGCAGACTGAAACTGTCATAAATATGAACCAGTTGTCAAGCATCTGATTTACATCTGAATGTAAATCACATGGCCATGGGGATGCTGCAATGGTCCAAAAGTATGAAAAATGGCCATAAGTCACTTTTTTCAGTGCCCTTGTAATTTTGTGAATGGTTACTAAAAACTGATGTTAGTTGAGGATTACCTGTACTTTGCCAATATCTTCTCACTAGAGATGCTCTGCAGGTCTGTGTCTTAGAGAAAAATGGGATAACTCTTCTTAGCCAAAACAGCATGGACAACTCACTCAGGGGAAATTCAAGCATTCAGTTTAATTATTTAAAATAAGTTAAAAAATATTTTAATTTTCATCATTCACATTTTATTTTGTCCCTCCTTTGACATCCTTTCTTTAATAATTGACTATTTCTTTGATATAAGTATAACTCTTCTCTTCCAGTGTCTTGTCCCATAGCGACTTGGTCATGGTGAGTTGGGAGTGGGATTTGAAGAGAAGACTTTACTAGATAACACTTCCCAACTTGGCAAGCTCAGATTTATAGAGATTGAACCCCATCCAGAATAATTTACAAAGAATCAACCTGGAATAAAAGGACCTAATGTACCATATTTCCCTGAAAATAAGACTGGGTCTTATATTAATTTTTGCTCCAAAAGACATATTAGGGCTTATTTTCAGGTGATGTCTTTTCAGGGAAATACGGTACTAAATGCATCCGTCTGGCTGATGATCTTAACTGGGGCTTATTTTTGGGGTAAGGCTTATATTACAAGCATTCTGAAAAACCATGCTAGAGACTATTTTCCAGTAGGGTGTTATATGTGGGGAAACAAGGTATTTGCAGGACTCTAGGTTGCCGATGTAAGAAAGTGATTAAGAAATCTCTGATAAGCGAAAATTTGATTTCTTTCCTAATCAAGAAATATTTATGGAAGTTTCTATTCTTCAGGAAGTCTATATATGCTTCTGAATAATTCACTTAGCTCCACAGCTTTGTGTGAACCTCTGAATGGATTGATGTTGCAGACATACATGCTAAGAACATAACTACAAGTAGTTCTCAACTTACAACAGTTTATTTAGTGACCTCTCAAAGTTACAGCGATACTGAAAAAAGTGACTTATGAACTTTTTTCACACTTATGACCTTGGCAGCATTTCTATGGTCGCATCATCAAAATTCAGATGCTTGGCAACTGCGTCACATTTATGATGATGTGACTACATTTTGCAACTGTTAGGGATAACATTGTTTACCCTAACTGGTTTAGGTAAAATAATAAATATGTAATCATGGTTTATATGTTAAAGTATCTGCAACTTTAAATATAGGAATGTAATTAAGGGAGTGGTAGTGAAAGCACTTTAAAAGAAGCAAGACGACAGCTTGCTCTCTCTCTGGCTTTGATGATCCCCAAATTACTGCATGGACTCAAGACTGCTTTACTCGAACGGGAGAGAAACAAAGGACTGATTTGTAAGTGAACTGACATTGGATATTCTACACGGACTTTGCTAATTGAATATCCTTGAATGGACTGACTAAATGATACATGACTAATGGACTGTTATTTTGACTATGCTATAAACTCTAAATGGAATAAACTATATTTTTGATAGCACAAGCATATCTGTAATTTTTACTGTATGTTAACAAGCATACAAGCTTATCTCACTCATTTATCTGTGTGCCTATCTGACTAACACTGCACATTCTGTTTAGCTTGTCTCCTTAAACCTGGTTGGGGAACCCAGGTTTAACAGCAACCTTCTGATAAGCAAAGTCAACGTGAAAGCCAGATTTACTTAACAACCATGTTACTAATTTAACAACTGCAGTGATTTGGTTAACCACTGCAGCAAGGTCGCAAAATGGGGCAAAATTCACATAACAACCATCTCACTTAGCAACAGAAATTTTAGACTCAGTTGTCATTGTAAGAAGGGGACAACCTGTACTTACTTTAATACTGGAAGAAGCATTCCCCTGACTTTTAGCTTCCCCTGGACTTTTAGGGGATGGATTAATCATGTCACCTTCTCCATGACTATTCAGAAGTGTATTCCTGTGACTTATATCAGCAGCTACAGTATGCAGTCAAAATAATTTGAAGAAAGTGGCAGGAATGAGACTTGGGGAAATCAAATAAAGGATGTAAGTATGGTTATAATGGAGCAGTAACAGGGATGAGACAGCTCAGGCTTTGAGACTGCATTTATTTTATTCCGTTGCATCTTGTCTAGTGAATATGTGGGGGAGTATTGCCTTGTGCCAATACTCCATGCATTACTAAATTCATGAGAACTAAACGATCCTTTTAATAATGTAAATACGGGTCTATATTCTTCTAAGAAGCAATTGTTTATCTTTTGTTCAAATAAAGCTCGGGGGGGGGGGATCTCTAAGTAGCTTGAGAACAAGTTCCACTTCTAATTCTAAATGAGTTACATGCAACCATCCTCCATCACTATCAAATTACTGCTGTTAAAGCTAAGTCTCTACTTGAGATGCCAGCTCACAAATCAATAATGGAAGTTTTCAGTGATTCAGTATCTTGGAAGCCAACTTTGTTGTGACTGGAGGCTAGAAGCTGGTCCAAGGCATCTTATTTATTTATTTATTTAATTTGTCAAACATATACAAGATAACAAGTATAGGTATGAACATAAACATGGACAAAGGAAGTAAATACATATAAATGGGGACAGTAAAACAGGGACAGTAGGCATGCTGGTATGCTTATGCACGTCCTCTTTAAGGACCTCTTAGGAATAGGGTGAGGTCCATGATAGACTATTGGAGGTTGAAGCTGTGAGGGGTTGAGGCTGTAAAAATGGCGTTGGGTAGGGTGTTCCAGGCGTTGACCACTCTGTTGCTGAAGTCATATTGTAATTGTCGTAATTGTCCTTGCTAGTCAAATAATGATTCTACAGGATCAGCCATGGTTCACTGAAACCCAACTGCAGATAAACCAGTTTATAGTCCCACTATGAAATGACTTACCCTGAGTTTAATTGACCACTTTGGGTTTTGTGAAATAGCTTTGGGACATCTACTGTTGAGTTTTTATACTTTGCAAGAGGCCAAAGATCTTTGGTAGTTCCAGTGATACATGTTTTGGATATTGAAAGGGCAGTTTAATGTGTTCTAGCAGAAGATAAAATAGGGTTGAATTGTGGAGTTCATGGTGTTATCTGAACTTGGTTGCAAGCTTGCAGATGATTCATCATCAGTGTGTGAGGTTTGCTGTGATTCCTTCTTTGGTGGTTCATTTATTGCAGTATTGTTTTTTGCCTGACTGTTTGTGTGGTGTTAATCCCTGCTTATCTTAGTTGGCTCCTGGAGGAAATGTGTGACAGTCTTTTTGTGAAACACCAAGGAGGTAAAACTGCCAGGGCAAGTTACTATATACACAAACTTCAAGCTTCACAGTGTTCTGACCCAAGCCTTGTTCAAAGCAAACAAACACCAAACGGAGATAAAAGCAAAACCTTTTTAATGCTTCTCTGTGAATTCTGTTCATTCACAGTAAAACACTGTTAAAAACTAATTGTCCCAGATAAGAACAAACCTTGCCAAGGTTGTGCAAGGCTGCCAAGAACACTAGATTAAATTGCAAGGAAATAATTAAAACCAAAAGTCTCCAAACACAAACCAGAATAGTCTGAACTTCCACAAGACTTGAAGTGCAAGAATTTATTTGCTTCCTGCAAAGAATCCCACCTCTGAAGGCTAGCTTTTATCCTTTAAGGGAGGGCCATCACCTTGCAGTCTTACTCCCGAGTCGCCCATGCTACTGCAGCTGCTCTTTCCTTCGAACAGCCCTGTGTGCACATGCACTGGGCACAGACTCCTTGGGGTTCTCTGCATCACTGCTGCCAGATTCCACAAGCTCCAAAGGCAGCATTCCACTCCCTGATGGTCCTGGCCCTGCATCACATGCAGGCCCCTCATCCGAGTCCTCGCTCTCCGAGACTTCAGCCGTCAGCACCTGCTGCTGGCAAAACACAACACACAGTCACACTTCTATTGTGCTAGACCTGATGGAATGGGTAGAAGTATTCAGGAAGAGATGGTCCCTCTAATAACCTGGTTAATGGATAGTTAATTCGCCAACTACAAAACATCATCAATGTGAATTTAAAGTTATTGAGATCAAATTTATGCCCAATCTTATCTGTCATTCCTAAGAATGCTGAGAATATAAATCATAGAATTCTGGAAATTGAAGACCAGGACCCCCCAAACTTGGAAACTTTAAGACTTATGGACTTCAACTCCCTGAATTTTCCAGCCAGCATGAATTGAAGTCCGCAAGTCCTAAAATTGCCAAAAATTGGTCTGGACAAAGAGAAATCCTACGACTTTTCTTTTCAGTAAGTAAGTTTTCATACATCTTTATTATTCTCCCATTCACTGTTTTTTCTCAGCTAAAAACTCCATTCCACTGCAGCCTTCTCTGATAGAGAGTTATTCCAGTATCTTCCTCACAGACCATAATTCTGGCATCTCTTTTAAATTTTTATTTTGTAGCATACACGAAACGTTCATATACATATCTATATTTTTCAGTGTTTGCAAAGTGATATTTTCCAGATGTTTTCCTTCCTGTTATTCATTCTAGTAGTGCTTTCTGCCAAGAATGAATATCTGGTTTTATCAATTTATTTCATTTATTGATTTATTTTCCTCAATAATCAATCACTTTGCGTGAGGGAGAGAACAACTTGAAGCCAACTGGTATAATTTCTTTGTTGATACATGATATATGTGTCACAGCAGGCATACTTTCAGGAGAAAAAATTCTTTTGTTTTAGAAAGCAGGACGGATTGCATATAAACATGATAATCATAGGAGCTGTTTGAGAATTTCATCTCTCTCTCTCTCTCTCTCTCTCTCTCTCTCTCTCTCTCTCTCTCTCTCTCTCTCTCTCTCTCTGTCTGTCTTTCACAAATTTATAACTATGATGCTTGTGCAGTGAAAAAGTCCAGTTTTTTAAACATATATCATACACTCAGCTCCATCCAGTCACCCCGACTCTACCCTGAATAAAGGGATTAGAGGGACATAAAAAGGGAGTCTTTATTATTATTAAAATGTTAAAAAATGTTTTTAATATATAGATAATCCCCAATTTAGAACCATTTGCTTCAAATTTCTGTTCAAAGTTACCACAGGAAAAAAAATGACCCTTGCATTGATTATCGTTGCAACATCCACACAATCATGTGATCCAAATTTAGGCACTTGACAATTGGTATGTATTTATGATAGTTGTAGCATCCTGGAGTCTTGTGATTGCCATTTGTGACATTCTCATCTGGCTTCTAATAAGCAGAGTCAATGGGGAAAGCAGATTTGCTTAATAACCACATGATTCCCTTAACAACTATATGATTTGCTTAACAACCATGGCAAAAAAAGTTGAATAAATCAGGTGCAATTCATTAAAAAATTACCTTGTTTAGCAATGGAATTCTGGTCCCAGTGCTTGTAAATCAGGGACTATCTGTAAATCACTTTGAAATGGATTGTATAAACAGCAGTCCATAAATATATTAAGATAAATTATAATTAATGTTAATGCAAGTGAAAATTAAGGTATTCTGACTCCACCCACCACTCTTTGGCATGCAGAATGTGATCCTAAATGTGTTTTTGACTAGAAAAAGATATTCTTGATGTAGAGGCTCATCTGAACAGGTTATTAGTGATATTCACCCCCTCTTGATTAAAAAAATAATAATCGTTGGCTTGCATGACTCCTGAATGTTTGAATCAGAAGGAAAAAATACTATTTGATGAATATTGAGAACAGCCAGAAATCATCTAATACATAGGCTATTGGAGTCTTCTACATAAATAATGAAACAGTATCTCATTCAGGATTTATTCATTATTAATTTGCTTCAGAGAAACCAACAAACAGAAAGGACAATTGTATTGATTTTCTGGCACTTCATTTTTGGGAATAATGTCAGCTATAGGGGAAATCAGGAGATTCAGGCAGTTCAAATGAGTATCAAGATTTATTGCAAGCTTATAGAAAACTTAAGCTTGCAATAAATCTTGATACTCATTTGAACTGCCTGAATCTGACCGATGGCTAGAGAAAAAAAAATATGAAAGCTGGAAATAACTTATAGGTTAGTGAAATATAGAAAATAAGTTTATAGAATTAAACATGTTAAGAAGAGGAGTGTTATAGTAATAGAGATATTATGTGTATTAATAAGATAAGAATAGAAAATGAATATCAAAGCAACTAACAGGGGTATAAATTTTAATTGTTATTGCACAAGATATTTGAACCTAGATGACACACTGTTAAATGGAAGATGAATTGTACGTACTTTAAATAAAATTTTTAAAAAAAATTACAAAAAAAAAATCTGACCGACCAGTAGTCAAGGGAAATGAGTGGGAGGCAAAAAAAGGGATTCAACGTGGACCTGGACTTAGATTGCTGGTGGGCACAGAGGAACTTGTGACTTATGATGCATTTGACTCCTCCCTCAGGCTGAGCCTGGCCATTTCCTATAAATAATACAGTATGTGCTGCAACCTATTAGTTAGAAACAAGACAGCTAAAAACTATACAGCTGAATACAATGCACTGGGAAAGCATCAGGTGATATTTCTTAACTAGGGGCCATATATTTTGATAATAATCCAATACACTTATCTCATTGTTCTTGAAACTGCTTTGGGGAAATCTTTGGACTAATTGGCCTGGAAGAATCTTCACCAGCATTGCAGTTGATTTATTGTTCACATAAAAATATCATATCTACATTACGGACCTTCTGTTTCTTGGTCTTTCACTTCTGTCACTTCTCCAAAAATACAAGCAGTTTTCAGAGGAAATAGGAGAGACACCCCGTAATGCATCCTATTTAAAAATTGGGGCCTGAAGACCTCTTCCAGACCACGTACACTTAAATTATATCATACACACAGTTATTCCAATGTGGATGTTCCCAAAAACACATGTGGCAGTTTAGATTTATTAGCAGTGGTACGATTCAACTGGTTTAACAACCGGTTCGGAGAGCGCACGCATGCGTGCTCCGTGTTTCAAAAAGCCGATTTTCAGCTCTAATACTTACCTTCTACTGCAGTCCCTATGAATTAAACAGCTGAGGCGCGGCAAACCATTCTGCTGTGTGAATCAGCTGTGCTCTAAAACAATAAAATAAAGCACAGGAAAGAGCAGGGATGGGTGAGTGGGGCCAAATGCTCATCAGAACTACCAGTTCACCCAAACCAGTCTGAACCGATAGAATCCCACCTTTGCTTATTAGTGATTTATCTCTGAACGCCCAGTTATAGGCAGACATATAAATGACCCCACAAAAAAGGTCACGTCAGCAATGGACAATCCTAAATAGGATTCACATCCCACGTGGTATCTGGCCAGGATCTCCGTACAAATGGACCATAGTATCCACCCCTCAGTGTGACTGCAGCAGTGTTGGGTTTCAAAAACTTTTCATACCGGTTCGGTGTGAGTGTGCACTTTGTGTGTGTGCAGCGTTTGCCACTCACCTTCTGCTGCAAGCCCTGTGTGTAAAACAGCTGTGCTGCGTGAAGTAGCTGAGCTTGAAAACCAGGAAATAAAGGTCAGAATAGAGCCGGGGTGGGCGGCCCCAGCAGCTGATCATTGGAGCAAACTGGTTCGCTCACAGATGATCCTTGGAGCTACCGGTTTGGCTGAACTGGGCTGAACCAGTAGAATACCACCACTGGACTGCAGGGTCTGAACATCAAACTGTAGATCACATTATAACCAGCTATAAGCTGAGAGCATGTACCAGTTCAGTAGTCCCTTTTTCAGAAGGCAACTGGACTTTCTTGTTTTTTCTTTGAAGACATTTTGCTTCTCATCCAAGAAGCTTCTTCAGCTCTGACGAGAGAGTGGGGAATTCTACTAATCTAGTTGCAATATTCATTTATGTTGCTAGTCCATGTATGATATGCTATATGATAAAATAAAAAAAAATAAATGAAATCTGACTATGGTCTCTGTCCTTGAAGATAGTCCCCAACACCATAGCACAGGGGTCCTCAAACACGATAGCTTTAAGAATTGTGGACTTCAACTTCCAGAATTCCTCCTCCAGTCATGTTAGCTGAGGAGTTCTGGGAGTTGAAGTCCACAAGTCTTAAACTTGCCAAGTTTGGAGACCCCTGCCATAGCATCTCAAAGAAGAATGTTTTGCAAATGGAGACCATTACAGGTAGTCCTTGATTTACAACAATTCATTCAGTAACTGTTCAAAGTTATAATGGCATGGAAAAATGTGACTTATGACTGTTTTTCAGAGTTACAACCATCGAAGCATCCTATGGTCATGTGATCAACATTCAGATGGTTAGCAACTGAGTCATATTTATAACACTTGCAGGGTCCTGGGGTCATGTGTGATCTCCTTTTTGTGACCTTCTGACAAGAAAAGTCAACAGGGAAGCCAGATTCACTTAACAGCCATGATACTAATTTAACAACTGCAGTGATTCACTTAACAATTGTGGCAAGAAAAATGGGGCAAAATTCAAAATTGCAAATCTTTCACTTAACAACAGAAAGATTAGGCTCAATTGTGGCTATAAGTCAAGGACTACCTATATCTCCTATAATGTGGCTTTTTGGGATGTTATTCTTTGTTCTTCCCAGCCCTAAATGGTCTCATTCCACTACTAAAGATTTATTAGGGTGCAAAGCAAAGCTCTCCCTCGATATCATAGTTTTAGCAATTTGAGTTTCCTGGTATCCTTCACGAATTCCTCTTAAATATTTTTCACTTGATTGCTTTAAACTTTCCCAACCAAAGACATTCCATACTGATAATATGGATAATTAAAACCAGATTAAACAAATTAAAGTTCCACATTTAAAACAGTATAGAATAACATTGCATGTTTTATGTTCACCTCTCAGGGATCTGCACAATGAATAAGACAATGATTAAATATTTTATTTTCAGATGTATTTTGTCCTACATGTTTTATCTTCCTCCACTTTAAAGAAAAGGAGAGGGAAAGAAAGAGAGAATGTATGTATATGCAAGGAACCTTCTTTTTTTTTTTTTTTTTGTTCCTAGTGACAACATCAAAATCTGGAACTGATTGCTTCTCGTGTTTGAACAAATAGCATAAATGTGATTCCAATTTAGAAATCTTGGAATTGATTTGGATTCATGTATGTATGTGTGTGTATATATATATATATATACATACTTTGTTTTCTATTTGTTGTTTCACTTATCTTAAAAGCAATATTTTCCATGAAGACAAAGGGTGGCACATATAACTGAGGTTGGAAAGACATTGTTAATGGCATGGATCTTTATACATATACCTAAACACACATGCATACATATTAAATAAAATTTAATTAAGAAATTTAAACTTTCATATTATAATAAATTATATTATGGCCTTTGTTTACGCTCAAGAGCTACCTCTGCAAAAACTCTGAATTGAAGCAAAATTCCAATAAAGGCGAATATTTGCAGCTCAGGGTTGAAATGAAGGGTCTTTGGCGCTCTCTGAACTTGGTTCTTTTCTTGCAGACGTGTCATTACCAAGGTAGATAACATCATTAGTGGTAGTGGGTTTTGCTCTCAGTTTATATTCTAGTGGCTTGCCCTGTCAATGTATGTGGGGGTGGTCTAGATATCCTTTTGTTGGACTGCTTACTGTTAGCTTGGTTGGCAATTTCCTGACTGGAGTATTACTTTTGGATTATTGGTCTGATGTTAAACTTGGAGTTAATCTTATCTCGGTGCCTATTGCTGTTGGTGTTTTGATCCTTTTTTTTTGGCTCCTTGAAAGTCTGTTTTGCATAATATGCAGCTATTGTTTATGTCTATGTGTCTATTGTAGCAAGATTAATGCTGAGTAAGTACCAAGATGTTTACTGGGCTAGTAGATATCACCTCCTTCCAGTGTGATTTAAGATCTGTTAAAATATTTGAAAGGAAAAAAAAAAAAACGCTCCAGAAGAATAACACCATCATAGGCAGAGAGAACCGTAGGAGGAAAACATTAACTTGACAACTATTTGAATGACAAGCGGCTGGAATGTGCGGCTGCAATTGTATGCACGTAAATAAAAAAAATGTGACAGAATATTTCAAGTGCGAAATGACAATTGACGGATTGTTTTCGCATTGTTGAAGTATTTTGGTTAACACACAGTCCAGATCCTTTTGAAACGTTTGCATATCGGAAAGCAGAAAATCGAGAGAATTGCAAGCAAGACGATAATGTATTGTGTTGGGAAAGATGAGAGGTAGCTTAAGCCCAGGTGTACAATTTTACAGGAAATATCAGCTTTGTGAATAGTTGGCTTTACGACCCCTTTTCTATCACTAATGTCAAAGATAAAGGGATTCCAAGCTGTAATGAGGCAATAGAGGATGAATCTTCAAGGAAAGGATGGTGGGAAGGGGGAATGAGGATTTTGCTTGAGATCCTGCTGTTGAAGGAAAGTGTTTTTTTAAAGATAATACAAATGAGTTCAAAGATAAACTGTAAAGGAATTGTCTGAAGGTCTCCTGCTTGGTAGTAGCTATTGTGCAATAAGAAGTGTACATGTATCCACAGAATTTTAAAACTATTGAATAGTTAAGAGTGTGTGGTTTGATCAACTGCAAGTCAGAGGTAAAGTAAGAGATTTGAGGTGACAGGAGAAAGATTGCAGGAAACTGCCACAGGCTTTATATTTAATTCATTTAGTATTGTAGGATCATAAAAAGGAAGGCATGTTAAATGTCAAGATTGCTATAGCAACCATCTATAAGGCTGTCTCATGGATTTACTGTCCACATCTTAAACCTACACATCGGCATTCCAGATCTTCAAAAATAATATATAATGTATAAGCTGTTAAATCACTGGAATATTTTTTCAAGTACCTTTTAGGTTTCTGTGAAAAATTCTATTTTTTTTTTTTTTAAAAAATAGATTCTGCAGAGACTCTCTAGTCTAGAATAATAAATCAGTTACCCAAGAATTGTAACTCTTTTTCTTTTGGGTATATACAAGTGGCAACACTGGCCAATCTTTTGTTAAACAGGGACATGAAGTAGAGATCTTATATATATTCTCTTTGGGATTTCTCTTACATTCAAAACTCAAAGGTGCTTTTTCAGGAAGCAACTGGACTTTCTTGGATTTTTTCTTTTCATTTGAAGACATTTCACTTCTCATCCAAGAAGCTTCTTCAGCTCTGACAGGAAAATGGGAATGGAACCCTGTCAGAGCTGAAGAAGCTTCTTGGATGAGAAGCAAAACATCTTCAAAAGAAAAATACAAGGAAGTCCAGTTGCCTCCTGAAAAAGCACCTTTGGAACAAGCAGGACCTGATGACTGAGAATATTTACAGAGTTACATCCAAAAGATTTTCATTGCTGACAGTTTCTAATCATACCAATTCTAGTTTCTTATGTTTTCATAAATGGAACACCATTATACTTGACATTATGTATACGAAACCAGCTTTTCCCAGCCTGACACTTTGAATGAATGGTTATTGCACAAATAAAATATGAACCTTTGTATACAAATCAATAGTATATTGATCAGATTTGATTTGATTTCTATAGCCGCCCATTTTGACTCTGGATGACATACAACTTAAAAACAATTAAAACTGTAATATCTTGGAGGATGGGCGTAATAACGGAGACTAGACATCGGATAGTAACTTTAACTCTTTATTAGTGACTTCAGAACAGAGCAATGAGCCTGGCAGCAGCAGCTCCTTTTATAGAGCTGGCTGCTGCCAAAGCATCCAATGACAATGATTCAAGCTTGCCGTGCTTGGAGCGTCCAATCGCGGCAGCCCGTTAACTAGCCAATCGGATCAGTCTGGAGTGACCAATCACGACCCGCTGTTGACGGACCAATAAGGATTGCAGGATTACGAGCCTGCTGTTGATGGCCAATCAGGTTTGCAGGATTACGGGCCTGCTAGTTCAAAACAAAAACACTACAAAATATGTATATATGACACCAAATAAAACTGTTGCTATGGATATTAATACAGCCAGAAAATGGGGCCTTAACACACTTAGGGCATTATATACAAATATGATTCTGTGATGTGCTTTAGGAATTTTAATGAAGATCAATGTATAAATATCTGATCAAGCAAGCAGTTTAGATTGTTTTCCTAGACCAGAATCATATTTGAATTACTGTTTATATTTGAATTTTTCACTATGCTGGACAGATTGATATTATTTTTCCTCCAGTAAAATGTTTACTTATTTATTGTAGAATAGCATGCTGCAATTGCATTCCCATTCTCTATTCAAAGTAGTCATGTATGAGCAGGGGTGGGATTCAAATTTTTAAACAACTGGTTCTGTGGGTGTGGCTTAGTTAGTAGGTGTGGCTTGGTGGTCATGTTATTGGCTGGGCATGGCCAACTCAATATCACTCACATCGAGGCACGCATCTCTTCGCCTGGCCTCTCATGACTGTGGAGATGCTGTAACAGTTGTACGTGTGAAAAATGGTCATATGTCACTTTTTTCAGTGCCATTGTAACTTTGAATGGTCACTACACAAAAACAAATTACTAGCAAAGGAGGGGAAAAAAATCCCCAGAGAGGTTCCTGAGACAGGAAGTCTAGTCCTGCCAAGAATGTAATAAGGGTTAACAGAGAGGCAGTTTCTGTAAGCAACACCAGAATGTTTCCTTTCTGCCTTCCTTACAGAATTAGGCCAGTAATTTCTTCTAACAGCCGGTTCTCTGAACTGCTTAGAATGTTAACAGCCGGTTCTAGCGAATAGGTGCAAACTGGTAGAATTCCACCCCTGTTTATGAGGAATTAACAACTGAGTGTTTGTATATTTTAGAGCTGAAGAACTTTCACCTATTACTTTCAATGGCAAGATGATACATATTTTGCTAGCAACTGAACTCAATTTTGTGGCACCAAATAAAAACACAGTTTTCTTCCTTGAAAATAGGAGGCGGGGGATGAAAGATGCAACCACAACATTGCTGACAGTCATTGATATTATATGTGACTGCATCTATATTGTTTCTCCATGTTTACATATTTTAAAATATGATCTTTGTCATAAGTTGGAACCCAAAGTTTTTCCTTCGGTGTATCTTCTGTTCCTAGCAATACTGTTTTATATTTTGTGTCATAGTTTCCACTAAAAAAAATCAAGCCAAATGTTTGCAAAACCGCTCTTGCTGCTATTGTGTAATATTAATGCACACATTTTTTCAATTCCACGGGTACAAGCACATATGGTTATAATGTATTATAACCTACTGGTTATAATACATTGTACTTAAAGTTTTTGGTTCCAAATATAAGTATATTAACAACTCCTTTTTCATACTCAAAAAATCTGTACTACACCAATATTTAAAAGAACATAAGGAAAAAATGATGGAACCATTAATCAGGTAGTTTTAATTTATGGCTCAAATATATCTTGCTTTCCACATTTTTTTTGCCATCTGCTGAATATGTAACCTTTGAAAAAGTAATAATAATTTGACCTAGTCAATATGGGACTGCTATAAATACAGATATAAAATAAGTTGTTAATGAGGAAATGCTCATTAACATGAGCATTAAATGTTGGGAAATGCTTTTTATAATTCTTTTTAAATGTATTTTTGGAAAGGAAGTTTGACTGAAACCTGAACTAAGTCCAGCGCCATAACTCTTATTTTCAAAGCATTTTTTTCTTGATAAAAATGTGCTTTTACTTATAAATGAGAAACTAGATCTGGTTCCTTGATATTCAAAATGATCGTATTTCCCCCCAGTCAGATGGATATATTTAGTTGTTCTCTTTGAACAGAGATTGCTCACAGGAAATGATCATTTTCCTTTTTTTTCAGAAAAAAAACCCCCAGAAATATGAAAGAGCATCGGCAGTTTCCAGCTAAATGAAAAACATTGACTAAACATTAAATTTACCATGCACCCTTTTTAATTGTTTTTAATTGTTCCATTTTCTTTCTGTTTAGACAAATCAAGAATCTGTTTTGTTTTTTCACACTTAGGCATGGTGTAGTTCCATATCCATCTGTCACTTGGAGAATTAGAAGTCCAATCTTTTATTCTTGACTAATGTATATATAAATATAAATTGTTTCAGCAGACCAGTCATTTCTGGATGAATCAGCATATTTAAAACTCTTTCAGTTCTACATTCACCCAAAGTTCAGAAAAGGGACAGAGATGAACAGCTTTGACACACTGATAACTTTTAAGTCTTTCATCGTATTTTTTGACCCAACTGAAAACACGCTATCTTTCTGGAGTGAGCAGCAGAGCGAGCAACATCTGAGGTGTTCAATTCCTCTTTTGGTAGGTTCTTCCAGTTTGGAAGTTGATTTCTAGAATTCTTGTATCTGGGTTCACACATTTAATTAAGCAGTAATGTAGGATTTTGGTTTAGGCAGTGGTGGGATTCAAATTTTTTTACTACCGGTTCTGTGGGTATGGCTTGGTGGGCGTGGCAGGGGAAGGATACTGCAAAATCCCCATTCCCTCCCCAGACCCCTAATCTGCTTTCCAGCTCCGTTCTCCTGTGCAGGGCAACTAAAGAAGACCCAGCCAATCAGCTGAGACTCAATGGGAGGCAGGGAAGAGATGGGGGCGGGGCCAGTCAGAGGTGGTATTTGCCAGTTCTCCGAACTACTCAAAATTTCCGCTACTGGTTCTCCAGAACTAGTCAGAACTTGCTGAATACCACCTCTGGATTTAGAACAATCTGTGAAGGTAGGTACTCTATCAACCGTGGTTTGTAGTTTGGCACGTTATGTAAATCCAGCTAATTGTTGGGTCATTCTGCAATTAAAGGATACCCAAATCATGACTCAACACAATGTAGGAAGTTAGTCATGTCTCAATTTTGTTTTATATCTACATGAAATTCCTTGGTCAGAAATCTGAGGTAGATTATCTTCTAATTTAGGTCTTTTTAATCTAAATGAAAGAAATCATTGAAATAAGAAACATCTGTATTTTGGAAAATACGTAAAGAAATAGATAGGAAGTTGTGTATGGATAGGAGAACTATGATGAACTTGACATGTGGATTTAATTCTGAAAAAATAATAAACTGAAAGAAAACAAGATTGACAATTCTTCCACATACAAATCAATCCATTTTACTGGATAAGCAGGATATAGTTGTAAATCCATTTGAGACTGATTTATGGATTAACATGGTTGAGCCTTCTTCAATGAATCACTTTCCGCATGTGTTTGGACTGCAAATCCCAGAATTCCAAGGAGTTTAGTTAAGAAATTCTGGGATGTGCAGTCTCAACTGATTCAGACGTGTCAAATTCCAGAAGTTCAAGTTCAGTGAATGCCACTTTAAAAATTCCTCCTCTCAGACCACCTGGATAGTGTGATATGTATTTTTTTCCCCTTAATTTCACCTTCTCTTGCTCCTGCACTATTTAATACAGAGTAGGTAATTTGGAAACCTGTAGATGTTTTCATCACCTCATAATCACTGACTATTGTAGATTATCAGGAGATTATGAGATTTGTTGTCCAATGCCAAAGGATTCAGATTTCTCTATTGAATGCCACATTTAATATTTAATAATAGAACTGGAAATGTTGTAAGGCATTACAACATAAACATCCCATTGGGATACATATCCAAAAAAACTGCATAAAAAGACAGTCATAAATAGTAAGACCTTATTGTTCTATCTATTATTGATATCAGTTGATTAAAATGCTATGGTAAGAGAGAATTAAATTTATGCATAAAAACCAGCATACAGAGAACAAAAAAAGATATTCAAACAAAAAACAGAATAATCTAGTGGGTTCTAAAACCATATAAGCAAGATAATCAATAAGATTTATCCATATGCCTTGAGGTGTTACTGTGTTAAAAAAATTAAGAGTATGTTCATTCATTCATTCATTCATTTTTATATGCCTGCCTGTCTTGCAGTAGTGACTCTGAATGATTAACTTAGAATAAAACCAAAAAATACAAAATAAACACCACTAGAAATAGCACATACTGGGAACAAAGGACTTAGTGAGGTTGAGTAAGCTATAATTTTTGCATCACTCATACTGTACATATACCTATTTAAAGGATGGATGACTAAAAAAAAAAAAGTCAGCAGTGCTTGCTGTTATTGCTATTTTAGCAAACTTAAGAAACTGTCCTTTCCTGAGACTCAAAAGAGTTATAGGCAGTGACATGATGGCATTTCATTTTACTGCAGACCAGGGAAAGAATGTGGGATAAAACTGTAAGGAAATTACTTCTTGAAATTCAGTGAAATAGCCATAGCACTTAGACTTATATACTGCTTCATAGTGCTTTACAGAACTCTCTAAGCCAGGGCTGTGAAACTGGTAGCTTGCGGGCCGGATGCATCATGAACAGGCCATGCCCACCCCAGCTCTACAAAGGAAAATGAAAAAACGTCACTAAAAGTCATGTGATGATGTGATGTGGCAAGTTTGACACCAATGCTCTAAGCGGTTTACAGAGTAAGCATATTGCCGCCAGCTATCTGAGTCTTCATTTTACCAACCTCAGAAGGATAAAAGGCTAGGAGGGGTATGGTGGCCTAGAGGTGGAGTTCTCATCTCACAATCAGGAGGCATTGAGTTCGATCCTCAGTGGAGGCAGATATTTCTCTCTCTGGGCATGATGAGAATTTATCTGCTGAACAAAACTCTGCATTGGCAACAGGAAGGGCATCTGGCCATTAAAACACTCTGGTAGCTCCATTCAGTTGCTCAGACTCCACCCTGCAAGGGATTATGGGGTCATTAAATGAAGATGATGAGAAAAACAGAAGGCTGAGTTAACCCTGAGCCGGTGAGGATCAAACTCCTGGTAGTTGGCAGAGTTAGCCTAAAATACTTCAGCCTAACTACTGCGCCACTACATAGTGAACACCTCATTTGTCCTCCAAAAAGATTTTGGAAAACAGACAAACTTTTCTTGGGAGATGTTATGCAAAGGCACTACAGATAGTCCTCAACTTACAATCATAACTGAGTCAAACATTTATGTTGCTAAGTGAAACATTTGTTAAGTGAGTTTTGCCCCATTTTACAAGCTTTTTTTACCACTTCCATTTAAAAAAAAAAAATTCTATTGTGATCTGGCCCCAGTGCAGGGGTGGGCTGCTATTGGTTTGCACAGGTTCGAGCGAACTGGATGTTAATTTTACATTTGGTTTACTAAACTGGTAGTTGCAACAACTGGCTGGTCCCGCCCACCTCTCCCCTCCCAGAAGTCTCCATGTGACCCATTTTGGATCCCAGATAAGTGCAAGACCTACGTGGAGGCTTGGGGAGGGCTAAAAATGGGCCTCCCGGAAGTTCCAGAAGGCTGGAAACAAGCCTGTTTCTGACCTCTGGAGAGCCTCGGGAGTCCGGGGAAGCTGTTTTCATCCTCCCAGAGGCTCAAGGAAAGCCTCTGAAGTTTGAGAAACATCCCCCCCACCATGGTGCAGGAGGCTGACTAGGCCACTAATTGCTAAATTTTTTGAAGCCCCTCTGCTCCAGTGCAGTCAAAGTAAGGGCTGGGATTGGTCATTTCAGAGTAATGCTCCACAGAAATTCTGCTTTTTCTGGGAGAGTGACTGAGCTGAAGGAAAATCTCTGAAACAGTCTGATCAATGCTCAGTCAGAGGTAGTACAAGCAGAGAAGAACGCTTCACCTGTGGCTCATTAAAAACCTGGAACAAGCTTTAGGAAACAGGCTGAACAGATGACAACTTGTAGAAATCTTCATTTTTCCCCCCCCCTTAAAGATCAGGTTGGTCTTCAGCGTTGTGCTCCACCAGAGAACAAACATTTCTCAGTTTTATCCCCTGTGAAATGAGGTTTAACTTTGACAGAATCAGTGGTTAGGTTGAAGAGAAAAAATAATAAAAAATAATAAAAATGATTCTCAGGATCGTGTAAAGGTTTTTTTTTATTTTATTTTTCACACACGCACACCAACGTTTCCATGCCTGGTAGAAAAATGACAGAAACATCAATAAATCAAAGGAAAACCTTTTCTTCTTCAGCTTTGGCTATGAATTTTGTTTCAAAGCATATTATGTTATGCTATCAGGATCTAAATTCTGTACATCTTAGTGCTCGCTTCAGCAGTCCATTTGCTGTACATTTAAAGGGAAAGGAAATACATATATTTGTGATAAAACAAAATGCACCTGTTGTGAATTAATAAAAGTGAATTAATAAAAGTGCTTAATAAAGATTATTAAAACCTTTAGAAAAGTGCAGGGTTCTGACCCTGCACTTCTGATTGGCTGATAATAGTGACATCTGATTGGTCCATTCAGGAGAATCTGATTGGCTATTAGCGGGCCTCTCTCATTGGTTAAGGGAACTAATGCTTCCCGTTTTTTTATTGGTTATTTGATCAGCAGATTGCCTAAAAAAGGGCTGTTGCTGCCGTAGTTTTTGCTCTGTTCCACAATGTTAAATAAAAAGTTGAAGTTCACTGTTCATTGTCTCGTCTCCAATCCTTGCGCCCATGCGCAGAACTTAACACTGGCAACGAAAGTGGGATTTGGAGACGTCAGAGCTGACTGAGAAATACAGAGCGCCAAACAGAGCACGTGGCTGAAGACGCACCAATTGCTGAACCATGTCTAGCAGCGTCATACCACCCACTCCATTCGACCCGGCACAAGAAGACTGGGACTCATATATGGACCGATTCCAGATGTTTCTGGAGACCAACAAATTGAAGGATGCCACTACCGGAAAGAAGCGAGCGGTATTCCTAACTCACTGCGGGCCGACCGTGTTTAAGATGGCCAAGGCACTAGCAGAGAATTTGCATTTAGAGGATCTATCGCCAGCTATGTTTCTCTTAATCTGAGATGAATGAACTGCAGCATAGATCAAAATTGTTGGCAAGGGGACAGGTTGTAATGCTAACTTCCTAGAGATGAGAAATTGAACTCTTTCTGGATTCTGGCTGTCATCTAACCTTACCATCTTTGGCTTGTGAATCAACACTTAAGAACTAGAAGGTGGTAATGTGACAGAGTCAGGTGAAAAGTGGTTAAGATAGGCTTTCATTGTTTACTAAGTATATTGTTGAGAGAAAAAGTGTGAAAGCAAAGGAAAGAAGGTATTACTTAATGCCTCCTTCACAACACCAAGCTTTTGCATGAATCTTTACTTAATCTGGAGTAACATTCTACAAAATAGATTGGAACTCTAAGAGTGGAAACCATCTCTCCATCTTAATTCCTTTTTTTAAAAAAATAGAATTAAATATTAAAGGGTAATTTAAATAAAGTTACCTTCTGAGGTTGGTTAGTGTGACTTCATGATATATCTATGAAGGTTTCTTGGCAGCAGGATAGAAATGAGTGGCCGCCACCGCCTCTAGGATTTTTTCCTTCTCTTTTCTAGGCTAAGTTATATTCCTGGAGTTCTTAGTGAAATGAACTTACTAGAATTCCTTCTGCTTAACTTTTTGAGATTGGCCAAGATCATCTACATCAGGAGTATCAAATGCTGCATCAGGGCTGTGGTTGACTTTGGGGGGGGGGCAGATAGGCGTGGCTGACTGGTTGGGCGTGGCTGACTGGGTGGGTGTGGCCAACTGGGTGGGCATGTCTAGCTTGATGCCACTCCCCAAACTGCTGGCATGTTTCCTCTTTGCATTGGATAGACCGGGCCGAAGCCAGGCTGGCCCGATCTTTCCTCTTCACATTGGGTAAACCAGGATAGTTCCGCAGGCCAGATCCAACCACATCGTGGTCAGATCTGGCCTGCAAGCCTTGAGTTTGACATCCCTGACCTACATATTGCCTCCGACTGAATAATGTAATAACGTGGAATCTCTCAGTAGTCTCTGGAGTGGTCTTGGTAGTTTCATGTTTAGGCTGTTGTTTAATGTTAGCTTGTTTGTCTGAGTGCCACCAAGATTACTCCCACCGGCAATGACAGGGCAAGTCAATTGTATATAAAATGAGAACAAACCCGTTTCCCTCCTAGCACTGATTACGTAATTTAGTAATGAAACATCTCCAAGAAAAGAACCAATCTCAGAGAGGACCAAGAACCGCACAGTTCAACCCTGAGCTACAAAAAGTTTTCTGATCATTGATTTCTAACTGTGAGGTGATCAAGGGTTTTGTCAGTGAATGTTCTGTCTTTTACAATCCTCCTTCCAATGGCCTGCAGTTTTCTTGACTTCCAACAATTCAATAAAATTCTCAGAGAAAATATAATGAGGGGAGTCTCTACATGAGTCCTTTTTAGACTGGAAGAAATGGGTAGGGGAGAAGGCTTCAGAGGAACCGAAAGACACATAGCAAGAAACAGCAGCACCAACATTAATGGCTTCATCAACAGTTAAAAGAAGCTCAAATAATATTTTCCAAGAAATTCTCAAGTGCCCTGAGAATAAGTCAGACAATCTAAAAAGTTTGAGAATTTGAAAGGCAAATTTGACATTTGGCGTATTTGACTGAATCAGCACATCTTGAATTGTCATCTCCAGATGTTTAAAAGCCTCTGATTATTTCTAGCCAACATCAGGAGGATGTAGAGGTTGGAGCACTCAATGTTTATTTCAACTCAATTTTTATTTATTTCATAAATTAAGAACAAGAACCCTGGTGTGCAACATATAGATTTAGGGAATGGGTAGGATAAGTTGGAAACTGTGGGGAAATTTGGCTCGTGGGATGGAAACAGCCAATATATCCTTGCTGGAAGTCAAGACAACTGAAGATTTCCTCTGGCGAAAATGTATGAAGCACACCATTTGTTAGTTTTTAATTTTTTAAAAATGTATTTGTTTTGTTTGCACAGATGGTCTGAAGCAGTAAACTTTGTGACTGGATTCTATACATATTATTTCATCAGATGCTCCATAATATTCATTTTACCTTCACTTTCAATTGGTCTTGGAAAAGAAGGGAATTCCTTCATGGAAAATCAGAACTTCTCGTTCTAGAACACATATTCTTGAATTAATTCTTACTGTGTACTCAGGAGCATAAGGAGAAATATCTGAGCCTCATAGCAAATTTTGTTATTTCCCCCCATTCTGATATTAATAACCAGCTAAAAGCTATTGGATATATTTGAGGAAGTCTGCTCTCTTTCCCAGAGCTTGCACACACAAGCCATTCTTAGGAAGAATTGGCAGCAAAAGAAGCTTGATGAACTCTTAGAGTGGTATTATTAATTTGTATCAAGGAAGCATAGTGGCTCTGAGGTTTAATGATGCTGGTGATGTTCTCAGTTCCAGCGGTTCGAGTCCAGGCACTGTGTGGTAGGGGTGAGGTCCTGTCACTCAGCTTCTGTTCCCCTAACAGTTCGAATGCATGTTCTGTGAAAGTAGATAGGTAGGTGTCAGATGAGTGGCGAGACGAGCTGGTGTTCTGTACAGGCAGTCAGATTCCTAACGGCTCTGGGAACATGCAAGTGTGTCCCACGACAGGACTAGTACCTTGGCTAACCAAACTACTACTGTGAAACATCATTGTGGTCTCCTGGCTATTTTAACAACACATACAATGATGATGATGATGATGATGATGTTTGGTCTACCAATTCTGGGTTTGTAAAAATCCAGATGATCATTACAGGATAGGAAAAAGATTACGCATTTAATGATTAGCATAAATCATGGTGAGGCTGTTTACCATGACTTCCATTTGCTGTTCTGCTTTCACTCATCCTGCTCTCCTAGGCATATGCCTGCATTTCTCAACCAGCATCCAGATGGATGGTTCAGTTATGGTGGTGATGGGTACATAATGGAAGACATGAAGGCCTGGTTAGGAACAGTTCCAGAGAAAAACTACAGTATCCATGTTGTTTGTGGTAGTCAACACTGACTTGATGTTGCAGAGTTTTCATAATTGTGTACTGCAAGATGGTCCTTGCTTCTATCAAGATTGTACAGTATTGTCTTTGGTTTCCACCAGTGCTGAGATGTTAAATTGCAGCCAGCATAACAATTTCATTCATTACAAATGAAAGGTTTTTTTTCTTCATATGTTTGAAGAAATTTTCTGAAATATTTCCTGAATTGAGGGAGGGAGAGGTTGCAAAATGAAGCTGTTTTCTATTAAGTTCATTATTTTTTTCAAATGAGAATATTGGTTTAGCTAAACTTTCTTCTGTTACAAAGTTGGTAACATTTAACTGATTTGTGTAAAATGTTATTATAGGGTCTTGACCACTGTAGATGTTTCCTTCTTGCAAACAGTGGTGTGGAAACATTACAAATGTGACATACACAACAAGGTTGGAATTTAAATAGAATGATTTGGGATTGGAAGTAAACACTATTAAAAGCAGTGAAACTTTTGAGAACACATCTGTTGGAAGAAGTATCCATCTGGTTCAGTTCCAAGTGGGGAGAAAGACACTGGAAACATGGAGGCTGATTGGAAATATGGTTTAATGAAGCAGAACCATCCAGCACATAGTCCTGGTACAGCTGACCACATGGAGTGGAGAGTGAGGGTTATTTACATCCTCTCTTGGGCCTTGCCCTTGAGCTTCCTGTTCCTGTGCAAGAACATGTATTCTATTGGCTGTAGTCAGAATACCATGGGGCCATGTGGTGTCCTGTTTGTCTGAATCAAGTTTGTTTGAACCTTGGGCTGATGCAATGTCCTATGGAAATTTTGTAATGCAGTGCACGCTGCTTCTAGATAATCCTATAATGTCCTGGAGGGCCACATCTTAATCCCATCACCCTGGAGCTGAAGATCTTTTGTTTTGTAGATAGGTTGGCCAATCCTTCTCCATGGGCACCAAATATCTGCTGGAGGCAGAGAACTGGAGCTTTGAGTTTCTGTCTTCCTTAGGATTTTTATTTCTCTTCTAGGGGAAATATTTTTATCCTGCCTTTTTAATATTTCTCAACATATTTCATTCTTCTAGGAGAAGGGTGGGTGCTAACTTTCTACACGTCTACTCAATGTATGATTGATATCCCAGTGGAATCCTTTAGGTACAGATCAAATTCCTCATGTAAGAATAAAAGTTCAAAATCAAGCTTTTCTGGTGGGAATATTGAGAAATTTTTTGTAGAAGCTTTAAGGAAGTGATTTGTTACTGCTTTATTCTGTTGTGGTTTTCTTTCTTTCTTACTTCCTAATTTCTTTTTCTTTCAATATTAGAATGTCATTTGGAGGTTAATTATTGATAACAATGTTAATTTAATAATTTAAAATTTATTTATTTAATTTAATTATTTTACAAAAACTGTTTAAAACCTTAAGGTTTGTTTATGGGGCAACATATTGTAAAGACAATACAGTAGAAATACATTTATCTAAGATTTTAGCCAGATCCTATTCTAAATGGAAGTCTTCTTTAAAGAAGATTTCTTGTTTAGAAAAGTTGTTGTCAGGTTCCTTTTGATTCCTTCAAGCTCCACAATGACTTTATGGACAGATCGTTGTGGTTTTCTTGGCAATTAAGCATAAATGGCTTCCTCCCCCCTAATTACATTATTTTTCTGGGAGTTTTTTCCCCTCAACTTCCCACTGTAGCATACAATGTTGTGATTTCTTGGTGGTCTATCCAAGTGTGAACCCAGGCCAGCTATGCTTAGTTTCAAGTCCAGACAAAGGTCAGTCATGTGAAGTTATCTGCTGAGTCATGCTTTATTAGGGCACTGCCCTGTTTACTATTAGTCTTCTGTCAGCGTTCTTTTGCTACTGTGCTTAATCTTTATTGAGCTATTTGAGCTATTTAGGGTGGGTTTTCTAAAGATTTATTGCCTGCAGCTGGAATCCATCAAGGCCAAACCCATTGATTGCTCCCTGTTTTGTTGGGATGCTGCTGTTCTGATATAGAAGGAATAATACTCAAGTCTTCTATATAGCAGGGTTACAGTTGTTGGGTTTCTCCACCTAGCATATGAAAACTCTCCTTTGATGGCCCTTTCAAAGCCCATCAAGCTAACATTTCATCTGGGTTTATGTTCATAGGGAGTAGAATTTACTGATAGTGTACAAGCATTGTCTTTAGCAGTGTGAGATCAATCCTAGGTAGATCTTTCTCTCTCTGGGCACAATGAGAATGTATCTTCTGAACAAAACTCCACATTGGTAACAGGAAGAGCATCTGGCCAGTAAACACTCAGCTCCATTCAGTTGCCCAGATTCCACCCTACAAGGGATTGTGGGGTCATTAAAAGATGATGAAGTATAGGCATTGTCTTTAGATGGTTGTAGGTTTCATCTGAAAGCTTCATGGAAGTAGTGGATCAATATTTTGACACTACTAAACAGTTTGCTATGTATATTTAGGGGGAGTTTGGTCAGAATTCAGATGTGATCAAAAGAGTCAAAATATTTAGATTCATTCATTCGTCCCATCCATTAAGCATGGCTGTTTCCATTAAATACTTGTGAATGGGATATAAAAGTTGCACGTGGTGAAACAAAACAAAATGATGAGTTATATTGTCCTCTGGAACATGAAGGTTCCTAATATACAGATTGAAATACATGGATTGTCAGAGTTCCAACGGATTTAATTAGGGTCCCTAATTAAATTATGAGCCTCGAGCCAAGTTATTTATTAGGAGCAACATGTTGGCACATACCCAAATGAAATCAGTTCTGCCTCATGTATGACCCTGTTTTCCCCCTCCCCTCAGGGTGTGTCATAAATCACATTTTCCAAAGGAGCACTTTCACAGAATGTAGAGATCATGCCGCTCTGGTTGGTCCTGGTAGCCTGGGATACAGCCTTGAAGAAGGTATGCGTGGAATGTGCTTCTGGTTGTAGTTGCCATACTGTTCATCAGTTTCCCGCCCCCTCCTATGGCAACTTGAGAGCAAGCCAGGAATGCCTCACTAGTTGACATGGATTATATAATATGTAGAATAGAGTGGGAGAAAAATTGCTGAGACTTTATTTTTTCCAGAATTTCAGGTCAACCAGGGTTGACCCTATTATTAGTCCAAACTAAGACAATTCTTAAGACAATAAAGATATAATAAATATCTTTATAATAAATAATAAAGATATAATAAATACAATAAATAATAAATAAGACAATAAAGATATATAAATTAATGACTTTATTATATATACATATACAATAAAATAATGACTTTATTGTCTAAGACAATAAAGTCATGGAATCAATTATTAACCAATCCATTATCCTCTACTTAGAAACAAACAACCTACTCTCTAATAAACAATTTGGTTTCAGGAAAAAACTATCATGTAATCTGCAACTCTTACACTGCAAAAAACATATGGACTACACAACTTGATCAGGGCAAATCAATAGATGCAATCTACCAAAAGCCTTTGATTGAGTGGTACATGACAAACTACTAAAACTAAAATCTTATAGTATCTCTGGACACCTGCATAACTGGATAGAAGCATTCCTGTCAAACAGACAACAAATGGTCAAAATTGGGAGCGTCCTATCAAATTCTGTACCTGTCAACAATGGTATCCCCCAAGGCAGTGTTCTAAGACCAACTGTTTTTATACTCTACATAAATGACCTCTGTGATTATATCAAGAGCAACTGCATTCTCTTCGCTGATGATGTAAAGCTACTCAACACCACAGACAATACTGCTACCCTTCAAAAAGACCTTGACTATGTATCAGAATGGTCAAACAAATGGTAACTTCAAATCTCACAAATAAATGCTCTGTCCTACATATTGGCTAAAAAAATCAGAAAATAAAACACAGGCTGAATAGTCAAGACCTTGTTGATGATCCAAACTCTGTCAAGGATCTTGGAGTACTCATCTCAAATGACCTAAGTGTTAGAGCCCACTGTAACTACATAGCCAAAAAGGCATTAAGAGTTGTTAACCTAATCTTGCATAGCTTTTTCTCTGGTAATATTATACTAATAATTAGAGCATACAAAACATTTGCTGGACCAATACTCTAATATAGCTCATCAGTCTGGAACCCACATTACATATCTGATATTAACACAGTTGAGAAAGTCCAGAAATATTTCACAAGAAGAGTTATCCATTCCTCTACTCATTGCAGAATACCTTATGCCACCAGACTCGAAATTCTAGACCTAGAAAACTAGAACTACACCGCCTTCAGTCCGATCTAAGTATAGCATATAAAATCATACATTGCAATGTCCTACCAGTCAATGAATACTTCAGCTTGTACTATAACAACCAAAGAGCAAACAATAGATACAAACTCAAGGTTAATCGCACCAAACTTGATTGCAGGAAATACAACTTCAGCAACAGAGTGGTCAACGTCTGGAATACTCTACCTGACTCTGTGGTTTTCCTCCCCAAACCCCAAAAACTTTAACCTTAGACTGTCTACTATTGACCTCACCCCTTTCCTAAGAGATCTGTAGGGGGCATGCATAAGCGTACCAACGTGACTTCCGTCCCTGTCCTATTGTTTCTTTTATTGTTTTATTTTTCTTATATGTATCCATGTATTCATAACTATGTTTTTACTTATACCTATTATCTTGTAAGCAATTGACAAAAATAAATAAAATAAATAAATTAGAATGTTGAACTGGGCTAGCAAATAATGAGCCCAAACCTCTACATGCTGGTCTCCAGCACAGCATCTAAAGCCATCACATCCTTGGATCTACAGAAGGCAGATTTCTAAAGTAGCTTGCCATTTTAGATAGCAGGAGGCATTAAGAGTTGTTAACTCTTAGGCCAAAAACAGGCCACACAGGACCTCCACATGGCCCATTTTTGGCCATCAGAATGCTGCAGGAGGACTGGATTGGACTGGATTACAATTATGTGGCCTCAAGTAAATGCCTGATCTGGATAGAAAACAAGCAACATCCTATGTTAATACTACAGTGTAATGCCAGATTTTGCATACTGCAGGTCCATTTAATCTACAATTAACAATCTATAATTGACAGCCAGAAATCTATTTACTATCCTGGAAATTTACATCTGCTGTTAGATCTTATATTATCATGTTATTTATGCTATTGTATTTTCATTATTAGTTGAATAATAAAAATACAACAGTATAAATAGCTTTTCTGCCTGGAAAAACAATTTACTATTAAACAATGGGATATAAATCTAGAAATAAAAAGGTTAGTGGATTAGGAAGAATAAGTAATAAATATTTGCCAGTAATATCTGGTGGGAGAGATAGGAAAATGGTTGTAGTAAAGAACAGTGTAAAGAAAGAAGAGATGAGGAAAAATGCATTTCGAGTTGTGTCAAACATCCACCATGGCCACACACCACACCCACCCCAGCCTTCTGAGGTCAAACACAACCCTGATGCGGCCCTCAATGAAATCGAGTTTGACATTCCTAGATTGGGATATGCCCACATAGGTATATGCCCACATGGGCAGCACAGATTCCATTAGTGCCCTGAAGTGGCATTAATGAGGAGCTACCACCAGTTGTGACTATTAGTATTACTCATGGAGTTAGGCTGCTTGGGCTTCCCTTTTTCTTCAGATAATGGGTCTTTCTTGGCTATCATGGATGATATAACTTCTTTAAGCCTGCTGAAGAATTAACTTGATTGCCCTTTTCTTTATTTGACTGGGAGGTACATTTTTCTAACCTTCCGATGAATTAAATGTCAACTCCTAGAATTCTTTTTTTTAAATTCTTTTTTTTTATTTTATTTATACAAACATTCCATCTTTCATTTGAACAGGGTGACATCTGGGTATACATATCTCATGCAATAACCATGATAGTTTATACATATTCATTACTTTTACTTTAATACTCTATTCCTAAATTATATTAATCTACATCATATATCCAATTCTTCTAACGTTCCCCATCTTAACATTTTTAATTCTTACCACATTTTTACTATTTTATGCTAGTCTCCTAGAATTCATTGACAAACTGGGAATCTGAATATTTTGGGTCAGTGAATGTAAAGGATCCCAGATTGGCCAAGACTCATATGAGGAGTCTGAAATGGTATAAAGAAAGGAGAATCAGTTCAGTGTAACGGTTAAGGCACCAGGCTAGAAACCAGGAGGCTGTGAGTTCTCGTCTCACTTTAGGTACAAAGTCAAGGCAATGTCAAGCCACTTCCAAAGTCTTCTAAAGAAAATCGCAGGGACTTTGCCCAGTAGGTTGGCAGGAGTCAAGACTGACTCAAAGGCATTAAAAATGTGAAAAAAAAAAAAGCTAGGTTGCAAGAAAGAATGTCCATAAGGCTATTGTTAGACTTCAAGGTGCTATAAATTCCTGAATGGATTTCACATAAAATCAAAGGCACGCTGTTTGCTTTCACTCTGTTATCCAAAGTGACATAACAGACATTTGTTCCCCGGTCTTTTCAAGAATAAAGAGAGGCTTTTGTGTTGCATGGGGTGTTGCTACAGCATGTGATTTGCAGAAAAAGGCAGCGGTCATATTTTCCAGTGAATGAGCTCTGAAATGCCAGTGGCAAAGCAAATGGCACTTACTAGCCGGCCTCTTGCCAAGAATGGACCATATTTTGCTTTTGAAGGCTTGGGCAGACTCCCCAAAAATGTGGACTGATGGGAGTGGAAATCAGGATCAACAGATGCTGCGGCACTGTTGACTGTAGCAATGTTATCCCACTTGATAAAAACTTGCAGATTTTAACTGAAGATCAGCATGTTTTATGGACAAAAACGAATGTCTCGCTAAACTGTCTCTGACATTTATAGCAATCACAGCTGCTTGCTCCTAGGAATGGAGGGGCTTTGCTCTTAGTTTTCATCTAATTATTTCTATTAAGGAAACAAGCAGTGATGCCATTATGCTATTTCTCATAAGTATGCAGTGTTTTTATTTATATCTAAAAACTGTATGGGTGTGAAGGCTTATAACACACCCACATGCACATCTCACTCTGTCACACACATATACAAAACACAACATTGGAACCTCATTTATTCTACTGTATAAAACACACAGAATAGTTTTAGACTGAAAACTCTTAATATGGTTAAAATAAACAGAAGCATCCCAGTGCCCGTTGCCACCAATATGTCTATGACAACTTCTATTGATGCTTCACAATTTGATTGTGTTATGTGTTTATTTTTTATTTTTTTGAAGTGTTAAATTGCATGAATGTGCTTTTCTTTTTTTTAATTAGAAAATTACTTTATTAAAGTATTATATGTTTATTAGTTGGCTGTTAATAAAGGTGGCTGCTACAGTGTAAAACTCTGATTCCAGGGACACCTTTATTTCTAAAACTATCTCTCTAAAAGTATTTTTGCCTTAATAGTACTACCACTAGCCGTCAGAGTTACATACTGCTCCAGAGTGCTCTACAGCATTCTGAGTGGTTGACAGAGTCAGCCTCTTGCCCCCAACAATCTGGGTCCTCATTTTACTGACCTCAGAAGGATGGAAGGCTGAGTCAACCTTGAGCCTCATTAAGATCAAACTTTAGGCTGTGGGCTATTGTCTACAATACTGCATTCTAAGTACTGCACCACAAGGCTCTTAACTCTTAATTCATCCCATAGACATTCTCAGGGGGTAAACAGAATTGATCAGATGGTTCTTTGTTATATACCAGAAAAGTTTCCACTAGTTAGAACGAAGATAAGATAAATTGGGGAGTACAGACATCCTGAAGGATGTAAGAAGCAATGAGGAGGGCCTCTCAACAGTGGTGAAATGCTGCTGGTTTGGTCCGGTTCACCCGAACCAGTAGTAAAAATGCTACCTGTTCAACTGAACTGGTAGTAAAAAAAAAATGCTACTGCTTTGGACGAACTGGTATTTCTGATGATCAGCTGGGCGATGATCAACTGTGCTGTGCAATTTAGATTAGTTAGAAAGCAGAAAATCATCGGATTTCTTGCTTTCCAGCTAATCTAAATTGCATGGCACAGCTGATGTACTTACCCTGGAAGGCTTCAAAATGCTTCTTTTTTCAGCACCCAAGAGGCTTTCCTGAGGCCCAGTAGGCCAAAAATGGGGCCAAAAGAAAAAAAAGACTTTTGACCCCCCCCAGTCACTTGACCACATAGCCACGCCTACCAGGCCATGCCCACCTAACCACGTCCACAGAACCAGTAGTAAAAAAAATTGAATTCCACCATTGCCTCTCAACTATTTACCTGCATGTTAACTGGTGTTTTCTGACTGGCCACTGTTAGGGATAACATTGTTTACCCTAACTGGTTTAGGTAAAATAATAAATATGTTATCATAGTTTGTTAGTTAAAGTGTCTGCAACTTTAACTATAGGAATGTAATTAAGGGAGTGGTTGTAAAAGCACCATAAAAGAAGCAAGGCACTGAAGCTTGCTCTCTCTGGCTTTATGATCCCTAATTACTGAATGAATTAAAGACTGCGTTTTTCCCTACTGGAACGGGAGAGAGAGAGGACTGATTTATTAAAAGTGAACTGACATTGGATACTCTACATGGACTTTGCTAATTGAATATCCTTGAATGGACTGACTAAAACGATACATGGCTAATGGACTGTTATTTTGACTTTGCTATAAATCTAAATGGAATAAACTATATTTTTGATAGCACAAGCGTATCTGTTATTTTTACTGTATGTTAACAAACATACAAACTTATCTCACTCATTTATCTGTGTGCCTATCTGACTAACGCTGCACATTCTGTTTAGCTTGTCTCCTTAACTCTGGTTAGGGAACCCAGGCTTAATAGCCACCACCATTGTCACAAACAGTTTGTGAGACTATCTGTCCAAAAATTCCACTATGTCCACTAGCAATGTAATTCTCAGAAGAAATGAAATGCTGGAAAGACTTGGAGAATGGCACACTTCACTTCCAGTGGTATTTTAGAGTGCTGTTTTAAACACAAATATTAAGTGAGGAAGATTCCTAGAGATTTCTTTTGGAATTACAATTCACATAATATTTCATTTACATTAATCAGTGTTAACCAGATTTCCTTCTTACCAGAGTTTTCTGCCTTAAAATCAAATTAAAAATGCTTATACTTTGGGGTCTTTTTAAAGTTCTTTCTCTTTTTTTCCTCCTATTATCTTTAGCAGTGTAGAATAGAAGTGGATTTTTCTTTCTGATACAGCTGAATTTCTTCTCACTATTGCCAATTAAAAATGTGTGGTGTTTTCTCTATCTGTTTTAAAAAGTGTTTTGGTTTTATAAATTTAATTATGTTCTGTTTAGTAGTGTTACAATAGAAGAGACTTTCTTTTACACTGTTATGATATGCTTCGGAATATCATAACAGTGTAAAAGAAAGTCTCTTCTATTGTAATACTACTAAGCAGAACATAAATAAATTGAAATGAAAAAGGTGTGTTAGTTGTTCATATGAATTGTGTTCATATGAATTCAGAAGAACCGTGAAAGGATTCTGCTCACACTTGTTTGTAGCTTCCAATGTGGAAGTAAAAATGGAATATCATATTATGGTCTAGGCCAAGAGACAGGAAGTTTCCATAATTTGAATGTTGGCTTCTTTTTCAAACCCAACATTTTTTTGTCAGTGTAGTCTTGTTCTATAGTGTCTACAGAGAAGTGATACTTGGAAGGACAGTGTAAGCTTTGATTTTTCAAAAGCTGATGGGACAAATGAGTCTGGATTTAAACTTTGCTATAACTTTGACAGAAACTGAGTCTACATTGTTCTATTCATCAAAGGCTTTGGTGGTTTGGAAACATTATTTTGATCCTGCCCGTGGACTTTTTCCCAAGGTCAATAAAATTCATTAAACAGATTTCTTTCCATGGTGATATAATTTCCCATTTATGAACAAGCCCTGAAGTATCACTGCTGCATAAAAAAAGTGAGAAGAAATAACTTGGGATGTATTTAAACCCTTTTGTTATGTACCACAGTTAATAAAGTATGAGCTTGAGGTTAAGTGCAGGGTTCTGGCCCTGCACTTCTGATTGGCTGTTAGGCGGCCAGATCGGATTGGCTAGTTCTTAGGAATCCGATTGGCCCTTAACAGAGGATTATTATTGGTTTAAAGTACTTGCGTTCATAGCTCGCTATTGGACAATTCTCACAAAGGTTGCCTATAAAAGGCAGGGTTCACTGTTATTGTTTTGAGAAGTCACAATGCTAATAAAGAGCTGAAAGTCACTATTCAGAGGCTGTCTCCATTTACTTCGACCCATGTCCAAGTACTTAACACTGGCGACGAGGATGGGATTTGGAGACGTCTGAACCTAAGAAGTCAGGAAGCAAGACCGAGTACGTGGAAGACGACGCCAACAACGGAACCATGTCCAGCAGCATCGTACCACCCGCTCCGTTCGATCCAAACCAAGAGGATTGGGAATCCTACATGGATCGCTTCCAAATGTTTCTTGAGACAAATAATTTGAAGGACGCCACACCAGCAAAAAAGCGGGCACTGTTCCTGACGCACTGCGGCCCAGCTGTTTTTAAAATGGCAAAAGCACTCACCAAACCTCGAGAAGTGAAAGCCATGAGCTGGGATGACCTCGAACCCATCCTGAGAGATCATTACGCGCCAACCGTGCCTACACTTGTGAGACGCCATGAGTTTTATCAAAGGAACCAGCAAAAGGAGAGAGCATGGCCGATTTCGTGGCAGACATCCGAAATTTAGGAGGCCTCTGCGGGTTTGCCGATTTAGAAGAAGCACTAAGAGACCGAGTAATTCTGGGATTAGATGCACTAGGTGTGCAGAGCAAGCTGATGGCGAAAGGTGACATCAGCCTTGCTGACGCCATCGCCGTGGCCACGGCTGCGAAGGCGACCAAAAAGTCGGCTGCACAATTACGGTGAAGCTGCACTTCGGCAACACAACCGACCGGCGAAATCTTACCCAACTCAGAAGGGCAGCTCGTTACGACACACCATGAGGACCTCTCTTCATTGTCAGACAGTGACGAAGAAGGGGTCCATCGAATGCGGTCCGACCGGGATCCTCGCCCTAAGCCCTTATGCCCTTGCGCTGGCTGTGGAGCAAACCATGCCAGGGCCGAATGCAAATTCCGCGACAGACTCTGCCATGAGTGCGGGAAACGAGGCCACATCAGCCGGGTCTGCCGCAGCTTACCAGGACCCAGCCAGGCCTCAAAAGCGGCCAACTATCGCCGATCTACAGGAAACCGTCCTGTAAGGCAAGAACCAGTAAATCACTCCTACAGAAATCGCGCTTTGCAAAAAGAAGAGGCTCACCATACTATCAGTATAGGTCACGCCTCAGTCATGGACACTAAGAAAATCCGAGTCAGGGTAGCCATCGAGAACCAGCCTTGCCACATGAAGGTCGACTTGGGATCGTCCCTCTCGATGGTGTCTTGGAAGACACTCAAGCAACTTATCCCCACAATCCAATGCCAAGACCTCCAATTTCAACGCCTCATCCTCAAGGACTACCAAGGAAATCGAATTCCTGTGGTCGGGTCCTGCCGAGTCCGAGTCTCCTTCAAAAAACATACAGCGTACTTACCTCTAACAATCATCGACAGAGATAGGCCTAGTCTATTAGGCCTCCAATGGTTCGCGCCACTAGGCATCGAGGTGGCCGGCGTGAACCGAGTCGGTGATTGTGAGTGGGAGGAAGACCTTGTTTCTGAGTTCAGCGACGTCTTCATGGACCGTTTAGGCGAGTATAAGGGGACCCCAATCTCATTTAATTTAGATCCAAAAGTAGCCCCAATTCGCTTGAAGCCCCGTTGAGTTCCATTCACTCTTAAAGCTAAGATCGACGAACAACTCGATAAGTTAATTGCTCAAGGGGTGTTGAAGCCCATCGATCACTCTCCATGGGAAACCCCTATTGTAATGCCCATTAAGCCAGATGGGTCAATCCGAATTTGTGGGGACTACCGGGCCACTTTAAACCACGCCCTACAGCAGAATGCGTATCCAGTTCTGGTGGTGCAGCACCTCCTCCATTCCTTGGGGGGCGGAAAGGTTTTCGCTAAATTAGATTTAGCTCAAGCTTATCAACAACTACCAGTGGATGAAAAGACGGCTCAGGCCCAAACAATTGTAACGCACAGAGGTGTTTTTAAATGTACTCGATTGCAATTCGGGGTTAGTGTAACCCCGGGGATATTCCAAAGCCTCATGGAAAGGTTGTTACAGGGAATCAAGGGCATGGTTCCGTATTTTGATGACGTATTAATTGCAGCCTCTACCAAAAAAATCTTGCAGGATCGTTTGAAAAGTGTTCTTAAAAAATTCCAAGAGGCAGGACTTAAGGTGAAAAAAAATAAATGTCACTTATATACTGACAGTGTTGAGTTTCGAGGGTATCGGATTGATAGCCAGGGCATCCACCCTACCAAAAGTAAATTAAAGGTGATAAAAAATGCCCCCAGGCCACGTAACAAGGCCGATCTCCAGGCATTCTTAGGCCTCATTAATTTTTATAATGTATTTTTACCGCATAAGGTGACTGTTGCTGAACCGTTACACCGGTTATTAGATAAAAAAGCATTGTGGGTATGGGGTTACCGGGAAGAACAAGCGTTCCGGAATGTTAAAAAATTGCTCACATCTGACTCTATACTTATGCAGTATAACGAGACTTTACCACTAGTTATAACCTGCGATGCCTCACCCTTCGGGGTGGGCGCCATTTTGAGTCATGTACTGCCTAATGGGAACGAAGCCCCTGTTGCATACTTTTCGAAGACTCTTTCACAAGCAGAGCGGAACTATGGACAAATTGATAAAGAAGCTCTTGCAATCGTTGCCGCTGTAAAGAAATTTCATGAATATGTGTATGGGAGGACATTCACCATTGTAACTGACCACAAACCGTTGCTAGGGATAATAGCCGGGGACAAGCCAACCCCCTACATATTATCCCCTAGAATGACCCGATGGTCAGAATTCCTTGCTGCTTATAATTATTACCTTCAATATCGACCGGGGAAAGCCATTCCCCACGCCGACGCATTAAGCTGAGCACCGCTTCCGGAGATTCTCGACGATCCGGCACCAACGGCAACCACGTTGCAGATCGAAACACTCAACTCGCCGCCTAGGACCGCCCGAGACATCGCGAGAGAAACCAAACGAGACTACACCCTAGCCCGAGTCCTAGGTTGGGTAGAACGCGGATGGCCATTGGACCAAGTCCCAGATGACTTTGCGCCATTTAAAGCAAGACAGACTGAACTTTTTTCACAAAAAGGCTGTGTCATCTGGGGCGATAGAGTCGTTGTCCCAGAACTACTCCGGAAGACGCTACTGCAAACCCTGCATGAGGGCCACCCCGGCATCGTGCGAATGAAAGCACTTGCACGAAGCTACGCATGGTGGCCGGGCATGGACTGGCAAATCGAGCAGTGGGTCAAAGCGTGTACCAGTTGCCAACAAGCCAGCAACGCCCCACCAAAAGCCATGCCTACTGAATGGGAAACGCCACGTGGACCCTGGTCCAGAATCCACCTGGATTTCGCGGGGCCAACCAAGGGATATACCTTCCTGCTGACAGTCGACGCATATTCCAATTGGTTAGAAGTTCATCATATGATGGCCACAACTTCTGAGGCAGTGATTAAGATCCTTAGTAGACTCTTTGCAACCCACGGATTGCCTGACGTCCTGGTGTCCAATAACGGGCCACAGTTTACGGCATTGATGTTCGAGCAGTACCTCGCTGACCGCGGCATCCGCCATGCGCTCACCTCACCTGCACACCCTGCGACCAATGGCCGAGCTGAACGCATGGTCCAATTTGTTTAAAAGACTTTGCAAAAAATGGACTATGACAATATCGATGACAAAGTCAACCAAATTCTCTTTTTACAACACATAACGCCACATAGCGTCACCGGCAGAACTCCCGCAGAACTACTGATGGGACGAAGACTCCGTTCCCACCTCGACCGGTTGCACCCTGCTTACGAACCGGAAAAGCCAATAGGATCCAGTGGCCGCTGTCGCACGTTCCAGGTAGGAGATCGTGTTTACGCACGGAACTTATCAGGCGACCCGTTATGGACAGAGGCAACGGTAGTACGAGTGACCGGCCCCAAATCCTAAGTAGTGAAATGCTGTGACAATAGACTGTGGAAACGGCATATCAACCAATTACGGTCACAACTCATTACGGCCAGTCAACAACTCCCCCATGACCAAACCGAGGGGGGGGAGGTACAGAAGAAGAAGATGACATTCCAGGGAACCTGCTCGAAGAGAGTGACGAGTCAAGTGAGACTCAAGAAATGGAGCAGGAAGGAGAATTGTTTGCACCACCAGAAATTGCACCTGAGCAAGAAGCAGAGACACTGCCAAACAACAATCTACCTCAACAGGATTGCAATCAACCAGTCCAACGAAAATCCGAAAGACTTAAAAGACAACCATCCTACTTAAAGGATTATATAACTACACCATAATTAAGAAGGCAGGGGGAAGGGGTGTTATGTATGTACCATAGTTAATAAAGTATGAGCTTGAGGTTAAGTGCAGGGTTCTGGCCCTGCACTTCTGATTGGCTGTTAGGCAGCCAGATTGGATTGGCAAGTTCTTAGGAATCCGATTGGCCCTTAACAGAGGATTATTATTGGTTTAAAGTACTTGCGTTCATAGCTTGCTATTGGACAATTCTCACAAAGGTTGCCTATATAAGGCAGGGTTCACTGTTGTTGTTTTGAGAAGTCACTATGCTAATGAAGAGCTGAAAGTCACTATTCAGAAGCTGTCTCCATTTACTCCGACCCATGTCCAAGTACTTAACACCTTTCATTTGCAAACCAAATATAATTAGGACTTGCAGAAAGAAAAGATTGCTTTTATACGAGGCAGGAAGCATCTACAATGGGTTACTGTGCTCTTAAGTGATATGGTTCATCTCTTCTTTTTGCCTTTTTCACAAACAGACTTGATTGAACAGAGACAATGAAACCTGTTACTCTCCATTCATTAATAAAGTACAGCTTCTTATTTTTCTGCTCATCAGCCCTGCTGGATAGAATTGATGGAAGGTGATAAATCACAGATTCACTATTCCATGGGCATTATTAAAACAAGAGTTGATCTCCATCCAACCTGTTGTAAGAATGAAAATTACTATATAGTAATAGAGAGCCCTCAATTCTCCAAAGTTCTTGGATATCAGCTTTCAATACCCATCATATATTGATAAGGAGTAAAAATCCAACATCTGATGGACCATACATTTCTCATCAATGGGAATGTTAAATTTATGTTTTACCAACAAAGAAATAAAGGCAGGCTAGTATAGATCTATTTCAAGCTATACAGCCTTAATCAGCTAGTCATATCCTTCTGGGATTCCAACTGGGGCTACTCACATATTAGGTAGATGTATTAACCTCTAAGCCATGGGTTCTCCCTGCTTTGTCATCTATACCAGGGGAAAGATTAAGTATTTTTTGTCCAGTGAGACCAGTCTATCAGGGCAACCTGATCTACTTAGTTATGGGATGGAGCTTACTGCTTCCACTCTCACTTTTTAGCCCCAATCCGGGACCCTTCACAGTCATTTTCATGATGGACTATTTGTGTTAAATTTATGTTTTACTGACAAAGAAATAAAGGGATACTACTACAGATCTATTTCAAGCAATTTAGCTTTCATCAGCGAAAGCAGTCTCCTCCATCCCATAATTGGGTAGACCAGGTTGCCCTGATAGACTGGTCCCACCAGAGAAAAACACTTCATCAATGGAAATAACCTAGATTTGTGTAGTTGTATTAAACAGTGACTTCACTTGTATCTGAATGCTAACTCTGGTTGATGAGAATTATTTTAAATATCTGGAAGTCAAGCCTAACTCAGATTGATGATGATTACTTTCCAGTTAGTATGCGGAAATCTTTGTACAAAGCTGTGTTTCAGGTTCTATTGCTGGAAATGGTCCAGAGAAATTCTGATATAGAACCTCTCTGCCCTTCGTACTCTTCCAGAGAGTTCTTATGGTTGCTGTGTTTTTCTGTACTATTGTTTTTCTGTTTATATCTGACATTTAAATTTATTGCATTTGGACCTACTGTTTCTTTCTAAGTGTTTTGTCTTATTGATTTTGCTTCAATAGCCTGTTCTATTTTTTCAAAAAAACCAGAATGGATCCAGTCTGTGCTTGTCCTACTTAATTCCACTGATTTCAGTAGAATATTTATATGGCCAACATAATCTGGATTCAACCCAATATATTTTAAATTTACCTTTTTCATCAAAATAAGGAATTAATACATATGTGAATGCAATAATTTATCTCTATTTACAAACTCTAGTTTCTTTCTCAAACCTCTGCCACAAGTCATATCTGCTTTAGCCAATATACAGTAGTTCAAAGCACAAATCTGCTGTGTTTGAAATAACATCCTTACATTTGTTTTCTTTGCTGTCAGAGTATTTTTTTTACTATGAAATATGAAACAACTCTTACCATGCAACACACTTAATTCTGGAATTTAACTTATATTAATATTTACTATGAAAATGGATATGAGGATATAAGTTTGCGTATGTACAGTACATGAATATTCTGGTTTGAAATAATACTTTAGCCAGTCTATAACATAGTCCTTTCAACAGTTCCAAGAAGGCTCCATACCCATTTGCACCACTCAGGTGACCCTGAGGACACAGATAAACCTCCAAGTGGCCTCAACGACTCTCTAAAAAGAATGCAAATGACCAGCTGTCTGCAAGGAATATAAATCCTTCCATTCCCCACCATCCAGTCAGAGCTGAAGAAGCTTCTTGGATGAGAAGCGAAACATCTTCATAGAAAAACCAGAAAGTCCAGTTGCCTCTTGAAAAAGCACCTTTGGGACAACCATAACCTGGAGGACTGAGGATCTCCATAGACATCTATTTCTCAATGCAGTTGATGGTAGACCTGATTCCTATTCCATACCTTAATTAAGAGAAAGATGCATTGATCAGATATCCCCAAAGCAATGGTTCTTATTTCTATTTGTCTCACTTCTCCAAAGAACAATTCATACATTTTTCTGTCGTGTCCTCGGAAATGATGCCAGGAGTCGGTGATTTCAAATCATGCTCTTTTATTAGTGTAGGAACCGAAATGCCGCTATGGAAAAGGTTTGCGGCTTTTATTCCTTTAGCCGCGACGGCCGCGGCCAATGGCACCACTTTGAATCTCCCGCGATTCGAATGGACCAATCACGGGAGATTCTTAGCGAGCCAATCGGCGCGGCTCACCTAACCAATCAGAGTGCCCCGCGCTTTGGCCAATCAAAACGCGGGGATCTCAAGAATGCTAATGAGGGGACAGAACACCCCTCCCCTCTTGGTTTAGTCCTTACATCGCGTAGTCCCGTAGGTAGGCGGGGCTCCGTCTTAGCCTACTGGACCTGCGCAGCTCAGTCGTAGGTTGGATCCCGGCCGGTTCGGTCGGGGTCTCTGCTTCTCCGGATGCCGTCGTGGGAACCGGCTGGTCGGTCGGGCTGGGCCGCTCTCCGTAGCTCCCTCCTGGGCTTCCCGGGTTGGTTGAGCTGCAGGTTTCGCCGCTCCCGCTCTGTCTCCCCGGGTTGGTCGAGCTGGCCTGGCTGTCTCTTCCTGGGGAGGGGTCGTGCTGGCTGCTTTCCGGAAAGTATGGCTGGTTTATTTTTCTTTGGTTTTGGTCCCCTGGGTATTCCCTTCCCCCTTGGTTTGTGTTGTGGGGGTTGCTTTCGCCTGCTTGTGCGTCGGTGGTCTCTTGGTTGGTCGTCCTCGACCTTAATTGGTCGATGTGGCGTTTCCATGCTCGTCCGTCTGCTGTTTGTAGCCGGTACGAGCGTGGACCTGTTATTTGTGTGATGACGGCTGGTACCCATAATGGGTCTCCCGTCAGGTTTTTGCGTACACAGGGTCGCCTGGTGCGAAAGTTCGGTGTTTGCTGGTTGAGTCTGGGGGCTTCTCCGGGTTATACGTGGGGTGTAATCTGTCGAGTGGGGACCTTAATTTCCTCCCCATTAACAGTTCGGCTGGGCTTTTATTCGTTGTGGTATTTGGGGTTATGTATTGGGTGAAGAGCAATTTATTTATTTTCTCCTGGATCTCCCCGTGGTCTATTTTCCGGATGGTTTTCTTAGTGAATTGCACCATCTGTTCCGCCCTACCGTTCGCCGCCGGGTGCACCGGTGCTGTCAGCGCATGGCGGATGCCCCTTTCCGCTAGGAATTTTTCGAATTCTAGCGAGGTGAATTGGGGCCCGTTGTCGGAAACGACGACGTCTGGGAGGCCGTGTGTTGCAAAGAGTTTGCCGAGTTCCTTGATCACGGCCTCCGTGGTTGTTGTCCTCATGTTGCTTACCTCCAACCAGTTGGAGTAAGCGTCTACTATTATAAGGAAGGTGTGTCCTTTTGTGGGCCTGGCAAAGTCTATATGGATCCTAGACCAAGGTCCCCTTGGGGTTTCCCACTCTAGGACGAGTGCTGTGGGTGGGCTTGGCCTAGTTTTCTGGCATCGTTGGCACTTTGCTACCCATGTCTCAATCTGTCTGTCCATCCCTGGCCACCAAGCGTAGCTCCTGGCCAGGGCTTTAGTCCTAACGATGCCAGGGTGCCCCTCGTGTAATAGTTCCAGAACTTTCCCTTGTAGTTTTTCTGGAATGACCACCCTATCCCCCCATAGAATGCACCCTTTTAATAACGAGAGTTCTGTTTGCCAGTTCCGGAATGTTTTGACGGACTCGTCGTTGTCCCTTTCCGGCCACCCTTTCTCTACCCAATGCAACACCCGCGCCAGACGTTTGTCTTTATTATTCTCTCGGGCAATGTCTGACGTGGTTATGGGCAGGTTGGGTAGAGTCTCTATG
Source organism: Hydrophis major (assembly GCA_033807585.1). Classification (NCBI taxonomy): domain Eukaryota; kingdom Metazoa; phylum Chordata; class Lepidosauria; order Squamata; family Elapidae; genus Hydrophis; species Hydrophis major. Next base: position 15,770,640 of record CM066333.1, read on the forward strand.
CTGAGGATGGTCGTCATGGGTGCTGGGTCGGTGTCAGGTTCCGGTAGGGGCGAGCGGCTTAAGGCGTCTGCATGGGAGATTGTCTTACCCGGTCTGTGTATAAGTCCGTAGTTGTAGGCCGCCAGGAACTCGGACCACCTTGTCATTCTGGGAGACAGAATGTTCGGGGTGGCCCGGTTTCCTGCAAGGATTCCTAGCAGCGGCTTGTGGTCAGTTATGATGGTGAATGTCCGGCCGTAGAGGTACTTGTGGAATCTTTTTACGGCGGCAACGATAGCCAGAGCCTCTTTGTCCAGCTGGCTGTAGTTCCGCTCTGGTTTGGTGAGGGTCCTCGAAAAGAACGCGATGGGTGCTTCTTTTCCGTCGGGGAGGGTATGGCTGAGGACAGCGCCGACGCCGAAGGGTGATGCGTCGCATGTGATGGCCAGGGGTAGGGTCTCGTTGTACTGTATAAGGACGGCGTCCGAAGTGAGGAGGTCCTTTGTTTTCTGGAAGGCGGCTTGCTCGTGTTTCCCCCAAGTCCAGGTCGCCGCCTTGTCCAGGAGCCTATGCAAAGGCTCCGCCACCGTCGGCTTTTGGGGCAGGAAAACATTGTAAAAGTTAAGTAGCCCCAGGAATGCTTGTAGTTCCATCTTTGACTTGGGTGTGGGGGCTTCTTTGATGGCCTTGATTTTTTGGTTTGTGGGGTGAATGCCGTGACGGTCTAGGAGATATCCTAGGAATTCAACCCGTTCCGTGTATAATTGGCATTTCTCCCTCTTTACCTTGAGCCCGGTCTCTTTGAATTTGGTTAGGACCTCCCTTAGGCGACCCTCTAGTTCGGCTTGGTTGGTTGCCGACACTAAGACGTCGTCAAAGTACGGTACCACCCCCTTGATGCCTTGTAATAGTCTTTCCATTAGGCTTTGGAATATTCCCGGTGCCACGCTGACTCCGAATTGGAGCCGGTTGCATTTAAATGCTCCCCGGTGGGTGACTATGGTTTGCGCTTCTGCCGTTTCCTCGTCGACTGGCAACTGTTGGTATGCCTGGGCGAGGTCGAGTTTGGTGAAAACCTTGCCCCCTCCCAGTGAATGCAGTAGGTGTTGCACTACTGGGACGGGGTAGGAGCTTTGTTGCAACGCGCCATTTAGGGTGGCCTTATAGTCCCCACAGATCCTCACCGACCCATCGGGCTGGATCGGGGTGACTATGGGGGTCTCCCACCGGGCGTGGTCTATTGGCTGTAGGACCCCTTGTTTGACGAGCTTGTCAATTTGCTCGTCTATCTTGGGTTTAAGTGCGAATGGCACCCGCCTTGGTTTTAGGCGTTTTGGGGGAACGTTTGGGTCTAGGTTGAATGATATAAGGGGCCCTCGGTACTTGCCTAGGTTTCCGTCGAAGACCTCTTGGAATTCCCGGGCCAGTTGTTGCTCCCAGCTGTTGTCGGTGACGTGGTCGATTCCCGTGACTGCGATGCTGAGCAGGGCGAACCATTGCAGTCCCAATAGGCTTGGGCAGTCGCGATCGACGATTGTCAGGGGAAGCTTTTCGGTGCGCCCTTTGTATGTTATGTTGAACTGTCTGGTTCCGACTACTGGGATGCGGTTTCCCTGGTAGTCCTTTATGATTAGTCTCTGGCTGTCTAGGCTTTTCCTTTGGATGGTAAGCACCAAGCGCTTTATTTCTTGCCATGCTATCATGGAGAGGTAGGACCCGGAGTCCACCTCCATTTTGCATGGCTCGCCCTCGATGCCTACCTCCACGTAGACCTTCCGGGCGTTATTGGTTGTGGCATGGCCGATGGTGACCGTCTGATGGGTCTCCTCTCTTCGCTGGGTCTCGCCGCCTCGTAGGGATCATCCGTTCCGGTCCCATCTGTTGTCAGAGGGGCGATCTCTGGTTCGGGGTGGTGTGCTCTCTCTCCTCCGCTTGCTCTGGTCCCATCGGGGCGGACTGCGGTTCTTTTTGAGGCGGCAGACGCGGGCGATGTGTCCCTTCTTGTCACAATGCCGGCAGATCGACTCGAAAAACCGGCATTCGGACCTGGGGTGGTCGCCTCCGCAACCGGCACAGTTGGTCCTCAACTTGCGACCCCACTGGTTCCGTGGGTCGCGGCCTGCCTGGAGGCGATGAATCTCCTCCTCTTCGTCAGAAGTGCCCGATGCCGAGTGGAAATCGCCCTGGTGGGTGGTCGTCTTGGGTTGGGACTCGGCCGACCTTGCAGGGTGGTTGTTTCCGCTGTGGTCCCCAGCGTTCGGTCGGCGCATGCGGTCGGCAGATGTTCGGGTCGCTTCGGCGGCTGCGGCTGAGGTGAGGGTGTCTGCAAGGCTGATGTTGCCCTTGGCCATCAGCCAGCTCTGGAGGATGGGGTCCCACAGGCCGAGCACGATTCGGTCTCGCAGGGCGTCGTTCAGGTTGTCGAATTCACACAGCCCCCCTAGGCGCCGTAGTTTGGCGACGAAGTCGCTGAAACTCTCACCCGACCGTTGGTCCCGACGGTAGAATTCGTTGCATCGGATCAGGATGGGTACCTCTGGAGCGTAGTGCCGCCGAAGTATTGGCTCGAGGACGTCCCAGTCCATCGCGGTCGCGTCGGCAGGTTTGGCAAGTGCCTTGGCCATCTTGAATACCTCGGTCCCGCAGTGGGTCAGGAAGACGGCGCGCTTCATGGGGCCGGTGGCGTCCTTCAGGTCGCTGCACTCGAGGAACATGCGGAATCGGTCGGAGTACGATTCTTAGTCCTCGGTGGCGGGGTTGAAGGGTGCGGGGGGTGCGATTTTTGCCATCGTGGAGGTTCGTCTGGCTTCTGTCGGACACGTGGTTCGGTTCAGGGTCTGGATCCCACCTTCGTCGCCAGTGTCGTGTCCTCGGAAATGGTGCCAGGAGTCGGTGACTTCAAATCATGCTCTTTTATTAGTGTAGGAACCGAACTGCCGCTATGGAAAAGGTTCGTGACTTTTATTCCTTTAGCCGCGGCGGCCACGGCCAATGGCACCGCTTTGAATCTCCCGCGATTCGAATGGACCAATCGCGGGAGATTCTTCGCGAGCCAATCGGCGTGGCTCGCCTAACCAATCAGAGTGCCCCGCACTTTGGCCAATCAAAACGCGGGGATCTCAAGAATGCTAATGAGGGGACAGAACATTTCAGTCAATGAAATCAATGTCAATTATATCATTCCTGTTCAGGCCTTCCAGGCCTATGCTTATAATTAATGGGTGTACAACATTTTGAAGCTTGAATGCTGTACCTGGCCTTTGGATTACATGAGGAAATGGACAGCATACAAATGTAATAAATAAAATAAAGTGTTGGAAGCTGGACTCCCTAAAACAGGAGGAACAGGAAAACAAATGCAGAATTGTGTACTAAATTTGATTTAATCTTAGCTCCATTAGATTAATTAATAACAAGCACTATGATTCCTGCTATTTATATTTTAAATATTCCCTTGTTGGATTAAAAATCACTACTCTCATTGGGGCACATTTGGATGGACTCTGGGAACTGTCCCAAGGGCAAAGTCTTGCCTTAGGCATGAAAGCTGGCTGGGTGACTTTGGCCAGTTCCTCTGTTAGCCCACAACTATTTGTCTTAGGCAACAAGTCAGTTAGTAAATCCCTGTCAGAACCCATGGGTCAACACTTACTAAAAGCCCTTGTGAGAAAATGCTAGGAAGCGGGGGAGGGGGGAGAAGTAAAGCACTATCTGGGGTAAGTAATATTTTTACATGGCAAAACTGTCCTTGCAATGTATTTTATCTTGTATAAAACCTTCTCTTGTCACTAAAAGATAAACATCATAAGTCTACATCTGATTCACTCCATACCATGCGTGCAAATTCATTGGAGAAGTCAATGATGCTTGGCATGGTTAGTGGAAGAAGAACAAGGGGCAAGCAAAAAACAATCTGACTTCACAGTATCCAATCTGATACAAAGCTGAACATCCAACAACTGAAAGAATCTGTGCTAGACAGGGTAGTCTATAAAGTCACCAAGAGTCGGACACATGACTAAATGGTTAAAACAACCATGAATATATTTTCTTAATGTAAACAATCCATAATTGAATAGTTCAGGCATTGTTTGCTGTTTTTCCATTCCAATCAAAAGTAATGGGGCTACTCTTTAGAAGTTGAATTAATGCCACTCCTTTCCCACACCTTCTTCTCTAACTAGGAGAGGCTGCTGACTTCATTATGGAAGAACACAACGGTTCTGCAGAAAGCTCCCTGCTGAGCCCAGGACGGCACGTTGCCATTAAGTGTGGGTGGCTGAGGAAGCAAGGAGGTTTTGTGAAGACTTGGCATACTCGCTGGTTCGTACTCAGAGGGGAGCAGCTATATTACTTCAAAGATGAAGATGAAGCCAAACCTTTGGTAAGTACATGGAAAAGAAGACAGAGAATTGCCGGGGAGCACGCGTGGAAGTTGGTTTTTTCTAAACTTTAGATTTCTAGTTGGGAGTACCCCAATTTCAATCTCTCCCAGCCAACATAGCCATGAGCAATGGGTTGATATGGAATATGCTCAGAGGTGGTGAATTCAGCAGGTTCTGACCAGTTCTGGAGGACCAGTAGTGGAAATTTTGAGTAGTCCAGAGAATTGGCAAATAACACCTCTGACTGGAGATTTTACAGTAGCCTTCCCTTGCCACGCCCACCAAACTGGTAGTAAAAAAAAACAACAACAAAAAATCCCACCACTGAATATGCTACAGCATCTCTTGATGCAGGGGTGTCAAACTCAAGGCCTGTGGGCTGGATCTGGCCCATAGGGTGCTTAATCTAGCCTGCAGGACCACCCTGAAACAATGAAGGACCAGCCCGTGGTCCTTGGAGATCGGGACCTCCATTTTTGCTGGCAGAGGGCTGCAGGAGGCCGTCACAGCCAAAAATGGGGCCCTAGGAGGATGCACGTGAGCCCCATTTTCGCTGGCAGAGGGCTAGGAAAACAAATTAAAAAGAAAACAAAAGGAGAAATGTTTCCCCTTTTGTATTTGAGCATCCAAGAAGGGACAGGAAAGAAGAAAGGGAACGAGGAAGGAAAAAGAGGGAAAGAAAGCACAAAAGGAAAAAGAAGGAAAGAGGGGAAGGAAGAAGAAAGGAGAATGAAGAGGAAAGGAAGGAAGGAAGGAAGGAAGGAAGGAAGGAAGGAAGGAAGGAAGGAAGGAAGGAAGGAAGGAAGGAAGGAAGGAAGGAAGGGATTATAATGAGAGGGAGGGAGGGTCTGAGGGAAGTCTTGCCTTAGCATTTGGCATCATAGGTTCCCTTGACATGAGTGATGCTGAGCTGGCCACACCAGCCCGCTCCCCCAAGGTCAACCCTGATATGGCCCTCAATGAAATCAAGTTTGACACCCCTGTCTTGGTGGCACTAATTTAGTGAAGGCAGAAGTCCAACAAAGACTTCTTCCAAATTTTGCAAATTTTTATTTCTAACATATTCTCTCTCTAGTTGCCAACACAGCTATAGGGTTCCAACTTGATATGCTATTTAGTCTTAAAGTTACACGGAGGTCATAAGGGAGATCTTGTTGTGTTTTCTGTTTCTTATAGTCTCCTGCCATGCAATGCACTTTGTTATGGAATTAGGTCAGAGAAAAGTCTGGGGATTTTATAAAGTAAGAGCAGTGTATTTGTGTGCTCTGGCATGGTTGTGGAAGGTGATACCGGGACAGCAAAACTGGAGAAATGACATTTATACACATTCAAAATTGAAGAGAGTGTTGGAATTCAAATGTGACTTCTTTTTTTAAAAAAACCCACACAACTGGTTTCTTCCACTATTCAGCTGTGGGTGGTTATTCTAATGATGTTCAAAATGAGATAATTAGTTTCTGTGTCTCTTTGTGATTCTCAAACATGAAATGATTTTGATTCAGAGTCCCTTTGATACCTGGTGTGATTTTTGAACTCTATAAATAGCAAGTGCCTTCCTTTCAGAATCGCCAAGGCTGATTGTACTGTAAAGCAAAGTAAGTCAGTCACTGTGCTGATGTTGACAGAACACCATGTTTTTGGAAAATAAAATTGTGTGTGTCCATACATATGGTTAAAGTTAGGATTAGGGTGCTGATGTAATATTTAAGAGTAGGCCACTTGTACTGGAGTCCTCGATTTACAACAGTTCATTTAGTGACTGTTCAAAGTTACAACAGCACTGAAAAAGTGACTTATGACTGTTTTCCACACTTATGACCATTAACACCTCTCTGCAGTCTACCTGGAAATTCCACCACAAGAATACGGAGGATTTGTGTGATCCCTTTGAGGAATTCTCTTTAATTCTCAGAGGCTGAAGATTAGAATATTGGTACCAGGATTTTTAATTTTCATTGGTTTTAATATTAAATGTGAATTTTCTTGGCCAATATGTGAAAGAGATTGAGGTGATGGTGGTGGCATATTTGACCTAATCTCTCATTTCTCCATCATACTTAAGAGTGATCGATACATTGATAGAAATAGCACTAAACGGTTTACAGAGTCAGCCTATTGCCCCCAACAATCTGGCTCCTCATTTTACTGACCTCAGAAAGATGGAAGGCTGAGTCAACCTTGAGTCAGTGAAACTCAAACTGCTGGCAGCCAGCAGTCAGCAGAAGCAGCCTGCAGTACTGCATTCTAACCACTGTGCCACCACAGCCTTAATGGATTTACCTGTTGAAATACACTCTTCAACATTTTAAGTGCGATCAGTATTTTTAAAGTTTAAAATAATAATAAAAAGATCAGTAGCCATGCAGAATCTAAAATGGTGCTTCCACCTATAATCTGCTCATTTCTCTTGTTGAGATTAAATTATGGATCTCAGCCTTGAAATGATTTCTAAGCAGAAAATGTAACCCTTCACTTGCACATTTAGAATGCAGATGTTGGTTCTCAAATAGGCATGAGATAGGAATATGATAGGTTGTATACGCAGGAGGGGGGAAATCACCAGAAAACAGGGGAAAAAAAGGCTGAACGCACAAATGTATAGATATGTATCCTAGTCCAATTCTTTGTGAAGTGATGACTTTCACACACGGTGATCATGAAAGAAATGGTCAGATTAGTTCAGACTAATTTATAATTTTTTTAGGTGACCAAAGCATCTTTAGCTGCTACTTCATTTTACTCTTTTTCTTCCTTCTCCACCTTTTTTAAAACCCATAAATGACATGGTTTTGGTGGTTTTCAATAGTTCCATTGTAAATACCATCTCCTTGAATGCCAGCTGATTATGTGACATTTAAGGCACCTGGACTTTTCAGAATCAAATACTGTTCAAGAGGAGCCAATTTAAAATGGAAATCTCCTTCTGCCATTCACATAAAGGAAGAAGAAGCCTATTTGAATAGTTTTTTTTTAAACAAAGTAACAGCAACTTAACTGACCCTAATCGGTTTTTTTAAAATTCTGACTAGCTGAGTGCCAGACCACACTTGATGATGGTATTTATCCTGTTGCAAAGTCCAAGGTGGGTTAGACATACAAATGTCTTGCGAAGCATCTGAAAGCAGGACAAGAAGCAGAGAATGGAAACTAATCAAGGAGAGATCCAACTAAGAAGAAATTTCCTGACAATTAAAACAATTAAACAGTGGAATGACTTGCCTCCAGAAAGTTGTGGGTGAAAAAGATGATTAGGGGCTGAAGGCTAAAACATAGAAAGAACAGTTGCTGGAATTGGGCATGTCTGGTTTCATGAAAGTGAAGGCCTAGGGGAGACATGATAGCAGTCTTCCAATATCTCAGGGGCTGCTACAAAGAAGAGGGGGGAAGGTTCAATCTATTTTCCAAAGCACCTGAACGCAGGACAAGAAGAGATGGATGGAAAGTAATCAAGGAGAGTAGCAACTTAGAATCAAGGATAAATTTCCTGACAGTGAGAACAATTGATCAGTGGAACAACTTGCCTCCAGAAGTTGTAAATGCTCCAACTCTGGAAGTTTTTAAGAAGAGTTTGGATAACCATTTGTCTGAAATGCTATAGGGTTTTCTGGCTGAGCAGGGGATTGGCCTAGAAGACTTCCGAGACCCCTTCCAATTCTGTTATTCTGTTATTAACAGATTTATGGTATTGTTCTAATATACTGTAACTGTGAACTAATCTGAATGTTTTGCTGGATCCGTTTTGCACCCTAATCCTTTAAAAGACATTATCCATTACTGGTTATTCCTACTATGATGAACAGTCCACCTTTGAAATTCTTAATGAGCCTTGCCATCTGGTATGGGATTCTCCACTGTGAAACATGAAGGTACATCAAGATACATGGACAATTGGAACATCTGCACTCTGCCAAACATTCTCCTCCTCCTCTTTCCTCCTTCTTCTCTACAGCCACAGATAATAATACTTTACAATTACCAAATGCAAGAGAATATCTGTATATCTCACATCCTACACGTTGGTTACAGAGGAACTAGGTTTTCGAATGATTTGAACTTGAGAAGAATATCAACATTTGAATTTTTCCAAGACTTTGTTCTATTTCATTACAGTGGGCAAGGATTGATCCTCATTGTTGACCTGGTCATCTTATTCCTCACTCTCTTCATGTGTTTTATTTTGATTATATGTGAGCTTTGAAGCTCATATAATCAGTGAATATCTAGCATGTTCCAGATTCATAATACAATAATTGTTTGACAGTAGCTGATTAGAAAGTGTTTGCTGCTGTTTTGGAAGAGAACTTGGGATTTCCCACCATATTTGGTTTGCCTTTTGGGCTGGGAGGAGATTGACAGAAGTCCCATGGTTATCTATCATGTATTCTGGCTGTCTTTTTAAAAAGATCCTTGCAGGCTGAGTGCCGATATGGACAGTTTCAGTTTTAGCTGAGAGCTACAAGGAACAAAGCTTTGGTTGCCACAATATAAAAAAGATGCTGAGACTCTAGAAGCAATGCAGAGAAGAGCAACAAAGATGATTAGGGGACTGCAGGATAAAACATACAAAGAACGGTTGTAGGAATTGGGTATGTCTAGTTTAATGGGGGAAAAGAAAGGACTAGGGCTAACATGATAGCAGTCTTCCAATATCTAAGGGACTACCACAAAGAAGAGAGAGTCAAACTATTTTCCAAAGCACCTGAGGGTAGGACAAGAAGCAATGGATGGAAGCTGATCAAGGAGAGAAGCAACCTAGAAATAAGGAGAAATTTCCTGACAGTTAGAACGATTAATTGGTGAAATGATTTACCTCCAGAGGTTGTGGAGGATTTTAAAGAAGAGATTGGACAACCATTTGTATGATATGGTATAGGATTTCCTGCCAGAGCAGGAGTTGGAGTAGAACAGGGGTGTCAAACTCAAGGCCCACGGGCCAAATCCAGCCCACAGGGTACTTAGATCTGGCCTGCGGGGCTCATGGAAACAGTGAATGATTGGCCTGTGGTGCCTCTGCCAGCAAAAAAGGAGCTTAGGCGGGCCACTCCCAAGCTCTGCTTTCACTGACGGTGGGTTTGCAGGAGACCGTCGCAGCCGAAAACAAAGTTTGGGAGCCTGGCAGAGCTCTTGGGCCACCACAGGCGCCCCTGACATGAGTGTCGTTGAGCTGGCCATGCCCATCCTGGCCATGGCCACACACACCCAGGTCAAACCCAACTCCGATGTGGCCCTCAATGAAATCAAGTGTGACACCCCTGGACTAGAAGATCACCCAGGTCCCTTCCAACTCTGCAATTCAGCCCTGTTCTGTCTGAAATAGTTTTGACACTTTTGACATGAGATACATTCCTGAAAACACTTTGCAATATATTTATAAAATCACATGCATAGCCAAACAGAGAAACATAACTGTATTGCAGAATGTTTTCAAGCATGTATCTCATCCCCTACAATTGTAGGAGCAGCTGTGAGATGAGCATAATGTTAACCTGGTTGGAACTTCCTTTTTTAAAAAATTTCCATGCTACGATGGTATTACGAACATGACAAAAGCTGGAGGTTTCTCCATATAAGAGCAGCTGTCATCTCTACCGATGACCTCCCAGCCTCCTGGTCTTTGCAATGTTCCTTCCCCCTCCCCCTGAAGTAACATACAATAGACACTCACAGTTGTCAGGTCATGTGTGCCCTCAGCTGTCGTTTTGTGGTCTGAGGATATGTAAAGTCTTCAAGAGAAATCAGAGTATAAGGGTCACCAGAAGAAAAACGTTGACCATCCCAACCTTTCCCCCCCCCCCACCAAAAAACCTTTTGACAATCTGCTCGTTTCTATACGCCTTCCCTTCATACAATTTAAAGGTCTATCCAATTTCTTGAAAAACATAGAAATGTGTCAGAGTTTTTGCAGCACATCCGACTAGCGCACAAGTCAATAATTCTGCAGGATTCATTTACATAAGAAACTTCTTTATATACAATATCATACAGCAGAAGTCAGCATATAAATTCAGGAACACGGAAGCAATATTCACAGAAGCAAATCATTACAGACTGGGGGGGGGGGGGTCCAGAGGCCCAGATTTACAGAGACCTTGAAGTGTATATAATCTTATATACAGTTGAGCAAATCAAAGCCACGCCAAGACTCCAAACTGTCTCTTATGGCCCCATACAAAACAAATACTATGTTTCAATTTCCAAGCAGCCCCATTGGCTGACCTGTTGCCATGTCTAATCCAGATAGTCCCCATTGGCTGAGCTGTTACCCTGTGTATTCAGTCCAATTGGCTGACCTGTTGCTATGTTCTATATATCAGCTCTGGTGGCCTAGAGGAGGAGCTCTCGCCTCAAAATCAGGAGGCTGTGAGTTCGATCCTAAGTAGAGCCTAATATTTGGAATAGACTCTCCTGCTCGAGCAGGGAGTTGGACTCTGTTATTCTATGATCTATTCCAGCCAGTCCAGTCCCCATTGACTGACCTGTTGCCATGTCTAATCCAGCCAGTCCCCATTGGCTGATCTGTTACCATGTCTAATTCAAACAGTTCCATTGGCTGACCTGTTGCCATGTCTAATCCAGCCAGTCCCCATTGGCTGATCTGTTACCATGTCTAATTCAAACAGTTCCATTGGCTGACCTGTTGCCATGTCTAATCCAGCCAGTCCCCATTGGCTGATCTGTTACCATGTCTAATTCAAACAGTTCCATTGGCTGACCTGTTACCATGTCTAATCCAGCCAGTCCCCATTGGCTGATCTGTTACCATGTCTAATTCAAACAGTTCCATTGGCTGACCTGTTGCCATGTCTAATCCAGCCAGTCCCCATTGGCTGATCTGTTGCTATTTGTATTCATGAACTATATACTACTGACAAAATATAAGAAACGGATTAATCTGGGACTCTCAAGATTTCACCATCCAGTTTCAGAAACAGCACAGGCTTAAATTCAGATGTCCACACATCTGTGGCAATAATTTGTTGGGATGTTCACTTCCCAATCAGCCTGATCTTTATGGCCTTTAAACAGTATTTGTACATCTTCCACTGGTATTAAGAATTGTCTTGCAGATAAAAGTACATCATCTATGGTTTAATTAAGCTGCATTTTGCAAGATGTCCTTGTGTGAGAAGCTTGTCTTTTATGGGCAAAGCAGGTTTTACAAGGGCCCTTATTTTGGCAAAATACATACTTTCCATCTCATCTAATTTGTGTAGAAAATTAATTAGCAGAGAAGTCCATTGAAAACATCTGTTAGGAGTTAATGGAGAACAACTGCCTGAGTTTATCTGAATTTTAATTAAAATAATTTAAAACTTAAATTTATTAATAGAAATTAATGCGATCATTACATAAATTACATAAATCAAAATGGAGCCGGAGACTTGGGGAAAACCCGTGTAATTCTGGTTATTCATGGGTAAATGAAAAAAGCCTTTTGGCAGAGGAGTTTTGGGTAAAAAAAGAAAAAAGCTGTCTAAGACAAGGCTTCCAGTCAGGTAAATGTATAGAAAATTGAACTGCAGCCTAAGGATTCAATTAGATATGATATGGGAGAACTCTAATTAATCAAAATTGCATTTATCAAAATTGTAGCTATGGAGACAGGAGTCAAGGGACACGAAGGCTCACAGATATGGATTTCCCCCCTTCCATTTTAAAAACTGTCCCTTAAAAAAGTAGAAATTGAGAAGGAAAAAAAAAAAAGAACCGTTCATAAAATATCTATATTTTTTGTTCAGGAGACAGAGATTCAGAAATCATTTTCGCTTTTTAAAAAAGTGTTAGTCCCCACATCCTGATCTTATCTTTCCTCCCTAAGTTGGAGTATTGTTTCTTTGAAAAATGAGTCTCATTGTATAATCTTATCTGTGTTTACTCACAAGCATGCTTCACTCACATAGGCCCTTCAAGCTTTGAAAAACTCTTTTGAATTAAATACAGCAACATTTTTAGAGTTTAAAAAAGGAGATCAATTGTTTTTTTTCCTGGTGGGAGACATATTCATCTTCAATCATTAATGTTCATTATCTATCTATCTATCTATCTATCTATCTATCTATCTATCTATCTATCTATCTATCATCTACCTATCATCTATCTATCATCTGTTTATCTATTGTGACCATTCAAAGTTACAACGGCACTGAAAAAAAGTGACATGACTGTTTTCAAAGTTTCGACTTTTGCAGAATTCCATGATTCATGTGATCTAAATTCAGATTTTTGGCAACTGGGTCGTATTTATGATGGTTACAATGTCCCAAGGTCATGTAATCACCTTTTGTGATAACATAAATTTTGGGCTCATAAATTGAGGGTTACCTGTCCTGGCTGAGAATGTTGACTCCAACTAGGAAAAATGTAGTTTCAGTTTCTAGCTACTTTTTGAAAAGTCACCTTTGAGCCCAGTCAAAGTAGAAAGCCTAGGCCCTAGAGACTTAAACATAAAATAAGGCTCAGAACCATCACTTTCAAAAAACCAAGACCAAAACAGCCTAAGAAGCTTTTCAATCCTAGAGCAAAAGTGAAAAGCCAAGAGCAACAAATTATTCTAAATATATAGTTTCAGGAAGGGGATCTTATGGCTTTCCATATGTTGCTAAACTACAACATTGGGCCATGATGTGATAATTGCTGGGATGATGTTCAGCAACATTTGGAAGACCCATAGCAGCAGATTGAAGCAAAGAAAAACATTTTATTACATACTTAAAAGGCCAAAAGGAAAGGGTTTGATCAATCTTTCCAGAAAAGCTATTCGTAACCAGAGCGTATGTACATTAAGTGATTTGATTCATTTTATGAAACGGAAACATTTGAGTTCCAATAAAGGAGAATATTTGTAGTGATGGGTTGAAATGAGGAGTCCTTGGTATTTTCTGATCTTGGTTGTTTTCTTGCAAACGTTTCATTACCAAACTAAGTAATATCATCAGCGTTGTTTTGAATGAATGAATGAATTCTTTATAGATAGAATTCTTTATTGGCCAAGTGTGATTAAACACACAAGGAATTTGTCTTGGTGCATGTGCTCTCAATGTACATAAAAAGAAAAGATACATTCATCAAGAATCATAAGGTACAACTGTTATGTATCAAAATGGACTACTCGAAATCCCTGCGCCTTGATTGGCTAAGGTGCAGGGATTTCTGATTGGCCAGGCAAGCCGCGCCGATTGGCCCGATTGAAGTCTCCCGCGATTGGTTCAAACCAAGAGCGGGAGACTTGAATCGCTGCCATTGGCCGCGGCTGCCGCGGCAAAAGGTATAAAAGCCGGAGGCTTTTTGCCTTTTGCCGGTTCGGTTCAAATGGTTGAAATAAAGAGCTGTTAACGATAGTCACCGACTCAGAACCTTTTTTCGCGGACACGACACTGGCGACGAGGATGGGATCTCGCCCCTGAACCGAACCCCGTGTCCATAAACGAACTAGCGACAACATAATGGCGAAAATAGCACCGCCCGCCCCCTTCAACCCTGCCGCCGAAGACTGGGAATCATACTCAGATAGATTCCGTATGTACCTAGAATGTGCCGGCATGAAGGACGCCCCGGGCCCGCTAAAACGCGCCGTCTTCCTGACGCATTGTGGACCAGAGGTTTTCCAGATGGCCAAGGCATTGGCCAAACCGGCAGACGCGACTGCCATGGATTGGGACGTCCTCGAACCCATATTGAGGCGCCATTACGCCCCCGAGGTCCCCATCCTAATACGGCGAAATGAATTTTACCGAAGAAGCCAGAGACCAGACGAAAAACTGAGCGACTTCGTCGCTGAATTTTAAGGCGCCTAGGCGGACTCTGTGAGTTTGAAGGATTGAACAGTCTCATAAGAGACCGTTTCGTACTCGGACTATGGGATCCGACACTCCAGAGCCGACTTATGGCCAAAGGCGACATCAGCCTGGCCGACGCCCTCACCGCAGCCGCAGCCGCAGAAGCAACCCGCACGTCAGCAGACACCATGCGAAGGTCCGAGGCAAAGAGCGCAAACAACAACCCCGCGAGGTCGGCCGAAGCACGAAACGAAGCGACCGCACACTACGGCGACTACCAGTCAACCCCCAGCACGTCAGATGATGAGGAGGACATACATCGCGTGCAGGCGGGACGCGGAAACCAACGAAGCCAATACAGTCGTAGGTCGAGGACTAACTGCGCCGGGTGCGGCGGCGACCACCCCAGGTCGGAATGCCGTTTCTTCGACGCTGTCTGTAGGCATTGTGACCGAAGGGGCCACATCGCCCGAGTTTGCCGCCAAAAAAAGACCCGCAGCCCGCCAAAATGGGAACAGCAGGATAGAAGGAGAGAGAACTCCCCGCCCAGAGCCAGAGAGCGCCAGCCAACAGGTAGATGGGACCAGAAGCAACGACCCCAAAGAAGCGGCGACGGTCGGCGGAAAGAAGAAACCCACCAGACGGTGACAATCGGCCACGCCATCTCCGACGGCGCCAGAAAGGTCCACGTAGAAGTCCACATCGAAGGCCGACCATGCAAAATGGAAGTGGACTCCGGGTCTTACCTTTCCATGATTGCATGGCACGAAATAAAAAAACTAGTGCCTACTCTGCAAAGAAAAGACGTGCCCGCCCAGAGAATCATCATAAAAGACTACCAAGGTAATCGCGTTCCAGTAGTGGGCACAAAGAACTTTAACATAACCTACAAAGGCCACACCGAACAACTACCACTCACAATAGTCGATCGTAACCGCCCGAGCCTGTTGGGACTGCAATGGTTCGCCCCGCTAAACATCGCACTGACAGGTGTCAACCAAGTCTCCATTGAAGCCTGGGAACAGCGGCTAATCCAGGAGTTCCAGGAAGTCTTCGATGGAGGATTGGGCAAGTACAAGGGGCCCCCTATTTCATTTGACTTAGACCCAAGGGTTTCCCCCAAGCGGCTTAAACCTAGAAGGGTGCCCTTTGCTTTAAAGCCAAAAATTGACGAGCAGATCAACAAACTCGTCAAACAAGGGGTATTAAAACCGATAGACCACGCCAGATGGGAGACCCCGATAGTGACCCCAATAAAGCCAGACGGGTCCGTGAGAATTTGCGGGGACTACAAGGCCACCCTAAACAGCGCGCTACAGCAAAGCGCCTACCCAGTGCCTGTAGTGCAACATTTACTGCACTCATTAGGAGGGGGAAAAATTTTTGCCAAGCTCGACCTCGCCCAGGCATACCAGCAATTGCCTGTGGACGAAGAAACGGCAGAAGCCCAGACAATTGTAACACACCGGGGGGCTTTCAAATGTAACAGACTCCAATTCAGAGTCAGCATGGCACCAGGCATTTTCCAGAGCCTGATGGAACGTTTACTACAGGGCATCAAGGGGGTGGTGCCCTATTTCGATGACGTATTAATAGCGGCGCCAAACGAAGCCGAATTAGAGAACCGTTTAAGACAAGTCTTAACAAAATTTAAAGAAACAGGACTTAAAGTCAAACGCGAAAAATGCCAACTTTGTACAAAACAAATAGAATTTCTGGGTTACCTCCTAGACAGACAGGGCATCCACCCTACAACTAAAAAAGTTAAAGCCATCAAGGAAGCCCCCACCCCGAAATCCAAAACAGAACTACAAGCATTCCTAGGCTTACTAAATTTTTATAATGTCTTCCTACCTCAGAAGGCAACGGCGGCGGAGCCCTTGCATAGACTCCTAGATAAGAAGGCAGCATGGACTTGGGGGAGCCGAGAACAGGCCGCTTTTCAGAAAACCAAAGACCTCCTCACCTCCGACGCCGTCCTAATGCAGTTCAGTGAGACTTTGCCCTTAGCTGTCACTTGCGACGCATCGCCCTACGGCGTCGGCGCTGTCCTCAGCCATACCCTCCCAGACCAGAGAGAAGCGCCTATTGCATTTTTTTCCAGAACGCTGACAAAACCGGAACGGAACTATAGCCAGCTGGACAAAGAAGCTTTGGCTATAGTTGCCACCATCAAGCGTTTCCACGAGTACCTGTACGGCCGCCCTTTCAAAATAATCACTGACCATAAGCCACTGCTGGGCATCCTCGCTGGGAACCGGGCTACGCCAAACATCTTGTCACCACGCATGACTAGATGGTCTGAATTCCTGGCAGCCTACAGCTACGAACTATTACACAAGCCAGGTAAGAAAATCTCGCACGCGGACGCTTTAAGCCGCTCGCCCTTGCCGGACTCTGAACCTGACCCCGCACCAACAACAAACACCCTGAGTATCGAGAGCCTGCCCATAACCGCATCTGATATTGCCAGAGAAACCATTAGGGACAAACAATTGGCGCAAGTCTTACATTGGTTAGAAAAAGGTTGGCCGGAAAAGGACACTGACGAGACTTTTAAAAAATTCCGGCAGCGCCAGACTGAACTTTCACTGTTAAGGGGTTGCATCCTGTGGGGAGATCGGGTGGTAATTCCGTGCAAGTTGCAAAACAGGGTCCTAGAGATGTTACATGAGGGGCATCCTGGCATCGTCAGGACAAAAGCCCTGGCCAGGAGTTACGCTTGGTGGCCAGGGATGGATAAACAAATTGAAGCATGGGTCGCCAAATGCCACCGGTGCCAGGAAACCAGGTCCAGCCCACCCACAGCGCCCATCCGAGACTGGGAAATACCACGGGGACCCTGGTCCAGAATCCACTTAGACTTTGCCGGCCCCACAAATGGACACACTTTTCTAATCACAGTAGATGCATACTCAAACTGGTTAGAGGTGGCTGACATGAAATCCACCACCACAGAGGCTGTCATTAAAGAGCTGTGTAAACTGTTCGCCACACACGGCCTCCCAGACGTCGTTGTCTCAGACAATGGGCCCCAATTCACATCCATCGAATTCGAACGTTTCCTGGCCGAGAGAGGTATCCGCCACGCATTAACAGCACCGGCGCATCCGGCGGCGAATGGTAGGGCGGAACGGATGGTCCAGTTTACTAAAAAGACCCTCCGGAAAATGGACCACGAGGAGATCAACGAAAAAATCAATAAACTGCTTTTCATACAGCACATCACACCCAATACCACAATCAACAAAAGCCCTGCAGAGCTCCTGATGGGCAGGAAGCTGAGGTCCCCACTCGATCGTCTGCACCCCACCTATAACCCGGAGCGACCCCCTGACTCAAGCTCCAGGTACCGAACCTTCGAACCAGGCGACTGGGTTTACGCAAAAAACATGACGGGGGACCCCCTATGGATCCCAGCCGTCATAACTCAAATCACGGGCCCACGGTCGTACCGGCTCCAAACCATCGATGGGCGAGCCTGGAAACGACACATCGACCAACTCCGGTCGCGAGCAATGACTAACCTCAACCCCCAAGACACGAACCAAGGGGGGAGGGAATACCCGATAAGAGAAACGCAGGAAAAAATTAAATTCAAAAACTCACCAGAACGCAGCCCCCGCGAGTCCCATCCGGAGAAGAGCCGTCCAGCCAACTCTACCGACTCGGAGAAGCCAAGCGGGAGCGGCAAAATCCGTGACTCAACCGACCCGGTAGGCCCAGGCGGGAGCCACGGCGGGAGAACCGGCCCGACCATCCAGCCGGTTCTCACAGAGCCAGGAGCAGCCAAAAAGATGACCGCTCCGGCCGAGTTACAACAAGGAAGTGAGCTGCGCAGGTCAACTAGGACCCGACGGAGCCCCGCCTACCTGCGTGATTACACCACGTGAAAGACCGTACCAAGAGGGGAGGGGTGTTATGTATCAAAATGGACTACTCGAAATCCCTGCGCCTTGATTGGCTAAGGCGCAGGGATTTCTGATTGGCCAGGCAAGCCGCGCCGATTGGCCCGATTGAAGTCTCCCGCGATTGGTTCAAACCAAGAGCGGGAGACTTGAATCGCTGCCATTGGCCGCGGCTGCCGCGGCAAAAGGTATAAAAGCCGGAGGCTTTTTGCCTTTTGCCGGTTCGGTTCAAATGGTTGAAATAAAGAGCTGTTAACGATAGTCACCGACTCAGAACCTTTTTTCGCAGACACGACAACAACACTTAATGAAAGTCATAGGGTACAAATAAGCAATCAAATCATACTAGGAAACAATCAATATAAATCATAAAGATACAAGCAACAAGGTCAAGGGAAGTACTAATACCACTCTATAAAGCCTTACTAAGACCACACCTAGAGTACTGCATCCAGTATTGGTCACCACAGTATAAAAAAGATGTTGAGGCTCTAGAAAAATTACAAAGAGCAACCAGGATGATTTGGGACTGGAGGCTAAAACATACAACGAACAGTTGCAGGAACTGAGCTTGGCTAGTCTAGTAAAGAAAAGGACCAGGGGAGACATGATAGCAGTCTTCCAATATTTAAGGGGCTGCCACAGGGAGGAAGGAGTCAAGCTATTTTCTAAAGCTCCTGTAGGCCAGACAAGGAATAATGGATGGAAACTGAACAAGGAGAGATTTAACCTGGAAATAAGAAACTTTCTGACAGTGAGAACAACCAACCAATGGAACAGCTTGTCCTCGGAAGTTGTGGGAGCGCCATCAGTTGAGACTTTCAAGAAGAGATTGGACTGCCATTTGTCAGAAATGGTGTAGAGTCTCCCACTTGAGCGGGGGATTGGACTAGATGACCTACAAGGTCCCTTCCAACTCTGATTATCTGTATCTGTATCTAGGTTACAGTCATACTCACATAAGTAGGAGGAGATGGGTGAAAGGAAGGATGGGAGGATTAATAGTAATAATAAGGCAGACTTAGTTTGATGGTATTAAGGGAATTATTTGTTTTGCAGTCTTATTTGCAATTATTTGTTTTGCAGAATTATTTGTTTTTCTGCAGTCTTAATTACTCTCTGAAGTCTGTGTCTGTCTTGTTGGGTTGCAGAACCAAACCAAGAGGTCAGATGACAGAATCAATATTTCCTCTGTAGAACTGCATCAGCAGTTCCTTGGGCAGTTTGAGCTTTCTGAGTTTGTGCAGAAAGAGCATACTTTGTTGTGCTTTTTTGATGACGTTTTTGATGTTAGGTGTCCATTTTAGCAGAAGATAGCCTTTCATTTAACCCTCTCCCAAGTACCATAGTTAAAAGGCTTGGTAGATTCAAAACCAGTTGGATTTTTCTTCTGGATAAGCTTGCAAAGAATTACAGCATAATAGGATGCAAATAACTAAGGACTTGTTTCTCTTATAACCATCAGAATAACACCCAAGCCTTTTCCTTGACTGATGTTGCTTCTTAGGCCAGATTTAAAAAAATAATCCCCTCCCACAATATGCTATGATCAAGGAAGCAAAATTTGAGTGCACACAGAGCTGAGAGCAGGGTGTTGAGTTTGCTGAAGGTTACAAAGAGAGTGAATTGTCCCCCTATGACAACCTGCTCCTTTTTCTCATTCCAGTCACTTCTCCTTGTCAAATGTTTATCTTGTAGTCTTTTTTCCCACATGGTTTTCTACTCTGTCTATAAAAACAGCTGAAGATGACAGACATTCTCCCTCTAAGTGCAAGGTCGAGTTTAATGTTCAGTAAGCAAAACAGAGAGCATGATTTAGGTCATTTCCACATTCTGGAGAAGGAGCTCTTGTTATGGCTGGTAACATTGGGAATATGAAAAATGAGGTGGAAATCAACAGGGAAGTAATGAGAGAGTATCCATAATGTCGCATTCAGCTTTGAACATTTCATTTTCATTTTCTTTTTTCATGTTTCATATAAGATAATATTGCTTTCACTTCTACTTTGTCATATTTGGAACCACATCAGAAGTGTTGTAGGGCTCATTGACAGCACCAGGCACTGATGCCAAGTTGTGGCTGGTTGTATCATTACTGCCAAATAGGATTGTATACCATGTGCTTGGCTTAAACTCTACCTGTGTGAGCCACAATCCTATTTTTTTTTTTCAAAGATGGCTTGGCAAAGTCAAAATTATTTCTGGCGAAGGCAGAAGGTACAGACAGGTGAAGTCAACTTTGAAAATTCCTTAAGGTTTGCAAGTTTTATAGCTCTCATCCATAACGTTCATATATTGTATTGGAATGTATATCATGTATTGACATACATTTGAGAACATTTGTGCTCATATTAATCATCACACACTGTAAATTTAGTTTGGAATCTATCTACTCAAGATTGTAAGCAGTTTTATGGGAATTCTTTTTCACTATGGCAGATACACCTTCCTGAATCCTCCAAACAGAAGCTTATTGAAATCAGGTTCTAATTTTTAAAAACTTTAAGTAGACTTCAGTTCTGGTATCTTCAGTTTGTTTAACAATTTGCCCCTGCGTGATAGGATTGGATAATACCTAAAATATTAAATAATAACTAAAGCATGAATGATTCTTCATTTACAGTAATTTGGCATAGTTTATTGACAATGTGTTAAATTAGGAGGAGGTGAATGAAGCGAAACAAAGGGAAGAATGAAGGATTCTTGGTGTTCTCTGAGCTTGGTTGTTTTCTTTGAGACAGTCCATTGGCAGACTAGGCAACATCAATAGTGCTAATAGGGAGTTGGGTTTGCTCTCATTTTATGTTCTAGTGCCTTGCTCTGCCTGTGGTCTTGGTAGTTATTTGGGAGTGGTCTTGGTAGTTATTTGGTTGTTTACTGCTAGCTTGTTTGGCAGTTCCTTGATTGGGGGTATTGGTTGCTTCTTGATTGTTAGTAGTCTAATATTAATCTCTGCTCATCTGGGTGATGATTGCTAATGAGAGAGTGTTTTGGTCTTTTTGTTCCTTTTTGACTTGTTGGTTGTCTCTTTTGAATGGTATGTAGATGTTGTTTATCTCTATGTGTCCGTTGATGTTTGATTGGTCTGAGTGTCAGGCTTCCAGGAGTGTTCTTGGACTTGAGTCGGTCTCACTCCAAAATTTAAATTTAATTACAATCCCATGATTCCCCATGTATCTAATAAATTTAGAGTCATTCTCAAAACTTCTAGAGAAGGAACCTTGGTGCCACTGATAGAAGAATCCTATTCTATAGACTTCTATTCAGTGTTCCTCTCTTATTTGAAGAAAAAGAAATTGAATCCCTACTCTGAGTTAGTCAGAGAATTCTAAGATGAGTAAAAAACTTGATTGACAGATTTTAGGAGAGATTAAATTAGCACTGTGGTGAAAAGAAATAACAGGGAAATCCTCCTCAGGCTTTCTACTATTCAGTGATAGAAAAGGATGTTGCATATTAATATCATTTCTCCTGAAGCGGTCTTTTCATTCACAGAAGGCAGGGAAAATATAGTCATAATAAAAATATTATCTCCAGCATTTTGTCAGGATTAAGTTTATCCCCTTTTAATGCCATTTAATATCAGATGAGTGTTGTGCTCTCTGAAAGGGAATATAAGGTGAAGGTGGAGAAAAATTGTTCTAAAAGAGAGTTTGAAGTGGACAATTGTCTGAAAGGCCTCACAGAAGAAAATGACATTTTAACAGAAAGTTCAACATTCAAAGATGTATTTAGACTGTTCAAAAGAGTAAATGAGACTTTATACCCCTGGTGTTAAGAATATAGAAGTCTATAAGGAATATATATATATATATATATATATATATATATATATATATATATATATATATATATGCATATATATATATGCATATATATATGCATATATATATGCGTATATATATATATGCATATATATATATATATATATATATACACATATATATATATATATATATATATATATATATATATTTCTTTTCTGAGGTTCTCGCGGGTACTTGTATGTGGATCTTTGGTTATTCGGGTTTTCTCCCGCGTAAGATTGGAAGTATCTGGGCAACGTTTCGATGAAGTCTCATTCATCATCTTCAGGCTTGGTCTTCAGCTCTGTGCTTCTCAGAGTGATGTGAGCTTGCAGCTGCCTCTTCCTTTTAACTGCTCCTGGGGGTGTGACTTGATTGGCTGGGGGCTTGGCTGTGTTCTGATTGGATGGGGGGGTGTTCTCATTGGTTGGGGGTTTGGCTGTGTTCTGATTGGTAGGGGGGTTGGCTGTGTTCTGATTGGCTGGAGGCGTGTTCTGTTCAGGTGGGGGCTTGATTGTGCTCAGGTTAGTCTTAGTTGCTGGAAGGTTTGAGCTGGTGAGCTGTGATCTTGCTGTTTGGCTTCGAGTTCGTGGTCGTGCTGCATCTTCATGGTGGGGGTCAGTTCGCTTCATGTATGGCTCAGAGGGGTTTGAGGTGGGTAGTGATGCAGCTGCAGTGCAGCTTCTGGTCCGTGGTCGTGTTTCATCTTCTGTGTGGGTGTGAGTCTGCTTTCTACGTGGAAGTGTGGTGGTGGCATCTTGTGTGGCTATCAGGGGTGTGGGTCTGGTGTCACTCTTCATGTTAGGTACGCGTCTGTTCATGAGGGCGGGTTTCCAAATGGCTGGTAGGCGGGAGGCATCATCTCGTTTATTCATGCTGTGTGGGCGTTTTTCTATCTCTATGGCTTCTCTGATGATTCTGCTGCTGAAGTGTTCGGTTTTGGCGATAGTTCTGGTATTTTTAAAGTCAATCTCATGTCCTGTGGCTTTGAGGTGTTGGACATTTAATGTGATAGCCACACGAGATGCCACCACCACACTTCCACGTAGAAAGCAGACTCACACCCACACAGAAGATGAAACACGACCACGGACCAGAAGCTGCACTGCAGCTGCATCACTACCCACCTCAAACCCCTCTGAGCCATACATGAAGCGAACTGACCCCCACCATGAAGATGCAGCACGACCACGAACTCGAAGCCAAACAGCAAGATCACAGCTCACCAGCTCAAACCTTCCAGCAACTAAGACTAACCTGAGCACAATCAAGCCCCCACCTGAACAGAACACGCCTCCAGCCAATCAGAACACAGCCAACCCCCCTACCAATCAGAACACAGCCAAACCCCCAACCAATGAGAACACCCCCCCATCCAATCAGAACACAGCCAAGCCCCCAGCCAATCAAGTCACACCCCCAGGAGCAGTTAAAAGGAAGAGGCAGCTGCAAGCTCACATCACTCTGAGAAGCACAGAGCTGAAGACCAAGCCTGAAGATGATGAATGAGACTTCATCGAAACGTTGCCCAGATACTTCCAATCTTACGCGGGAGAAAACCCGAATAACCAAAGATCCACATATATATATATATATATATATATATATATATGCCTTCATTCTGCAGTACGTAGATGGACAATGGCTAAAATGATGAATATATATATGTATGTATGTATGTATATATGTAGGTCTTGGGGTGTTCGGGTCTTTTTCCATGTAAGATTGAGAGCATCTTGGTAACATTTCGATGAGGTCCCATTTTTCCCTCATTCTCCCTCACCAGACTCAAACCCAAATCCATCTCATAGACGAAAGACAACCACAGTCCAGAAACCAGACCATGGATGCATCACCAGCTGCCACACACCCCGACCCCCAAACCAAGCAAACAGACACATGCCATGAACATATATCCAGGCCTCAAACTAAGAGCCAAACCAAAACCTGGAACATCACATCACAGCCACCCGCTCAGAATATCACATCACAGAACTCAGGAGGTTACACCACAAAACCTCAGGATGTTGCAACACAGCCAACGACCCAAGAGATTACAGCACAAGACCCAAGATGCCACAACAATAGAACTCAGAAGGTCATCACACAGCCCATGACCCAGGTCATTACGACCCAGGAGATTACAGCACAAGACCCAGGATGTCAGAACAATAGAACTCAGAAGGTCATCATGCAGCCCATTACCCAGGTCGTTACAACACAGGAGGCTGATAGACACATAGCCAATACCTCAGCCACACATGTTCTTAGGAAAAAGCCAGCCAATCTGCAAACATCAACTCCATCAACCAATCAAGAAATGACAACACAGTTTTAAATTTAAATTTAAAACTGAAACGGCTGTAAAAGTCTGACTCACAGACGAACACAATACAGAAGCCTGATTATGGCAGATGAGATTCTGCCGAAATGTTGGTACAACTTTAAAAGCACAACTATAATGATGTGGGAAAATACCCGAACAAAGCTGAAATCCATATGTATATATGAATGTGTGTGTGTCTATATATATATATATCTATATATATATCTATATCTATATATATATCTATATCTATATATATATATATATATATATCTATATCTATCTATCTATATATATATATATATATATATATATATATATATATATATATATATATAGACACGCACACACACACACACAGACATACAGACATACACACATATATGTATGTGTGTGTATATATAATTGTAACTATTTACTGTTAAAATGATATATCACACTATATTTTTCCTTTTATTTTTTGTATTTTTTCACCTTTTCAGAAAAGCATTTTTATGGGTTATTTTTTCCCTTTTCTTTGACAATTTCTACATTTCTATCATAATATGTTTTGTGTGTCCTGGTCTTTTTTCCTTGGCTTTTCTATCGTTATTTAAAAAGCTATTGAAGAAAGGATAAATGTTTATGGACATAAATGCAGGCCTAAAACAAAAAGATTCTTCCATTGTGGCAAGACTCAATGTTCTTCATATAGAAGATGGGAAAGAGATGCATTTTTGCATGTCATCTGTGCCTGCTAGCGATTATTGGATCTCTCCATGGTTGGCCACGCTGTAAATGAAAACCGCATATCATTATTTCTTGTTGTATGCTGGTTGTTGCTGCTGAAGAAAAATACCTTTCCTTCTGCTCCAATTATATGTGGATGTTATATTTGTATTCCAAAACCAGGACCCTGGAATTTCAGCTATCCTGTTTTAAAATAGCAATGAAGATTTTCCTTTCCATTAGTGCCAAAAAGGTTGTGTGGTAATAGATCCAATTTAGTCATGAATCAAAATGATCCACTCAGTGGTGGGATTCACATTTTTTTGCTACTGATTCTGTGGGTGTGGCACGGCGTGGCGTGGCTTGGTGGGCATGGCGTGGCTTGGTGGGCGTAGCTTGGTGGGCATGACAGGGGAAGGTTACTGCAAAATCCGCATTCCTTCCCCATTCCTGGGGGAAGGTTACTGCAAAATTCCCTTCCCTTCCCTTCCCTTCCCTTCCCTTCCCTTCCCTTCCCTTCCCTTCCCTTCCCACCCCACTAACCTGCTTTCCAGCTCCGTTCTCCTGTGGAATGCAACCCAAGAAGACCCAGACAATCAAGTGGGACTTAGGAGGCAGAGAATAGAATGGGGGTGGGGCCAATCAGAGTTGGTATTTGCCGGTGCTCTGAACTACTCAAAATTTCTGGTACCAGTTCTCCAGAACTGGTCAGAACCTGCTGAATACCACCTCTGGATCCACTTATATAACCACATTTAAAGTGTGGTATCTGAAGGATCATCACAACCTATCCATCCACTGGATGGAAGCAACTGAGGAGCTGGCATCCGGGTGTGACCAAAGCTGGGAAAAAATGGAAATTGTTGAATAGGCTGCACAACAAGAGCCAGAGACACTCTGAACAAATGGGGCTATCCAGATATTTAATTATTAAAGTATTTTTTTTAAAAAAAACTATTTTAATTTTTGCCATTCACATTTCATTCTGTCCTTGCTATTGCATCCTTTCTTTAATGATTCTGTCCCATCATTTCTTTGATATTAATGTAACTCTTGTCCCGCAGCAATCTGGCCATGGCAAATTAGCCATGGCAAATTGACTGTGGCAAGTTGGCTGTGATGAGCTGGCCATGGTAAATTAGCCATGGTGAGTTGGCTGTGGCAGGTTGGCCCTGGCATGTTAGCCATGATAAGTTGGCCATGGCAAGTTGGCTATGGAAAGTTATCCATGTGGTGAGTTGGCCATGGTAAGTTAGTCATGTTAAGTTGGCCATGGAAAGTTATCCATGGTAAGTTGGCCATGGTAAGTTAGCCATGGTGAGTTGGCTGTGGCAGGTTGGCCCTGGCATGTTAGCCATGATAAGTTGGCCATGGAAAGTTGGCTGTGGAAAGTTATCCATGTGGTGAGTTGGCCATGGTAAGTTAGTCATGTTAAGTTGGCCATGGAAAGTTATCCATGGTAAGTTGGCCATGGTAAGTTAGCCATGGTGAGTTGGTTGTGGCGAGTTGGTCATAGCAAGTTGGCCTTGGTGAGTTGGCCATGGCAAGTTAGCCATGGTGAGTTAGCTCAGGCAAATTGGTTTTGGTGAGTTGGCCGTGGCAAGTTAGCCATGGCAAGCTGGCTGTGGTGAATTATGATAGATCCAATCTAGTGAGGAATGTAGGGTGCTGCTGTTCCAGTTCAGGTATCAACATTTCTTGGGCTGACTCTGAACATCGTAATGCAGCTCCTGTTGTCATCTGCAAAATGCAGATGGACTGAATGGTAGGCTAAAAAATATTTCAGAGTTCTCACCTTTGAAGCGCTTCTGAGATACATTTCTGCACATTTAGTGGAAATGAGGGAAACACTGTAAGATGCAATTGTGCAAAGTAGGTGAAAATATCTAAGGTGTTATGAAATTTGGAAGGGAAGATGTCTTCCTTAAAAATGATGCTAAGTCTATATTGGGGCTTCTAATGCAATACAGGTAATCCTTGACTTTAGGACCACAATTGAGACTAGAACTTCTATTACTAAGCAAGATGGTTGTTAAGTGAGTCATGCCACATTTTACAACCTCTTTGGCCATAGTTGTTAAATGAAAGACATGGTCATTGTGGGAATCCAGCTTTCTACCATTGACTTAGTCTCCAGTTATGACCTTCCCATGGTCTTCATTTATGACCTTCCCAGCGAGCTTGTAATAAAATATTAATTTTCAGGGAAACAACTGTAGCAATCATTTTTGACTTTCTTTTTCTGCTTTACCACATTTGAGATAAAATGGATTAGAGCAAAGTAATCCAGGAAAACTAACACATGGAAATACAAGGCACTCGTAGTATTCTGAATAGAATTAAGTTTGATTAATAGACTTTTGTGGCATTTTTTAAAGTTTGAAGTTGCTTCATAGATGCTTAAGTTTTCTGGTATTTGAATTAATAGTTTGGGAATAAAGCAAGTGTAACTTCAGAAACTGTCAGATTGCAACCACTGATTGGGTGAGCTAAGAAAAATAACTTCTACAACAAAGTTTTACCCCTGCTTTAGTTCATCTCCAAGCATTGTGAGCTTTCTCGCATTTCACAAGAGTTCCATCAAGTACTAAACATTTCTTTGAAAGAGTAACAAAACATCTTTATTACTAGTAGCTGAATATAATGAACGGTGTTCTTAATTTTATTTTCCTTTTGAGGATTTGAGGAACATCTACTCAATCTTACATCCTTTTCAATTTTCTGTGTATAAGATATTTTTCTTTAATGGTTGCAGATAACAAATATCAAAGTTACACTCTTCCTATCATATTTTTTTAGAAATGATTTGGAGCATTTAGAATCAAAACTGAATTGAGGAAAATGTCACCTGTACTTTAGACCCTGTTTCTTTTCATCTAAGCTTAGGTGATGCAATCTTCTTTCTAATTAATTCCCTGGTTATTTGGTTGTATCATTTCATTTTCTTCTCCATGTGATGTTTCATGGAGAATTTGAGCATATGTTCACAAAGGGTGGCCTTTCTTAGCTTCTTTGTTTAACTCAATATCCTTTTTGCACTTTCATGTTTCTAAGTATTGAAGATCCAATTATTCTGAATGTGAGAGACATGGTATTATATCACACAATACTGGCACTTAAATAAATGTCCATTGCGGGTGTAGAAATAGGTTTTGGAAAGCTTCTTTTTTCCTTCTGAGTGTTTCAACCTTGTTTCTTAACAGTTGTTGAGTACGCAATTCAGTTCATTGAATAGTATCAATTCTAGGCTATGAAAACCTATTGGAAATAACTATATCCTATTGCATCTTGTTGTAATATTCTTTCTGGCATTTGCTTTGGAGACAAAGAATTTGAAAAAGCTAATGTGTTTGGCATTCTGAATCATGCAAGTAGCTCCTCACAAACCCTGAGATATGAATTTTTACAGCTGTTTGGGAAGTTTCAAACCATTTTGCACTACAGATATGAGCTGTGTACATTGTATAAAAAGTAGTTTGTAAAAATGCAGCTATGGTTCCATTGGTTGATTGTTCCCACTGTCAGCAATAGGACTTAGACTTATATACTGCTTTATAGCCCTCTCAAAGCAGTTTACAGAGTCAGCCTATTGTCCCCAACAATTTGGGTCCTCATTTTACCCACCTCGGAAGGATGGAAGGCTGAGTCAACCTTGAGAGCCTGGTGGGATTCGATCTGCTAAATTACAGTGGGAGTAGCTTGCAGTACTGCACTCTAACCACTGCACCACCGAGGCTCCATGCCTCAACCCAAGAGAAGGAGGACCGGAGGGCGAGAGTGGGCATGTTCCCAAATGCTCTGACCCAGCCCATGGAACAGTTGCTCTATCCATCTGGGCACCTGCCTGTTTAAAAGGAGACAGAGGCAGGTTGACTCAGCCTTCCATCCTTCCGAGGTGGGTAAAGCCACCCTCCCGCAGGTGGCTTTAAAGCTGCGCCTGCACAGAAAGTGAAATTGCGTCCACAGTGAAGGGTCAAAGGAAGGGAGTGATGGAAGATTTAAGTCAATCAATGTTGCTGGGGGTGTGTCTGCATGCACAGGTGGTAGCACTTAGCCACATGTGGCCCTCCTCTGCGCATCGGGGCGGTGCCGCTCCTGTCTGAGTCTGTCATGACTCATCATTTTCACCATTTAAGTATAGAGTATGAAGTACTGTATATATCCAATATTGGTTTTCTTTTTTAAAAAAAAATTGGTTTTATAAAACTTTTTAAAAAAACATTCCCTTTCATGGGCCCCCTGTGAGCTCCATGGGCCCTGGAACAATGTTTTGGCTACATCCCCCTATCATCAGGACTGCCTGCAACCCTCTGCCAGAGAAAATGGAGCTGGGGGACAGGGCACACACGGCCTTTGCAAACTCCATTTTCACTGGCAGAGGCACTACGGGCTGGTCCTTTGCTGTTTTCAGGGCAGCCCCATGGGCCAGACCTAAGCACCCTGTAGGCTGAATCCGGCCCCTGGGCCTTTAGTTTGACCCCCCCCCGCCCTATATGGTGCTGGTTTTCTCAGGGACTGTGAGGCATAGTAACTAGTAACTAGTTAAATAATCAGTTGCTTTTCTGCAGAGGAGATGAGAAGAAACTATAATTTGATTGTTGCACTCTTAATGAGCAATGCACAGCCTTTCGGGCTTGAAAGCAATTGAGCTATTTTTATTTTCCGCATCGAAGGGGGGGGGGGGATGGATCTGAATTTAAGCAGACAAGATTGCCTTTTTAAAAAATAAATCAGATTTCCTTGGGATCGCAATAATTGCAAAAAATTCCAGATAAAACCAAACTTGCTCAAGCAATAAAGTTGCTACTATACTGTTGTTGTTGTTTTTTTTTTTAAAAAAAATAACCAATGCAAAACAAAACCAAAGGATGATCAATAAGGCTTTTTCTGAGCCATTAAAGCACATGTCTGCTGCTTGTTAATTAGTTCTAATGCCAGGGACAAGATAACTGGCAGCTAAAGAATGAAGCCTACTTAAGAGAGTGATGCCTACATAGAATACTTCGGGCAGACTGAAATCTATACTGCAGAAAGGTTTGTATTTAGCATATCCCTCGGGTATTGCAAACACATGAAGAATGGGACCATTTTATGTTGTACGGCTCCGAAGTTCACTTCTTACAGAGAAAAGAGTCCTTTGGAGTTCATTAATGTTTCTCAGTCTTTGAGATCATTAAGATGATGGCCCCCTAATTGCTTCCTGCTAGAAATATAAGCTTTTATTGCTTCCCCTAATTCCTGAAGGAAGAGATCACAGGGACCACCTTGGCATCTATCATGCTGTGGTGTGGTTTGATTTGTCTGAAGAGCCGCCAGGGAAGATGTAATGCAATCTTCCCAGATCTGGTATTTTTTTTTATTGCACCCAGGGCCTACTCCTATAAGCCCCAAATCAACATGGTGACCCATGGAATGTCATTCAGCCCAAAGGACAACTAGCAGCAACCTTCCTGCATGTCAGTGCTAAGATAGACACCTCCAGTAGATAATATATTTAGCTGGAAATTGAATGGTTGATGTTCTCTGAGCATGAAGGTTTTCTCACAGGTATTTTTAGGTAGATAACATAAGCAGTCCATGGAAGAGTGAAGAAATGTTCTTGAGTTTGTTCTCAGCTAGAAAAAACCATGGCCACTGAAAAGAAATGAATTCCAAAGCAGCTGCCAGAAAGTGGAATTCTTTAATGAAGGAAGGGAAAAAGCAGGTGTGACACAGTTTAAGTCTTCCTGGGTTGCAAGCAGACTGAAAGTGTGAATCTAAGCCTTTTATGCTTAATTGCCATTTGAAGCTTCTGCAGCTTGGTGGGTTTATTTGTGTGCCTCTACTAGTTAAAGTGATTGCCCTGGATATTGTCTTCCTGCCTTAATGGGTTAATCCTGTCCCAATACGAAGTTGTCTTTCCTATTCTGGAGGTTAATCTTGTCAGGGGGCAGGAAAAAGGAGTTCTGGTTTTGCCCTGGTGGGTTATTTTTAGCCTGATTCTCGTTATTTTAATGGCTCTACTTAAGTGTTTCTATTGTCAGCTCCGTTAGCAGGGCTGCTCTGAGTTTTTTCTTTCAGCTGGTGATTCTTGGTTTTCTAAAAGAGGGAAAGGCTGGCTTGGCACTGTTTTTGAGGTTTCGGGTACTGTCCTTTTGGGGTGTACTTCCCACACTTGATTAGGACATCACTTCTTCCCCTTGGATGTTCTCAAATAAATAGGGAACAGCACCAGTTCAAAGAAGAAACCACAACCTAATCAAGAAACCATCAAGGAAGAAACCACAACCAAACCACATTAACAGGACAATTTACCTACAAATAGCCACAAATCAGATATTCTCCTGTTTACTAGACCTATATGGATTTCTAGAAACTATAGCAACAAATGTGAACCACTTATGACCATTTTGGCCTGTATCTTAATCATGTATGGTGTTGTGTATGTAATATAATTCAATAAAGTATAAGCTTGAAGTCAAGTGCAGGGTTCTGGCCCTGCACTTCTAATTGGTGTTAAGTGGCCGTACCGGATTGGCCCATTCTGGGGAATCCAATTGGCCCTTAACAGAAATGTCTTATTGGTTCAAGAGCTAACGTTCCTAGCTCGTTATTGGGTAATCATTTCGAGGTTGGCCTATATAAGGCAGGTTCTACTACTGTTTCAACTGAGCAAGTATAATGTAAATAAAGAGCTGAAGTTCACCGTTCAGAAACTTGTCTCCATTCTTTCTCGCCCATGCTCAAAACTTGACATATGGAGTGGTCGACCAGTTTTTCTTTTCAAAATTCACTCTAAAAAATAAACCAGGATAAATTAAGAGTGGTGTAATTATCCTCAGAATCACCATGGACAACGTGGTAGAAAGCTTGGGTGCTACCTACCTATTCTGTTCCACAATTCTACCAGAAAGATAAGACAAGATAAGATTGGATAAGGGTGTCCTAATTTTTTTCAGACTTATCAGATTTCTCATCTCTGTGATGGACATTTCAATTTAGACCTGCCTCCCAGGTTCTTAACCTCTGCAACTTTAAGATGTCTGGAGATGTCGTTATAATTTCTAAGATGTCTTTAAGCATGCTGGCTGAAGAATTCTGGGACGTGAAGTCCAGACATCTTAAAGTTGCTAAGGTTGTCAATGAAAGATCAAGTTAAGAAAAGTTTTTAAAGTATCAGTTCTACCCATAAATAAAATTCTTCTCTTTTTAACTTGAATATGGTAAAGGATGATTCCATCCATCCTCTTAATGCTTGAGGTTTTTTTCCACTAATATAACAAAAGCTGTTTCTGTTTTTACTTTTGTCAATATGATGTTGCCTGGATATCTTCTGTTCCATTTATTAGTATAAAAAGCAGATTATATTACCATCGCCCACAAAGTATTTGTATTTATCTGTTTTGTTTAGCTTTGCTATTTCAGTTAAAGAGATCCCATATGTTATTTGGCCTCCCTGGTATCTTTTTCCATATATTGGGTGCCATTTGGGAAATAGGAATGTTTTAGAACTTCAGTAGTTTAAATGAGATATTTTTCCCTTTGCAAAAGAACAGATGTTATGCAATTTAGCAGCCCAAAATAGTATTTAATTTATTTGGAATTATTACATTCAATTTTAGGATGTGTCCTTCTGCCAAAAATGTAAATCCATTTATATAAAAATAGTTTTTTTTTAAAAAAATGATCTGATTATCAATTAAATCTTGGTTGCAAATTATATTAGCCATTTGATACACCATGGAAATTAAATGCTTCCTTGGCTGTTAATAAGCCTGAATCCATGGCATGACAAGCCTGGATACAAGATTCAGATCTATGGACTCAGATACAACGATCACAAATGCAGTGTTACATATAGATAGTCTTTGACTTACGACCACAACTGAGCCCAAGATTTATGTGGCTAAGTGAGAAATTGGTTGTTTTGCACCATTTTATGACCTCTCTTGCCACATTTGTTAAGGGAATCACTGCAGTTGTTACATTAGTAAAATGGTCCTCAAGTAAATCTGCCTTCCCCATTGACTTTGACTGTCAGAAGGTCGCAAAAGTGGATCACAAGACCCCAGAACACTGCAACCGTCATATATAGGAATCAGTTGTCAAGCATCCAAATGTAAATCATGTGACCATAGGGATGTTGCAATGGTCCTAAGTGTGAAAAAAGGTCATAATTCACTTTTTTTTTAGTACTATTGTAACTTCAAACAGTCACTAAACAAACTGTTGAAGTCAAGGACTATAGTTTTTGTCATAGATTCAGGCATGGGTAGAATGAATGGAGACAGTCTTAGTTGGTGAACTTTCAACTCTTTATTGCATAGTGACTTCTAACTTGTATAACAACAACTCTGCTTTATATAGGCAATGCTAATGTGAAAATAACCAATAGGAGCTGTGAAACGCTAGCTCCAGTACCAATAAGAGTCCTTCGTTAAGGGCCAATCAGATTCTCAGAACCCGACCAATCCGATCTAGCCGCTTAACACCCAATCAGAAGTGCAGGGCCAGAACCCTGCACTTTACCCAAAGCTTGCCTTTATTCAACTATTTACATACATAACACCCCTTCCCCCTGGCTTCACAATTAGTTTGTGACTATGTAGTCCTTTAAATAGGACGGTTGTCTCTTGGGTCTGTCAGATTTTCTTTGGACTGGCTGCGTGCAGTCCCGTTGAAGTAGGGTGTTGTTTTGTAGTGGCTCAGCTTCTCGTTCTGGTGTGATTTCCCTTGGAGCGTACAATTCTTCTTCCTGCTCCATTTCCTGGGTTTCACTTGATTCATCGCTTTCCTGGAACAGGTTTCCTGGCATATCATCATCTTCTCTTCCTCCCCCCCCCTCAGTTTGGTCGTTGGGAATTTGTTAGCTAGCAGTTATAAGTCGTGACCGTAATTGGTCAATATGTCTTTTCCATAGTCTCTCATCAACACACTTTACAATATAGGATCTGGGCCCAGTCTCGCGTATTACCGTTGCTTCAATCCAAACTGGGTCGCCCGATAAATTTCTTGCATAAACGGGGTCGCCTACCTTGAAGGTACGGTAGCATCCGCTGGATCCTGGAGGCTTTTCTGGCTCATAAGCAGGGTGCAGTCGGTCGAGGCGGGAATTGAGTTTTTGCCCCATGAGAAGTTCAGCGGGAGTTCTGCCGGTTTCGCTGTGCGGAGTGATGTGTTGTAGAAGTAGAATGCGGTTTATTTTTTCGTCAAGATTATCATAGTCCATCTTTTGTAAGGTCTTTTTTACAAATTGTACCATGCGTTCCGCTCGTCCGTTGGTAGCCGGATGAGCCGGTGAGGTGAGCGCATGGCGGATGCCGTTGTCAGCAAGGTACTGTTCAAACATTAGCGCTGTAAACTGTGGTCCGTTATCGGACACCGGGACGTCCTGCAATCCATGAGTTGCAAAGAGTCTATTGAGGACTTTAATGACTGCCTCGGAGGTTGTATTGGCCATTCAATGAATTTCTAACCAATTAGAGTATGCATCGACAGTCAACAGCAATGTCTGTCCTTTGATCGGCCCTGCGAAATCCAGGTGGATTCTGGACCAGGGTCCACGTGGCATCTCCCATTCGGTCGGTGCAGCTTTTGGCGGTACGTTGCTGGTTTGTTGGCACTTGGTGCAGGCCTTGACCCATTGCTCGATGTGTCGGTCCATGCCTGGCCACCAAGCGTAGCTCCGTGCGAGTGCCTTCATTCGCACGATCCCGGGATGTCCATCGTACAAGATTTGTAACAGCGTCTTTTGGAGTCGTTCTGGGACGACGACTCTATCGCCCCAGATAACGCAGCCTTTTTGAGAAAAAAGTTCAGTCTGTCTTGTTTTAAATGGCGTGAAGTCATCTGGGATCTGGTCCAATGGCCATCCACGCTCTACCCAGCCTAGGACTCGTGCTAGGGTGTGGTCTCGTCTGGTGTCCCTCGCGATATCTCGAGCGGTCATAGGAGGCGAGTTGAGCGTTTCGATTTGTAACGCCGATACTGTTGGTGCCAGATCGTCGAGGGTCTCTGGTAGCGGTGCTCTGCTGAGTGCGTCGGCATGGGGAATGGCTTTCCCCGGTCGATGTAACAATCGATAATTATAAGCAGCTAGAAACTCTGACCATCGAGTCATTCTTGGGGACAATATATAGGGAGTTGGTTTGTCCCCAGCGATTATCCCCAATAAAGGTTTGTGGTCGGTTACAATTGTAAATGTCCTTCCATATACATACTCATGGAATTTTTTTACGGCTGACACAATTGCAAGAGCCTCCTTGTCTATTTGTCCATAGTTATATTCTGCCTGGGAGAGAGTCTTCGAAAAGTATGCAACGGGAGCCTCATTTCCATTAGGTAGCACATGGCTCAAAATAGCACCCACCCCAAACGGTGAGGCATCACAAGTTATAACCAAGGGTAATGTTTCATTATATTGCATAAGTACAGAATCAGATGTAAGTAAATCTTTTACATTTCTAAACGCTTTTTCTTCTCGGTAACCCCAAACCCATAATACTTTCTTATCTAATAACCGGTGTAATGGTTTAGCCACAGTCACCTTATGCGGTAAAAACACATTGTAGAAATTGATAAGGCCTAAAAATGCTTGAAGATCAGTTTTGTTATGAGGTCTGGGAGCATTTCTAATCGCCCTTAATTTACTCTCAGTTGGGTGAATACCCTGCCTATCAATGCGATAACCTAGAAATTCAACACTGTCGGTATACAGATGACATTTATCCCTTTTTACTTTCAATCCCGCTTCTTGGAATTTTTTAAGCACACATTTTAAACGATTCTGCAGAATTTTTTTACTAGGAGCTGCAATCAATAGGTCATCAAAATACGGAACCACCCCCTTGATTCCCTGTAACAATCGTTCCATTAAACTTTGGAATATTCCCGGGGCCACACTCACCCCGAACTGCAATCGGGTACATTTAAAAGCACCTCTGTGCGTTACTATCATTTGGGCTTGGGCTGTTTTATCGTCCACGGGCAATTGTTGATAGGCTTGAGCTAAATCTAGCTTAGCGAAAACCTTTCCACCTCCCAGAGAATGAAGGAGGTGCTGCACCACCGGCACTGGATACGCGTTCTGTTGGAGGGCATGGTTTAGAGTGGCCCGGTAATCCCCACAGATTCAGATTGACCCATCTGGTTTAATGGGGATTACAATAGGAGTTTCCCATGGGGAATGATCAATGGGTTGCAGTACCCCTTGTTTAATTAGTTTGTCAAGTTGTTCATCTATCTTGGCCTTAAGGGCGAACGGAACTCGACGGGGCTTTAAACGGATCGGGGCGACCTTAGGGTCGAGGCTGAATGAGATTGGGGTCCCCTTATACTCGCCCAGACGATCTATGAAGACATCGCTGAATTCAGACATAAGATCCTCCTCCCACTCGCAATCACTGACTCGGTTCACGCCGGCTAGTTTGATGCCGAGTGGCGCAAACCATTGGAGGCCCAACAAACTAGGCCTGTCCCTATCAATGATCATTAGAGGTAAGTATGCCGTATGCTTTTTAAACGAGATGCGGACTCGACAAGACCCGACCACAGGGATCCGATTCCCTTGGTAATCTTTAAGGATAAGGCGTTGTATTCGAAGGTCTTGGCGTTGGATGGTAGGAATGAGCTGCTTTAATGTCTTCCACGACACCATCGAGAGGGACGATCCCGAATCGACCTCCATGTGGCAGGGTTGGTTCTCTATGGCTACTGTAACTCGAATCTTCTTAGCGTCCAGGGCCGAGGCGTGACCTATAGTGATAGTATGGTGAGCCTCTTCTTTCTGCAACGCTTGATATCTGTAGGAGTGGTTTGCTGGGTCTCGCCTTACAGGACGGTTTCCTGCCGATTGGCAAAAGTTGGTTCCCTTTGAGGCCGGGCTTGGTCCCGGTAAAATGCGGCAGACTTGACCGATGTGG
Source organism: Hydrophis major (assembly GCA_033807585.1). Lineage (NCBI taxonomy): Eukaryota > Metazoa > Chordata > Lepidosauria > Squamata > Elapidae > Hydrophis > Hydrophis major. Next base: position 15,807,428 of record CM066333.1, read on the forward strand.
CCTCGTTTCCCGCACTCGTGGCAGAGTGCGTTGCGGAATTTGCAGTCTGCCCTGGGATGGTTTGCCCCGCAGCCAGTGCAAGGGCGTGAGGTTTTAGGACGAGGGTCCCGGTCGGAACGCAGTCGATGGACCCCTTCTTCATCGCTGTCTGATGATGAAGAGAGGTCCTCGTAGTGCGTTGTCGCCAACTGCCCTTCTGAGCTGGGCGAGATGTCGCCTGTCGGTGGGTTTGTGGGGTTTCAGCTTCGCCGTAGCTGCACCGCTGACTTTTTGGTTGCCTCAGTGGCGATGGCTTCGGCGATGGCGTCAACAAGGCCGATGTCGCCCTTCGCCATCAGCTTGCTCTGCACGTTTAGTGCATCTAATCCTAGAATTAGGCGGTCTCTCAATGCTTCATCTAAGTCTGCGAACCCGCAGAGGCCTCCCAAGTGCCGGAGGTCTGCCACGAAGTCAGCCACACTCTCTCCTTTTCGTTGGCTTCGTTGATAGAACTCGTGGCGTCTCACGAGTGTGGGTACAGTTGGCGCGTAATGGTCTCTCAGGAGAGGTTCGAGGTCATCCCAGCTTATTGCTTTCACTTCTCGAGGCTTCACGAGGGCTTTAGCCATTTTAAAGACAGCCGGGCCGCAGTATGTCAGGAACAGCGCCCGCTTCTTGGCTGGTGTGGCGTCCTTCAGGTTGTTCGTTTCGAGGAACATCTGAAAGCGATCCTTGTAGGATTCCCAATCCTCTTGGGATGGATCGTACGGAGCGGGTGGTAGATGCCGCCGGACATGACTTCCATTGGTGGCGCCGTTTTTTGCACGTGCTCTGTTTTTCTTCCAAGTTCCTTAAGATCAGATGTCTCCAAATCCCACCCTTGTTGCCAGTGTCATAGATTCAGGCATGGGTAGAATGAATGGAGACAGTCTTAGTTGGTGAACTTTCAACTCTTTATTGCATAGTGACTTCTAACTTGTATAACAACAACTCTGCTTTATATAGGCAATGCTAATGTGAAATAACCAACAGGAGCTTGTGAAACGCTAGCTCCAGTACCAATAAGAGTCCTTCGTTAAGGGCCAATCAGATTCTCAGAACCCGACCAATCCGATCTAGCCGCTAAACACCCAATCAGAAGTGCAGGGCCAGAACCCTGCACTTTACCCCAAGCTTGCCTTTATTCAACTATTTACATACATAACAGGTTTTTTTTTCCCCTTCCTTCCTTTAAAAAAATTAAATAATGTCTAATGCTGCTTGGGAAAGAGAATAAGGAGATAAAGGAGATGGAAATGAAGTTACAACTAATTAAATTTGCTTATGAAAGATACTGTTTATTTCGATCATCGTTTTAAAAACAGTTTCAAAGATCTGTTCATCACCAATATAGTACCTTGTATTTACCTAACTTTGTATTGTACTTGGCACTTCTAGAGAGCATCAGTTTGGATAAGACAGTTGCAGAACAATTCAGGCATATAAACTTCACTTTGCAGATGGGGTTTTCTTTCCCCTATGAATAAAATTTAAAGCCAACTCCACTATCCCACTCTTCCTATTTCTCTTATTCTTTGGTCAAATAGTAGTGGTTATTACAAAGCAAAAGCAAAGTTTTTATCTCATTATTCAGGATACTACTTATAAGTGCTATGTGTTGAGAGCTCAAAGCATTGTTAGGGACCCCCCACGTCCACTTCACGGTCTGTTTCAGAGGTGGTATTCAGCAGGTTCTGACCGGTTCTGCAGAACCGATAGCAGAAATTTTGAATAGTTTGAAGAACCAGCAAATATCACCTCTGACTGGCCCCGCCCCCATCTATTCTCTGCTTCCCGAGTCCCAGCTGATTGGCTGGGTCTTCTTTGGTTGCCCTGCACAGGAGAACAGAGCTGGAAAGCAGGTTAGTGGGATGAGGAGGGAATGGGGATTTTGCAGTATCCTTTCCTTGCCACGCCCACCAAGCCATGCCCACAGAAACGGTAGTAAAAAAATTTGAACCCCACCACTTGTGTGTTTCTATTGCTCCCTTCCGGCAGGAGATTTCAAAGTATTTCTAGCTGGACTATCAGATTCTGCCATTCATCTGGTAAACTCACAAGATTCATTTTTTTCACCATGTGCGTGTCTAAATCCGAATGAGACTATGGTGTTTTTCTGTGTCACATAATATATGTGGGTATATGCCAGGGGTGTCAAATTCACGTCATCACATCATCATCACGTGACGTATCGGGATTTTTTTCCCCTTCGCTAAACCAGGCGGGGCTACCACATGATGGGTCCAGCCTGCAGGCCACGAGTTTGACAATATACATAATTTTGCATTTATTATTTTGTCATGTTTATGTAGTGTATGTATGGAAGTGGTGCCTTGTGAGAGCTGTATTCACAGACATTTCATTTTAATGTATGCTGATTAAAGTACATTTGAAGTGATAATAAAGTAATATTCTAAGTCTAAAGATTAAAACAAGAACATATTACCCTTCTGTGGTATTAGAAAGAACCCACTTACTGAACAAGGATAAAATCGCCTGGTTCTGTGAGACATATCTGATCAATGTTAAAAGATCTTGATTCATTTCCTGTGATATTGATTATCTAAGGCAAGGGTCTTAAACTCTGTTAAGCCTGGGTTCCCCAAGACGAGCTAAACAGAATGTGCAGCGTTAGTCAGATAGGCACACAGATAAATGAGTGAGATAAGTTTGTATGTTTATTAACATACAGTAAAAATAACAGATACGCTTGTGCTATCAAATGTATAGTTTATTCCATTTATAGCATAGTCAAAATAACAGTCCATTAGTCATGTATCATTTAGTCAGTCCATTCAAGGATATTCAGTTAGCAAAGTCCGTATAGAATATCCTATGTCAGTTCACTTATAAATCAGTCCTTTGTTTATCTCTCCCGTTCGAGTAACGCAGTCTTGAGTCCATGCAGTAATTAGGGATCATAAAAGCCAGAGAGAGATCAAGCTGTCGTCTTGCTTTTTTTAAAGTGCTTTCACAACCACTCCCTTAATTACATTCCTATATTTAAAGTTGCAGACACTTTAACTTATAAACTATGATTACATATTTATTATTTTACCTAAACCAGTTAGGGTAAACAATGTTATCCCTAACAAACTCAATTTCATTGAGGGCTGAATCAAGGTTGTGTTTGACCTTGTGGGGCCGGTATGGGCATAGCCAGCTCGATGTCACTCGTGTTGGGGGTGCCTAGGCGGTCCAAGTGCTCTGCCGGTGAAAATGGGCTCCCAAACTCCGTTTCCGACTGCAATAGTTTCCTGTAACCCTTTGCCAGCAAAAACGGAGCTTGTGAGGCTCCATTTTCCCTGGCAGAGGGCTGCAGGAGGCCATTGAAGCTGAAACCAGAGCCTTGGAAGGCTGCATGTGACTTTCCCAACCTCCATTTTCTCTAGCAGAGGCACAGTGCTGTTTCCAGGGCAGCCCATATAACGAGCCTCTCCAAGAAAGTGCCATGGTGATGTTTGCTTTTTCTCAAAGATGTTAGGAGTCAAAAACCATCAATTTACTGAAAGGAAAACTAGTGTTTGTACTGCTATTATCTTTCAACCCTGCCACGCTCTTCACAACACCCTATTTAGTTTTATGCTTTTTACACTCCCCCTTTGGATAAAGGGGCAGACTTCCAATAAAGCACTGGGCCAGAGCAATGTCTTCATCTACACAGATTCACACTTTGATTTGCAGTGGGATCATTGTGCATTGAAATTTTTAATTAAAAGTATGAAATATCGATCAGGTGGGCAGGATCACCATATGTAAATCTGCTGAGTTGAGTGATTGGCAGATGGATGCAGGACTGTTTTTTTTTTTTTAATGAAATCCTGGACTCCGCTACAGTTTAAGTACAAACCAGATAACCCATGCCCTACTGGAGCATTGTTTCAGAGATATTTCCTTATCTTAAATAGAGAAACAGAATGAAGGCTGGGCAAAAAAACAACAACAGTGGGAGCAGAAGTAACTTCCAATTTCCTTCCAGTTTTCCCACAGAGTTTCCTTGTAGGAGTCTGGCAGGCAGGAAGCATTGGAAATTTCCCTCCCTTCCCTTGTGGAATAGTGCAATTGGCTGAGTGCAGTCAGATTAAAAGAGTTGGAAGGGATTCTTTGCTGGCTGAGGAATTCTGGGAGTTGAAGTCCACAGGTCTTAAAGTTGCCAAGATTGGAGACCCCTGATCTAATCCAGGGTCAAACTCCCAGCCCGCGGGCCAGATACATCATGCGCTGGCCATGCCCGCACGCAGTTTATCAAAGGGAGGAAAAAAAGTCCTGATATGTTACATGACACTGCCATGATGCAGTGGTGGCATGCTACCGGTTCGGTCCGGTTCTGCCAAGCCGGTAGTAGTGATGCGCAGCAGAGACCAAACCAATTCTCTCCACCACTCTGCTGTTGGGTTCACTCGCTTGCCCAGGCTCCTATGCTCACTTTTATCTTCTGCTTTCGAAGCGCGACTGCTTTGCATGGCACAGCAAAATGCTGCACGGCAGCTGCTGAAGCGACCGGGTGAATGTAGGCTTGCAGGAGGTGAGTTGGAATGCCTCTGTGCCTGTGCAAAGTGCGTGTTTGGCACATGTGTGCACACGTACAAAACACACCCACCAAGCCACACCCACCAAACCACTGGTAAACATTTTTGAATCGCACCACTGCCATGATGATGTGAGTTTGACACCGAGTTTGACACAAGTCCAATCCCTGCCCAAACAGGAGACAGTCCACTATTTCTGACAGATGGCAGTCTACCACCAAGTGGCTTCAATGATCCTCAGAGAGCTAATGGCTGAGCTTCAGAGTACCAGTGACCAGATTACAGATTAACAGAATGGAAAGGGACCTTGTAGGTCAACTAGTCAGACCCTCTGACCAAGCAGACCCTTCACCATTTCTGACAAATGGCAGTCCTGTCTCTTCTTGAAAGCTTCCAGAGATGAACCTTCCAACACTTCTGAAGGCAAGATGTTCCATTGGTTGATTGTTCTTGTTGTGAATGAATAATACCAATAAAATTATCATTGAGCTTGAAGTCTAGTGCAGGGTTCTGGCCCTGCACTTCTGATTGGCTGTTGATGGCCCGATCGGATTGGCCCATTCAGAAGCCTCCGATTGGCCATTAACAGGCCATTCCCATTGGTTAACGGAGCTAGTGCTCCAGGTTTGCTATTGGTTGAATAGTTAATGAGTTGCCTATATAAGTAAGGCTATAGCAGCCCTTGAGCTGAGCTGTCACAATATGTAAATAAAGAGTTTGAAGTTCACTGTTTCTACTGGCTCGTCTCCATCATTCGCACCCATGCTCCAAACTTAACAGTTCTCACTGTCAGAAAACTGCTCCTCATTTCCAGGTTGAATCTGTCCTTGATCAGTTTCCATCCATTATTCCTTGTCTGGCCTTTGGGTGCCTTGGAAAATAGCTTGACCCCTCCTCTCTGTGGCAGCCCCTCAAATATTGGAAGACTGCTATCATGTCTCCCCTGGTCCTTCTGTTCACTAGACTAGCCATGCCCAGTTCCTACAACTTTGTATGTTTTAGTCTCCAGTCCCCTAATCATCCTGGTTGCTCTTCTCTGCATTCTTTCTATCAGTCATGTGATTACAGGTCTGTGTGCAGCTATCATAACTTCAAATGGTTACTAAGTGAGGACTCCTGTATGGCCTTTTAGGACATTTGTGATGGAGAGGAACCAAACAAATTTGCATATTTTTGTAGTGTTTCCAAAACCTATAAAATCAATCTAAATTAGAACAGGACAAAAGATGGTTACTCCCCAAACAACAATAAGCATACCTGAACCCCGTTGCCCCCAGCATCTGAGAATTTGTACCTTGTAGAATTTTTCTGAGGGATCCCATTTCTGATTTGAAGCATCTTAAGAACTGATAACAAACAGCTTTATTTAGCCATTGCTAAATAAAGGCTGCAAAAAACACTCTCTGGAGAAAGTGCATATAATTTTCAGGATGTAGTATTCCTTTAAATGTTTCTAACATGCTGCTTAATTGCAGTTAAGGGAATTGGTGGATCTGTTTAGCTGCTCCTAAGAAAACAGGAGACTGGTGAGGTTTTCAATCATTTTTATTCATCACTTTGCAGTCTATATCGCATGCACCAGTAATACATGGGAAGGGCAGGGGGAGAAGAGAGGTTAGAGAGTGTTGGAAGAAATATCCATCTGGTTCAGTTCCAAGTGGGGAGAAAGACCCTGGAAACATGGAGGCTGATTGGAAAGATGGTTTGGTGGAGCAGAACCATCAAGCACATATATAGAACCATCAAGCACATATAGCAGCTGACTGCATGGAGTGGAGAGTGGGGGTTATTTATACTTTGCACCTGAGCTTCCTGTTCCTATGCAAGAAATGTATTCTATTGGCTGCTGTAGGGGTCATGTGCAAATCCTAGGAGTTTGTCTGAGATAAGTTTGGTTGAAGCCTGGGCTTAGGTGGTTTTGCAATACAGTGAGCCTTGCTGCTAGATGGGTTAATCCTATTATGTCCTGGAGGGTCATGTCCTGTTCTTCTTAATCCCATCATCCTGGAGTTGAAGGTCTTTTGTTTTGTAGATAGGCTGGCCCAGTCCTTCTCAATGGGCAGCAAATATCTGCTGGGGACAGGGAGCTGGAGTTTCTGTCTCCCTTAAGATTTCTATTTCTCTTTTAGGGGAAATATAATTTTCTGCCTTTTTAATATTTCCTAAAATATTTTATTCTTTGGGGGTGGGGTGGGTGCTAACTTTCTACAAGAAGGAGAAAAAAACCTCCATTCTATTTTGGATTTTAAACTTACTCCTGATTTGAAGGGGATTGAAAGGAAAAATTCTACCTTTACAGCCAATCATATCTTCCTATAAGATAGTTTTTTAAAAAAACTTGACAACTTTAAGATATATGGACTTGAATTTTCAGAACTCCCCAGCCAGCATTCGGATGGTCGAAGTCCACACATCTTAAAGTTATATAGTTGGAAAAGCACTGGTATAAGAGACACTGCTCCTTTTCATTCTTCAGTCACTTCAATATTGGTTTTCTTTCTTTTTTACAGCTATGGGGATACTAAATGAAGCTATGATTATAATAAGCTATGACTTCAATAAATCTTACATGGAATCCTAGCAGTGGTGGGAGTCAACATTTTTTACTAATAGTTCTGTGGGTGTGGCAGGGGAAGGATACTGTAAAATCCCCATTCCCTCCCCATCCCACTAACCTGCTTTCCAGCTCCATTCTCCTTTGCAGGGCAACAAAAGAAGAGCCAGCCAATCAGCTGGGACCTGGGAGGCAGAGAATAGATGGGGGTGGGGCCAATCAGAGGTCATATTTGCCGGTTCTCCAAACTACTCAAAATTTCTGCTACTGGTTCTCCAGAACTGGTTGGAACCTGCTGAATACTACCACGGAATCCTAGGAAACATGTTACTTTCCCCGACACAAGACCTTAGTTGGTTTAGAGAAGCATTTCTCAACCCCAACCAGCTTAAAATGTGTGGACTGCAAGCTTAAGATTCTGACTGGGAAACTCTGAGAACTGAAGTCCACACATCCTGAACAGTCAGAAGAGGTTCAGAAGCACTGATCTAGGGAGTAAAATGATTGCTGAATCCAGATGAGTCACTGTTTGCACTGTCTTGCTATATAGGTCTACTTACAATAGTTCATTTAGTGACCATTCAAAGATACAACGGCACCGGAAAAAAACACTTATGACTGTGGTTCACATTTACTACTGTTGTAGCATCCTCATGTTCATGTGATTAGGATTCAAAACTCTGGGCAACTGACTCATGTTTATGTTGGTTGTTGTGTCCCAGGGTCATGTGATCCCCTTTTACAATCTTCCTACAAGCAAAGTCAGTGATGTGGATGGCCGCTGGTGGCAGACTCGGACAATGAGGAGTTTGGAGAGGAACATGGGCCAGTCCTGGAGTCTGGGGAAGGCTCTGATGAATGCTCTATGTTGGAGGCAGAGGTGGGGACAGGACTGCCCATCAGTTATCAGCTGCCTTCAGAGTCAGAGATTAGTGGGGCAGAAGAACAGCTGGAGCCTGTTCCCAATGTGCCCATGCACAGAGCTGCCAGGAGAAGGGAACAGTTACGGAACAAGGGTCGACTCGGGAATAAAGGTACAGGTGGATGGTGAATGGACCCTCCCCTAGGGAATAAAGAGGAGCGAAAGAAAGTGGTATTTGCAGGAGACAATTAGTTCATTTAATTAGTGTGAAGATTTGTTTGTGATTCTCAGAAACTCCTTGCCAAGTATTTTCTTATACAGCTTTGCGCTTGGAAGCTATCAACTAGGCAACTCTCCAAGTCTGATAAGGTCTGTGGTTGTAATTCACCCTTGAAAGACTGTTTGCCAGGACGTTGCTGGATGTGAATGATAGGAATTCACATTAGCTTAATAAAAAGGGTTTTTGACAGGTCAAGGAATCTGCTTTGTGATCTTGTGATGCCTAGGTCAGAACAATCAGGGGGGAAGCCAGATTCATTTAGCAGCCATGTTACCAACTTATCAACTGCAGTGATTCATTTAACAACTGTGGCAAGAATGGTGGGGCACACTGGGGCAAAATTCACTTAATAAATACATTTAGCAATGAAAACATTGGGCTCAATTGTGGTTGTACGTCAAAGACTACCTGTACTCCAGGGGTGTCAGCCTCAAGATACCTTCCCCTTCCTAACTATCTGCTATTATTTCATTATTTCTCTCGGCTGTCATGGCAACGGTGGGAGGGGGGATTTTATATGGGAAGAGAGCTGGAGGTGTTTGCATTCCTTGCTGGGCTAGCAAGGGGAGGGGGGATTCTTGTCTTTAACTTTCTGTTTCCTGGCTATCTTTTCCTCTTTTGCGCAACTGCGAACTTTTATCAAAATATGTCAAGGTCATTTGACAAGACGTCTCATCACCATCTGAAGATGACCACATGAGCTGTCTCAAAAGTTTTAATTGGAAGAACCATTTGAACTTTGGGAGGTGGGAACAAATCTATTTCTTTGTATATGCATTCTACCCGCCAATTTCTCAGTTTCGGAATTGCTTTGTAGCTACCACTTTATTTCCCAGTAAAAGGATAACTTTGCTCTACCCATGGAGTCTGAGTATTTCTTTCTTGGGATCTAAAAGGAGCGCAGCCTGACATAATTCCGAAACTCCACACATCAGCCCACCCGGAGAAAACAGCAACTTTTCTTCCGAGGGGGTTTCATCCCATGTTGTCTCCAACCGGCGATGAAGAGGATCAGGGAGCTGTGGGGGGGCAGCCCGTGCCGCTGCCGGAAGGGTCGGTGGTTGACCTGCTGGCCGAATTGACTCTGGAAGAAACCCCAGCCGAGATGCCCAGATGGTCGTTGGGGGTTGGTTGGAGAGACCCTGAAGACCCCCCTCCTCCCAAGATCACTGTAAGACGAAAAGGTGCGAGGGGACGGCTTTGGCAGGAGGGGGAAGAGATGGAAGGCAAGCTGGATGAAGCCAAGAAAATCTCTATGGATGTTCCTGGAGAGACCAGCACAACTCAAAGGTATGAGGGGGAAGAGGGAGCGAGATCAGCCCGGGGGAGCCAAGCTACCTCTACCCCCCTTGCCCAGCTTCCGCCGGCGCAACCGCCCGCTGACGCCCGGGGAGCCCCAGCAATAGGAGTGGCTCCTAGAAGACGCCCCCTGCCCCCCCTAGATGTAAAGTTTGGAGGAAATCCAAGGGAATTGGGATTTTTCCTGGTACAAGTTGGGAGTTATATGGCAGAATTTGAGCGGGAGTTCACCTCTGAAGCAGCCAAAGTGAGATGCGTTACCAGAACCCTGGAAGGGATGGCAGCAGATTGGGTGGTGACTTTGTACAATGATAACTCCCCCCAACTACAAACCCTCGATGTTTTCATGACTGCATTGAGGAGAAGGTTTGAGGATCCTCTGGCAGAGAGAAAGGCCAGAATCAGAATGAAGACCCTAGTTCAAGGGGGGAGATCGGTGGCAGACTACACCCAAGAATTCAGGCAGCTGGCACACCACATCCGAGGTTGGTCCCAGGGGGCCCTGGTGGAAGCATATAAAGATGGCTTAAATGAAGATGTATACCACACGTGCATCTCCAGAAGGGATCCACGTGAATTACAGTCATGGTACTTGCTGGCGGAAGAGGTGGACATTGATCCAGCCAGAAACAGACGCAGAGGAGGTCCCGCCTGGAGAAGATCGCTTCCCCCCCGTCTCCGGGAGACCTCAGGGCCCCAACCGAGAGGGATGGCGGCAGGAGCAAAAACCACGGCATGTTTCCGTTGTGGAAAGGAGGGCCACCGGATGGTGGATTGCCGAGTAAAGGTGAACCCACCGAAAGCGCGGGACCCCGGAAGAAGGCCAAAAACCCCCTCAACCAAACCCCGCAAGACCGGGCTGAAGACAGGAGAGGTTGTAGAGGTCGCCCTTTCGGCGGGAGAGGAGCTGGGACCTCCAACCCCACTCGACGAGAACAAGACAGATTCGGAAGATGACGTCCTGGTAAGTCCTAATCAAGGGCCCATGACCATCCCAATAAAGTTAAGGCAGCCCACCTCGGGGACTGAGGGAGTGATGATGGCCTTACTGGACTCGGGGTGCACGAGGTGTGTAATTAACATGAAAGTGGTTAAGGGGATGGGCATTGGACTGAGAACTCTAAAAACGCCCATATCCTTTTGCCAACTGGATGGGTCGGTGGCGGGAGGTTGCCCCGCACGTTTTGTAACCGAACCCCTAGAGATGACCATGGGAAACCATCATGAGACCCTGTGTTTTATTGTGGCCCCTGGGATGGAACAATCTCTAATATTGGGATTACCATGGCTTCGGAAGTGGAATCCCCATGTAAATTGGAGAGAGGGGTGGATACGCATCCGCACCGATCGGCCACCGGAAGGGGAGGAGCAACCCTATCCGGAAAGGGAGGAGGAATCCCATTCGAAGTCCCAGGCACTCGCCGAGATAGCTTCTGCGGGTACCGAACACGTGGAAGGAAAGGAGAAAATCCCGAAGGAGTATTGGGACTTAAGAGAGGTGTTTAGTGAAGAGGCTTCCGACGAACTCCCCCCCCATCGGTCGACCGATTGTAGCATTGAATTCCTGCCGGGGGTGACGCTCCCGAAACCGAAGATGTATCCGATGACACCGGGGGAGTTGGAGGAATTGAGGGCGTTTATTGACAAAAACTTGGAACGAGGTTTCATCACGCCTGCCAGACCTCGAGTAGCGGCCCCTGTGATGTTCCGCGAGAAGAAAGATGGCTCCAAACGTCTGGTAGTTGATTATAGAAACCTGAACGCAGTATCCGTAGAGAACATGTACCCCCTCCCTCTGATGAAGGACATGTTAGCCCACTTGGCAAAGGGGAAAATTTTCACAAAGCTGGACTTGAGAGAGGCATACTACCAGATCCGGATAAAGGAGGGAGACGAGTGGAAGACTGCGTTCAACTGCCCAATGGGGTGTTTCCAGTTCAATGTTCTCCCTTTTGGCCTACAGGGGGCGCCTGCTGTTTTCATGCAATTGATCAATCAAGTGCTTCACGAACACTTGTACAAAGGTGTTCTGGTATACCTTGATGATATTCTTATCTACACGGAGACAAGAGACGACCACGTGAAGTTGGTACGCTCTGTGTTACACAAGCTGAGGGCCGCCAAACTATACGCCAAATTATCCAAATGTGAGTTCCATCAAGAAAAAATCGACTACTTGGGATATCGTATCTCCCCCGAAGGCATTGAAATGGACCCAGAAAAGGTGCGAGCCGTTTTGGACTGGGCCCCACCGAAAACTCGTAAACAGCTTCAAAGTTTTCTGGGATTTGCAAATTTTTACCGCCAATTCATCCCGTCTTTCGCAAAAATAGCTATGCCCATCACCAACCTCCTAAAAACAAAGGGAGAATTGAAACCAAAGCCCAGTCAACCATTGAATTGGACTATGGAGTGCCAAGCTGCATTTGAAAAACTTAAAAGACTTTTTGCTGCAGAACCAATACTGAAACACCCTGACATGGACGCCCCTTTCGTGATCCAAGCTGATGCAAGCGATGTAGCAGTGGGGGCGGTCTTACTCCAATTAAACGAGAAGGGAACACTACAACCATGCGCTTACACTTCTCGTAAATTCACTGAGACTGAAAGGAGATGGGCCGTTTGGGAGAAAGAAGCATTTGCAGTCCGTTGGGCTTTATTAGCTTGGAGGCATTTTCTGGAAGGTGCGAAACATCCATTTGAAGTGTGGACTGACCATAAAAATTTAGAAGCTTTAAAGACCCCCCGGAAACTCTCCCCTAAACAAGTTAGGTGGGCTCAGTTCTTCAAGCGATTCAATTTCTCCTTGAAATATATCCCGGGGGGAAAAAATTTATGGCAGATGCTTTGTCTAGAATGCCTCAATACAACAGTATCCGAAAAGAAGTGATTAGGCCAATCGTATCCACTACACAACTGGCTGCCCCTGTTGTTACCCGTGCACAGAAAAGAAACCAAGAGAGAGATCTACCCACTGATATGATGGAACAGTTTAAGGAGGCTTTGAAGACAGATGAGTGGTTTCTGGCAAATGCGAATAACTGTACCATTCGAGATGGCCTAGCCTGGATGGGGGCGAAATTGTATGTACCACAAACCCTGAGAAGCCATGTATTGCAACAAACCCATGATTCCAAAGTGGCTGGTCATTTTGGGTTTGTGAAGACCTTGCATTTGGTGAAACGACAGTTTTGGTGGCCTTCCTTGAAAAAGGACATTGAGACTTATGTGGCGAGTTGTCCGATTTGTGCCTCAGCAAAAAGACCGCCGGGTAAGCCACCAGGACTGTTACAGAATGTGGCCAGACCAACTGCCCCTTGGAAGGAAATTTCCATGGATTTTATAGTAGATCTACCTGAAATCAGTGGACACACGGTCATTTGGGTAGTGACTGACTTGTTTTCCAAACAAGCTCATTTCATCCCTTGCTCAAAGATCCCTTCGGCGAAAACCTTAGCCAGACTCTTCATTCTTCACGTTTACCGATTGCATGGTGTACCTGAACGTGTAGTTTCTGATCGAGGAGTCCAATTTACCTCTAATTTCTGGAGGGAATTTTTGAAGTTAATAGGCTCCACCCAAAGCTTAAGCTCCGCCCACCATCCCCAAACTAATGGAGCCTGCGAGAGGACTAACGGAGTACTAGAGCAATACCTCCGATGCTACATAAATTTTCAACAAGACAACTGGATGGATCTGTTACCTTTTGCGGAAGTGGCGTATAATAACTCTGTTCACAGTAGTACGGGTTTCACTCCTTTCAAAATAGCAACGGGGCAAGATTTTGTACCCATACCTGAACTGCCTGGTGAAAACCCAACTGTCCAGTCATTGAGTGATTGGATATCTCAACTTCAATTTAATTGGCCAATTGTCCGCAAAGCTTTGGATGAGGCGCACCGATCTCATAAGAAATTTGCTGACAAAAAGCGAGCTCCACAGATGTCATATCAAGTGGGCGATAAAGTATTTCTCTCGACCAAATATTTACAAACTACCCAAAAATCAAAGAAATTGGGTCCTAAGTATGTAGGAGCTTTCCCCATTGAGAGGATTATAAATCCTGTAACTGTCCAACTGACTTTACCAAAGACTCTTCGTCGTATTCATCCTGTTTTTCATGTTAGTTTGTTGAAACCAGAACATACCTGTGCCTTGAGACCAATCCAATCTGATCCCCCTGTGCCAATATTGATTGAGGGAGAACAACATTTCGAAATTAAAGAAATTCTGGACTCTAGAAAATGGAGGGGTCGTACCCAATACCTTGTAGCTTGGAAACATTTTCCTCCGTCCCATTCTGAATGGGTAAATGAAAAGGACCTTAGGGCTCCTGAACTTTTAAAGAAATTTCATGCCAAATATCCTGATAAACCATAGAAATGTACATTAATGTTAACATATAACTATTTTATTTTTCTTTCAGGGACTTATGTCCTTCTTCTAGGGGGTCCGAATGTCAGCCTCAAGATACCTTCCCCTTCCTAACTATCTGCTATTATTTCATTATTTCTCTCGGCTGTCATGGCAACGGTGGGAGGGGGGATTTTATATGGGAAGAGAGCTGGAGGTGTTTGCATTCCTTGCTGGGCTAGCAAGGGGAGGGGGGATTCTTGTCTTTAACTTTCTGTTTCCTGGCTATCTTTTCCTCTTTTGCGCAACTGCGAACTTTTATCAAAATATGTCAAGGTCATTTGACAAGACGTCTCATCACCATCTGAAGATGACCACATGAGCTGTCTCAAAAGTTTTAATTGGAAGAACCATTTGAACTTTGGGAGGTGGGAAAAAATCTATTTCTTTGTATATGCATTCTACCCGCCAATTTCTCAGTTTCGGAATTGCTTTGTAGCTACCACTTTATTTCCCAGTAAAAGGATAACTTTGCTCTACCCATGGAGTCTGAGTATTTCTTTCTTGGGATCTAAAAGGAGCGCAGCCTGACAAGGGGTGTCAAACTCACGGTCCATGGGCCAGATGCATTATGCACTGGCCAGGCCCATCCCCATTTTAGCAAAAGGGGAAAAAAATTGCAATATGTGTCATTACAGGTTTGATACCCCTGCTGTACCCCATCAGGTCCTTTAATTCAGTCCAGCATGAGGCAATGATAACCAGAAAATCGCAGGCAATTGAAAAAGCATTTATCTATGAGGAAGCCATTTGAGGAATTGGTCAGGTGTTGCAGGCAGCAGCTTCTATTTATTGCAATCCCTGCAGTAATTACTCTGACAGCTAATTTTCTTTTACCGTCTGCTATCAGTTTCTTAGCCTTTACCTGGGCAAGCAGTGTGACATGGCCGTCATAGGCAATCTCTGATTGATTGGCTCCTGAAGCAATTTCTCTGCCATCTGCAGTAAGTTGCAACAACTTGATGTGCTGAACCAATTCCACGTTGAGGCCTTTCGTGAATTGGTCCAGTGTTTGGACATGAGGCTGGTGTTTTTTTGTCAAGCCAAGAATCTTCATTACAATCAGTAATCAATCCACGGGCTTTTTGTCTCTTCAGGAAAAAACAACAACTCATATGAATAAATGTAGATCAAGGCTTATCAACCTTGGCAACTTTAAGGGATGCTGTCTTCGATTCCTATAATTCCCCAGCCAGCATGATTGAAAAGATTAGATTTGTAGTCAGTAATTAGGAAACCAACGACGTGGAAATAATTATAATTCACGATCACATTATTCTTTTCTAGCCTGATACTTGGCAGATTGGTTGAAATGCATCTTGGTGATTTCCATGTTAATAATAGCAAAGAATGTTTGGGAATAATTCATCAGGATGGAGAACAGAGGTGGCATTCAGCAGGTTCTGAACAGTTCTGGAGAACCAGTAGCTGAATTTTTGAATAATTCGGAGAACTGGCAAATACCACCTTTGACTGGAGATTTTACAGTATCCTTCCCCTGCCACGCCCACCAAGCCACACCCACAGAGTGGGTAGTAAAAGAATTTGAATCCCACCACTGTTGGAGAAGGCTGATCTACTACATCATTTTGAACTTATTCATATAATAAAACAGCTTGCCCTCGGAAGTTGTGGGAGCGCCATCAGTTGAGACCTTCAAGAAGAGATTGGATTGCCATTTGTCAGAAATGGTGTAGGGTCTCCCACTTGGGTTGGAGGTTGGACTAGATGACCTATAAGGTCCCTTCCAACTCTGATTATCTGTTATCTAATTTTTTTGGTCTAGAGTCGGAGTGTCAAACTCGATTTCATTGAGGGCTGCATCAGGGTTGTGTTTGACATCGAAAGGCTGTGTGTGTGTGTGTGTTTGTTTGTGTGGTTGAGTGTGGGTGTGATCACGGTGGGCAGGGCAGGGTGTGTGTAGCCATGGTGGGAGTTTGATACAGGCTCAACAAATATATTTTTCCCTTCTCTTCTTTTTTTCCACAATTCTTTACTATAACCATTTTTCTGTCTCTTCTACCAGATAGTACTGGCAAACATTTATGACTTATTCTTCATAATCCACTGAACTGTTTATTTCTAAATTTATACCCCATTGTTTAATAATAAATTGCTTTTTCAGGCAGAAAAGCTATTTATACTATTATATTTTTATTATTCAACTAATAATGAAAATACAATAGCATGATAATACAAGATCTAACAGCAGAGGTAAATTTCCAGGATAGTAAATAGAAATGGCTGTCAATTATAAATTGTTGATTGTAGATTAAATGAACCTAGAGTATGCAAAATCTGGCATTAAACTGTAGTATTAACATAGGATGTTGCTTGTTTTCTATCCAGATTAGGCACTTACTTGAGGCCACATAATTGTAATCCAGTCCAATCCAGTCCTCCTACAGCATTCTGCCAGCCCAAAATGGGCCACATGGCCCCCGCATGGTACATTTTTGGTCTCCCTGGCCTCCAGCAGCACTCTGCTGTCCAAAAACAGGCTGCAATTTTCAACTGATAAAACATTTTATATACACGTTTTAAGGGGGGGGCGGAGTTTCAAAGAGCAGGCAGCCATGTGGAATCGAAATTACATCCATTCATATTTTCTTCAAAGACTGATTAGATGACTGAAGATTCTGCCATTGGAGAGCATGATTGATGACTCTTGGCTATTATTGTTTTTCATTGGATGATACACCAGGCGTGGGTGGGGTGGGAAGCAGGATCAAGAGTGACAGTGAATTACATATCTCAGAGTTGGCCACGCCCAGGTGAATGCTGGATGTAGAATGTTAACTTCAAATAAATCTTTTTTAGTTTTGGGAGTGTGGCTCGAGGCTCATGATTTAATTGGAGTAACTGCTAGAATCCTGACAGCAATGAGGCCCTGTGTGGCCCATTTTGGGGGAGGCAGAAAATGGGCCACGTGAGGACTGCCCCCCTGCAGACCATTTTAGCCATTAGAGACACCATGGGTTGGTCCTTTGATATTTCCAGGCCAGTCCCCTGGGCTAGATTTAAACACCCCATGGGCTGGATCTGGCCCTCAGACCTTGAGTTTGACAACCCTGGTCTAGAGAGAAGACTGTGGGTGATTATACTTAGCATATTCTCTTTAAATGAATAGGAAATGCAATGGATTATCTTCCAAATAAAAATAAACCCAATACAAATTTAGGAGAGCAGTATCTTGTCTCTATTTCACACATGTAGCCCTCGACTTACAACAATTTAGCAACCATTTGAATTACAACAGCACTTGTAAAAAAAAGTGACTAATGACCAGTCTCCCGCCATGTGATCGAATTTGGGTGCCTAGCAACTATGTAACAATTGAAATTCTGGTCCCAACTCTTGTTGCAAGTTGAGGACTTCCTATATATTTGTAGGTTACATATGACTTTTCCATGATTGAAAGTGTCGCCTGTGTTTAACCCCCTTTCAGTCCTATTTCTCTTACATCTGAATATCGCTGTTGCAGGAATGGAGATTATTTCCAGTTGATGGATGAATAAATGGAAAGCAAGGGGATTATCACTCAGTTTTTATTATAAGTCTGCCATTGTGGCCCTTAATAATTTCCTTTCAGGGAATACATATCTTTACCCAAGAGTTTCTTTACTGCTATAAAGTTAAATGGATTGCCTGTTTTAATTATAGATTGACTTATAGTATAAATAAATATTTACGGAATACATACAGGAAAGGGCAATTGTTCTTTATGTATTAAATAAAACTTTGCCTGGGTAATACTTGAGCTATTCCCGCCCCTGCTTTGACGCAAGATCATTTTACTGAACTGCAAGTAGCAAACATATAATTTTTCCACTATACTTAGCAATGCATTGTTTTCTACATCTGCTGGTGGATATTGCTTTATGGACTGTTGCCTTTAATGAAATAAAAAGATCCTTTGCTGCAGAAAGAGTAACATAGGTGGGAAAATAGCTTTTACTTGTATGCTTGGATAGGTACAGTTCTTAATTCTGGCTTTCCTCAAGCCAGACAAAAAAGTTTATCTGATGATACCGTGTTTCCCCCAAAATAAGACCCTGTCTTTTTTTTTGGCCATGAAAAAAAGGTACCACGTCTTATTTTCAAGGGAAGTTATCACTGATTAACCTCACTTGCATGTGTCACTCCTGCCTCCTTTTCACTGTCAGAGGGCTTCAGGAACATCTTCTTCTTTGGCCAGCAAGGCTTCCAGATCGATCTAGAGCTTTGCTATCAGCTATAGAGGCCTTCAGGAAAGCCTTGCCAGCCCTGCCGGCTGCAGAATAAATGGGTCGGCAAGGCAGGTGTCAGGGATGTGCAAGACCTGGTTACAACTGTCCAAAGGTTACTTGCAGGGCCTCCCATCCCCACCCTACCTTAATTTTTACCCATCCAACTCTGGAGTGGGTGGGATGTTAATTAGGCCTTATTTTGGGGGTAGGACTTATATTGGGTGCATGTGTAAAAATCAAGCTAGGACTTACTTTCAGCGTAGGTTGTACTTTCGGGAAACAGGGTACATATATTCCTATGACAACTGTCCGCTGACTTTTTAAACATTCTGCTTTCTATCCCATACTGACCCCTTTCTCCCTCTGTATATTTTATAATGGGAGGGGAATGTTTAAAGTATTTTAAGTCTTATGTAAATATACACACACTTACTTACAGCACTTATAAATGGCTCCAATCAGACCGAGTCTGAGTGGCACAGAATTCCCCAAACCCATAATTTGGTTTCAAAACAAAGACAAATACCAAATACTCAACAACCGTGAGTGAATAATCTCTAGGTGGACAGTTTGAAACTTTTAACATGCCCCTCAAAAATAATCATGTTTACTGTACAATTTGTAATCTGATGCTATGTTCTACTTATTGAGGAATAAGGCTTTTTAAAATGATCCATATTTATTGCTTTTTAAATTTATAATGAAAAAAGGAGCAAAACACAAGGATGGAGATATATACATAAAAAGTGCTCAACAAAAAAGCAAAAGAAATACAATAAAAACTGCAATGCAATTACAATGCTGTATATGTCTAATGCAATACATACAGTATATATTTATAACACATTTATATGACTGTCTTTTTTTAACTAATGTATTCTACATAAATAAGTCCAATATTTCATTATTCTTGTCCATATAAAGTCTACATCTATAGGCAGTCTGCTTCATAAGTGCATTCAAGTCTCCACTGAATAAATTGAGCTGTACACTTATCTTTTCAGTGCTGCCATATCAGTCTTTTAGCTGAAATAAAGGCAGAGAAAATCTATTTATGTTGTCCAGTTGTCAAATATCATGTTCTAGGTATAGAGTTGAAAGGACTATTATTCCCTGAACATTTTGGCTCTTGTCACACAATCATATTTATATAATCCAATACTTTCTCTCAAAACTGGATAAGTATAGGACATTGTAGAAACACATGTTTTGAAGAAGCATTAGCCTCGTTCCATCTCCAACAAACAGCTGTTTTCTGTACTGTAGAAAATCCATACTGTCGGTTCTAAACATAATGGAGTCCAATAACTTCTAAATATTATTGTTTGTTGTATAAGTCATAATTTGAGGTCTATTGACACTCTTGCTCTAGACCAGGGTGTCCAATCTTGGCAACTTTAAGATTTGTGGACTTCAACTCCCAGAGTTCCTTAGCCAACAATTCTCAATCATGGCAATTTTAAGATCTGGGGAACTGAGTTGGTAGTTCCACAATAAACTAATCACTCCTATGAACACTAACAGGACAAGCTACTATATATAAACCAAAAGTAAACCCCATTCCCTTCTAGCACTGAAGACATTACCTAGTTGGGTAATGAAATGTCTGCAAGAACTCAAGTTCAACCATTAGTAATATATATTTTGTTTTACTGGTAAAATTTATTGTGTTGAACAATGAACAACCTACCTAAACATACCATCAAATTTTAGCTGAAGCAGATTTTTGTGAGCCAGTGTTTTAACAGTGGTGCTGTTAGAAGCAGAGAGACCCATGTTTAAGTCCACCTTCAGCTTACTAGATAACTTTGGACCAGACACTTACTTTCCTGCTCAACCTTGTCTTACAATGTTGTTTTTATAAACAAATAAGATATTGCACTATACCTTGAGCTACTCAAGGAAAGCTGGAACATAAATCAAATAAATAAACATGACAGATGGTTGTCCTTGATCATATCTTACACTTGTGTTTTAATACAGCCTATTCCTTTATAACATGGATTATATGAATGCAGGTGTCTACATGGGCAACCAAGATATTTATCATGTTTTCCTGAAAATAAGACTTAACCAGAAAATAAGCTCTGGCATGGTTTTTCAGGATGCTCAAAATATAAGCCCTACCCCCAAAATAAGCCTCAGTTAAGATCGTCAGCCAGACAGACACATTTAGTACTATATTTCCCTGAAAATAAGACCTAATGAGTCTTTTGGAGCAAAAAATAATATAATACCCAGTCTTATTTTCAAGGAAACATGGTATATCACAATGTTCCATAGACCTGGCCCAAACATCAGCCAAGAATAGAGTAGACATTTCAAGTAGCAATTCGTAAACTATCATGAAAAAATGAGCAAACATTGCTAATTGTAGGAGAGCCTGGGAGTGGAGTCAAGAGAGGAATCAGTCTGGAGTCCTTATGTTCCCACAAGTGATCCAAATTCAGCCTCCCTTGAATTCTGTTAACTCTTATCTGGCAACAATTTAGTGCCGACTGTTAGTTGACTAGATTCTTTTGTATAAAGCATAAGCAACAAATCATCTCAACACAAAAACTGTGGTCACCATCTTGTGGCCTGACACTAATTGTTCTACTACTTTATTTTAATTTTGCTGCCAAAATAACTTGTGTGGTTTGGATTGTGTGCCCGTTGACTGAGGGAGTGTGCCATTTGCTAGTTGGTGCAAAGCAGCTCTCCTCCATCTTGACGTGTTGTTGATCCAAATGCTTTGTGTGGTTTGATGGAAAGCAGCATACTGACCAAATGTCAGGATAGTGGACACAATGGCATGGTTGAAATTCTGCATCTTTTTAATGTATATATGTAAAAACGGTAGTGCTGCAATCTGTCATTTTCATAGAATAGCAATAGCACTTAGACTTATACACCACTTCACAGTGCTTTACAGCCCTCTCTAAGCAGTTTACAGAGTCAGCATATTTCTGCCAACAATTTGGGTCCTCATTTTACCCACCTGGAAGGATGGATGGCTGAGTCAACCTTGAGCCTGGTGGGATTTGAACTACCAACATTCAGGCAGCCGGCAGGCAGCAGAAGTAGCCTGTAGTACTGCATTCTAACCACTGCGCCACCACAGCTATGAATAGAATAGAATACAACAGAATGACAGAGTTGGAAGGGGCCTGGGGGATCTTTTAGTCCAACTCGCTTTTCAGGCAGGAAACCCAGTACCATTTCAGACAAACAGTTGTTCAATCTCTTCTTAAAAACTTGTGGTGTTGGAGCATTCACAGTTTCTGGAGGCAAGTTGTTCCACTGGCTAATTGTTTCACTGTCAGGAAATTTCTTCTTAGTTCTAGGACTTTTGTGTCCATACCCTGCAAACAACCTTGATTATACAAAAATCAACTTGCTCTGCCTAAACCCCTCAAAAGAAAACACTAAATGTGAGCTGAACTAGCCAGACAAGTCTGTCTGCCAGCAACTGACCTCTGGGGATTAGCAGCAGAAGTTCCATTTATTAGTGCTTCAACTGGAGCACAGAAGCCCCTCTAAGAGGTGAATTCCCCTGCCTAAAGCCAAACAATGTTACAGGCCAGATTTGATACTGCAAAAGCACAAAAACGGCTTATCAAATTCCACCAAGTACTAAAAACGGCGGAAATAGAGAGAGAGATTTTATTTATTTTGTTTGCAAAAATTCAGTTACAGATCCCGGCAGCCAAGATGTATTTTAATAATAGCAAGAGTATCAGAGTTGGAAGGGACCTTGGAGGTCTTCTACTGCAACCTCCTGCTCAAGCAAGAAACTCTAACAGGGGTCTTCAAACTCGACAGTTTAAAGATTTGTGGACTTCAACTCCCAGAATCCCTCCTCCAGTCATGTTAGCTCAGGAATTCTGGGAGTTGAAGTCCACAAGTCTTAAACTTGCCAAGTTTGGAGACACTTGAGTTAGAACATTTCACACAAATGATTGTCCAGTCTCTTCTTAAAAACCTCCAGTGTTGGAGCACCTAAAACTTCTGGAGCCAAGTTGTTCGACTGATTAATTGTTCTAAAAGTCAGGAAATTTCTCCTTCGTTCTAGGTTGCTTCTCTCCTTGATTAGTTTCCACCCATTGCTTCTTGTCCTGCCTTCAGGTGCTTTGGAGAATAGCTTGACTCCCTCTTCTTTGGGGCAGCCCCTGAGATACTGGAACACTGCTATCATATCACCCCTACTCCTTCTTTTCATTAAACTAGACATATCCAGTCCCTGCAACTGTTCTTCATAAGTTTTATCCTCCAGTCCCCTAATCATCTTTTTTTGCTCTTCTCTGCCTCTTTCTAGAGTCTCAGCATCTTTTTTATATGCAACCAAAACTGGATGCAGTATTCCAAGTAAAAATATTTTACTTGTTTTTACCAAGATCTGCAAGGTGGAGTATATTTTGTGCTCAGGGCTTCATCTCAACTTAAGAAAAAGCAACATCATGATTATACAAACTGTAGTAACTATATTCAGTGAAGCTAATTTTGAGGATGTCATAAAATAATGACAAAAGTGGGTTCACACAATAAAAAAAAGTGAGGCATCCTTGGTGCTCTCTGAACTTGGTTGTTTCCTTGCAGACGTTTCATTACCCAAACTAGGTAACATCATCAGTGCTAGAAAACAACCAGGCTCTAGAAAGCACCAAGGACTGGGGTGGGATTCTACCAGTTCACACCTATTTGCTAGAACCGGTTGTTAACATTCTAAGCAGTTCGGAGAACCAGTTGTTAGAAGAAATTACTGGGCTAATCCTGTAAGGAAGGCAGGAAGGAAACATTCTGGTATTGCTTACGGAAACTGCCTCTCTGTTAACCCTTATTACATTCTTGACAGGACTAGACTTCCTGTCTCAGGAACTTCTCTGGAGTTTTTTCCCCTCCTTTGCTGGTACTTTGCTTGTGTGGAGTGACCATTCAAAGTTACAATGGCACTGAAAAAAGTGACTGATGACCATTTTTCACACTTAACAACTGTTGCAGCATCCCCACAGTCATGAGAGGCCAGGCAAGGAGATGCATGCCTCGATGTAAGTGATATTGAGTTGGCCACACCCAGCCAATAACATGACCACCAAGCCATGTCCATCCAGTCACATGACCACCAAACCAAGCCCACCACCTAAGCCATGCCCACAGAACCAGTTGTTAAAAATTTGAATCTCTCTCCTGCCAAGGACCCCTCATTTCAACCTTGAATTGCAAATATTCTCCTTTTATCGATATTGCAAAACAGTAATTATCTAGTTATGAATCAATCTGTTCTGTGGACCTTGTCTATGAGATAACTCTGAAGTTGAGATTGGAGTTACTGAAAAAGTCCTCTCTCTGGACTTCTTTAGAATGTCATCAACTGACCCTAAGATCTCTGACTGGCTATAAAAATAACATTTTATTTTCTGAGCAGGGCATGAAAAGACTTCTAAGTTGATGGCGATTATTCTATCTGTCATGAGTTGGATCGAAGAAAATTGACTGTAGCTGTATAACAGTAAAGTGATATTCAAGTGTTATTAACTTATATTATGCTGCCAGCAGAGAATAAACCTATTCTGGTCTCACATTAATCAGATAAAGTTTTTAAAAAACCCAGAAATGAAGAAGACAATTGATCTGAATGCTTCATTTTAAAGCACTACAGTGAATAGAGTGGTGCTTACTAATTGTTTGGCCCCAGATCAAGCTATTAAAAATGGTAATAAAAAATGCATAAGAACATAACATTGCATGAATTTTTGGACCATCCTGTGCAAAGTTTCCATCCCCTTGTAGTTACCTTGTTTATGACTTTTTGTGTTGTGCAACCAATCATTTAACAACTAAGTCATTATGGTCACTAGTTGCAGTTGATAAATAAGATATATGTCACAAATAGATACAAAATATTTTAATTTCTTTCCCTTTTCACATATAGGTATGGCCAAAACTATGAATAGGGTGTGTTCAACCTGCAGGCCACTTGTGGTCATGGACAGCTAATAATGTGGTTCCACAAAATCATAAATGGTTAACATTATTATATGATTTTTAAATATTAACTATATTATATATTTTACATGCAGCCCAAGACATTCCCTCTTTATTCAATGCAACACAGGCAAGCCAAGGTTTGGACACCCTTCAACAACCCTCTAAAAGGATGCAAATGAACAGCTGTCTTCAAGGAATATAAATCCTTCCATTCCTCACCATCCTGTCAGAGCCGAAGAAGCTTCTTGGATGAGAAGCGAAATGTCTTTTAAGAAAAACCAGAAAGTCCAGTTGCCTCCTTAAAAAAGCATCTTTGGGACAACCAGGACCTGGAGGACTGAGAATCTCTACAGACTCTGACAAGTCTTAAAATCACCAAGTTTGGAGATCCCTGATCCAGAAGATCCTCATATTAGGAAAAGCTGCCTTAAAATCCTAATGTAATTTGCTTTAATCAGGAGAGAAAACCTCCAAATGCTCTGTCTTGCATATTAGCAAAAATAAATAAATCAGAAAATAAAATACAGGCTGAATAGTCAAGACCTTGTTGATGATCCAAACTCTGTCAAGGATCTTGGAGTAATCATCTCTAATGACCTAAGTGCTAGAACCCACTGTAACTACATAGCCAAAAAGGCGTTAAGAGTTGTTAACCTAATCTTACGTAGCTTTTTCTCTGGTAGTAATACACTAATAACTAGAGCATACAAAACATTTGCTGGACCAATACTCGAATACAGCTCATCAGTCTGGAACCCACATTACGTATCTGATATTAACACAGTTGAGAAAGTCCAGAAATATTTCACAAGAAGAGTTCTCCACTCCTCTACTCATTGCAGAATACCTTATGCCACCAGACTTGAAATTCTTCACCTAGAAAACCTAGAACTACGCCGCCTTCAGTCTGATCTAAGTATAGTATATAAAATCATACATTGCAATGTCCTACCTGTCAATGAATACTTCAGCTTCAACCATAACAATACAAGAGCAAAGAATAGATACAAACTTAAGGTTAATCACACCAAACTTGATTGCAGGAAATATGACTTCAGCAACAGAGTGGTCAATGTCTGGAATACTCTACCTGACTCTGTGGTTTCTTCCCCAAACCCCAAAAACTTTAACCTTAGACTGTCTACAATTGGCCTCACCCCTTTTCTAAGAGGTCTGTAGGGGGCGTGCATAAGTACACCAATGTGCCTACTGTCCCTGTCCTATTGTTTCTTTTATTTTTCTTATATGTATCCATGTATTCATAATTATGTTTTTATTATCTTGTAAGCAATTGACAAACCAAATAAAATAAATAAACAAATGTGGGAAGTGTTTGCAGTTTCTCTGACATTTTCTTTTTCAACCAGCAACATTCTCTGTGCTAAGCAATGATCACAAGCTCTGTGCTACTTTTGCAGCATTGTTGAAGTAAAGGATAGAACTTAGTAGAGCGTAAAAAAAGGATTGAAGTGGGACTTGTTCCTTTGCAAAGTAGTTAATGAACAGACAAGTCTGGTCTGCCACAAACTGAAGAGCACTATTTTAAATGGACAGAAAAGCTCAAGTCAACATGACAAGAGTTGTGGAGTGTAACTGAACAATACATTCAGGGTTCATTTTGAATACAGGGAGATGTTGTATTCTCATTAGAGGGTGGAATCAAGCAAGGTGGATAAACCCCTAACCATCTTTAAATTGGGGCTGTTTAGTGTTGTTGGATCATCATGCAGAAATTTAGTCTTAAATCCTTCTCGTGCTGTCTTCATCCTTTCAAACTATGATGTTGGTGGCAAAGAGCTGCATTAAAACTCTGCTAAAGAAAAAAGGCATCCAAGGCTGATTGGCAGGCCTTGGCAAGACAAGCTGAAGGAGGTAGAACTTTGTTATGTAAAATAAAGTGGCCCAGGCTTTAATGGCCCATTAGCAACGTGGAGGGGGGGCTGGGTTTCTGCCTCTCTGAATTTCTTCTTCTCATTTGGGGGAAATACTCTGCCTTTTTAGTGTATCCTAAAATATGTCATTTTCCTAGGAGCGGGGTGGGTTATAACTTCCAACAGTTTTATAAAAGAATACTAAGGAATACGATCCAAGCTGTATTTAAAGCAATATTGATGATATTGTTACAAAAGTTTGTTCTATTGGAACAATTTCACTTTGCTAACCATGGAAGCACATTAAGCAGATGTTGGATTTTACCAGTAAAATGTTTGTGCATTGCCTTGATTTGTTTGGCTCTTGTTCCATATATTATGAAAACTCAGAAATTATGATTTGTGAACCATACTTTAATTAGCAATGAAAGTTTTGAACAGGTTCTACACGGTAGGCAGTAATGTGCAGGTAATGTTTTAAGAACCAGCTAGGCAGCTCCATTTTTGTTGCTGTGTTACCAGCTATAAAACATTGATTGGCACTTTAAGAGTTTTGGCTAAACTTTGCTAACCACAAGCTCACAAAATTCCAGAAAATTGTACACTTGGGTTCTGCAAGTTGGCACAAGCCAGCTCCAGTACCCGCATTAACTGTAAGTAAGCTTCATATATGGTCTCTAGTAATTGTAAATGCAATTAAATCTGGCTGGATTATAACCATTTTATGCAGCATTGCTTTACCAGCTGTTTATTCTCTTTCACATTTTTTCTATTTGCATATAAATCACTTCAAACAGCCAGTTCAATTACTTTTTCCAAAATGTGCAATTGATCCTGGGCTATAGAAGGAGAATTTCAAGTACAACATGACTCTGTCCTGATTATGAATGGTTTTCTCAAAGCACATGAAACCAAGCCATGTTAACTGTGGCCTATTGCATAAAAGAGAATTTCCTGGATTAAACTTGCTAAGCTGCAAACTATAGTTTGTGCACCACAGCAGCTAGGTAAACAAATATATATAATGTACACACACACACACACACACACACACTCGTTTTCAGTCTTGGCTGAGGCATGGATTTTATCTGAGTGATCAGTCTACATTTTTAAACCTTGAAAAATGTAAAAGAAAAGTCATAGTCTCTAGCAAAAGGAGCAAAATTCATAAAGAGTAAGTTAAATCTCAAATAGAGTTTATCAAATCGAAACTCCCTGCATTGATTTTCAGGTATGCAAGTGACAGGACCCTTTTTACAGGTAATTCCTCAACTTATCGAAACCAACATTTCTGTCACTAAGCGAGACATTTGTTCAGTGAGTTTTTTGCCCCATTTTGTGATCTTGCTTGCTGTTAAGTTCTGCGCATGGTCGCAAGGAACGGAGACGAGACGGTGAACAGTGAACTTCAACTCTTTATTACACATTCTGAACAGAGCAAAACCCTAGAGCAACAGCAGCCCTTTTATAGGCAAGCTGCTGTTCTAGTAACCAATAGGAAATGTGGAGTGTTAACCCCCTTAACCAATGAGAGTGGCTCGTTAACAGCCAATCAGATTCTCCTGAACGGACCAATCCGATATCGCTATTATCGGCCAATCAGAAGTGCAGGGCTAGAACCCTGCTATTTTCTAAAGCTTTTGATAAACTTTATTTAAGTGTTTTATTAGTTCATGACACTCCTTCCTCCCGGGTTCCGTTTGGGGGGTGCGGTGACGTAATCTCTGAGGTAGGAAGGTTGCTTTGACTGTCTATTGGATTTACGCTGTCCCACCGGTTCTTGTCCGTAAGACTGTTTTGGTGGGGCGTTTTCGGGCAAGTCGGGTGCTGGTGGTTCCTCATTGGAAGACTTGGCGCCGCTAATATTCTCGTTGTTGTCCTCTGGCCCTTGCAGGCTTGCCTCTGTTGGGTTGTTCCTCTGTGGCGAGGCCACACCGATCCCTGATTCTTCTTCACTTGTTTCACCCAATGGCTGACTTATTTCATTCCTGCTTTCCGCCATCTCGAATTCGGTTTCTTCGACATCCCCTCCCCCCTCAGTGTGGGAGTTACCGGAGTCACAGAAACTAGGTTGTAGCCTCAAGCAAAGCTGATCTATATGGCGTTTCCATATTTTTCCGTCGCAGGTTTTCACCCGGTATGACCTGGGTCTAGTGGCTTGAATAACAGTGGCCTCGATCCACAACGGTTCGCTAAAAAGGTTTCTGGTGAAAACTAAGTCGCCAATCTTGAACTCGCAGCATTTTCCACTAGATCCACAGGGTTTCTCTGGCTCGTAAGACGGGTGAAGCCGGTCGAGGTGGGAGCAGAGTTTGCATCCCATCAATAGTTCCACTGGAGTCTTGTTGGTGACGCTGTGCGGAGTGATGTATTGGAGAAGGAGTATTCTATTTATCTTATCTTCAATGTCCCTATAGTCCATTTTGTAGAGGTTTTTTTTTTAACAAACTGTACCATGCGCTCGGCTCTTCCGTTAGCCTCAAGGTGCACTGGCGAAGTTAGCGCATGGCGAATACCGTGGTCTGCTAAGTATTGTTCAAAAGGAAGCGCGGTAAACTGGGGTCCGTTGTCGGATACCAGAACATCTGGCAGT
The DNA here is from genome assembly GCA_033807585.1 of Hydrophis major. Taxonomy (NCBI): domain Eukaryota; kingdom Metazoa; phylum Chordata; class Lepidosauria; order Squamata; family Elapidae; genus Hydrophis; species Hydrophis major. Next base: position 15,836,043 of record CM066333.1, read on the forward strand.
CCATGCGTTGCGAATAATCTGTTCAACTTCTGGATGATGGACTCGGTTGTGGTACTTTTCATTTCGTGGATCTTGAGCCAGTTTGAGTAGGCATCCACTGTTAATAGGAACATATGTCCCTTAGTAGGTCCCACAAAGTCAATATGAATGCGGGACCACGGTCCCCGAGGTGTTTCCCATTCAGTCAGAGTTGCTTTTGGTGGGGCATTGCTAACTTCCTGGCACATATAACAAGTCTTTACCCAGGCTTTGATTTGTTTGTTGATGCCCGGCCACCACGCGTAGCTTTGTGCGAGCACTTTCATACGCACAATGCCAGGGTGGCCCTCATGCAGTGTTTTTAATACCGCTCATTGTAACCGCTCTGGGACGACAACTCGATCCCCCCACAGGATGCAGCCCTTTTGCGAAAACAGTTCCGTTTGCCGATTCTTGAAGGGAATGAAGTCATCTACTGGCCATCCTCGTTCGACCCAGCTAAGAACCCGCTTTAAGATAGGATTGCGTTTTGTTTCGATCGCATTATCTCTAGCGGTTAGCGGTGGTGAATGCAGCATTTCAATCTGGAGCATTGTAAGGGTTGGAGCTGGGTCATCGACGGTTTCCGGAAGTGGTGCACGGCTCAATGTGTCAGCGTGGGAAATGGCTTTCCCCAGGCGGTGCTGCAGCTTATAATTGTACGCAGCCAAAAACTCCAACCAGCGAGTCATTCTAGGTGATAATATGTAGGGGGTTGGCTTGTCTCCCGCTATAATCCCCAGCAAAGGTTTGTGGTCGGTAACAATAGTAAAAACTCATCCATAAACATATTCATGAAACCATTTAACAGCAGATACAATAGCAAGAGCCTCTTTATCGATTTGAGTATAGTTACGTTCAGCCTTTGATAAAGTTCTTGAAAAATAGGCAATAGAGACTTCACTACCGTTTGGTAACACATGGCTCAAAATGGCTCTTACTCCAAATGGTGATGCGTCACATGTGATTGTTAAAGGCAAAGTCTCATTAAACTGCATTAAAACAGCATCTGAAGTTAATAGGTTTTTCACTTGTTGGAACGCATGCTCCTCTCGGTGCCCCCAAACCCAGGTTGCTTTTTTGTCGAGAAGCCAATGTAGGGGCTCGGCTACGGTCGCTTTGTGGGGCAGGAAGATGTTGTAAAAATTAATAAGGCCCAGGAAAGCTTGGAGATCATTCTTGTTTCTGGGTCTTGGGGCATTCTTGATTGCTCTTAACTTGCTACTGGTGGGGTGAATGCCTTGTTTATCGATTAGGTACCCCAGGAACTCTACTTTATCTGTACACAGTTGACATTTATTTTTTTTAACTTTAAGGCCAGAGTCTTTAAATTTCTGGAGAACCAGTCTAAGACGCTCCTTTAGTATTTCTCTATTCGGGGCAGCAATTAAAATGTCATCAAAGTATGGTACGACCCCTTTTATACTCTGTAATAGTCTCTCCATCAAGCTCTGAAAGATCCCTGGGGCCACGCTAACTCCGAATTGGAGTCGGTTGCACTTAAAGGTGCCTCGGTGCGTAACGATCGTTTGCACCTCTGCTGTTTTTTTATCTACCGGCAGTTGTTGGTACACCTGTGCTAAGTCCAATTTAGCGAAGACTTTTCCGCCCCCCAGGGAATGGAGGAGGTGTTGTACCACCGGTACTGGATAAGCGTTCTGTTGAAGGGCGTGATTCAGGGTGGCACAGTAGTCCCCACAAATCCTTAACGATCCATCCGGTTTGATGGGTGTTACGATTGGGGTTTCCCAAGGAGCATGGTCGGTTGGTTCTAAAACACCCTAGGCTATTAATTTATCAAGCTGCTTGTCAATCTTTGGTTCAAGGGCAAAAGGGACTTGATGAGGCTTTAGGCGGATGGGGGCTACTTCAGGGTTAAGGTTAAATTATATCGGGGTCCCCTGGTACTCACCTAGTTTATCTGCAAAGACGTCCTGGAATTCCTGGACGTGGGCCTCCTCCCAGTCGTCGCTGCTGGTTTGGTAAATGCCAGCTACCTCAATCCCAAGTGGAGCAAACCATTGAAGGCCTAACAAGCTAGGCCGATCACGGTTGATGACGGTCAATGGTAAAGATGTAGTACGATTCTTGAATGAGACCTGGACTAGGCTGGATCCAACGACCGGAATTCGGTTTCCTTGATAGTCCTTGAGAATGATTCTTTGGGTTCTGAGGTCTTGCCGCCGGACGGCAGGGATCAATTGTTTAAGGGTCTTCCAGGAAACCATCGAGAGGGACGATCCTGAATCGACTTCCATCACGCAGGGTTGGTTTTCGATGGCGACCTTCACTCGGATCTTCTTTGCATCTAATGATGAGGCGTGACCAATCGTGATGGTTTGGTGTGCCTCTTCTCATTTTGTTGAATGGGCTAGTGGTTTATTTCTGTAGAAGTGGTTGTTCCATTGGTGGTTCGAATGTTCCTGATTCACAGGACGACTTCCTATGGGTTGGCGGTAGTTGGTCCCCCTCTGAAATGGGCTGGATCCTAGCTTGCTTCAACAGACCTTTCCGATGTGGCCTCTCTTCCCACAAATATGGCAGAGCGCGTCGAGGAATTTGCAGTCTGATCATGGGTGGTTTGCCCCACAACCTGCGCATTGATACTGCAGTCTCTGGTTACACTGGTGGCGTTGGTCTTGTTCAGACCGGAGCCGGTTGACTTCTTCCTCATCACTTTCTGATGATGATTCGAGGTCCTCGTGGTGGGTTGCCATTGCATGTCCCTTAAGGCGAGGTGAGGTTTTGCGGCGAGTTGGCGGAGCAGGGCGTTGGTGTAGTGCATTCGGGCATCTGACTTCCTGGTTGCTTCTGCTGCAGTAGCGTCAGCGATGGTATCTGCAAGGCTGATGTTGCCTTTCGCCATCAGCTTACTTTGCACGTAAGGTGCAACAAAACCCAGAACTATTTGGTCTCTTAGAGCTTCTTCGAGGTCGGCGAACCCACAGAGGCCTCCCAGGTTCCGGAGATCCGCAATGAAATCTGCAACGCTTTCTCCTTTCCGCTTGTCTCCCTGGTAAAATTCATGTCTTCGGACAAGCATTGGTACGGTAGGTGCATAGTGGGCCCGTAGGAGGGGCTCGAGGACGTCCCAGTCCATAGATTTCACCTCAGCCAGTTTCGCCAGTGCTTTAGCCATCTTAAAAATGGCAGGTCCGCAGTGAGTTAGGAATACCGCTCTCTTTTTCCCAGTAGTGGCATCCTTCAGGTTGTTGGTCTCCAGAAACATCTGGAACCGGTCCATGTATGAGTCCCAGTCTTCTTGTGCCGGGTCAAACGGAGCAGATGGTATGGTGCCGCCGGTTATGGTTTCTGCCGTTGATGCGCCTTCAGCCACGTGCTCTGTTTAGTGCTCTGTAGTGTTCAGTCAGTTCTTCTGTCTCCGCATCCCATCCTCGTCGCCAGTGTTAAGTTCTGCACATGGTCGCAAGGAATGGAGACGAGACGGTGAACAGTGAACTTCAACTTTTTATTACACATTCTGAACAGAGCAAAACCCTAAGGCAACAGCAGCCCTTTTATAGGCAAGCTGCTGCTCTAGTAACCAGTAGGAAATGTGGAGTGTTAACCCCCTTATCCAATGAGAGTGGCTCATTAACAACCAATCAGATTCTCCTGAATGGACCAATCCGATATCGGTATTATTGGCCAGTCAGAAGTGCAGGGCTAGAACCCTGCTATTTACTGAAGCTTTTGATAAACTTTATTTAAGTGTTTTATTAGTTCACAACACTTGCCATGGTTGTTAAGTGAATTGCTGCAGTTGTTAAATTAGTTGTTGCTGCAGTTGTTAAATTAGTAACATGATTGCTAAGTGGTTTCCCCTGTGACATAGAATAGAATAGAGTAGAGTAGAGTAGAGTAGAGTAGAGTAGAGTAGAGTAGAGTAGAGTAGAGTAGAGTAGAGTAGAGTAGAGTTGGGAATGGGAATGGAACAGGAACAGGAACAGGAACAGGAACAGGATAGAAATAGAAATAGAAATAGAAATAGAACAAGAATAAAATAGAATTAGAATTAGAATTCTTTATTGGCCAAGTGTGATTGGACACACAAAGAATATGTCTTGGTGCAAATGCTCTCAGTGTACATAAAAAATACATTCATCAAGAATCATAAGATACAGCACTTAGTGATAGTCATAGGTTACTAATACCAATCAAATCATACGAGGAAACAAAACAATATAAATTATAAAGATACAAGCAACAAGGTTATAGTCATCAGTGGGAGGAGATAGGTAATAGGAAGGATGAGAAGAATAATTGTAATGCAGACTGAGTAAATAGTTGGGCAGTGTTGTGGAAATTAGTTGTTTAGCAGAGTGATGGCATGGGGGAAAAACTGTCCTTGTGTCTAGTTGTTCTGGTGTGCAGTGCTCTATAGCGTCGTTTGAGGGTAGAAGTTGAAACAGTTTATGTCCAGGATGTGAGGGATCTGTAGATATTTTCACAGCCTGCTTTTTGACTCATGCAGAATACAGGTCCTCGATGAAAGGCAGGTTGGTAGCAATTGTTTTGCTTGTCGGAAAGTTACAAAAAGTGACCATATAACCATGGAACACTGCAATTGTCATAAATATGAGTCAGTTGTCCAGCATCTAAATTTTGATCATGTGACCAGAGGGATGGCAGCAATGGTCATAAGTGTGAAAAATGGTCATACGTCATTTTTTTCAGTGATGATGTAACTTTGAACAGTCATTAAAAGAATGCTTGTAATTTGAGGGATACCTGTATTAACCAAACCAAACCTGTTGGGCTAAAGGCTGGCACCTGTTCTAGGTTCCATCTTCATAAGAAATGTGTCCCTTTGAAGGAAAAAAAACAGTATTTACAGCTGCAAGGATTGTATTTGCACAATATTGGAAAAATGAAAACACCCTATCAGAGGGAGATGTACATTCGGAAAATACTAGACTGTGATGAGATGGATAGGTTGACTTTAAAAATAAGTCACAAAGAAGGCACAGAATATTACTCAACATGGAATAGATTTTACGAGTGGTCAATGGTGGTATTCAATTTTTTTTACTACCGGTTCTGTGGGAATGGTTTGGTGGGCGTGGTTTGGCTTAGTGGGTGTGGCATAGCTTGATGGGCATGGCTTGGTAGATGTGGCAGGGGAAGGATATACTGTAAAATCTCCATTGCCTCCCCACCCCACTCACCTGCTTTTCAGCTCCATTTTCCTTTGTAGGGCAACCAAAGAAGACCCAGCCAATCAGCTGGGACTCGGGAGGCAGAGAATACATGGGGGCGGGGCCAGTCAGAGGTGTCATTTGCTGATTCTCCAAACTGCTCAAAATTTCCACTACCGGTTTTCCAGAACCGGTCAGAACTGGCTGAATACCACCTCTGGAGTGGTTAGAGATAAGAGGTAGAGATTAGGTGAAGGAAGATCATTGCTATGTATGAATTAAATACAAAGAGGGTTGATAATTATAAACAGGCTGATATAATTAACATAATTATAAATAAGCTAATACAAAGAGAAATTTATTTAAAATTAGTTTTTTACACTGTTACTATTGTTATTAGTATATATGTTGATACTTGTTTGTTTTTGTTTTTCTTTTTCATAAATGACATGCCCTGACAATACACTGTATTCAAAATGTTTATGAATAAAAATAAAACATATGTTAAAAAAAAGAAAAGAAACAAAAATGCATCTTCCTGTTTTACAGAAAATGATTGAAAAATTGGCAGTACAATGCAATCTTTTGACTGGGTTTGCCAAGTTTTGCTGCCATTTTGAAAAGGATGTTTTGATAATCAAAGACATTTTGCTATGCCTTCTATCCTTGCATAAATATTTTAAAAATGAAAGGCATAATAAATCTGTCTCTGGCATACACGGAGACAGGGTGCCAAAGATGCCACCTGTTTAGAATTTTAATGAAGAATTCTTTTTTTAGGACTGGGAAACCTGGTAAATTAATGCTCTTATTTTCTTTGGCTATTGTATTTCATTCCTTTTTTTAACCTCTTCTGAGAAATTTTGCCCCAAATTGCTTAAAGGATGCAACCTTTTAAATTAGTACTGAAAGGAAAAACAGTGGTTATTTTGCAGTACACAAAATAAGGTGGACTTTCACCTCCGTTTTTCAGCGGCCTTGCGCAGGGGTGGGATTCAAAATTTTAACAACCGATTCTGTGGGCGTGGCTTAGTTGGTGGGCATGTGACTGGGTGGTCATGGCTTGGTGGTCATGTTATTGGCTGGATGTGGCCAACTCAATATCACTCACATTGAGGCACATATCTCCTCGCCTGGCCTCTCATGACTGTGGGGATGCTGCAACAGTTGTAAGTGTGAAAAATGGTCATAAGTCACTTTTTTCAGTGCCATTGTAACTTTGAATGGTCACTCCACACAAGCAAAGTACCAGCAAAGGAGGGGAAAAAACTCCAGAGAAGTTTCAGTGACAGGAAGTCTAGTCCTGCCAAGAATGTAATAAGGGTTGATGGAGAGGCAGTTTCTGTAAGCAACACCAGAATGTTTCCTTTCTGCCTTCCTTACAGGATTAGGCCAGTAGTTTCTTCTAACAACTGGGTCTCCAAATTGCTTAGAATGTTAACAACCAGTTCTAGCAAATAGGTGCGAACTGGTAGAATCCCCCCCTGGCCTTGCATGCCTTTTTTTAAAAAAAATGATACTTATCCATTAACCAGGAAATTTTTCTGTGTCCTGGCCATTAACGCTGTGTAGGATTCTTTTGTTCCTTCTCAGAAGTGGTATTCATCTAGTTCGGACCCGTTCTGGCTTACCAGTAGTGGAAATTTTCAGTAGTTTAGAGAACTGGCAAATACCACCTCTGGCTAGCTCCACCCCCATCTATTCTATGCCTCCCAAATCCCAGCTGATCAGCTGGGTCTTCTTTTGTTGCCCTGCACAGGAGAACGGAATGAATTTGGAAACCCACCACTGTTCCTTCTAAACATTGCTAGGAGAGAATCCTAGAAGCTCGATTAATTCCAGCAACAGAATAATGCATGTTGGGGCATGCACCATGGACATATTTATCATAGGTTGAGCTTTTTATGGAACAGAATAGTAGTTGACTTTGGTTCACAAAAAGCTATTGTGTCATGATAAATCTGTGTCAGAAGATTGTTCAGACAGAAAAAAAAAAAAAGGTTGAGAAAGGAGATTACAAGGTAGAGAAAAGCAGCCAGGAAAAAAGTGTGGAGCATCAACCTTGGAAAGAGAGGAAGAACATGGACACAAATCTAATTCTCTGGGGAGAACCTGGTCTTTAAAAGAGTCCTTATTGATCAGGTTATGAGTTTTTCTAATCCAGCTTCTTTATTTACTTGTTGGCTCAGTCTGTCTTTATTCTACTTATCCTTTGATAATTTAAGAAATCTTACATTCAGGGTGGGGCTTCCCCCCCTTTTATTCTCAGAATAACCACAGAAGTACATTAGAAAATGTTATCATCGATACATTCTTTTTTTAAAAAAAGATTGTATTAATTTTTCAAATTTTAAAAAACATAAAATAAAATCTTAAACATTGTTATCAACATCAAGACATCTTTTGTATCTCCTTACATTTTTCAGTATATGTATGTATTTACTTATTCCTTTACCATTACATCTTATTCTTGATATAAATCAGGATGAAAGATATTGATTTATACCATACATTCTTATTGAACTATTATTGGATTGTGTGGTTTGCATGATTTCTATCTATCTAGACTCTCTCAGACCAGGTGTGGCCATCAGCCTGCATATAAGGTAGAATACAACATCGGTCTAAGATTATAATGATCAAAGTGTCCATTTAAGCTATCCAAATGATACCCTGCTCTGTGTATCAATCTGTTTTGTTCTGTTCTGACCACAGAATCAAGAAACAGACTCCTTGTCCCAACAAAACCCCTTTTTATTTGCTGCATTCACATCCAGCAATGTCCTGGCAAACAGTCTTTCAAGGATGAATTGCAACCACAGACCTTATCAGCCTTAGAGAGTTGCCAGGCCAATAGCTTCCAAGCACAATGCTGTTAAAGGAAATACTTGGCAAGGAGTCTCTGGGAGTCATGAATTTAGATAAGCAGATCTTCACACTCATTGAATGAATGAATTGTCTCTTACAGACAGCACTCACCTTTCGCTTGTATTTATTCCCTATGGGAGGGGCCATTCACCGTCCACCTGTGTCTTTACTCCCGAGTCGACCCTTGTTCCTTAACTATTCCCTTCTCCTGATAGGTCTGTGCATGCACACACTGGGAACAGGCTCCAGCTGCTCTTCTGCCCTACTGATCTCTGACTCTGAAGGCAACTGATAACTGATGGGCAGTCCATCGCAGCTGAAAACAGAGCTCAGGAGGGCCATGTGCATTTTCACCGGCAAAGACACCATGGGCCAGGTTGTTTGCTGTTTCCAGGGTGGCCCTGCAAGCCATATCTAAGCACCCCATGGGCTGGATCTGACCCACTGGCCTTGAGTTTGACACCCCTGATCTAGATGTTTGCCTGTTTTCTTCATGAACATGCCCAGTAAAAGAAATTCCACCGCATCTCAGAAAAATTAGTTTACCCCTTCAACTACTCTTAATGTTAGAAAGGTTTTTTCCCACTGTAACAGGGAATTAGAATCTGCCACTCTGTCACAGAAATAATCCATGTCCTGAATTCTGTAGTTACAGGAGACATATCTTGATGTTCTTAGAAATTAGTTTTTGGTTTGGATCCTGAGTAAAGTGGCCAAGGTTTACCATATGGTCATGATCAGGCTACCTTTGAGTATTGTGATTTTAAACTACAGCGCATCCTGGAAACAGTTTGTAATTGCTTGTTTGTGAGTCAAGGATCCAGTTTGGGATTACTATGGCCAAAATGCATGTGTAAAAGAGTGGAATCTGGATTTTGTAAAGGTAATGATGTTATTTGAGATTGGGAAAAGGGGTAATCGAGTCAAACAGTTTAAGAACCACTGATCTAATGACACTTGGATCCATGGTGGCAGTTAGCAGTAGAGAACCACTTCCCCAGAGATTCACAGAATCAGGAGTCATAGTGGTGCAGTAGTTAAAATGCAATATTGCAGGCTAATTCTGCTAACTGCTGACTACCAGCAGTTCAACTCTCACAGTTATCTGCCATCTTTCAAAGATCTTTTTCCTTACAACTGCAATTATAAGAGCCAGGGTGGTGCAGTGGTTAGAATGCAATATTATAGGCAAACTCTGCCCACAGCCTGGAGTTTGATCCTGATGGGGCTCAAGGTTGACTCAGCCACCCATCCCTCTGAGGATCCAGATTGTTGGGGGCAAGATGCTGACTCTTTAAACCGTTTAGAGAGGGCTGTAAAGCACTGTAAAGCAGCTTATAAGACTAAGTGTTATTGCTATTGCTATCATAGAGTCTTTGGGATTCAAATTTTTTTTTGCTACCGGTTCTGTGGGCGTGGCATGGCATGGCATGGCTTGGTGGGCATGGCAGGGAAGGATACTGCAAAATCCCCACACACACCCATCCCACTAACCTGCTTTCCAGCTCCGTTCTCCTGTGCAGGGCAACCAAAGTAGACCCAGCCGATCAGCTGGGACGCAATGGGAGGCAGAGAATAGATGGGGGTGGGGGCTAGTCAGAGGTGGATTTGCTGGTTCTCTAAACTACTCAAAATCTCCGCTACTGGTTCTCCAGAACTGGTCAGAACCAGCTGCTTTGGTGGTCTCTGCGTTTAGTTGTTTGCTTGCATCCTTGCACTGATGATGTCACCTAGTTTGGTAATGAAACCTCTGCGAGCAAACAATCAAACTTGGAGGGCACCAAGGTCTCCAGAGTTCAGCCCTGAGCTACACATCTTCTTTGTTAGTGGGACTTCAAGAATCTGATAAATGACTGAATGCTCTGTGTGGGGGAGGAACTTCCAGAAGCCTGAGCCAGTGTTCCTGTCATTGCCCTAATGGGACTGTGGAATGATGAGATAGAATGAACCTCTGATACAATTACTTCCCCTTCTTCAGGCACCATGGAAACTAAGCTCTTCTCCAGGTTTCCGAGGAGCGATGAAATAGGGAAGGAGAGAGCTAACCTCATATATTATAGCAATGTTTCTGAGATTCAGTGAGCTGTAGGGCAAGGAGGGTAGGAAAGAAATCTTAATTTGTCACCTGAAAACTTGCTCAAGTTAAATCCAGCTAATACTTTTTAGAATAAACATTTAATGATATGGAGAAATTTAATCTTCAAGGCACCACAATTTATTTATTTATTGCTTTGGAAGGGAAAATAGTCTGCATATATTGCCATGTTTGTGACCAGCCTATAATTACAGAGGTTCATATCCTTTTACAGAGTCATCCATTTCTGTAATGCATTGTCAATATCATCAGCTATTCAATTGTGTCCGGCTCTTGGCCAGTCTATGGATCAGCACTTCCCATGATCTTCTATCTCAGCAGTCGCCAACTGGTGGGGGCCGTGAGAAAATTTTGGTGGGCCTCAAAGAAATCTCACCCCCAGAGCAACCCACCCCCAAAGCAATTAAATCAGGCTGCACAGAAACACAAGGCTGTGCCATCCACATGGCCCGCCCACTCACTCCTTACCTGGCAAATTTGCCTGCTAAATTGCTATTTTTCCAACCATCAGCTGTTCTGCTGTGCTGGGAGATTTAGATTATCTAGGAAGCAAGTAATGGTTGGATTTTTTTTGCTTTCCAGCTAGTCTTTTGATCTTTGGTTCTGCTCTTAAGCACAGCCGAACCTTCCTTAGGACTGAAGTTTCTATTATTCAATGCAGACTCACAACAAGCAAATTTTATGTGACAGACTGAACTAGCCGATGGCAGGCAGATAGATCTGTGAATGAATCTGTGATTCTGTGAGCAACTCAATCAGCCTGACTGCTTTGCCTGATTTTGGGTAAAAGTTGCTCTTTTTTATAAAAAAAATCAATATTTATATCAATATTTATAATATTTGCATACAAGCCATGCCCAGCTAGTCACATGACCACCAAGCCAAACCCACAAATTGGGCCATGCCCACAGAACTGGTTAGTGGTCCCTGGGATTTAAAATTATGAGTATGGTAGTCCCCGAGGTCCAAAAGGTTGGCGACCCCTGCTCTATCTCACACTTTCAGTTTGAACATGGTCAACTTGATGTATGGACTAAACTAGTCTAGTCTAGTCTAATCTAGTTTGTAGGCTAGACTAGGCAGTAGAGTAGAGTAGAGTAGAGTAGAGTAAAGTAGAGTAGAGTAGAGTAGTAAAGTAGAATAAGTTAGAATAGATTTTCAGTAATTATAAACAATTAAAGCTTTATTTAACAATAGCATTATATAGCTAGCTGTATAGTATATAGGACCATGATGGCAAACCTATGGTATGCGTGCTGGAAGTGGCATGCAGAGCTATTTCTCCCGGCACGTGAGAGGTGCTGGCGTGTGCTGGCGGCATGGGAGCCAAAGAAGGTTTGCCACCACTGATATAGGATATAAATTGTATCCTTTTAAAGGTTCATCAAGAAAAAAGCTCTGCACTACTTAATTATAGAAATATTACTACTAACATTACCAGTGTTTCATAAGTACATATGTACATACATTCTTGCCTTTTCTTTTATCCCTTTCTCTTTGTTTTTTTATCTTGTCCCTTTATTTTTATCTTAATATTCTCTTTCTGTCCTCTTTCCTCTCTCTTCAAGTTCTTTTCGTTTTAAGTTTCCTTTTTTAAAGAAAGTGGCCAGTTAATCCTTTACTTGCATTCCACTTACACAGCAATCTATTGTTTAACCTCAGATGGTGCCAACATTTCTTATAAAGTTAATTGAGCTAAGAACATGATTACCTTCCCTGTAATGTTAGGAGTTTATGGTGAGGTTAACTGGAGAGTTACTTGAAAATTGAATTTTCAATGCCACACCATTAATACATCTTCTGGCTATTCTGAGGCTCAGTTTCCTAAATATATACTTCAAATTTGATTTTTATTTGGCTTTTGGCTTTTTGTTTTCTTTTTCATATGTTTTCTTTTTCATATATGGAAAAATAAACCATCTTGCATGTGTTTTTTCAATTTAGTGACAATCTCAAATCATGCGTTCTATATAATTTGGTAGCAAAGGAAGCTAATATGATGGGCAGCTTTCTTCACAAAACACTACCAAACCCATCATTCAATCAGGGACAGGAGTTTGGGAGGAACTTCAAGCAGATGTCTACAGAAACTCTCAACAAGGCAGATATAAATTTCATTTGAAGGGAGGGCTAGAAATTTCCCATGTGGTGAACAAAGATTGACTGGATTATTACATACTTCAGGTAAAAGTCTTAAACTTAATTAATTCCATTTCTTTTGGTTTAATCCCCAAGCATTGATTCCTAAATCCAGATTATAGATAGATTAATCTGGGCTTGTGCTTTTCTTTTAGCTGGCTTCTTTGAATGCAAGGCAAATTTAGCAAGGAATAATTTACCACAACATGAAGTGATGTCCCAACATCTACTCTCTAAACTGAAGTGTTTCAAGGACATTTCCCCCTCAGAACCAGTCATCTTTCTCACAAAGTCAACTGATTTCAGATGCTAACTGTGTGTGAAATGTAGTAAGAGCATTGTCTTAAATATGGAGAGAATTAATTGGAAGAGGCTCTGCAGGGGGAAAAAGAGATTTGATACTACAACAGCTGTTATTGTTTCCTTTGAAGCACCAACTCAAAGTGGTTTATGCAGAATCTTCCATTTTAAGTCTGTGGGCTTTCTAAGATTACTGTCCTAAGAATCTCTATAGTCCTTCTGTATCTGGACTCTGCCTAGTTCAAGAATATCTCCTCAGGAAATTTCAAGGCACCTGGGATGATCTTATCACAGCCACATCAGAAGCTGTTAGATGGTTAGCTTCTTTAGATATAGAATTACAATATCCATCCCATTGCAATTCTATGGCTCCATATTATGGTGATGCTATTATGGTTTCATCTTAATTTAATATTTTATCTCCTATATTCTATTGTCCACATACGAGAGAGAGGCAAGGATAGATAGATCATAGAATAGAAAGTAGAGTAGAGTAGAGTAGAGTAGAGTAGAGTAGAGTAGAGTAGAGTAGAGTAGAGTAGAGTAGAGTAGAGTAGAGTAGAGTAGAGCTGGAAGGGACCTTGGAGGTCTTCTAGTCCAACCCCCTGCTATACCATCTCCAACAAATGACTTTCCAGGCTCTTCTTAAAAACCTCCAGTGATGGAGCGTCCATGATTTCTGGAGACAAGGTGATTAATTGTCCTCACTGTTAATTGTTCTCACTAATCTTTCTATGTATCTGTCTGTCTGTCTATCTATCTATCTATCTATCTATCTATCTATCTATCTATCTATCTATCTATCTATCTATCATCTCTCTCTCTCTCTCTCTCTCTCTCTCTGCTGATGCTTTATTTAAACTAAATTTGTATATCAGTGATTCCATAACTTCTCTAGATGCCATACACAAAATGAAAATGATGGACCGTGTCATTTCAGTTTAGAGATGCAGGGATTACATTAGAGATGCTTCTACCATTAAAATATTAACAGTTTCTTCTGAAGAACATTTGAACTACGGTGGTATACACAATTCAGGTTTTCTAGTTATGAAAAAGAGAGGCAGTGTGGTATAGTGGCTAAGGCACCAGGCTACAAACTGGGTGACCCATGTTTCTAGTCCTGCCACAGACACAAAGCCAACTGACTGACTGTGGGCCGGTCATACTCTCTCAGCCCTAGGAAGAAGGCAAGAGCAGAATATTTCTGAAATCTTGGCAAGAAAATTGCAGGAAACTTGTTCTGTCCCCTCATTAGCATTCTTGAGATCCCCGCGCTTTGATTGGCCAAAGCGCGGGGCACTCTGATTGGCTAGGCAAGCCACACTGATTGGCTTGCTAGGAATCTCCCGCGATTGGTCGATTTGAATCGTGGGAGATTTAAAGCGGTGCCATTGGCCGCGGTCGCCGCGGCTAAAGAAATAAAAAGCCGCAAAGTTTCTCCATAGCCTCAGTTTGGTTCCTAACTCAATAAAACAGCTTGATACTAAGTCACCGACTCCTGGCATCATTTCCGACGACACAACACTGGTGACGAGGATGGGATTCTGATCCTGAACCGAAGCACGTGTCCGACGGAAGCCAGACGAAACTCCACGATGGCGAACATCGCACCCCCCGCACCCTTCAACCCCGCCAGCGAGGACTGGGAATCGTACTCCGACAGATTCTGCATGTTCCTCGAGTGCAGCGACCTGAAGGACGCCACCGGCCACATGAAGCGAGCCGTCTTCCTGACCCACTGCGGGACCGCAGTGTTTAAGATGGCCAAAGCACTTGCCAAACCCGCCGACGTGACCGCGATGGACTGGGACGTCCTCGAGCCAATACTCCAGCGACACTACGCTCCAGATGTGCCCATCCTCATCCAACGACATGAGTTCTACCATCAGGACAAATGGTCGGGTGAGAGTTTCAGTGACTTCGTCGTCGAACTACGGCACCTAGGGGGGCTGTGCGAATTTGACAACCTGAACGATGCCCTGCGAGACCGAATCGTGCTCGGCCTTTGGGACCCCATCCTCCAGAGTCGGCTGATGGCCAAGGGCAACATCACCCTTGCAGATACCCTCACCGAAGCCACAGCCACCGAAGCGACCCAAACATCTGCCGACCGCATGCGCCGACCGAACGCTGGGGACCGCAGTGGGAACAACCACCCTGCAAGGTCGGCTGAGGCCCAACCCGAGATGACCACCCATCAGGCTGACGTCCACTCAGCATCGGGCACTTCCGATGAGGAGGAGGAAATCCACCGTCTCCAGGCAGGCCGCGACCCACGGAACCGATGGGGTCGTAAGTCGAGGACCACCTGTGCCGGTTGCGGAGGCGACCACCCCAGGTCCGAATGCCGGTTCTTCGATTCAATCTGCCGGCATTGCGACAAGAAGGGACACATCGCCCGCGTCTGCCGTCTCAAAAAGAACTGCAGCCCTCCACGATGGGACCAGAGCGAATGGAGATGAGAGAGCACACCACCCCAGACCAGAGATCGCCCCTCTGACAACAGATGGGACCGGAACGGATGATCCCTAAGAGGCGGCGAGACCCAGCGAAGAGAGGAGACCCATCAGACGGTCACCATCGGCCACTCCATAATCAACGACGCCCGGAAGGTCTACGTGGAGGTAGGCATCGAAGGCGAGCCATGTAAAATGGAGGTGGACTCCGGGTCCTTCCTCTCCATGATAGCATGGCAAGAAATAAAACGCTTGGTGCCCACCATCCAAAGAAAAGGCCTAGACAACCAGAGACTAATCGTGAAAGACTATCAGGGAAACCGCATCCCTGTAGTCGGAACCGGACAGTTCAAGGTAACCTACAAAGGGCACACCGAAAGGTTTCCCCTGACCATCGTCGTTCGCGACCGCCCAAGCCTACTGGGACTGCAATGGTTCGCCCCGCTCGGCATCGCAGTCACGGGAATCGACCACATCGCCGCCGACAACTGGGAGCAACAACTAGCCTGGGAATTCCAAGAGGTCTTCGATGGAAACCTAGGCAAGTACCGAGGGCCCCTTATATCATTCAGCCTAGACCCAAACGTCCCCCCAAAATGCCGGAAACCAAGGCGGGTGCCATTCGCGCTTAAACCCAAGATAGACGAGCATATTGACAAGCTCGTCAAGCAAGGGGTCCTACAACCCATAGACCACGCCTGGTGGGAGACCCCCATAGTCACCCCGATCAAGCCTGATGGGTTGGTGAGAATCTGTGGGGACTATAAGGCCACCCTAAATGGCGCCTTGCAACAAAGTGCTTACCCCGTCCCAGTAGTGCAACACCTACTACATTCACTGGGAGGGGGCAAGGTTTTCGCTAAACTTGACCTCGCCCAGGCATACCAACAATTGCCAGTCGACGAGGAAACGGCAGAAGCGCAAACCATAGTCACCCACCGGGGAGCATTTAAATGCAACCGGCTCCAATTCGGAGTCAGCGTGGCGCCTGGAATATTCCAAAGCCTAATGGAAAGGCTATTACAAGGCATCAAGGGGGTGGTACCTTACTTCGACGACGTCTTAGTGTCGGCAACCAACCAGGCCGAACTAGAGGGTCGCCTAAGGGAGGTCCTAACCAAATTCAAAGAGACCGGGCTCAAGGTAAAGAGGGAGAAATGCCAATTATACACGGAACGGGTTGAATTCCTAGGATATCTCCTAGACCGTCACGGCATTCACCCCACAAACCAAAAAATCAAAGCCATCAAAGAAGCCCCCACACCCAAGTCGAAGACAGAGCTGCAGGCATTTCTGGGGCTGCTTAACTTTTATAATGTCTTCCTGCCCCAAAAGGCGACAGCGGCGGAGCCTTTGCATAGGCTCTTGGACAAGGCAGCGACCTGGACTTGGGAAAAACATGAGGAAGCCGCCTTCCAGAAAACAAAGGACCTCCTCACTTCGGATGCCGTCCTTATCCAGTACAACGAGACCCTACCTCTGGCCGTCACATGCGACGCATCACCCTTTGGCGTCGGCGCTGTCCTCAGCCATACTCTCCCCGATGGAAAAGAAGCACCCATCGCGTTCTTTTCAAGGACCCTCACCAAACCGGAGCGGAACTACAGCCAGCTGGACAAAGAGCTCTGGCTATCGTCGCCGCCGTAAAAAGATTCCATGAGTATCTCTACGGCCGGACATTTACCATCATAACCGACCACAAACCACTGCTGGGAATCCTTGCAGGGAACAGGGCCACCCCGAACATTCTGTCTCCCCAAATGACAAGGTGGTCCGAGTTCCTGGCAGCCTACAATTACGGACTCACACACAGACCGGGTAAGTCTATCTCCCATGCGGATGCCTTAAGCCGCTCGCCGTTACCGGAGCCTGACACCGACCCAGCACCCACGATGACCACCCTCAGTATAGAGACTCTACCCAACCTACCCATAACCGCGTCAGACATTGCCAGAGAAACTAATAAAGACAAACGTCTGGCGCGGGTGTTGCATTGGGTAGAGAAAGGGTGGCCGGAAAGGGACAACGACGAGTCCGTTAAGACATTCCGGAACTGGCAAACAGAACTCTCGTTACTAAAAGGGTGCATACTGTGGGGGGATAGGGTGGTCATCCCAGAAAAGCTACAAGGGAAGGTTCTGGAACTGTTACACGAGGGGCACCCGGGCATCGTTAGGACTAAAGCCCTGGCCAGAAGTTACGCTTGGTGGCCAGGGATGGACAAACAGATTGAGGCCTGGGTAGCAAGGTGCCAACGATGCCAGGAAACTAGGCCAAGCCCACCCACAGCACCCGTCCTAGAGTGGGAAACCCCCAGGGGACCTTGGTCTAGAATCCACATAGATTTCACTGGGCCCACAAAAGGACACACCTTCCTGATAACCGTAGACGCGTACTCCAACTGGCTGGAGGTAAGCAACATGAGAAGAACAACCACGGAGGCCGTGACCAAAGAACTCGGCAAACTTTTTGCAACACACGGCCTCCCAGACTTCGTCGTTTCCGACAACGGGCCCCAATTCACCTCGCTAGAATTCGAAAAATTCCTAGCGGAAAGGGGCATCTGACACGCATTGACAGCACCGGCGCATCCGGCGGCGAACGGTAGGGCGGAACGGATGGTTCAATTCACAAAGAAAACCATCCGGAAAATAGACCACGGGGAGATCCAGGACAAAATAAATAAATTACTCTTCACACAACACATAACCCCTAATACCACAATGAATAAAAGCCCAGCCGAACTGCTAATGGGGAGAAAAATAAGGTCCCCACTCGACAGATTACACCCCACGTACAACCCAGAGAAACCCCCAGACTCAACCAGCAAACACCGAACCTTCACACCAGGCGACGCCGTTTACGCGAAAAACCTAACGGGAGACCCGTTATGGGTACCGGCCGTCATCACACAACTAACAGGCCCACACTCGTACTGTCTACAAACAACCGATGGACGAGCGTGGAAACGCCACATCGACCAGTTAAGATCGAGGACGACCACCCAAGAGACCACCAACGTGCAAACAGGCAAAACCAACTCCCACAACACAAACCAAGAGGGGAGGGAATACCCAGGGGACCAAAACCGAGGAAGAATAAACCAGCCATACTCACCGGAAAGCAGCCAGCACGAAACCTCGCCAGAAAGAGACAGCCAGGCCAGCTCAACCAACCCGGGAAGACCGAGCGGGAGCGGCGAAACCCGCAGCTCAACCAACCCGGGAAGCCCAGGAGGGAGCTACGGAGAGCGGCCCGGCCCGACCGACCAGGCGGTTCCCACGACGGCATCCAGAGAAGCAGAGACCCCGACCAAACCGGCCAGGATCCAACCTATGACTGAGCTGCGCAGGTCCAGTAGGCTAAGACGGAGCCCCGCCTACCTACGGGACTACGCAACGTAAGGACTGAACCAAGAGGGGAGGGGTGTTCTGTCCCCTCATTAGCATTCTTGAGATCCCCGCGCTTTGATTGGCCAAAGCACGGGGCACTCTGATTGGCTAGGTGAGCCGCGCCGATTGGCTCGCTAGGAATCTCCCGCGATTGATCGATTCGAATCGCAGGAGATTCAAAGTGGTGCCATTGGCCGCAGCCGCCACGGCTAAAGAAATAAAAAGCCTCAAAGTTTCTCCATAGCCTCAGTTCGGTTCCTAACTCAATAAAAGAGCTTGATACTAAGTCACCGACTCCTGGCATCATTTCCGACGACACAACACGGAAACTTTTCCAAGCACTTTCCATGAATCACTGCTTATTTGAAAGGACGCGAAAAAGTAAAAGCCTGAAAAAAGAAAAGCCAGCCTTGTTCATAGGGGAGCAGATAATAACTTTATTAGATCTATTAAAAGTTTACAAAACAATGGGCAGGCTGCCAAGCTCAAGGGCTTTTCCAAAGAATTTCTGCAAAACAGAAAATCTCCCTCATAGCCTGAGAGGATCCAAAGTGTTGTCAGGAACACATTAGAAAATAATATTGCATTGGAACGGATCCTTGCTTAACAATCATCTGATTATTATGAAACAGCTGGCCTGGAGCCTAGTCAACTTCCTTAGTTCCATTTAATGAAAAGAAGGACCAGGGGTGACATGATAGCAGCATTCCAATATCTTAGGGGCTGTGACAAAGAAGAAGGAATCAGGCTATTCTCCAAAGCCACTGAGGGCAGGATAAGAAGCAATGGGTGGAAACTAATCAGGGAGAGAAGCAACCTAGAATTATCAACCTAGAAATTTCCTGACTGTGAAAACAATTAATCAGTGGAACTACTTGCCTCCAGAAGCTTGGAATGCTCCAACACTGGAAGTTTTTAAGAAGAGATTGGACAACCATTTGTCTGAAATGGGATAGTGCAGCGGTGACTAACCTTTTTTGGGCTCCTGTGCCAAAAATTGTGTGTGCACTTGCAAGTTCGCACTTGCATGCCAGCACCCAGAAGGCAATGAGTGTCCCCCAACACCCCCTACACATGCACACGTAATTCCCAACCCCGCCATCCCCTTACCTGCACTGCACCTCACAGCTGATTTTTGGTCAGTTTGAGGCCTTTTTCGGCCTCCCAAAGGTTTGAGGAAGGCTTCTGCAGGCTTTGCAGGCCAAAAACTAGCCCCGTTTCATCACTTCCAGTATTTTCGGAAAAAAATGGCCAAAAATCAGTTGTGAGGCACGCACATGCCCAGTGAGGTAAGTTTGCCTGCAGCTCGCATGCCGGCACAAATGGTTCTGCGTGCCACCTGTGGCACGTGTGTCATAAATTTGCCATCATGGGTATAGTGTTTCCTGCCTGAGCAGGGGGTTAGACTAGAACAGAGGTGGTATTCAGCCAGTTTGGACCAGTTTTGGCATACCAGTAGTGGAAATTTTGAGTAGTTCGGAGAACCGGCAAATACCACCTCTGGCTGGACCCGCCCACTTGCACCCGCCTGTTCCTGTCCTCTATTTCCCTTGTTTTTAGCTCAGCTGATTCATGTGGCAGATCAGGTTGCTGCGCCTCACCTGAGCTAAGAAAACAGTTCACCTCACTGGTGCTGAAACAGAGGATGGTTTTTGAGTGCTGCCCATGCAGGCACAAAGCGCCTTCTCATGATAGAACCGGTAGGAAAAAAATTGGAAACCCACCACTGGACTAGAAAACCTTCCAACTATTCTATTCTATTCTATTCTATTCTATTCTATTCTATTCTATTCTATTCTATTCTATTCTATTATTCTATTCTATTCTATTTTCTATTCTACTCCCTATCCTATCCTATCCTATCTCATCCTATCCTATCCTATCCTATCCTATCCTATCCTATCCTATCCTATCCTTTCCTTTCCTATCCTATCCTATCCTATCCTATCCTATCCTATCCTATCCTATCCTATTCCATGCCATTTCATTTTTTTCAAGAGTGGGGAGTTTTACATGCTATCCATTTTCCTTCCCTCTTTAGCTTTTTATTAGCTGTTTCATCACGTATACAGGCAGCCCTCAACTGACAAACATTTGTTTAGTGATCCTTTGAAGTTACAAGGGCACTGAAAAAAGTGTCATGATTGTTTTTCACACAAACATCGTAGCTTCCCTATGATCATGCGATCCAAATTTGGATGCTTGGCAATTGGCCCATATTTATGACAGTTGCAGTGTTCCAGGATATATGTGACCCCTGATGGGGACCCTCCGTCCAGCAAAGTCAGTGGGGAAGCCAGATTCATTTAACAGCTGTGTTGCTAACTTAAACCACTTCACAGTGATGGCAAGAAAAGTTGCAAAATGGGGCAAAACTCACTTAACCACTGGCTCACTCAGCCACAGAGTGAGTGAGAACCTTATATTCTTCCTATACGGAGAACCTTATATCCTGATACGTTGGTGGTGAGAGTTCAGGTTTTGTTTTTTTTTAATTATTTGTTTTCAGCTCAAACCACCAAATTGCTGTGGAATAAACTCTGTTTATTTCCCTTTCTTAAAAGGGAAAGAAAGACTTTTGAGAAGGAGATGATGCCTTGGTGCATTTTTCAGTTACCATGAGCAACTGCGGCGCAATTGAACAAGAGAGGTTGAAGCTTCGTTGGTGATTAATACTGTATGTGATTGATGGTGAAAGAAGAAGTCAAAACAATGCATGGAGAATATTTTAAAAATCTGTAACTATTAATTAATAGGGAGCAACATTGTAATGCAAGTGTAATAGCTGAGACTTCATTGGAAGCTTTAATGATTCATTGGACTGACTGTCTAATTTTATCCTCAGAGCCAGTGAAAACCTTTATGTAGATGGGCAGGGCTGGGCTTCAAAATTTTAGCAAGGGGTTCCCTGCCCAGTTGCTGGGTGGGTGTGCCCATGGTGGGCGTGGCCTAGTCAGCCTCCTGCACCATGGCGGGAGAGGGTTCCGGAGGCTTTGTGGAAGCTGAAAATGGCATATCTGACCTTCCCGAGCTTCTGGGAGGCCCGATTTTTTGGCCTCCCTGAGCCTCCGCGCATACCCTGCACTTACCTGCATCCAAAATGGGCCACATGGGGACTCCTGGGAGGGGCGGGCCGGGCAGGGCCAGCCAGGAGTGGGATTTGGGGGTTCTCCAAAATGTGCAAAATCTTAGCTGGGGGCTCTCCCAAACCAGAGGTGATATTCAGCAGGTTCTGACCAGTTCTGGAGAACCGGTAGCGGAAATTTTGAGTCAAAAATATTGTTCTAATGTTTGAAAGATTGGGGAGGATTTTAAAGGGCAGAGGCTGAAGGTTCTCCTTAGACCAGGGGTGTCAAACTCTCATCGTCATGACAGCGTCACATAACGTACCGGGACTCTTTTTCAGAACTAGTGTTGGTCTTAACAACATCCACTTTTTCACTGTGGTCCTTGACAAGCCATCCAAAGTCCAGTTCAACCTTCCACTCTCTCAGAGACTGTACATTCCTAAGCATTTATTTGTCATTATTTGTCATCTACAAATCAGGGGTCTCCAACCTTAGCAACTTTAAGAAGTGTGGACTCCAACTCCCAGCTTTGTTGGCTGAGGAATTCTGGGAGTTAAAGTCCACAAGTCTTAAAGTTGCCAAGGTTGGAGACTCCTGATCTATATTCATCCAACTAATTAAGCCATCCATTGCTTTGTAGACTTTGTTTCAAGCTCCATCAACACCACATGTGCTTATCTTCTTCTTCTGATCAAGCATGGTCTCACTGGTGAACATTTTACTAGTTCTTACCCAAATATGTCCATGCTGTAAATCCCTCCCTCCACAGAGACACCTATCCTAATTCAGATTCCATTCCAGACAGATTCATTTATTTTAAAGATTAGAATTGAGTGGCAATGTGTAAAAGTTTGTGGAACCTAAAAATAAAGACAGCTTGGGCTGATAATGGAAGATAAAGTAATTAGAAGAGACAGGGTAAGATAAACAGATTTAGAAAAAAATGTGTCTCTAGTTTTGTTTGAAATCTACCTCAATAAATAAATAAAAATTCAGGCCTGCAACTGAATATTATAATGCTGAAGTTAGAAGAAGTTTGGCTTTACTAAGCCAGGTATAAGGAAGAGAAGTGAATTTTTTGCTCCTCATTTTAACTATTTTTTTCCTCAAAATTCTCTCTGGTTTTTAGACAGTTCTCCATTAAAGATGCATATAAAAACATGTTCATAAAGGAAATGCATACACAAAAAGACATGCATCGGATGGATAAGGAATATGTAAGGAAAATGTCCTTGCCAGTTTCCCTTATATATTTGTGTGTTAAAGAAAATTGCAAATAGCAATCATGTGAACTTTCCATTAATATGAAAGATTCTAAACTGCCATAGAAACAAAAGAATTGTCTGCTTCAAAAAGCATTCAGAAAGTAATCGGATAAATTCATCCATGGCAGCTGCCCAGCCTGTTCAATTAATCTCAGTTATTATCTTAAGGCATAAAGGTAGACATAACCATCACTGATCTCCCACTCTATTCTGTGATGCTGTTATGGAACAAAAGGAAGGATGGAAGGAAAGAAAGAGAGAGAGAGATAAAGAAAGAAAATAAAGAAAGAAAGAAAGAAAGAAGGAAGGAAGGAAGGAAGGAAGGAAGGAAGGAAGGAAGGAAGGAAGGAAGGAAGGAAGGAAGGAAGGAAGGAAGGAAGGAAGGAAAAAGCATACTGATGTCTGTAATACAGAAATTAATTCTGGGGGAAGAGAAAAATAAGGAATCAAGTAATTGGATACTTGGAATATCAAAGCAGAGAAATATTTCTTCTGCTCAATGCAGGTTCTATTGCCTCGTTGTATGTTTGCTGGAAAAATACGTCTAATAATGATGTCAAAATGAAAATCTATACTCTGCGTGCCCCAGGCCTGCAGATGGCAGAGAAAGCAGAAGTCTCCGATCGATCATCAGCAAATAAGATGGAGCCTCAGATTCAGTTTCAGCTGTATTTATAGGGAAACATAACCACTGCATAGTTCTACTAAGTGTGGACTTTAAATATTAAACTTCTTCTTTATGCATTCCTGAAACAGCCTCTCCATCCCTCCCCCCCCTCTCTCTTTCTCTCTGCCTCCGTCTCTCTCTGCTTCTGTCTCTCTGCCTCTGTCAGTCTGTCTGTCTGTCTCTCTCTCTCTCCTTCTCTCTCTGTCTGTCTCTCTGTCTCTTTCCATTTCTGCCGGAGACTGTGCAGAGAGCTAATAACTGTGAATCATAATTTGATCTCCTTAACACCAATTAAGATTTTTGTCAACTCTGAAAATCAAAAGTATGATGGAGGACTGACCGTAGAAGGGGATTGTTGGCTGGATGTAATTTGTATATTAAAGTTTCAGCTACACTCTATACATAAGAGAGGACAAACCATGAGTTTGACATTTTTTCCCCATGGATAAACCAATGGCTATTGCTGTTTTGCCAAAAACCATGGTTAAACATGTTATGGACTAAGCCAATGCATCAGTAACAACCTAATAGCTTTACTTTTACAGCAGGCTTGTAATCCTGCACTTCTCATTGGCCCGCGAACAGCGAGTCGTGATTGGTCATTTCTGGCCAGTCCGATTGGCTGTTATCAGGTCTCCCTGATTGGACGCTTGTTAGAGTGGTAAACTCAAATCATTGGTTGTTTTTACAGCAGCTAGCTCTATAAAAGAGCTGCTGCTGC
Organism: Hydrophis major; assembly: GCA_033807585.1. Taxonomy (NCBI): domain Eukaryota; kingdom Metazoa; phylum Chordata; class Lepidosauria; order Squamata; family Elapidae; genus Hydrophis; species Hydrophis major. Next base: position 15,860,173 of record CM066333.1, read on the forward strand.
CTAAGTATTTGCTCTGTTCTGAAGTCACGAATAAAGAGTTGAAGTCACAGTTCGATGTCTCGTCTCCATTCCTTGCGCCCATGCTCAGGACTTAACAAAACATGAACTGTGAACCGAGACAGCAAATAGGGTTCAGTGGCTTCTTTCAAGCCAAATCAATTTCACTGTAAGTTGCATTTACTTTTTATTAGTAATATATCACTGGCAATACTTTTTTGTGTGTGTGTGGTGGGGGAAGTTAGGGGGCTTTTGGCAGCCTTTGTGGATTTTTCAGGGTGGGTGTGTCATCAAGCAGATTTTGCACCTGGTCCCTCTGTTGGAACTGGGCTGAATCCAGTGCTACAGCATTCTGTTACCTTATTACCTGAGATGGATTTTGATCTGCAGAGTACTATGCAATTGCATTCAGCAATAGCACTTAGACTTATACACTGCTTCACAGTGCTTTACAGGCCACTCTAAGTACCCCTTTATTTATTCACAATATTGCATGCTTTTGAACTTATGTGTGAGCAGGAGCCAGGGATCAAGTGACAGGAGTTCGCTCCCTCTCACAGAGCTGGGCTCGAACCGCTGGAGTAGCAATAGCTTTAGCACTTAGACTAATATACTGCTTCACAGTGCTTTACAGCCCTCTCTTAGTGGTTTTACAGGGTCATCCTATTGCCCCCAACAATCTGGGTCCTCATTTTACCCACCTCGGAAGGATGGAAGGCTGAGTCAACCTTGAGCCTGTCAGGATCTGTATTCTAACCACTGCACCACCACGGCTCTTAGAGAAAATAGAACATATGATCATAGGTCTTCTGGCCCAATCCCCTGCTCAAAGCAGGAGATTTTCTACCATCCCGGTCAAATCCAGGATCCAATTTATGATCCAATTTATTTTTGAAAACCTTCAGTGATGAAGCACCCACAATTCTGAGAGGCAAACTATTCCATTGATTAATTGTTCTGCACTGTCAGAACATTTCTCCTTACTTCTAGGTTGGAAGGTTCTCAGTGCTTTCTAGAATGACCTCTGTCACCTCCTAATTCTTTCCTGGAGGAAGCATGACAATCTGTATCCAGAAGGTTGTCACCTTTTGAGATAGAATGATACCAGCAGTGTTGAAAGAGGTCTTCCTGGATCTGACAAGTCTCCAACCCTCACATGACTTTTGAGATAGGGAGAAAAGCTACAAAGTGCCTTCACAAGAAACTTTTTATCTGTTCTTTTTCTTAAGAGGAGAGAGAAAGTGTTCCTTGTCCTACCATAATGAATGATCTTACTTGAGACCTGGTTGGAGAGGAGTGTGTCCCTAATGATCCAACTAGACCAGGGGTGTCAAACTCAAGGCCACATCTGGCCCACAGGGTCCTTAGATCTGACCTGCAGGCCTGCCCTGGAAACAGCGAAGGACCGGCCCATGGTGCCTCTGCCAGCAAAAACGGAGAGCGGGAGGGCCACACAGGGATCACCTGGGCTCAGTTTTTGCTGGTAGAGGCTGCAGGAGGCCATCACAGCCGAAAACGGAGCCTCAATGAGTGATGTAAAACTGTCCATGCCCCTCCTGGCCATACCACGCTCCCCGGCCCCCTGAGATCAAACACAACCCTAAAGTGGCTCTCAATGAAATTGAGTTTGATGCCTCTGAACTAGACTGTTTTCTCCTTTTATCTAAAAATTTCATCTTGTCCTTCCCGATAATTTTATATTTAAGGGTACCATATTCTTACCTGGAAATCGTGTGATGGAGCATCCTTCCAGCGATGAAAACCCAGGAAAGTTCCTTTTTGAAGTGATTCCAGGTAAGTTTCTTTATTCACTGTGAATCTTTTATGGTGTTTGCTGATTGCCTAATGTCTATGTCATGTTCCTGCTTATAGATTGAAGAATATTAATAATTTGTTTTTATACATTTTATAAAAGTGATTTCAGAAATTTTTTATAACAATTGTGTTACTGATAACATTGTTGTGGCCCATCAGTGGCCAGCAGATTTGGACAGTGAGGAAGTTGGGGAGGAACATAGGCCAGTCCTGGAGTTGGGGGAAGGCTCTGATGAGTGCTCTGTATCGGAGGCAGAGATGGGGCCAGGGCCACCCATCAGTTATCAGCTGCCTTCGGAGTCAGAGATCAGTGGGGCAGAAGAGCAGCTGGAGCCTGTTTCTGATGTGTGCATGCACAAATCTGCCAGGAGAAGGGTACAGCTAAAGAACGAGGGTTGACTCGGGAGTAAAGGCCCATCCCATAGGGAGTAAATAGGAGTGAAAGGGGAGTGATGTTTGCAGGACACAATTAATTCATTTAATTAATGTGAAGATTTGTGTATCTAAGTTTGTGACTCACAGAAACTCCTTGCCAAGTATTTCTTCGCACAGCTTTGGGCTTGGAAGCTATCGGCCTGGCAACTCTCCAAGCCTGAAAAAGTCTGTAGTTGCAATTTACCTTTGAAAGACAGTTTGCTGGGACTTTGCTGGATGTAAATGATAGGAATTCACATTAGTGAAATAAAAAGGGGTTTGTCGGGACAAGGAGTCTGTTTCATGATTTTGTGAAGCCTTGGTCAGAACAAACATAGCAGCCTGGTTTCTTTAAAAACGTTTTAAAAACTTCAAAATTAAAAAGCAACACTTTTTAAAGGTTAGTATTTTATTTGTGCTTGTGTTTAGAACTGTATACTGTTTTTGTAATGTGTCATTTCTCATCAGTAAATAAATAGAAGAGACCTAGTTTAGTGTAGTGGTTAAGACATCAGGCTAGAAACCCAGAAATTGGGAGTTCTAGTTCTATCCTAGTCATGAAGTCAGCTAGATGTCCAGTCATTCTTTCTCAGCCCTAGGAAGCAGGCAATGGCACACCACTTCTGAAATCCTTCCAAGAGGACTGCAATCTAGGTGGTCTCCAGGATTTAGCACCAAGTAAACACACAGATCACTTGAAAGGCTTAATGTGACATGATTAGACAATATCTTGAAGAAAACGGTTGATCAATACACAGTGATTTTTCAGGATTGATGACCCAGGGAAGAAAGACAGATGAAAATTAATAAACTGAAACCAAGGATGGTGTAAAGCAGGGGACCCCAACTCCTCACTATTGGATCATGGTCTGTTTCAAACTGCGCAGTGCACCGGGGTGGGGTTCTGCCACTTCAGACCAGTTCAGGTGAACCCCTAGTTCCGAAGATCAGCTGGGAGCAAACTGGTTTGCTCCGATGATCATGTGGGCCCACACACCTGTGCTGTACTGACCTTTATCATCCCAGCTGATTAGCGTGGAAGAGTGAATTACTGCTCCTCAGCTGTGTTACTGCCCTGAAGGAACAAAGCAGGTAAGGATTTTTGCATTGCTGTTCACACGCGTGCAATGTGCATCAGGCACACGACCATTGAACCAGTTTTTATACTGGCAGCATCCCACCCCTGGCTGCGCAAGCAATGCATGGGCAAATGTCCACTTGCATGAGCATCGGGGAAGCATGAACACACAAAGCACCACTCACATGAGCGGTGTGCCCTTCTGTTTGCTCATGATGCTTCTCTCATGCGAGCAGAAGGCTCTTCTGGTCATGCTTGTATCTCCACTCATGTGAGTGGAGGGCACATGTGCATAGCTCCATTTGTGCAAATGGAATTTTGCACATGCACATGAGCGCCCTCTGCTTTCTCAGCAGCTTTCTCAGGGTCTATGGCAACAATCCATATTCATGTATTCATTCACCAGAATCAATGCCATGCCTCCTGCAGCAAGAATTCAAATGTTTGCAAGGTACTAAGAATACCCAAGTACTTTATTTTTGTTCTACACATTTCCCTGTGGCTTCGCACACTGGCAATTTGTAGAAAAGAGGATTTTCTCACTGTCTTTGGCAGATCTATTGGTCTAGAAGGAAAGCAGCCTATAAAAATTGAAGGAACAAAAGAACAAAAAGACAGTAAAGAAATTGTTCCCATTCATCTCAAGTAATGCAGGCTTTTCCTCATTTTTAATGCTCAGCAGGGGAATACAATTTTTCATATTTTTCTTTCTGTTCTGCAAAAACTTTTTGCTGTCCTTTGACGGTTACTGGTCCTTAGTTCCTCCCTATGGCACCCAGCAACATAAATATGCTTGCAGACAATTCCTTTAGTGCCCATAAGCTCTCTGACCTGCCCCCCCCCCAAGCAGATTCAACTTTATTGTCAAGGATCCTTCTTGACCTCAAGTTAACCCAACATAAAATTAGAATAAAAGGTGATTGGAGCCTTGAACTTTGTTTGATAGCAAGCTCACCTGATTGAAAAAAGGTCAACCATAAGCATAAGTTATTCTCATCTTTCCAGAGATGAGAATCTAACATTTGGTGGGTTGCATTCTGATAAATCAGTGCTCTGCACTTCGTTATGTGCCTGCTGCTACAGCAGTTTTCACATTTTGTGAATAAGTGGTATTCAGCAGGTCCATTCTGAAGAACAGGTAGTGGAAATTTTGAGTAGTTCAGAGAACCGATAGCAGAAAGTTTGAGTAGTTTGGAGAACTGGCAAATGCCACCTGTGACCGGCCCAGCCCCCATCTATTCTCTGTCTTCCAAGTCCCAGCTGATTGGCTGGGTCTTCTTTTGTTGCCCTGCACAGGAGAGCAGAACTGGAAAGCAGGTTAATGGGGTGGGGGAGGGATGGGGATTTTTCAGTAACCTTCCCCCCGGAAGTGGGGAGAGAATGGAGATTACACAGTATTCTTTCCCTGCCACGCCCACCAAACCATGCCATACCCACCAAGTCATGCCCACAGAACCAATAGGAAAAAAAATTGAATCCCACTACTGATAAATAAGAACCCTAACAACCATTTGCAAGATGATTTACATGAGTGGTGCCCACGAGCACAAAACATTGGGGATTCCTCTTCTAGGTCACGAGAAATTCATTTTCTTTGCAGTTACTATTAGCAGATCAGTCCATGGCAGAGGGCTTTGTTTGTAAAAAAAAAAGTTAGTACCTTCCTTGGGCAGAATACTATGAAGAAGAAAAACAGGCTTTTTTTTTTTTTTTTCTTTTGCTAAGAATTGAGTTGGAAGAGATTGCTAAGGATATATGAATTTCTGACTTTCCGGAATCACTGCTTCTTAGGAGAAATGGAGCTACTGGGGCTATTTGGACTGTAGATCATTTGGTTGACCATAAATGGTGTCACAGAGATGCAGAAAACTATATTTCTTTTTTGCTTTCTGGTGACCCTAGAAGATCATCTTAAATCTGGTTCTCTAGGATGCTTCAGTTGACGTTGCCTGATATGTCCTCATTGCAACATACAACTTACGGGAAACAATTCACAAACTTCCAGGAGTAGATGAAATGAGAAACTCAAAGATGCTTTTTCAAGAGGCAACTGGACTTTCTGGTTTTTCATCGAAGACATTTCGCTTCTCATCCAAGAAGCATCTTTGAGAACTGAAGAAGCTTCTTGGATGAGAAGTGAAACCTCTTCAAAGAAAAACCAGAAAGCCCAGTTGCCTTTTGAGAAAAAGCACCTTTAGGACAACCATGACCTGGAGGACTGAGAAATCTCCATAGACATGAGAAAGTACTTTATTTCTGAGGTAGGGAGAAAATTTGGCAAATATTGAACATGCTGTATTTGTAACTTTTAATTCCAGTTTTTGTAGGACTGTTCTGCACATTCTCTAGAAAATTAATATTCAGGGAGAATCCTGAAAAGGTGCAGTGGAGAATCAACTGGTCTGTTTCAACCTATTTCATGGCTGCCAACTCTCACGCAATCAGCGTGAGACTCACGCAATTCAACCAATTTTGACTGTCTCACTCTGATAAACGAAATCTCACGCTAAACCCCCAAAATGGAATGTACAAAAATAAATATATCTCTACATTCTCTGATATTCCGAATATTGATATGCCCAAGCCCAAAGTTTCGAGAAGTGAAGCCTCCGATCCTGGGCGGCTTCAGAGGGCGAACAGAGCATGTGCGAGAGGACGTTGCCCGCATTGATTTCTGTACTGGGGTGAGGAGAGAATTCCACGCTGCAGGAAGCGGTTGCTCCTTTCCGCTCTAGGATGTCACAACTCTCTGGGCTTAACCCTTGCGCTGCACTCTGTTCTGGCAGGCGGAGATGAGAGAGACGAACTCTCTATCCCCCATGAAGTACGACTACAGGGATCCCTGGGCCTTTCTCGAGAGCTGAGCTCCCATCATCCCCTCCCCGCACCCGTCTGGTCTCAAGGCCGCTGGGATTGGGGCGCAAAGGCGCGTCCCTCTCCGGCCTCCCTCTCGCAAGGGGAGCTGCCGTGGCTGGCCTCTTGTGCGCCTCGGCTTCTCTCGCTCCCCAGCCTGATGGGAAGTCCCTGGAGAGGGAGGGGGAAGAGGGGGGGAGGGCTCCTTCCCAGGTACATTGTGTCCCTCCCCCCGCCCTTTGCACCTAGATATGCGCCCCCCCCCCAGCCTCCCCTGGGTCCAAGAGGCTGCAAGAGGGTCTGGCAGGGAGGAGCCTCTCCAGGAAGGGGGTCCTGCCAGAGGGCAGGCTGAAGCGGGGCGGGGGGGGCTCGCAAGGAGGGGGGGTTCCTGTCCCCTCCGAGCCCCAATCGCAGCCGGTGCAGGAGTTTCTCTCTTTTTAGGCTTCTTTCCCCACTTGATGCCAGGAACGTTTGGATGCTCTTTGGGAGCCACTGGGAAGGAATCTCGCCTTGAGGGGTCTCCCCACAAATGCCAAGCAAAGGGGGGGGGAGTGGCCACTGTCCTCTCCTCTCCTCCCCCAGACAATCCAGGACTTCCCTGCAGGGGAGCAGCTGATGGCAGCATTGCTGGGGGTCCCATGCACAGACTGGGAGGGGGGCGTTTGGGGAGTGAAGGACACCAGCCTCCTCCCCCATTCTCTGTGTGTGTGTGTGTGTGTGTCCATCTGCCTGCCTGGCCCTTTCCGATCCTTCAGCTGGACTGTGAGGCTGGTGGGTCCAAGACTCAGCCTGGATCCCCCTCCCCTCCGCAGGTGGGAGGCCCAGAGGGTGGGAGAGGGCTGGGAAGGGCCGTTTCTGCCCAGCTCCAAGGCCGGGAACCCTGGCAAGGCCCCCTCCACCCCCGGGGCCATGTGAGGGAGGCTTCTGTGGCCCTGAAAAGGCAGCCTGGAGGGGCCGGATCCCAGGCACTTGGGATGCCCCTCTCAGCCAGGGACCCTGGAGGAGGAGGAGAGCCGGAGCAGCCCAAAGGGACGGAGCAGATGGGCAGAGGCCCAAGAATGTGGACCCTTTCCGGCCAAGATGGTCAGTGAACTGCATTATTAATATCTTACAAATCCGGTTCAAGTACATTGGTGCTGCTTGCATGTATGTATGTATGTATGTATATGTCCAAATCATGACTAAAGTATGCATCAGATTGCACCATTTAAAATGTAAAATTGTCAAAGCTCCCTACCGTGGAAGGGGGGACACCCCCCTTCCACACCATCCCCCCCTCGGTCGCTCCGCTCCCTCGCAGTGTCTCACTCCGAACTATCACTCAAGGTTGGCAGCCCTGCTATTTCCTGCCAATTGTTTTTGCCATGGTATTGCTCCATCTGCTGGCAAGCACCCTAATGCCCATAGTTTCACCCCATCTTAAAAAAAAAAAAAAAAAACACCTCCACCGCATTGCTATTTTAAGTTAATTACAAGAGAGTACCTCAATGGCCAGGCAATTATTTAACACAATTTATGTTCATTGAGTTTAGCAAGATTTAGTTTCCTGTGATTAGCAATGCAGCCTTGGCCCCTCTGAATTTATCAAGTGGGAATAAAATTCTGACTTCTGTAACACCCGCCCTATTTGTTGTTTTGTTTATATGCAAGGATTAACCTTGGCAAATACTCATGCAACACATAATAATGCAGAGATTTCTCTCTCTCCAGATTTAAAAAGCAAGACATTTGAGGCATGAAAATATTTTTGCAATGCAATATGGACCAGCATGGGCTGATTTACAATGGAATCCATGGCTAAATGTTAATGGATACAGCTGAAGGACAGAGAATTTAATCAGAGGGGTTTGGTTATTGTTTTCCTGGAGAATAGATATAAACACTTGGCCTTATTAGATTTTCTCCACCCACATCTATGTTGGCATACAGATTGCATAACTTTCTATGTGCAAATGCAATGCCCAAGAATGCATGCTTTGAATTAGAGATGGAAAGAGTGTTTTTAATCATCTTTTCCTGAAGGATTGGAAACTAATACAAATGGCATTACTAACATGTTGAACATATTTTTGAAATTCTCAGTCATTCAGGCCATGGTTGTCTCAAAGGTGGGTTTTTTTCCCCCTTGAAGAAGAAAAATTCCTTGAAGAAGAAGAAGGCATTTTGTTTCTCATCCAAGAAGCTTCATCAGTTCTGACTGGATGGTGGTGGTAGAGGGGATGAAAGGATTAGTTCTTTCCGGAAAATAAAAATCACATTTGAGATATTAAAATGCTGGTTTATATTTCCTTCCATTTAATTGATTACGTATCACTGTAGAAATCCAACGCATTGCAAATCAATTAAGTTCCATGACATTCACCAGTCATGCTTAGCCATCAAGTTTTGTTATGTAAACTTGAGGTAAAATGATTTACCTCAACTATGATTTATGTCGTAGTGTGATATGGGAACATAATAATCACAGCTCACTCAGTAAACCATACTTAAGCCAAACTGTGACTTTGCACAAAAGATAAACACAGCTAGAGTATGTGGGACTGTATGTACCACCTAATTTAGTTGTTGGTTCACTGTATTTAGTTCGTTGCTTTTTACTGTTTCACATGTTTTATTGAAATGAATACAATGATATTATTATTTTTGGCTTTTTTTTGACCCAATGGAAACTAACTAGTTATCTCCCATCTTTCCAAGATTTTTTTGAGGGGAAGGTTGGATTGAAAGAGTGGTGGTGGTGCAATGGTTACAATACAGTCTGAAATGGGCATATTATTCCTGGAAAACAGAAGTAAATTCTGGTATTGTCAAAAGCAATAGCAATAGCATTTAGACTTATATACCACTTCACAGTGCTTTACAGACCTCTCTAAGCAGTTTACAGAGTCAGCATATTTCCGCCAACAATCTGGATCCTCATTTTACCCACTTTGGAAGGATGGAAAGTTGAGTCAACTTGAGCCCGCTGAGAATTGAACTGCCAAACTACAAGCAGCCAGCAGTCAGCAGAAGTAGCCTGCAGTTCTGCATTCTAACCATTGCGCCACCATGGCTCTGGTGTCATAAATCATGGTCACATAATTTAATGCAGGCCAGTTGTTGAGCATCCAACATGAGATCACTTGACTGGGAGGGGTAGGACAGCCATTGAAATGTTGAATCTCGATCATAAGTAGTTGTGGGAAAGTCCATTGTAATTCTAACAGTTACTGTAGGAAATGGGCTGGCTGAATCCAAGGGAAAGGTCAAACACGTTATTAGTCTCAAGTCCCTTCACACTCATAAGAGATCTAAGTCCAGCTCACCTTGAATTCTCTTGATTCTTATCTACTGCCAATTTGCTTTGACCATTAGTCATTCAAATTCTTGTAGATAGCATTAGCATAAAATAAACCTATATTCATTTGTACTGCCTGGACTCCTGAGTTCCTGTGCTTGATTGTCACTCAGTGACTGGTAGTAAGTTCAGGACTACCTGTAGCAATATGCCATAGCTAGGGGTGGGATTCAACCACTGTAACAACTGGCTTGGTGAGCGCGCGTGCAACATTTGCAACTCACCTTCTGCTGCAAGCCCTGTGCGTAAAATAGCTGATGTGCGGAAATCTGCTGTGTCACGTGAATCAGCTGAGCTGGAAAACCCAGAAATAAAGCACAGACTAGAGTCGGGCCCAACAGCTGATCGTTGGAGTGAACTAGTTCTCTCACAGCTGATCTTCGGAGCTACCGGTTCGCATAAACCATGCTGAATCGGTTGAATCCCACCCCTGGCTATAGCTGTTCAGAGAAATGGGGGAGTGAGAAGAAATGCAATTGCAGACCCTCAAATATGAGTACATTAGAATTTCACTGGGTGCATGTGCAGAAGGAACGGAGACGAGGCAGTGAACAGTGAACTTCAACTCTTTATTGATCATGCTGAACAGAGCAAAACCCTAGGGCAGCAGCAGCCCTTTTATAAGGTAGGCTGCTGACCTATTAGCCAATGAGAAACATGGAAGTGTTAAACCCTTGAACCAATGAGAGTTGGCCCGTTAACAGCCAATCAGATTTCCCAGAAAGGACCAATCCGATATCGCTATTATCGGCCAATCAGAAGTGCAGGATTAGAACCCTGCATTTTTCTTACGGTTGTTAAAACTTTATTAAACGACTTTATTAGTTCATAACAGAACAGACAAATTGTCAGCTTTGGAAGTCATATTTTACTTGGAAGCTTCGAGGCTGCCACATTTAGTGCCTGTGAATTTGGGAGGTGGGATTTCAGAGAGAGGTAGAAGATTAGACTGAACAACATTCTTTCTCAGAGAGTCAAGGACATGGAGGGGAATGTCTGGAGGAAGGTCTCCAGTTGGTTGAGCTGTCGACATATAAAATCTCTGTTTCAATCCCACTGAAATCGGTGGTCTTAGGTCACTCGTAAAATTGAATTTATTGATATCAAAGGATGTAAAGAGTGCAATGAAATCCTATAAAGATAGTCCTTGACTTACAATAGTTCATTTACTGACTGTTCAAAGTTACAACAGCACTGAAAAAATTAATGATGACCATTTTTCACACATGTAATTGTTGCAGCATCCTTATGATAACATAATCAAAATTCAGACACATGGCAACTCATTCATATTTATGATGGTTGCAGTGTCCTGGCATCATGTGATCCCCTTTTATGACCTTCTGATGAGCAAAGTCAATGGGGAAGCCACATTCACTTAACAACTATCAAAAGAAAGGTTGCAAAATGGAGCAAAATTCACTTGAAATGTCTCACTTAACAACAGAAATGTTGGGTTCAGTTGTGATTGTAAGTTGATTGTCCAGAGATGGATTACATTTTATGTTCTATCCATTCCATTTTTAAAATGCAAAAACTAAGATTCTGTATTCATCGTTTTGTAATATATTCCCTTGAAAATAAAAGGCCCAGCCTACAGTCAGTCTGACTTAATGAAAATTGTGTTTAACTACAGTGCTATAATCAACATTATAATTCTGTGCAGGTATACTTGATAGTTAATCCACTGAATTCAGCTTTCCATTGGAAAAAAAAATAGAACAGAATAGAAAATTCTATTGCTTTCGAAGAGAATGAAGTAAAACTGACTTTTTCTGGATTCTTTCTGGGATGCTCAGGAATAAAATGCCAGGCTAGATTTGGAACAGAAGGTTGCGTTATTGGGGAAACACATGGTTCTGAAATGATGCTTAATTGCAATCTATGCAAAATAACGCAATCTAGCCTGTGAAGTTTTGATGTGATATGTCAGATTATTTTGGAGACATTTTCCAGATGTTCATTCTTCAGATACAAAGTTTTTTTTTTTTTCCTTCATCTTTGCTGAGCTGAAAATGTAAGAAAGGGTAAAATGGGCCACTCTTGGCACAAAGAATTTGAAGTGAGTAATTACTATGTCAGATGTGATGGTCTGTTGGTTTTTAAACTAAAATGCTGTTTGGACTACTTTGGCGTGTATGGCAAAATACAGTTTTGCTCTTGGTTCCCGTTGGAAATATCATTGCTTGAAAGTAACTTGTCTTCCCTATTGTTAAAATAACGCCTTGAGTGTAATGCAGTAATATATATGTATTTGCAATATCTAATTTTCCACTGGTTCGGAAAATGAGCAATTGAATATGAACAATATAAATGAAGCAAAACACCAGTGGGAATTCCCTAATAGGGATATAGGGGAGGAACATGCAACGATACCATCTCTAGGAAGCTCTCAAGGAAATTAGTTATGTGGCAGACAACAATAGAGATCATTTTTAACTAAGTAAGAACAAGCATTTTTCTTTTCCTCAAATTACAATCATTGGTTTAGTGACCATTCAAAGATACAACAGCACTGAAAAGTCCCATGTTCCGAGACTGTAATTACTCACATGCTTCTTTAAAAGACTAGTCTTGTTTTATTGCAATGCTGAGAATTATTTTCATTCCCAACTGGAATTAATTCAAACAGTCCCTCGAGATAAGCACCCACTTTCTTTTCTGTGAAGTGCTGCCAATACCAGAAGTGTCCAATGAACTAGAAAAAAACTAACCAAAGTACAGAGAGCTTTAAGAATGAATTGGAATGAATGACTTTGCTTCCTGCAAAGGTTTCATCATCTTTACCTGTCCTTTATCCCTTATGGGAGGGGCAATCACCTCCTAGCCTTACTCCTGAGTCACTCCTTTTGTTTCAGTGGCTTTTGCCTTCTAGCAGCTCTGTGCACATGCGCACTGGGAACAGGTTCCCCTGGGTCCTCTGCCTCACTGCTGCCAGACTCTGAAGGTTCCAGAGGCAGCTTAGGCAGCACCCCACTCCCAGATGGTCCTGGCCCCATCTCTGTGTCGTATGCAGGACCCTTGTCCGAGTCCTCTCCAGACTCCTGTACTGGTCCCCGTTCTTCTCCACTGTCTGATTCCACTGCCGTCTGCACAGGCTGCCAGTGAACCACAACACCATGGCCGTTTTCCACATGTATAACTGGTACAGCATCTACATGGTCATAGGATCAAAATTGAGGCACTTGGCAACTGGCATGTGTTTATGACCGTTGCATTGTCCCTTGGTCATGTGATCACCTTTCTGCAGTGGTGGCGCAATGGTGAGAATGCAATATTGCAGGTTAACTCTGCCAACTGCCAGCACCCTATTGGTCCCAACAATCTGGACCCTAACTTAACAGCTGCAATATTTCCCTTAACAAGTGTGCCAAGAAAACTGTGCATAAAATGGGGTGATTTCGCTGGATAGATGTCTCACTTAGCAATAGAAATTTGGGGCTCAATTGTGGTCGTAAGTCAAGGATTATCTGTAGTGTATTTTGTTTGCCATATATTGGAATGTATGATAATGAATTCAATGTATGTTGAATATGCAATGTATATTGAATATTGTATATGCACAGTGTTTCTAAGCTGTTTTGAAAATGTTGGGAAGTTCAGTTATGATTAAATTTCTCTGAAATCAACAAAAATCAACGATTGTAATTATTTCACTGGTTTTAGTCATAGACCTGGGTAACTTTGTCTCAAGGCTAAACCACGATAACAATTTTGACATATGACATTGTAATGTAACGCCAGATCTGGATGAGGAGAGAATCTCCATCAATTTAAGTAAATTAAAGTTGTTAAATTAAAGTTGTTTTATAGTGCATCTCCATTAAGCCTCATTGATAATGAAAGAAGAAGAAACTGCATTCCTTCTTAACCCGAAAGGAAAATGTCATATTCATTTTAAACAAGTTGGTTTTTGAAATATTTAAGTGGTTGTACCATCTCAGGTGACTTGACCGAAAGGACAGATTGATTTGCTCTCATATTAATATTTATATGCCCTGAGATTCTCGGCTCTGTTTGAGGATGATGATTACAAGGAACTGTCCTTTCGATAGAGCTGTCTATAATGCTTCCTGCCTTTGGAGGGCCATGCTTTCAAAGGTTCTTCAGAGATGTCTTATTCCAAAGGTAACTAATTAAAAAGAGACGTTGCTTACTCTTTAGCTATTGCTATATTTCATGTTTAGTGTTGTTTTTAATCTTTGATTACTGTGTCAGAGTTCCAACTAACAACCTTCAATAAACTCAGAGGCAGACATTTCCTCAAAGTTCCATTTTATTAGAGTTGTCATATTGGCACATCTGGGAAAATCTGAATCTGAGAGTTCTGGGTTTTCCCTTCCCAAAAGAGAAATCAAAGATCCATCCCCTGCACCCATTAGTCCAACACATGGTCCAATCAAATCTTCATCCCAGCTGGAGACATTCCTCCAGTCACTCCCCTCCAGGTGCAGAGGAACTTGTCCTTGATTCCCCGAAAAAGAATGTTATTGAGTCTACTTCACTATGAGATCCCCCCTCCCAAATTCCCAGGCACTGAATGTGGCAGCCTTGAAACTCCTCAGTGAAATATGGCTTCCAAGGGTGACATAATGCTTCAGGAAAAATCTTAACAGACCACCGTCCACCTTGTCCATGAAACCACAACAAATATTTTACCAAAGAATGTATCATCCAGGCTGCAAATGACCCTTAGACGGCAGAAAAGAATAACAGAGTTCAAAGGGACTTTGGAGGTCTTCTAGTCCAACCCTCTGCTTCAAACTTCAAACCAATGGCTGTCCAGCTGTGGTGGGATTCAAAATTTGTTACTACCAGTTATGTGGGTGTGGCTTGGTGGGTGTGATGTGGCTTGATGGGTGTAGCAGGGGAAGGATACTGTAAAATTTCCATTCCCTCCCCACTCCTGGGGGAAGGTTACTACAAAATCCCATTCCCTCCCCACCCCACTAACCTGCTTTCCAGCTCCATTCTCCTGTGCAGGGCAACAAAAGAAGACCCAGCCGATCAGCTGAGACTCAGGAGGCAGAGAAAAGATGGAGGCGGGGCCAGTCAGAGGTGGTATTTGCCGGTTCTCTGAACTACTCAAAATTTCCGCTACTGGTTCTCCAAAACTGGTCAGAACCTGCTGAATACCACCTCTGCTGTCCAGTCTCTCCTTCAAAGCCACCAGTGATGGAGCTCCCACAACTTTTGAACGAGAAGTTGATTATATGGTACCTCTTTCTCTGGTTTGTATTTGTATTAAAAAAACATTGTGAGCTGGTTCACACACAACCTCTGCTCAACACTTATAGATTGACCTTCTACAATTTTACTCTTGAATAACACCTCTATGGTGAAGGAGATGCTAGGAATTAGCCAGTGGTCCAAAGTCACCCAATACATTTTAGCATCCTCAGCAATTTCTGCATGAATCTGCTCCAGTTCTAAATCCAACATCTTAAAAGCCAATGACCTGCTGAAGATCTGTTAACCAAAGTTAATAAATTGAATGATTACAGTGGCTTCTTCAGCGAAATAAACATCTCAAAGCACTGTAACCAGCCATCCCATCCCATCCCACCCTTTCAAGTGTTGAGCATTTGAAAACCCGGCAGCAACATTCATCTGAAAAGTCTATTATCCTAGCCATGTTCTCCAAGGATTTATTGTGTCCTCATACAGATAGATGAGGCTCTCATTCCATCCTTTCCAGGAGCTATCAAGGGATGTCTGAGCCAATTTGACATTTCCTAGATGCTTATCTTCATATGTCAGCCACCCCCTAAATTTCCTTTAAGGAAAAGAAAGGCTGGGCATTTCCATGTGCGTCATGCTCAGAGAGCTGAGCGGATTTAATTGCTTCTGCCATAAAGATGAATGCCTCCCACACTGCTTGGTGACACCCAGCAGTATTTCTTCATTAGTTGCCAGGAGCCCCAAACCTCAAGGGCATCCGTGAGACTTCAGCAGAACTAATTTTACCTGTGATGGTTTGTACAGGGAGAAAAGAGGTTATTTTTGCACGGTGAGGTGTCGTTGCATTGTTTTGCCACTGCTAAACCTTATACACATACTGAAGTCCATATTGAGTCCTCTGTATGATAGATTTTTTGCTGCTATTCCACTCTGCCCCTTTATCATAAAGAATAAGGGAAGTGTTGGACTCAATCGTGGTCATCCATTGAGGACTACTTGCAGGGGTGGGATTCAAATTTTTTAACAATCTGTTCTATGGGTGTGGCTTAGTTGGTGGGCGTGGCTTGGTGGTCATGTGACTGGGTGGACATGGATTGGTGGTCATGTTATTGGCTGGAGAGGGCCAACTCAATATCACTTACATCGAGGCACGCATCTCCTCACCTCTCATGATTGTGGGGATGCTGCAACAGTTGTAAGTGTGAAAAATGGTCATAAGTCACTTTCTTCAGTGCCACTGTAACTTTGAATGGTCACTCCACACAAGCAAAGTACCAGCAAAGGAGGGAAAAAAACTCCAGAGTTTTTTGGAGTTCCAGAGACAGGAAGTCTAGTCCTGCCAAGAACGTAATAAGGGTTAACGGAGAGGCAGTTTCTGTAAGCAACACCAGAATGTTTCCTTCCTGCCTTCCTTACAGGATTAGGCCAGTAATTCCTTCTAACAATCAGTTCTCCAAATTGCTTAGAACAGGGGTCGCCAACCTTTTGGACCTCAGGAACCACCAAACGCATAATTTTAGATCCCAGGGACCACTAACTGGTTCTGTGGGTGTGGCCTAATTTGTAGGTGTGGCTTGGTGGTCATGTGACTGGCTGGGCATGGCTTGTATGTAAATATTGTAAATATTTATATAAATATTGAATTTTTTACTAAAAAAGAGCAACTTTTACCCAAAATCAGGCAAAGCAGACAGGCAGATTGAGTTGCTCACAGAATCACAGATTCATTCAGAAATCTATCTATCTGCCATTGGCTAGCTCAGTCTGTCACATAAAATTTGCTAGCAAGCAAACTCACAAACTTAACTCACAACACACCATGCATGTAAATATTGAATTTTTTTATTTTAAAAAAAGAGCAACTTTTACCCAAAATCAGGCAAAGCAGGCAGATTGAGTTGCTCACAGAATCATTCAGTGATCTATCTATCTGCCATCGGCTAGCTCAGTCTCTCAAATTTGCTTGTAGTGAGTCTGCATTGAATTTGCTTGCAAGCAAACCTTCAGTCCTAAGGGAGGTTCGGCTGTACTTAAAAGCAGAGCCGAAGATCTAAAGACTAGTTAGAAAGCAAGAAATCCAACCATTTTCTGCTTTCTAGCTAATCTAAATCTCCCAGCACAGCAGAACAGATGATGGTCGGAAAAAGGAAAAATAGAAATTTAGCAGGCAAGTTTACCAGGAAAGGAGTGAGTGGGCAGAGAGGGTTCCCGCGCGCCATGTGGTTGGCGCAGCGTTATGTTTCTGCGCAGGTTGGATTAATTGCTTTGTGGAGGTGCTCTGGAGATGAGATTTCTCTGCGGCCCACCAAAATTTTCTCACAGCCCACCAGTGGGCTGCGGCCCACCGGTTAGTGACCACTGGCTTGGAATGTTAACAACAGGTTCTAGCGAATAGGTGCAAACTGGTAGAATCCCACCCCTGATTACCTGTACTAAGAAGCTGAGGAGGGAAATAATTAAAATTAAGCTGGGTTGGTAGAGATCATACTGGAAGGTTAGCAGGAGTGGAACATGTTAAGTTCTGTGCGTGGGTGCAAGGAGTGCAAGACGAGGCAGTGAACAGTGAACTTCAACTCTTTAATAATCATGCTGAACAGAGCAAAAATGCTAGGGTAGCAGCAGCCCTTTTATAGGGCAGGCTGCTGACCTATTAGCCAATGAGAAACATGGAAGTGTTAAACCCTTGAACCAATGAGAGTTGGCCCGTTAACAGCCAATCAGATTTCCCAGAAAGGACCAATCCGATATCGCTATTATTGGCCAATCAGAAGTGCAGGATTAGAACCCTGCATTTTTCTTACGGTTGTTAAAACTTTATTAAACGCCTTTATTAGTTCATAACAGAACAGACAAATTGTCAGCCTTGGAAGTCATATTTTACTTGGAAGCTTCGAGGCTGCCACATTTAGTGCCTGTGAATTTGGGAGGTGGGATTTCATAGAGAGAAGATTAGACTCAACAACATTCTTTCTCAGAGAGTCAAGGACATGGAAGGGAATGTCTGGAGGAAGGTCTCCAGTTGGAATGATGTTTGATTGGGCCATAGGATGGACTGATGGATGCAGGGGAGGGATCTCTGATTTTCTTTTGGGAAGGGAAAAACCCGGATCTCTCAGATTGGGATTTTCCCAGATGAGCGTTAGTTGGAGCGCTGACACAAATGAAGTCTTATAGGTATCCATTTCATGCATTCATAACTATGTTTATACTTGTAACTGTCAACTTATAATCGCTTGACAAAATAAAATAAATAAAAAATAAAATAAAACCTACCACTTCCCAAAATAAACACATTCATTTTATGACACTGCTTATAATAAACTATTAAAATTCTGGTTCAGAAAGAGTTACAGAAACCTCATCTTTTATAGCTAGGGAATACAAGCGTTTCAGATAGCTGTTAGCAAGTTATTTCTCTTCTGAACAGGTGGAACGGCCCATAATTCATGCTGTTATTATGATCTTATATGGGAAAGAATCATCTTGCTATTTCTTGCTTATTAACATGTTTTGGCTTCTATTCCTAGCCTATCTCTGACCATGTGGGATGTGTAACCATAGCAACATAAATGTTAGATTTAGATGGTAGAGATCAGGCATGGATCTCATTGGACACCCTTGGATGGTTCGTCTTCTCTGAGCCTAACCAACAGGGGTGTGTGAAAATCAAGCGAAATAGATTCAAATCAATTTAGATTTAGTTCAGATTAAATCTCAAGTGGGTGCTTATTCATTTTAGGTTCAGTTATTGTAACGGAGGTCATCTAATCCAACTCCCTGCTCAAGCAGGAGATCCTATGGAAGAATAATGGCACTGGTAGTCCTTGACTTATGACCACAATTGAGCTCCAAATTTCTGTTGCCAATTGAGACAGTTGTTAAGTGAGATTTGTCCCATCTTACAACCAATAAGGAAGGCTGAGCGCCAAAAAATGGAGGCCTTTGAACTCTGGTGTTGGAGAAGACGACTCCTGCGAGTCCCTTGGACTGCAAGGCAATCCAACCGGTCAGTCCCAGAGGAGATCAACCCTGACTCCTTTTTAGAAGGCCAGATCCTGACGATGAAACTGAAAGATTTTGGCCACCTCATGAGAAGGAAGGACTCCCTGGAGAAGAGCTGAATGCTTGGAAAGATTGAGGGTAAAAGAAGAAGCAGACAACAGAGAATGAAGATGGCTGGATGGAGTCACTGAAGCAGTCGGTATGAGCTTAAATGGACTCCAGAAAATGGTAAACAACAGGAAGGCCTGGAGGAATGTTGTCCATGGGGTTGCGATGGGTCGGACACGACTTTGCAACTAACAACAACAATAATGACCTTTCTTGCCACAGTTGTTAAGCAAATCACTGCAAATGACTAGGAGAATAAAATGGAAGGTTTCTGTTCTTGCTAATTTTTTTTTATTATTCTCGGTGGATAGCTAAATTAATCAATACTTCCTGCTAGGCATTATACATAACACATCCTGTACAGCAGGGGTATAAAACTCAAGGCCTGGGGGCCAGATCTGCTTAGATCTGGCCCGCGAGGCTGCCCTGGAAACAGCAAAGGACCTCTGCCAGTGAAAACAGAGCTTGGGAGAGCCGTGCACAGCCCTTGTGAGCTCCGTTTTCACTGGCAGAGGGTTGCAGGAGGCTGTTGCAGCTGAAAACGGAGCTTGGAAGCCAATTTTTGCTGACAGCGCACTTGGGCCACCACAAGCACCCCTGACATGAGTGATGTCGATGGCTACACACCCCTGGCCCTACCCACCTGTCCCCCCCAAGGTCAAACACAATCCTGATGTGGCCCTCAATGGAATCGAGTTTGACGCCCCTGCTGTTACAAAGCCCACAATGTAGGTTTGGTTCGACAACTGTCAAATTAACATCTGGTTGAAATTTGCTTGGGACCAAGCGGGCTGTTCCCAGACTGAAACAGTGAAGCTATAAGTAAATTAGAGCTGCAGATGAATGAAATGGTCTGGCCTTCTATATGTTCCTATGCTGATGCACTTTGGCTTTTCCATGTATGTTCCCATCATGATGTACAACCTGGCAACTTCTAGTTAAGTTATTGTTATTTATATCTTATTAAAGCCATAATAGGCCAATACATTAGAGGAGCACCAAGTTGAGGTTGACCGAAGAAATGATTTCTTTCCCCCGTTCATGCGGCAAAGGCTATCCTATCATTGACCATGTCAAAGAGTGGCATGCATTAAACATTTGTCTGTGTGAATAGGTGCAAAAATCATTATAAAAGAAACATGAGTAGTATAAATAGCCATCTTGGGACATATCTCCCCCAAAAAAGTAGAGAAGAAGGAAAAGAGCAAAATTGTATGAATGGTGATGGCAAATCCCCTCTCCCTTTTTTGGCATGGTAGAGATATACTTCTTGTCTGCTGTATTGTCTCTCAGGGGAAAGAACGCTGACCTTTGTGCTAAATGAAGGATGGGCTTACTTTGGATTATGATTGTGGACCTCAACGGTTCATGGGCAGTTGATCCTTTTAGCTACTTCCCTCATACTCTTTTCTACTATCCTGGATTTCCATTTGGAAAAATTAATGTGAGGAAAAAGGCCTCTGGTTTAATGGGAAATGTGGCTTTTGCTGCATGAAACAATTAATGTCCAACCACCAACTGAGCAAATGCACAGAAATCAGGTGATTTGTGCTATATGTTGTGAAAAAGCTTGAAGCGCTAAACTGGAATGTTTCAGCCTAAAATTAAGTCAAATTAATGTCATGTTCCTGCGCAGTGGTAGGCTTAATGCTCCTAAAAGCTGCTGGTCTTCTTAATCATGTTGATGAAATATCTGTCTCTCTCCTTCCCTCCCTCCCTCAGTCTCTCTCAATTTCAATATATATCTCCCTCCCTCAATCTCCCTGCCTCAATCTCTCTCTACCTCTCTCTCTCTCCTCAATCTCTCTCTCTGCCTCCCTCACTCTCTTGCTCTCTCACTCATACATAACCACATAGAAAGAGAGATTTACACGCACACAAACTCTCACAGACAATGTGTCTATGTGTAGACAAACAGCCTTAAATACAACTGATTTTAGAATATGGGATTGTTAGTGGAATCAAAGGTGTCATATAATGCATCTATTGGTTATACTGACACCTCAAATAAAATCATTTTTTAAAATGCTGATTTATTTTAAAAAGAGAAGTGGAGAGGAAGATGGAGGAAGAGGAAAGCAAAGAATGAGAAAAAATTGACAAAATTTAATGTGGGAATAGTACAGTCTCATGAGCTTTGGCAGTGCCGTGAGATTTTAGACACCTTTGGAAAAGAGGCAAAAAAAAAAAAAAGGTATTAGCACCATTATAAGATGAGTTTGAACTGCTGGAAACAAGTCAGAGGAGAGACCTGCTGTAGCTTTTCTGAAAGAGGTCTCTTAACTTGAATAAGCCCTGGGTTTTCTTTCTTTCAAAAGTGTGCAAAGATATGCCCCACCTAATTTACTGCATCCAATTGCAGCAAAATATCTGAGATGAGTTTTGTTGGAAGTATAGATGAAGTATATCTCCTGAATCTCCTATCTGTCACACTAAATTCAGCCAGAAGTTGAAGCAATTCAATCAATCTGATTTTTTTTTTTTTTTTTTTTTGTAAAACTTTATTATGCTCACTCACCATTAACTCATAGAACGGAAATGAATATGTATGCATACATTATACAGCAGTGCACAAAATATGGAATAGATTAGAAGGAGGAATAAACATGCAGAATTTTCTTTTTCTTCTTTCTAGTTTTCTCTTGTAAGTGCAGGGTCTGCTTTTCAGATAAATAATTATCAGCTCATTTAGTGGAATGTAGCAGCTAGCAAACAAGCATAATGGAAAATAATTCTAAAATATATATAAACAGGTAATGGTAATAGAACTTAGACTTATATACCATTTTATAGTGCTCTACAGCCCTCTCTAAGCAGTTTACAGAGTCAGCAATATTTTCCCCAACATTTGGGTTCTCATTTTACCCACCTCGGAAGAATGAAAGGCTGAGTAAACCTGGAAGCCTGGTGGGATTTGAACTGCCAAATTGAGGCAGCTGGCTGCAGCGGAGGTAGCTTGCAATGCTGCACTCTAACCACTGCACCACAGAGGCTCCCCATGATAATAATATAATCCTCAACCTATGACCTCAGCGCAATTGGGACCGGAATTCTGGTTGTAAGTCTTGTAAGTTGTAAATCAAGGTAGTCCCATGATTAAACTCTATTTTTCATCTCTTTTTATTGTGGTCATTAAGAGAATCATGCAGTCATGAGTCTGAATGTTGTTTCCTGAATGTTTAGTTGAAAACTATCAACACCTATAGCAAATTGTGGTCACATGATTGCAGGATGCTGCGACCAGTCATAAATTTGAGGCATTTACAAATGCCTGAAATGTTGCCATGTGATCTTATTACCAGTCCAACAACTGGTAATAAGTCAAGGACTATGTGTAGATGAAGAAAAATGCATGGAAGTGTTTATATGAAGAGTAATATATGTGAAAATACAGGCAAACCTTTGTGCAAACTTTTGAAATTTACAAAAATAGCTATCCTTTCCACTTTTTAGGACAAGAAAAAGAGAATATCTATGATTGAAATCTTTCTTTTTCTCCTTCTTCTCTTTCTCCTTCCTCTTCCTCCTTCATTCCCACCTCCTCCTCCTCCTCCTCCTCTTCTTCTTCTTCCATATTGGACATTGGCAATCATGTTGGTCATCCTATTGTTATCAACAGCCACACAAAAAAGTGCTGCTGAATTTCGTCCAAACCAGTCCCTTAGATTTTGAAGCCATGATGTTCTTCTTCTGCCTGGACCTTGTTTCCCTCAATCTTTCCCTGGAGGATTAAGCGAAGTATGTCGCATTTTTCTGGGTGTCACATTACAGGTCTGAAATATAATAACTTTCGCTTTTTAATAGTTTTGATGATTTCCCTTGGCTTTCCCGGGAGGCTTATCACCTCATTTCTGATTTTGTCGACCCAACTTATATGTAACAGCCATCTGTAAATCCACATTTCACATGCTTCTAATGGATAACCATTTAAATATGAGCCAGCAGTTTGCAGAAGCTGCCAGAAAAGCCAACACAGTTCTAGGCTGCATAAACAGAGGGATAGAATCAAGATCACGTGAAGTGTTAATACCATTTTATAATGCCTTGGGAAGGCCACACTTGGAATACTGCATTTAGTTTTGGTTGCCATGATGTAAAAAAGATGTTGAGACTCTAGAAAGAATGCAGAGAAGAGCAACAAAGAGGATTAGGGGGCTAAAACATATGAAGAATGGTTGCTGGAGTTGGGTATGTCTAGTCTAATGAAAAGAAGGACTAGGGGAGACATGATAGCAATGTTTCACTATCTCAGGGGCTGCCCCAAAGAAGAGGGAGTCAAGCTATTCTCCAAAGCACCTGAGGGCAGGACAAGAACCAATGGGTGGAAATTAATCAAGGAGATAAGCAACCTAGAACTCAGGAGATATTTCTTGACAGTTAGAGTAATTAATCAGTGGAACAACTCATCTCCAGAAGTTGTGAATTCTCCAACACTTGAAGTTTTTAAAAAGATGTTGGATAACCATTTGTCTGAAGATATGGGGAAATTGTATAGGGTCTCCTGCCTCGGCAGGGGGTTGGACTAGAAGACCTCCAAGGTCCTTTCCAACTCTGTTATTCTATTTCTATTTCTTGTCTCTTCAAGTGGTTTTCTGTCTCCACTCCATAAAGCAGGATAGAAAAGATGTAGCATCTGACAAGCCTGATTTTCAGTCTTAGGCTTAGGTCATGGCTGCAGAAGACCTTTTTCATTTTGAAGAATGCTGTTTGAGCTTTCTCTACCCTTGTCTATTGAAATCTATAGGCAATTCAAATCACAGGCACTCAGCCTCAAGAAGGTGTTTTGCATGTTGGGGTGGTGTTACTCCATACTGATCAATATGGAGGGGGGAACAAATTTATCACAATGAATCAACCTGCCTCTCCAGCTACAAACACCATGGAAGACTTATTTCAACCAATGTGAAGGGACTGCTATGCTCCATCAGTTACAATCAGGGCTCTGCTTCACTTTGTGTCTTTGTTTTCAAGTTAATGAAATCTTAGTTGGTGAAATTAAGTGGATGATAGATTGTGGCTGCAGACGACTGGAGTCCGGGTAATCGATTCTCCTGGTCTTTCTTGATCTCTTGATGGCTTTTGATACCATGGGTCATGATATTCTTCTGTATGGGTTCTGGAATCTAGGAATGGGGGAGAGTGTTCTGCAGTGGTTTTCCTTTCTCCATGCTTGGATCTGGTTGGTGTTGGTGGAGAGAGTTCAAGAGTTGGGGCTGTTAGTTTGAACTCCAAGCTTGGCAATTTGGTTGCAAATGTTTCATCACCATTTGAGGAGACATCACCAGTGCGTTTTGAGTTGTGCTCATCTGTGCAAACACTGGCCTTTAAATACCATTTTATGTGATGCAAATGAGTAGGAATGTTGTTTTTTCAGCCATGACTCAGAAGCATCCAAACAAACAACATTTCTACTCATTTGCATCACATAAAATGGTATTTAAAGGCCAGTGTTTGGACAGACGAGCACAACTCAAAATGCACAGACAATGTCTCCTTGAATGGTGATGAAACATTTGTGACTGAATTGCCAAACTCAGAGCTCAAACCAACAGCCCAACTACCAACCAATAGATTTCAGAGTTCAGGAGTCTTGTTTTGTGGGGCTTCCTTGGGACTTGACACTTTCTCCAATTTCAAATTTCAAATCTGTGTGAGACAGAGAAAGGGATTCTGATGGTAAGGGCCAGGTAAATCAGAAATGCTGATGATATTCAACTCAATGTTTTGACCCTCCCTGCCAACCAAGTGATACTGTTGAGATGCTTGAATGCTTCAGCATTCCAGTGACACTCCCCATTTCATTCAGCGCTCAGAAACAAAGTTCATCTATGTAAGAATTTATTGAAGAAGTCATATTGGCACATCTGGAAAAACATGAACCTGAAAGTTTCAGTTTTTCCTTCCCCAAGAGAAATTCGAAGATCCATCCCCTGCACCCACCAGTCCATCACATGGTCCAATCAACCATTGTTCCAGCTGTAGACATTCCTCCAGCCAGTCTTCTCCAGGTGCAGGTAACTTGTCCTTGACTTTTGAGGAGAACGTTGTTGAGTCTAATCTTCCTCCTCTCTATGAAATCCCCCTTCCCAAATTCCCAGGCACAAGAATGTGGCAGCCTCGAAGCTTCTAAGTAAAATATGGCTTCCAAGGCTGAGAGGAGGTTGTTAGGATTTGGTCAGGAACAGATTCAGGCTCAATTTTAGTAGAACCAGTTGACTTCGGGATCAGGGATTGCATCTGTCCAAGCATTTTTCATCTGCCTCTCTGAGTTTCTACTTTTCTTTTTAGGGGAAATATTCTTCCTTTTTATTATATCCTAAATATTTCATTTTCCTAGGAGAGAGGTGGGCTTTAACTTCCAACACTTATTATAAAAATGAATCCAAAACTTCGTCAGGAGCCCAGAACTCCACTTGCATGTTCTAAAGTCTACCGCAATTAACTTCATGCTGCAATTTGATCCTTCTTTCTTTCCTGCCCAGCCTTCCTTTTATTCACAATTGAGAAATACTTTACAAAATGCACTGGGATAACTTTATAAACTATATAAAAGCACAGAATGGAAAGCATATGTCAGAATCATTTGAAGGTAACTGGAGGCTTCCCAGCCTGGGAGAGCTTGAAAAATGGAAGGGGAAAAAAAAGGAAAAAAAGAACAATTTGCTCTCCAGGAGCCACTGATTTTAGGCAGACGGCTGCCTCTTGTCATTGGAAGTGCTGCACATTTCCTGGAGCTGCTCTCCCTTTTGTGGTTCCTCTTCTGCCAGGGGCCAGAAGGTGAGTCTATATTTTTAAAAGCCTCTCCCTGGTGGTCATTATGAAAAATGCCTAGACTCTCAAGACTTTCTGTTGTTTACCAAAGCAAAGCAAGTCGGAGAGAAAATTACCCAGGGAGGTTGGCCTTTTGCAGCTTGCCAGCTGTGGTCACAAATGCCTGCAGAATCAGGCAGTGCCATCTGCTGTTTTTTGGCATGTCTGCTCCTCGGGAGAACAGAGCTTGTGATTGTTCCTTGATGGGCAGAGGAAAAAAAAAGTTGGTGTCGAGCCCACAAGTCTTCCACCTTCAAGGAGAAACAGGAAAGAAACAGAGGGAGAGAAGCCTATTCTCTCTCCCCTTATAAAAAAAAAATGCAACTGCAAAAGAGAGGGAAGATTTCTTAAATGCACAGCACTTACAGCTGATTAGGCATGAGACTTTTTAAAGGCCAAATAACTACCACACTGAGCTAAGCCACTGCCCACCTTGTTGTCCTCGAATCCACAGTGAATATTTTAACCAAAGAATTTAAAATCCAGATGATCCATAGGTGGCACAAAAGAATTTTGGAGTCTTAGTGGACAACCAGTTAAATATGAGCCAGCAATGTGTGGTGGCAGCCAAAAAATGTCAACACAATCCTAAATTGCATTAACAGAGGGATACAATCAAGATCATGGGAGATACTACTCTATAAAGCCTTAGTAAGACCTTACCTAGAGTACTGCATTCAGTTTTGGCCAACACACTATAAAAAAAAGATGTTGAGGTTCTAATCTAGATAAAGTGCAGAGAAGAGCAACTGGGATAAATAGGGGACTGGAGGCTAAAACATACGATGAATGGTTGTAGGAACTGAACATGGTTAGTCCAGTGAAGAAAAGGACCTGGGGAGACAAGATAGCAGTGACCCAATATTTGAGGGGCTACCACACAGAGGAAAGGGTCAAGCCATTTTCCAAGGTGTAATGGATGGAAACTGAACAAAGAGAGATTCAACTTTGAAGTAATATATGTACACAACCATGAATTTAAACCTTTTACCCATGTTTATCATAAAAGAGGGAGAAAAGAGGGTTTTTTTGCTACCTGATCCACAATGGACCTGGGGTGAATAAGAGCCACTATAGATGGGAATATTTTGATGATCACCAAACTCAGTAGAAAATCTGGATAATGCCTCCTTGGATAATATTACAGAAATTTGGGGATCGAGAGATGGATTAACAAATGGGAGTCTTATCCAGGTTATCTGTTGGAAAATCAATTTGGCCCAAATCCCCAGAATTCCTCAGTAATATTGCTAACTAATTCATTTTCCAGAAGAGACAAGGGGTCGGGCTATGCTAAATCATATCCTAATCAAGGGAAAGAGATGGCCAAAGAAAGAAAAACAGTGGAAACGCAATGAGGACACAAACCAAGAAAGGATTGTATGCTTAAATATTTAAAGATTCAGCTGTATAAAACTGGTTCCTTTTTACTACCTTACATATACCAGCATTCCTATCAATGTGTCATTGTTGGGAATTTTGGGAGGGGGTTAGAAAGGAAGCATTCAATAGTTACAGAGGGCTGAATGCTCTCAGAGTCTTAAATCTAAAGGGTTGGGGTAGCATTAATTTATATAGGTAGACTTCCCTGAAGAGATTCTTCCCAAAATATTTGGAAAGCTGGTAGCTACAAATGTTCACAGGTTCAACTACAAGAAAAATCAATCAAAGCAGATCAGTATATCAACATGGCATAATGTTGCTGATTGAAGCATTCCATAGGTCTATCCCCCCTCCTGCCCCCCCTCCCCCCCGCATACACATAAGAAACATCATGAAAGAGAAAAATGATTCACCACTCTGAAATCTGATGTGGTTTCCGTAAAGCAGGCTTCTGTATCAGGCATTTTCCAAATGTTTTGGATCTCAAGTCCCAATCTCAATATGTCTTAACAACAATGGAGAAATTTGACTTAGCTGTGCCAACTCTTTTTGCTCTTATTAATGGATGTTACAGAGATCTCTGCAGAATACAGAATGACAAAATAACACAGCTGTAAGGGACTTTAGAGGCCTTCTTGTCCAACCCTAGAAGCTTTCACTGGAAGCTTTCAAGAAGAGACTGGACTGCCATCTGTCATAAATGGTGTAGGGTCTGCTTGGGCGGGTGGCAGGTAGGGGTTGAACTAGATGGCCTAGAAAGTACCTTCCAACTCTGTTAATCTGTATCTAACCCTCTGCTTAGTCAGGAAACCCTATCCCATTTCAGACAAATGGTTATCCAATCTCTTCTTAAAAACTGCCAGTGTTGAAGCACCCACAACTTCTGGAGGCGAGTTGTCCCACTGATTAATTATTCTCACTATCTTAATTCTAGGTTGCTTCTCTCCTTGATTAGTTTCCATCCATTGCTTCTTGTCCTGCCCTCAGGTGCTTTGGAGAATAGCTTGACTCCCTCCTCTTTGTGGCAGCCCCTGAGATACTGGAACACTGCTTTCATGTCACCCTTAGTCCTTCTTTTCACGAAACTAGATATAGCCACGTTTTTTTTCTTAAAGCAGATAGAAATAGTATGCTCACTACATTTCACAAAAATAGAAGACAGAGGAGCATATGTACACCCAATCTGCATATGCTAATTTAACTGTAGATTATTTTAGAAATAACTGCTACAACTTTCTCTGCAGCATTTACTTCTTGTTAGACAACCTGCTAGGACAAGCTCCATTCCTTGACTCTTCAGGCTTAGATGCTTTGAGGCTTCCACCACACCACTTGACAGCTGATGTAGCAAACTATACTTCATCTTGATTGAAAAGATGGGTTTTTGGTTTTGATGTTATATCGATTCTTGTGCTATTCTCTGTATTGGCTGTGATTTTGTTTTATTTTCAAGTTTGGTACATTGCCTGGAGCTCAGTGATCTATAGAGATTAGAAGTGTAATAAATCAACAGGTATAATTCCTACCTTAAAAGGTGGACTGTGCTGGTTGGTCATCATCTATCAAGCCCAGCTTAAAAGAACTGACATTAGTATATAAATAAATTAGGACCCACCCACCCTCAATCTTTGAAAGAAACTGCATTCATAGACCTCTCATGGACTATGAATGCTAACATGTTTGTGAAAGAGGCACAGAAGAGGCTGTACTTCCTGAGAATGCTCAGGAAGATAAATCTATCTCAGTATCTACTTCTGTCCTACTACCGCAACACCATTGAGAGTATCCTGACATACAGCATTCTTGCATGGTATGGGAGAAGCTCTGTAGCGGACTAAAATGCTCTACAGAGAATCATGAAAACTTCCCAGAATATCATTGGGCTCCAGCTACCAGCCCTGGATGATATCTTCACATCTCCCTGTTTGAGGAAATTGCACAACATTTTCAGAGACTCATCCCATCCTGCTTACAATCTTTGTGAACTGTTGCTTTCTGGCAGAAGATACAGAACAATTAAAACTAGGACCACACATTTTCTGAACAGTTTTTATCCCAGAGCTATAATTGCACTTAACAGTGAACTTAAGGACCACCATCAGTGAGCTGTTGGACAGTATTACTAAGTCTGTTGTGTGGATGCTTGTGTGTTTTAAGGGATGGGGAATTTTGGTGGTGGTGGGTGTTTGGGGATTGTCATGTGTGTGTGAATGTTGGGTCTGGTCTCTGGGTGTAATGTGAATTTCATTGTATGTATACTGTGTATAAACGTACAATAAAAATAAAGAAATCAAATTAAAATTCCCAGAATCGTGCAATTTGTACCTTGCAATCAGCAGGGAAGACCTAGGTCATAGATTCTTCTCATAGTTCAATAGCTAAAGGTATATTCTTCTCAATAGTAGCACCCCTATTATGTG
This sequence comes from Hydrophis major, assembly GCA_033807585.1. NCBI lineage: Eukaryota > Metazoa > Chordata > Lepidosauria > Squamata > Elapidae > Hydrophis > Hydrophis major. The sequence goes on from CM066333.1 coordinate 15,889,571, forward strand.
ACTACAACTAAACACATCTAAACTGTCTGAGTAATTGGTTCTACTGCCAAAGTATTGTTATTTTTAGGAATCATTCAGTCAAAATCAGCTTTTAACTTGAATCCTTCATTCCATATTTCAAATACCCAATAGCCAAGGGTAATTTTCTTCTCAGTTGTAGTACCCCTATTATGGGACTACAACTGAACACATCTAAGCTGTCCAGGTAATTGGTTCTACAGCCAAAGTATTGTTATTTTTAGGAATCATTCAGTCAAAACCAGCCTTTTTTTAACTTGAGTCTTTCAATCTGCAACTCTTATACTGCAAAAACATATGAACTACACAACTCGATCAGGGCAAAATAGACACAATCTACATAGACTTCTGTAAAGCCTTTGATTCAGTGGTACATGACAAGCTACTCCTAAAACTAAAATCTTCTGGTATCTATGGACAACTGCATAACTGGATAGAAGCATTCCTGTCAGGCAGACAACAAATGGTCAAAATTGGGAGTGTCCTATCAAATTCTATACCTGTCAATAGTGGTGTCCCCCAAGGCAGTGTTCTAGGACCAACTCTCTTCATACTCTACATAAATGACCTCTGTGATCATATTAAGAGCAACTGTGTTCTCTTTGCTGATGATGTAAAGCTGTTCAATACCACAGACGATACTGCTACCCTTCAAAAAGACCTTGACTATGTATCAGAATGGTCAAAGAAATGGCAACTTCAAATCTCAACAAATAAATGTTCTGTCTTAAATATTGGCAAAAAAAATCAGAAAATAAAATACATAGTCAAGACCTTGTTGATGATTCAAACTCTGTAAAGGACCTTGGAATAATCATCTCTAATGATCTAAGTGCTAGAGCCCACTGTAACTACATCGCCAAAAAGGCATTAAGAGTTGTTAACCTAATCCTACGTAGCTTTTTCTCTGGTAATATTACACTACTAACTAGAGCATACAAAACATTTGTTAGACCAATACTTGAATACAGCTCATCAGTCTGGAACCCACATTAAGTATCTGATATCAGCACAGTTGAGAAAGTCCAGAAATATTTCACAAGAAGAGTTCTCCACTCCTCTACTCATTGTAGAATACCTTATGCCACCAGACTTGAAATTCTTCACCTAGAAAACCTAGAACTATGCCGTCTTCAGTCTGATCTAAGTATGGTATATAAAATCATACATTGCAATGACTCACATATCAATGAATACTTCAGCTTCAGCCATAACAACACAATAGATACAAACTCAAGGTTAACCACACCAAAAACTTATTGCAGGAAATACAACTTCAGCAACAGAGTGGTCAATGTCTGGGATACTCTACCTGACTCTCTGGTTTTTTTCCCCAAACCCCCAAAATTTTAACCTTAGATTGTCTGCTATTGACTTCACCCCTTTCCTAAGAGCTCTGTAGGGAGCATGCATAAGCGCACCAAGGTGCCTACTGTCCCTGTCCTATTGTTTCTTTTATTTTTCTTATAGGCACCCATTTCATGTATTCATAACTATGTATATGCTTATATCTATTATCTTGTAAGCGATTGACAAATCAAAACAAATAAATACAATAAAATAAAAATAAATAAATTTTCTGGAATGAGACCTTGACTTTCTTCAATGGGATGTTCCTTCAAGTATTTGAGGAGAGCTATCACATCTCACTCACTTGTCTTTTCTTCTTATACAGTTCTACTTCTAGTCCCGATCAACTGTATAACCTTATTTAGTATCCATGACTACCATGAAGTGTTGTATCTAATGTTTTGTGATGAATGTATTTTTACAATGACTATGACAATGATCTATCACTATTGCTGTATGTACACTGAGAGCTTTGGCATTGAAGACAAATTCCTTGGCATACTTGGCCAATAAAGAATTCTAATTCTAATGATTTCACTTGCTGGAATCCTTAAAATCGACAGGTTGCTTTTGGAGGCTTTGACTAAAGCTCAGAATAGTAAAACTGTTTTTCCCTCTTTGATTGGAAAATCATATTTCTGTTCCTGCAGCGTAAAATATCATTTGTACATCCACATCATACTGCTCATTCATATTTTGGTCCAATTTCTTTGCTTTTATATGTACTCATTTAATGACATCCAGGCCAAGTGGGCCAACAGGACCCATATACTGTATACTTATATACAGCATTTTAGCTAACAACTAGGAATAAGAAAGACACACCACCAGAGTAGGAATTTTGTTAGCTATAGTAACTACTCAATATGCTGAAACACAAAGATCATTAGGGGATTGGAGGCTAAAAAACATGAAAGATGGAATGTTTGGGCTTTTTTTTTAAAGCTTTTTAAAAGAATTGGTTATGTCTAGTCTAATGAAAAAAAGGGCTAGGAGGTGACATGATAGCAGTATTCCATTATTTAAAGGACTGCCACAATGAAGTGGAGGGCATGTTAACCTATTCTCTAAACTATGTGAATGCATCACAAGAAGCAATGGGTGGAAACTAAGCAACTAGACTAAGGAAGAATTTCCTGACAGTTAGAAGAGTTGATTAACGGAACAACTTACCTCCAGAAGTTGTAAGTGCTCCAACACTGGAAGTTTTTAAAGAAGAGATTGGATAACCATTTGTCTGAGCAGGGGGTTGGATTAGAAGATCTCTAAGGTCCCTTCTTTACAACTCTGTTATTCTGTTATTTCATTGCAATGAAGTCTATGAGCCATAATGGTGCTGAGTGATTAGAATGCAGTACTGCAAGCTACTTCTGCTGCTTGCTGGCTGCCTGCAATTTGGCAGTTCAAATCCCACCAGGTTCAAGGTTGACTCAGCCTTCTATCCTTCCTAGGTGGGTAAAATGAGGCCCCAGATTGTTGGGGGCAATAGGCAGACTCTGTCAACCCTTAAAGAGGGCTCTAAAAGCACTGTAAAGCAGTATATAAGTCTAAGCACTATTGCTATCACGAAGTCTTGAGTCCCGAGCCTGCTTTGACCATTTAAATTATATAATCCCTATGAAGTGTTGCTTGACTTTTTTTTTTTTTTCAAAAGTGCTGATTACAGCATTCTGTTCCTTGCTTTGAGTAAGAGGTTTCCAGGGGGCTTTAATGAGCTTGAAATATCATTCCTCTTTTTCTGATTTTACAAAGAGATGGACAACAAAGATTGCAATTAAGAAGCTTTTAATGGTATACCTATAAATTAATAGGAAACACTTTTGTAAGCAAGTTAAAATGGCAAAACACATCACTGTAATGGGACCTAATTTTAAACTTTGACATTTTTATAATAACGTTATGCCTGTACAGATCAGTGATTTTTGATTTCAAAAATAAGTCTCCTAATTTAAATGCAAATAGCAATAACTATTTACTTCTTTGATCCACAGAAAGTTCTCCTTTTTTTTCTAGAACATCATGTTTTGCTGATAGAGTCTTTCTCAAAAAGCTAAAAGAAATTCCATGGACCCAGCACAATAAATGGCTCATTTATAGAAGTGATTTTTCATGAAGCAGCTCCTGATTTCCATTCTTGATAGGTCCAATTAAATATGTGAGATAGCAGATTATGGGAACTTCTTTCATTGTGAATCTGCAAAGAATGTTTCTCAGTTAGAATAGGAAAAAAGACCTGCAGTGATTAAGTGAAGTTTTAGCCTAGGATTGCTTCTTGTCCTGCCCTCAGGTGCTTTGGAGAATAGCTTGACTCCCTCCTCTTTGTGGCAGCCCCTGAGATACTGGAACACTGCTTTCATGTCACCCTTAGTCCTTCTTTTCACGAAACTAGATATAGCCACGTTTTTCTTCTTAAAGCAGATAGAAATAGTATGCTCACTACATTTCACAAAAATAGAAGACAGAGGAGCATATGTACACCCAATCTGCATATGCTAAGATTCATTGTGAATCTGCAAAGAATGTTTCTTAGTTAGAATAGGAAAAAAGACCTGCAGTGATTAAAGTTTTAGCCTAGGATTGGAGATGTTTAGGTTCAAATCTAGGAACTAGGAAAACTCCATGGGAGGAACTTCAACTAGGAAAGTTCCTTCGGAGGAATTGGAACCATCTTTTGGCTCAGATCTAGTGGTGGGATTCCATTTTTTTAACTACTGTGGGCGTGGCTTGGTGAGCATGGTATGGCTTGGTGAGTGTGGTTGGTGGGTGTGAAGGATCCTATAAAGTCTCCATTCCCACTCCACTCCAGGAGGAAGGATATCCTGCAAAATCTCCCTTCCCTTCCCACCCCACTAACCTGCTTTCCAGCTCCATTCTCCTGTGCAGGGCAACAAAAGAAGACCCAGTCAATCAGCAGGGAATCGGGAAGCAAAGAATAGATGGGGTCAGGGCCAGTCAAAGGTGGCATTTGCCGGTTCTCCAAACTGCTCACAATTTCCTCTATCGGTTCTCCAGAACTGGTCAGAACCTGCTGAATACCGCCTTGCTCAGATCTATTTCCTTTAGCAATCCTATGAAAAACTGGAGGCTATAATGCTACCCATTGAAGAGAATACTTGTAGTTCAGGGTTGAATTGTGAGTTCCTTGATGTTCTCTGACCTTGGTTGCTTCCTTTCAGATGTCCCAAAGGTGCTTTTTCAAGAGGCAACTGGACTTTCTGGTTTTTCCAGTTACCTCTTGAACAAGCACCTTTGGGACATCCATGATCTGGATGACTGAGAATCTCCATAGACATTTCTTTCAGATGTTTCATTGCCCAACTAAGTAACATCACCAGTGCCAGCGGTGCTCTCACAGATAATGATATGTGTATCTTCTTCAGCTTGCATAAGAATGACGGAATAGATCTAAGAATGTACCAGGTTAGATGAGCTAATATTCTGGATGAGTTGACATTGTTTTCAGTGTAATTGCTATTTTAACAGTAGAAAAACCTCTCAAATGTAATATGCCATCCACACAGCAAAATAAAAATCTTAATTTAATTAACACAATTGAATCATTTCCCCCCATAAAGAGATAAAAACATCGCGTTGAAGGAGGAATGCAAGGACATCTATGTACATATCAGCTTAGTTCTGAAGGAGAGGAGAACATAAGGAGCAAACTCAAGATTGTTCCATCTTAGTTTTCTTGAATGTAAGAGTAGGACGACAGAAACTCTGTCAGGCATTCAAGACTCTATTATTATATCCTGCAACAATGAAACAGGATTCTAGTAGACCTTGTAGGGTTACTAGAAGTTTGATTCTTCACCAGGCCTGTCTTGAAGAACTGACTTGCATTCCTTGGGACATTACCACAGTGGACAGAAAACTATATGAGTAAGACTGAGCCTCTATTTATCATGATCTTTATTGCTTACTGGATCCTCCTAGAATTATGTTTGTTGAACAGACTTAAAGTGGAGACCATTCTACTTTAGATATACTGCACAGAGGTGGTATTCAGCAGGTTCTGACCAGTCCTGGAGAACTGGTAGCAGAAATTTTGAGTAGTTTGGAGAAGCAGCAGATACCACCTCTGACTGGCCCCACCCCCATCTATTCTCTGCCTCCCATTGAGTCCCAGCTGATTGGTTCGGTCTTCTTTTGTTGCTCTGCACAGGAAAACGAAGCTGGAAAGTGAGTTAGTGGGATGGGGAGGGAATGGGATTTTGTAGTAACCTTCCCCTGGAGTGGGGTGGAAATGGAGATTTTGCAGTAACCTTCCCCTACCACGTCTACCAAGCCATACCCACAGAACCAGTAGTAAAAAAATTTGAATCCCACCACTGACTGCATATCTATAATGCACTAAAAATGTTTTTATAGTAAGGATTATTGTGCATGTTTCAGAGTTCTGTGAAAGATTATCATGAACGATTATATAGAAAACAGATTAGAAGATTGTATTGCTATTATATGGGGTCATTCTTGAATGTCCAGATATACTTTATATATATAAAGTCACCATATCAAGGCTATTATTTAAGTTACTTAGGTTGGCATGCTTAGGGGAAGATAGAATATTCTTTTGTGGTAGAAGATACACCTCCATTTCTCTCAACTGAGAAGAACATTTAGTAAGTAAGAAATAAAAATGTCAAGAGTCAACAAATGTACCGGAGCAGATAGATGAATGTGGTGGGCAAGATGAAAGCCCTTGTAACATTACTTTGAAGAAAGTTCAAGGAAATAGTTGTACAATTAAATGATCAAAAACTCAGAGAAGCAGAATTTACTATATATACATACAGCCCTGGCAGTTTGTGCTGGTCGGGAAAGCATTACTTTTAAGAAAAAAGAAATTAATGGCAGTTCACACAACCAAAAGCCATTTCTTCATAGCGATCCCTTCAAAATGCTATGGATAACATGCTTGTTACACTGCAGAAGATGTGGTTGGGAAACCTAGCCACCAATGAAATCAGTTCACCCCTAATGGCATGAAACTGGCTTAACAGAAACAAGAAAATTCTGGATATTGCCTTTCCGACTTCTGAATCCCCCACTGTTCCCCATTTTTAATCAAAATTATTAAAGAGAAGCTGCTTGATGCTTTCAAACACTACTAAGACAAATAGCTGGCATCATCCTAGATGATGAAGCCTGTTAGTTCAATGGCTCACAGCAATGCAATTAGATTCACTTGAGTACTGATGGAATAACTGGAAAACCGTAGGCAGGGCTGCCCAAGGTGAGAAGAAATGAATATTGAACATAATGTTCCAGTACAGAAGGCTCTGCTCAACAATCATACATAGCTGCATCATACCATAAAATCATTGATGAATTACAAAAACATACCCCCCCGCCCCACCCCCAGACTTGCTCCTGATAAAACTTTATGGAGCTCAAAAAATTGCACACTCTAACTTAATAAAAATAGTTTTATTGGGCCCATGCTTTCTAGGTGGCCAGTTACACATTGTGTTAACACAATAGTCAAGCTGAACAAGAAGGGTGAATACCATTCTTGTTGACCATGTGTATAATTTGCATGAATGATTCTAATTCAGAGCTAAGTAGTTTCAGCTCTTAAATGGATTTATTTAAAGAAGTTCCTGGCCTCCCTATATGCTTGTTTAATTGTTTCTAGTTCAGCTTCCAGGAAAGAAGCTTGTCATCAGGATTAAATTCTTTCAAAGTGTTAAGTTGTACCAGATCTGACACATCCTGTGGAATGACACAAGTATGTTCCAACTTGTACCAGCTGTAGCACTGCTGATTTTGTTCATCTAGATAACATTAATTTCACTCTGAAGATGCCCAAAGAGAGTAGATTTCTTCCACTGTTGCTGTCTATTAAATGACATTCATAATCTTCATGATAGTAATAACAATAGCACTTAATAGAATAGAGTAGAATTCTTTGTTGGCCAAGTGTGGTTGGACACACAAGGAATTTATCTTGGTGCAAATGCTCTCAGTGTACATAAAAGAAAAGATACATTCATCAAGAGTCAAGAATCATCAGGTACAACACTTAATAAGAGTTACAATAAGCAATTAAATCATACTAGAAAACATTCAATATAAATTGTAAGGATACAAGCGACAAAGTTACAGTCATACACTCACAAGTGGGAGGGGATGGGTGATAAGGAGTGATGAGAAGATTAATAGTAATAGTTATGCAGACTTTGTAAATAGTTGGACAGTGTTGAGGGAATTATTTGTTAAGCAGAATGATGGCGTTCAGAAAAACTGTCCTTGTGTCTAGTTGTTCTGGTGTGCAGTGCTCTATAGTGTCATTTTGAGGGTAGGAGTTGAAACACTTTATATCCAGGATGTGGACTGTAAATATTTTCACAGCTCTCTTTTTGACTCATGCAGTATACAGGTCCTCTATTGAAAGCAAGTTGCCAGCAATTGTTTTTTCTGCAGTCCTAATTACTCTCTGGATTCTGTGTCTGTCATGTTGGGTTGCAGAACCAAACCAGATGACAGATGCAGATGACAGGTGCAGATGACAGATTCAATAATTCCTCTGTAGAATTGTATCAGCAACTCTTTGGGCAATTTGAGTTTTCTGAGTTGGTGCAGAAAGAACATTCTTTGTTATGCTTTTTTGATGATGTTTTTGATGTTAGGTGTCCATTTTAGGTCTTGTGATAAGAAATTTGAAGGTGTCTACTGTTGATACTGTGTTGTCTAGTATTGTAAGAGGTAGTAATATGGGAAGGAACAGTGTGGCATCTGGGTATTGTACACCTTGATTCAAATAACAATAATAACGTTAATAATGTTTGTTACACTAGTCAAACTTATGTAATCCTAGTGCTAATGCACATATTCGTATTAAGATAGGTATTCAGTGTTTCAATGTGCCATTCTAATGCCAATCACAATGTTATTTGAGCATAAATAGTAATGCTATCTTTCAATCTCTAATCTTTCCATCTAGTTGTTGGTTTTATTCTATTATATAAAAATATGTATATTAATATTCCCTCTATTTCTTATTTCTACCTTTACTCTAGCTTTTAATCAGGCCACCATTACTAATCCTAGTGTTATTACACATTTGTATTGAGATATAATCCTTCATTATTTAGTTGTTCAGTGTTTCAGTGCGCCATTCTAATGTCAATCATCTTATTATTTAAACATACATAATAATACCACCTTACTTTATAACAGTTTCTGGCTGTTTACAATGTTGAAGCAATATTTGCATATCGTCCCGAACAATCAGGGTGCTCATTTTATGGTGGTGATGGAAGGTGAGTGAACCTTGTGTCCCATCAGGATCGAACTCCAGGTTGTGAGCAGAGTTTGCCTGCAATACTCCATTCTAACCACTGTGCCACCAAGGCTCCCTATCATAATGATTACCCATAAACACTTTCACTTCCATAAATTTTTCAAAAAACTTTTAAAAAATAATTTAAATTGGTAATTAATCAAGACTCTGAATGGTAAACCTTCTAGCTATATTTATGTAATTTATGACAAAAATGTTTCCTTTGGTCTACCTTGTACTCAAGTATTTTATTTCTTTGGATGACCTCCATTAAAAGGATGATCTTGTAATATTAATAAGGAATATAACAGATATTATCCAGAATGTGGAAAAACACAAATCTGATTATTTTGCTGCCAAGGGATGGTGGGAAGGAAGCCAGTGAGAAAGATTTCCAACTAATAGTACATCTTCCTCTGGGGGAAAAAATGATGGTGGTAACAGACCGGCATTACAGTTACTGTCTGAACTGCATCGGCAGGAGACAGCTGAGAAATTTTTCTTTTTAAACTGTTTTCTTCCATTTTATAATTTCTAAACATACAGTATAGCCTGCTTACAGCATTTAACAAAACATTCTTCCTGAAATGGCCATATGGCTACACAGCTTTACGTGGTCTCTTGGCCAATTCAAGAAATGGTAAAACTGAAACCTGCAATTTTTTTTGAGGTGCCTGGTTCTAATCCAGGTGCTTTTAAAATGTGTCTTCTAAAAAAAACATAAAAGGAAGCATTCTACTACTTTAGAAGTTTATAAAATATTCACGACCTCTCCCAAGTCTAATCTGAGAAATTTGACACAGACTTTTATTTGAAAACAGCCTGAAAGTCTACCAGATGCGAAATCTATCCCTAGAGCTGGGCTTTAAAATGGATTGAATTTACTCTATTAAACTAGGATAGATCAGAGAGCAAAAAAAAAGAAAAAAGAAAAGAAAATTAACCATGTCCATTCTCTTCATACCAAGAGGAAAAACTGCAGCACTATCTTCTCAATATATTTCATTTCTCCAATAAATGAAGAATTTTTCTTAATCACCCATGTTATGAACTAAGCCAACGCAGCGATACAACCTAAACAGCTTTACTTTACAGCAGGCTTGTAATCCTGCACTTCTCATTGGCCAGCAAATAGCGAGTCGTGATTGGTCATTTTTGGCCAGTCTGATTGGCTTTAACAGGGCCCCCCTGATTGGACGCTTGTGAAAGCGGTAAAGTCAAATCATTGGTTGTTCTGACAGCAGCCAGTTCTATAAAAGAGCTGCTGCTGCCCAAGTATTTGCTCTCTTCTTATTTTACAATAAAGAGTTGAAGTCACAATTTGATGTCTCGTCTCTGTTCCTTGCGCCCATGCTCAGGACTTAACACTGGCGACGAGGATGGGATGCGGAGACGATAGAGCTGACTAAGTACACATCGAACAAGACAGAGCACATGGCTGAAGAGTGCACGCCACAAACAGCAAGATGACCAGTGGCGCCATACCACCCGCTCCATTCGACCCAGCAACCGAAGACTGGGACTCGTACATAGATCACTTCCAGATGTTCCTGGAGACCAACAATTTAAAAGATGCTACACCTGGCAAGAAATGAGCGGTGTTCCGGACTCATTGTGGCCCCGCCGTTTTCAAAATGGCTAAAGCACTGGCAAAACTGGCAGAAGTGAAGACCATGGATTGGGATACCCTTGCCCCAATCCTCTGGGCCCATTACGCACCCGCAGTACCTACACCGATACGAAGACACGAATTTTACCAGAGTGACCAACGGAAGGACGAGAGCGTTGGAAATTTCATAGCCGACCTCTGGAACCTAGGAGGCTTTTGTGGTTTTGCAAACTTAGAGGAAGCCCTAAGAGACCGCATAATTCTGGGATTAAATGCACCATACGTGCAGAGTAAACTGATGGTGAAAGGCAAAATTAGCCTTACAGATGTCATCGCCGACGCTACTGCCGCAGAAGCAACCAGGAAGTCAGCCGCTCGAATGTGCCGAGTGAACGCACTGCTTCGCCAACTCGCTAATGATAGCCCACTCGCCGCTGAGAAGCACACTACCACCACCCACCACGAAGACCTCGAGTCATCTTCAGACAGTGAGGAAGAGGAGGTCAACCAGCTCCGCTTGGAATGAGAGCAAAGGAACCAGAGACGTCCGCGCCAATGTGCTGGTTGCGGGGCAAACCACCCACGATCGGATTGCAAATTCCTCGACGCACTCTGCCGTAACTGCGGAAAAAAAGGCTACATCACAAAGGTCTGCAGAAGCAGACGAGAGTCCAGTCTCAACCGAAAGGAGAACAACCTCTGTCGGGAGATAAGCAAACCTCCTGAGAACCAGGACCATCTGAACCACCAATGGAACAACCACTACTACTACAGAAATTGAGCACCTGCCTCTTCAACGAGATGAGAAGAGGCCCACTAAACCATTATTATCGGCCAAGCTTCATCATTCGATGCAAGAAAGATCCGCGTAAGGGTTACTATTGAGAATCGACCGTGCGTGATGGAAGTCGATTCAGGATCATCCCTATTGATGGTATCCTGGAAAACCCTCAAACAGCTGATCCCTGCCATCTGCCGCCAGGACCTCAGCACACAACAAATCATCCTGAAAGACTACCAGGGAAACAGAATTCCAGTTGTCAGTTCCAGCCACGTCCAAGTATCCTTCAAGGACCGCACAGCGATGCTTCCCCTGACTGTCGTCGATCGTGACCGACCCAGTTTGTTAGGGTTACAGTGGTTCACTCCACTCGGGATTGAACTAGCTGGCATACACCAAACCGAAGCGATGACTGGGAAGAGGCTCTCATCCAGGAATTCCAGGATGTGTTCACAGGAACATTAGGCAAGTACAAGGGGACCCCTATATCATTTAATTTCAACCCCGATGTAGCTCCCATTCGGCTTAAGCCTCATCGGGTGCCTTTTGCCCTCAAGCCGAAGATCGACGAGCATCTAGATAAACTGATAGCCCAGGGCATATTGGAACCAATTGACCATGCCCGCTGGGAAACTCCAATAGTAACGCCCATGAAGCCAGATGGTTCGTTAAGAATTTGTGGGGATTACTGGGCCACCCTAAATCATGCTCTTCAACAGAGCGCTTACCCAGTACCAGTGGTTCAACACCTTCTTCATTCCCTGGGTGGCGGAAAAATATTCGCGAAAATGGACTTAGCTCAGGCGTACCAGCAACTACCTGTAGACGTGACAACTGCAGAAGCCCAGACAATAGTTACACATAGAGGCACCTTCAAGTGCAATGGACTCCAATTCGGAGTAAGTGTGGTGCCTGGCATATTCCAAAGTTTAATGGAGAGACTATTACAAGGTATAAAAGGCGTCGTGCCTTATTTTGGCAACGTCCTAATAGCTGCCCCCACTAAAGAATTATTAGTGCAACGACTCAGAAAAGTTCTTCAGAAATTTAAAGACGCTGGTCTGAAGGTAAAAAGGGACAAGTGTCAACTTTGTACGGAGAAAGTGGAGTTCCTGGGATACCTTCTCAACAGACAGGGAATCCACCCTACTGAAAAAAAACTAACCGTAATCAAAAATGCCCCGAGACCTAGGAATAAGACAGACCTCCAAGCCTTCCTGGGACTCATTAACTTTTATAACATCTTCTTGCCCCAGAAGGCAACCGTAGCCAAGCCCCTACATAGACTTCTCAACAAAAAGGCTTCCTGGGTCTGGGGACAGCGTGAAGAGAGGGCATTCCAAGAGGTAAAAGACCTCTTAACTTCCGATGCTGTATTAATGCAATACAATGAGACTCTACCTTTGACGGTTACCTGTGACGCCTCACCATTTGGAATGGGAGCCATTTTAAGCCATGTCCTACCAAATGGAAATGAGGCACCTATTGCGTTGTTTTCGAGAATTTTGTCTAAAACTGAAAGGAACTATAGTCAACTTGATAAAGAGGCTCTTGCTATTGTATCCGCAATTAAAGGTTTCCATGAATATGTGTACAGGAGACCCTTTACCATAATTACAGACCACAAGCCGTTACTTGGTATTTTGGTGGGAAACAAACCAACTCCCCATATATTATCACCAAGAATGACACATTGGTCAGAATTTTTAGCCGTCTACGATTACCGATTGCAACACCACCCGGGGAAAACCATTCCCCACGCTGACGCTTTGAGCCGCTCTCCACTACCAGACATCATAGAGGACCTAGCTCCAACCTTAGCCGTATTTCAAATCGAAACCCTCAAATCGCTGCCGCTGACTGCTCGAGACATTGCCTTAGAAACAAAAAAGAACCCTGTTTTGGCATGAGTCCTCAGCTGGTTAGAATGGGGTTGGCTGGTTAGCACAACCAATGACACATTCAAGCCATTTAGGAATCATCAAACAGAGTTATTCTCCCAGAAAGGCTGCATAGTGTGGGGAGACAGAGTCATAGTCCCAGAGAAATTGCAATATAGGGTATTGAAAATGTTGCACGATTGATATCCAGGCATCGTGCGGATGAAGGCATTGGCCAGGAGTTACACATGGTGGCTTGGCTTAGACAAACAGATAGAGACCTGGGTAGCAAAAAGCAGCAAATGCCAGGAGACTCACTCCACTCCTCCAAAAACTCCCCCAACTCAGTGGGAAACGCCTCGAGGTCCTTGGTCCCGTATCCACATTGATTTTGCAAGACCCACAAGAGGACACACTTTCCTCCTAACAGTGGATGCCTATTCAAACTGGCTCGAAGTCCACAAGATGAAAAGCACCACCACAGAGGCAGTCACTAAAAAGCTGAATAAGCTATTCGCTACCCACGGATTTCTGGATGTCCTGGTCTCCGATAATGGCCCCCAATTCACTATCCTGCCATTCAAACAGTACCTGGCAGATCGGGGCATCCTCCATGCCTTAACATCGCCAGATCACCCTGAGGCAAATGGTAGGGCTGAGCGAATGGTTCAATTTGTAAAACAGACCTTGCACAAAATGGACCAAAATAAACCGGATGCTTCTCCTCCAGCACATAACCCCAAACAGTACCACGAACAAAACCCCAGCTGAACTCCTGATGGGCCGCAAACTTTGCTCGCATCTCGATCGCCTCCACCCAAACTACACGCCGGAATAACCCCCGGGATCCAGCAGCAAGTGTCGGGCATTCCAGGAAGGTGACCTCGTGTTTGCGAAAAACTTCTCGGGTGACCCATTGTGGGTCCCCGCGACCATAACGCAACTTACGGGACCCCAATCCTATTGCCTACAAACTGCAGATGGTAAGATGTGGAAACGCCACATAGACCAACTCCGTTCCAGATTAGCACCTAGTCCTATCTCAGCCCCGGAACCTCTAGCTGGGGGGGAAGGGACATAGAGGAGGCCAAAGAAGAAATGATAATCGAAACCCAACAGCCTACACAATCAACCAGGGGATACTCACCATCAGAAGGAGAACCGAGCCAGGGAGTGGCCTCGCCGCGTGACAGCACTGCAATGGAAACAGATCCAGGGAACCCGGAAGACAGCACTGGCGTAAGCAGGGAAAGCAGCCAGGGCCACAATTTTTACCATCCAACCCAACTAGCAGCCCACCGGAACCAGAACCAGGACAGAAACCGGTGGAACAGCGCAGGTCAAGCAGACAGGTGAAGCGACCTGCCTATTTATGAGAATACGTCATCCCACCTCTCAAACGGAACCTAGGGGGGAGGGGTGTTATGAACTAAGCCAACACAACAATACAACCTAAACAGCTTTACTTTACAGCAGGCTTGTAATTTTGCACTTCTCATTGGCCCGCAAATAGCGAGTCATGATTGGTCATTTTTGGCCAGTCTGATTGGCTGTTAACGGAGCCCCCCGATTGGACGCTTGTGAAAGCGGTAAACTCAAATCATTGGTTGTTTTGACAGCAGCCAGCTCTATAAAAGAGCTGCTGCTGCCCAAGTATTTGCTCTGTTCTTATTTTACAATAAAGAGTTGAAGTCACCGTTCGATGTCTCGTCTCTATTCCTTGCGTCCATGCTCAGGACTTAACAACCCACATACATCCAGTGGCTAATTGGAAATCCGTTGCAATTGAAATGCTAAATTATAATCTTCATTAATGACTTAGATCAGGGAATAGAAGAGGAACTTATCAAATTTGGAGATGATACTAAGCTGGCAGAAATAGCTAACACCCAAGAAGATAGGCTCAAGATCCACATGGATCTTGACAGACTAGAATATTGGGCTGTATCTAACAAAATGAAATTCAGTGTAGAGAAAAGTAAAGTCCTACACTTAGGCAAGAAAAACCAAAAGTATACATATACACTGGGTGAAACCAGGCTCAATAGCAGAAACTGTGAAAAGGCTCTTGGAGTTTTAGTGGACAGCCAGCTAAATATGAACCAGCAGTATACAGTGGCAGCCAAAAAAGCCAATGCAATCCTAAATTGCATCAACAGGGGGATACAATCGAGATCAAGTGAGGTACTAATACCACTCTATAAAGCCTTAGTAAGACCACACTTAGAGTACTGCATCCAGTTTTGGTCACTACACTATAAACAAATGTTGAGACTCTAGAAAAAGTACCGAGAAGAGCAACCAGGATGAATTAGGGGACTGGAGACTAAAACATATAAAGAACTGTTACAGGAACTGGGCATGGCTAGTCTAGTGAAGAGAAGGACCAGGGGAGACATGATAGCAATGTTTGAATATTTGAGGGGCTACCACAGAAAGGAAGGGGTCAAGCTATCTTCCAAGGCATCTGAAGGCCACACAAGGAATAATTGATGGAAACTGAACAAAGAGAGATTCACCCTGACAATAAGGAGAAATTTTCTGACAGTGAGAACAATCAACCGATGGAACAGAAGTTGCCTTCAGAAATTGTGGAAGCTTCATCACTGGAGGCTTTCAAGAAGAATTTGGATTGCCATTTGTCAGAAATGGTGTGGCATCTCCTATTTGGATGGGGGGGTTTGGTCTAGATGACCTTCAAGTTCCCTTCCCACTCTGTTAATCTGTATCTGTATCTGAATAACAGAATAACAGAGTTGGAAGAGAGAATAATAGAGTTGGAGGTCTTCTAGTCCAACTCCCTTTTGAAGCAGGAAACCCGATACCATTTCCCTATACCACTCAGGCCAGTGGTTGTCCAATCTCTTTCTTAGACATCTCCAGTGTTGGAGCAATCTGTAGTTTGAAGATTATTCAACTCCTAGAGCCACTTGCTGAGATGGAAAACCATAGACATTGACTGAATAAATAAATAGATTGAAGATAATTTTCCTGTATTATCTAACCCACCACAGATTTTCATCAATTTGAAATTCTTTGAGACCTTCAAAAGAGATTGGACTCCCATCTGTCAGAAATGGTGTAGAGTTTTGGTCACTACACTTGGGCAGGCAATTGGATTAGATGACCTACAAGGTCTCTTCCAACTCTGTTATAATCTTCTTCAGGGAATTATCTTTTTTATTTCATTCTAAATACTGACAAATAAGACCTCTGCTATTGTGATTTGATATAATGAGCTCACAGAATTAAAAAAAATAACTAGAAGCTCATAAAAAACAAATGTACACAATCAATGGGAATCTTTCCAAATGATGATGCTTGGATTGATCCAGAATAATTTAGTTTTTGACCTTTTGTATCCTACTCCGAGATCACCTTTTACTGACACCATTAACCAGAGACAAACTGTAGTTTGATGCTACCCTTTTAGCAACTAGCATGCTATTGATTTAGCTCCAAGAGCAAAGTAGTTAACATCAAATTGTTTATATCATCAAAGTCTTGTTTTTTTAATGAACTTCAGGCAGTAATTAGATTGCCAGCCTGGACATTTTTGTTTTGCATTTATTGCCACAAAGTGTAGGATCAATGCGCACAAGAGAATGCAAACCCAACCAAAACAGCTTGTTAAGTATTATGGCTTCCTTCATTTTTGCCGAATGTGGTTTTACAATACTTCTCCATATTTAATTTTCTATCACAGTATCAGGTGCGTACAAGGTTATTTATTTATTTATTTATTCATTCATTCATTCATTCATTCATTTATTTATTTTATATTGCCGCCTATTTGTCCATGGCGACTCGAGGCAGCTTATACAATGTAAAACCATATTTAAAACAAAAAATTAAAATTAAAAAAAAAACAATGAATACTAACAAAAAGAATCAAATAAATTAATAAAGTACAATAGAACAAAATCGAGGGGGGGAGGGAAATCACCTCCACCCCGATGACAGCAAATCACACTCGCCATTTGATTGGCTCCCTCCCGTTCTGGGTTCCCTAAGCCCACTGGCAGAACCAGGGTTTCAGTGCCTTCCGGAAGAGAACTAGAGTGGGGGCCATTCTAATCTCTGGGGGAATGATATTCCAGAGAGAGGGAGCCACCACAGAGAAGGCTCTTCCACCAGGTGTATCTCCCTCAGGAATGGGACTTGCAGCATTCCCTGCCTACCTTAGGGGGTGTGAGAGCTGGTTTAAAAAAAAGTCTGAAAAAATCTGAAGTGAATAAGGTGCGCGAAGTGCATGTGCACAAAGCGCACATCACGAGCACGAAGTCCCTTAGGCCGGGGTCCAGGGCCCGCCTAGGGCCCTGGAAGCTCTGGGGTTCTAGATGCTCTCTGGTGCAATTTAGGCTTATTTTGGAGACTATTTCCATCAATTTCAACTGCTGTTTTTGAGAATAAACACTTTACTTTTTCCATACCTAACCTGAGGCTTGAATCTTTGCATCTGGGACAACCACTGTAAAAAACACTTCTAAATAATCTGCTGCCTGGCAACTGGCATTTGCTGGTAACAGGTTGAAAAAAACACCAGGCAACTCTCAACTTTGCAGTGAAATCCAATTCTATACAGTCATGTATAACAGTTCAAAAAGTGTTTGTGAATTCAAATCTGCAAATTCAATTGTCCATGTATAAAACTTCTGAAACAGGCAAAAAATAAAATAGATTAAAAAATAAAGATATTCAATGAGTCCATTCTATCAAATTCAAAATAGCCAAACAATCATGCAGAAATGTAGGCTCCAAACATCCATGATGATTACAAATAAAAGCCAGGATATATTTTTTAATCTGAATCAGAATTTTTTTTAAAAAATGTTTGTTTTACTTTTATGTTAAGTGCTGTCTGGGGCAAACTATTTGTATAGGGCCCCATTTTCTCTCTCTCTCTTCTTTCTTTCTTTCTTTAAATTGGGGCTGAGAGAAGGGAAGGGAAGAAAAGATCATTGACAGGGAGAAAGACAGGGAGAAACACCTGGAAGTGTGAGCCCTCGAGTTTCCTTAGGGAAGACCAGACAACAAGGGGAGAGGAGAGGAGGAGGAGGAAGAGGAGAGTTAAAAAAAAAAAAGAGTGGGAAGCCAACTCACGCGTGCCATCAAAGCCAGGGGGAAGTGGGGCTTTCTCCGCCTGCTGCCGCCAGAGGAGTGCGGGGGGGGAGTGCGGGGAAAGGGGGTTCGTGCCGAGGCTCCGCAAGCGATTACCAGATTTGCAGCTCCGTTTGTTGGTGAAGCTGGAAGCACGCAACGCAGGAGCTTGCGGGGGCCCCGGGCGCCCATTAATGGGGAAGGAGAGGCCGCTTGGGGTCGCCAGGCTCAGGCAGCCTCCCCCGCCCCCTCCCCTAGCAGCGAAGAGCTGCTCCGGGGACTCCCGCCACAGCGCAAATGCCACGCTCCCCAGGAAACAAACCGCCAGGCTCAGGCAGCCTCCCCCGCCCCCTCCCCTATCAGCGAAGAGCTGCTCCGGGGGCTCCCGCCACAGCGCAAATGCCACGCTCCCCAGGAAACAAACCGCCAGGCTCAGGCAGCCTCCTCCGCCCCCTCCCCTAGCAGCGAAGAGCTGCTCCGGGGGCTCCCGCCACGGCGCAGCCAGGCACTTTCCGACTCTCGGATCTTGATCCGATGGGGGAAAAAAAACGCGGAAAATGTAGATTGGTGTTTGAGGGAAAATCGGAATTCCGCGTAAAATCGGAGATTTCACAGCCCTACTACCTGCTCTAATGGGTTGGAGAGATGTGACCAGAAATCTACTGAAGTTACCGGAAATCTACTGAAATGAGGCCCAGTTACTGTACTGGACAGGTTTCCAATGGGTCTTCATTTTGATACTGGCTTGGAACTGAAAAAATAAGGCTGTTGACCAGCACAAGGGAAGTGGATAGAAAACTAGATGCCATAAACCAAGAGTGTCGAACTCACATCATCACAGTGGTGTCACATGACATATTGAGACTTTTTCCCCCTTTGCTAAACTGGGCAGGGTCACGACCAGCATGTGTCGTATCCGGCCTGGAGGCGTGAGTTTGACAACCCTGCCATAAACTGTCCAGTTGGCAGTACATTTTATTTTTAAATGGGCCATGTTGAAAATTATGCTTGAAGCTATTTGGATTGGAACGACTTTTAAGTAAGAAAAGGCTGATGACAAAGCCACCATTATGTTGAAAACCATTTCCATTACATTGGAGTTAATACGATCCAGAAGGAGCTGGAACTAATTTTAGCTTTGAGGGGTCCTTGGTGCTTTCTGAACTTGGTTGTTTTTCAAATGTTTCCTTACCCAAACTATGTAGTATCATCCCTGCTGAGTGCTGAATATGGATGATGATACCTAGTTTGGGTGAGGAAACATTTCCAAGAAAATAATCAAGCTCAAAGAGCACTAAGGACCCCTCATTTCAACCATGAGCTACAAATAACAGAATAACAGAGTTGGAAGGGACCTTGGAGGTCTTCTAGTCCAACCCCCTGCTCAGATAGGAAGCCATATACTATTTCAGACAAATGGTTGTCCAATCTCTTCTTAAAAACCTCCAGTACGAAAACCTCTGAGGCAAGTTGTTCCAATATTTAATTGTTCTGTCAGGAAATTTCTCCTTAGTTCTGGGGTGGCTTCTCTCCTTGACCAGTTTCCATCCATTGTTTCTTGTCCTGCCTTCAAGTGCTTTGGAGAATAGGTTGACGCTCTCTTCTTTGTGACAACACTGTTGTTTTGTCACTCCTAGTCCTTCTTTTCATTAAACTAGACACATGGATGGGATTCAATTTTTTTAACAACTGGTTCTGTGGGCATGGCTTAGTTGGTGGGCATGGCTTGGTGGTCATGTGACTGGGTGGACATGGATTGGTGGTCATGTTATTGGCTGGGTGTGGCCAACTCAATATCATTTACATCGAGGCACGCATCTCCTCGCCTCTCATGACTGTGGGGATGCTGCAACAGTCCTAAGTGTGAAAAAATGGTCATAAGTCACCTTTTTCAGTGCCATTGTAACTTTGAATGGTCACTCCACACAAGCAAAGTACCAGCAAAGGAGGGGGGGAAAAACTCCAGAGAAGTTTCAGTGACAGGAAGTCTAGTCCTGCCAAGAATGTAATAGGGGTTAATGGAGAGGCAGTTTCTGTAAGCAACACCAGAATGTTTCCTTCCTGCCTTCCTTACAGGATTAGGCCAATAATTTCTTCTAACAACCAGTTCTCCGAACTGCTTAGAATGTTAACAATCAGTTCTAGCGAATAGATGCAAAATGGTAGAATCCCACCCCGATTAGACATAACCAATTCCACCATACCCAATTATAGGTTTTAGCCTCCAGTCCTTTCATCATCTTTGTTGCTCTTCTCTGCACTCTGTCTAAAGTCTCAACATCTTCTTTACATTATGGCGACCAAAACTGGATGCAGTATTCCATGTGTGCTTAGAATTGCATCGGCCTTTTTAGCAGGCACACTTACATATTAAAGTGATTGTCCACTAGGACTCCAAGATCCTTCTCACAATTGCTACTATTGAACGAGGTACCACCTATATTATACCTGTGCATTTGGTTTTTCTTGCCTAGATGTAGAACCTTACTTTATTCTCCTTTATTGGAATGTTTATTGGAACTTTATATTGATATATTTCTATATGGCAAATACATTGTTGTCTTCAAAAGATCAAGAATGCTTTGTGACTGGAATAAGGTGGAGTTCACTCAGATTAATTCCCTATTTCTCCACTGCTGTGTACTGTGTTTGCCCTGACCTTCCAACCTTCACTATGATGAAGATTTGATGGTACTCCCCGAAATAGGGTAGAAAAATGAGCCCACTATCTCATATTTGTCCACCTGCCTCTGGGTTTTTCTCATCAATTGTCTAATTTAGTTGTAAAATGGCAATGCAGGAAAAAAAACAACCCTATGGTTATCAAGCTTTGGAATGGGCCATATAAAACAATTGCTTAGCCTTCCCTTCAAATCCAGCTATGAATTATGATTGGACACTGAGTTTGATATTTTTCCCACTCTTTCCTTCCATTCTTGTTCTATTTTTCATAACCTCGCAGAATGATATACAGCCCTCGATTGCTGAGAGCTCTAACAGGCATCAAGAGCAACAGAGAATGATAAATTGAAGTTGTCTGTGGCAAAACACTTGAGTTGTGACAAGTCAAATAAACATTAGGAAGCTTTCCAAGAAGTAAGAAATCAGCAGAAATGGTTTTTCTCTTTTAAAAAAAGAAAGAAAAGGAAAGATAAACTTTCTGTGCCAGAAATGCCTCAACTCATTTTCTTCCACACGCTTCAAAATATTTCATTCCAGTGTAAAATCACACACTGAGAACATTTGAGATGAGAGGCTTAGTACAATGCACTGGACCTCAAGTCCACGCATCTTAAAATTGTCAAGGTTGAGAAATATTGGTTTAATGGAATGGAGATGGGAGAGTAATCCTAAAGGTACTTTTTTTTTCAAGAGGCAACTGGACTTTCTGGTTTTTCTTTGAAGACATTTCACTTCTCATCCAAGAAGCTTCTTCAGCTCTGACAGGATGTTGGGGAATGGAAGGATTTATACTCCTTGCAGATAGCTGGTCATTTGCATTCTTTTAGCAGGTTGTTAAGGCCACTTGGATATTTATCTGTGTCCTCAGGATTTATTTATTTGTCAAAAACATACACTATAACAGAAACAAGAATAAACATAAGTTTAAACACAAGAAATAGGAACTAATAATTGGAGACAATAGGACAGGGACGGTAGGCACTATTGTGCACTTATGCAAGCCCCTTATTTATTTATCTGTGTCTTCACCATGATCTGGATTATTGAGAATCTCCATAGACATAGGAGAGTAATATTGAAAAATTGGGATTTTTAGCTCCTTGAACAAAGTCAGTTTTAAGAAAAACTTATAAGTAAATTATTTCATGGTTTAATTTTGCTTAATTAACTCTGAGTTTGATAAGCAGTGGCAATTATAGACACTCACAATACCTTTCCAAAAAATTGCTGATAATTATAATTGAAAAAAATGATGGCTTCAGAAAAAAAATCCTGCTGCCTGTTTCCTGTACTCTGTCTTTTAATGGGAAGATGATATAAACATTGTCTTCAGATCTACTTAAAACTTGATTACCCAGTAAGTAAATCATAATTTCCAGGAATGTATGCAGCATTATTGAGGGTTTTTTTTCTGTTTGATCTGCATCCCAAATGGTTTAATATGAAACTCTTATTCAAATATCCAAAAATTAGGAATGAGAACATGGTAATAGGCTTGATTTGGGGATTTAAAATTATTAATAAATCTTTCCAAATGAAAAAAGTGGCAGCTAGACAGGAATTCATTATTGATCTGTTATTTGAAAGAGGAAATCAACTCCTAGGCTTTAAAACAAAAGTTTGGGTGGGTGGATTTTGCAATAGCCAATGTGAGCATGGATATATATGGCTATTTTATACAGAAAATTAAAATAATGTAGTTTACAGATGATAGGTGAAAAAAACCTTGTGATCTTTGCAACCTATCGTTAAAAGTGAATAATTAGGAAAAGTGAGAGGTGTTTTACAAATTTCCTGAGAATTTCAAATTGATGAAATTTGATCCCTTCCTCTCTGTGGCAGCCCCTCAAATATTGGAACACTGCTATCATGTCTCCCCTGGTCCTTCTCTTCACTAGACTACCTATGACCAGTTCCTGTAACCGTTCATCATGTTTTAGTCTCCAGTCCCCTAATCATCTTAGTTGCTCTTCTTTGCACTTGTCAACATCTTTTTTATAGCGTGGTGACCAAACTGGATGCAGTACTCTAGGTGTGGTCCAGAGGTGGTATTCAGCAGGTTCTGACCAGTTCTGGAGAACCAGTAGTGGAAATTTTGAGTAGTTCAGAGAACTGGCAAATACCCTCTCTGACTGGAGATTTTATAGTATCCTTCCCCTGCCACACTCACCAAGCCATGCCCACAAAACTGATAGTAAAAGAATTGGAATCCCACCACTGGTGTGGTCTCACTAAGGCTTTATAGAGTGATATTAGTACCTCACTTGATCTTGATTGTATCCCTCTGTTAATGCAGTTTAGGATTGCATTGGCTGTTTTGGCTGCCATTGCACACTGATGGCTCATATTTTAACTGACTCCAAGATCTTCAGTGCTACCTATGTGAAAACATGGTGTTGGTTTCTTCCTTATTTTGAGGAAAATCACAGGTTTTAGATCCAAGCATAGACAGTTATATCTGATGAAGTGGCAGGTGGAATCAATCTTAAAAAAACCGGATAGATTGCAAGATATATCTACAGTTAAAATAAATCCAACTTATGCGGTTCAGGAAATCAGTTAAATGAGGAAGCTTGGACAAGTGCAATAAAGCTAAGCATCATTAGACACTCTTAGAAGTCATTAAATGTTGTGTAAATGATGCAAAAGAGTCTCAAATGTGCCTTCCTGATGTGAACAGATTTCTGATTGATCTCATTACAACATCCTAAGGAGCACTGAGAGATAATGTCTGGCATGCTTGTTTACAGCATGAATATGGCTGATCTATAGTCAGTGGAACTTGGATTGCAATTCAGGTTGACTGCCAGATTTATTAAACTTTTAATGTTTCAATGCATGAAATAAACAGGTTCCCAATTTTCAAGTCAGGAGAAAAACAGTGCTAAGGCCACTTTCACAGAGGTGGGTGCATCAAAGAATCATGCAAATAAGTATTTTGATCTGAAACTTTTCACTTGGCTCATGATGCTCTTGTACATAAACACCTTTTGTGTTCTTGCTTAGGAAGGACCATTTGGCCAGATGGCAACCTCAAGATCTTGGAATATAACCAATTTGTGCCCATCTTATATTTGTAAATATAAAACCTCATCTGCAGGATGCAGATGTGGAGATAATATCCTTGTTCTCAGTGTGCTTGGGAGAAAAGTTATGGCACAATTGCTACTTGTGAAAAGCTAGATGAAAAGATGTACATGAATATGTTAACAAGCACTATTTATTAAAATCTACTGCATTGTACAGTGTTGAATACAATGCCTTTTCTAAGACAGTTATTCATGACATTGATTGATTGATCAATTGATTGATTCATTCATTCATTGACTGCTTGGCTCCCAGTAATTCACTACGTAAAAGACACTGAAAAATAACAATAAATACAATCGTATTCATGAATACCATTAAGGCTTGGTCAATATTTTTTCTGAAATTAATGGGATAATTCATGTAATAATTAGTTTCATTAAATTGCTTTTGGGCTTCCTTCTTATCACCCCAATCCAAAAACAAAACAAATCAACTGTATTTCTTATTAATCTGGAAGGGGAAATTACATTCTAAATAAGGAATAGTTCCTTGAAGCAGAGAATAGGAGGCAAAGCCTAAGTTTAGATGTATTTTCCATAGTGGAGGAATGAACACACACAAAAGAGCCTTTTGATTTCTTTTTCTTAATCAAATGAAATCCTGAAGCTGAAAATCCTTCTCAATAACAACACATTTAAGTCAAATTTGGGAAGCCTATGAAACATCCCCAAACAATAATTTGTCCCATTTTTTTTTGCCCTAATTCAATTTAAAATAATTCAATTTTATTTTTAAATTAACCTAGGAACATGAACTAAGAAGAAATGTATTGTTTGTGTAAATCAGTTGTGTAGCCGGTCTGAAATCCAATATAACATATCACAATTGGAAATACCGAGTCTAACTTTGCTAGGACAGCCCATCCAATGAAAGATTATTTAAATGAAGAACCAATATCCATAAAGCAGGATACATGAATGTTCAGTGGTTGTACTTGTGTAATAAGAATTACTAAACATTTGTAATTTTACCATATGGCCACTGGACTGACTCAATGACTACCTATACAGCAGATAGGGAGATAGGATTGTTAGATCAGTTCTTTTTAAATTATTATCAAGCAGAATTGTTAAAGAACAAAAGCTACCATTTTTGTCCTCTAGAAGAATACAGCTCTATTCCAAACAATTTGACTATCACTCTGAGAGATAACTATCCATTGTCTTGTCTGGATTGGGCCTCAGTTTGTTGGGTTTCATCCAGATCATTAGGCAGTTAGGAACTGATTCTGTTTCATCCTTCATCTCAATCAGAGCTAGGTAGCCTCAGTATGTTGATGACAAACTGCCTTGGAATGAGCTCACCCAATAGTTGATGTAGATACTGAAGAAGATAGAGATAAAAATGGAACCATGTGGGACCTTACAGAGTACATGCTATGGAATTGAGCAGAAACCCTTCTACTGACTCAGGAGCACCATATTTCAGGGGACAGCCATCTAGTTAGGAGTAGAATCATATTGAGACTATACTTAGCTTGGAAAACATCTGCAGAAGAATTGAAAGAAAGCCAGTGAAAGGTCTAAGAGAATCAGAAGGGTTCCATTCCCTCTGCTTCTCCTTCAGGAATAATCATCTGATGGGTTAACCAACAATAGTGGGATGCTACCAATTCAGACCGGTTCAAGCAAACTGGTAGTTCCAATGATCAATTGGCCCCACCCACATGCCCTATCTTGTTCTTTAATTCCTGCTTTGTAGCACATCTCAATCATGCGGCAGAGCTGATTTTCCCCCTGGTTGTTCTACTTACTGTTGCTGACTTGGAAGGTAAGCAGCTGAGCTTCTAAATGCTCCGTTTTCAGTGTTGCACGCAAGTGCCTTAGGTGTGTACATGCTCACTGAACTGGTTGTTCAACTGGCAGGATCCCACCACTGTTAATCAAGTTTCCAGTTTCAGTGGGGAAAAAAACAGGCATAAACCCCAGTTGAACTATATGGAATAGATGTGCCAAGGGGCTGGTGGTCTGTAGCTGTAGCTGGACCTACACACTCACTGACTCTCATGTTGGCCACACCCATTCCCCCTGGGCTTATTTTTGGGGTAGGACTTATATTAGGCCCATCCAAAAAAATTCAGGCTAGGGCTTGCTTTTGGGATGGGTCTTATTTTTGGGAAAACATGGTATCCAAAAAGCCTGTTTCACACAAGAATCATTGAATCTATCAGCCATTGTATAATATTTTTTCAAGCACATTTTCTGTTCAGAAAAACCTGGGTTTGTTTGCAGCCAAAGCTCCTGTAAAATAGCAAAATTTACAGCATTTGTGCATTCCACTTATTTATAGCATCAAATTCTTTCTTTTCGTTCTCTCTTAAAGCCATGGGAGAATAGATGTTGGCTAAGCCATAAGAAAAGGAAATATGGGTTTTATTTCCCCGATGGCCCCCAAGTGCTTTAAATAAATAGTAACTACCATGGCTTAGATCCAACTCCATTTTTTTTTTCAGGAGAAAAAAAATTACTCTGCCATTGCTTGTCAGATGAACAAACCAAATCATTTCATTTGAGCTGCATGCTTAGAAAGTTGAGAGAGCTGTACTGGGGACAAAAAAAAAATTATGCAGAAACGGTCAGACTATTAAAATCAAGGTATCTTTATTTTATTTTTCAATCAACTATCCTATCACTTTAATATTGCACTTGGGTTGAATTCGTGTGATGTTTTTTCAACTTCTCCGCGTGGTTTTCATTATAATCCTGTCAAACCAAAGATACGTGTTTAGGGTTTGTTATACAAAGCAGATTTTTCTCTACAAAATTTTATTTTGGGGGGTGACTTGAGTGCATGTGATTTATTTTCTGGTTTGAGGGCTGCAGAGAAATCACATGAGTAACCGTTCTCATTTCCAAGTCATGTTAAAGATTTTTTTTCCTGGGTGGTGATAGAAAGGAAGGAAGAAGTGAACTTGTTAGAAGAAAGTTGATGAAAGGGTTTTTTTAAAAAAGCATCTTTGGTCTGGAGGATATAAAGTTCATGTTTGTTAAGTCTGCAACTATGGATGAACAAATGTAGTTAAGAAGTTGTATGAACTACTTGCTTTGTTAATTCCTTAACAGAATTTGTATTAACAAATATGCATTATAGCTACCATTTAAGTCGTGTGTAGTTGAGGAGGAGTTGAGCTTGAGAGGTGATGAATACAAGAAAGTTAATTTGCTGAAGAATCTGTAGCATCCATGGAAGCTTTGCACCATCTTGGAATAAAATTGCTCTCCTTATCTTACCTAGCACCTTTGGTGCTAGAATTCTGGAAGCAACCTAGATTTGGATAAATTAACACATGCCAACAATGAAGATCAGAGGTGGACATCTTGCTTGGGAGATGATTTGATCGGAATTCTAAACCCAATGTACTTCTCATTGCCATTTCAGTTCTCTCCTCCAGTCAATGCAATTGCTTATATTACATTTTTCTTATGCTACATAATAATGGGAATAGACTTCTTGTGGGTCATGGTTACTGGCTCTCCCATGCACATACAATCCCCACCAGTGGTGGGATTCAAAAATTTTTACTACCAGTTCTGTGGTTGTGACTTGCTGGGTATGGCAGGGGAAGGATACTGCAAAATCCCCAGTCCCTCCTCACCCCACTAACCTGCTTTCCAGCTCCATTCTCTTGTGCAGGGCAACCAAAAAAGAGCCAGCCGATCGATCAGCTTGGACTCGGGAGGCAGAGAATAGATGGGGGCAGGGCCAGTCAGAGGTGGGATTTGCCGGTTCTCTGAACTACTTAAAATATCCTCTACCGGTTCTCCAGAACTGGTCAGAACCTGCTGAATACCACCTCTGACCCCCACCTCCTGCCTCATATTTGCCCCTTTTCAAGACATATTTTCTCCAAAATGATAGATGAGGGAGGAAAAGAAAGGGAAGTTTATTGATTTAATGTACGTGTTTGAGTAAGTGTCTTGGAAGCAATATGGAATGG
This sequence comes from Hydrophis major, assembly GCA_033807585.1. NCBI lineage: Eukaryota > Metazoa > Chordata > Lepidosauria > Squamata > Elapidae > Hydrophis > Hydrophis major. Next base: position 15,917,303 of record CM066333.1, read on the forward strand.
TTTGTGATGAAGTTATTTCTTCTTTTTTTAACTTTTCATTCAAGCTTGATAATCATGATGATGCTATGCCATCAAATTAGTGTTGACTCTTAGAAACCACATAGGTTTTTTTTTTTCCAGGGTGATCTGTACTCAGCCTGATCCTTAAGCTCTTCCAATGGTGCGCATACTATATTGATTTCATCCATCTTGCTGCTGCTTGTCCTCTTTTTCTCTTTCCTTGTGCTTTTCCAAGCATGATCATCATCTGGACAGCTAGGTCTTCACATAATGTGGCCGAACATGATCGTTGTACAAATGATCATTTGTGCCTCAAGTGAGAACTCTGGATCCATTTGTTTGCTTTCTAGTATGCTTTATATTCGTAGTATTTACAATGATCTTAGATTGATAGATTAACAGAGTTGGAAGGAACCTTGTAGATCATCTAGTCCAACCCCCTGCCCAAGCAGGAGACCCTACATCATCCCCAACAAATGGCAGTCCAATCTCCCCTTGAAATCCTCCAGTGAAGAAGCTCCCACAACGTCCGAAGGCAAGCTGTACCAAACTTAAAAGCATGAATACTCTTTCTATTCTACTGCTTCAAGCCCAACTTTCCCTTCCATTGATTGTCCTAGGGAAAACCATTCTTGCACAATTCTGATTGGTTTTGCAACATTGTCTTTCCTACATATTTTAACTAAACCAATCCTGCTTAGGGTGTTGTTGTTGTTGTTGTTTTAGATAAGGGAAGATTATTCATCAAGCTGGTAGACTGGCATAGTGGCCCAGACCTGGAGCTCTCGACTCACAATCAGGAGCTGTGAGTTTGATCCTAGGTAGCAGCAGATATTTCTCTCTCTGGGCACAATGAGTAATTGTCTGCTGTGAACTCTGCATAAGAGTCAGGAAGGGTATCCGGACGGTAAACACTCAGCTCCATTCATTCACCCCAACTCCACCCTGATGCGAGGGATTAGACTTGTTAAAAGGAGAAAAATTCATCTAGCTGATATGGTATTCATTTGAATGAATGAATGATGAGAAAAAAGGGAAGGCTAAAAATAATTGATCGCTGGGAGAGGATCTATACATGAGAATTAAAAGTGTGGAGTGGTAATATATGGGCAAACTCCACCTATGTTGACATGTTCCATACAGATTTCCACTATAAGTCTTACAAAGGTCTTTGGTTAAGAGCACAGGAAACTGCCAAGTAGATTGTGTATCTTGTGTCAAGCTGCAGATCTGACAAATTAGACAGTGATCTATAAAAATATGATAATATAACATGTTTCTGTTTAAATTGGCATAGGACTTTTTGTTGTCAATAGTTTTTAAACTATAGTCGTAATTCACTTTTCACATATCTATATTGATTTTTCCCCCCGAAGATTTCAGTATCTAAAACTTAGGTTGCAATTTTGAGGGCATATATTGCTGGTGCTATGTCTAGACTTAAGATTCCTGACTTTAAACTGCTTGAATTGATTTTATTTATTTGTTTAACTGAGACACTAGGCTGTCCTCTGGATAGGTTCATAATGTACATATGATCAATGATTAAAAAATAAAATACAGAATAAATCAGGAAAGGGGTGGGTAACCTGGCCAAACCCCAAAGAAGAACACATAAGAGACATAACTCTTCCATGCACAGTAATAAAGAGCTGTAGGTATTGAGCACTCTTCTGAAATTAAAAAGCTTGCTGATATGCTATATTAACAGTTTCAGAATTGTTAGCCAACATGACTGGGCTTGGCTTATTTTGGGTCGTAGTCCAGCACCTTCTATTATTAAAGCGAATGTCTGCTTTTGAGACCTAAAGATACACCATTTAATTAGTGATGGGATTCAAAAACATTTACTACCAGTTCTGTGGGCATGGCTTGGTGGGCATGGCAGGGGAAGGATACTGCAAAATATCAATTCTCACACCACTCCTGGGGGAAGGTTACTGCAAAATCCCATTCCCTCTGCACCAGTGGTGGTATGCTACCAGTTCAGACCAGTTCAGCTGAACCAGTAGTAAAAAAAAAAGCCAACAATCAGCTGAGAGGAAGAAAAAATAATCCTCAACAATCAGCTGAGAGGAAAAAGAAGAGAAAAGTGCAGGATCGGTCCTCCCACTTGCCCCTGCACTTTTCTTTAACCTCTCAGCTTATTGGTGCTACAGGTCTCAGCTGGTGTGGGGAAAGCTGCCTGCTGGCATTAGGCAAAGCATCCCCACCAAGCCACGCCCACCAAACTGGTGGTAAAACAATTTGAATCCCACCACTGCTCCGCACCCCACTAACCTGCTTTCCAGCTCCATTCTCCTGTGTAGGGAAACAAAAGAAGACCCAGCCAATCAGCTGGGACTCAGGAGGCAGAGAATAGATGGGGGCGGAGCCAGTCAGAGGTGGGATTTGCCGGTTCTCCAAACCACTCAAAATTTCTGCTACCAGTTCTCCAGAACTGGATCAGAACCTGCTGAATACCATCTCTGCATTTAATGGACAAGACTGCAAAATGAAATCTTCAGAACCTGATTGCTAATCTGGCTAGATAAATTTGACCAGGGAGCTGTTATCCATCTGCAGCTCCATAGCGCCCTATCATATATGCTCCCTCCACTTGTTGACAAGACTCCTTGCAAATCTGCACATTGCAATAAACTTGGCAAAATGAATTATTCCTGATGTTGTGCCTCTAAATAACGTGTTTTCATTTAAAATGGGGATGGGGAAAAAAGTTTTCATTTATTTTAAAGATGCAGGTCAGGCAATAGATATCCTAAGGGGATCTTTCCTGTGCAGTTAAATTGATAACTTATGCATCATTAAACTTTCTCCTGAGCCCAAGATTGCTTCCTTCAACTAGCTGTAAGAGAGCTGAACTATTGACAAGGTTGTTCCACTAGCAGACCAAACAAATTGATTAATAAAAAATGGGTTACCGCTGGGAAAACCCCCGAAGTATTTCATTTGACGTCAATATTTTGTCAATCTTCAATTATATCTTTTTCAATTGTCTAAGGATATGATATTTATAGATCAGGGATACATCATGTCTTGCAACAGCCCAAATCACCAAAACATGCTTTTGTCAGCCCCGGATCCATCTTGAGACAGATTCCAGGCTGCCACAGTGGAGGATGGGCAAGCTGTGGGAATGGAAGAGTAGCAAAGGGAGTGCATCCACAACAACATTCTTTCACCAGAGGTCAAGGACAATCCTGCTGGCACCTGGTGGGAAGAAACTGGAATTTGGCGGTAGTTGAGACAGGAGATTGATTGGACAATGTGATCTGAGAGTCACTAAATGGGGCAGGGTGGGAGTTTTAGTGTGTGTGTGTGGGGGGGGGAATGCAGGAATTCAGAATCAGGTTTTCCCCAGATGTGCCAACATGACTACTCTAATAAATTCTTACTTGGATGGACTTTGTCTTGCAATTATGGATTGTTTGGTGAGTTTACTTGGAACGCTGACAGCTTACATATACATCTAATACCATACATATAGACATAATACATGTAAGCATTAAAACACCTGATTCAATCAAACACAGATGTAACACCAATGCACACACAATGGCTGAATTGCGGATAATTGCTCTCCATTTGCCCCAAAGGTGATTTTCCAAAAGGCAACTGGGCTTTCTTGTTTTTCTTGGAATGTGGCATCCAGTTTTGGTCACCATGATGTAAAAAAAGATGTTGAGACTCTAGAAAGGGTGCAGAGAAGAGCAACAAAGATAATTTGGAGGCTGGAAGCTAAAACACATAAAGAACAGTTGCTGGAATGGGGTATATCTAGTTTAATGAAAAGAAGGACTTGAGGTGACACCATAGCAATCTTCCAATATCTCAGGGGGGTGCCACAAAGAAGAGGGAGGGTGTCAATCTACTCTCCAAAGCAGCTGAAGACAGGACAAGAAGCAATGGATGGAAACAAATCAAGGAGGAAAGCAACCTAGAACTAAGGAGAAATTTCCTGACAGTTAGAACAATTAATCAGTGGAACAACTTGCCTCCAGAAGTTGTGAATGCTCCAACACTGGCAGTTTTTAAGAAGAGATTGGATAATCATTTGTCTGCAATAGGATTTCCTGCCTAAGCAGGGGGCTGGACTTGAAGACCTTCAAGGTCTTTTCCAACTCTGTTCTATTCTATTCTATTCTATTCTATTCTGTTCTGTTCTGTTCTGTTCTGTTCTGTTCTGTTCTGTTCTGTCCTGTCCTGTCCTGTCCTATTCCATTCCGTTCTGTCCTATCCTATACTCTATTCTGTTCTGTTCTGTTCTGTTCTATTCTATTCTTGAAAACATTTTGCTTCTCATTCAAGAAGCTTCTAAGTTTCTCAGAACTTAACAAGCTTCTTGGATGAGGAGCGAAATGTTTTTAAGGAAAAGTCCAAGAAAGCCCAGTTGTCTCTTGAAAAAGAACCTTTCGGACAACCATGATCTGGATGATTGAGATTCCGTGGACATTTTGCCTCTTATTTGATTTATTAAGGAATATTCAGTGTTTCTGTTTTCTTTTTTTGTTCCTTGGCTCAAGAGTCACTGATGATAAATGATCTTCTCAGTCTCTGTTTCCCCTAAAAGTGAATGCATCCCTGTACATGTTCACCTGTTTATCTTTCAACCCATCAGAAATGAAAATAGGGGAAGCAGGTGGAAAGCAATGAAACATGTAGTTATAGCTTCCACACTCACTGAGCTAGAGGTGAGGTAGTCATTATTAATGTGGGGATGTTTTTTTAAAAAAAAAATCTTAGCACTTCTCAGCATATAAAATGTGGAAGATAAGAAGTCACTTGTCAGGATTGTTAAGCCTGGGTTCCTCAACCAGGGTTAAGGAGACAAGCTAAACAGAATGTGCAGCGTTAGTCAGATAGGCACACAGATAAATGAGTGAGATAAGCTTGTATGTTTGTTAACATACAGTAAAAATAACAGATACGCTTGTGCTATCAAAATATAGTTTATTCCATTTAGAGTTTATAGCATAGTCAAAATAACAGTCTATTAGTCATGTATCGTTTAGTCAGTCCATTCAAGGATATTCAGTTAGCAAAGTCCGTGTAGAATATCCAATGTCAGTTCACTTACAAATAAATCAGTCCTTTATCTCTCTTCCTTTCCAGTAGGGGAAATACGCAGTCTTCATCCAGTAATTAGGGATCATCAAGTCAGAGAGAGAGAAAGCTGACGTTCCTTGCTTCTTTTATGGTGCTTTTTACAACCACTCCCTTAATTACATTCCTATATTTAAAGTTGCAGACACTTTAACTTATAAACCATGATAACATATTTATTATTTTACCTAAACCAGTTAGGTAAACAATGTTATCCCTAACAAGGATCTGGCAGAATCTCATTTCTGCCCATATGAAAATTGCCTGGTGAACTTGCATGATTAACATTGTACAAAATAAAAGTCTGTCTACCATGGGCACTTGTCTCATGCTTGCCAGTCGGAGATTTCCAAGGCGACAGTATTACAACTTAGATATGTACAGTTTTGTTATATGAAAGATATTGTGTAGGAAGTTGGTATTGGTAGCACCTCGTAAGGGCCCCTTTCCAAGGTTACAGGAGAAGATGGTCAACAGTTTTGAAGGCGGAAGAGGGCTTTAAGCCCCAACGGTAGATAAAATGGTAGAACCATCTTCTAGAAGAAGGAAAACTCTGATTTCAAACCTCCATTGCCTTGTGACTATATCTATTATTGGAAAGGGCTTCAGGAGTCAACCTGGAGGCAAAATGTGGAGCCGGGGTCCCGAAGCAATTTGTGACTGTGTACAATCACATTCTGGTAACTCCTGCAATGCAGCTAGAACTAATCATATCAGCTCTGCCGTTCCATTATTAGACTGTTTCAGTGATGTGGAGAGGGGGGAATCTGCTGCTAGGGTAACAGTTTATCCTCCATATTAAATAACCCAGGCCTCGTGCTTTGGAAAGGACACTCCAGCTTTGCATTCAGCTTTGAAACAACACGGGGAGTGGCAGTGACCGGTTTCATAGCACACTACCATAGTCTCTTGAGACCGAACGATGCCAATTCAATTGTGTAGTGGGCTTCAGTAGGCAAGAACCAGACCAGCATAGCTGCAACAGCATTGATTGACTCAAAACTGGAGCTGAGGAACTGCAGGCAAATCACAGGGCCTTGACCAATCATAGAACAAGAAAAAAACCCACCCAAATATAAATGTTCTAAATTTTCCTCTGAAACAGTTGGGGTCACCTAAAGGCTAGTATCACTGTAGCAGAGTTCGCAGTCAGGGTCATCTAAAGGTTAGTTTCATTTTAGCACAGTTAACACAGCTATGTACATTCAATACATAACAAAAGTCGTTGCAGTCACAGGAGTTGAAGAAATTCACAGTAGAGATAGGAAAAAGTGTTCCCCACCCAAGGACATCTTTATCTTTATTTTTTCAGCAATAGAGTTCCTTCAAAACTCCGGGAAAAGCTAGGAGTGGGATCACAATGCCTGCAGCTTGAAATGAAGGGAAAATGGGGAATGCTGGGGGGAACAAATGAAGACACCTTCCAGAAAGGAAAAAAAAAAATACTTGCAGAAAACACAGAAAAAAATATTATCCAGCAGAATGGCAGTTCCCTTTTAAAATATGGAAAAGTTCACCATTAAAATTTAAAAAGGTCACAGGCCGACATAATAATAATAAATTATTAATTTTCATATGGGCGCGGTGGCTCAGCAGTTAAAGACTCTGAGTTTGTCAGCTGGAAAGGTCAGGGTTAGGATTAGAAGCTGAAAAGCTGACAGCCCGGGTTTGAGACCCAAGTGCTATGCAATATGAGGTTCCTTGCCCCAGCTCCTGCCCCACTAGCTGTTCCAAAGCATGCAAATGCAGGTAGATAAATAGGTACCATATTGGTGGGAAGGAAACATCATTCTGTGCACCCTGACATATAGTTATGAAGGCCGAATGACCAGGGAAATGTCTTCAGATAACATTGGTTCCCTCTGCTAGGAAATGGAGATGAGCACCACCCCTAAAGTCAGACATAACTGGAAAGAGGAAGCCTTTACCTTTACCTTTACCTTTATTAATTAACATATAAGAATAAAGTTATTATCATTTAATGACTTTAATTTAACTGGAGTGGTACAGTGGCCTAGAGGTGGAGCTCTCACCTCACAATCAGGAGGCTGAGAGTTTGATTCTAGGTAGAGGCAGATATTTCTCTCTCTGGGCACACTGAGAATATATCTGCTGAACAAAACTCCACATTGGCAACAGTAAGGGCATCTGGCCAGTAAACACTCAGCTCCATTCAGTTGTCCAGACTTTACCACACAAGGGATTATGGGTCATTAAAAGAAGATTATGAATGGCTTTAAATTAATTAAATACATGGGGATAATAGGATCCCATGTGGGCCACTAATCTTCCGCTCCAGGTTACCCTACTCCCCCATATCCTTGTTTCAAAGAAAAACAATCCTTTTAGGTCCCATCTGCACTAATGCCAGCTTTCCACTTTCTACCAATCAAGAGCTGGCAAGGCATATGGATTTTGACAGGTCCAGAAAAGAGATGTGTGCACTGGAGATTAATTCCCCCATCCAATCTCTTTTGTTCAGGCTCTTCTCTGCTGCTCTTTTTACCTATGAAACAATTGCAATTGTACCATCAACGTCACATTTATTTTGCCCTACAAAAAACAGTTCTGAATGCAACAAATAAATCAGTTCAGGATCTGGGCACAGAATTTACTGAGCAACCTATGGTTCCTTCTCAATACCTGATCACTTATAGGCTGATTCTGGAATGATTCAGTCCTCTAGCTGCAAGGATCAGTCAGCATGCTCTTGCTAGCTGTTCCATTATAATTTACTATACACATATTATACATACTTTCCTAGAAACAAATCCATGCCCATTTGATCGTAACCCCGAATTAGATATGTCGTGTCCGCAAAAGAAGCTTAGAGTCGGTGACTTTTATTCAAAGCTCTTTATTTACAATGGGGGAACCGAACCGGCGAAAGGCAAAAAGCCCGCGGCTTTTATACCTTTCGCAGCGGCGGCCGCGGCCAATGGCAGCGATTCAAGTTTCCCGCTCTTGGTTTGCACCAATCGCGGGAGACTTCAATCGGGCCAATCAGCGCGGCTCGCCTGGCCAATCAGAAATCCCCGCGCCTTAGCCAATCAAGGCTCGGGGATTTCGAGTATTCCAATTCAGGACATAACACCCCTCCCCTCTTGGTATGGTCCATCACGTGGTGTAGTCACGCAGGTAGGCGGGGCTCCGTCGAGTCCTAGTTGACCTGCGCAACTCACTTGCATGCTGTAACTCGGCCGGAGCGGTCATCTTTTTGGCTGCTCCTGCCTCTGTGCGAACCGGCTGGATGATCGGGCCGGTTCTTTCACCGTGGCTCCCGCCTGGGCCTACCGGGTCGGTTGAGCTACGGATTTCGCCGCTCCCGCTTGGCTTCTCCGAGTCGGTAGAGCTGGCCAGGTGGTTCTTCTCCGGAGGGGACTCGCGATGGCTGTGTTCCGGTGAGTATTTTTGGTTTATTTTTTCCTGCGATTGTCTCTCCGGGTATTCCCTCCCCCCTTGGTTCGTGTCTTGGGGGTTGAGGTCAGTCGCTGTTCGTGACCTGAGCTGGTCGATATGTCGTTTCCAGGCTCGCCCATCGATGGTTTGGAGCCGGTACGACCGTGGACCAGTGACTTGAGTTATGACGGCTGGGATCCATAGGGGGTCCCCCGTCATGTTTTTGGCATAGACTAAGTCACCTGGGTCAAATGTCCGGTACCTGGAGCTGGAGTCTGGGGGCCGCTCCGGGTTATAGGTCGGGTGTAATCTGTCGAGTGGGGACCTCAGCTTTCTGCCCATTAGAAGTTCTGCAGGGCTCTTGTTAGTTGTGGTATTGGGAGTGATGTGCTGTATGAAGAGCAGTTTGTTGATTTTGTCGCTGATTTCCCCGTGGTCCATTTTCCAGAGGGTCTTTTTCGTAAACTGGACCATCCGTTCCGCCCTACCGTTCGCCGCCGGATGCGCCGGTGCTGTTAATGCGTGGCGGATACCCCTCTCTGCCAGGAACCGTTCGAAATCGATGGAAGTGAACTGGGGCCCGTTGTCTGAGATGACGACGTCTGGGAGGCCGTGTGTGGAAAACAGTTTACACAGTTCTTTAACGACGGCCTCTGTGGTAGTGGATTTCATGTCGCATACCTCCAACCAATTGGAGTACGCGTCAACTGTGATTAGAAAAGTATGCCCATTTGTGGGGCCAGCAAAGTCTAGATGGATTCTGGACCAGGGCCCCCGTGGTGTTTCCCAGTCCCGGATAGGTGCTGCGGGTGGGCTGGATCTGGTCTCCTGGCACCGGTGGCATTTGGCGACCCATGATTCAATTTGTTTGTCCATCCCTGGCCACCAAGCATAACTCCTGGCCAGGGCTTTAGTCCTGACGATGCCAGGATGACCCTCATGTAGCATCTCTAATACCCTCTCTTGCAATCTGTCCGGAATTACCACCCGGTCACCCCACAGAATACATCCTCTCAGTAGTGAAAGTTCAGTCTGGCGCTGACGGAATGTTTTAAAAGTCTCGTCATTGTCTTTCTCCGGCCAGCCTTTTTCTAACCAGTGTAAGATTCGTGCCAGACGCCTGTCCTTAACGGTTTCTCTGGCAATGTCTGATGCGGTAATAGGTAAACTCTCAATACTTAGGGTGTTTGTTGTTGGTGCTCGGTCAGGTTCAGAGTCAGGTAAAGGCGAGCGGCTTAAAGCGTCCGCGTGTGAAATTTTCTTACCTGGCTTGTGTAGCAGTTCGTAACTGTAGGCTGCCAGGAATTCGGACCATCTTGTCATCCGGGGTGACAAGATGTTCGGCGTGGCTCGGTTTCCAGCGAGGATGCCCAGCAATGGCTTATGATCCGTCACGATGGTGAACGGGCGGCCGTACAGGTATTCGTGGAAACGCTTAACGGCGGCAACTATAGCCAAAGCTTCTTTGTCCAGCTGGCTATAGTTCCGCTCCGGTTTAGTCAGAGTCCTGGAGAAAAAAGCGATGGGTGCTTCTCTCTGGTCTGGGAGGGTGTGGCTGAGGACAGCACCGACGCCGAAAGGTGATGCGTCGCAAGTGACAGCTAAGGGCAAGGTTTCGCTGAATTGCATCAGGACGGCATCGGAGGTGAGGAGGTCTTTGGTTTTTTGAAAGGCGGCTTGCTCTCGTCTCCCCCAAGTCCAGGCTGCCTTCTTGTCTAGGAGTCTATGTAAAGGTTCCGCCGCCGTTGCCTTTTGAGGTAGGAAAACATTATAAAAATTTAGTAAGCCTAGGAACGCTTGTAGTTCCGTTTTGGACTTTGGGGTGGGGGCTTCCTTGATGGCTTTCACTTTTTTAGTCGTAGGGTGAATGCCATGCCGGTCTAGGAGATAGCCCAAAAACTCTACTTGCTTTGTACATAGTTGGCATTTTTCTCGTTTGACTTTAAGTCCTGTTTCTTTAAATTTTGTTAAGACTTGTCTGAGTCGGTTTTCTAATTCGGCTTCGTTTGGCGCCGCCACTAATACGTCATCGAAATAGGGCACCACCCCCTTGATGCCCTGTAGCAAACGTTCCATCAGGCTCTGAAAGATGCCTGGTGCCACGCTGACTCCAAATTGGAGTCGGTTACACTTGAAGGCCCCCCGATGGGTCACGATTGTTTGGGCTTCCGCCGTTTTCTCGTCCACAGGTAGCTGCTGATATGCCTGGGCGAGGTCGAGCTTGGCAAAGACTTTGCCCCCTCCCAGTGAGTGCAGTAAATGTTGCACTATTGGGACTGGGTAGGCGCTTTGTTGCAACGCACCATTTAGGGTGGCCTTATAGTCCCCGCAGATTCTCACGGACCTGTCTGGCTTTACTGGGGTCACTATAGGGGTCTCCCATCTGGCATGGTCTATCGGTTGCAATACCCCTTGTTTGACGAGCTTGTCGATCTGCTCGTCAATTTTAGGCTTTAAGGCGAATGGTACCCTTCTAGGTTTAAGCCGCTTAGGGGGAACCCTTGGGTCTAGGTCAAACGAGATAAGGGGCCCCTGGTACTTGCCCAAGCCTCCATCGAAGACCTCCTGGAACTCCTGGGTTAGCCGCTGTTCCCAAGCTTCGATGGTGACGTGGTTGACACCTGTCAGCGCGATGTTAAGCGGGGCGAACCATTGTAAGCCCAGTAGGCTTGGGCGGTCGCGGTCGACGATCGTGAGTGGCAGTTGTTCGGTGTGGGCCTTTGTAAGTTATATTAAAGTTCTTGGTGCCCACTACCGGGACGCGATTCCCTTGGTAGTCTTTTATGATGATCTTTTGGGTACGCATGTTTCTTTTTTGTAGTGTAGGCACTAGTCTTTTGATTTCGCGCCATGCAATCATGGAAAGGTAGGACCCGGAGTCCACTTCCATTTTGCATGGCTGGCCTTCGATATGGACTTCTACGTGTACCTTTCTGGCACCGTCGGAAATGGCGTGGCCGATGGTCACCGTCTGGTGGGTCTCTTCTTTTCGCCGACCGTCGCCGCTTCTTTGAGATCGTTGAGTACAGTCCCACTGACCGTCTGGCTGGCGCTCTCTGGCTCTGGGCAGGGAGCTTTCTCTCCTTCTGTCGTGCTGTTCCCATTTGGGCGGGCTGCGGGTCTTCTTTTGGCGGCAAACTCGAGCGATGTGGCCCCGTCGTTCACAATGCCTACAGATAGAGTCAAAGAATCGGCATTCTGACCTGGGGTGGTCGCCGCCGCACCCGGCGCAGTTGGTCCTTGACCTACGACCTTTTCGACTTCGTTGGTCGCCGCGTCCCGTCTGCACGCGATGTATGTCCTCCTCGTCTTCCGACGTGCTGGAGGTTGACTGGTATTCACCGTAGTGTGCGGTTGCTTCGTTTCTTGTGTCGGCCGACCTTGCCGGGTTGTTGTTTCCACCCTTCGCGTCAGATCTTCGCATGCTACGAATACGAATACCTTTATTGTCACTATCCACGTGTACAACTTGCATCATACGCATACACAGTGAGATTAAGCGACTCGTCGTTCAGTACAACCATACATGTTAAAAAGAGAATGTGCATAAGAATATCTAAAAATATCTAAAACAACAAAGAAGAATAAAATGAGTAAAATTACCAGCTTATTGCACTTAATTTGTGCCTATTCACAGTAGGAGTTATTGCACTTGTCAGCCAGCACAGTAATAGTCATGATATATTGCACAAAAATTTCCCAATTGTCCCAAAGTATTATTTACAATATGTTTGACAGGACTTAAAGTCAGTGCATATGTAAGTTCAGGGTAGTTATAGCTTTGGGAAAAAAACTGTTTTGAAGACGATTTGTCCTTGACCTGATGCACCTATAGCGCCTCCCCGAGGGCAACAGGTCAAACAGTCCGTTACCAGGATGGAAACTGTCTTTTATGATGTTCACAGCTCTACTAAGACAGCGTGAGGAATAGATGTCTGACAGGGAGGAAAGAGGGCAGCCAATGATCTTCTGAGCTGTTTTGACTATCCTCTGTAGTCTCTCCCTGTCTGCCATAGTACAATGACCATACCACACTGTAATGCAGTATGTCAACAGGCTTTCAATGGACGCACGATAGAAGGTAATCAGCAGGCTGGAGGCCAGATTGTGCTTCCTGAGCACTCGCAGGAAGTGGAGTCTCTGCTGAGCCTTCTTAATAACTGCCGTGGTGTTTTCCGTCCAGGAGATCTTATCGACAATAGTAACACCCAAAAACCGGAAAGTATGGACCCTCTCCACCTGCTCTCCATTAATGTAAAGGGGAGCCAGGTCAGTGTTGTGCCTCCTAAAGTCCACAATGAGTTCCTTAGTTTTCTTGGTGTTCAGAGCTAAATTATTGTCCGAACACCAAGCAGCCAACATCAGGACCTCCTTCCTATAAGCTGCCTCATCTCCCCTCGAAATGAGTCCAACCACCGTGGTGTCATCAGCAAACTTCACAATGAGGTTGCTATCATGGTGTGGACTACAGTCGTGGGTATAGAGGCAGTACAGGAGTGGGCTCAGCACACAGCCCTGTGGGGAGCCAGTGCTCAGCGTACGTGTGGAAGAAAGGTGGGGACCAAGCCTCACAATCTGGGGCCGATCACTCAGGAAGTTCTTTATCCAGGCACAAGTAAGGGGGGGCAAACCCAATGTATCCAGTTTTTTGATTAAAATTCCTGGGATGATTGTATTAAAGGCAGAGCTGTAGTCCACGAAAAGCATCCGGACATAGCTCTGCCGTTGCTCCAGATGGTTCAGCGTAGCGTGCAGAGCTATGGCTATGGCATCCTCCGTAGACCGATTAGTGCGGTAAGCGAACTGATAAGGATCAAAATCCAAGGGGAGATGATTCATGATGTGCCGGAGCACCAGCCTCTCAAAACATTTCATGATTACAGGAGTAAGCGCCACTGGGCGGTAATCATTGAGGCTGGAGATGGGAGATTTCTTCGGCACAGGGATGATTATGGCAGATTTCAGACAGGATGGTATAACTGCCTGGGCCAGGGAGAGGTTGAAAATATCTCTGAAGATGGAGGCAAGCTGGGGGGCACATGCCCTAAGCACCTTGCCAGGGACTCCATCTGGGCCAGCTGCCTTTCTGGGGTTCGCTGCTCGGAACACCCGTCTGACGTCATCCTCCGTCACAGAAAAAATACTGGGTGGGGTAGCAGAACTGAATGTAATTGGAGGAGGGAGTAGGGCTGGTGCAGCTGTACGCTGTTGTGAAACTTCAAAGCGAGCAAAGAAGTTATTCAGCTCCTCTGCTAGCGCTGCACTCAGATGTTCTGTTGTTCCGTGACAACCCCTATAATTAGTGATGTCATGTATGCCCTTCCACACCTCCCGTGTGTTATGGCTAGACAAGTGGGACTCAATACTCCTCCTGTGATCCATCTTGGCTTTCTTAATCCCCCTCCTCAGGTCAGCTCGGGCGACTGTATACAAAGCTCTATCGCCTGACCTGAAGGCTACGTCACGGGCTTTAAGAAGTCCACGGACTTGAGTAGTCATCCAGGGTTTCTGATTTGGGAAGACCCGGATGTTTCTGTCTACAGTCACATTTCCGATGCAGAACTTGATATAGTCCAGCACCGTACTTGTATGCATTTCCAACTCTTGATGTTGGAACATCTTCCAGTCTGTCTGTTCAAAGCAGTCTTGAAGTCTACTAAGTGCATCCTCAGGCCAAATCGTTACAGTCTTCGTAATGGGCCTGCTACTGCGTCTGAGGGGGGTATAAGCTGGGGATAACAGGAGGGAGAGATGATCTGAATACCCAAGGTGGGGGAGGGGTATGGCTCTGTATGCATGTTTAATGTTGGTATAAACATGATCCAGAGTATTTTCTCCCCTCGTGGCACACTTAACATACTGGTAAAACTTCGGGAGTACAGTTTTCAGATTGGCCTTATTAAAGTCTCCTGCAATAATATGAACACCATCAGGGTAAGCCTGCTGCTGTTCGTTTATGGTATTCAGCAGGAGAGAGAGTGCCTTATCTGTGTTTGCGTCGGGCGGGATATACACCGCCATAACGATCACAACAGTTAGCTCTCTCGGTAGAAAAAAAGGCCGACATCTTACAGACATGTACTCAAGATCCGGGGAACAATGATTATCTATAACTGTCCCATTATTACACCAGTTCTCATGTACGTAGATGCAGAGCCCCCCTCCTCTGCTCTTACCACAGTCCTTCGTTCTGTCCCAGCGTAAAAAAGTACGGCCTGCCAGCTGCATGCTAGCGTCAGGTATCCCAGAATGTAGCCATGTTTCAGTAATTACCATGACGCAGCAGTCTCGAACATAGCGGTTACCGGCGAGCTGTAGCTGTAAATAATCCGTTTTATGTGCCAGGGATCTGGCGTTGGCGAGATACAGACTCGGAAGAGGTGGCTTGAATGGATGTTTCCTCAGCCTAAGCATAACGCCAGACCTACAGCCTCGCTTCTGCTTCCTCTCCCTCCTCCGTCTTCGCCGCCTCCTGGCCCCGACAACAATCCACGGAGAGCCCGCTGGTCTCGCTATCTCATCGGGGATGTTATGGACGCGATGAAAGTCCCTCGAAACAGACATCTGGCATTGAATTCCAATGTCTATAATATCTGATCGTGTATAGAGTTGGCTCGTAGAGCCGATAGTCCAGAAGACGTATACAAACAGCGGAAAAAAGCACCGAAAAGAGCACCGAACGGGAGAGCCATAAGCCGCTGCGTCTATACGCGCCGCCATTATGACACGCTGACGTGCGGGTTGCTTCTGCGGCTGCGGCTGCGGTAAGGGCATCGGCTAGGCTGATGTCGCCCTTGGCCATAAGTCGGCTCTGGAGTGTAGGATCCCATAAACCGAGCACGAAGCGGTCTCTTATGAGACTGTTCAGACCTTCAAACTCGCAGAGTCCTCCTAGGCGCCGTAGTTCTGCGACGAAGTCGCTCAATTTTTCGTCTGGTTTCTGGTTTCGGCGGTAGAACCCGTTGCGCCGTATCAGGATGGGGACTTCGGGGGCGTAATGGCGCCGCAGTATAGGTTCGAGGACGTCCCAGTCCATGGCGGTTGCGTCTGCCGGCTTGGCCAATGCTTTGGCCATCTGGAAGACCTCTGGTCCGCAGTGAGTAAGGAAGATGGCGCGTTTTAGCGGGCCCGGGGCGTCCTTCATTCCGGCGCATTCCAGGTACATACGGAACCGATCCGAGTACGATTCCCAGTCCTCGGCGGCGGGGTTGAAGGGGGCGGGCGGTGCTATTTTTGCCATCTCTGCGCTGGAGCTGGTACTTGGATGGACACGGGGTTTGGTTCAGGGGCGAGATCCCACCTTCGTCGCCAGAGTCGTGTCCGCAAAAGAAGCTTAGAGTCGGTGACTTTCATTCAAAGCTCTTTATTTACAATGGGGGAACCGAACCGGCGAAAGGCAAAAAGCCCGCGGCTTTTATACTTTTCGCAGCGGCGGCCGCGGCCAATGGCAGCGATTCAAGTCTCCCGCTCTTGGTTTGAACCAATCGTGGGAGACTTCAATCGGGCCAATCAGCGCGGCTCGCCTGGCCAATCAGAAATCCCCGCGCCTTAGCCAATCAAGGCTCGGGGATTTCGAGTATTCCAATTCAGGACATAACAAGATACAATACTGGAGTGTTTAGAGACAACTTTTATTGCATTCCAGCAGAATTTTATATTGGAATACGTTCAGTGGTGGGATTCAGCCAGTTTGCACCAGTTCGGGAGAACCAGTTGTTAACTTTCTGAGCAGTTTGGTGAGCTGGTTGTTGGAAGAAATAATTAGGGCAGGGAACCAGTTGTTAAATTACTTGAACCCCACCACTGAATATGTTTATTTGGTCAGCAAGCTGTACTGCTCTGGAGCTTGGCTCTAATTCAACCTTTCTTTTATGTGAGTGCCTCTCCATTGACTACAGTTCATTCATTGTCCTTCCTCATCCAGTGATGAGAAGCTTGGCTCCATTTGCACATAGAAAAACAGCTGGGCAGTCTAGGTAATTGTTGAAATGGAGCATTTGGGGAATTAGAACTCTGGCCACAATTGCAGGTTGGCTGGCTAGCAACTGGCAAGCCAGATGGGAAGAAATGAAATTGTCTGATTGGACCATGAATTAAAGTACTGTTAGTTGGAATGTTCACCAGTTATAAAAAGTACTGGAAAATGGAATTTCCACACATTACAGCAATTCCCATTGTTTTCATGGCTGGAAGTTATTATTTATACTGATAAATAAAAAGAATCATTCAGGAATATAAACACACATAACATTGATTCTGATGTAATGGCCCCTTGCTAAGTAACTTATTGATCAATTCAACCTATTGAAAATTAAGGGCTGGCATCAAACTTCGGGGGGTGGGGGGGAAGACAATTTAAAATCTGGAAATATATTAAAGAAGAATATTTTCAAAACAGCAATTTAAAAATGTCTATGTGGAGCACCGATTTTGGAATATGAGAAGTATTGTGTGCATTCACAAAATGCATCTGTTTCTTTTCATATTTAATAATTTTCAAATATACTTCTCTGATTCCAGGACTCCTTGGATTCCAGGATTCCTTTTCTTGAAAAAGACTAGCAAGTTTGGATCTGTTAAAACTGGAATTGAAGACTACCCCAAATTTTCTTTTTCTTTCTTTTCCTGATAAGTGATTGTATATTCATATTTGTATGTATTTTGAAAGCAAAGAGTAGGTGGAATGTGCTGTTCTCTGAGATATGTAACTATGAGAGAAGAGGAAGGGAGATTATAACAAAGAAGCCATCCACATTGGGGGGAATTTCTCAGGACTTTTTTCTCCAGATTTGTCCATGATTTTCCTTTTTCCCCTCCCAAATGTTGTCCCATTCTGTTTAATATTTGCAGGGTTGTTATAATGGAAGATGTGGGGATGGTATCCTGACCTTGTTTATGTAATTTATTTCCAACATTCTGTCGGGTTGGAATTAATAAAATAGTCATGGAAGAAGGCAATAGGGAACCACTTCTGTTATTATAGACCAGGAAACTCAACGGAATTCATCCTTCAGTCAAGCTCATCTTTTGGTGACAATATGAATGCTCGTAATCAAGAGCTGAGTTTGACTCAAGGTAAATGTAAGGCATCCAGAAAGTATCCATAATATCAATCAGTCTGAGACATTTTCTCTCCAATTGATTTATTTAGAAACAGATCTGGCATGTCAAAGGCATTGAATCTACCACTGGCCTGGATAAAATCCCCAACCTGGAGGGATACTCTCTGCAGGGGGCAAAATTCCTTCTGGAAAATGAGGGGATTGCCTGCGGGTGGGTACAGCATACCTCTGTCAGTTGATGCTTCTTTCTGGCTTCCACCAACTGGCATCTGTATAGTCTCCTCATTCCTCATGATACTTGGGTAAGTGACTATGGGTGGTCTCAAGCTTCTACCCATCCAAACAGATTGTGAGACCAAACCTGTCACCTTTAAATTCTGGAACTGTTGATGTAAATCTGCCCTTGATGGACTTCCAGGAATAATCCGGGGGTTGTCTTCTTGAAAATAATCTGACCCCAATTGTCTCTCTTCCCTCCAAGCTGACAGAATAGCCATATGCCTGGGGCTAGAGAAAGATTTCTCTTCAGACATCTGGGTTACATCTGGGTTATAACAACTTCTTGAGTTGAAACGCTTTGGTATAGCTCCCAAATCTCTTTCTCCTACTGCCATCCTGAAAGCATCCATCATCTCCTCCAAACAAGGGCTGACAGGTTCAATTAATGCTCCAGAGAGAGGGCCCACACACACTCCCCCCTGCATATCTCCAACTTGGGCTGATTGTTGATCTCTCTCCATTTCTAGGAAAAGAACTTCAGGATATCAGCCAACCCTTTCAAAAAGTAAAAAGTCACTTTGGGAAATAAATGTTGAAATTGAATTGCTTGAAATATTGGGCCCAGCAGACTTGTTTGGGCGATAATCTCCTAGGGGTCTTTAGAGCCTCAAGGTTCTTATGATCAGTCCATACCTCAAAGGCCTCTGGTGCCTCTTCTAGAAAATGCCTCTAAGTCAACAAAGTCCATCGTATGTCAAATGCTTCTTTCTCCCAGACCGTCCACCTTCACTCTGTGTCTGTCAGCTTTTTGGACACATAAGCGCAATGCATCAGTCAGCCTTGAGAGTCCTTTTGCAGCAAAACAGCTGCCACTGTTACATCACTTGCATCTATTTGGACAATAAAAAACTAGGTCATGTCTGGGTGCTGGAGGATGGGCTCAGCTGTGAAGAGGTGTTTTAAGGCCTTGAAAGCTTTTTGATAGTCCATAATCCAAGACAGGGGTTGACTTGGCTTCGGTTTGGTGGGTGACAGGCCCATTTTTAATAGCTCTGTCAACAGGAGGGCAACTTCAGCAAAGGACAGAATGAATTGTCTATAGAAGTTGGCAAACCCCAAGAAAATTTGAAGTTGTTTTTGGGTTCTGGGGGGTTGCCAGTCCAGCACCGCTTTCACCTTTCCGGGGTCCATTTCAATCCCCGGGTTGGATATTTGGTAGCCTAAGTAGTCCAGCAACTCCTTGTGGAATTCGCATTTTGAGAGTTTCATATATAATTTGGCAGCTAGAAGTTTTTCTAGAACCTGTCAGACCAATTGAACATGTTCTTCCATGGTTTCACTGAAGCTAAGGATATCAATCAGGTACACAAGGACCCACCGGTAAAGGTGCAGGTGTAGCACCTCATTGATGAGCTGCATAAACACTGCAGGAGCCCCCTGAAATCCGAAAGGCATGACTTTGAATTGGAAGCTACCCAGAGGGCAGTTAAAAGCAGTTTTCCACTCATCTCCCTCTTTGATGTGGACCTGGTAGTAAGCTTCTCTGAGATCTAGCTTGGTGAATACTTTGCCCTTCAACAGGTGGTTCAATAAGTCCTTCATAAGAGGGAGAGGATACATGTTTTTGACACATATGGCGTTCATGCCTCTAAAGTCAACACAGAATATCAACCCACCATCTTTCTTCTTGAACAATACAGGGCAGCTAATCTTGATTTGGCAGGCTCAATAAAACCTCGTTCCAAATTGCTGTTGATGTATTTCCTTAATTCAGTCATTTCAGCAGGCATCATGGAATACATCTTTGGTTTTGGTAATTTCACCCCGGGCTCTAATTCTATGGTGCAAACAGTGGCTCAATGGGGAGGTAAAACATTACACTCTTCTTCACTGAATGCTTCAGACAAGTCTTTGTATTGGTCAGGTACCTGGTGGTTATCTGGGAGAAGGTGGGATGCCATGGATGCTGCTCAGGCTCTGGGTTCAAGCTGACTGGTGGTTTGTAGTGGGTGGAAGAGGGGGCAATAGGCCCAGTCCAATGAGGATTTTTCTGAATCCATCCTCCCATTTGATTGTTGGGGGCTATTTGTCTAACCAAGCAAGTCCCAGTATGATTGATTCTGACATCTTGGGGGCCACTATGAAGCATATGAGTTCACAATGGGGTCCTAATTCCATCTTGATCAATTCTGTCATCAGAGTGGCTGCCCCCCCCCCCCCAAAAAAAAAAATAAGGTTTGCTCAAATCTGACTGGACATTTTAGTGGGTTAGTCTTTTTGCCCAATTGTTCAATGATGGGAAGTCCGATAAGACATCTAGAACATCCAGTATCAATAACAGCTTCTAACTCCCCAGCCTCCCCCCTATTTGGTACTACTAAATTGACCTTAACTGTAAAAGGTATGATGGGATCACTCACCATTGGGTCATCTTTGCAGGTTGGGTACTCGGGGATGTGGTGTTGGTCTGGTGGTCCATTGCTCCCATCTGTGCAGAGGGGGCTTTCCCAGTTGTGGTTGGTGAACCTGCCCCTACCCGGAGGTCTTCCTTGATTCTTCTGATCTCTAACAGTTGTATTAGGCTTCAACTGTGGAGCTTGTGGTACAAGAGCAGGGGCCAGACAGTCTGCTGCCCTATGACTGGCTTGGCCACATTGGTAACATTTCAGCACCCTGGTGGGTCAGGTACAAGCAGTTTTGGCTGGTCAGGTCGGCAGTCTCCTCACCACAATTATCTAAGCCGGGGCTGCCAGAAGGGGTTTCATGTGTGGGTTGATGCTGTGATCCAAGCTGAGCAATGCAATATACCATGATTGTAAGGTCTCTGGGATTCCCCTAATTTCACAGGCCTTCTTTACTTCTGGATCAATGGCTTTTTTAAAATAGTGTAAAGTCATTCTTTCAGGCCAATCCATGAGGTGGCTTGCAACCCTTCTAAAATCCCAAATAAATTCAAGGGTCGCTTGCCTTGTCTCATTTCCATTAACTTCTCTTCATTTTCTGCTAGCCTGTCTGGATTTTCAGATCTGAGTCTTAATAATTGAATAAATCCATTTACATTGTATAATTCAGGAGCTTGTTTGTTGTGTAGTTGGGCCACCCAATCTGAAACATCCCCTTCATTCATCCCATTTGTTATGGCTGTAACCAAATCGTGCTCTGTGGCATATTGATCTCCAAATAGTTCTATATGGGATTGGTTTTGAGTTAGGAAGGAATTGAAATGTTCATGGTGGCCATCGAATATGGCCTTAAAGGGTTTGGTCCAGCCTGGGTCGTGGTTGCGGAGGTGGCACAGGCCAGGCCCCTACAGGTTGTACTGGAATGAAAGGAACTGGCCTGGTGGCATACGTAGGCTGGGTAGGCCCCCTGTATCCTGGCTGGGTGGTGCCTCTCTGGAATAGGGGTCCCTGTGGCCTCAGCTGGGGCCGCATTTGTGGTTGCCAGGAAGAAGATGGGCGTGGCCTGGTTCCCTGGTCGTGTGGAGGGGAAGTGGCTGCTGTCTGCTGTCTGTGCAACCCCCTTCAGACCAGGGCGTTGTTGGTGCTGGCTGCTATTGGAATTTCCTAATACGCCATACAGAATAACCTTGAACTTTTCAACTCCTCCAACTCTCTTTAAAAAAATGTGGCAGCTGAATTTCAAAGCTGACAGTGAATTCCTTCCTTTTTTCCTTTCTTTTTTCCTTCCTTCCTCCCTTAACAAATCTACCATTACAGTTATATTCTTTACAGAAATAACAATAATAACTATTCCATTAAGACAAACAACCACACTTTTAAAGATCATGCGGTACTTCTGCATAGTAATTAGATATTAGAATGTGAGATATTACTTATAAATATAATTTGATATTTAGGTTTTCCCAAATATTGCAAGGATCAAAGAAGTTAATGCCACAGTCTTAATTTAATTTCTCTATAGATAAATGTTGATATTAATAATATTACAACAAAATGTTGCATATGTCACACTGAAAGTGAGATCCATTTATGATTTTGCATTCTGACACTAAGGAGACACTTGTAATTTGTGCTCACTCCTTACGCCCTTTCACTGTTTGTCTGTATCTAGATGGTAGATAGCTTAGATGCTAAAGTACCTCCTTTTGTGTAGGCCTTAATATTTCAATTGTACTTCTAAAAATTTTGTCGTTCTGAAGCTAGAAACACATGAAAAATAGTTAAAATGTAAACAGAACTGGAGGGGGGGGAGAAATAAGGCTTGATTGTGTTATTATAGACCCAATTTGCATAAGCAGCATATTAGGTGCTGGCCTTCATCTTTCAATAACAATTGTGAATTTCTATTTCCAAAAGATGGTTCAACTTCAACCTTGACTTTTCATGGCTTTCTATCTGCACATCATGACTTTCACATGTGGTTGTATAACCAGGTGATCCACTCATAACAGTTATGATTATATGGAGGAAGTCCATATCTCAAATGACCCAATCCCCCCTTAAAACCTGTTGCTTTAAGATAGTAGATCAGCATAGGACATTATCAACTTTTTTTTACACCCAAATACAAATCTTTTATTGCCAGTGGTTATTTCAATTAGCTCTTTATACTAATCCAGTAGGATTCTTATTTCATTATTCCAAACCCCCAGAACTTTAACCTTAGACTGTCTACTATTGACCTCACCCTTTTCCTAAGAGATCTGTAGGGGGCGTGCATAAGCGCACCAACGCGCCTACCGTCCCTGTCCTATTGTTTCTTTTATTTTTCTTACATCTATCCATTTAATTTATTCATAACTATGTTTATTCTTTTTTTAAATTTTTAAATAAGATAACTATGTTTATTCTTATACCTATTGTGTTGTAAGCGATTGACAAATCAAAATTAAATAAATAAAAATAAAATTTGTCCCTGACCCAAGAAAGGACTTTTACTGTGGGAAGAGAAGCTTTCTTTTTATATTTTCTTTTTTGTTCTACAATTTAATCTCATTTTCTGGTTGGCTAAATCTATTGACTGTAAGCAACAACTATGGAAATCCAAAGGTTTTTCTTTCTTAGTCTCTTCCCTCCAACTCATGTTTGGTTGTCTTTGTACTTGTTTTAGTCTGCGTAAATTGGGTGTCAAATTCCAGATGGAAGCCAAGCTGCTTGTTGTGTTCATGGGTAATTGGGCATTCATAGGTAGGTGAAACAATCCATCACATTTGCATCTTGATTTTATTAGTATCCTACTGCGCAGCAATGCTTCCTTTTCAGAAACCAATAGCTGTTTGTCAGTACCTGCTTGTTTATATTTGACCATTCCTCAATAGCTGTTTCTTCAAAAGAATTGTGATTAGATAATTCTCCTTTTGTTATCTATTTTTTCTCTTCCTCTCATCTTGCTTTTCCAGAGTTTAAAATTTTATGCCTGTGAAAAAAGCCAATTAAAGGCATATTGAAGGCGATTTCAATCTGTAGCACAAATCAGAAAGTGGTCAGCCAAAGTACAGCTCTTTTTTTTATTCCTTTGTGGTTTATGTATTTGAATGCTTTAGGAAAAAATAACTTTTGAGACTAACCTGATTGCTTAAAGTTCAGATGACATTAAATCTATGTATTGGGCATGCTCTCCATGTCTGATGGTGTGAAAAAAAAAGTTGGATAGCTAGCTTTCCAGGACGGTTTAGTCGGTGGTGAGATTCAAATAATTTAACAACCGGTTCTCTGCCCGAAATATTTCACCAAACTGCTCAGAAAGTTCACTGGCTGAATCCCACCACTGGGTTCAGTTGCTTTTCCTGTGCTTCGCAAAGGATCATGTTACAGAATTCTTGTAGTCCTTTCCAGCACTACAATTCCATGATCCTATGATTTCAACTCTTTGTCTTCTTCCAAGCAATGTCTAAAAAGAATATTTCTCTAGGCTAGAATAAAGTTCCTTGAAGATGGGCTCCAGCACAAATCCCAAAACTTGGAAGACAAAACCTCTGGTCCCAGTGACTGGCCCAAATTGGATCCTGCAACATTGTCCTGGAACACGTATATTTGCCTTCATCCATGAAAGAGGACATTATTATGGTTCATCGCACAATCAGCCAAGTGCTCATGATTTTTGTCTACCTATGGAGTCCATTCCAAGGACCTGGGATAAGCAGATGTAGATGTTAGGTAGTGTTACAGATATTGTTGCAGGATGTAAGCTGTTCCAAGTAAAGCCACCTTTTGCAATTGAGTGATTATTATTATTTGTTAAATTTATTTGCCAACCTATCTCTCCCTCTACTCTAGGCAGCTTACAACAATGAAAAGGGAGACATGAAAAGAAATGTAAACATAACAGTAGTAAATTAATAGAACAATAAAATAAGCAATGTAAAAGAAAACAACAATACAGTAATATGACAACACAAGATAGGTCGGTGGGGAACCAAGGAGTGAGGTGAGATTTGCTATCAATCTAATAGCATCCTCAGTGTGGTACTCCCCAGTGGTGGGATTCTACCAGTTTTCCTACTGGTTCGGTGATCGCACACTTCGTGCCTGCGCACCTAACACGCACAGCTTTCCAAACTCCAGCTGAGGCTCTGCTGCACCAATCAGCTGACAGGATAAAGAACAGAAAAGCACAGGGGCAAGTGGGAGGGCTGATCTTGCACTTTTCTCTTCTTTTGCCTCTCAGCTGATCATCAGAGCTTTTTTTTTTACTACCGGTTCAGGTGAACCGGGCTGAACTGGTAGCATTTCACCACTGGAACTCCCCCATTGAGTCACCAGAACAAACAGCAGAGCCAGGATTTTCAGGCTCTTACAGAAGGATTGGAGAATGGAGGCAGATCTCACCTTGGAGGGTAGAAGGCTCCAAAGAATGGCCATAGTGCCACCATTTGAAGCAAATACTCTTCTTCTGGATACCAATAGTTGGAGTTCTTTGATCAATAGGATGTGCAGTAGGCCTTCTGTGCTCTTATGAGTGGAGTGGGTTTGTCCTAGTGGAATGAGACAGTTTATCAGGTAGCCTCGACCTATGCCACTAATGGCTTTAAAGGTCATAACTAACAACTTGAGTTGCACTATAATTATAATAATTATAATTATTATACTATAATTATAAGCATGTCCTTCACACATGTGATTTTTTTAGGAGACTGAAGGGATTGAGATTCTTGTAAAGCCATGAACAAGAAGACAAATAATCAGAGGAGAGCTGAGATAAACAGAGAAGACTATTTCTGTAAGATGGAGTGAAAAGCATCAACATCTTTTCCCAAATATTCAGAAGCTGGTTCTGTTGGGTTTTTTCCTGATTCAAAACTTGGCAATTCTTGGATATGACACTGGAAGCTTGGGCATGGCAGGTTCAGAGTATGAAACAAATTGAAAACAGGAAAATCGAATATTCCACAAAGGTATTACAAACTATTTGCTGGAAAGGCAGATAAGATATTTTAAATACAGTAAAACAGCAGAAGCAAAACCTTGATCCAAAGCCTGGACAGAAATGTTTCTGTACTGATAGAAAAGCAAAACGAGGAATGCTATCAGAGTGACAGAGGAATTCTCTCTATATTCCTCCAATTAGAACTCAGTAAATTCTTGCTTTTATATTTTAGTTAGTTCGTGAAGCACTGTAATGAAAAATATATTAACTGTTCATTGCATGAGTTTGATGCTTAGTTCTTTGTGGCATGTAATTCAAAATCTTCCATGCATGGTCCTTTTTCTTTGATAACTGTTCGTTTGTCAGAAGCTGTGTTTAAACAAGGGCATCCACCATACTCATACATCCAAAAGGACCTTGAACACTGGGAATTATTCAACAAAATTCGATTCAGTGTTGAGAAAAGTAAGCCAAGAAAAATCAAATGCATGGGTATAGAATAGGACAGGTGATCCTTGGCTTGTACTTAGCCAAGAAAAATCAAATGCATGGGTATAGAATAGGACAGGTGATGCTTGGCTTGTACTTAGCCAAGAAAAATCAAATGCATGGGTATAGAATAGGACAGGTGATGCTTGGCTTGTACTTAGCCAAGAAAAATCAAATGCATGGGTATAGAATAGGACAGGTGATCCTTGGCTTGTACTTAGCCAAGAAAAATCAAATGCATGGGTATAGAACAGGACAGGTGATGCTTGGCTTAACAGCAGTAACTGTGAGCAGGACCTGGGAATCCTAATAAACAATCACTGAAGCATGAGCCAGCAGTGTGCAAGAGTTGCCCAAAAAGCCCTAGGTTGCATCCACAGAGGGATAGTATCAAGATCACGTGAAGTGCTAATACTGCTTTATACTTCACTGGTAAGACCACACCTGGAATACAGTGTCCAGTTTTGGTCACCATGATACAAAAAAAAAAAAAATGCTGAGACCCTAGAAAATGTCCAGAGAAGAGCAACAAAGATGATTAAGAGATTGGAAGATGAACAGTAGCAGGAATTGGGTATATCTAGACAAACAAAGAGAAGGACTAGGAATGAGATGATAGCAGTCTTCCAATATTTGAGGGGCTGTCACAAAGAAAGAAGAGTCAACATATTCTCCAAAGCACCTGATGGCAGGACAAGAAGTAAT
The DNA here is from genome assembly GCA_033807585.1 of Hydrophis major. Taxonomy (NCBI): domain Eukaryota; kingdom Metazoa; phylum Chordata; class Lepidosauria; order Squamata; family Elapidae; genus Hydrophis; species Hydrophis major. The sequence continues at coordinate 15,943,609 of CM066333.1, forward strand.
GGATGCAAGCTTACCAAATAAAGCTCTAAGCCAAAATTAAGAATACATTTCCTTTTAGTGAGAAAAATGAATCAGTGGAACAGCTTACCCTCTATAAGTGATGGAGTGCACCATTACTAGACATTTTTAAAAAGAGATTGGCTAGTCATTTATCCGGAATAGTATAGGGTCTCCTGCTTAGACAGGGGGTAGGACTAGAAGACCTCCAAGGTCCCTTCCAACTTTGTTATTCTGTATTCTATTCAACTTTAAAAACCAAATCCAATTTTGATATAGATGATATCTGAAAAATTATAGCTTGGAAAATAGCATTATAATACATATTCATATGTAGTCAATCTATACCATCTATCAGAAAATATGACCTAAAATTGGTTTCCTTTTAAAATATTGCTTAGATAGAGAATGTTATTTTGTTGCATTTCCTTTTTACATTAAGAGTAAAAGTGCCAGCACTTCCATCATTAAATAATAATAATAAAAAAAACTTCAAAGTTCATTGTGGTCACAATAGTTAAACAAGAAGTCTTGGGAAAAAATAAAAGAACTGTTTGTTCAATCTAAAAGGAATATTTTTTAATTAAAATGTTATCCAAGATGCCCGTCTTTCTTGGCTCTATGTAAAGAAGTAAGATAAATGGTTTGGTATAGCTACTACACCTTTTTAATGTAATTTGCTTCTTGATTGTGAAGTAGGCTATTAGTTTGCAATTACAAAAGGCCAAGCTTTGTAAGACCTTTTTAGAGTGGGAGGAAAAGTCACCTTTGAGAAAAGTAATAGAACACTAGAGAAACCTATTTGAACATTTTGCTTTACAGAAGGATGTTACAGAATTCTGTGTTTGTTGTCTTCTTGCCTGGGGAAAAAGGGGCAGGCTGTTACATACCAGCTTTTATATTAGAAATCCACATTTTTCAGCCATTCAGAAATGTTGGAATCAAAACCATTGGATGGAATCCACAAAAATAAAACCATTTGAAATCATGATTTAACTCCCTGTGGGTACTAAATGGAATTAATTTACTTCTGGATCCAACCCAAGAGTGAACAGAAAAACCTGTTACTCTTTGTAACCTGGTATGGCTTCTTCTGTAGGATGTTCTTGAAATTGATTCATACTAACAAGGAACCATTATGATGATATGACAATGAGGTATCTGTAGATACAAGCCTGTGCAGATCTATATCACAAATAAACATAATGATAATTTTCTACAGTAGTTCAGAGATTAACAAACCAGCTATCTTCTTCTCCAGAAATAAATGACAGAATATCATTGGGCACGAAGGTACTGTCAACAGTCTCCTTTGGCATTAGTCTTTGGCATCATCTTCCTTTCCAAGAAGGCTTTTAAACCTCACTAAATAACACACGACCTGAGGGATCATTCTTCCCGAGTTATTTTTTTAATCAAATGATGACAAATTGGCTAAAAAAAAAAAAAAATCACTGGGAGAAGGAGCAGTTTCTGATTTTTTCTTGGTGTCTGCACTGAGTTTCCTTGTGGGAAGTTGGCAAGGAACATCATAAAACTTCCTTCCCTTTCCTCCCTCCCCTCTCTCTCCCTTTTTCCTTCCTTCCTTCCTTCCTTCCTTCCTTCCTTCCTTCCTTCCTTCCTTCCTTCCTTCCTTCCTTCCTTTCCTTCTTTCTCCTTCTCTCCCTCCTTTCCTCCCTCCCTCCCTTCTTCCTTTCTTTTTTTCTGCCACATTGGGTTTTGACTTCCTGCTGGCTTCCCCATTGACTTAATAAATAATAGGTGCCTGCTGGCTTCTCCACTGACTTAATAGATGCTGTGTGCACCAAGGAGGATCCATGAGCATATGGTACATGTTGGAAAGAGTGTATGGGAATATGCAACTGGCCAGCATAGTCTGAGAGGGGCTGAAGAGGTTTCATAAGTTGGGGAGACTTATGTAATCATGACTCAGTTTATATTTCCTGCCAGCTTTCCCACTGACTTGTGGGAAGTTGTCAGGAAATGCTGGAAATGATGATTATCTGACTGTGGCTGACCTGATAATCTAAACTGGCAACAAAGATCCAAAAAGTCTGGATTTGCTTAGGGAAACTGGTGTTTTTATTCTTATTTAGCCTCTTGTTGAAGGTAAAAGAAAAGAGAATCACTCTTCTTAGATTTATCAGGAATAGACTGCAAAAATCCAGGCAACCACTAGATCTTCTTTATAAATAAATGCTTGAGTGCATGTTATTTACAAGCATTTTTTAAGCAGTTTACTCATTCAATCAAAGACACAGTGCTTCCTTTCTTTTGAGGATGTCAAAAGAAGGTGAGAGGCATAGAAACAGACTGTTACTATGTTACTATGGCAGCCCATCACTCTGCATGTATCACCAAAGATCTTATTGACCTCCTCATTTTAAGGATTTAAGAAAGGTGGTGAAAAAAAAACCACTGCTGTTTGCAGGCTTTAGGAGCTTCAGGTGTTTGTAGGTCATGATGTTTTAATGCCTGTTAGTTTAATTGATTGTTTTGAGTGTATTTCTTTGATATTTATGACATTTTATATGAGCCACCTGGACTCTGAAATTGGATGTAAACTATGTAAATAACAACAACAATAACAGGCTGGGAGCTTGTGTGTGTGTGTGGGATGAGTTCTTTATTTCACATTACCAACCCTATGAATTTTTGCAAGTCGAAAAATGCTACAGTAGTCCAACTTCTCTACTCTTTTGCATTGGGTGGGTGTTTTTAATATTGAGGGACAGACCACTGTTGCACTTTCTTAACAAGATACTTCTTAAATCCATTATAATTATTATTTTGAAGCCATCCTGTTGAGTAGAAAGATGAGGTGGCCCAGTCTATCTGTGTTTCACAGGGGTTGCTGCTATTTGCTGTCTACAACAGTTGGAAACTATAATCATAGAATCATAAGGCTGGAAGGAGCATCAGACCAACACCTTGCTCAAGTCAGGAGTCTTATACCATCCCAATCAAATGGTTGTCTAGTCTATTTTTGAAAATTTCCAGTGATGATGATGATGTAGGAGGAGAAGAGGAAGAAGAGGAAAAAGGAGACTAGGAGGAAGAGAACTTTTAAAAAAACTTGATTGCCTTTTTCATACTCTTTCAAATGTTAGTGGCTTCTTTCAGATGCCTCAGTTTCTTCTAAATTCATCTTGTACATCTGGCAGTCAGTATGTTTACAGGGTTCGGAATAATGTCACAGCATTACAATGCATAATCCAGCTCTATTCTGCATCCATCCCAACCTCCCAGGTTTTCAAGATTTTAACAAAAGTAGAAAGACACTGTTGGAAAATTCATATGCTATTGAAGCCCAAAGCTTGAGTGTTATTTGCATGTGAGACGAGCACTAACTATTCTTTAGCAGTAACTTTTTTTTTTTTAGTATGGAATATAAATTCATTTTTTACAGTCCATGAGTCACTTCTGAATTTTCCAACCTCGCAAAGCTGCAAGAAGCATTTTAAACTGCATTGTCAAGATTTTATACAATTCTGCTTTGTATTTTATCAGCACTTGAAGCTGTGTTGTTAGCGATTTTTTCTAGGGTCCATTTCACTCCCTGTTCCAGAAAGTCTGTCTCTAATTCAGTATCAAAACAATGTTGATAAAACCTGATAAATATTATAAAGCCAAAACATGAATTAACTCCTTATTGATTGGAATGTAAGCCTACGATAAACAATGCTGTAGAAAAATTACTCCAGACTAAATATCGTCATACAGTTTAAATACTGTGGGAAAATGATTTGAGTGAATCCTGTTATGAAAGATAAGCATACCCAGAGTCAGGGAACTCTTCTGAAATATCTCAACATATTTGAAATAACATGTCAACTTTTTCATTCTGCATTCAGCTACCAGCATTAGATAAGAAGATGCAACTTTGACCAAAGGATGATATTTCATTTGTGATCAGTTGCAGACAATTTTGCTCCCAGGATCTGGAGGGGGCGGGTTTCATTTCATGTGGACATTTTGTGGTGGTTAAACTTTTGAAATGGGATTCACACAAGTAATACAACAGTGTTAATGTTTAAGTGGTTTTTCTATAGCATTGCTGATGTTGACATTGCAGCTAATGCGGGGGTGGGATTCCACCGGTACAACAACTGGTTTGGTGATCGCGCACTTTGAGCAAACGCTCCGCATTTAAAAAAGCTCTAATACTTACCTTCTACAGCAGTCCCTGTGAAGAAAACAGCTGAGGTGTGGCAAATCAGCTGTGCTCTAAAACCAGGGGTGTCCAAAGCTGGCTGAGGAATTCTGGGAGTTGAAGTCCACAAGTCTTAAAGTTGCCAAGGTTGGACACCCCTGCTCTAAACAAAGGAAATAAAGCATAGGACAGAGCATGAACAGGTAGGCGGGCCCACATGCTCGTCACAGCGAACTGATTCATTGTCAGCTGATCTTTGAAGCAAGGGGTTTGCCCGAACTGGTATAAACTGATAGAATCCAACCTCTGAGTTAATGAAGAGTTAACACGATGCTTTGTTTCTAATCCAGGGAACAAAATCTTTGTGCGCTGCATGAATTTGGTGGTGTTTTTTTATATACCTCTGTGCATTCACATCATTTATTCTGTATTTTGACAGGTAGTCCTTGACTTATGCCCGCAGTTGAGCCCAAAATTTCTGTGGCTAAGCAAGACAGTTGTTAAGTGAGGTTTATCCCATTTTGTGATCTTTCTTGCCACAGTTGTTAAGTGAATCATCGCAGTTAAGTTAGTAATAAAGTTGTTAAGTGAATCTGGCTTCCCCTTGGCTTTTTTTGTTGAAGGTCACAAAGGATGATCTCATGACTCTGGGACCCTGCAATCATTCTAAATATGAGTCAGTTGCCAATTTTGATCACATGACCATGGGGCTGCTGTTACAGTTATAAGTGTAAAAAATGGTCACAAGTCACTTTTTCCAGTGCTGTTGTAACTTTAAACAGTCATTAAATAAACTATTGTAAATTGAGAACTACCTGTATCAAGATGACATTGTTCTTTTTGTGAATATCCATTTATTTATCTGTTTACTAGTGTCTTAAACTTCTGGCTGGCTGCACAATATGTACAGATAGCCTTCAATTTACAATTCTGTTAGTGAGCATTCAGAGTTAAAAAAGTGACTTAGGACCATTTTTCACACTTAAAACTATTGCAGCATTCCCTGGGCAGCCTAAGGTGTTTTTTTCAAGAGGCAACTGGACTTTCTAGGTTTTCTTTTAAGGCGTTTTGCTTCTCATCCAAGAAGGTTCTTTAGTTCTGACTAGATAGTAGGGAATGGAAGGATTTATACATCCCCATGGGAATATACAGTGGAACCTTGGGTCACGAATACTTCTGTTGGTGACCAGATTGGGTGGCAAACTAAAAATACACCCAAATTTTGAACTGGGTCATGATTCAAAATTGGCTGGTGAACAAAATTGGTGCAGAAAGATTTTCTTTCCATGTCAATTTCTCCTTTGGCGCCATTTTTTTGGTTTTTTGTTTGTCTGCACATGCACAGATGGCCGTGCTTCCAGTCATGACCAAATCGGGTTGCAGCTGAAATCCTGGAATGGCTCCACTGAAATCATAATTGGCAAGTGGCATGTATTTATGATGGTTGCAGTGCTTCCAGGGTCATGTGATCCACTTTTGGAAACTTCTGACAATCAAAGTCAGTGGGGAAACCAGATTCACTTAACAATCCTGTTACTAACTTAACAACTGCATGATTCACTTAACAACTGCAGCGAGAAAGGTTGTAAAATGAGGCCAAACCCACTTTACAACCATCTTGCTTAGCAATGGAATATTTGGGCTCAGTTGTGTGGTCCTAAGCTGAGGAGTATCTATAACAAGAAAAAGAAAAGAAAAAGGGATGTAGTCAAATAATATAATATGCAAATCTCTTTAACCCTCTGAAGTATCAAAATGGTACTCAGAACAGAAATCTTCTATAGCTGGTAAACTGGTGTGTCTGCTAATCCTACCCCAAATTTTGGATGTCAGGGCAGAATGTTCAGGGCAGAGTATTGGAGTAGGCTGGCAGTTCCTTCTTCAGTGGATTTTACTTAATCTGATCCTTCATCTATGATCTAATACTCTGGTTTCTCTTCAGATCGTATAAATCCTTTCATCCATGATCTACCTGTCATGGATGGCTCATTTGGGAGTCTACACTCCCATGAGTATAGTTCATAGTGTCACTGGGATGTGCAATAATAACACTACAGTGATTCATGAAGAGAAAGGGAAGATTCTCACTCCGCTACAGTCTAATGTTAAACTGGAGAGTGTGGTAAACATGTGAAAAGAAAAAGGATTAACAATAACTTTGTAAGCAACTTCTTTCAAATTAATTGTCATTTTTAAAAATGGATGAGGTGATTATCACAGCAGGTTAAGCAAAGTGGGATGCAATTCAAGGAATGTATTGAAATATATAGTTCCCTTAATTTGTAACAGATTTAATTTCTGTTTAATTATGTTGCATATATAATCCTTGTTCCAACAAGGATATGATCACACTAATAGCACAGAGAGACCCTGTCTACTTCCCCAAGAGTCACCCTCTTAAACTAAGATGACACTATCAGATTGTACATCTTGCACCTTGCCTGAGTTCAACTCAGTGTGGATCTTATCAGCATTATCCACCAGCACACACAACCATCTCAGACTATTTCTCACAACAGTCCTGCAGAAAGTCCTGTGGCCTATTCTCTACTGAGCAAAAACCAGGACACCCTTTACATTTAATATAATCTGGGCTATAAATAGCTGCTTCCTATTTATTTCCTCATCAAACATGGGGAAATTGGGAGATTCAGGCAGTTCAAATGAGTATAAAGATTTATTGCAAGCTTATGCTCTCTGCAAGAATCTGAACTACTAACGGTCAAGGGAAATTAGTGAGAGTTAAGAATAGAAAGTGCCATTTCTATATATACATATACAACTGATTCATATTTATGACACTTGCAGTGTCCCGGAGTCCCCTTTTACGACCTTCTGACAAGCAAAGTCAATGGGGAAGCCAGATTCGCTTAACAACTGTGTGACTAACTTAACAGCTGCAATGATTCACTTAACAACTGTGGCAAGAAAGGTTATAAAATGGGGCAGAATTCTGTTGCTAAGTGAGACATTAACAAGTGTCTCGCTTAGCAACAGAAGTTTTGGGCTCAATTGTGATAGTAAGTCAAGCACTACCTGTGTTTCAAGAGTTGTGGTGGTGCAGTGGTTAGAATGCAGTACTGCAGGCTACTTCTGCTGATGGCCGGCTGCCTATAATTTGGCAGTTCAAAACTCACCAGGCTCAAGGTTGACTCAGCCTTCCATCCTTCTGAGGTTGGTAAAATGAGGACCCAGATTGTTGGGGACAATATGCTGACTCTGTAAACTGCTTAGAGGGAGCTGTAAAGCACTGTAATGTGGAATATAAGACTAAGTGCTATTGATATTGCTAAGAATGAAAGGAATTCAAGGTGTGCTGGACTTGGATCTTTTGTGGTCATGCAGGGACTCATGACTGATGATGTGTTTGACCCCTCCCTCAGGCTCAGTCTGATTATCTCTTATGCTTCCATAGGTATTGTATTATTAATAGCTAAATGTCTATGGAGATTCTCAATCATCCAGGTCATAGCTGTCCCAAAGGTGCTTTTTCAAGAGGCAGCTAGACTTCCTTGTTTTTCTTTACAGGTGTTTCGCTTCTCATCCAAGAAGCTCCTTCAGCTCTGAATTACCAATAGCATTATTAAACCTAATCCAAAAAATTGCATATGCCAAGGAGTTACTATATTGCTGTGCCATTTCAACAGTTCTGAGTAAAAGAAAGTTACTAATTATTAAAAAGATGAACAAAATCTCACCTGCATATAATAGTAACTTGAATTTACTTTCAGTTCCATGCCCAGCTGAATATTGCCATGTTGTCTGTTAAAGACACCAATGGTTCTGGTGCCAAGCTAAGCATTAAAGGAGATGTTAAAGGCACCTTGACATTTTCTCTATCTCATCTTGATTGCAGAGAGGAGATAATCCTATTAGCAGTTATCCAAGCAGAAGAATTATTTATCCAAGAATAATTTTTATCCGAAATAAATTATCTGCAAGGCTACTTGTCTTCATAACTTACTTCCCAAACATAATTTGCATGCTAGCAAAGTTTTTTTCCTCCTCTAATAAAGCCCAAACAGCTGTTTTGTTTTTATTAGCATATAATGCTCATATAATATCACTTATCTAATATTATTTGGCATTTGAAAAACCCAACTGCACAAAATAAATAATTGTAAGTAATGCTGTTTGCAAACTATGTGCCAAAGTAGGTGTTAAAAAATTGGCATCAACATTTGGTAAAGATATAGGGGAATAACCAGGCAGTCCATTTTATTTTAAAAATAAATGTTATTTATGGAATATAGCATAATGTGTTGAATGGGCACCTAAAATTTCTGGAAGATTAATTCATTTTTAAAAAAGGGCCTCCCTACTCAATGGGATCTCTATATAGAATATTAAATCTTTTAAAAATTCAGTAAATGTTATAAGAGAATTAATTTCATTGTAATGGTTACGAATTACCCCCAAGGAATATCTAATGAAACACACACACACACACACACACACACACACACACACACACACACACATGCTTACCAGGCCCTTTCCATTTCTTCCCAAGACTTTTATTTGAATGAATATTCAGTATTCAAAACATACAATTGCTCATGTTCTAATTGATCAAATTTTAATTTATATGAGAAGCACAAGGTATTAATGTAAATGGTTCAAAAGCATTCTAAACAATTATCATTGCTCTTATTACTAGTATCCATTTGTTTATTTATATATCCATTTCACATATGTGTGTGGGTTACATGACCCTCACATCATCCTCTTTTGGTTTGAAACACATGTCTGTCTGTCTGTCTGTCTGTCTGTCTGTCTGTCTGTCTGTCTGTCTGTCTATCCATCCATCCATCCATCCATCCATCCATCCATCCATCCATCCATCCATCCATCCATCTATCTATCTATCTATCTATCTATCTATCTATCTATCTATCTATCTATCTATCTATCCATCCATCCATCCATGCATGCATGCATCCATCTATGCTGGCTGGAGAATTCTGGGAGTTGAAGTCCACAGGTCTTAAAGTTGCCAAGTTTGGAGACCTCTGGTCTAGAAGTTAAGACACCAGGTTAGAAACCAGGCGACTGAGTGTTCTAGTCCTGCCTGATGGATGAAAGCTGCTTGGATCACTGGGAGACCATCAGTTCTAGTTCTGCCTTAGCTATGAAAGCCTGCTGGGGCTTTCATTCTCTCTTAGACCAACTCACCTCACAGAGTTGATGTTATGGAGAAAATAGGAGAAAGAAATGTTTAGTATGTTCCCTGCCTTGAGTTTTCTGGACCACAATAAACCACAAAAACTGACAAAAAGAGGTATATAAAATTTTAGGGTTATATTTATTTGGATACAGAGATTTGTACCAAGCCATTCTGGTAATCTCAGTTATTAACTACTAATTATGTAACATCCATTAATGTTCAAAAACTCTTGTTCAATAATGAGCTGGAGAATGTCTTAATTGTAATCATTGTTCCTCTAGCAATCCTGGCAAAAAAAACTGCCAGTCCCTGAAACAGAAGTTAAATTGCATCATCATCATCATCATCATCATCATCATCATCATCATATCCATAAAACATGTTTTCAAGATTTGTAATCCGATACTATTCAAGTTTATAGATGTGGGTGTGGGTGTATAAAATCATTACACAATATAGGTGGCCCAGGAAAAAGCGATTTGAATGGTTTCACTCAAGTATACAATATATATTTGAGAAGCTATTTTATTTTTAAAAAATCTCTGGCCCTCCTATATGGTTAATTCTAGTACCTTTACTCAAGGCCAAGCTTTCTTTTCAAAGTTTGTTAATTGAAGAATACTCTATGCTTACAATGATATATTTGCAAGACATTTCAATAGCCACAATGCTATAGTAGTGAATGGCATAAATTATGGAATTAAGCATGGGTCATTTAAAAGGTTTCCAGGGTACAAATGTCCTAATTAAAAGAGGTTTAATATGAAGAATGCTTTTGATTAGTTAATGACACAGTTAATGAAGAACTGAAAAAAAGAAAAAGAAAATGATACACAGAAGATAGGATTACTGATGGGAAAAAGAGTTTATTCCCAGCAGGTAGCAATTTAAAATCCTGGTTCTTAACTAAATGAACCCATGGTCATGGGTAGTTGCTTTGAATGCCTGGAGCAAATAAAGTACTGTACATTTGAAAGTGTCTTTAAATATAACATGTTGCTTCTCTATGGAAATAATTAACTGCTGTTGCCACAACAATAGAAAATCATCACAGGCAAGATAAGAGTAGGCCATGGAATAAACTGTTCCATGAAAATACTGTATGTCCCTTGGACAAAGTGATAATTACAACTTCAGTTGTCCATGAAATGGTGAAGATAACTTATAGCAGACTGGCTGCATATTCTTTTGAAGTTTCTCTGTGCTTTGATGGGTGGTTTGTGCACAAGTGATGGAGAATGGTCAGTAAATGTTGATTGGAATCAATTAATTCCATAAATGAGGAATAGATTCCCATATCTTACTGGCAATTGATTTTAGTTGATTAGCAATACAGTTATTATTCATTGTTTGATCTTTCCCTTCCCCATTGTTTTGGACAGGTATACTGTATGCAGCCCCTTCATGAATGCATGTTCACTTATTGAGGAGAAATGTGGATTGGGGTGGAGCAACTGGGACTTATAGTTTTTTTAAATCTGTATCATTCTTTTTTTGTCTATTCTTACTCTTTGGGGGTGACTTCCTTATGGACCAGAAGCATTATGTAGAAGAGCTGTTAAGATGTTTAATTTAATAACTGGAACTATTAGTGTATAATGGATGAGAGCACACAGTTGTAGTTGATTGGTTGGAGAGTGTGGGTTCCTGCATGAGGCAATGTTATGATTGGTTGCTTTGGATGTATGTAGGGGGAGTTTCCCTTTTTCCTGCTTTTTTCTTCTGTGTGTTCTGTATGCTGTTCCATGATTGACCTGATGATTTACCTCAGGATATAGTGATGTGTCTGACAATCTTGTTTATTGAAAATATAAATGTAAAATATATTTATTTATATAAAACTACAAGTTTGTGTCAGAGTCTCTGTCTCCATTTGTACACTGGCTACATAATTCCCTGACAACTGCCATATAATTCTGTTAATCCAACAGATGATAGGATAGGATAGGATAGAATAATAACTTTATTGTCACTTTGAATGTACACTAATTGGCATACATAAAAATGAAATTTCATTGCATACAGCTCTCAAAGACTCATCACCTCCAATATACACTACATAAGCATGACTAAATAAATAAATACAAAATTATGTATGTACCCATATATATGACAAAGAGTAACAACACAATTTAGTTCATATATATATATATATATATATATATATATATATATATATATATATATATATATATATATATATATATATTTACATGGCAAGAAAAACAAATCTTATGAGTTTGCCACAGGGAACAAAGCTGTTACAGAATCTGTTAGAAATATTCCCTGACAAGTTTCCGAAAAATTACGTTAATCCAATTTGTATATAATTATACAATATATGATACAATACTTTTCTCAACCTGGTGTCCCAGAAATGTGTTCGACTTCAACTTCCATAAATTCTATCTAGCATTCTGGTTTCAAAGCTATGAACACCCTTCATTGTTTTCATTGCAACATAGAAAAGCAGCTGGGCATCATCTTTCTGAAAACCTTGATCATATCGGGCAGCCTGGAGGAATTGTTCTTAGGAAAGAGGACAGGGAGGAAGGGAGGGAAGGGTTATAGACTTTCCAAAAAGAAAGCAAAAAGTCCTTTTGCCACTTTTTCGCAATCAAAGAAAGGCACAAAATGTCCTGGAAAGTGTGTGTGATATTATGTGGCAATGGAAGCTACTTTTCTTTCAGACCCACTGTGTTTTGAAAAACACAGGCCAGCTTTAATGCAGAGTGAGGAGTTTTTAGACACGTTTAGGCAGTTTTTTTTCCTGAAACAGGAACAAGATTCATTTTATTTTTCTCTGTGGGGGGGAGGGAAAGTAGTGCAATGGTCATGCTCACCAGGTGTGTTCCAGTGAGAGACGAGAGGTAGAATTCTGCATTTGTGATGCTTTGCTTTTGAAAATGCCTTTCCTAAGAATCTTTTTTTCTTCACCATTTGAAAATGTTTGCTTTTCCAGGCCTTTTGGTCTTTTAGCTCTCTTTTCGTTAGTTTATGTAATCTATTCATTGTCTAATTTAATTAAATCACCATTTATACCAAGGACTAAAACAAACTAAAATTGTTGGACTTTCTAAAATAATTCCATTGACTTTCTTCAAGAATAGTAATCCAGAGGAATGGATTGATCCTATCAATTTAAATGCTGAAGCTGATTTCTTTTTTCTTTTTCCCTCTCTGTCTCAAATTGCAAATGCTGAAAAAAAGAGAAAGAAACTCATGGATTGATTTTATGTATGGGGCACGAATGGCAAGACAGTTTATCAATTCTGTGCTGGATTAGACCCGGTTGATTATCATTGGGATACAGATCTGTAAATAAGCACCTTTAATGGATTAAGAGGAAATCTTTGCACACATTAATTGCACAGACTTCTTGGAAAACCAAGAAGGAAATCAATGGGCAATTTTAATGTGAAATCAATTGGGATTATCTTTGCCAGAGCTGCTGATTCAGCACGACAATACAGCATCTGCTTTAGCAAAACATAAAATTTCTTTTTATTTATTTATTTTGATTTGTCAGTCGCTTACAAGATAATAGGTATAAGTTATGAATACATGAAATGGGTACATATAAAAAAAAATAAAAGAAACAATAGGACAGGGATGGTAGGTATGGTGGTGCGCTTATGCACAGCCCGAATATGATATAATTAATATAATATAATATAATTAATATAATATAATATAATATAATATAATATAATATAATATAATATAATATAATATAACATAACATAACATAACTTAACATAACATAACATAACATAACATAACATAACATAATTAATGTAATATTATAATATAATATAATATAACATAACGTAACGTAACATAACGTAACGTAACGTAACGTAACGTAACGTAACGTAATGTAATGTAATATAATATGGTTTGATTTCCTAATGCATTATATTCCAACTGTTTTTCCCCCCATGCCTCAAGCAATAGTATCCTTTGGAATTTCTATTATTACAATAATGGCAATTAGTGAAATGAATTTTTAAGCAAGCATTTAGCTTAGGTAACCACCTATATTTTCATGCTTCAGATAACTAATTCAACTCATTCACCTTTTGCTGAATCTGTGAAAAATCTCATTGATGTTTAGCTTTATGTTTTCAAGGCATGGAGAAAAAATCATTTTTCTGTAAGTTCCAATTAAGCCTTTATCAAGGATGTTTCATTTGTTGCAGCAAGACTTAATGATACTTGTTTAATAAGGTCCCAAGAAAAAGATTCACCCTTGTGGATTTCATTGTGTGAATGAGCTCCCTATGTGGGAATTTCTGCCAGCAACTGTAGATAAACCTGCTTGAACAGATATTTCTGTAATTATAGTAGCTGCCTCTTATGATTCTGGTATTGTCAATAGGGTTTTTTGGGGTTTTTTTTTTTGCTGATGGACTTTACAGCATTTTGCCATGAAAATGAAAACTGGTATGTGTGCATGTATCTGTGTAGCTTAAAGAAACAAAGTAGCTCATTCTGCTAGTAACCATCATCTAATAGAAATAATTTTTTGAACACCAAAAGAACTGTGCTATCAATGATGGAAAGTAGAACATGATATGAAAAAGAACAATTCTCTTAAATGTATGACAATTATACGTGCAGGTTGCCTGTTTTATTTTTATAGGGGTCTCACAAATATAACAGAATTATTGCTGCAGATCCATTTTAGGTCCAGAGTAAGGACTAAATAAGTAAAGAAAAGCCAGTATGGAGAACTTAACGCACATTTTTTTTTAAAAAAAAAAAATATTTCTAAATAATAGACCTAACTTGTACTAATAATGCAGTTAGCTACTGGGTGATTATATAAATAATTAGAGTAGATTGTGCATATGCTAATTGGGAAAGATAATGCAGATATAGAAATACTGGTCATATTTTTTAGTGAAATATATTGTTTGCAATATACAAAGTTGTAGCCAAGTAATGTGTTTAAAATCTGCTCAGTCAGTAAGGGGATAGGGATATCATTAGGAAGAAATCAAAAAGTCAAGATGACAGTTTCAATCACATGGTTGTAGTCACAAGTTGACTGTTTACACACAACTGTAGGAGTTGGTCAGGCTTAGTCCAAGGGAGGGGGTCAAACATGTCATAAATCTCAAGTTCCTTTGTGCCCACAAGAGATTTAAATCCAGTCCTCCTTGAATTCTATTAACTCTTTATCTACTGCCAATTTGCTTTGACCTTTAGTAGTTCAGGTTCTTGTAGAGAGCTCAAGCTTGCAATGCATAGGAGATGACCATGCTGAGCCCAAGGGAAGGGTGAAACACATGTCATGAGTCCCTGTTCATCCACAAGAGATCTAAATCCAGCCCACCTTAAATTCCATTAACTCTTATCTACCACCAATATACTTTAACTGTCAGTAGCTTAGATTCTTGTAGAGAGCTTAAGTTTGCAATAAATCCTTACATTCATTTGAACTGCCTAGGTTTCCTAATTCCCACACTTGAATACAATCCTGCAGACAACCTGCTTAAGGGCTAACTACAGATAGGCAACAATTTCAAACCCTCTGCCTTCCATTCAGTTAGCTTTTGATCTTGAACCTGAAATTGACTTGGTCCTTTCTTCTGAGAGAGAGGGAGACAGACAGACAGACATTCAAATGAAGGACTGTTTTCTGCAAAAAATTAACAGGAGATGCCTTAGTGAAGTAGCATTATATAAACAGAGCAGGGTTGTAATACCACTGTAACTAGCGTGAAGTACAATATTGAATGCGTACAAGCATTACATCATGTTTTCTTCAGTATTGTATATCAGTTGGAAGAATCACTGGATGCGATGTTGATTTCAGATCTGGTATTGATGATTTGTTCCAAGGTTTGGGAGAACAGACAGGTCTTCAAGTGCTCCTGACTTTCAAAGTGGGATCCATATCTCAAACCCAGCCAGCCCTATGCAGTATAGCGTGCATTGTAATAGACCTTTGTGGAGGCTATCAGCTGATTTATAGCACCAAAGGCATCCAGATATTAATAAGTCAACAATGAATGAGGATCTTCAGTGATGGTGTGGGGGGAGAAAATGGGGGTATGTGATATATCACATGCTTAGACATCCTCATAACACATGCAAGGCCTTTCCTAGCTCAGTTTACAAACTATCTTTGGAAACAGCTGCCAGAATGAATGAAATAATGCCACCCTCTCCCCTTTGCCCACCCACTTCAAACTAGCAATTTTCTATTCAGCAAACTTTGCTGCTGTGCATACTAACCTCTGAATTTATGAATCTTAAATGTGTTCATATGCTTCTCTTGGAGAAGGAAATGGAGCTGCATGTGCTCCTCTTTAGGTGGGTCTTCAAATTTATGGACATTTTCTGACCTTTTAGGGTTCTATCACATCCTGTGCCATACAGCCTTATTGGTGTTAAAAGCTCATAAGTCTTAGAGAAGTTAGGGTTCAGGTTTCCTGTCATTCATCATCATCTACCTTTCTACTGGAAAAGTGAAACAATTTGTGAAAGAAATTGGGTGAAGCATGCAGGAATGCCCCAATGAGGTGTGGGATAAAAATCTGCAAGATGAGGGCAGGCATGACGTTGCCATGAAAGTCCCATTTTTGTCCTATGAACTAAACTCTGCCTGAGGAAGATTTCTGCTGAAGGAATAAAGCAAATTGTTTGCAGCAAGTTCTTCTTTCCTGTACACATATAACAGAATGACAGAGTTGGAAGGGATCTTGGAGGTCTTCTAGTCCAACCCCCTGCTCAAGCAGGAAATTAATGTTTTACTATTACAAATTACCATTTTACTATTAAAAATTACTATAACATTTTAGATAAATGGTTATCCAGTTTCTTCTTAAAAATCTCCAGTATTGAAGCAACCACAATTTCTGGGGGAAAATCATTTCACCGATTAATTGTTCTGTCAGGAAATTTCTCCTTAGTTCTAGGTTGCTTCTCTCCGGGGTGGGATTCAAATTTCTGAACAAAAAGTTCTGTGGGCGTGACCTAATTTGTGGGTGTGGCTTGGTGGTCATGTGACTGAGTGGGCATGGTTTGCTGAGTGGGCATGGCTTGGTGGTCATGTGACTGGTTAGGCGTGGCTTGTATGTAAATATTATAAATATTTATGTAAATATCGATTTTTTTTTAATTTTAAAAAAAGCAACTTTTACCCAAAATTACGCAAAGCAGGCTGGCAGTTTGAGTTGCTCACAGAATCACAGATTCACTCAGAGATCTACCTTTCTCCAATCTGCTATCTGAGTCTGCCACATAAAATTTGTTTGCAAGCAAACTCACAGAATTAAGTCACAATATACCATGTATGTAAATATTGAATTTTTATTTTAAAAAAGAGCAACTTTTACCCAAAATCAGGCAAAGCAGGCAGGCAGATTGAGTTGCTCACAGAATCACAGATTCACTCAGAGATCTATCTTTCTGCAATCTGCTACCTGAGTCTGCACTGGAAAATAGAAGCTTCAGTCCTAAGGAAGGTTTAGGTCTGCTTTTAGATTAGCTAGAAAGTAAGAAATCCATCAATTTCCTGTTTTCTAGCTAATCTAAATCTCCCAGCACAGTAGAACAGCTGATGGTCGGGGGGGGGGAGGAGGAAAAATAGCAACTTAGCAAACACAGGAAAGTTTGATGGCGCACATGCCAGGTAAGGAATGATTGAGCAGGGCGAGGAGGGAGGGGCAGGGACAGCCAGTGGCAGTTTGCAGGTTCTCCAAACTGCGCAGAATCATAACAACCAGTTCTACAGAACCAATCCAAACTGGTAGAATCTCACCCCTGCTTCTCTCCTTGATTAATTTCTATCCATTGTTTCTTGTCCTGCCTTCAGGTGCTTTGGAAAATAGGCTGATTCCCTCTTCTTTGTGGCAGCCTCTTAAATATTGGAACACTGCCAGCATGTCGCCCCTAATCCTTCTTTTCATTAGACAAACCTTATTCCAAACAACCGTTCTTTATATCTTTTAGCTTCCAATCCCCTAATTATCTTTGTTACTATTCTCTATACTCTTTCTGGAGTCTCAACATCTTATCCTACCCACTATCTTGTATATTGTGTTGGTCAGAAGGAGGACTGAGAAGATACCAGCAGACCCCCACACATGCTGGATACAAAAGGTTTCAGTTCTTTCCCTTGGACAGTACTATATGGCATTGCATGCTAAAATAACTGGATACAGGGGCAGTTTTTGTTCTCCGTGAGTGCTATCACACAGCTGAACACCTAATATTTGCAATTGTAATCACACAGTGATTACTAAGTTCTGTCTAATGTATATGCATATGTGGGTTAGAATGTAGCTGTAGTATTATTTTTCCTTTTTATTACCTCTCATTTTCCCCTTTTACTATTGCAGATATGATGATGATGATGATTATTATTATCACAGTCAGCCAGATGTTCAGACTAGATTTGGCATTTTTATCCACCAATCAAGTCCTTCCCAAGGACCTGGGATAGGCAAAAGAGGATGGTGTTGTTGCTATTTATTTATTTATTTATTTATTTATTTATTTATTTATTTATTTATTTATTTATTTATTTATTTATTTATTTATTCATTCATTCATTCATTCATTTATGTGTATTGTTTTGCCAATACACTGAGTACTCCTACACAAATTTCTTGGGTGTCTAAACCACTCTTGGCCAAATAAAGTATTATATTCTATACAGAACATAAAAAACCACTAATGATGTGGGAGCAGCTTTTAAACACACTTAAAATCGATTTTTATCTACTGCTCTTATTTTCTTTATTTCCACTGCATCACTGGAAGTACAATAGCATGGGAATAGAATTTCAGGACTATACCTGCTAATATTGGTGACAGTTTCTTTGCACCATTACGTTGAAAGTTGCTTGGTCAGCACAATGGATATTTTGTTCAGCGTTATGGGGTCATGACAGTTAAGCCTGAAAGGATTTCTGCACGATGTACTGAGTACAATTTGTGTCAGTTTGATGCACTTGAGATTCTTTTCCAAATATCTGACAGCAGAGGAAAGGCATAAATGTGTTTAAAGAGCATCTTGGGGAATGTTTCAAAAATCAAACTGAAAGCCCATCAATAAACCACATACAAAATGTGTACATGTACTATATATGACGATTCTGTATTCATCACCCCATATGTTAGGGAATACTCACAAAATTAATACAAATATCTAAATTCAGGGCATTTATTGTCACGCATATGTACTCTTTAGTGCTCTGTGGTTCAGGAAGATAACTTTTCTTTTTCAGACTTTTGCATATTTTATGCATTTTTGGCAATGAATATTCCAAATGTGATTGGGGCAATATTTCCTCAGAAATGTAGAGATTCTCTGAAGAATTTTGTCACTGTTTATATGCAGAATAGTTTCTGATTCAGGCACAAATAAGTTACTAACCATATTTTAAAAATCTAACTCTGAGGATTCATAGGTATAAGTATTAGTGGCAATAAAGAGGTAGTCCTTTATTTATGACCACTATTCAGCCCAAAATTTTTATTGCTAAGTGAGATAATTGCTAAGTGAATTGTCATAAATATGAGTCCATTGCCAAGCATCTTAATTTTAATCACATGATCATGTGGAATGCTGCAATAGTTATAAGTGTGAAAAATGGTCATAAGTCACTTTTTTCAGCACCATTGTTACTTTGAATGGTCACTAAATGAACTGTTGTAACTTGAGGACTGCTTGTACTGGTCTAGTTGCATTAATACCCATCACAATTAGGCCATCAAGAACACCCATGAAAAGCAATTAGCTGATCTGGTGAAGGAGTAACAATGTCAGCCCTTTTCTGAGAAGGATTCACATCTATTCCTTCCTGATTTTGTAAGGTTGGAGTATGACAATTGTACATCCACAAACCTTATAAATCAGTTTGTCAGGCTACTGAGACATGTGAAAAAAAATCCATCCTTTTCTATTTCAAGTATGAAACTTGGAATCGCATATGGAGAGCAAAACCTGAAATCGGTTTTTGAGTACACAAAAATTCAGAACCAAATGCAAAGATCTCGCTGAGCTTCAATTTTAGGTTTCTCCCCACGTGTAGACATCAAATAAAGATACTGTGGGAATGTGTGAGAAAATTCTTCATGAAAAAACTTAAAATGCATACGTTCCCATCATATTTCTTCCTTGTGACACCAGGCTTTTCTTGCCTATTGACGTCAAGGGGTGGGAGAAGTCTTATGCTGCAAAGTCTGCTGATTCAAACAAAATATTCCCCACTGCCCTAAAGCCAAATCTGTTCCAAATGTGGCTTTCATAGAGATCTTTGGTTTCAAATTCCTCTCCAAAAAAAAAAAAACATCAAAGAACATACATAAAGATCATACATTGTTCCCAGCAAAATCAGCCTGAGTCTGAGAAAATTAAGGTTAACACTAAGGCATGATGACGACGATGGTATCCACTGAGTCATGTCTGACTCATGGCGATTTTATGGACCAGGTCTCTCCACATCTTCCAATCTTCCACTACTTCTTTGAGTTTTTCTATGCTCTGGTTGGTGTCAGTTTTGATGGTGCCCAGCCACCATATTCTTTGGCAACCTGTTTCTTTAACTTTTCCAAACACAATTGCTTTCTCCAATGAATTCCCCTGCATGACACGGGCAAAATAAGTGAAATGATTTTTTGGGGGGTGGGTGGGTGGGTGGGGTTCCCTTCAAGTGACATGTCTTGTATTATGCATGCCAGTACTTGCTTATTAGTCACCTTTGCTGTCCAAGGAATATATAGGAACCTCTCCAGCACCACAGTTCAGACAAGTTAATTTTCTTCCTGTCTTGGCTTTACAGTTTATTTACAAATAAATAAATAAATACTTTCCCATCTGTAAGTGAAGAAGGAATGCAGAATTGGCCCTTTAAATGAAAGCTTAGATCAGCAGCCTGACTTGGAAGCCAGGCTTGTGTTTTCTTTAGTCATCCTTTGCAAATGTAAACCCTATTATTATTATTATTTTAGATCAGCAAAAGAAAGTGAAAGTGGATGTGTCAGGAAGAGGCAGCCTTCATTGATGGGATTCCCAAAGCCAAACTTTGTAGCCTTTTTCATTGACATTTACAAGTAATAATAAATAAAGAGAACCCATAACAAAATGTTACGGAGATGGAGTAACTCCAGTTCAGAATTCTGGCTGATTGCCCATTTTTGAAGATGGAAATAGATATTCAATTCTGTCCAGGAGTGGGTTTCTACCAGTTCTGTCCACCTCTGTAGAACTGGTAGCTCTAAAGAGCAGCAGACATAGAACCAGTTCTATGTCTGCTGATGTTTTTGCCCACCTGCCCACCTGGGCTCTTACCTGATCTTTATTTCCTGATTTTTCAACTTCAGCTGCCGAACGAGGCACAACTGCAGTTAAAAAAACAAGAAAAGAGGGCTGTTTCAAAGGCTGCTTCTTGGCACGCAGCATGCTGATGACGATTTACAGGAGGCAGGGAAGCTCGTAAATCTCGAAATGGTAGTTAACCCTGTTGTATCCCACCCGATTCTATCCCTTAAACAATTCAATTATTTTAATACTCCCTGATAGCTATTTTACCCCTTGAGCTGATTTAACATATCTGGAAGCTTATAAGGTGGTTTTGGGCTTTTCCCCATCTCTGGCTTTATTTTCTAAAGATGCATTTTATATATAAAAACACTGCTGCGTTGTTGCCATTACAATGGTTCTCCAAACAGATGAAAAAAAGGAAACCTAATTGCACTTCAAAGCTACCCTCTTCCCCCGAAAATACTACCTATTCTGAAAGTAAGTTCTAGCTTGATTTTTACATGTGTGCCCAATATAAGCCCTACCCCCAAAATAAGCCCTAATTAAGATCCCACCCACTCCATTGTGCACAGGTAAAAATTAAGCTTGGGTGGGAATGAGGGGAGCAGAGCTGCCCTACTACTTACCTTTGGACAGTTGCAGCCAGGCCTCACACACCCTGACACATGCCTTGCTGGCCCATTCTACAGATCGATCCAGAGCTCTGTTATTGGCTGCAGAAGCCTTCAGGAAAGTCTTGTTGACCGCAGAAGAAGAAGTTCCTGAAGGCCTCTGACAGTGAAAAGGAGGCCAGGGACGACACACACAAGTGAGGATAGTCAGTGGACGACATCCCCCCAGAATAAGACCTGGTGCCTTATTTGGTGGCAAAAAAAATATAAGACAGGGTCTTATTTTTGGGGAAACATGGTACCTCACATTGTCATTGAAGAGAATGATTCTACCATTAATATAGAGGACAAGGAACTTTCAAAAAATGAAATAATTGGGCTTTTATAACTAACATTTAATAAGAACAGGCTTCTGAAGGATGGTTGCATTTTTCCTTAGAATTAGCAACAACAATCGGGCTTGTTTTGAAAGGAGGAACTCAGCAATTTCAGAGAAGGAATAAAAGGAAACTGTTTTTTTTTTTTTTTTAGAATGTCTTTTAAATGGTTTCCCATTAATAGCAAATGAAAATCTTCTCACACAGGGCTGTGCTGGCAGATGGTGTTACAAAATGAAACCAGGGCTTAGCTGTGGTCAGAACAAATGAGGCAGCAAGGAATCATTGTGCTGTTCACGCTATATGTCTCTTGAAAGACATGACAGCAAGACTTCAGTATATCTCATGGGTATTTTTACAAGGCCATGAAGTATTCAGGATTTAAAGGCAAAATGATGACATGGAATGGTGGGAGGAGACATACATAGCAACTCTCATAAGCTTTTTGTGATGTTCTACCATTTTGTAGTCCCATGAAAATAGTCTAGAGAGGAACCAGTAGTGAGTAGCTCACACAGCACATTGTGATCCCAAAGCCTTCCTTTTTAAGCATAGATTAACAGTTTTTTTTTTCATTCTGGAACACAGGCTAGAGGCTTTACTATCAAGCTGCTAATATATTTGCAAAAAACAAAAAACCCTACTAAAATTAAATGCAGAAACAAACTTTTATAAACCCCTCCACTGCAAAAAAATATGGTAGAGAATTCCTTGCTTTCAGCAATTGGGATTAATAAATAATGACTTCCTACATAGCTTGTCTCCTTAGCACTGTCTGAGGTAAAAGTGAAAGCAACTGATATTAAAAATAGTATTTCTTTTTTCCCTATATTGCCAGGAAAAAAATAGACTTTTTAAAGGACTGACTATCCCACATTTCAACAGTACTCACCATCTTATTAGCAAATCTGTGTTCCTTTCTTTTTTAAATATATATATATATATATATAGCAGGTGGATTGAGTTGTTTTAGAAATAAAAATAAAATTATTGCTACCCCTACCAGATTATTCTATGAGAAAAATGAATATAAATGAATATTTTTGGGACTGGCTATGTCGAATCAGCAATAATGCATGTGTTTTATATACTGTATATAGTGAGAGAGAGAGAGAGAGAGAGAGAGAGAGAGAGAGAGAGAGAGAGAGAGAGATGGGCAAATAGATATAGATACGTCTCTGTCTGTCTGTCTGTCTAGTTCTCTAGCTCTCTAGCTATTCAATCTATCTGGTTCTAAAGTTCATTTTAAAATGAATTAGCCAAGAATTGATTGTCCATGATAAATAGCATGTTATAATATTTTGTACTTCAGAGTTTTTACTAGAGTATTAAATACCAGATCACCTGAAATGGTGTTATCTTAAAAATGGGTTCAAGGAGGAATAGTCTCATATATTTACTTGTATATAACTTGATTTATAACTATATGAAGTATGTTCCAAATCTTAAATGAAGCAGATGGTAGATAGTAATGTTTAAAATACATGTTACTACACTTTTGGATGATCCACCCAATGTCAAGGTTAAGGCCAGATGGAAAGGATGAATTTTGCATGTATGCTTTTCCACCACAGTTGCTAGTAGAATCTCTTTTTTTCTGTATAAAATTAGATATTTAAGAGGCATTTGGATTACCATTTTTAAGGATCTTCCTGAAAAAAATGCCTTTGCCATAAATGTGTTGGGTCTACATAGTACATCTTCTGATTAGTTCACAGGTGTGTGCAACTTAGAACCAACCGACTCCCTGGTTAGTTGTAGACATTGGTACAGTTTTGCAAATTATTACAGGTTAAAACCTGATTTTCACTTCAGAGGATCTCACCTAACCTCATTTGATTATGCCTCATCCAAGGTCAAGACTAGGCCATAAGAATAATTTTGCCCTTATTGGTGGTTTCGAAAAATGGTTGAGCTATCTTTATTTTTCAATTTCATACAAGAAGAGGGGAATGAGATGCCTATGTTTCATCTCTCTTCTGAGGCTTCTGCTGGCGGTTTCAATAACTAGGAAAGACTTCTGTATGAACAAGCACAGGCATTTGAGCCATTTCTTGCTATTGGAAATGCCAGATCAAGCCTGCAAAGGCTGAGACAAATTGTCTCACCTTTTCACCTCAAAAGAGAAAATCATATTGTCTTCATGGCATGAACATCTTTGTTAGGACAAATTGAAGCTACCTTGCACAGGCTTAACAAAATGATCTCTTCCCAACTCAGTTTTACCTCAGCCTCCAGTGGCTCCTGCTATTATAATAGGCTGCTAGTTATACATTTATAGTTCACTGTAATTGTACAATGATACAGTCCAATATATCACTTATCAGCATTATTCTTGCATTATATGCAAGACTTCTTGGTGTTTTTTTTTCACTAAAAAATAGCAAACAGAGCTATTTTATAATCATCTTGAAGGAGAAAATATAGATGAAAATGGGAAATTGGAATATTGTAAAATAAAGCACCCAACCTCCAAAAAAAGAAAAATCTTTATTTCCAGAGTGTCTTTAAACCCTGAATGGGACCTAAAAGCATTATTAGAAAATAAAAAGGACAGGCAGCTGCACTTCAGAGCTTTGACTGAGCTGTCACTGACCGCCTAGAAAAAGGACTGAGTTAAACAGGGATAATAGAAAGCCTGTCGGTTAGTCCTTCAAGGAAGACAAGGTCAAGAAACAAGAACAGCAGGGAGTTTCACGAACACTTTTTATTGCTGTGGAGTAGAATTAAAGAATCTTGAAAGCCCATCAGTGTCCCTCTCGACTCTATCTTATCAAAGAATATCAAGGTGGGCTTTTCTGGGCTTCTTTATCACTCTTTCTGCTTTCTCAGGAATTGAACTGTTTTTTTCCTCATCTCTTAATGGTTCATTTCTCCCCACCACCACCACTCTCCCACCTTCCTAAAGTCAGATCTACACTCTTTTCCACCTTTAGGAAAGAGAACCAGAATAATTTTCTGGTAAATCACTGTTGTATTCTCCATAGTATTCTTTCTGTGAATGGAGAAGGAATCTTACTGGCCCAGCCTGTCAGGCATGATTCAGTCAGTCTTCCTAAGGTTATTCCAGCTTTCTAAAGAGAAGGCTATCTAGCTTAGTATCCACTGGTGGGCTGCTGGGGAAGGGCAAAGTTTGGTTGAGCAGAGCAGGAGAGAGATAGAACAAGGGAGAGGGAGTTCAGAGGAAGACCCAGGCCCACCCCCTCTTCATCCTAGGGCATGCAGGGAGGACCAGAGAAGAGAGCAATGTGGGTTGCATGGCTTACGGGGGAGGAAAGGGCCCTGATTCCCTTCATTAGCCACACCTGGGAATACAATTGATAAGAAATCCATGCTGAGTGCAGCAGCTGCTAGGAGCAAACATGAGTTTGTCTTGTGTTGACTTTAGTTATCTGTGTTCCTGGCATCTTCCCAATCATGTCAAGTTATTGCTGTGCATTCACATCTGGAATTCTTGCTCCTGCCCTGCCGAACTAATTTACCTCATTTTGCCTTGATTGGACTTATAGTTACAGTTTTTGTTGACCATGTTTTGGATTTGATTCTCTGCAGCCAAAGGCTGTTCCTGGGAGAGTTTTTCTCTAGCCAGAAGGTAACCAGGACACTGGGGGCAAAGTTGGAGCTATTAAAGGGACTCCTACTGATTATCCGACTGTGTTCCCTTTGTGCCATGCTCCGGGTCATCACACTGGCCTTTAGTGGGAAAGAGGGGGAAAAAAATCAAGTCATCATATGGTTTTGATGATTAGAATAAAAATAATAAATAAGAGAAGGAATATGACTGTAAATATCTCTTTGTTATTAGACAATCCATTCTGCCAACTTCTGGAAATTTTTCCAGCTTCCCACCCTGCCGTTCTATCCCAAGAGGAAACATCAAGAGAAAACTCTTCCCTTGAATCTTTTTCAGCCTGGAAAGTGTAAGCAGTCAGGGACACTTCAGAGTGATAAAAAGTTGTGTAAGAGAAAATAAAAGCACAGTGATAAGACACTCCCCTATTTCCAAGACTAAGCAAAAGGAGAAAATGTGAGCACAGAATTACTTTAAGGGCAAACATACCCATTTTCTAATTAGGCTCCTTTTCCTTCATTTTTGACCTTGGGGTCTACTAACTATTTGCAATTGCACATCAATCACTTCCTGTGGAATTTACAGTGTATAGAGGTGAAATCCATAGACATTCTTTTGGTGTCTTTAACAGTCGATCTGTGCACAAACTAGAATGGAAATTTGGCTCCCAGTCCTTGTAATTTGTTGCCTTTATGCTACTGCTAACATGTGTTAAAGTTTTGTGACTCCACTGAGCATATGTAGCACACACACACACACGCACACACACATCCCCAAATAACCCTCCATTTGATGTGCAAATGAGTAAGAAGTTATGGAACAAATGCAGGCTTGTTTATGTGTGAGTCTCTTCGTTGTTATTTTTCAAATGATAAGCTAAGATGCTACTGGGCCATATGTCTGTCAATGGCACTTTTTATATTTTCAAGCATTTTTAGGACCTCTTTGGAAGAGTTTATGCTTATCTAGAAAAAAAGGCAAAGGTAAATTGAGGTTCTAGAAGACATGGGGCAACAGTGCAAAGTCTCTGAGAAAGATAGATTTTAAGTCTCGGCAGATAGAAATACAGGAGTTAAAAGTAGGCATGGTTGGACTTAGTATCTCAATGGGAAGCCTGTTGGTGGAAATGTCCCAGAAGAAGGCAATGCCAGTCACTTCAGTAATGACGTCAAAACCCCCAATCCCAAAGAGTTCTGAACTTGACTTCAGGATATCTTTTATCTGTCCAGAAAGTTGACTGTGCATTTCGGCATATAGTCATGCTGGCCACATGATGGAAGCTTCACCACTTGAGACTTTCAAGAAGAGATTGGACTGCCATTTGTCAGAAATGATGTAGGGTTTCCTGCTTGGGTGGGAGGGTTGGACTAGATGACCTAACAAGGTCCCTTCCAACTCTGTTAATCTGTTAAACTCTTGTAAACCACCAAAGTGTCTTTGGACAACACTAGCTCCTTTGGCTAAGAAACTAAAGTGAATACACACACACCTAGAATCAAACACAACTGGACAGTGGAAACCTTCACTTTTACTAGTTTTTGACAAAATCCTGAATTGCACTGTCTCCTATTGCTAGCTGATAATTAGTCCCTGTGAGAATCAGCCAAAGGGTTGATTTTAGGCACCAATCTTAAAAAAAGAACATATTTAATTCCATTCTAAAAATCTATTTGTAGTTTACAGTAAACCCCTGGCAGTTGAAATAATGTTAGTTTTGCATCAAAATAATAGAGGACAATTATTAAAGAGCTCTGTAAGTCAATTTGAAGCAATATCAATACTTATTGACTATATTAATAGTAAAATGCCTTTGCTTTGGTTTGTTTTTTTTAAGTGAAAAAACCAGGATAAACCCGTATCAACCACAATAGTAAATATTATGCATTTCTAGTATGTGCCACTAGTGCTGTTTTCTGGGCTACAGTCAACTTTTCACAATTTACATATTGCTTTTCCCTGCTCTGTTGCCTTATAAATTGTACTCCCTGTCATATTGATTCCAACTCACCAGATGCTTGCTGAAATTAATTGACCCCATACCCTGTATCCAAATAAGAAATATGAGTATGTTTCCGCACACAGCCTTTGTTGTATCTGATTAAGACTTTCACAATTTCATTCCATAAATTCCTTTCTACTACCATCAGCCATTATTTCTATCCTTTCTACTTTGTGTCTGTCAGTGCATGTGTCTATGTGTGTTTTAAAAAGCCACCCTTTCCTTCTAACATGATGTTTGACCCAGATCTTGCAAAAGGATCTTAAAGAAAAAAAAGATTGTTTTGCAGGATCCAGGTGAAAACTTCAACCCAATACAAGTGGAAGGTTTTTTTTAAAGATCTTTCCTTACATATTGGGAGTTTTAGAAATGGAAGGAAGGAAGGCGGGTGGGTGCATGGATGGATGGCAGGAAGAGGAAGGAGGGGAGGGAGGGAGGGAGGGAGGAGAAAGAAAGAAAGAAAGAAAGAAAGAAAGAAAGAAAGAAAGAAAGAAAGAAAGAAAGAAAGAAAGAAAGAAAGAAAGAAAGAAAGAAAGAAAGAGAGGAAGGGAGGGAGGGGGGAGGAAGGAAGGAAGGAGAGAAGGAGAGAAGATTTCTGGATCTTTGGGGTTGAACTTTTCTTAGTTTGAGAACTGAAATTTTATTTTATTTTTTTGAAATATTTTTTATTGTTTTATATCATACATTTCCTTTCTATGTTGAGCAATGTGCTCTCTAGGTGTCCAAGGTATTAACATACAAACATCACCATCTTAATTATGATCATATATAAACAAATATAGAGTTAGGGGTTAGAAAAACAAGAAGGAGGAAGAAGAAGAGGAGGAGGAGGAGGAGGAGGAGGAGGAGGAGGAGGAGGAGGAGGAGAAACTGAAATGTTAATCCTTCCCTTTGATTATCTGTATAGAAGAAGGAGAAGGAGAAGGAGAAGGAGAAGGAGAAGGAGAAGGAGAAGGAGAAGGAGAAGAAGAAGAAGAAGAAGAAGAAGAAGAAGAAGAAGAAGAAGAAGAAGAAGAAGAAGAAGAAGAAGAAATGTTAATCCTTCCCTTTGATTATCTGTATAGAAGAAGGAGAAGGGGAAGGGGAAGGGGAAGAGGAAGAGGAAGAGGAAGAGGAAGAAGAAGAAGAAGAAGAAGAAGAAGAAGAAGAAGAAGAAGAAGAAGAAGAAGAAGAAGAAGAAGAAGAAGAAGAAATGTTAATCCTTCCCTTTTAATTCTCCTTCTCTTCCTCACATCTAAGCATCCACTGAGTCTGAAAATAGAAATTCCTGCAGTCCAAAATATACTTCTTTGTTTTGTTTATGACTGGAACTCAGAGAAGGCTGGCTTCAGAGTCTTTGCTCCTTTTCGATTCTCTGATTCACTCTCTTCTGACCTCCTGCCTTTTTTTTTTCCAAGCTGTGATTTATATCATTTAGTGCCACTTCCAAAGGCAAGCCAGTCCAAAGGATTTGTGTGCCTCTGTGTGTGTGTGTGTGTGTATCTTTTTTCCTGTTTCAATTCTGTTCACCTTGGGCCGTCCTTGTATTCTTTTCCCTCCCTAACTTCAGCAGCTCTAAGTCTCTCTTGTGTATGCATGCAAATGTTTCTGCGTATGTCCCTGCAGCACCGGTGTTAAACAAGAGAAAAGTTGTTGCCATTCCTGGGTGATGGAGTCATGGGAGAAATTGCAGCGAGCACACAGATAGTAAAAGGGGAAAGCCACAAAGCTGGCTGGGCTGGGAAGCAGCCCGTAGCAGTCGGAGCTCTGGTTGGCAAAGCTGGAAGCCTCTACATCTGGAGCTGGATCTTTCCCTGGAGCACTTGTAGGAGTAAGGTGAGAGTTCAGACTTGCTTTAGATAAATTAAACTTGCTTGTTTCCAGTTGCAGAGAGAGAGCAGTGGGAATCAAGCGAAAGCTTGTCCCTCTAATATACATCCAATACATTCTGAATGCTGCAGGAATCTTAAGAAAATGTCTTGCCCAAATCTGGGGAGCCTCACTCCTTCCTGATTGGGTTCTGCTACTCAGGGTTTTGAAAGTTGCTAGGTGATGGATTTGGTTTGTTCCTTGTTTTTAAGTGACAACCCTTTTTGTGAAACTGAATAATTCTGGTTGAAAGTGACTTTTTACTCATTTATCCCCTATGCGGCTGAAGTGCCTGTCTTCTTGTAATTTTACTTCGCTTATCATTTTGAAGCGGTTTCATTTTTCAAATCATACAATGATTACAATCTTGGCTTTAAGCCAAGATCCAAACTTTGAAGAACAACAGGATCTCCTGCCTCTTTGTTCTAAACCAAAGGGGTTTCTTCCATGATTCCTTGTAAAACTTGAGCCCCAGTAAATTCAAAGTAAATATAACATAAAAGGTTCAAATAATATTCTGGTAATCCAAGTAACCATCTACATTATGGCTATAACCCATGAGTCCTTGTAAAACCTGAGTCCTATAAATGAAATCTATACCTAAACAGACTTTTAACAACCAAATAAGAACCTATTGTTTAACATTGTGTGCCTGTGTAAATATATTCTTTATTTTCACTAGCATGAAAACTCGGGTACAGATGTTATTCGTTGCAATAACATTTCTGGAATAATTTATTCTCAGTATTTTTTTGGAATTTATAGTGCAATTTCCTAAATATCAGTTATGCAGATTTGTATATTTGTTCCTGGCAAAAAGAATGGGCTTAGAGTTGTATACATGCATGCAGAACTCTTACTAAGAGAAAAAAAGGATTTTGTAACTGGTGTAAATTGTGCAGATTCAAGACATTTGTGCTATTTCATAACGGTTTCACTTTTGCTTGTGGTTTGGCTTCCCCCCTTCAGTGTTTAGAGTTGGTTCTAATTTTTGTCATGATGTAAGTCAAGAACATTGAAACTATAAATTGGTAGAGCAGACAAACAGGTGTATAAACACCCAGAGATATAGAGTTTGGAGACATAGGAATATGATAGGAGACATTTTTTGCATGAAGGATATTGATGATATCCACATAGCCATTGTATCCTATACATCTATATATTGTTCCCCACGCAGTCTACTAATTTGTGGTTTTATTTTAAATTAATTGACTGCTTGCAAATATATTGTTTGCTGGCCTTTAGTCATTATATTATATTGGACTGGACTGGGTTTGACTGAACTGGACTGGATTGGATTGGATTTGCAAGTATGATGGACATTGGACGTTTGGAAACCAGTATGCATCTGGAGCTGATTTGTGATGTATAGAAAGTGTCTGTCCATATTGTGCCTACAAACATATTGCACTCCTAGGTAAAGTCCTTAGACCTTCTATCATTTGATTGATTGAAAATTAATCAAATTTTATGTGAAAATCTAGAGTACTGGGAAGAGCATCACTTAGGTTTGAGTTAAAATTATTTTAGGCCATTAAATTAAATTAACAGTCCAATTTTAATGGTTAAATTTTGCTCATTCTATAAGTAAGATAATGGAATGTTGTGAAAGATTGGCTGGAATGAGTAGTATGAAGTAGAAAGACAAACAGATGATAGATAGATAGATAGACAGATAGATAGATAGATAGATAGATAGATAGATAGATAGATAGATAGATAGACAGACAGACAGACAGACAGATAGATAAATAATGATGGGTAGGTAACTGGTTTTATAGGAAGTGCGTGATCAGGCTGATTGATTTCAACCTTCAAAGACTCCCTGCAAAAGGAGGAGAAAGATATTTCTAGACAGCTGGTTGATAATTCAATCTAATGTCATCTCACTCTGTCAAGCCCTAAGGATGTTTTTTTAAAATCTTATTGTGAGTTTTAAAAGAAAGACACCATCAATAGTTTTGGCTTTCTTAATTGGATGGCTTTGCTACACTTCTCCTTTGAAACCCCTTTACTAGTTCAAAGAGCTGAAATAGATTTCTACATATACGCAGCTCATGTATTGAAATCTCTTCTGGCTATTGGATATGACAGATCAAATCTTTGAGGTAAAGAGACATGCCTTGTCAAAGCAAATTGTGTTACTGATTAAAACAATCACATGGCGTGAAGCTCTTTGCCAAGGTGAGCCAAAGCCGCTTCATACAGACCTCACAATTGTGTTACAGACCTTTCCAATTGTGTTATACAGCTAGGCAAAAGTATCATTTCTAGAGTCTTCAGATCAATATTCTAGGACAGGTCTCCCTCTTCAGCATTAATAGTAATGCCATGCACACAGGTGTCAGCCATCTTAAAACCTCCATGAACTGCTGAACTCTTTTGAAATAATGTTTTCCTCAGATTGAATGAGAAGGCACAAGAAACCAGGAGCCAGGATAGGGTCAATGGACTTCAAGGACCCCAGACTGATGATGCATTTGACCCTGCCTTCAGGCTCAGCCTGCTCATCTCTTACAAGAATGTATTTGAAGTTCTGAGACAATGATCCACCAAACAGAAGTTATGGAAATGACTGGTAGTCTTTGGGACAGCTGTTACCAAAGGTTGTCAGAAAGAAAAGTGGGGACAGGACAAAATTAGTGCTTGGGATATGGGATATAGCAGTTTCAGATAGTACATAGATAGGTAGGTAGATAGATATGTTTCACCACTATGACTCTTTGATTTCCTGATTTTAGGTGACTCATAGCCTCCCGCTATCCAACCTTAAAATGTGTATCTGGAAAATCAACAGAAATATGAAGTTCTTAAAATCCCAACACTGGTTTTCTGGTACAAAAGGATGCTATGACCCATTGAAAAGATGAACAAATCCCTCTCTATAAAGTAAGAGAGCTGTAATATCTGACATAGCAAGAGATGTTCTTCCTAGATGATGTTCAATTCCATCTGGATGAATAATAATAATAATAATAATAATAATAATAATAATAATGAGGAGGAGGAGGAGGAGGAGGAGGAGGAGGAGGAGGAGGAGGAGGAGGAGGAGGAGGAGGAGGTTTGGTTCATTGACATTGCAATACCTGGTGATGCACAAATTGAAGACATGCAGCAAGAAAAAAATCACAAAGTATCAGGACTTACAAATTGAAGTTGAGAGACTTTGGAAAAAGAAAGCGTGTGTTATCAAATTAATTGTAATTTGAGCCCTTGGAGCAATACCTAAACGGCTACCTTGCTATTTGGAAATTCTGAATTTATCAGACTTCAATACCCTGATTCTACAAAAAAACACCCTACTTGGAACAGCTTATATCCTCCGATGCTACCTTAACAATTCCAACTCATAAACTATGTTAGTGAGTTTAAGTGTGTGTATCACTTTAACTGTAAAGCATATATTTTGGGTGCGGTTGTAAAATCACCATAAGAGGGAGCAAGAGAGATCACTGTTTGTTAGCTTTTACTGGATTGCTGACAATGATGGATTGATGGTGATAACTGCGTGTTTTTCCCTGCTATTGCTGAGAGAAGAAAAGAAGTTTGATTTTCTTCATATCTTTAACTGCAAAAGAGATATATTACTGGACTGATTATTTGTAAGTTTACTGACCTCTTTTTCGACACTGGACTTTGCAACTGATTAATCCCTGGATGGACTGAACTAGCATATGACATATGGACTGTTTGACTATGCTATAACTCTTGCTGGAATAAAAAACTATTTAACTGGCACAGTGTATCTTTTTACTGAGTGTAAGCTACAACAACGTTTATCTCACATATTTGCCTGCCTGCTAGACTGCCGTTGCACGTTCTGCTAGGGTGTGTATCTCTAACACTGGTTATGGACCCAGGTGCACAGTCAGACTAACCAGGATATAACAGGCTTAGATTAAAGTGAGAGTTTGCATAATTACACAATACTGTAAACAGACAGCTGTGTTTTATTAACTATAGTTTAATATCCAGAGAAAGATGGCACAAGTCAATTTACCAAGTTTGTCTCTAATATCCAAACTGGATGGAACAAACTATGTTTCATGGTCTATGAAATGCAGCCTACTTCTATGCAGAGAAGGTTTGTGGAGCATAATTCAAAACCCACCAGAGGTAGATGCTTGGGATCCAGAGGATGAGAATGATGTCCAGAAAATACAAGAATATAAACTGAAGAATGAGCAAGCTCTCTGTATAATAGGACTGACACTCTGTGACCAGCAGCTTGTCCATATTCATGGAGAAGAAACAGCTGCAAAATGTTGGGAGAATTTAAAGAAGATTTATGTTCGAGGCAGTGTAGGAGCACATATAAATCTTACACGAAAGCTGTTCAGAACACATCTTCAAAAGAATGGAGACATGCTGACTCATTTAAGCACTATGAAGAGAATTTTTCAGGAACTGCATGAAAAAGAACTTATCTTCACAGAACTACATCAGGTTTATATAATTTTGTCTTCGTTAAATGATAGCTACGATGACTATGTAACTTCACTGGAAGTACTGCCAAAAGATAACCTTACATTAACTGACATTACTGGCAGATTAATTGAAGAAGCCAGGAGAAGGCTTGAAAGGGATCTACTCAGAAGGGAACAACCACAATGTGAAGAAAAGAAAATACCTTCAACAGCCTATACAATTAGAAAATGTTTTAATTGTGGAGGAAAAGGACATTTGGCTAGATTCTGCATGAAAAGAAAATGCCACAATGCCAGCCAGAATGCTAAAAGGCATCAAAAGGATAAAAAATGCATAGAGTTAGCCATGTATAGCAACGAAACTGTGAATAATACTTTATGGGTTGTAGATAGTGGAGCATCACACTGCATAACAAAAGATAAGAAAAGATTTATTAAGATGTCCATGAGTTCACAGCAGATATCGTTAGCTAACGGCTGGAAACTGAAAGCAAAAGGTGAAGGTATTGCACATTGTTCTTGCATAAAAGAAAATGTAAAAATGTTATATGTACCACAACTTAAGTTTAATTTGCTTTCGGTTAGAGTTTTGGTTAAACTAGGTTATGTAATTGCCTTTAGGGGAGACAATTGCATAATTGAAAAAGAAGGTAAAAAAGTGACTGCAACTTTAAAAGGTGAATTGTATGTCTTAAATGATAATCATTCAGAGGTAACTAACACAGTTTATAATAATGTTAAACCTCATGATGAATGCATACATTTGTTACACAGACGTTTAGGGCATATAAATTTTAAAATGCTTAAGCAAACGGTTGAACTGTCTAAAGGTATAAAACTGAAGCCTTGCAGTAAGTATTTGCACTGCAATGCTTGCAGTCAAGAAAAAAGCAAGGTGATACCAGCAAATAGAATTAATGGATTTAAGACTAAGGAGCCTCTAGAGATCGTATTTGCTGATATTATAGGTCCTAAAAAACCAAGTGTGGGAGGTGCTCGTTATATATTAAGTATAATGGATCATTATTCTAGATATGGTTTCTGTTATTTAATGAAGAGTAAAACGGAAACATATCAGAATTTCTTTAATTGGTTGAAGTTCGCAGAAAGAAAAACTAAAAGGAAATTAATGACTCTGGTAACTGATAATGGTATGGAATTTATAAATAATAAATTCCAAAATAAATTGAAGATGGCAGGTGTTGAACATAAAAAGTCTGCACCATATAGGCCACAACATAATTCCTTTATAGAAAGATGAGGCCAAACAATACAAGCAATGCCTCGTACTATGTTGTCAGATTCAGGATTACCTGAAACTTTGTGGGGAGAAGCAATAATGTGTGGTAATCATATATTGAATAATGTTGTTAACAATCAAGTAGATCGTGAGGGTTGTCCTCTAAACTGCCATCCTGATAGAAGCAATTTTGGATATGTGAGATTTTTAGCAAGTAGCTAACATATAACCAATACCGTTTGTTGCCTTCCTAATCTTGTTAATGTTGATCAGAAGAAAAGTGCAGTAATATATTTCTGTCATGTGGCTTCCACTTGAATGTGCCATTTTATTATTATTGCTTACCAGAAAACAATTTTGCTGTAAGCAGTTGAACTTTTAAAAATCAACATGAATAGATATGTTAAACATCCTGTTCTTGAAAGCATGGGGTACTGACAAGACGCTTCCAGATGCAAAGAAAGAAAAAATAATAATAATAAAGGTGAATATTTACAGTATTTATAGGTATAAATGAAGCCCCCCACTGTCATGAACCAATAAGGATATTTTGTTGAAATAGCAATAATGCTTAGACTTATATACTGCTTCACAGTGCTTTTACAACCCTCTCTAAGTGGTTTACAGAGTCAGCCTATTACCCCACAATCTGGATCCTCATTTTGTCAACCTCAAACAGATGGAAGGCTGAGTCAAACTCGGGCCTGGTAAGACTCGAACTGCCAAATTCCAGGCAGCTGGCAGGCAGCAGAAGTAGCCTGCGGTACTGCACTCTAATCACTGCGCCACCACAGCTCTTGAAACACAGGTAGTGGTTGACTTACAACCACAATTGAGCCCAAAATTTATATTGCTTTGCTAGCAACAGAATTCTGACTCATTTTATAACCTTTCCTTCCACAGTTGTTAAGTGATTCACTGCAGCTATTAAGTTAGTCACACAGTTATTAAGCGAATCTGGATCATAAAAGGGGACTCTGGGACATTGCAACTGTCATAAGTAGAAATCAGATGACAAGTGCCTGGATGTTGATCACGTGACATGAGGATGCTGCCACAGTTGAAAGTATTTTTGTAACTTTGAATGAATTGTTGTAAGTTGAGGACTACCTATATAGCTCATTTGCTCTAAAAGGCAAAACTTAGGTAATCAGGAATATACAGTGCCTACAAAGAGATAATGCCTTTCTATCTTCTGCTGTATGCTTCTTTTTTCTTGACCTATCAGTCCTACACTCAACTTCTTGAAACAATCCTGGACAGCTTCCCAATTATTATGCCTACTTTGGATTGGGGGCCAGTTGGCTATACAAATGAAAGAAAGTTCCAGAATGCAATACCAGCTTTATTTTTTATTCCACTGTCTGAGAATGGAGTTTCTCTTTAAAACAACATACCCCCTTTGGCAAGTCATGCAAACATTTGAAAGAGATTACCATCATGTAAACATAACTATGTAAACATAACTGAAACACTTCAGGAAAATAAAAGCCATAAAAAATAGAGAAGGTTAATTAGAATTGCTAGAGCCCAAATGCCCCATCTCATTATGCATTGCCTAGTTACTGTAAATGTTTTCGGCTTTATTTATATATGCATGAATGATGTTTAGTCCTTAGTTAAGATTTACTAACCTCAAAGGGCACGTTCGTCCACTTTTCCCTCTCATAAGAGCTCTTGCTGCTCCACTGCTTCTCCACTGCTTCCTTTGTCTAGAAACCAAAAAGAAAAAGAGAGAGGCTATTTTGTCATTTGTCATGGTTCTGCTTTGTTTTCGGTAGTCTAGTTTTGTTAAGTGAATTTAGGGCATCCGGAGAGGGTGACTTTGGATTGCTAACACTTTAACTCTTACAAAAGTCATCTCAACCTTTTGAATTCCAAATGAAGAAGTGGTACTGAAGTTAGAGCTTTAGCGGCAACACTTTTATTATTAGCTGAAGAGGAGGAAGGGGGAGGAGAAAGAGGAAGAAGAAGAAAGGAGGAGGAAGAGGAGGAGGAAAAAAAGAAGAGAAAGAAGAAGAGCAAGAAGAAGAGGAAGAGGAAGAAGAGGAAGCAGAACCAGCTTTTTTACATTAGTCCACTGCTCATATTAATATATTAAACAACCTGGGACTCATTGGGTCATTCTTCTTTTTTCACATATTAGCTTATATTTTTTCCCTTCCTGGTTAAGCTGCCTTCTTCCTTCTCTTCGTCTTCTTCAACTGATTTGCAGAACTGCCTACCACATTGCTGGAGGACGGGGGAATGGATTGTGAGGAAAACCTGCTCCTCATTCCAGGGGGTACCCAAGAATCTTATCTCTCCAATGGTCACCCATCACCGTAACAGCTAGCTCTACTTCACCAGCAGGCATCCCGGTCTCACCCTTGTTCTTCCTCTTTCCAGATACAATGCAAAGTTGTGCTGTTTCTCCTCTTCTCATGATCCTCATAAGAGCCCCAGTGAATAATTCTTCTTCTTCTTCTTCTTCTTCTTCTTCTTCTTCTTCTTCTTCTTCTTCTTCTTCTTCTTCTTCTTCTTCTTCTTCTTCTTCTTCTTCTTCTTCTTCTTCTCCTCCTCCTCCTCCTCCTCCTCCTCCTCCTCCTCCTCTTCTCCTCCTCCTCCTCCTCCTCCTCCTCCTCCTCCTCCTCCTCCTCCTCCTCCTCCTCCTCCCCTCCTCCTCCTCCTCCTCCTCCTCCCCTCCTCCTCCTCCTCCTCCTCCTCCTCCTCCTCCTCCTCCTCCTCCTCCTCCTCCTCCTCCTCTTCTTCTTCTTCTTCTTCTTCTTCTTCTTCTTCTTCTTCTTCTTCTTCTTCTTCTTCTTCTTCTTCTTCTTCTTCTTCTTCTTCTTCTTCTTCTTCTTCTTCTTCTTCTTCTCCTCCTCCTCCTCCTCCTCCTCCTCCTCCTCCTCCTCCTCCTCCTCCTCCTCCTTGGCTGACCTGTGGAACTGCTTGCCATTTTCCTGGGGGTAGGGTGGAACTAAGTGACCATGAGGAAAACTGCACCCATGCTTCCAGTGGTGATATGCTACTGGTTTGGTAGCAAAAAGAAAGGTAGTTAAAAAAACAAAAAAGCCTCCAAGGATTAGCTGAGAGGAAATAGAAGAGAAAAACACAGGATCGGCCTTCTCACCGTCCCCTGCGCTTTTCTTTCTTTATCCTCTCAGCTGATTAGTGCTGCAGGCCTCAACTGGTGTGGGGAAAGTTGTGTGCGTGCATTAGTTGCGTGTACCCACCCACGCAAACCGGTAATGGAACAGGTAGGATCCCATTGCTGCACGCTTCCCATTCAGGCACCTGCCCAAAGGGCCCTCTGTCCAGGGAAAGAAGAGGTCTCTCTTTGACTGATGGCACTAGTCAGCCCTACCCACCTCCAAGTCAGTCCTCCATTCTTCCTTCACTGGCCTCCACCGTTAAGAGATTTCAAATTTCAGCCTCAGTTTCAAAACAGCCTATATCTGCTCACCCAAATTGGGAATAGGGGCCAAAGCAGGCAGGAAAGAGGATGGAAATATGCCTCTCCCATTTCCCTTGTATAGCACGGCCTACGGGTTTTGGGGAAATGGAGTTGAAAGGCAGGGTGGCACTGAAGCAACCACAACTTTGCCAGGTTTCTAACCCACAAGAGTCATGGGTCTCAGATTTTGGGTACATTCTGTATGTAACCCATTTGACATATGTTGATTCAAAAATAGCTGCTCTGTGATGGTCCATTTCACCCAATTGAAGGTAATTGTTTTAATTATATCTGGATTGGACCTAGTGCAGCTGCAGGAATCAGCAAAGTTTGCTCTCCTGGAGTAGAAGCATTTGGGTTACAACAGGGGTGGGATTTTACCGGTTCGGCCAAACCGGTAGCTCTGAGGATCATCTGTGTTAGGGATAACATTGTTTACCCTAACTGGTTTAGGTAAAATAATAACTAAATAATCATAGTTTGTTTGTTAAAGTGTCTGCAACTTTAACTGTGGGATAGTAATTAAGGGAGTGGTTGTGAAAGCACTTTAAAAGAAGCAAGACTGCAGCTTGCTCTCTCTCTGGCTTTGATGATCCCTGATTACTGCAAGGACTCAAGACTGCATTGCTCGAACGGAAGAGAAAACAAAGGACTGACTTGTAAGTGAACTGACATAGGATATTCTAAACGGACTTTGCTAACTGAATATCCCTGAATGGACTGACTAAATGATACATGACTATTGGACTGTTATTTTGACTATGCTATGAACTCATAATGGAATAAACTATATTTTTGATAGCACAAGCGTATGTTATTTTTACTGTATGTTAATAAACATGCAAGCTTAGCTCACTCATTTATCTGTGTGCCTATCTGACTAACGCTGCACATTCTGTTTAGCTTGTCTCCCTAACCCTGGTTGGGGAACCCAGGCTTAACAATCTGTGAGCAAACCAATTCGGTCCGACGATCAGCTGCTGGGCCTCCTTCCCGCCCCAGCTCTATTCTGACCTTTATTTCCTGGTTTTGAAGCTCAGCTGCTTCGCACGGCACAGCAAATTGCTGTGCGTCAGCTGTTTAACTCACAGGGGGAGTGCAGGATTACAGGAGAAGGTCAGTAGCAAACCCTCTGTAATCATGCACACATGCACAAAGCGCACCCACCAACCCACGCCCACAGAACAGGTGGTAAAAATTTTCAAATCCCACCACTGTGTTACAAGCAAAGGTTAGTACGCAGTGATAGGAAGGAGTAGGAGTAGGAGTATATATTCATTGGGTTAGAAACAGTGGTTATTACACAGTGGTAGGAAGGACAGTCTTCTTACCTTCTGATTGGTCCAGAATTTCCCAGCCAGTATGGTCTTTGATAAGAATGCTGGGAATTGAAGTAGAAATGCCTATGTAGATATTTTGCATATAAACAATCCAAAATTCTGTTCCAGTTTTTTGTTTCCAAATAGAATTTCATTTATCTGGTCAAATTGGATAGCTCTTCCCACTGTAAAGCTCCATGAAATTTTGGTCTCTCCACTGAAATTTGTTTTTAAAATATCCCATCTTTTCATTTTAAAAAAGAAGGAAAAAAAAGGGTTTGGGAATATTTTTTTTTTCCCTGTGCAAGTCTGTGGGAAAACAAAGCATTCAGTCAGATTAAATTATCTCTGCCTCAATTAAATTAGACCATTCCCAGAGTTTTGGAACTGGGTGGTGCTTCCATACCTTAGGTTAAAATACCTTAGTCTTCTTTCCCAACCTGGAGATGTGTCTTTCAGATATGTTGGGATCAGAATTTCCAGACTTGAAATGTAAAAGTGTCTGGCACCAGATTGAGGGAATATTTCCAAAAACGTTACTGCTGACATTCAGATCAGACAAATTCTGTAAGGCATCTTTTAACACTGAAATAATTGATTCAGATGTTTCCAGTTGCTCAGCTTCTTATCTCACTTAGTCTGGAAGACTTTAAACAATTTCATTACATTTCTTCAAAGACAACAAGCATCTTAGTAGAATGGGCCTGAAGATCTGGTTGGAGTTGAAGATCTTGATAATTTCTTCATCCCTCGATCCTGCAGGGTTATGAAGGTTTCAACAAAGACACATTGCACCTCATTTTGGGGCAGTTTTATTCTAGAATGTTGTTGAATTACTTTTGCTACTGTTAGTTATCCTAGGGTCAGTGACTACAATTAAAAAGCAAGTCTGTTTCTTCCTCCTTTGCCTGATGCTACTGCTGTCCCTAAAAGAGTACTTTTTACTGTTTATTGTACTGGTAAAGGAGAATATTTGTAGCTCAAGGTTAAAATTAGGGGTCCTTGGTGCTCCCTGAACTTGATTGTTTTCTTGCAGACATTTTATTAGCAAACCAAGTAACTTCATTAGCAGTGATGGGATTCAAATAATTTAACAACTGGTTCTATGCCCTAATGATTTCTTCCAACAACCAGTTCGCCAAACTGCTCAGAAAGAACAACCGGTTCTCCCGAACTGGTGCAAACTGGCTAAATCCCTCACTGATCATTATTATATAAACAGAGAGCAAACCCCACTGTCTTCTAGCACTGATTATATTGCCTGGTTAGGTAATGAAACACTTGCAAGAAAACAACCAAGTTCAGGAGCACAAAGAACCCCTCATTGTTTATTGTTTTGTTATTTATTTTATTAATATTTTTAATTAGTCCAAAATTCATAGCTGGAAAATCCTTAGTACAAACAACAAATGGGAGGAAATGCACCAATCAGGAGATGAAAATTGAAAAATAATGTGTATGTTTATTCCTAATACTTTCAGGGCTGCCAACCTTGAGTGATAGTTTGGAGTGAGACACTGCGAGGGAGCGGAGCGACCGAGGGAGGGGGGATGGTGTGGAAGGGGGGTGTCCCCCCTTCCACGGTAGGGAGCTTTGACAATTTTACATTTTAAATGGTGCAATCTGATGCATACTTTAGTCATGATTTGGACATATACATACATACATACATGCAAGCAGCACCAATGTACTTGAACCGGATTTGTAAGATATTAATAATGCAGTTCACTGACCATGAATAATTGAAGTTCCTGACTTGTAACTGCAGTATTCTACCTCAACTGACTTTATTAGCTTAGTGATGTACTATAGACCACTATAGGATGAATTCAATGTGCAACAAAAAGACAAAAACCC
Source organism: Hydrophis major (assembly GCA_033807585.1). Lineage (NCBI taxonomy): Eukaryota > Metazoa > Chordata > Lepidosauria > Squamata > Elapidae > Hydrophis > Hydrophis major. The sequence goes on from CM066333.1 coordinate 15,984,898, forward strand.
GAAACAACTACAGAGATAATGCAAATACATCAATGGGTATTCTTCTTTCTGTATCAAATACCATACTACATGCCAATATCAAATGCTATAGTCTCAGTCTTTAATTATATACTAACTTGTTGACTGAAATAGGGGTTCATAATTTCAGACATGTATAAACTAAACATTTAATCAAATAATGAGTGCTTCATATAAATATACATATTGTTAACTGTAAAACTCATCTACTGTATTCTGAAGCTTGAGCACAGTGAGGAAACAGTATATTATTTATTGGGTAAGTTTAGATTCTGAACTTAATGGTCTTACTGCTCTTTGGATGGTAAATTGTGTTAAGATTAGAATATGTTCTAGTTGAGTCAGGGCTATCCCAATTTGGGGCTGAGAAGCCTACTGGCATCAAAAAAAGTCCTTATTGAGTCCTTATCTAAGGGTTTGAAAATATGATAATAATGTAGTACAGTCCTGTCGATCTGGTGCATGGAGACCTAGGATTTAAACTCAAAGGAGAAAGAGGAAAAAGTGATTCCTTCATCCACTGCCAGAGATGTAATCCTGTCAGTCCTCCAACCTTTCTATTAAGTATTTTGCAAAAAAGCTGCCCAGCCCCTTTATAGATCAGCCTGGCGCGCTTCTCGCCTTGCTGGTTTGGGAAGACTCTTTTGGATCAGCTAAAAGAGAGCATAAGGCGTGTAAAGGGGTGGTAATAATAATTATAATAATAATAAAATTTAAAATAATAATAATTTTATTCAGAGTTGTGTTGGATCTCTTTTTTTTTGGGGGGGGGGGGGTTGTCCCATTCTTTCTTGGTGTTCTTTCTGTCCTTTTTGCTTTTTTAAATGGTCTTTCTCCCCTGGGTCAGAAATCCAGCCAGAGAAAATAAAGAAACATCACCAAAGATTTAAACACCAAAGGGTTAAATGGAAGCCACTCCGTTGGCTTTGCTTACCATTGTTATTTCTGGCCGAGGCTGTAAAGAGGCTTTGCCAGCCCCCTCGTGTCCTTCTTTGGAAAGCCTAGGGCAGCTGGCTTGTCCCAGAGGACATTGCAGAGAGGGAGAGGGCGGGGCAAAGTGGCTGCGAGCGCCCCGGGCGGCGAAGAAGCCTCCTGCTCTTCACTTTCCTGAAGCGATAATGATCGGCATCGTGACAGTTACGGGACGCCGGCAGAAGGATTAAGGCGGGAAAAGAGGCGCGGTGGGGTGGCTGGGCAGGGCGGTGCGGTGCTGGGAGCTCATCCTTCTCCTAAGCTAAGGGGAATATTCGGAATATAATCAGAGAATGTAGGAATATTTTTGTACATTCCATGATTTTGGGAGTTTAGCGTGAGATTTTGTTTATCAGAGTGAGACAGTCAAAATTGATTGAATTGCGTGAGTCTCACGCTGATTGCGTGAGAGTTGGCAGCCCTGTACTTTTCCTTGGGTATATAATTCATTGTCCAGAATTTTCAGTAATGGCCATGCTGATTGGTTGTTTAGAAGTCCAGACAGATACAAGTACAATTTTAGAGCAGATGGTCTTATTGGGTCCAATGAAAATTATGTCGAAGAATATGCAACTCTTGATTTGTCCAGATTTGTGTTCTCTATCTCATTTTTTGTTGCCAAGGGAGCTGCAATTTAAAGTCAGGGTCTGGATGAAACTTGAGATAGATGTTGATTGGAGTAGGATTCAATTTTTTAAACAACTGGTTCTGTGGGCATGGCTAGGGGGGCATAGCCATGTGAATGGGTGGGTGTGGGGTTTTTTTGCAGCAACCTCCCCCTTTTTTTTGCCTCCTGGGCCTCCTGGGTGAAGCAGTAAGACAACCAGGGAGATCTCAGCACAGCTGATCCTCAGGACAGCTGATTGTCAGGAGGGGAAAAAAGAAATAACTTAAGGAGTGACTGGGTGGAGAGAACGCAGTTAGCGATGTCGGGCATGCATGATAAGGATTGACTGGGTAGAGAGGGGCGGGGCCAGCCAGGGCCACGATTTGCCGGTTCTCCAACTGCGCAGAATCATAGCAACCAGTTCTATAGAACCGATCCGAACTGGTAGAATCCCACCCCAGTTGTTGATGTTTTACTTAACACCTAGCATTCAGTAATCAAGGAAAAAAGTTGCTTTCCATCACTCTGAAAACATAATGGCCATTCATCCAAAGGAAGGGAGGGAGGGAGGGAGGGAGGGAGGGAGGGAGGGAGGGAGGAAGGAAGGAAGGAAGGAAGGAAGGAAGGAAGGAAGGAAGGAAGGAAGGAAGGAAGGAAGGAAGATTATAGTTTGCTCTATGGAGGATTGAATGCACTTGAATTCTGGGAAAAAGAGGACAGAAAAAAGAAAAAAACCAGTATATCCTCTGCAAATAATGTTTTTTTTTTTGGGGGGGGGGGAGAAAGCTGCATTAAAATAACTATATCCATTATTCAAATTAATCATGCCACAGTGTCTTGTAATGCTACTTTAGAAATTGCTTTAGGGTATTTAATTTGGTTTTGAAGAAGTTGCATGATAAACCTATATAAAGGCATTCAGTTTGTTATCTGTTCATTATTAGCCACTAGGTGGCAGATGAAATAGGACATAATCACGCTGCTTTCAAGAAATTCAAATCACGTATGTCGGGTACAAATTAAATTTTGAAAGGCAATAGTTTACAACCTGCAAAATCCAGGAATGATTCTGGGTCTTTCTGGATGAAGGTTCTTTACTTGAAGCAAAAATAGCAATATATTCTGGAGAGAATATGAGTTGAACCTCCCGCCGAATTCTTAATTTAGAATAAAATCTGCTCTTATAGTTTCGTGATGATTGAAAATGATTATTGGAAGGTTCCCCATTGTTTATTTTTTAATATAACATTTCTGATATCTGTTCAGTAACCATTTATTGTTTAGCATGAGAACCAGTTTGATGTGTTGGTTAAAGTCACTGAACTAAAAGCTGAGAGATCATGAATTTAACATTTTTACTTTGAATATGAATGTATTTAATAGTAGATATCCTATGCAGGTACCTTGTGTAGTCAATACAGCTAGTCCACAGCTTATGACCACAACTGAGCCCCAAATTTCTGTTGCTAAGCAAGACAATTGAATTTTGCCCCATTTTACAACCTTTCTTGCCACAGTTGTTAAGTGCGTGACCAAGTTTTAGCAAGATGGTTGTTAAGTGAATCTGGCTCCCCATTGATTTTGCTTGTCAGAAGGTCGCAAAAGGTGATCACATGACTCTAAGACACTGCAACCATCATAAATATCAGCTAATTGTCAAGTGTCCAAATTTTGATCACCACGGGGATGCTACAATGGTCATAAGTGCGAAAACAGTCATAAGTCACTTTTTTTCAGTGCCGTTGTAATCATCAATAAACAAATACTTGTAAGTTGAGGACTAATGGTATGTAAGTTATAAGTCGAGGTCTAGCTGTGTTGAATAACAGTAGCATTTCTCACATTGGAAGGTAAGCAGGTTTATGAATCCATGAGATCGTGGTTGACATTATTAAATCTTGAAATGTCTCAGAGGTGGTATTCAGCTGGTTCTGACCAGTTCTGGAGAACTGGTAGAGGACATTTTGAGTAGTTTGGAGAACCGGTAAATACCACCTTTGACTGGAGATTTTACAGTATCCTTCCCCTGCCACGCCCACCAAGCCATGCCCACAGAACCGGTAGTAAATTTTTTTGAATCCCACCACTGAAATGTCTAATAAGAAATAGGGAAAAATAAGCAATTTAGTCTCACCACAGGTCTTGGTTTCTGCATCTACATCAATGGAGAATGTTCTGTTGTTGGAAAATAGCTGATGTAAATTTTTTTGACTAATTACAAACAAGTCCACCCTTGCTGCACAAGACTCTGGAAGAGAAATACATTTTTCAGGGTATCTTATAAATTACTGAAGATATGTCTGAGCAGTTTTTATTGGGATCTGTACGTGCTGAGTGATATTGTGAGATTTTATGGTTAGTTTTAAAAATGTTTTGTTTTCTTCTGAGTCTATCTTGTAAATAGAACATTTCTAGATCTGGACATTTTCCAATTAGTATTAAAAAGGTGCATGACTAACCTTACCAAGGCCAAGTGAGATACAGTATTATACCTGTAGGAAGGAAACAATAGTGGGTCACTTCCAAAAAGCCCTTGCCAAGAAAAGTGAAGGAACTCGTCCAGGCAGTCACCAAGAATCAAAGCTGACTCTTGAAGTTAGAAAATAAAACAAAAAGTGAAATATTGGGCTTGTTTGCTGAAAGGATTATTTACTGAAAAGCTACATCCCTCAGCCTCTATTAATAGGCTTCCCAGAAGCATGTGGCTAGTAATTGTGGAAAGAAATAGATGGACGCTTGGATTCAGTCCAGGAAAGTCTTTCTTACAAATTGTAGAAAGCTTTGTCTCAGGCTTGGAAAGAATAGAGTAAATAAAGTGTGTCATGATATGACTAAGCAGTGAAATAATTTAGGACCATGATACCACCTTATAATAGAAGCTCATGACAACAGCATAGACAGATTTCCCAGAGCAAAAACACGCAAGAAAGAGTTGTGTTTACTAGACATGCATTTCTGTTTGTGGGCAACTTGACTCACATTGTGGTACATGGTGGCTTTGCTCTGAATAGAAGAAGGCCTAGTTAGAACAGCATCTGGACATCCCAGAAACAGGCCATCTTCTCATCCTGGAAAATCAAAGAGAGTGGAAACTCCATATAGATGAAAGTGCCACTACTGTCAAACAGTAGAGGCAATCCTGGTTTAGTGATGAATGGTCTGATCCAATACAAAATAACTTTCTGTGTTCCTTTTTAGTCATTTCAATGAAATTTATTCAGATTAATGATACCTTTTGGGTATTTGGGATTTAAAAGATGTGAGGCTGCAAATTTAATTCAGAAGACGATACAGTACCTTTAAATCAGAGATTGAACATCACATGCTGCGGCTTCATATAAAATGCATCAACTGCAGTGCTTGCTTAATAAATTATAGAAAATGGAGTTAAGTGTTAGACTCTGACCATAAGAGTAGACATTAGCAGACCAGAATGAAAAAAAGGCAGTTAATTTTGTTTTCATTGAGTCTGTTTGCTTGTCGCTTTGATCTCTAGCGGGTATGAAGTAAAACAAAATGATTGCTTGTCTTTAGATCTTCTTTCATTAGAAGTAAAACTTGGATCAGAGGCTTAGAAATATGGGGTCAAAGAAATGAAGAAAATATTTAAAACGAAGGATACACTAAATCATTTTCAATAGATATATAGAAGCTAATACAGATTTAGTGACAAGACCCATTAAGAGGCAGTGATCCACAAACTGGTAGGGTTTTTTTCCCTCAACTAAAACTTTTCTTTGGTGGAAGAAATGAAATTGAGAATCAACAGCGAAATGAGTTAGATTATAAAGCTTTTTTTTTCTTTAGGCAGCCAGCAACCATTTCCTTTGTTTTATGGAATTTAGAATGCTCTTACCAGTATAAAAAGATAAAGGTTTCTCTGTTAGTCCTGTCCAACTCTAGGACATGGTGTTCATCTCCGTTTCTTGGCTGAGAGTGCCAGCGTTGTCAGAAGAAAGCTTCCCTGGCCATGTGGTCAACATGGCTATAAACCAAAGGCACACAGAACACTGTTACTTTCCCACCAAAATGATACCTATTTATCTACTTGCATTCACCTGCTTTCAAACTGCTAGGTGCTCTGGAGCTGAGGCAAATAACAGGAGCTCATCCCATTCATGAAGCCTCGGTCTCGAACACAGGCTGTCAGCTGTCCTGGTGACAAGCTTAGTGTTTCTAACCACTGAGCCATCGGATCCCCTTCTTACTAACAAATGGATCAGCCAAGAAAGTGAAAATTGCTTTTTATTTGCATAATGTTGGTGCTGTTTGTAGGTTTTTTGGGGAAAGCAGAAACTAAACTATATTAAACTTTTCTAAAGTTTAAAGAAGGTTATGGGTGAAGGGTAAATGTGATTGGAAGATTGTGTTGGAAGATGATTCTGTCAAGTGGCCCTTTTTGGATTGAATCGCCAGATCAGTCTGATGCATCAAATTGGATAACTTCAAACTGGCCAATGATTCAACTGACTTTGGCACATGTGAATATACACTTTTTATCAAATATCTGAATCGGATTGATCCGATTATTCATATCAGCAAATCATTTTGACTAATCTATTCAAATTAATGAAGAGGATGTTGAGTAAGTCATATATCACTCAAGGCTAATACAAAGTAAAGAAGCAGCATGTTGTTCCTACAGGGCAGTAAAACACATGGACAAACATAATATTTGACTAAATATATTTTTGATCAGCTACCAGTCCATAGAATTTGGGGGGGGGGAGCATAGGGAGTCTCTCAAATCTTTACCAATGCCGGAATCATGCCCTATAGTAAGTAAGATGTTTCTACTCTATGAATCTGAAAGGCAATTCATTTAAAAAGAAGTGTATTAGAGATGTGCCAATAGGCAGTGTATTCATTAATTCTGAATTACTTGCAGGCTTCATGGCAATCTAGTATGAAACATTAGAAGGGATTAATAAATAGCTTTATATCTCCTGTTCAAAATATTGCAAAATTAAGTCTCCCGTGTTTAAAAATCAGGGTGTTATGCTTGAAGAGCTAATTCCTTACAGCAATGCAAACTATGTAATGATAGACTGTATACTCAATTGTCTTACGAAGATTTCATGCATTCAGTCACTCTTCCCTATCCTTCCAAATTTGTTAAGACTACCATTCACAGATATCTTCACCAGCATGGTCATTGACCAGCTGAGAATTCTGGGAGCAGTAATCTCAACCAGATAACACCAGGTTGTAGATTTGAAAAGGTAAACTAGACTTGCAGCCTGGGTGATCTAACAAGCATTTGATAGAGCACTCCTTAATTACTTTTCACTACATTTAGTACCTAATCAATCTATATCTGCTATTATTTTATTTATATTGTATATTTCTTCAAATTAGCCTCTCTATTCATCAGCCAGATTCAAAAACAGGAATCTCTCTGATTTTACAAGGGTTCTTTCCCCAATCTTAGTTTATTTCATATTAACTAGAAAAGTAATAATAGGTATAGCTTTGCTTACTGAATTGAGTTTAATTCCTTCCCACACCTAGCTCATTATGTTACAACCAGCAATGAAATAAATAAAAATAGGGGAAAAACCTGTATGATTAAATGATTAAAGAATGATTAAAGCTTAGCAAAAGAATGAGTATGATCTAATAATAATTCCAACTATTTTAGAATATGCCTGAAATAGTAGTAACAACTGCTCTCGTAAAAGGACATAATCTCTTTGTGGTTTGGAGTTTGGACAACTCCCTGAAGGAAAGATGATTCCCATTGTATACACAGCAGTAACTAAAGATGGCTATTAGTAAAGTCCATAAGGCAGGGGACCGTAAAAAAAATGAAAGTCTCCCATAAAGAATGCAGTCTTCCTTCTTAATTCAGACCTACATGGCCAAAAAACATTCCAGGTGGAGCTATGACTGTGAAAGTCTAACACACCTGGAGATTATCAGGTGGTGGAAGGAAACCACAAGATACTATAGGTGAGCCAAGCTTTAGCCTTGTAATCAAATAGCACAAATAAATATTTGTGCTATAGTTGTGCTATATTTGAAAACACGTTTTCTTTTTCCTACTTTTGAGGTATGAGGTTCATTTCTAAACATGTTATTGGATATGCTGTTGGCTGAACTCCAGAGATGGCTTTTAATTGGGTTTTTACTCTTGTTAGCTTTGACATCTTAACTCCACATCTGGATCCTAAAAGCAATATTGCTGGGACAAAGCAGAGTGTATTTCTTTAGAGCAAGGGTCTTCAAACTTGGCAAGTGTAAGACTTGTGGACTTCAATTCTTAGAATTCCTGAACTAATATGACTGGAGGAGGAATTCTGGGAGCTGAAGTCCACAAGTCTTAAAGCTGTCAAGTTTGAAGACCCTTGCTTTAGAGAATTATGTATGCACTCTCAAACACATCTGCATGCATGTGGACACACTCACACAAACCTCATTTCTCTCATCAATCTAACTATAGGGGAGGCAGAAGCCTGCATGAGTGACAAAAGTATAAAGTTTAGTTGTGGCATAAACCAATTTATTACTAAAAACAATGAGTTCTTTAAAAAGTTTGGGACAAGAGCTGTTGAGTATCTTGCAGGATAAGTACTAAATGGTTTATAAAGCATTGCTGATCAATATTTAAGAGATTAATTTTCAGCCTCTTAAATTACAGCTCGTATAACAAAACATACATCAACAGTGCTATCTTTTGCCCTACAGAGTAGAGATGTACATGTTGTTGACAAGATTCCCAGTAATATACTCACAGCAAATAGAATTCCAAAGCAGGTAGATTCTAAAAGTTCCCACAGTTTTCACCTAATTAAAAGTTAAAGACCCTCCCCACCTTTCCCAAACAATCAGTCACATGGTCCAATCAAAATGCTGTCCAGTTGCTAGGTGACTTCACTCCGCCTCTGTCTGACCACCTGTCAAACTGTCCTTGGTTCCCAGGAGAAAGTATTTTGTTTTGACTACAAAAACCCCAGATGTCTCTATTCCCACCACCCCCAACCCTCAGCTCCAGTGTGGCAGCACTGAAGCCTCAAAATGGCCTCGGTCAGGCCAACTTCAGGGTTGACAGTTGTATTAGAACTGACTAGCTTAGGAGTCATTAGCATTTAGAAGTGGAGTCTCTAATGAGGTGATTTTGATTAAGCCATTGGAGGTAGTCTTTGACTTACAACCATTCATTTGAAGTTACAAAGGTGCTGAAAAAAGGGTCCTATGACCATTTCTCACACAATTGTTGCAGCATCCCCATGGTAACATGATCATAATTTGGACACTCAGCAACTGGCTCTTGTTTAGGATGGTTGCAGTATCCTAGGGCCATGTGATCATCTTTTGCGACCTTCTGACAATAAAGTCAATGGGGAAGCCAGATTCACTTGACAAACATGCAATGATTCACTGAACAAAAAAGGTGTTAAAATGGGGCAAAACCAGGGGTGGGATTCTACTGGTTCATCTTGGTTCTGCTGAACTGGTTGCTCTGAAAATTATCTGGTAGCAAACCAGTTCACTCTGACGATCAGCTGCTGGGTCCACCCGCCCATCCTGGCTCCATACTGACCTTTATTTCCTGCTTTTGATGCTCAGCTGCATCGCAGGGCACAGAGAATTGCCATGCGTCAGCTGCTGAAGAGACAAGGAAGTGCAGGAGAAGGTCAGTAGGAAAAGCATGAATGCACAAAGCACGTCCACCAAGCAGACCCACTGAACCAGTGGTAAGCTAATTTGAATCCCAACACTGGGCAAAACACTTAACAACGGTCCTTTTTAGCTACAAAAAGTTTGGGCTCAGCTGTAGTTGTAAATCGAGGCCTAATTAGGTTGATATCCCTCAAATTACTTTTTGTCAGAATAAACACTCAACAACTATTTTCTCAATAACAAAAATACTTTTCCTAGCTTTACTTTAGGATTTTGAGATGTGCACGGATTCTATTTTTTTCTTAGTGTTTAACATTTATTCATTAAATGGCATCTTTCACCAAAGAAGAGCAAGGTGTCGTGTCCTCGAAAATGATGCCAGGAGTCGGTGACTTCAAATCATGCTCTTTTATTAATGTAGGAACCGAACTGGCGCTTTGCAAAAGGTTCGCGGCTTTTATTCCTTTAGCCGTGGCGGCCGCGGCCAATGGCACCGCTTTGAATCTCCCGCGATTCGAATAGACCAATCACGGGAGATTCTTAGCGAGCCAATCGGCGCGGCTCACCTGACCAATCAGAGTGCCCTGCGCTTTGGCCAATCAAAGCGCGGGGATCTCAAGAATGCTAATGAGGGGACAGAACACCCCTCCACTCTTGGTTTAGTCCTTACATTGCGTAGTCACGTAGGTAGGCGGGGCTCCGTCTGAGCCTACTGAACCTGCGCAGCTCAGTCATAGGTTGGATCCCGGCCGGTTCGGTCGGGATCTCTGTTGCTCCTGATGCCGTCGTGGGAACCGGCTGGTCGGTCGGGCCGGGCTGCTCTCCGTAGCTCCCTCCTGGGCCTCCCGGGTTGGTTGAGCTGCGGGTTTCACCACTCCCGCTCGGTCTCCCCGGGTCGGTCGAGCTGGCCTGGCTGTCTCTTCCTGGCGAGGGGTCGTGCTGGCTGCCTTCCGGTAAGTATGGCTGGTTTATTCTTCTTTGGTTTTGGTCCCCTGGGTATTCCCTCCCCCCTTGGTTTGTGTTGTGGGGGTTGGTTTCGCCTGTTTGTGCGTCGGTGGTCTCTTGGTTGGTCGTCGTCGACCTTAATTGGTCGATGTGGCGTTTCGATGCTCGTCCGTCTGCTGTTTGTAGCCAGTACGAGTGTAGGCCTGTTATTTGTGTGATGACGGCCAGTACCCATAATGGGTCTCCCGTTAGGTTTTTCGCATACACGGCGTCGCCTGGTGCGAAGGTTCGGTGTTTGCTGGTTGAGTCTGGGGGTTTCTCTGGGTTGTACGTGGGGTGTAATCTGTCGAGTGGGGACCTTATTTTCCTCCCCATTAACAGTTCGGCTGGGCTTTTATTCGTTGTGGTATTTGGGGTTATGTGTTGGGTGAAGAGTAGTTTGTTTATTTTCTCCTGGATCTCCCCGTGGTCTATTTTCCGGATGGTTTTCTTTGTGAATTGCACCATCTGTTCCGCCCTACCGTTCGCCGCCGGGTGCGCCGGTGCTGTCAGCGCGTGGCGGATACCCCTTTCCGCTAAGAATTTTTTGAATTCCAGCGAGGTGAATTGGGGCCCGTTGTCGGAAACGACGACATCTGGGAGGCCGTGCGTTGCAAAGAGTTTGCAGAGTTCCTTGATCACGGCCTCCATGGTTGTTGTTTTCATGTTGCTTACCTCCAGCCAGTTGGAGTAAGCGTCTACTGTTATAAGGAAGGTGTGTCCTTTAGTGGGCCCGGCGAAGTCTATATGGATCCTAGACCAAGGTCCCCTTGGGGTTTCCCACTCTAGGACGGGTGCTGTGGGTGGGCTTGGCCTAGTTTCCTGGCATCGTTGGCACCTTGCTACCCAGGTCTCAATTTGTTTGTCCATCCCTGGCCACCAAGCGTAACTTCTGGCCAGGGCTTTAGTCCTAACGATGCCAGGGTGCCCCTCATGTAGTAGTTCCAGAACCTTCCCTTGTAGTTTTTCAGGAATGACCACCCTATCCCCCCATAGTATGCACCCTTTTAATAATGAGAGTTCTGTTTGCCGGTTTCGGAATGTTTTGACAGACTCGTCATTGTCCCTTTCCGGCCACCCTTTCTCTACCCAATGCAACACCCGCGCCAGACGTTTGTCTTTATTAGTCTCTCGGGCAATGTCTGACGCGGTTATGGGCAGGTTGGGTAGAGTCTCTATGCTGAGGGTGGTCGTCGTGGGTGCTGGGTCGGTGTCAGGTTCCGGTAGCGGCGAGCGGCTTAAGGCGTCTGCATGGGAGATCGTCTTACCCGGTCTGTGTATGAGTCCGTAGTTGTAGGCCGCCAGGAACTCGGACCACCTTGTCATTCGGGGAGACAGAATGTTCAGGGTGGCCCGGTTTCCTGCAAGGATTCCCAGCAGCGGCTTGTGGTCGGTTATGATGGTGAATGTCCGGCCGTAGAGGTACTCGTGGAATCTTTTTACGGCGGCAACGATAGCCAGAGCCTCTTTGTCCAGCTGGCTATAGTTCCGCTCCGGTTTGGTGAGGGTCCTTGAAAAGAACGCGATGGGCGCTTCTTTTCCATCAGGGAGGGTATGGCTGAGGACAGCGCCGATGCCGAAGGGTGATGCGTCGCATGTGATGGCCAGAGGTAGGGTCTCATTATACTGTATAAGGACGGCGTCCGAAGTGAGGAGGTCCTTTGTTCTTTGGAAGGTGGCTTGCTCGCGTTTCCCCCAAGTCCAGGTCGCCGCCTTGTCTAGGAGCTTATGCAAGGGCTCCGCCACTGTCGCCTTTTGGGGCAGGAAAACATTGTAAAAGTTAAGTAGCCCCAGGAATGCCTGTAGTTCCGTCTTCGACTTGGGTGTGGGGGCTTCTTTGATGGCCTTGATTTTTTGGTTTGTGGGGTGAATGCCGTGACGGTCTAGGAGGTATCCTAGGAATTCAACCCGTTCCATGTATAGTTGCATTTCTCCCTCTTTACTTTGAGCCCGGTCTCTTTGAATTTGGTTAGGACCTCCCTTAGGCTACCCTCTAGTTCGGCTTGGTTGGTTGCCGACACTAGGACGTCGTCGAAGTAAGGTACCACCCTCTTGATGCCTTGCAATAGTCTTTCCATTAGGCTTTGGAATATTCCCGGTGCCACGCTGACTCCGAATTGGAGTTGGTTGCATTTAAATGCTCCCCGGTGGGTGACTATGGTTTGCGCTTCTGCCGTTTGCTCGTCGACTGGCAACTGTTGGTATGCCTGGGCGAGGTCGAGCTTGGCAAAAACCTTGCCCCCTCCCAGTGAGTGCAGTAGGTGTTGCACTACTGGGACGGGGTAGGCGCTTTGTTGCAACGCGCCATTTAGGGTGGCCTTATAGTCCCCACAGATTCTCACCGACCCATCGGGCTTGATCGGGGTGACTATGGGGGTCTCCCACCGGGCGTGGTCTATTGGCTGTAGGACCCCTTGCTTGATGAGCTTGTCAATTTGCTCGTCTATCTTGGGTTTAAGTGCGAATGGCACCCGCCTTGGTTTCAGGCATTTTGGGGGGACGTTTGGGTGTAGGCTGAATGATATAAGGGGCCCTCGGTACTTGCCTAGGTTTCCGTCGAAGACCTCTTGGAATTCCCGGGCCAGTTGTTGCTCCCAGCTGTCGTCGGTGACGTGGTCGACTCCCGTGACTGCGATGCCGAGCGGGGCGAACCATTGCAGTCCCAGTAGGCTTGGGCGGTTGCGGTCGACGATTGTCAGGGGAAGCCTTTCGGTGTGCCCTTTATATGTGACGTTGAAGTGTCCGGTTCTGACTACCGGGATGCGGTTTCCCTGGTAGTCCTTTACGATGAGTCTCTGGCTGTCTAGGTTCCTCCTTTGGATGGTAGGCACCAAGCGCTTTATTTCATGCCATGCTATCATGGAGAGGTAGGACCCGGAGTCCACCTCCATTTTTCATGGCTGGCCCTCGATGCCTACCTCCATGTGGACCTTCCGGGCGTCATTGGTTATGGTGTGTCCGATGGTGACCGTCTGATGGGTCTCCTCTCTTCGCCGGTTATCGCCGCCTCGTAGGGATCGTCCGTTCCGGTCCCATCTGTTGTCCGAGGGGCGATCTCTGGTCCAGGGTGGTGTGTTCTCTCTCCTCCGTTCGCTCTGGTCCCATCGGGGTGGGCTGCGGTTCTTTTTAAGGCGGCAGACGCGGGCAATGTGTCCCTTCTTGTCACAATGCCAGCAGATCAACTCGAAAAACCGGCATTCGGACCTGGGGTGGTCGCCTCCGGAACCAGCACAGTTGGTCCTCGACTTACAACCCCGTCGGTTCCGTGGGTCGCGGCCTGTCTGGAGGCGATGAATTTCCTCCTCGTCATCGGAAGTGCCCGATGCCGAGTGGAAATCGCCCTGGTGGGTGGTCGTCTTGGGTTGGGCCTCAGCCGACCTTGCAGGATTGTTGTTCCCGCTGCGGTCCCCAGCGTTCGGTCGGTGCATGCGGTCGGCGGATGTTCGGGTTGCTTCGGCGGCTGCGGCTGCGGTGAGGGTGTCTGCTAGGCTGATGTTGCCCTTGGCCATCAGCCGGCTCTGGAAGACGGGGTCCCACAAGCCGAGCACGATTCTGTCTCGCAGGGTGTCGTTCAGGTCGCTGAAACTCTCACTCGACCGTTGGTCCCGACGGTAGAATTCATTGCGTCGGATCAGGATGGGTACCTCTGGAGTGTAGTGCCGCCGAAGTATTTGCTCGAGGACATCCCAGTCCATCACGGTCACATCGGCGGGTTTGGCAAGCGCCTTGGCCATCTTGAATACCTCGGTCCCGCAGTGGGTCAGGAAGACGGCGCGCTTCATGGATCCCATCCTCGTCGCCAGTGTCGTGTCCTCGAAAATGATGCCAGGAGTCGGTGACTTCAAATCATGCTCTTTTATTAATGTAGGAACCGAACTGGCGCTTTGCAAAAGGTTCGCGGCTTTTATTCCTTTAGCCGCGGCGGCCGCGGCCAATGACACCACTTTGAATCTCCCGTGATTCGAATAGACCAATCGCGGGAGATTCTTAGCGAGCCAATCGGCGCGGCTAGCCTGACCAATCAGAGTGCCCCGCGCTTTGGCCAATCAAAGCGCGGGGATCTCAAGAATGCTAATGAGGGGACAGAACACAAGGTTTGAACTAAGGTTTTAAAAAATCATTTAGATGTGCCACACTGAGAATATGGAATAGATACAAATCCAGCAGTGGTGCTATTCTACCGGTTTGGCCCAATTCTGGCATACCAGGAGTGCCGAAGATCAGCAGAGACCAAAACAGTTCTCTCTGAGGAGCTGCTGTTGGGACCACCCGCCTGCTTGGGCCTTAATTCCTTAATACTGCTTGGGCCTTAATACTGACCTTAATTCCCTGCTTTTGAAGCACAGCGGCATAACAGATAGCCATGTGTCAGCTATTGAAGACACAGGGAGCATGCAGGGTTATAGGAGGTGAGTAGGAAAGCCTCTGCACATGCACAAAGTGTGCACACAAAGTGTGTGTGCATGCACAAAGCATGCCCACCAAGCCACACCCGCCAAACCAGTGGTAAACTACTTTGAAAGCCACCACTGAAATCCAGGTAATACCCGCAAATACCTTTTGTTGCTCTCAGCCCAAAAAGCATTTTATAAATGAGATATAATAGGCAAACACAAACGGCTAACTTATTGTGAGATATTAGAATTTCTCAAGGAGAATGGAAAATAAAATTAAGAGAAACACTGGTGGCAGAGGGATATAGTTGTCAATGTTGTCTTATTTATCATGATTTATGGCTTTGAACACTGTAAGACTGAGTTTGAAGTAGAATTATGCAAAATGATAAACAGGCAATGACTGAACAGTATAAACTTTTGTTAAAATTTGAAATAGAAGAAGGACAAGTGAAAGAATGCATTAAAAAGTGAGCTAAACATTTTGATTAAAATATACAGGTGGAACAAAGGGAAATATGTGATTGAAAGTATTGAAATTTACACTAAGTTACAAACTTAAAGAGAACTTTTTAAAAATGATTTCCCCAGAGAAATTGTCTAGAATCTATAAAGGCACTTCAGATTTATGTTGGAAATATGAACAAGAATGAAGGGACATTTAATCATATTTGGTAGACATGTAAAAAAGCTAGGAAATTCTGGATTCAAATATATACATGGTTAGAGAACTTGAAAGATTAATATACAATTGATACCCAGAGGTTTTTCATTTGGGATTAATAGACAAACAATTGGGAAACAGTCACAGAACTCTCTTTTTATTTTTATTTGCTTACATCCAATAGATAGAATCTTGCCAGACTAATGCTTTACTACTCTCACCCCAATGAATATACCCTGAGAGATTCTAGGAGTGGCTATTCTAACTCTCTTCCTTTGTCTCCTATCCAGCTCTGAGCTTTATCCCCTCTGGTCTTGCCCCAAAGAATAATTAGAATTAGAATAATTAGAATCAGAATAGCTTTATTGGCTACGTGTGATTAGGCCCACAAGGAATTTATCTCTAGTGCATAAGCTCTCAGTGTACATGAAAAACCATAAAATAATAATAATCATACTATCAAAGTAATAATAATAATAATGATATCAATGAGAGAAGGTAGTGGACAAGATGACAAGGGTAATAGCAATACAGCCATACTACATGGGTAAATGTATTTAGAATAAAGTTGATTGGATAAAAATAAACCTGATTTTGGGTTTTATTGATTAAAAAGGTTTGTTTGTAAAAGAAGTGAGCTATGATAAGGAATATGGGAGGATGGAAGTGATAATTGCCATGTTTTTAACTGCTGCAAAGAATAGAAGCTGTTTTTTAAGATATCCTTTTTTCTTTTCCTTTACTCTTTTTATCATTTCTTTCTTTTGCTATAGCTATTTCTATGTTTCTGCAGTTTTTTAAACCTTTTGCCACATATTTTTTAAATTTTTTTAAAAAAATCTCAAAGAACAGACTATTTCCTTGTGTGAGATGTAAGAAGAACAACCTACAATCTGTCTTTACTCAGTTAGCATTTCATTCAATTCTCAATGAATCTTTGCATATATATGCTGTTCAAGTTAATGATTGGGTTGCTTTTGGTCATTTATTTCAGCTACTCTCTGGTGCCCAATATCCTTGGCTTAAGCATCCTCATAAAAATATTCATCAAAACAGCCTGTGTAAAGGAGCCTGCTATCTATTTAGATTCATAAGAGTGGAACTTATTTAAGCTTCACTCTTGAAGTGTAAATCCATTCAAGGCTTATTGCTCTTATTGCTTCCTGAGACCTACTCATTTTATTTGATCACCTGCTGAAGGCTTGCTGGACGTATAGAATTATACACAGAAGACCAGGACACGTGTGATGATATTATAATTTTTGAAAGATTATTTCATTGAGATGGAATTGCATTTTGGATCAGCAGGGCTGACTGAAATGCTCATCATTGTGAGCAGTGGTGGGATTCAAATAATTTAACAACCAGTTCACCCAGGGGTCAGGTTGACTGTTGTGGGAAGCATAGCCCATCCCTGTCCTCCAGTTCTGCTGCACAGATGGGATGACCTCCCGCAATGGCCAACCTGACACAGGGCAAACCAGTTGTTAAATTACCTTCCCCCACTCGCCCAAGTGGATCCTGGCATCCAGCATGAGAAAAGGAGGAGAAGCATGGAGAAGAAAGAGGGAACGTGCCTTCTCCTTCCTTTACGCCGGCCATTCCATTGCCTGTTTCTCCATTGCAGCGCAGTGCAGGGCCCAGGATCCATTTTGATAGTGGAGGGGGATAACAATTGGTTTGCTTGAACCGGTGTGAATCAGCTGAATCCCACTGCTGACTGTGAGCCATCAATATGATAGTGGTGCCTCCAATCACATAAACAATTCACACAATTGGCTATGGTTACATCAGTTGAGTGTTGATCCCAATTTCAAGCTATCCCCCAATGTGTTCCAATCCCCTCTCCACAACTCCAAATGAAGATATCCAGAGGCACTGTTTGTCTTCAGATTTGTAGTCCAGTTTGCATATATGTCAGTGTCATTGGTTGACTATAGGACACTATGTTGCTTGCATGCTAGTCATATGATCCCCAATTGGCTAAGTAGCTTCTGAGAGGATCAAGTGAATATGTCTCCCAAAACTTTTGGAGATTTGCTGCTAAATCTTCAGGGGCTCTGGGAAATCCCAATTGTGCTAGTTCAATTTGCTCCCTTTCTTGGCACATAATCCCCAATTTATGTTCAAACTCAACTGGACTGGGCTCTAATCAATGAGAAGATTTGCTCTGCCATTGACTGAGCTTTAGTAAGTTTTGTAAGCCTATAAAGTGTCCCTTTTAGCTCTTATCTCTGTCTCTACATCTTTTTTATCTTCTGTAGGATTTGCAGTGCTAGCAATTTAATGCATCTCTTGCCTGTGGCTTTAAATAAGGTGCAACATGCTACAAGCTGGAGAGTGTCTCAGAGGCAGGAACTTATACACTAACCTTAAAGAAACATCCCATTGTAGAGATCTTACGAAGTTGTAATTTTGAATGGGAGTCATTTTTCCCCATAACAGTTGGTACTTTTGCAGTTCCTACAATATGCAGAGAGCCTGGTCAAACTTCTAATCAGGTTATAGCTACAAGGCTTGGAAGTCCTAAATTTATTTTTTCTGTCCCCAATGTTGTTTTGTCTAAATGATATCGCAAAAGCAGTTTGGGAGAAAGAAACAGTCTAAAATTTGTATGTGACTGTGTTCTGATCCAGCTTCCCAAATAGAACAAAACCTCTGAAGTTAAATCAGTGATTCCTTTATTAGGAGCATCAGCAGCTGCGGCAAAAAGTTTCTCTCTGACTGCAGGCTAACAAGTCTGTCCAGCGGGGAGGTTAATGTCTGCCACATCTATTCATCTCTGCCTTTTATCCCCAGAGCTAGGGTGGGGCTTCACTAGCAGCGGTGGCTCTTCCGTCCCAAGGATCAGCCCACAGATTTCCATTGCTCTCCTCTCCTCTGCCTTTTGCACAGCTGTGTGTCAGACACTGGACCCAGATGTTCTTCCTCTTCCTCATCAGCCACCTCCAGACCTGGGGGCTCTTGACTCTCCATCTGAGGACTAATGGATGGTCCAGGCTCCATGTCTGTCTGTCTGTCTCTCTCTCTCTGATAGCTGCATCCCCTCTTCCTCCTCAGAGTTCTCACGTTGCTTTAATGCTGACCCTGACTCCCACAACTCATCCTCCTCTGATTCAGCTGTTTGAGGGGCTGGCAGCCAACAGGCCACAACAGACTGTTATTGGCAGCTGCATTTGTCTGAAATAAAATACTGTAGTTTACAATTTCCTGCTTGAACAGCGGGTTGGGCTAGGAAACCTCCAAGGGTCCCTTCCAATTCTGTTATTCTGTTGTTCTGCTGTCCACAGAATTCTGCTCTTGTTTCTTAATGGAGGAAAACTCACTTCACACATTTCTCACTTAACAATGGGAATGTTGGGCTCAATTGTTGCCGTAAGTCAAGGACTACTTGAATGGAAGCTCTAGGGTAGTTGGGGTGAAACACAGGATGCACTTTCAATGTAAATCAATTAATTTGGAAATGGGAGTAGGAGGGAAAGGGGATTTTTTTCCTCATCTCTTTTGTTCTTTTTGGAAGGAAGTGGCAAAAAGTTTAGGACACAGAGTACTTAGGGGAAGCAAGCAATTTCAGGAAAGTCAGTGGTATATTTTGGTAGGCAGGAAGAAGACAAGAATTTTAAATCATCCTCATTATTATCTAGCAGGGAAAGAAACCCAGTCAGCAGAGGGAAATTAGTACATTTTTCACTTTTTAATACTGCGTTGTTGATGTTTGTTGCATGTGTCCAGAGAATTCAGTGCAGAATGAACATACATTGAAAGAATAATGCTTTAATTAAAAATTTACACTGTTGTCTTGACATATGTCAGGCTGCTTAATGGGACTGAATTGCCTCCCTGTCCCTCCCCCTTAATTCTTTGGCTAGATTTAGAACTAGTTATGAGCCTGCTGTTAATACAAATTATTGGTAGTGTGTGTTTATGTGTGTTTGTGAGAGAACAGGCAGAAAAAGAGATAGAAAAGTGCTGGTAAAGGACTTTTTGAGAAATGGAAGCTCCGATCAACTTAAAACTGGCACTAGAAAATTAAAATAATTGGGCACCAGAAGAAGTTCATCCCGCAAGCATGTTTGAATGCAATGTATACCTATTTGCTCTCCTCCTGTACAAAATATAAAAACTGTTTCAGAGCCATTTTGTTTGTTGGATGGACAGGCACAAAACAGCCAGAAAAACAGGCTCCTTGTCAATCAACAGGAGTGCTGATTTACTCCCAGCTTATCAGGTATAGGTAGTCCTTGACTTATAACCACAATTGTGCCCCAAATTTATATTGCTAAATGAGAAATTTGTTAAGTGAGCCTGGCTCCATTTTTTGATCTCTATTGCCCTGTTTGTTAAGTGAATCACTGCAGTTGTTAAATTAATAACACAGTTGTTAAGTGAATCTAGCTTCCCCATTGACTTTGCTTGCCAGAAGGTCATAAAAGGTGATCACATGACCATCATAAATTAGTATGTGTGGGGGCTAGAAGCTGGAATTGTGTACAATCAGAATCAAAGTGAATTTTTCTCAAAACCTTGATGATGTAGCCTCTTAAATTTCAGGGTTGTTTTTAACAGCAGCTTCCTCAAGGACAGGAAAAAACAAAAGACTTGGGACCAAGATTAACCAAGGAGAATAAAACCCAGGGCAATCAGAAACACATCAAAACCCATCAAGCTGCAGGAGCTTCAAAGGGAATTAAGCATAAAAGGCTCCAAGCTGCTTGCAAGCCTGGAACACTAGAGCTGTGTCACTTTTTGCTTCTTGCCTTCCTACATTAAAAGAATTCTGCTTTCTGACAGCTGGCTTCTGCATCCATTTCTTCTCAGCATCTGTGGTGTGTCCTAGCTGGGAACTAACTGGGGAAATTTCTTCTCACAATGATTCAGCAGTGCATTTTTTAAATCAACTTCATACAGTGAAGATTAATTTCAAGCAAATCAAGAGAAAATCTTCTTCCAGGACAATTTGGTTCTAAAATATGTGCACTGCCAAGCAGATGTTGATTATTTCTATTTTTCCACCCCAACGTTTTAAAAATCTAGAATGTTCCTCTAGGCTTATTTCTTTTCTTGTCAGAAATACTATCCAGGTAAAAGGATGCAGTTTTGTAGTAAGATTCCCAACATATTTATTTCCGTCAATAAGCTTTTACTACTTGCTACCTTTTCAAGAGGTTCTGTTTACCGTCATAAGTTAGCTCCCTTAGGCATGAAAATAAGCCTCTTGTGCATCATAAAATAAGCTAAATTAAAATGAGCCCCCCAAAGAGCAAGAGGGAAAAATAAATCTCTGATTTCCAGAACTGAATTAAAGATACATTATTACATAGTTAATGAGTATGTCACATGATCTGATTTTAATGGTTGCTGTGTCACTCGAAAATAATTCTGCATATTGTCATCCACCTCATTTAGAATTATATCTAGTTTCCAGCTGGTAGATTGAAGCAAGTTTGCTATTGTTATCAGGAAAACTAGGTAATGCCATTTTTTAAGCTTCAGCACAGTATTCATGTCAAAACACATTTTGGAAAGCCCAAAAGCAAAAAAAATATTTGGATGAAAGTGCATACTTGGTTAGAAAAAATGTTAAGACAGCATATAGATTATAAAGCAGAATTATTTTTGTTAGGCATAACACCAGAAGAATATGATAATGGGAACATATATTTGATATTGCACATTTTAACAGCAGCAAGAATTGTATTTGCACAACATTGAAAAGTGAGGAAACACCTATGGAAGAAGATATAATTAAGAAAATATTGGATTGTGCACAAATGGACAGATTAACACTGAAATTAGAAGACAGAATATTTGCAAATTTGGGATTTGTTTAATCAATGGCTGGATAAAAGAGATAGAAATTAGGAACTTAATAAGTATTATTATGTAAATAAATTAAACCAGACAGTATGCTGTTCATTAAGCATATATTGTATATAAAGAGAAAACAAATAAAAATATATATTTAAAAACCCTACACATTTTGGAAGATCAAGGTATCTGAAGTGAAGGAGCAAAATTAAGCTCATGGAAGATGGAATTTAAACAGTGACTTTAATTTTAACATTTAAGTCTACAATGAGACATACTCTGTGCTGGATGAGAAGGAAGAAGTACAGAACTGAGCAGTTTGGTATGAAGATTTTTTTTATTTTTTAAAATAAAAGCATAATCAGATAAGCAAATGCAACCAAAAATGGTGTATGGTTAGTTATTCAGGTTATAAACAGACAAGATGCATGAAATAAATGCAGAGCAAAGTGGTAATTTTATGGAAAATATGTTAAGAGGTGATACATATCAGGTTCTGACCAGTTCTGGAGAACAGGTAGCAGAAATTTTGAGTAGTTTGGAGAACTGGCAAATACCACCTCTGACTGGCCCCGCCTCCATCTATTCTCTGCCTCCTGAGTCCCAGCTGATTGGCTGGGTCCTTTTTTGTTGCCCGACAAAGGAGAATGGAGCTGGAAAGCAGGTTAGTGGGCTGGAGTGGGAATGGGGTTTTGCAGTATCCTTCCCCTGCCATGCCCACCAAGCCACGTCATAGAACTGGTAATAAAAAAATTTGAATCCCACCAGGGTTAGTGGGTAGAAAATGGCAACATATTACAAGAGGAAACCTGGGATTGACAATAATTATTTCTTTGGAAGCAACTCCTAAATCCTGTAAGTTTTACTTCTGACATATTTTTTCCTCTGAGTATAATATATTAGTTATGTAGCTTTGTTTCTGCGAGAAAACTATAGGTTTGTCTGATACAATATGAGGGATTTAATGGGTAATCATTTGAAATTAAAATTATGTCCTAGAGACCCATTGACTGTCGGGCAAGGCTACACACAATATTGATGGCTTCACTTAAAGACAAGTATCAACTAAGCAGGCAACATTGATGTTGCAAGAGAGAAAAACTCCTGGGAGCTAAACTATCGGTGAGCTTTTCATGATCAGGAGTTGTTTTAATACTAACTCTTAGTGGGATCAATAGTGAATCCATAGTCATTTGCTGGCCTGTCGGCGAGATGGCCTTATGAAATATTTTGGTATGTATTCAGTAGCATTTGTCTTATTTGTGATAGTTATCAGAAATATAGACAATACAGACTACATCTTCCTATTTATCTTATTTAAATGTTGTACTAGACTTCCCCAACAAAATTAAAACATATGAAAAATGCATGTCATGGTGGAAAGTGCACTAATTATATGAATGAAACTGATATTGAATGCTAGGATTAGAAAAAATAATTCTTACACTTTTTTCTGTTTAATTAAAAAAAACCCCACAAAATGACAGACTGATGCAAAAATGGACAAACGAAATACAGGTAGGCTTCAACATACAACCACAATTGAATCCAAAATTTCTGTTGCTAGGGAAGACATTTGTTTAGTGAATTTTGTACCCTTTTTTGACCTTTGCTGTTCAGTGAATCACTGCATGATTCAGTTAGTGACATGATTGTTAAGCGAATTTGGCTTCTCCATTGACTTTGCTTGTCAGAAGGTTGCAAAAGGGGCATTGCAACCATCATAAATGTGAACCAATCGCCAAGCCTCTGAATTTTGTTCATGTGACCATGGGGATGCTGCAATGGTCATAAGTATGAAAAACTGTCATAAGAATTTTTTTTTCAGTGCTGTTGTAACTTCAAATGGTCATAAATGGACTGTTGTAAGTGAAGGACTGTCTGCATAGACAATAGAGACTTCTGTCAGGATTCCGGCCTTTATTCCAATTAAATCATGAGCCTTGAGCCATACTCCCAAAACTAAAAAAGATTTATTTGAAGTTAACATTCTATGTCTGGCATTAACCTGGGCATAGCCAACTCTGAGATACATAATTCACTGTCACCCTTTATCCTGCTTTCCCTCCCACCCCTCTGCGTTTATCATCCAACGAAAAACATCCATAGCCAATTATGCTCTCCAATTAGATTTTTCCTGGCAGAAGCTTCAGCCATCTTATCAGCCTTTGAAGAAAATATGAATGGAATGTACTTTCAATTCCACACTGCCGCCTGCTCTTTGAAACTCCCCCCACTTCTTTCTGTTGTCAACTATAAAATGTGTATTCAAAATGTTTTATGAGTTAACAACTACATCTTTCTATTCATCTTATTTAAGTGCTGTAATAGACTTCCCAACCAAATTAAAACATATAAAAATGCATGTAATAATGCAAAGTGCGCTAAATATATTAATGAAACTAATATTAAATG
This sequence comes from Hydrophis major, assembly GCA_033807585.1. Classification (NCBI taxonomy): domain Eukaryota; kingdom Metazoa; phylum Chordata; class Lepidosauria; order Squamata; family Elapidae; genus Hydrophis; species Hydrophis major. The sequence goes on from CM066333.1 coordinate 16,008,383, forward strand.
CTAAGTTTAGAAAAAAAAAATTCTTCGACAATTTTCTACTTAATAGTTAGAAAAACAGATAGATGCAAAAATGGACAAAGAAATACTAAAAGATAATTGGGGGTGGGGGTAGGGAATAAAACCAAGAACATCCAAAATTGATAGATACCTCTAGTTCTTTTCCATTAATAATAACTGATGGAGTGGGGTATAGATATGATTTTTTTTTTGAAAGCACACTTCATTAAATGAGGGGGCTAAGACTCATCATATTATGGCAACCATCTTATAATGGCCTTTGGTTTTTATAAATCAGGAAATTATGCACCATAGGAAGACCAGTAAAATGCAACACGAGGAATAAGAATTGAAGCCATGAAATTAGTATTAGTTATTTATTTAGCTAATGGAATAGTGTGCCATCCCATATGAGTTTAGATTATAAGACTGAAGAGGTACAGGGGGCAAATGTGGCTATGTAGAATATTTTTCATCCTGTTTTTTGGTCAGAAATGACTTAAGAGACAATTAGTGAATCTGCTATGCCACACAAGGGTTTCTACAAGTCTATAAAGGTCAAATAATGAACTGGATATCATAGCATTAAAGCCAACTCCACTCCTTATATTTTTATATCCAGTTCTGCAACACAAAGACGAAAAGGATGAAGCTCGTATTGCAACACCACAATATCGATTTTGTCATTTCATCCAGTTTTGGTCAGCACATTACAGAAAAGGTATTAAGACTTTGGAAAAAGTGCAAGGAAGAGCAACTAAGATGATTAAGGGCCTGGAGGCAAAATCATATGAAGAATGGTTGTAGGAACTGAGTATGACAGAAAAGCCACATCCAGTTATGGCTCGTCAGTGGTGGGATTCAAATTTTTTTACAACTGGTTCTGTGGGTGTGGCTTGGGTGTGGTGTGGCTTGGTGGGTGTGGCAGGGGAGGGATACTGTAAAATCCCCATTCCCTCCCCACCCCACTAACCTGCTTTCCAGCTCCGTTCTCCTGTGAAGGGCAACAAAAGAAGACCCAGCCAATCAGCTGGGACTCAATGGGAGGCAGAGAATAAATGGAGGCGGAGCAAGTCAGAGGAGGTATTTGCCAGTTCTCTGAACTACTCAAAATTTCCACTACCGGTTCTCCTGGTCAGAACCTGCTGAGTACCACTTTTGTGCCTAGTCCAGAGGAAAGAAGGACTAGAGGTGATATGATAGCAGTATTCTAGAATTTGAGGGCCTGCCACAAATGAGGGGGGGAATCAACCTATTGTCAAAATAGCAGAAGGCAAGGCAAGAAACAGTGGATGGAAACTAATCAAGGAGAGAAGCAACGCAGAATTAAGGAGAACTTCCTAAGAGTGAGAACAATAAACCCAGTTTTCCTTCAAAAGTTGTAGGTGCTCCATCATGGGAGGGCCACCAGTCTGAAATGATATAGGGTCTCATGCTTGAGTAGAGGGTTGCAGAGGTAATATTCAGCAGGTTCTGACCAGTTCTGGAGAGCCGGTAGCGGAAATTTTGAGTAGTTTGGAGAACCAGCAAATACCACCTCTGACTGGCCCTGCCCCCATCTATTCTCTGTCTCCCATTGAGTCCCAGCTGATCGGCTGGGTCTTCTTTGGTTGCCCTGCACAGGAGAACAGAGCTGGAAAGCAGGTTAGTGGGGTGAGGAGGGAATGGGGATTTTGTAGTAACCTTCCCCTAAATAAAAGAGATGGAGAAGAGACACAGAATTCCCCTTCTTAAACCACATGTAAATTATTAAATAACGACCTGCTAAATGCAGATACAGACAGGAGCAGTTTGATAGAGACGGTTTTTCAGAAAAGATGAAGGAATGGCTTTGTTCTCCTTCTGCATCACACTCCCTTTATGAGAGCTGGGGTAAAAAAAAAAAATAGTCAAGGGAACAGTGTGCGTATTTGTATGTGTGTATATGGATAGTCAATCAGGGAATTGTAAAATTGAAGCCATGATGCCATGTGTGTCCTGTTGATACTGCATGGAAACAGTAAAAGAAAAAGGCTTTTTTTAAAGATATGAGCAAATGAAAAGGAAAAGAAAAATATTAGTATATTAGTTGGCAAGTACCAAAGGGAAAATACTAACCAGTAACAAAGAAAAGGCAGAGCTGCTTCTGTCCTACAAATAGTCCACATCTTACAACCATAACTGAGCATGAAATTAGGGTCATAAGCCATGGCTGTCACTAAGCAGGACACCATGTGATTGCTCTTGATTTTGCCATCTTTTTTGCAGTCATCGTTAAACACTGTAGTTATTAAGCGAACTGGGCTTTTTTTTTCTTATTTTCAGAAACTGAAAGTAAACACTGGAAACTGGCAAAAATGCCAAAAAATGGGTGGACACTGCAAATGACCATAAATATGTAGCCAAGTGCCCTGTGGGAAGGACTGGTGGTTGTGATAATTTGGGTCATAAGTACTCTGGGGTGATCTGTCATAACTTCGAACAGACAGTAAGTAAGGACTACATATACTGTATTGGTCTTCTCCAGCAACTTCCTCCACCAACTCTAAAGCAGTGGTCACCAACCGGTGGGCCATGAGAAAATTTTGGTGGGCCGCAGAGAAATCTCACCCCCCCCCCGAGCACTCCCCCAAAGCAATTAATCCAGGCTGCGCAGAAACACAAGGCTGCTCAGCCCACATGGCCCGCGGGAAACCTCCCTGCCCACTCACTCCTTACCTGGCAAACTTGTCTGCTAAGTTGCTATTTTTCCTTTTTCTGACCATCATCTGTTCTGCTGTGCCGGGAGATTTAGATTAGCTAGGAAGCAGGAAATGGTTGGATTTCTTGCTTTCTAGCTAAGCACAGCTGAACCTCCTTTAGGACTGAAGGTTTGCTTGCAAGCAAATTCAGTGCAGACTCACGGCAAGCAAATTTGAGAGACTGAGCTAGCCGATGGCAGATAGATAAATCACTGAATGATACTGTGAGCAACTCAATCTGCCTGATTTTGGATAAAAGTTGCTTTTTTATATATAAAAAAAATCAATATTTACATACATGGTGTGTTGTGAGTTAATTTTGTGAGTTTGCTTGCAAGCAAATTTTATGTGACAGACTGAGCTAGCCAATGGCAGATAGATAGATTTCTGAATGAATCTGTGATTCTGTGAACAACTCAATCTGCCTGCCTGCTTTGCCTGATTTTGGGTAAAAGTTGTTCTTTTTTATAAAAAAATCAATATTTATATAAATATTTATAATATTTACATACAAACCATACTGAGCCAGTAACATGACCACCAAGCCACACCCACAAATTAAGCCACACCCACAGAACCAGTTAGTGGTCCCTGGGATCTAAAATTATGAGTTTGGTGGTCTCTGAGGTCCAAAAGATTGGCGACCCCTGTTCTAAAGGTTACATTCCACCAGGAAATTATAAGGTACAGAAACGTGAATTGTAAGGTATTGAAACTTGAGATGAATATATTATGAGGGTTTTAAATTCTCTGCATGCTCATTGCAAATCAAATGCAGGTAGTCCTTGACTTACGACCACAACTGAGCCTGACATTTCTGTTGCTAAGCAACACTGTTGTTAAGTGAGCTTTGGTCTATTTTATGACCTTTCTTGCCACAGTTTGTTAAGTAGTGCGTTGCAGTAACACAGTTGATTCAATCTGGCACAAAAAAAGTCACAAAAGGGAATCTCATGACTGCAACCATCATAAATATGAATCCATTGCCAAGAGTCTGGATTTTGATCACATGACCATGGGGATGCTACAGCGGTTGTAAGTGTAGAAAAATGGTCCAAAGTCAACTTTTTTTCAGTGTTGCTCTAATTTCAAATGGTCACCAAATCAAAGGTTTTAAGTCAAGGACTTACAGTGTAGTTCAGCTGCAAAAAGGGGAAATGAAATGTAAGGCTAATGTCAACTCATAAAACATTTTGTATGCATGTTTTATAGTTGACAACAGAAAGAAGTGGGGGGAGTTTCAAAGAGCAGGCGGCAGTGTGGAATTGAAAATATATTCCATTCATATTTTCTTCAAAGGCTGATTAGATGGCTGAAGCTTCTGCCAGGAAAAATCTAATTGGAGAACATGATTGATGACTCTTTGCTATGGATGTTTTTCATTGGATGATACACCCAGGGGATGGGTGGGAAAGCAGGATAAAGGGTGACAGTGAATTACGTATCTCAGAGTTGACTACGCCCAGGTTTGTGCCAGACGAGAATGTTACCTTCAAATAAATCCTCTTTAGTTTTGCGAGTGTGGCTCAAGACTCATGATTTCATTGGAGTAACTGCTGGAACCCTGACATCAATAGAAGTACAGTGTTTATATCCCAGGTGCCAGGAAGGGGTAGCGTCACTTTATTCTATTTTGGTTAGGTTTGGAGAAGTTGAGTGAGGATAACCTGAATGGTCCCTCTAACACAGTGGTGAGCTGCAACCAGTTTAACAACCAGTTCTATGAGTGCTCGCTTTGTGTGTATGCGGAACATTCAATAAACAGCTATTTGAAGCTCTCCATCTCACCTTCTAGCTTCCCCAGTGAGTAGCACAACTGAGGTGCGATAATCCACTTTGCCAAGCAAATCAGCTGAGCTACAAAAGAATGAAATGTAAGACAGATACGGCAGGGGCAGGTGGGCGGGGCCAACTGATTGTCGTTCATACCAGTTTGCTAGAACTGGTGCAAACCAGCAGTAGCCCACCACTACTCTAACACCATGGCTTTATGAGTCTATAAAACTGTCCATAGCTCTGTCTATGGAGAGATTCTTAGTCATCCAGGTCATTCTCAGTCATCCAGGTGCTTTTTCAAGAGACAACTGGCCTTTCTGGTATTTCTAGGAAGACGTTTTGCTTCTCATCCAAGAAGCTTCTTTGGTTCAGAGTTGAAGAATCTTTTTGGATAAGAAGTGAAACGTCTTCCAAGAAAAAAACAAGGAAGTCCAGTTGCTTCTTGAAAAAGCAGCTTTTGGAATGTTCATGGCTCTATGAGCTGCCATCAATAGGAAAGCAGTTGCTGGTATCGTGGCAGCTAATAGTAAGAATTGATATCATGCTCCTTCATTACAGAAAGCTATCAGGAAGTTTTGAAAGGCTATTTGTACTTTTCTTGTAAGGCTGTTGTTGTTTTTTATTCCAAGTTTGAACCACCATCTTGTGCAACTGTATGGAATGATTACACCATTGCTAATATAAAGATAAAGATACACTTGCTTAGCCTTCCTTCAGTAAACAATGCTTTTGTCAAAATCAGCTTTCTCTCCAGAAAGAGAGCACATGCAATTGCTCTCCGGTGGACAGAGGGACTCTGAGGATCTGCAGATGAAGGATTGATACTGAACAATGCATCACAGTGTGATTCTGTGATGGCTGAATGACTCCATGATTTAACTTTTGGCAAAAGTGAATTTTATAGAGTCAAAGACCAAAAAAGATGGTCTTACAATAGCTAAATGGGTCGGGGTTAGAGTTAAGCTTAGGGACTGGTATAAATAAGAAAATAACATCTTGATAAGGTTCGTAAATCATTTCCCATTTGAAGGTCTTCATTTCCTGCCTACGTAGATCTAGGTGAAATATTTTCAGAACTCCAATTCTAAAATAGGAATATATTTTATATATTTATATATTCTTCCACTATGGAAGAGATCTCTCCCTAGTTTTATGGGAGAAACAGCCATATTGTTCCCTTCTTTCATCCAAACAATGAAATCATTTTGGGAAAAAAATCTATATAAAAACAGACACTGGTCATTTTAAAATAATACATTTGGTGGGAGATGTATATTTAATAAGTTGCATCAGAGAAATTTGGATATTCAACTTGTCTATCATAAATGCATATTAACAAATACTTGGTTACAAGGCATTTTGTATAAAGATTCCTGTATGCTAGGGAAATTTACAAATTAAAATACCTGGCAGACCACAATTAAGATGGACTTTAAAATGGATCAGATTTCTATTGATCCATTAAACCATAAATTTTCAAAGCTTCAGCAACTTAACTAAGAAGTTCAACATTCGTTTTACTGTCCTCGTTAAAATAATAGTAGATGCTTTAGCGGGATGGGTGAGAGGAAGCAAAAAGTTTTAATTGAGAAAAGCTGTGGCTAGAACAAGTACATTTTTAATGGGCAAAGGCAGAATAAAGTTTTAAAAAAACATAAGCTATGCTACAACAGATTAAAAACTTATCCTGTTTTCTATGGTGGCTGGTCAAATGTTAATAGAAAACCTGCCGATGTTGCACAAAGCTACAATATTCTCACATAGTTACTTTACAAAACCTGGTATTTAATAATAATAAACCCTTAGGAGCATGCCGATGGTAAAGAGTTCCTTTTGAATACAGAAAATCCTGCACAGTTTGTTTAATGACCAAAATTAGAATGACACTGAAAAGAAATTAGAATGACTAGTTTTCACATTTAAGATCGTTGCAGGATAGGATAAGTTCAAGGTACCATGTTTCTCCAAAAAGACAGCCCACCTTGAAAAGAAGCCCTATCATGTTTCTGAGCGCATGAGATCAAATTAAGCCCCACCCACAAAATTAGCCCTAATTAAGACCCCACCCTCCCCAAGATGCAGGGGGTGGGGCAAGGCACACAGGTAAAAAATAAGCGAGGGTGGGGATGTAGGGGTGGGGCTGCCCTATTTACCAGGCCTCACACACCCTGACACATGCCTCGCATTCTTCTGCAGCCGCTTCTTCTGCAGCCACTTTCTGCCACTCAAACGCATCACCCTGGCTTCCATTTTGCCTTCAGATGCCTGCTGGAAGGCATCTGCAACCAATAACAGGCTGTTGTCGGCTGCAAATGCCTTCTGGAGATCCCTGTGCAGCTGATAATAGAACTCCAGATCGATCCAGAGCTCTATTATTGGCTGCAGAGGGCTTTCCAGAAGGCATCTGAAGATGAAATGGAGGCCGGGGTGATGTGTACGAATGGTGGTAAGTGGCTACAAAAGAAGTGGGCCAGCAGTGGGTTCCTGCTAGGCGGATTTGTCGGTGCCACTGCCGCGAGGTGAGTCAATAAATTAGAACCCTCCAAAAAGAAGGCCTAGCCTTTTTTTGGGGTGGGGGGGGTGGAGGTCAAAAGAAAATAAGACCCGGCCTTCTTTTTGGAGAAAGATGGTATTGGAACTTCTTCATGCGTTAAGTTTATTTACTCAGCCACAAATTCTATTGAAATAAATGGGTGGCTGTCCATGCCATTTATAGGAAAAAATATTAACCTAGAACATGTTTTTGATATTTCCATCTCCAAGGATCAAGTAGCAAAGAATAGGAATGATCTTTCTTTGAGATTCTACGGAGAGCTTCAAATCAGAATAAATAAAACTGGGCTACTTTTCTTTGTTGACTTGCTTGATTAGATTTTGCCCTGTTCACCATCTAGCAGACTCTCAATGATTAACAACATCCATCGGTACAAAGTGATGAAACATCTAGGGTAAAAACAAATAAATCAAAGGAACATAAAGAAATTAATCCTAACATTCATGGTGTCAAGTGTTGTCTTAAAGACTTTAGGGGGGGAAGGGGGGGGAACTAGTTTTGGTAGCCAAGAGAAGTAGTTGAATTCTTAGGAGAAGGCTATTGGAGACCCAGTTTGGTCTGGTGGTTGAGGTGCTGGCCTAGAAACCAGGAGACTGTGAATTCTAGTCCCGCCTTAGCTAGGAAAACCAGCTGGGTGATCTTGGCCTAGTTTCTCAGCTCAATTCAGATGGTTGTTGTTCTGGGGAAAACAGGAAGAGGAAGGAGTGTTAGATATGTTTGCTGCATTGAGTTGTTTAAGTAGATAAATGTCAATGTGCCGATGCCACAAAACAACAAAAAATCTTCCCCTGGTTGCATATATATGGGAACATTATTCTTGGAACTGAGGGTGGCATTTACAGGATTCCTTCTAATTTTTATCAATGCAGCAAGAACATTTTGTAGAGTAGGTTAGGAAGAACCCAGCTGCCACCAGGGGTGGCATTCAAAAATCCCAACAACCAGTTCTCTGCCTGGTTGCGGGGTGGGCGTGCCATGGTGGACATGGCCTACCAGAACTTCCAGGAGGGACATTTTTCGCATTCCCCAGAGTCCAGAGATTTCCCTCGAACCTCTGGGAGGGCAAAAACAGCCTCCCCCAGGCTCTAGACACCCTCCAAAAGCCGGAAACAGGCCCATTTCCGGACTTCCGAAACTTCTAGGGGGGCATTTTTCTGCGTGAAGATTCTTGGGAGGGGAGGGGTGGGTAGACAGAGCCAGTTGGTTAGTTCAACTATTGGTTCAGTGAACCAGATGTAAATTTAAGATCCAGTTTGCCTGAACCAGACTGAACTAACTGAATCTCACCTCTGGCTGCCATAGAGGCACTGTGAGCTCCATGGATGAGTGGAAATTGTATCCCTTTTCCCAAGTGTAATGGTATGTGGAATTGTCTTGGAAGACAGGAGAAAGAACTGCAGACTGTGTGGGAAGTGTTTTGGAAGTTTATTTATTTATTTAACTGCTTCTGGTGTGGCTGCAGTGAGATCATCCCAGGGTCTTTGAAATTTCCTCCAGGGACATTTTTGAGCTACATGTGTTATAATTTGTTCCAGAGCACCACAATCGTATTGTGGGCTCTCGGCCATTCCCCACTTAAAGAGCTTTGCCACAATTCCAGCATGGCCTACTCTGATTCTGTTCAGGTGGCTCTATTTTTAGGGACAGCTGGATTCAGAGGTGGTACGGAAATATGTTAAGGGGTGATACGTTCAGAAGGCTCTGGCCAGTTTTGGAAAACTGGTAGCGGAAATTTTGAGTAGTTCAGAGAACTGGCAAATACTACTTCTTACTGGCCCCACCCCATCTATTCCCTGTCTCCTGAGTCCCAGCTGATTGGCTGGCTCTTCTTTTGTTGCCCTGCACAGGAGAACGGAGCTAGAAAACAGGTTAGTGGGGTTGGGAGAAAATAGGGATTTTGTAGTAACCTTCACCCCAGGAGTGAGGAGGGAATGGGGATTTTGCAGCAACCTTCCCTGGAGTGAGGTGGGAATAGAGATTTTGCAGTATTCTTCCCCTGCCACACCCACCAAGCCATGCCCACCAAGCCATGCCCACAGTAGTAGTAATAACAAATTTTGAATCCCACCACTGCCTGCATTCCTGAAAATAACCCTTCCTAATTTTCCAGACAGTAAAATAAGAGGAAGGGAGGAATATGCTCAGATTTGTAACATTCTGTTAACGTAATCTTACAAGAAAGGTAGATCTGATATTACTTGGAGTGCTTGTGTAGCCTGCACTTGAAGAGCTAACACCAGGAGTGTGGTCAACACCTTAACCAGTACATTATATTGGTTCATCTATTTCTCCCCACATTTTACTTCTTGTGACAGATGCTTGAATATATCTGGCAGCATCTGAGCAAACCTCATTGCCCAGAAAGGTTGCAGAATAAAATTTCTAGGGCTTAAAAATTCAAAAGCCATGACAAATGCAAATAAATTATGCAAAGCAACACAGAGAGGAAAAAAATTGCTTAACTGTCCATAAATTATATAGGCTGCAGATTGCATTTTATTTTCTCTAGGTGGAATTTTCTCTATCTCAGGGCAGGGTTTTGCTTCTATTTATTATATTTTAAGATACCAAAGACATGCAGCATTGCCTACAGCACTTACTGTAATATTCTGATATTACATTATTATTAATGTTCCACCATAATAAATGCTTTTTCCAGACATGAAATTTATGATGCAGAGTGAGGCTGGGTTTCCAACACTGCGATATATTTTGTGCATCAAATCAAAATCTCATCTTTGTGGGTGAAGAAAGAGAAGCTTAATGTTGACTCTAAACTCTATAATGTTGACTACTGATTCTTGGAATGATCTGTGTTATGAACTAATAAAGGCGTTTAATAAAGTTTTAACAACCTTAAGTAAAAAGCAGGGTTCTAATCCTGCACTTCTGATTGGCCGATAATAGCGACATTGGATTGGTCCTTTCTGGGAAATCTGATTGGCTGTTAATGGGCCAACTCTCATTGGTTCAAGGGTTAACACTTCCCTGTTTTTCATTGGCTAATAGGAGAGCAGCCAACCCTATAAAAGGGCTGCTGCTGCCCTAGGTGATTGTTCTGTTCAGTATGATTAATAAAGAGTTGAAGTTCACTGTTCACTACCTCGTCTCCGCTCCTTGCACCCATGCGCAGAACATAACACTGGCGACGAGGATGGGATGTGGAGACATCAGAGCTGACTGAACACTTACAGAGCATCAACAGAGCACGTGGCTGAAGGCGCATCGACAATGGAAACCATGTCCGGCAGCGCCATACCACCCGCTTCATTTGACCCGGTACAAGAAGACTGGGACTTGTACATGGACCGGTTCCAGATGTTTCTGGAGACCAACAACTTGAAAGACGCAACTACAGGGAAAAAGCGAGCAGTGTTCCTGACCCATGGCGGGCCTGCTGTCTTTAAGATGGCCAAGGCACTAGCGAAACTGGCTGAGGTGAAATCCATGGACTGGGATGTCCTCGCGCCCCTTCTACGAGCTCACTATGCACCCGCCGTACCAATGCTTGTCCAAAGACATGAGTTTTATCAGAGGGACCAATGGAAAGGAGAGAGCGTTGCAGATTTCATTGTGGACCTCTGGAACCTGGGAGGCCTCTGTGGGTTTGCAGACCTCGAAGAAGCTCTGAGAGACCAAATAGTTCTGGGATTAGATGACCAGACAATACAGAGCAAGATCATGGCAAAAGGGGACATCAATCTTGCTGATTTCATCAAAGACGCTACTGCAGCAGAAGCAACCAGGAAGTCGGCCTCCTGAATGTGCCGCACCAACGCACCGCTCCATCAACTCACCAACGATACCTCACCTCGCCTAGAGAGGCATACAACAGCGACCCAACACGAGGACCTCGAATCTCCATCAGAAAGTGATGAGGAGGAGTTCAACCGGCTCCGGTCCGAATGCGACAACGCAACCAGCGGAATCGAAGACTACTGCACCAATGCGCGGGTTGTGGGGCAAACCACCCACGATCAGATTGCAAATTCCTTGACGCGCTCTGCCATTCCTGTGGGAAAAGAGGCCACATCGGGAAGGTCTGTAGAAGCAAGCGAGGATCCAGCCCAATTCGGAGAGAAAGCAACTACCGCCAGACCACAGGGAATCTTCCTGTGGGTCGGGAACCACCAATGGAACAACCACTTCTACAGAAATAAAACACTGGCCACTTCAACAAGACAGGAAGAGGCACACCAAACCATTACCATCACGCTTCATCGTCAGATGCAAAGAAGATCCGAGTGAGGGTCGCCATCGAGAACCAACCTTGCATGATGGAAGTCGACTCAGGGTCGTCCCTCTCGATGGTTTCCTGGAAGACCCTTAAACAGTTAATCCCTGCCGTCTGGCATCAAGACCTCAGAGCCCAAAGAATTATACTCAAAGATTACCAGGGGGACCGAATTCCGGTCATCGGCTTCAGCCAAGTCCAAGTATCATTCAAAAATCGTACTGCGTCGTTACCGCTGACCATCGTCGATTGCAACCAGCCTAGTTTGTTAGGCCTTCAATGGTTTGCCCCACTCGGGATCGAGGTAGCCAGCATTCACCAAAACAGAAGCGTCGACTGGGAGGAGGCCCTCGTCCAGAAATTCCAGGATGTCTTTGCAGACAAACTAGGCGAGTACAAGGGGACCCCGATATCATTTAACCTTAACCCTGAAGTAGCCCTCATCCGCCTTAAGCCTCGTCGGGTACCTTTTGCCCTAAAACCAAAGATCGATGAGCAGCTTGATAAATTAATAGCCCAGGGAGTTTTAGAACCAACTGACCACGCCCGTTGGGAAACCCCAATCATAACACCCATCAAACCGGATGGATCGTTAAGAATTTGTGGGGATTACTGGGCCACCCTCAATCACGCCCTTAACAGAACGCTTACCGGGTGCCGGTGGCTCAACACCTTCTCCATTCCCTGGGGGTTAGAAAAGTCTTCGCTAAATTGAATTTAGCGCAGGCGTACCAATATCTGCCTGTTGATAAAAAAACCGCGGAAGCACAGACGATCGTTATGCACCGAGGCGCTTTTAAATGCAACCGACTCCAATTCGGAGTGAGCGTAGCCCCAGGGATTTTCCAAAGTCTGATGGAGTGTCTTTTACAAGGGATCAAGGGGGTCGTAACATATTTTGATGGCGTTTTAATTGCGGCCCCAAATAGAGAAGTACTAGAGAGGCTTCTTAGAATGGTTCTCCAGAAATTTAAAGACTCTGGCCTAAAGGTTAAAAAAAATAAATGTCAACTGCGTACAGAGAAAGTAGAGTTCCTGGGGTACCTAATTGTTAAGCAAGGAATTCACCCCACTGATAACAAACTAAGAGCGATCAAAAACACCCCAAGACCCAAGAATAGGACAGATCTCCAAGCTTTCCTGGGGCTCATTAACTTCTACAACATCTTCTTGCCTCAGAAGGCGACTGTAGCTGAGCCTCTACATAGACTTCTCGACAAAAAAGCCACCTGGGTCTGGGGACACCGAGAGGAGCACGCATTCCAACAAGTGAAAAACTTACTAACCTCCGATGCTGTTTTAATGCAGTATAACGAGACTTTGCCTTTAACCATTACATGTGACGCGTCACCATTTGGAGTAGGAGCCATTTTAAGTCATGTGTTACCAAATGGTAGAGAGGCCCCTATTGCCTATTTTTCAAGGACCTTATCGAGGGCTGAACACAACTATAGCCAAATTGACAAAGAGGCTCTTGCTGTTGTATCTGCTCTGAAACGGTTTCATGAATATGTGTATGGACGAGCTTTTACTATTATTACCGATCACAAGCCTTTGCTGGGGATTATAGCGGGACACAAGCCAACTCCCTATATATTGTCACCTAGAATGGCTTTCGACAGGGTGTGGCATGCAGCCTTGTGGTCTACCATGAGGAAATATAACATCAACGATAACCTTGTCAGAGTGATAGAACAACTTTATGAGAAAGCCACAAGCGCCGTCCTCCTGAACGGCAGCAAAGGTAACTGGTTCCGGACGAGTGTAGGAGTGCGTCAAGGATGTTTGCTTTCCCCCACACTGTTTAATGTATTCCTCGAACGGATCATGGAAGATGCCTTGGAAGACCACGAAGGCACAGTTTCCATCGGTGGCAGAACCATCACCAACCTGCGATTCGCAGATGACATCGATGGCCTGGCAGGAAATGAGGATGAACTATTGAGCCTTGCCCAACACTTAGATAAAGCGGCTTCAGCGTACGGCATGGAGTTCAATGCCGAGAAAACCAAGCTGATGACGAACAGTACCCAAGGTATCTCCTCAGACATCAGAGTCAGCGGAACACCCCTAGAGACAATAAAAAATTTCAAATATCTTGGGTCCATCATCTCCGATGAAGGCTCAAAACCAGAAGTAATGGCAAGGATAGCACAAACAACAGCTGCGCTTTCGAAGCTCCAAACTATTTGGAAAGATAAGAACATCAGTCTGCGCTCAAGGATCCACCTAATGCGCTCCCTCGCAATATCAATCTTTTTATATGCCTGCGAAACCTGGACACTCAATGCGGATTTACAAAGAAGAATCCTTGCAACAGAAATGAGATGCTACCGAAAGATCCTTGGCATCCACTACACAGACCATGTGACAAATGAAGAGGTCCTAAATAAAATACAACAGGCAATAGGACCACACGACAACCTTCTTACTGTCGTCAAGAAACGGAAATTGAGATGGTACGGACACGTGTCTCGCTCTACTGGTCTCGCAAAGACCATCATGCAAGGGACGGTAAGAGGAAGCCGCAAACGGGGAAGACAACGAAGGAGATGGGAGGATGATATCCATGATTGGACAGGCTTGAACCTGGCAGCATCCCAGAGAGCAGTGGAGGACAGAGATGGATGGAGAAGCGTGGTGGTTAAATCTTCGCAGGCGCCCCAACGACCTCAAAAGAGGTCACGGGATAGGTGAGGTGAGGAGGTGAGAATGACTCGTTGGTCGGAGTTCTTAGCTGCGTACAATTATAAATTGCAACACCGCCCGGGGAAAGCCATTCCTCATGCTGATGCATTGAGCTGTGCCCCACTTCCGGAAACTGTCGACGACCCAGCTCCAACCCTCATGACACTCCAGATACATTCACCACTGCTAACAGCCAGAGACATCGCTATCGAAACGAAACAAGATCCTGTCCTGGTGCGAGTTCTCAGCTGGGTTGAACAAGGATGGCCAGTAGAACAAACCCCTGATGACTTCACCCCTTTCAGAAACTGGCAAACAGAACTTTTCTCGCAGAAAGGCTGCATCCTATGGGGAGACAGAGTTGTCATCCCAGAGCGGTTACAACGAGCAGTTTTGAAAGCATTGCATGACGGTCACCCCGGCATCGTGCATATGAAAGCGCTCGCATGAAGCTATGCGTGGTGGCTGGGCATTGATAAGCAGATCGAAACCTGGGTGAAGACTTGTCTAAAGTGCCAAGAAGTCAGCAGTGTCCCACCTAGAGCAACTCCAATGGAGTGGGAAACCCCCCGGGGGCCGTAGTCCTGCATCCACATTGACTTTGCGGGACCTACTAAGCGACTTACGTTCCTCCTAACAGTGGATGCCTATTCCAACTGGCTCGAAATCCACAAGATGAAGACTACTACAACCGATTCAGTCATCCGTAAATTAAATAAACTATTCACAACACATGGGCTGCCAGACGTTCTAGTCTCCGACAACGGACCCCAGTTCACCGCCCTGGAATTTGAACAATACTTAGCGGACCGGGGCATCCACCATGTGCTAACCTCACCGGCGCACCCTGCGACAAATGGAAGGGCCGAACGCATGGTCAAATTTCTTAAAAAACTCTCCACAAGATGGACCATGGGGACATTGATGACAAACTGAACAGAATACCCCTACTCCAACACATCACCCCGCACAGCGTAACCAACAAAACACCAGCTGAACTGTTGATGGGACGCAGGCTTTGCTCCCACCTTGACCGTCTCCACCCAGCCTACGCGCCAGAGAAACCCTGTGGATCTAGCGGAAAGTGCCACTAATTCAAAAATCTTTCCAGCGAATCATTGTGGGTCGAAGCTACTGTAACCCAAGCCACCGGGCCCAGATCGTACCGCGTACAAACAAGAGACGGGAAAATATGGAAACGCCATATAGATCAGCTTCACTCCAGGTTGCAACCCAGTTCCCATGACCCTCAAACTGAGGGGGGAGGGGATGTCGAGGGAACCGAATTCGAGGTGCTGGATGATGAAATCAAAGAAAGTCAGCTGCCTGATGCGTTCCATGAAGAAGAATCAGGAAGGGGGTGTGCCTCACCACAGAGAAACACCTCAACGGAGGTGAGCCTGCAGGAACCGGAGGACAACGATGACAGAATTCGTGGCGCCGAGTCGTCCTGTGGGGATGCGGAACTGCCTGTACCAGATAAATCAAAAAACGTTCCATCGGAACCGGACTATAGACAGGAACTGGTGGGACAGCGCAAATCTAATAGGCAATTGAAACAACCTGCATATCTACACGATTACGTTACCGCACCCCTCAAACAGAAACTGGGGGGAGGGGTGTTATGAACTAATAAAGGCGTTTAATAAAGTTTTAACAACCTTAAGTAAAAAGCAGGGTTCTAATCCTGCACTTCTGATTGGCCGATAATAGCGACATTGGATTGGTCCTTTCTGGGAAATCTGATTGGCTGTTGATGGGCCAACTCTCATTGGTTCAAGGGTTAACACTTCCCTGTCTTTCATTGGCTAATAGGACAGCAGCCAACCTTATAAAAGGGCTGCTGCTGCCCTAGGTGATTGCTCTGTTCAGTATGATTAATAAAGAGTTGAAGTTCACTGTTCACTACCTCGTCTCCGCTCCTTGCACCCATGCGCAGAACCTAACAATCTGAGATGGGCCTGCTGATACTTTTCAACTTATGACCATTTGTTTAAAGAATAAAGATACAATAGTGCTGAAAAAAGTGACTTAGTACTGAAAGTAACTGTCAAAAATGAAACTTTGGCAGCTAGGTGCCTTTTTGTTTCAATTTACCATTAGAATAAAGCAGAGGTGGTATTCAGCAGGTTCTGACCAGTTCTGGAGAACTGGTTGCGGAAATTTTGAGTAGTTTGGAGAACCAGCAAATACCACCTCTGACTGGCCCCGCCCCATCTACTCTCTGCCTCTCAAGTCCCAGATGATTGGCTGGGTCTTCTTTTGTTGCCCTGCACAGGAAACCAGAGTTGAAAATCAGATTGATGGAATGGAGAGGGAATGGGGATTTTGCGGTATCCTTCCCCTGCCATGCCCACCAAGTGGGCGTGGCTTGGTGGGCATGGCAGGAGAAGGATACTATAAAATCCCCATTGCCTACACACCTCTCTAACCTGTTTTCCAGCTCTGTTCTCCTGTGCAGGGCAACAAAAGAAGACCCAGGCAATCAGCTGGGACTCGGGAGGCAGAGCATAGATGGGGCAGGGGCAGTCAGATGTGGTATTTGCCAGTTCTCCAAACTACTCAAAATTTCCACTACTGGTTCTCCAGAACTGGTCAGAACCTGGTATGTACCACTTCTGCTCTGACTGGAGATTTTGCAGTATCCTTCCCCTGCCACGCCCACCAAGCCACGCCCACAGAATGGGTAGTAAAAATGTTTCAATCCCACCACTGAAATAAAGGGGAGAGAGTTGTTGCTTTAGAATGAGTTAAATGGAGAAATGAAACCTCAACAATTCCACTGAAGACCGAGAAAGCCTGAAACATTTCCAAGGACATTATAGAAGGTGTGGAGTTGAAGCAGATGGTTCCCATAATCAAGTGAAATTACATGACTACATGAGAGGTTGGAGTTGGCTGGGAACATCATTTTTTTAATACTATGAACTGGTGTCTGGGAACCTCAGAGTTAGTTTTGCTTTGACATTATCATGCAGTGTATGATTCCATTTTCAGAAATGGAATGAACCTGGAATTTTATTTAGATTCTTGAGATCAACATTGGCAGTAACTTACTATTGGTACTTGCAGTTATTACTGCCACAGTTCGCAGCAGTCACATGATCAAAATTCAGGCACTTGGAAACTGCCATGAATTTATGGTGGTTTCAATGTCTCAGGTCACATTATCACCAATTTGAACCTTTCTGTTAAGCCTGGGTTCCCCAACCAGGGTTAGGGAGACAAGCTAAACAGAATGTGCAGCGTTAGTCAGATAGGCACACAGATAAATGAGTGAGCTAAGCTTGTGTGTTTATTAACATACAGTAAAAATAACAGATACGCTTGTGCTATCAAAAATATAGTTTATTCCATTATGAGTTCATAGCATAGTCAAAATAACAGTCCAATAGTCATGTATCATTTAGTTAGTCCATTCAGGGATATTCAGTTAGCAAAGTCCATTTAGAATATCCTATGTCAGTTCACTTACAAGTCAGTCCTTTGTTTTCTCTCCCGTTCGAGCAATGCAGTCTTGAGTCCTTGCAGTAATCAGGGATCATCAAAGCCAGAGAGAGAGCAAGCTGCAGCCTTGCTTCTTTTAAAGTGCTTTCACAACCACTCCCTTAATTACTGTCCCACAGTTAAAGTTGCAGACACTTTAACTTACAAACTATGATTACATATTATTATTTACCTAAACCAGTTAGGGTAAAACAATGTTATCCCTAACATTCTCCCCTTTTAGGAAATAATAATAAATATAACTATTTACATCTTTAAATCATATTTGTTACAACACTCTTTAAATTTGATTACTCCTTGAGCTTTTGTAAATTGGTCTGCAATGTTTTCTTCCGTCATGCAGTATTCCAATTTAATTAGCCCATTCTTTACAGATTCTCTAACATTTAAGTATCTTAAATCAGTATGCTTTGATCTAGTTTTTACAGCAATACTAGTAGCTAACTTTATTGCTGCCTGGTTGTCCTCGTACACAATAATGGAATCTTTTACAGTTATACCCATGTCTAATAATAACTGTTTGTACAAAATCAAGTCAGTGCATAATAATGACAGACATGAAAATTCCGCTTCCATCGTGGACAAGCTAATATGCTGTTGTCTGATTGACCTCCACCCTATTAGTGTTTTACCAAATAATATAGCCATCCCAGATGTTGATTTTCTTGTGTTTATATCAGTTGCAAAACTTGCATCTGCATAGGCACTAAGACTCAAATCACCCTTTGGTTCTATATACAATGCATGGTTCATTGTTCCTTTAAGATATCTTAAAATTCTCTTTAATGATTGCCAATGACATTGATGTGGATCTGAATTAAAACGTGCCAGCTGATTTACACTATAAGCTATATCTGGCCTTGACCAATTGCTTATATATGATAAGCTACCAATCAAAGATTGATATATAGACTTATCAAATTTAGGACTTTGATCATCAGTTTGGCAAACTTCCTGATTCATTGGACTCTTTGCCGGTTTACAAAGTTCCATTTTAAACGTTTTAATTAATTGGCAAATTTTATCTTCTTGAGATATCTTAAAACCATTTTTTGTTTTGTTAATTGTCAATCCTAGATACTTTTTAATTTCACCTAAATGCTTTAATTTTATCTTTTTAGCTAATAATGATATAAT
This sequence comes from Hydrophis major, assembly GCA_033807585.1. Lineage (NCBI taxonomy): Eukaryota > Metazoa > Chordata > Lepidosauria > Squamata > Elapidae > Hydrophis > Hydrophis major. The sequence continues at coordinate 16,026,996 of CM066333.1, forward strand.
CTCATTAGCTTCATTATTAGTCTTAGTTATCAAAGCAATATCATCTGTAAATAATAACAATAATGACACCGTTCCATTATTTTCTCTTTTAAACACACATGGATCTGCTAAACCAGATTTAAAACCTATATTGTTTAACTCTTTCACAATATATTGGTTTCACTCAAACCCAGATTGTTTCAACCCGTAAAGACTCTTTTTGAGTTTCCAACAATCATTACTATTTACTTTATTGTCTTTTATACCTACTGGTTTTCTTAAATATATAGTGTGCTGCAATGGTGCATGCAGATAGGCAGTTTCTACATCTAAATGGTTAATGACATAGTTTTTCTTAGCTGTCCACACTAATGCTGCTCTTAAAGATGTTGCTTTAAGACTTGGTGCAAAAACTTCATCGTAATCAGATGCAGTTTGATTAAATCCTTGAGCTACTAACCTAGCTTTATGGGTAACAGTCCCATCATTTCCAGTTTTTACTTTAAATATCCATTTGCACCCAATGGATTTTTCTCCTGGAGGTAATTTAGCATCTTCATAAACTTTCATTACCTTTAATGAATTTAGTTCCTTTTCCATTGCCTTTTGCCAATTCTCCTGATCCTTAGCAGGATACATCCTAAGTTCATCTATACTAGTTGGAACTTTAGTTACTTGGCAAACTATACTTGCTTGATACCTATCAGGTGGTCTAGTTACACGTGTAGTACGTCTAGGTATTACAGGACTTACAGGTGGACTTTCATTTATTAATTCTTCTTGATTATCTAACTCTTCCTGATCAACTGTTTCCTCTTGTTCTGGTCCTATTTGTTCTTCATGGACTTCTTCTTTAATTGGACTCTTCTTATAACTAATCTGATCTTTCTGCCTTTTGTAGGGTTCAATAATTACTTCATTATTTAAATCTTGCTCTAATCTATTCCATCCTACATGTTCTAGGAATTTTGCACTAGCACTGGTGTAAACTCTAGATGTACCTGGTTCCCAGAATCTATAAGATCTATGATTAGATGTATATCCTACAAAAAATAATCTTTTAGCTCTATGCTGTCCTTTGTGTCTAAGTTGTGTAGGGATATGTACCCATGCTGGTGCTCCAAATGTGTGCATGTAACTTAAATCAGGTTTTGTACCATGCCACAGTGTGAATGGTAATTCACCTGTTGTTGAATTAACAACATTATTTAATATATGATTACCACACATTATTGCTTCTCCCCACAAATTGTCAGGTAATCCTGAATCAGACATCATAGTTCGTGTCATTGATTGTAATGTTTGGCCTCTTCTCTCTATAAAGGCATTATGTTGTGGCCTATATGGTGCAGACATTTTATGTTGAATACCTAACATTCTTAGTCTGTTCTGGAATTTATTATTTGTAAATTCTGTACCATTATCTGTTATAAGAGTTACTAATTTCTTTTTAGTTTTCCTTTCAGCAAATTTTATCCAATTAAAGAGATTTTGATACATTTCAGTTTTGTTCTTCATTAAATAGCAAAACCCATATCTAGAATAGTGGTCCATTATACTTAATATGTAACGAGCTCCTCCTACACTTGGTTTTGTTTGGACCTATTAAATCTGCAAATACTACCTCTAAAGGTTCTTTGGTAGTAAATTCATCAACTCTATTAACAGGTGTGACCCTGGCTTTGCTTTGATTGCAAATATTACATTGCAAATACTTATGACAAGGTTTCAAACTTATTCCCTTAGATAATTCAACAGTTTTCTTAAGTATTTTAAAATTTAAATGCCCTAGCCTTCAATGTAACAAGTGAATACATTCATCATGAGGTTTCTTATTTTCATAAACTGTGTTAGCCACCTTTAAACCATCATCATTTAACACATATAATTCACCTCTTAAAGATGCAGTAATTTTCTTATCTTCTTTTTCAATTATGCAGTTATCTCCTTTAAAAGTAACTACATATCCTAGTTTAACCAAAATTCTAACTGAAATTAAATTAAACTTAAGTTGTGGTACATATAACATTTTTACATTCTCTTTTATAAAAGAACAATATGCTATACCTTGACCTTTAGCTTTCAGTTTCCAGCCATTGGCTAACGATATCTGCTGTGTACTCTTGGATATTTTAATAAAATTTTTGTTATCATTTGTTATACAGTGGGAGGCTCCACTGTCAACCACCCATAAATTATTTTTTACAGCTCCGTTACTATACATGGCTAACTCTAAATTTTTCTTTTTCTTTTGATAACTTTTAGTATTCTGGCAAGCGTTCTGGCGCTTTGCTTTTTTACAAAATCTTGCCAAATGTCCTCTTCCTCCACAATTAAAACACTTTTTAATTGCGTATGCAGTAGGAGATTCATTATCTTCTTTTTGAGGTTGCTGCCTCCTTAATTCATCTCTTTCAAGCCTTCTTCTGGCCTCTTCAATCAATCTGCCAGTTATATCAGTTAAAGTTAGGGTTTCCTTTGGCAAAATTTCAAGGGAAGTTACGTAGTTGTCATAACTTTCGTCAAGGGAAGATAGAATTATGTAGACTTGGTGTTGTTCAGAGAAAATAAGCTCTTTCTCGTGCAGTTCTTGAAAAATGCTTTGCATAGTTTTCAAATGACTCAGCATATCACCATTCTTATGGAGATGTGTACTGAAAAGTTTCCGTGTTAGATTTATGTGAGCACCAACATTGTCTCGAACATAAATCCTCTTCAGCTTCTGCCAACACCCAACAGCCGTTTTCTCTCCGTGGATATAAACAAGTTGCTGATCAGTTAAGGTTAAAGCAATAATGCAAATAGCGTGTTCATTTTTATGCATAAATTCTTCTATCTTTAATTTGTCTTCCTCATCCTCTGGATCCCATTCTTCTACGTTTGGTGGATTTTCAATTATGTTCCACAAACCTTCTCTTCGTAGAAGCAGACTACATTTCATAGACCATGATACATAGTTTGTTCCATCCAGCTTGGATATAAGGGACAAACTTTGTAGATTGACTTGTGCCATGTTTTCTCATATGGATATAAAACTATAATTAATAAAACACAGCTGTCTGTTTACTGTAATGTATAACAACACAAACTCTCACTTTTTACATAAATCTGTTTTATCCTAGTTAAACTGACTTTGCAGCCTCTGGGCCCATAACCAGTGTTAAGCCTGGGTTCCCCAACCAGGGTTAGGGAGACAAGCTAAACAGAATGTGCAGCGTTAGTCAGATAGGCACACAGATAAATGAGTGAGCTAAGCTTGTCTGTTTATTAACATACAGTAAAAATAACAGATACGCTTGTGCTATCAAAAATATAGTTTATTCCATTATGAGTTCATAGCATAGTCAAAATAACAGTCCAATAGTCATGTATCATTTAGTCAGTCCATTCAGGGATATTCAGTGATCAAAGTCCGTTTAGAATATCCTATGTCAGTTCACTTACAAGTCAGTCCTTTGTTTTCTCTCCCGTTCGAGCAATGCAGTCTTGAGTCCTTGCAGTAATCAGGGATCATCAAAGCCAGAGAGAGAGCAAGCTGCAGCCTTGCTTCTTTTAAAGTGCTTTCACAACCACTCCCTTAATTACTGTCCCACAGTTAAAGTTGCAGACACTTTAACTTACAAACTATGATTACATATTATTATTTACCTAAACCAGTTAGGGTAAAACAATGTTATCCCTAACACTTTCCATGTGCTTCTGACAAGCAAAGTCAGTAGGGGAAACTAGGTTTGCTTAATTAACTACAGCAAAAAAGTTTATGAAATCAGGTGCAACTCTGTCAACAACAGCATCACTTAGTGACAGAAATCCCAATCCCAACTGTGGCTGTATAGTTAAGGACTACCTGTAATGTACTTTTATAAGTACCATTCACCATTGAAATCGGTGGCGCAGTGGTTCGAGTGCAGTACTGCAGGCTACTTCTGCTGCCTGCCGGCTGCCTGCAATTTGGCAGTTCAAATCTCACCAGGCTCAAGGTTGACTCAGCTTCCATCCTTCTGAGGTGGGTAAAATGAGGACCCAGATTGTGAGGGGGCAATAGGCTGACTCAGTAAACCACTTAGAGAGACCTGAAAAGCACTGGAAAGCAGTATATAAGTGTAAGTGCTATTGCTATCACGAAGTGTGAGTATTTTAAAATCAGAATATTATTGCCTTGTGGTTGTTGAATGGACATTGACAGAAAGTTGACCAAGTAATTGAAAGTTTTGAAATGCTTGCTTGCTCTTTGTCTCCTAGCTATGGAAAGAGGGCCAAAATGGGTGTTGTCTCCTATTATGTGTTGCGAAAGAGAAACATGTGAAGAAGATATATTCTAACTTCAGAGAGTAGCTTCTAACTAGTCATACTATTTGAGGTCTTCCTTTTGTTCCTCTTTATGGATAAAATAACACATGCAGTATACAACCCAAAAGTAAAATCAAATGGATGAGATAAAATACTAGCATAACAAAGATAAAATAATAAACATTTTTTAAAAAATTAGAATGGTGTGTCAATTATACTGTGCAAGTGTAAATTTAAAATAGTACAATCTATTAAGTGAAATTACGTATCAACTAAAACAAGATGGCTAATGCATATTAAACCTGAAGTGATGAATAAAACAAAAATGGTTATTCTGTGACCTAGTATGCTTTATTTTCATCATGGCTATAAGAATTTGGCTACTGTACAAAGGATGAAGGATTTTGAATCTTCCAGAAGATGATGAACATAGAAATCACCTGGCCTTTTTGGAAATGTACACAATTAGGAGCAAAATATAAGCGGATCTGATATTCTTGTAGAATTTACAATGAAATATTGTTTGCAAAATGGTTTGGATCTTCTTGTCACCCCATGGGCAGGTATGCTTGGTTATTGGGATTTGGAGCATCTGCCTTGAAGCAATGTGGATAGTAAGATGTTATGTCTGCCTTTGAAAAATGCTACCCTCAGTTTGGCAAAAGTCACTGACTAAAGAAACAGTACTTCATTCACTTCAATCAAATGGTCAATCAAATGGCAACTTCAAATCTCAACAAATAAACGCTCTGTCTTACATATTGGCAGAAAAAATCAGAAAATAAAATACAAGCTAAATAGTCAAGACCTTGTTGAGGATCCAAACTTTGTCAAGGACCTTGGAGTACTCATCTCTAATGACCTAAGTGCTAGAGCCCACTGTAACTACATAGCCAAAAAGGCATTAAGAGTTGTTAATCTAATCCTATGTAGCTTCTTCTCTGGTAATATCACACTACTCACTAGAGCATACAAAACATTTGCTAGACCTATACTTGAATACAGCTCATCAGTCTGGAACCCATATCATGTATCAGATATTAACACAATTGAAAAAGTCCAGAAATATTTCACAAGAAGAGTTTTCCACTCCTCTACTCGTTGCAGAATACCTTATGCCACCAGACTTGAAACTCTAGACCTAGAAAACCTAGAACTATGCCGCCTCCAGTCCAATCTAAATATAGTATATAAAATCATACATTGCAATATGACCACTTTTCACCCTTGTGACTGTTGCAGCATTGCTGTCATCACATGATAAAAATTCAGATGCCTGGCAATTGTCAAATATTTATAATGGTTGCAGTGTCCAGGAATGATGTGATCACCATTTGTAACCTTCCCAGCTGGTTTCCAACCAACAAGGTCAATGGGAAAAGCCAGATTCACTTAACAAACAGGTTACTACAGGTTATCTCACCAGGCTCAAAGTTGACTCAGCTTTCCATCCTTCCAAAGTCGGTAAAATGAGGACTCAAAATTGTTGGGGGCAATGTGCTGACTCTGTAAACCATTTAGAAAGGGCTGTAAAAGCACTGTAAAGCAATATATAAGACTAAGTGCTATTGCTACTAACTTAACAATTACATGATTCACTTAACAACTGAGGAAAGAAAGGTCATAATGTGGGGCAAAGCTCACTTAATAATTGTCTTGGTTAGCAATAGAAATTTTGGGCTCCATTGTCATAAGTTGAGGACTATCTGTAGCGCAAAACTTAATATTGCAAAATAGCCCGATTCACAGATGTACTAATCCACCAACAATGGTTATAAACCATAATATCCGGATTAACATGTCATGGTTTAGTGGAACCAAATCAGAGGTGTCCCTATCTGAGTCAGAGGAAAATAGCTTCTTTATGTTCTCAGCTGCTCCTCCCAAGCCCTCAACGATTCACTATTGTTGTAGGATGTTGTTGGGTTTGTCGTTTGCTTTGTCCAGCCCTGCCTGAACAGCCTGTTGCCCTTGGGAGTGAGTCAGTGTTGCTGACACAAGGATTTCATGGCCAGTTTATTCTTACATTTGGAATAAGGCAGCTGGGAAGTGAACACCACAATCTCCTCTTGTCATCTGACAGAGTAGAATGACTTGGGAGCATCTCCTGTGCAGAATTATCCACACAAAAATTTATTTTTCTGTTGAAGAAGAAAATCTGGAAGGTTTTCTGTATACGATGTCATTTGCAAATATGGCTAAGAATTTATGAAACACACTTTGAGGCTTTGAGGAACAGTGCAACCTACTCTCAGGAAAAACAAACAAACATTTGGTGTGTTTTTTCCTGGGCTTTCTTTTCCAAAACGATTAGATTGCTTAAAGAAAACACCTGGATACTCCTTCCACTATATTTTCCTTCACATTGCATTTGTTGGGTGGATAATGTTTAATCTCAGTGACATTCTGCTTACATAGCATTCAACGCATGGATGTACCCCTAGTAATTTAGCCTTACATGGACATTGTTTCAAACCAGGACTTAGTGCTAGTTTAAACTTAAGCTATGTTGTTATGCTTTTAAATTCTTTTCTTGCTGTGGTGATTGAAACCCAGCATTGCTGAAACTTATATTACCTTTTCAACATTATTGTGCTTTTCCCGTGATTATCTCTTAAGATAATACTTATGGCTGCCTTATATTTAACAAATCAAGGCACGCAAGCGAATGTTTGCTGGCAAGAGAGTAAAGGATTACAGATTAACAGAATTAATCTAGTCCAACCCTAAAGATTATTTTGCATCTCCTGTATTACACACATGATTTTATGCTTTTCACAGTTGGACTTTTCAGCATAGATGCACAATAATAATAATTGTGGGGTTTCCTTCCCCTACAACAGCAAATTTGTCCTGGATCAGTGCATTTAGTGAAAGTGTTAGAAAAAGAAAACCTTGTGCTGATGATGTTACCTAGTTGGATAGTGAAATGTCTGCAAGCAAGCAACCAAGCTTAGAGAACATCAAATGACTCTACAAAACCCAAAAACTCTGTGGATCTTTGTTTGCATAGTTGTTTTTGTTCACTGAAGGGACCCAGCAGGCACCAAGGCTGGTCACCTCAAGTACCTTCATCCTGTAGCTGCTAGACTAGCATCATCCCTTTGATTCACAAAAGCCAGATGACTATTTACAAGGTTAATGTGTTGTCATAGCAACGTGGTACACTTGATCTTATAGCACGATGATTATGCTAGAAGAAGTGTGCTCGCCACTTGTCATATTCGGCTATGATGAACCTACTTCTTTTTATATTTACACAAATATTGCATGAGTTTGCTTCAGGGCACCCACCGTAAAATAAGACACTTCACGCCATTAATTGAGCCTTGAACAATATTTTTAGCTATCTGAATAATAAATGGAAAATGTTTCCTTTTAGTGCTTCAGAATAATTATCTTTTTTATTGTTAGTATTTAATGCCTTAATGCCTTCCCTGGACTGTGTAATAACTTGGCCTGTTCTGGAATTTGCACGAGTTGCTTTTCTCGATTTGATTTTCCTTCACAGATCTAGGTCTCGATCAATATTTTGACTTTAGGTTTAGAAATTTGCACTTAATATATTTTGTCTACTAAGTGACTACTCAACCTTTATTGTCTATTGATTGACACAATGGCCAACACAATGGGTATTCTCAAAGGGCTGCCTGCATGCTTCATTTTGCCCTTTGTAAAGGTTATCTTTTATTGGCATTGTAGTCTAAGCTGAAGTGGCAGAATTGATGAAATTAAACATTGTTCCCAGTACAATTAAGGCTGAACTCTGTTGCTCCTTTATGCAAAACATGGAAGGTAATATTTCAAATTGAAATTTGAAAATGAAGCAAGAAAGTTGCCCTCAGCCATGATATTTAATATATCTATAATGAAAGCCGTACTTACTTTACATGTTAAAGTTCATAGCTTTAAACGCCTGTTTTATTTTTCTGCAAAATAGTTTTTAAAATGCATTTAAATTGAATTGTGTCAGAAACTTTAATGAACTGTAAAAATTACGTTTGAACAATTGCATTACTTTGAATCAAATTTTACTCTAGGAAATAAGATTCAGAGTGGATTGTGTAGAAGCATGGACTGAAAAAAAAAAGTCCTTCCCAGTAGACAGTGAGAAACTTCAGAGTATTAAAAAGATCATGGTTTGAAGGTATCTTAGAGACCTTATAGTCCTAATCCCTGTTTGGTAGAGGTTCCACTCTATCAGCAGTGTCAAACTCGATTTCATTGAGGGCCGCATGAGGGTTGTGTTTGACCTTGGGGGGCATGGCCATCTCAACATCACTTGTGTCAAGGACACCTGTGGTAATCTGGATGGGGCTGGGGATCCATAGCAGGAGACTGTTGTGGCTGAAGGCCATGAAGGCCCTTCTGAACTCTGTTTTCGCTGGCAGAGGCACTGCAGGCCGGTCCTTCACTGTTTTCAGGGTGGCCCCATAGGCCAGATCTAAGCACCCTATGGGCTGGATGCAGCTCTTGGGCCTTGAGTTTGACACCCTGCACTATACCATCTGTGACATCTCCGTTTGTTGGAGGGCCTCTAGAGAAAAAAATTACACCACACCACAAGGCTGCCAATTGTATTGATTAATCTACAGCCAGGAAGTTTCATGAGATATCTTGGTTATACCTCATTCCTTGTAGTTTTAACCCATTGATTTGACTTTGCCTTCTGAGGTAAAAAAAAGATAAGGTTCTCCTCACACATATGTCCTAGTCATTCCTGACTCTAGGGGGCAGTGCTCATCTCCATTTCAAAGCTGAAGAAACACAACCCTCATGCGGCCCTCATTTCACTGTCCGAAGATGTCTCCATGGTCATGTGGCTGGCATGACTAAACGCCAAAGGCGCACAGAACATTGTTACCTACCAACTCATTAAACCTCTAATACAGGGGTGTCAAACTCAATTGCATTGAGGGCGGCATCAGGGTTGTGTTTGACCTTGGGGGACTGGGGTGGGTGTGGCCAGTTCAACGTCACTTGTGTCAGGGGTGCCTGTGGTGGCCTGGGCGGGCCTGGGGGGATCCTCCTGCAGCCCCCTGCCAATGAAAACAGAACCTGGAAGGGCTGCATGTGACCTTCCCAAGCTCTATTTTCACTGGCAGAGGCAGCATGGGCTGTCCCTTCACCATTTCCAGGGCAGCCCCAAACCAGATCTAAGCACCTCATGGGCTGGATCCAACCCACGGGCCTTGAATTGGATACCCCTACTCTAATATGTCACTATCCTTTTTGAAATGCAGTGCCAGAATTGACCCAGTATTCCAAATGTATGTGAGGTCAAAACAGAGATGCACAGAAGAAGAAAAAAAAAGAATACTATTGATATCTGTCTTTGCTACTTCTAACAGCAATCTAAACTCAATGAACACTCCAAGAAATAAAAGAAAATGTGTTCAGAAACCCTGAAGATAAGATAAAAGGTAAAAACCTTACCAGCAGAAGGCTCATTCTGGGACAACTTTCTCCTTAAACTGGACAGTCTTTCAGATAAGTTGAAAGTCACTAGTGCCATGGCTTAGAAACCAGGAGACGGTGAGTTTTAGTCCTGTCTTAAACATGAAAGCCAGCTGGGCGATTTTGGGCCACTTGTTTGCTCTCAACCCGACTCACCAAGGTAGTTGTTGTGGGGGAAATACTTTGATCAAGTGAAGGTAGCAAACATACCTGCTACCTTCAGTAGAAGGTACGTATGTTCGCCACTTTCAGTTAATCTCTCTCTCTCTCTGTGTGTGTGTGTGTATGTGTGTATGTGTGTGTGAGACGGCATAACTCTGGAGCAGCTCAAGCAATTTCAACCAAACTTGGTACACAGATGACTTACCCTCTGAAAGCAAATACTGTGGGGGTAAGACACCCCTAACACCCCTCGGGGGGGGGGGTGCCTTAAAATGGCTTCTACTGTACAGCACAGTGGACTTGCCATGGTTCACAGTACTCCAGTACTCCACAAGGGGTTTCCCTCTCAGCCCTCCAAGGAAACATTAAGTGATTGGCCAAGGGCAATCAAAAAAAAAATGAAACACCAACATAGACAAGAAACTCCCAAAGAGAGGAATAGAAGACTTGCAACGCTGAGCAAGAGACAGTACAACAGCGTGAGTTCCGATTACAGGATTTTTCTGTCTAATACAGGATTGGAATAAATAAATACCTGGGCAATGCCAGGTTATTGGCTAGTCAAGCTAAAAAAAAAAAGAAGTTCAATAATAATCATTTTTTTAAAAGAAGAATTTTCCTGCTTTAGGTAGGCTACATAGCAACTCTATAACATTAGGTACTGTTTTTTCATTTAGTACACTCTAAATTCAGTCCTCGAGAGTCCACCCAGAAAAACTCAATGGTTTCAAACCATAGATGTAGGACAATAAACCCTATGTCCCATTGCTGGGAATAATGAGAGCAGCATATCAGTAACACCTAGTGAATTTAAAATGGTAAACCACTACTGCAGAGTATTCTGCTGAGTGAACAGATCATCTGACCTGGATTAAGGCAAGTTTTTGAATAATAGTCTTTAAAAAGCCATAAAATGTTCTTTGGGAACCAGAGCAATCACCAAGTTGGGGAAGTTCAAGTGAAAACAAACTTTCCTCTCACTTAATTAGAGACAAGCAAAACCCCACTGAGGAAGTTAATGATACTTCAGCAGGAATTATTGCTGCTGAGCTGCTGTAAATTTTTTATTTCTTAGCACATTCTTTGCTCAATTATCTGCCATAATCTTCTGCCATGTTCTCCTCTCCTGTGTACTTGTGCGAATTTAGAATAAGAAGAAAAGGTCCTAAAGTTTGCTCTGGATAAGTCAGAAAAAAACTTTTATCCGAAATATATCCCTAGCCTCTGTTCAGGCCATAAGACAAGGAATCTTGCAAAACTCTTTATTCTAGGACAGGGTTGTACAAAATAGATTTAATTTCGACACTGATGTAGAACGAGATATGATCATATCATGATATGATAATTATGAGGCAGACTTAAAAATATGGCTATGAAGCAATCAAACAGATGCTTCCTAAATTGTGAGAGATGAAGGCAAGATATTTCTTTAATTATTGTATCTTGATGAAGTACATGAAGCATCTCTCATCATTTTATCCCCACAATTAAGCTCCTGTGAAAGAATGATTGAGCCAAAGTCATCCAGTCAGTTCTGTGGTAACAGAATAACAGAGTTAGAAGAGACCTTGGAGGTCTTTTAGTCCAACCTCCTGTTCAGGCAGGAAACCCTACACCATTTCAGACAAATGGTTGTCCAATCTCTTCTTAAAAACTTCCAATATTGGAGAATTCACAACTTCTGGGGAGAAGTTGTTCCACCGGCTAATTGTTCCAACTGTCAGGAAATTTCTCCTTATTTCTAGGTAGGAGAAATTTCCTGATTATCTCGATGTCCCTGGACCTGGTCTAAAATTTGAACCAATGAATTACCCTAATTCTCTTAAAGGTATTCTCCAGTGCATCTTAGTCATTCAGATCTTAGACATGACTCAGTTGTTCTGTGATCCAGTTGTTCTGATCCAGAACTGTTGGGTAAACGGGAGTTTATACCCAGATTGAGTCTTGAAAGAGTTAATGATTGTATGAAGGGCAGCTGGGTTCAATCTACTGCTGGGGAATGTTTGCTGAATGTGATCCTTTTGAGCTGATACACTTTCTATGTTCCAGGCAGTCACTGATTAACTTTATGAAGTTTTTCATATCATATGGCTCCTAGAAAAAGAAACAGAGCTCTTAAAATTCACAAGGGCCAAGGATGCTGTCTCATCTTCAATCAGAATTGAGTTGGAAGAGACTTTGGATCTCTTCTAGTAATGCAACCCCCTGCTCAAGGAGGAGACCATATATAATTTCAGACAAGTGACTGTCCAGTCACTACCGGTTTTACTACCGGTTCTATGAGAGTGGCTTGGTAGGCGTGGCAGGGGAAGGTTACTGAAAAATCCCATTTTTCCCCACCCCACTAACCTGTTTTCCAGCTCCGTTCTCCTGTGCAGGGCAACAAAAGAAGACCCAGCCAATCGGCTGGGACTTGGAAGGCGGAGAAGAGATGGTGGCAGGGCCAGTCAGAAGTAGTATTTGCCGGTTCTCCAAACTATTCAAAATTTCCACTACTGGTTCTCCAGAACCGGTCAGAACCTGCTGAATACCACCTCTGCTGTCCAGTTTCTTCTTAAAAACCTCCACTGATGAAGCATGTGCAACATCTGAAGGCAAGCTACTCCACTGCTTAATTGTCTTCGCTGTTAGAAAGTTTCTCCTTAATTCCAGGTTGCTTCTCTCCTTGATCAGTTTCCATCCATTGTTTCTTGTCCTGCCTTCTGGTGTTTTGGAGAATAAACCGAGCCCTTCCTCTTTGTGGCAGCCCTTGAAATACTGGACTATTGCTATCATACCGCACCCCCAGTCCCTCTTTTCCCTGGACTAGCCAAACCCAAATCCTGCAATCATTGTTCATATGTTTTAGTCTCCAGGCCTTTAATCATCTTGGTTGCTTTTCTTTGCCCCTTTTTCCAAAGTCTCAACATCTTTTTTGTAATGTGGTGACCAAAATTGGATGCTTTTTTTCCCCTTCCTTCTGATCTGTGTTAGATGTTACTTCTGGAGCTGACTTAGTGTTCACTGCCTTCTTCTAAAGTTGAAAGAAGATTTGGCTTTCTAAGAACTAACAAATTAATTGGAATTGGGGTGTTAGCATGGGAGCTCCGGGATGGCTGTACATGATTCATGTTTTTGTGGCTTTAATGAACCTCAAAATGGGTTTATTTGGGTCTTTTGTTTATTTGTATACAGGGATTTTTATCTTGCCCAGATTCTCTTGGAAAACTGGGTGACAATATAAATTGGAAAGATTAATCAATCAATCAATAATTGCATTTTCAAAAAGTGACTCATTTACTTGTCTCTTACATTTCTAAGGTTTTCTGTTTTCTTTTTAGCAAGCGTGAGTGATAAAACCTTATATTTTATAAAGCTTGAAAATGCATGAGCATAGGAATGTGGTTTTGGGATGCTAATGTTCCTATACCCTGTGTGATGAAGGAAACAAACAAACTGGAAGGACCATTTTTATTGGATAATTCCTGCTTATACATACTGTTATCCTCCCCCATCTAGCTTTTTGTTGATTTGTATTCATGTTTATATCTTTCAAGTGTCTTAATTGTGATATTGTTTTAATTATTGCTGGTTGTCTGCCAACCAAATTACACTCAGTAAGATGGACAGCTGCAGAAATTTGCTAAATAAATAAATTGGTAGTCTTTTTCCCTGACAGGAATCTACGAGATGGGAGAGAAAACCACATCTCGAATTGTCAAATGTCATTTCCCTCCAACCTGATGGTGTCTCGTATATTATTTGCTAAGACCATTATCGTAACATCTTAAACCAGCTGTATCATTGAGATAAACATTATGTAAATTAATGGGCCAAGATCCAAATGATCCACAGAGCAGTAGGAAAAATTGCTTTGAAATCTGGAGGTTTGGAAAAGCAGTTTCTGATACACTAAGTGGAGCCTGCTGTTCAAAGAAAAGAATGCTTTAAAAAAATTACATTATACATGGCCAAGCTTTTGGGAATACCCTCCAATAGTTTTTGGTTTCTTATTTTTACTCATTCCTCCAACTTCATTTTGAGTATTGGTTTGTTCTTTTACTTTTGTCAACTACAGGTCAGTGGTGGGATTCAAAAAAAAAAAAAAAATACTACCGGTTCTGTGGGCTTGGCTTGGTGCGCATGGCAGGGGAGGGATACTGCAAAATCCCCTTCCCTCCCCACCCCACTAACCTGCTTTCCAGCTCCCTTCTCCTGTGCAGGGCAACCAAAGAAGACCCAGACAATCAGATGGGACTCAATGGGAGGCAGAGAAGAGATGGGGGCAGGGCCAGTCAGAGGTGGGATTTGCTGGTTCTTCAAACTACTCAAGATTTCTGCTACCGGTTCTCCAGAACTGGTCAGAACCTGCTGAATACCACCTCTGCTACAGGTTTTCCTCAACATGTAACCACAATTGAGCCTCAAAATTATGTTGCTAAGTGAGAAATTTGCTAAGTGAGAAATTTGTTAAGTGAGTTTTGCCCCATCTTGCAACTTTTCTTGCCACATTTGTTAATCGAATCCCTGCATTTGTTAAATTAGTAACAAGGTTGTTAAGTGAATCTGACTTCCCCATTGACTTTGCTTGTTGGAAGGTTGCAAAAGATTATCACATGACTTTGGGACACTGCAAGCGTCATAAATGTGAGTCAGTTGTCAAGCATCCGAATGTAAATATGGGGATGCAGCAATGATCATAAATGTGAAAAATGATCATGTCACTGTTGTGGCCGGTCAGCCGACGGCCCCTTTCAGCAGTCAAATCAGATAAGGAGGAGGCATGGGAGTCAGGGCCAGCATCAAGGCAACCTGAGGGGGAAGAGGGAATGGAGCTGTCAGAGGCAGAGATCCTTCGGCCCTCAGATGGAGAGTCGACAGCCCCCAGGTCTGGAATGGCGGATGAGGAAGAAGAGGAAGAACAGCTGGGTCCAGTGCCTGACGCGTGGATGCGCAGAAGGCAGAGGGAGAGGAGAGCAGTGGAAATCTATGGGCCGATCCTTGGGACGGAAGAGACAATGCTGCTAGCGAAGCCCCACCCTAGCTCTGGGGATAAAAGGCAGTGGGGCGGAGATGAATAGGTGTGGCAGACAACTCTTCATCTTCCGGCCATACAGATTTGTTAGCCTGCTGTGAGGGAGACCTTTTGCGGGGGCTGCTAGGGCTCCTAATAAAGGGAACATTTATTTAACTACAGAGAGTTTGTCAGGTTTGGGAGCCGGGTCAGAACAATCACTTTTTTTCAGTAACTTTGAACTGTCACTAAGCAAGCTGTTGTAAATCGAGGACTTCCTCTATTAGTTTTGTCAGCCAGTTGTGTATCCAGGCTATTTGGCTAGCCTGAAAAGTTAAAAAAAAATCACCTGGGAAAAGGCAGTGGCAATCCACTTTGGTAACTGCTGGAAAATGGCATTGATTTAGTCATCAGGACTCACACTTGACCCATAAGTCTGTTTCCTTTTTTACAAAGGAACAGGCGTGCAAACTAGAGACATATTTTCCTAGGTTCATGGCTACTGAGCTCATGTGTGCTGCCTGCTTTTCCTATTCTGATAGGAAAAATAAAGCTAATTGTGGTCGAAGAAGGCTATTGTGTTATGTCAACAAAGTGCACTATGATATGAATAAGGATTCTGTGACACGAAAGCAAGGCATTTTATAATTCTGAATGAGGTCTGACCAACTACAGTCAAATACACAGCCCCAGAGCCAGTTGTTTTAATCATGATTCTTGTAACATAGTAAAAACTTGGCTTGACGTCACACAGGTCCAGTGGTGGGATTTGATAAGCTTTACCACCAGTTTGGTGGGTGTAGCTTGGTGGGCATGTGCACTAAATATGCACTTTGTGCAGGTGCAGAGGCATTTGTGCAGGCTTAAAGATGTTCCAACTCACCTCCTGAAAACCTGCATTCTCCTGGTTGCTTCAGCAGCTACACAAAAAACAGATAACAGATAATCAGAGTTGAAAGGGACCTTATAGGTCATCTAGTCCAACCCCGCCCCCGCCCAAGCGGGAGACCCTACACCATTTCTGACAAATGGCAGTCCAATCTCTTCTTGAAAATCTCAAGTGATGGTGCTCCAACAACTTCCAAGGGCAACTTCTGTTTCATTGGTTGATTGTTCTCACTGTCAGAAAGTTTCTCCTTATTTCCAGGTTAAATCTCTCCTTGATCAGTTTCCATCCATTATTCCTTGTATGGCCTACAGGCACTTTAGAAAATAGCTTGACCCTTTCCTCCTCTCTATGGCAGCCCCTCAAATATTGGAAGACTTCTCTCATGTCTCCCCTGGTCCTTCTCTTTACTAGACTAGCCAAGCCCAGTTCCTGTAACCGTTCTGTAACTGCATGGCACTTTGCTGTGTCATGCAAAGCAGCTGCCCTTCAAACGCAGAGGATAAATGTGAGTATGGGAGCCCAGGCGGGTGGGTCCAACAGCAGAGTGGTGGAGAGAACCGATTTGGTTTCCACTGCTCATTGCCTCAATGGCTTGGCAGAACCGGGCCAAACTGCAAAGGTCCCCTTTCTTTGTTTCATGCCCCATTGTTGATTCCTAATTGCAGGAGAGAGAGTGCCAAGATGTTAGAAGCACAAATAATTTTACAAAGAGGAGCAAGGAATCTGGATAGGGAATAAAAAGCTATAACCATTTTTAAATCACAGTTAAGTAACCTGTCACTTCAGAATGTAATTCTTGGAAATGCAAAATAAAATGAAATAATCAAGTGTTCAATTAGCCTTGAGTAGCCCTGAAATTGCTGTGAAAAGCATTTCTCTGAGCTCTGGACATGCCTTGTTCTTCACACTCAACATTCCTTTGAACCTCCCAAGTGGTTCACATTCGCTTCCTTTTAAATTAGTGACGTTAACTAGATATGAAGATTGCTACAGATATTCATCTCAGCTCTTTTCTTGAGTGTAATTGATAGCGCCTTTCTACGTGGGCTCTTTTCATTAGGTGTTGTTGAAAAAAACCCATTGCTGATTCTCCTTCACACAAAGGATATTTACTTTTTAATACTACATAGACATCAGCAGAGGGAGGCGGGGGCTCAGTGGCTAAGATGTTGAGCTTGTCAGAAAGAAAGGTTGGCAGTTCAATGATTCGAATCCCTAGCGCCGCGTAATGGAGTGAACTCCCGTTGCTTGTCCCAGCTTCTGCCAACCTAGCAGTTCAAAAGTATGTAAAAAATGCAAGTAGAAAAATAGGGACCACTTTGGTGGCAAGGCAACAGTGCTCCATGCATCTTCAGTATTTAGTCATGTTGGCCACATGACCACAGAGATGTCTTCAGACAGCACTAGCTCTTTGGCTTAAAAACGGAGATGAGCACTGCCCCCTAAAGCCAGAAGCAACTAGCATGCATATGTGGGAGAACCTTTACCTTAGACACATACAAGCTATGCAAAGACCAACCTATTACTGTTTGAATGCCAGTTGAACCTGTAGAAAGTTAGCACCCACCCCTCTCCTAGAAGAATGAAATATTTTGGGAAATATTTTTAAAAAAACAGAATAATGTATTTCTCTAAAGGAGAAACATTCTCTTGGAAAGCAGCTCCCGCCTTTCTTAATAGCCCCAGCAGGACTGGGCCAGCCTATCTACAAGACAAAAGACCTTCAGCTGCAGGGTGATGGGATTAAGACATGACCCCTCGGGACATAATAGGATTAGCCCTCTACCTATCTAGCAGCAGAGCTCACCACATGGCACAACAGGTCCCTTCATTGCACCACCCAGTAAGCTTCAACCAAGTCTGAGACTTCAACAGCCTACAAAGTTAGCAGTGACCCCCTACAACAACCAACAGAATAAATTTCTTGCATAGGAACAAGAAGCTCAAGGGCAGGGTCCAAGAGAAGGTATAAATATCTCTCTCTCCACTCCATGTGGTCAGCTGCCCAGACCTCAAACCCATGTGGTCCTGTTCATCAATACAGCCTCCATGTTTCCAGTGTCTTTCTCCCCACTTCGAACTGAACCAGATAGATATTACTTCCATATCCATGCATATGAACCTACACTAAATTCAGAACAGAGGTATATTCTTGTTAGAAACCAATGGAAGCATGTAGAAGGGAGGGGGAAAGATTATATTTTGAGGTTATTTAATCTAATAGGCTGTCTTTCTTCTCTTTTATTTGTTAGGGTGGCAAAGAAATGCATTTGGTTAATGTGCGTGCAAAAATCAACCTCTCATGTTCAAATTGGAATGTAGCATACTGGCCTTATATATCTCGGAAATGTTGTGTTCCTGGTTTAAAAATGGATAACAGAAATAAAAATGTACTTCTATTAGGGAATTAGCAGTGTAAAACATGTATTAGCAATAAAAAAGGAAAAATTCATACAAGTTTAAATATGAATTTTCATGCTTATGTAAATCTACATATATAAATTGCTAGGATGTTTTTTTTTCCTAAAAAGAAGTTGTAAGCTGATGGGAAAGTAAAAACAGAAGTCTCAATCATTCAGGATATTACTACTGTAGAAAGTTAGCACCCACACCCCCTTTTAGAAGAATGAAATATTCTAGGAAATATTAAAAAGGCCGAATATTTCCCCTAAAAGAGAAATAGAAATCTTAAGGGACACAGAAACACAGCCCCAGCAGATATTTTGGTGCCAGCTTATCTACAACACAAAAGACCTTCAATCTCAGGACATAATAGGATTAGCCCTCTACCCATGGCACCTGGGAAGATTGCATCACCCAGCAAGGTTCAACCAAGCCTGGGACTCAAGACAACCTACAAAGTTACCCCCGTGTGGCCCCATGGGAGTCTGAAACCAATCAGAATACATTTCTTGTCATAGGAATAGGAAGCAAGTTCAAAGCCCAACAGAGGGTATAAATATATCTCACTCTCCACTCCACATGGTCACCTACCCAGGATTTCAAACCATGTGGTCCTGTCCACCATTAAACCATCTTTCCAATCAGCCTCCATGTCTCCAGTGTCTTTCTTCCCACTTGGAATTGAACCCAGATGGACATTTTTTCCAACACTATGTCTTACCTGTAAAGAAGAATATTTGTAGCTTGGTTGAAATGAGGGGTGCTTGGTGTTCTCTGAGCTTGGTTGTTTTCTTCCAGACGTTTCATTACGCAAACAAGGTAACATCATCAGTGGTAGTAAAGAATGGGTTTTGTTCTTGCTTATATTCTAATGGCTTGTCCTGTCAGTGTTGTTGAGAGTAGTCAAAAGTGATCAATCCCTTAAGATAAAGACATAGTAATGTCTTTACTATGTCTTTATCTTCAGTGATTATTTTAATGTTAAACCTTATTGATAAGTAGTTTTTGGTATTGTAGTCAAGTTCTTATAAAATCTTCTAAATGGATCAGACTCTGATAGTGTAATATAACCTTCATATCACAGCATTACTATGAAATCTGGTATACAGGTGCTTCAAGGTAAATTTGCAAGAGAGTTAACCCATGATTAAGGATTGTATTGTCTTTATATGAGCAGTGGTTAAAGTGCAATCCTGCAGGCTACTTCTGCTGACTGCCAGCTGCCTGCAGTTTGGCAGATTGAATCTCACCAGGTTCAAGGTTGACTCAGCCTTCCATCCTTCCAAGGTGGGTAAAATGAGGACCCAGATTGTTGGGGGGCAATGGGCTGACTCTGTAAACTGCTTCGAGAAAACTGTGAAGCACTGTGAAGTGGTATATAAGTCTAAGTGTTATTGCTATTATATGATTAGTAAAACATGTTTGTGATATTAAAGAAAAAAATATTATTATTATGTGGACCAGATAGGAAACACAACCAGATGAGGTAATTCTATGTTACAGGTAATCCTTGATTTACAACAGTTCATTTAGTGATCATTCAAAGTTGCAATAGCAGTGAAAAAAGTGACTGATGACCATTGCAGCATCGTCATCAAAGTTTGGGTGTTTGGCAAGTGACTCATATTTATGACGGTTGCAGTGTTCAGGGGTTATGCCATCACTTTTTGCAATTATCTGACAAACAAAGTCAATGGGAAACCATAATATCCTAAGAAATTAAGGAGGATCTTTTCAGAGTTTTTTGCTCTGTCTCACTATGCTATCTCTTATCTGACCATTCCCTAGACAGTATCTCTGAGCCCAGTCTTCCAAGGCCATTCCCACATATCATTACACATCATGAGGGGGGGAAAAGATAGGTATGCACAGAAAGAAACAAAATTATCCCAAATAGATAACTCATGCAAAAAATTACTTTGAAATGTATGAAAGTTATGTTTGATATTTTGTTTTCCCCCCAAATAAGACCTATCCCAAAAGTAAGCCTTAGTACGGTTTTCTGCATGCACCTAATATAAGCCCTACTCTCAAAATAAGCTCTACTTAAGTGCCTGCACAGTCAGCCGCTCACCCATTCTGTCTGATTGCTTGCAATGTTGCCAACATGAGATGAGGTGAGGGGGGATGGAGCTGCCCCACATGCCCTGCACCAGCTTATCTCAGGGCCCCTACAGCCAAACCATCCACACCCCGACAACTGCTTCATGGCCGTGGCACTGGCGCATTGCTCAGCTTCCTGCTTCGTTGCAACTGAGAGCAAGCAAAAATGCGCCAGAAACCATGTGGGGTCCTGCTGGACAGGGCTGCCAGAGTCGCCACCACAAGGCAAGGCAGGTGTTGGGTTGTGGGTAGCCTGGTGGCATGGGCCCTGAGATAAGCCAGTGTGTGGCGCATGGAGCAGCTCCACCTCTCATGCCTTGCAGTGGCAGCACTAGCATGCGCCATAGCTTCCTGCCCTACACGAACAAGCAGAAGAAGTGGGCCTCCTGTATATGGGAGAAAAAATAAGACATCCCCTCAAAATAAGCCCTGGTGCTTATTTTGGAGCCCAAAAGAAAATAATACTGGGTCTTATTTTTGAGGAAATATGAGTAGCATGTAAAGCATTGCCCTTGCTCTTAAATCAGGTCAGAGTTTACTGAAATAAATCTTGATTGCAAACTATGCTACTGCAGCACTTGTGTCAGTTTTCACAACACAGGGGACAGTGACTATAGAGTATCTGGACAAATTCTGTCATTGTTAATTATATGCTGTCTTTCTGTATTTGAGAGTCCTTCCAGCTGAATAAATCAGTCAACATTTTTCTATGGTTGCCTTTCATGGCATGTTAAAATGTGCAGACCTTCCATTTAAAAATGATTTTGAACATTAATGAACTAGACAGCTTGTTATGTTAAAGTCAGTGAGTGATGTGTGAGTGGGCAGGAAAAAGACAGTCAGGCCAGGTCATGGCAAAGGAGTTGTTTATTTAAAGCGGGATTAAGAGTCACACAAACCATCATGCTTTTGCTGAGGTGGCCATTTGTGTCCTATGTTATATTTTTCTATTTGAATGGTTGTCAGAGGATAACTCTCTTTTTGAAATCAGACATTATTTCAAGGATCAATAATCTTGTCAAGTGCCAGGTGTTAGTACATAGAACATGTAAAAATGCCAAAATAGGAGATTACAAGATTATGGGAAAACTCTTAGCAAGATCTCATGTGAGAACATCAAAGTCTTGTAGTTTTGGTGGTCTCTGGATGCCCTCTAGGGGTGGTATGGATATCCTGGTATCTATAGACATTGTATTGCTGATCCTCTTCTGTTTAAATGACCGATTAATCTTGTATTAGTTACTCTTCAAAGGTCTGTGAATATCTTGGAGCTGAAGACCAAGAATTGACACTTGGATAAAAAAAAATAAGTATATATCCAGCACACTTGAGCATAGTTATCTACACAATGCTGAGGTATGTACTATTTTTATAAATCAAGATACCCAGATTTTATGTAGATCTGAGCCCCTCTTATTTTCCCCTTTGAAGAGGCATTATTTTTGGAGTACTATGAAAAATTCTCAAATAAATTTTCTAGTGGGTATCCTGAAACAGAGATGGGGAATGTATAACCCTTGAGTTATATTTATTTATTATATTTTATAAGGAACTCGAGGTGGCAGATACACCTAATACTTGCAAGTAAAAGTAAATATAGGTTGCAGGATAATGTTGCAGGATCCAGTCTGAGTCAGTCACAAGGCTTATTCTTCCCAGCACAAGCCTGAAAGTTTGTGTGATAACCCGGGGTGAAGCATGGAAGCAACACAGCCAGAGAACAGTTCTAACTCCCCTTTATTGCTCCAACTTTCCTCCAAACATCCCCATATTTACTGCAAGTCCTGGAGCTGTCACACGCACGTCCGACAGCCTCTGGCTATGAGTAGTCCAGCAAGCAAAGTTAGCAAGGCAGCAACCAAGGTAAGAAATCCAGTAAGCAAAGTTAGCAAGACAGCAACCAAGGCAAGAAATCCAGTAAGCAAAGTTAGCAAGGCAGCAACCAAGGTAAGAAATCCAGTAAGCAAAGTTAGCAAGACAGCAACCAAGGCAAGAAATCCAGCGAGGCAGGCAAACTGGCCAAGGCACACTAGACAGAGTACAGCAAAATCAGCAACTGCACGTGAGGTTCCACAGATACAACACTTGTTCTTGACAAATGCCCCTCTCAACAGCATCTCTTTAAATCTCAAATCTCCAGGTAAGCCTTTTGAAGAGGGGCGAGGGGTCCTCCTCCCGAGTCATTGCCTTGCGTTCCATTCTTTGTGCTCGGGGATTGAGAAGAGGTAATTGCTCGGCACTGGAGCTTCATCACTCCTCTGATCCACTGCCTGTCCTGTCCTTCTCCCTCACCTGGTCCTCCTGCACCCCCTCTCCCTCACTGGCAACCTTTCCCAGGCCTGAGGGTCCCGGAACTGCCTTGTCCTGCTCCTCTAGTTGTTCCTCCATTGGCCCTAGCTCTGTCGTCCTCAGACTCAGGCTCCAACGGGGCCATGACAGCTTGGAAGAATAAACCTTTAGTCCCAGCGAGTGATTCAGATTGGATCCTGCAATACCTAATGCTCCTTTCCCCTTCTATTTTTCCCACAACAACAACCCTCTTAGGTGGGTTGGGCTGAGAGATAGCGACTGGCCATGCAGCTGACTTTCATGCATAATGAGAGACTAAAACTGGTTTCTAGGCCACCACCCTAACTACTACATCAAACTGGCAAACATCTTTCGTAATTGTCCTAAAGGTGCTTTTTTCCAGAGACAACTGAACTTTCTGTTTTCTAGCTCTTGAAAAAGCATCTTTGGGACAACCATGATTTGGATGACTGAGAATCTCCATAGACATCCTTCCTAATTAGAGCAGATGTTGTAATTCAACAACATCTAGAACATGGGTGTCAAACTCAAGGCTCGTGGACTGGATCCGGCCCTCGGGGTGCTTAAATCGGGCCCATGAGATTGGCCTGGAAATATCAAGGGACCGGCCTGTGGTGCCTCTGGCAGGTAAAATGGGCCACATGCACACACACACACACACACACACACACACACACAGAGCTCATTTTCATCCTTCATGGCCTCCAGCAGCACAGTTGTGGTGGTTTGCTGACAGCAAGTATGGATGGCAGAGGTCTCTGATAGTGAGGCCTGTGGGTGATGCAGTGATGGGATCAGGACTATCAGAGAGTGGCGTGCTGTCTTCAGAGCTTGTGGAGTCTGGCAGCAGTGACACAGAGGACCCCGGGGAGCCTGTGCCCAGTGCGTGCATGCGTAGGGCTGCTCAAAGGAAAAAGGAGCTGAAACAGCAAGGGAGACTCGGGAGTAAGGCTGGAAGGTGATGGCCCCTCCAATAGGGGATAAAAGTCAGCCCTCAGGGATGTGTTATTTGCAGGAAGCAAAGAAGTTCTTTAGACTAATAATCCTTGTTGAAGCCCTGCTTACTCCATTTTCTTAAAAAAAACTTCTGTTGGTGGATATTTAATAATAGTCTTCTGTTCTTGGCAGCCTTTTGCAACCTTGAAAGGGCTTGCTTTTGATATCGGATAATTAGGTTTAAATGTCTTTTGGCTGGGAATGTCCTGAATTCCCAGCGCCACATTAAAATAGGTTTGCTTTTTTACATAGTTTGTGTTTGTTTAATTTGAACAAGGCTTGGGTCAGAACAACTTCTGGCTGAAACCGGGCTGAAAACCGGGTTCAAAACAAGCCAAAAATGGGCCAAAAACCAGGCCCAAAACAGGCTGAAAAATGAGCCAAAACAGACTGAAAACAAACCAAAAAATGGGCTGAAAAACGGGCCAGGAGAAATTCTCAGGTTTAAATAAACAATGTTCTCAACATTTCAACCTTGTCTGCAAGCAGGAAAAGCAGTTCTACACTAGATGGAAATAAAACCCTGCTACAAATCAGATATCTTGATCATCATGAGTTTGAACTCTGCCTTTCTTATTTATCTGCCCAGATTATTTCATTACGGAACCTTTTCCTCCAGGAATTCTTCCTTTCTTTGCTTGTTCAAGAACATTTGTGCTTAACATAGATTTGGTAATCAAGTTAAAAATTCCAACCCAGGTGTGCCAGCAATCATTGAATCATTCATAAAAATCAATGTAACATTTTTATCCAGAAAGAAAATCTGCTTCCAAGCTCAGGATTTTTGAAGCACCTGACTTAATTTTTAAACTATCCAATCCAGCCATGGTAGAAACCATCAACCTGAATATAATTTTCACATTTGCAGAGAAAGTTGATCTTTTCTTTTTTTTTTTCATTCTTAATAATTTATTGTGTTGGAAGTAGATTTTACTCCTTCCATTAAAGAATTAGGTATGAAACTGTCATCTTTCCCCCTCCCCAAGAAAATAATAATTGCAATAATTCCCTGCTTATCATGTGGAGATAATAACTAAAACAGAAGGCTAAAGCAAGCAGTAATAATTAATAGAGCCTGATATTCTAGCTCGCAGCAATTAGATGTTTGCTAAAGTGAAGGAAATAACTCCGTAATTATCCTGTCATTTGCATTTGCATTCCTTTTGTAGACATCTATCACTAGTACATGGTTATTCAAAATTACCCTTGCATCTCACTTCATCTTTTCCACATCATTTGGGCAGACCCATGTCTCAACTTGTGAAATGTATCAGAAATTCAGATGTATCCCACTTCCAGGTTTCACAATAATGAACCCCTGATATTTTAATGAGGATTTGTTGATAGTTGAGATTATTAACAGCCACTTAACTGCCTTCCTTGTTAGATGTGGCATTCATTATTGGTCACCCTGGGGGCAAAAGCACTTCTTTTCCAAGATCAGATTTAGTTTGCTAGTGACGCTAATGAGATGTCTGAAGTTTTTTATGTGTATCAAGCCATTGGAAGTGAAAAGTCTAGCCTGGTCTACTTGCCAAAGTTCACTTCCTTTTTTAAAAAAAGCAAAATGAAAAGAGCTTGCCCTTGTCTTTAGCCCTTCTTTTTCTCCTACCTGAAATGCAATACAAATAGACACTGAAAAGGTGACATTTTCTGCTAATCCGTTTAATATTGGATATTATACTTGAACACAAGGCAAAATGTATTTCCTATGATTTTTTTTTAAATATAGAGAATGTTTTGCATCTCTTAGGTAGCACTTCTGCATGTCAGTTCCTGAAAAAAGAGGAAGGAAATTTATTATAAATCAATTAGTAAGAAATTCCTTTGCTCTTTCTCTCTCTCTCTCTCTCTCTCTGTGCTCTCTCTCTCTCTCTCTTTTTAGTAGCTTGGCTAAATACAAACTAAATACACAGAACACGAAGCTGTTTAATTTACTGGGAGTCTTATTAACAATAGCACTTAGACTTATATACCGCTTCACAGTGCTTTCCAGCTCTCTCTAAGCAGTTTACAGAGTCAGCCTATTGCCCCCAACAATCTGGGTCCTCATTTTACCCACCTGGGAAGGATGGAAGGCTGCATCAACCTTGAGCCTGGTGAGATTCGAACTGCCAAATTTCAGGCAGCCGATAGCCAGCAGAAGTGGCCTGAAGTACTGCATTCTAACCATTGCGCCACCGAGGCTTTTTATTCATAATCTTTGGATTGTTGTCAATGTCTTTGATAGGCTATTCCCAATCTGCCTGAGGTATATTCATTGATGTACATCAGTGTTTCTCAACCGTAGCCACTTCAAGATGCATGGTCTTTGATTCCCAGAATTCCCTAGCCAGAAGTTTGGCTGGAGAATTCTGGGAGTTGAAGTCCACGCAGCTCAAATTTGTGGAGGTTGAGAAACACTGATGTGCATGATTAAGTATTGTTATCAGATGTAACATGGAAAAAGCACTCTTCCCAATGCACTTTTTGGAGTTGTTACTATCCATTATTGGAGATGGTTAAGTCGATGGTTTTGAGATTTTTCTCCATTCACACGTTAACCAAAAATATTATTACTGCCTTTCTGGACACTGAAAACTGCCCATATATACCCATATCTTCTTTCTCCTCCAAATAGCGGTTCATATATGAAATTGAGAGGAAATCTAAAATCTTTTAGAAACGCAGGACTTCACTTCCCATCGGATCCATTTTGCATCACCAAGGACTGGGGAAAGTACAGGTCATCCTGGAGATTGTTCAGTGACTTTTTAAAGTTATGATGGCACTGAACGAAGGTCCCAAAGGTGGTTTTTCAGGGGGAAATTGGACTTCCTTGTTTTTTATTTGAAGATATTTCATTTCTCATCCAAGAAGCTTCTTCAGCTCTGGCTGGATGGCAGGGAATGGAAGGATTTATATTCTTTGCAGACAGCTGGTCATTTGCATCCTTTTAGAGGGTCTTGAAGCACTTGGAGGCTTATCTATGCCCTCAGAGTCACCTGAATAGTGCTCCTGATTCCTGTAGTCCAGGGCTGTCAAACTCTCAGCCCGCAAACCAAATGTGTGATGACCAGGGGCATGGCACAAAAGCAACAAAGTCACAAAAGTTGGTAAAGTCCCTTTAATTCTTCCAACTTGGCCCCCAATATCCAGTTATCATTGGCTGGAGAAAAAAACTATCCCAAGAACAGTTTTTAAAGGGAAGAAACTCAGTCCGAACCCAAAGTACATCTAAATTATAAATAAAAACCAACACAAACCATGTTGCAACAATTAATGAGACTGGGCAGGATAAGGAATTGCAGACTTCCAAAAGATAACGAAACACACACAGTTGGGAGGACTCCAGATAAGACATGACAAACAAAGATAATGCATGCTTTGCTTCCAGCAAGGTGCTCTGTGCAAACACTCTTTATATCCTTTCCCAGCTAATGAAGTGAATCAGGGCCTTTTCCTCCCCCATAACCCACGTTGTTCCCTTATCCGTTCCTCCCTGCGTGCCCTAGAATTTTGAGGGGGTGGGCCTGGATCTTCCTCTGAATGCCCAGCTGGACTGTGCCATTCCCTAGTTTCCTCCGCAGCCAATGGATCCACACTCCCACTCTCTGTCAGCTGCTCGACCTCCCCCTCAGAATCAGATTCCAACAGGGGGCATGACAAAATGCATTACATACTGGTCATGCCCACGCCTGGTTTAGAAAAGGGGAAAAAAGTCCTGATACATCATGTGATGTGCTGTGGCGTCACAAGTTTGACACCCCTGTTGTGGTTTGCAATTTTTTCTCTGGAAATCCATTCCTACTCCCACACCATTCAAAGGGTGTTCATCTCAAATCATGTAGCTAAAAGTCTGTCGAGATTCTCAGTCTTCCAGGTCATGGTGATCCCAAAGGTACTTTTTCAGGAGGCAACTAGACTTTCTTGATAGAATTGTTAGAGCCATATCGTATATTTCACAGAAGACTAACTGTTTCAAAGCAAGACTGTTATCATACAATGACCACTACGGTAAAATAGGAATTGGATTTTTTAAAACTCCATTTTTTGTATTCCCATTTTACCCAAAGATACTTTTTTTTTCAAGAGGCAACTGGACTTCCTTTGTTCTTCCTTGAAGATGTTTCACCTCTCATCTAAGAAGCTTGTCAGAACTGAAGAAGCTTCTTGGATGAGAAGCGAAACGTCTTCAAGGTAAAACAAAGAAAGTCCAGTTGTCTCTTGAAAAAAAGGTGAAAAAAATGCACCATTGATTTAACCATGCCCTGGATGGCTGAGAATCTCCATAGATATCCCCATTTTACGTTTTTCAGTGATGGCTTCATTTGTTAGTTGACTGACCTATACCCCTGTCTTCTGCTGTTCTGTGCTATGCATTTCATTCTCCCCAATTTATCAATAACAATATGACTCAGGGAAGACAGTGAGAGCAATAGCAACTGGATAGCCAGTGTGGTTACTGGTTAGAGTATTGCTCTTGAATCAGAGAGACTAAAATTAATGTCCATCCTTAATTTTGTGGAAACAAAATTAATTGTGGAAACTTCCTGGGAGAATTGGGTACCATTCTCTTTACTCTGTTGTTTCAAGGGAAGAAACGGGATAGATTTAATTTAAATGAAGTCGACTTAAATCACAATTTAAATCACAATTTAAATCACTAGTTAAAAAAAATTGTTGAGTCTGTCATGGATACCCCTATAACTGTCTGGTTTGGCTCTGCAACCCAACAAGACAGATACAGACTTCAGAGAGTAATTAGAATTGCAGAAAAAACAATTACTACCAATCTGCATTCAATCGGGGACCTGTATACTGCATGAGTCAAAAAGTGGGCTGTGAAAATATCTACAGACCCCTCACATCCTGGACATAAACTGTTTCAACTCCTACACTCAAAACAACACTATAGAGCATTGCACACTAGAACAAGACATAAGGATAGTTTTTCCCCCGAACACCATCTCTCTGTTAAACAAATAATTCCTTCAACACTGTCAAACTATTTACTAAGTCTGTGTTACTATTACTATTAATACGCCCATCCTTCCTTTCACCCATCTCTTCCCACTTATGGCTATATGACCTTGTTGCTTGTATCCTTACAATTTATATTGACTGTTTCCTAGTATGATTTGATTATTTATTGTACCCTATGACTATCATTAAGTGTGGTACCTTATGATTCTTGACGAATGTATCTTTTCTTTTATGTACACTGAGAGCATATGCACCAAGACAAATTCCTTGCGTGTCCAATTACACTTGGCCAATAAAAAATTCTATCTATCTATATCTATCTATTTATCTATCTATCTATCTATCTATCTATCTATCTATCTATCTATCTATCTATCTAAAAAAACCTTGATTTAAATCAACTCGATTTAAATCATAATTGTTAAAGAGCAACTGTCATCTCTGTTCCTCAGCAGCTCCTCCTCTGACCTGCTGTTGAGTCCCAATATTGCAGAATATATAGCCTCATGCCACATAACTAAGCTCCATTTCATGCTGAATAAACTAAATTATTAATGTATCTTAAATAGAAAACTATCTTTAGATAGATTTTTTACTCCAAAAGCATTTTATTAAAATAAAATTTATTTAAAATTTTAAAAATCCGATTTAAATTTTTAAAAAACGGATATATTTTTTTTTTAAAAAACCATTAATTTTTATCCACCCTGGTCCTGTGTAAACTACCTTGGATTCCTGGAGAGGAGAGGCAAGAAATAGTCTCATAAATAAATCAATAAATAAACCAGAGGCAAGCGAGCTAGCAAGACCCAACAGCAATGCTATACAGAACACTCTGACCGGCAATATTAGACCATAGTACGTCCTTCCTACGGATCTTAAATAAAATATGATCCCCTTGATAGTGTACAGCCTAAGTGCTCCTATTGTAACAGGATTGCATTGA
Source organism: Hydrophis major (assembly GCA_033807585.1). Lineage (NCBI taxonomy): Eukaryota > Metazoa > Chordata > Lepidosauria > Squamata > Elapidae > Hydrophis > Hydrophis major. Next base: position 16,056,489 of record CM066333.1, read on the forward strand.
TTTTATTCTGGGATAATGAGCTTTTCCTCTGATGGGGCTTTAGTCCTTAACCAGAAGTCTCTCATATTTTATTCATGCCCCTCGATAAGGGGGCAATGCGCCTTTGGGGGCATTTCTTTATTCTTGACGAACTGTGATGTAATCTGATGCCACCTAGGAACTGAACTGAAATTACGCTTTTTTTCCCCCCTTCCTCTCCTCCATTAAAACCCTTAGGAAAGCTGCAGCTTTGGATTTTTTTTTTAAGCTGGCTGTTCCATCCGATGAACGGCCTCTGAGAATGCTCCAGGGTAGAATTGAAAGAACAGATGAAAAGGCAAGCAGGAAGTGTTTGCCGTGGCCTCTCCTGACCACCCATAGAGTTGTGTTCAATTCCCCAAATTAAGGTCAAATAATTTTTTAAAAAAAATCAGGAATATCTGAATATGATTCCCTGGAGGTTTATCCATTAGTATTAGAAAGTCCATTGCCAGTGATTAAACGTATGACTCCCCATCCATGATACACCTTGTAGATCTGTCCTTGAATGCATTAGCAGAGAAAGGAGACTGGCAAAAAAAACCCAACTCTCTCTCTCTCTCTCACTCTGTGTGTGTGTGTGTGTGTGTGTGTGTGTGTGTGTGTGACTTACTTGAATAGAATCAGGGATGGGATGCTACCAGTTCTCCCCAGTTCAGACGAACCTGTAGCTAATTTTATGGCCATTCTATGGCTGGCTCTGGAAGTTCCAGAAGGCCAGAAACAAGCATGTTTCCAGCCTCCAGAGGGCCTCTGGGGCCTGGGGAGGCCATTTTCGCCCTCCCAGAGATTCAAGGAAAGCCTCCGGAGCCTGGGGAAGGTGAAAATTCCCCCCATGATGCGGGAGGCCAGCTAGGCCACACCCACCATGGTCACGCCCACCCAACCTATACCATCTCAGACAAGTGACTGTCCAGACTCTTTTTAAAAAGCTTATGATAAGTAGTACGTTTAAGGCCAAAAGAAACAGCCCATGGGTAGTCCTTGATTTAAAATAATTCATTTAATGGCCGTTCAAAGTTACAACAGCACAGGAAAAAAAGGGAGTTATGACCGTTTTTCACACTTATGACTGTTGCACCATCCCCACGGTCACATAATCTAAATTCAGATGCTTGGTAACAGACCCGTATTTATATCCCATGGTCATGGGATCCCCTTTTATGATCTTCTGACAAGCAACATCAATGGGGAAGCCAGATTCACTCAACAAGTGTGTTACTAACTTAACACCTGCAAAGATTCACTTGTGACAAAAAAAGATCTTAAATGAGGCATAAGTCACTTAATAAATGTCTCACTTAACAACATTAATTTTGGACTCAATTGTGGTTGTAATTTGAGAACTACCCGTAATCTATTTACAAGACTTTATAGCAATAGCACTTAGACTTATATAGCGCTTCACAATGCTTTACAGTCCTCTCTAAGTGGTTTGCAGAATCAGCATGTTGCACCCACCCACCCACCCAAAAAATCTGGGCCCTCATATTACTGACCTTGGAAGGATGGAAAGCTGAGTCAGCATCGAACTGCTGGCAGTTGGCAGAATTAGCCTCCAATACTGCATTCCAAACACTCTTGTGCAAATTGTTTTAAAAAGTACTGAGTAAAAATACACAGGGTGGATCTATTGGCTGCCTCTAGCATTAAGAGGCAGAAAAACACATCTGTCATATTTAATCTCACCACAACCTTATGTGGCAATGATGGTCTTGTCTACGAGCTTTCCTGTATATTTGGCTGTCTACTGCTAGAAGATGGAACGATGCAATCATCGATCAACTGAATCCAGCAGTTTTTACCTTTGGAACCTGGACAATTGTCTTAATAAGGACTAATGGATTTATTGCAATACAGGGCAAAGAGAGAGAGAGAGAGAAATCTTTATTGGCCAAGTGTGATTGGACACACAAGGAATTTGTCTTGCTGCAAATGCTCTCGGTGTACATAAAAGAAAAGATACATTCATCAAGAGTCAAGAATCATAAGGGACAACACTTAATAGTAATAGGATACAATAAGCAATCAAATCATACAAGGAAACAGTCAATATAAATTGTAAGGATACAAGCGACAAAGTTGCAGTCATAAAGTCACAAGTGGGAGGGGATGGGTGATAAGAAGTGATGAGAAGATTAATAGTAATAGTCGTGCAGACTTTGTAAATAGTTGGACAATGTTGAGGGAATTATTTGTTTACCAGAGTGATGGCATTTGGGAAAAAACTGTCCTTGTGTCTAGTTGTTCTGGTGTGCAGTGCTCTATAGCGTTGTTTTGAGGGAAGGAGTTGAAACAGATTATGTCTGGGATGTGAGGGGTCTGTAAATATTTTCGCAGCCCTCTTTTTGACTCGTGCAGTATACAGGTCCTCAATGGAAGGCAGGTTGATAGTAATTGTTTTTTCTGCAGTCCTAATTATCCTCTGAAGTCTGTGTCTGTCCTGTTGGGTTGCAGAACCAAACCAGACCAATAACAGAGGTGCAGATGGAAGACTCAATAATTCCTCTGTAGTACTATCAGCAGCTCCTTGGGCTGTTTGAGCTTTCTGAATTAGCGCAGAAAGAACATTCTTGTGCTTTTTTTATGATGTTTTTGATGTTAGGTGTCCATTTCTTCTGATATGATAGAACTTAGAAATTTGAAAGTCTCTACTGTTGATACCGTTTTGTCTAGTATTGTAAAAGGTGGTAGTATGGGAGGGTTTCTTCTAAAGTCTACCACCATTTCTACCATTTTGAGTGTGTTCAGTTCCAGATTGTTCCAGTTATACCACGGGGCAAGTTGAACAACTTCCTGTCTGTATGCGGATTCATTGTTGTCTCGAATGAGACCAATCACTGTTGTATCATCTGCAAACTTCAGTATTTTAACAGATGGATCATTTGAGATGCAGTCATTGGTATATAGGGAAAAGAGAAGTTGAAAAAGCCTACAGCCTTGGGGTGGGGAGCTGTGCTTATTGTACAGGAATCAGATGTGATTCTGCCTAGCTTCACCTGCTGCTTTGTGTCTGTTAGGAAGCTTATGATCCATTTACAAGTGTGCTCAGGTACCACTAGCTGGTGTAGTTTAGTTAGAAGAATGTCTGGAATGATGGTATTGAATGCAGAACTGAAATCTACAAAGAGGACCCTTGCGTAGGTATTTGGAGATTCAAGAGGTTCAATTCTGCTGAATTTCTGTGAACCTACACAGAGAACTAACCTCAGACTTTTCTTCCTTTGTGTAATTAACATCATTGTGTTCACCCTCTTAATGACACATGCATCCTAAAAGGTCTGTATGAGGTTTGGTTGATACATTCGATAGATTATTGTGATATTTTAATAGGTGGCTAAGCAAATAACATATTAAATCCAATGATAACTGTCTAGGTATCTTCTCACTGTGTTGGCTTTCACTTAGAATTTAGATATAGTTTCATTGAATGGCTCTCCTAATAACTCTGCCTCTTTGAAACCCATTTCATAAATAATGCATTCCTTATTGACAGCATCAGAAATGCAATCAAGAACATGGCTAGAAAAGCCAGTGGTGCTGCACTATTGACTCTAAAGCCCCATCCGCTTTAATTGCATTTCTGGTATGTACCAGAACTGAAAATGGGCAAAGAAAGAGAGAGGTGGCTATAAATGGACCTTTGAAAACTGCCTTTTCCAGCCTGAAGAGATGTTGAGATTATCTGCCCAAAGTCTCCTTGGACAGAAAGTTGCCTGGGGACAATGGAGGGACATGTATACGCAACATTTGGAGGACAATAGATTGAAAAAAGTTGTCTCAGAGCATAGAGAAATTCCAAATTGGCAAGTTTTGGTCTTTGAATGTGTATGTGATGGTCAGAGCAAAAATGTCTGCTATCTTTGACTTCCCTTTAAAAATCAGTCAGTGTGTTCTTTGCCAGCAAGTTTTGTTGAATATGGTTGGTGAGCAATAATTTGTGAACTGGGACTGTGAATAATAATTAATCTATGGATTGAATAGGAGATTCACAAAACAGCTGGGTCAAAAATCAGGAGTATGGTATCACTTTTTCCAGCTTGAATAGCTACCAGAATCGTCTTCATTTTTGTCTTCCACAGACTCATACTGTTACCTCCCTACAGTCTCTATATTGGCTGGGTTTACATGCCAAATACTAAACACTGATCAATAAATTATAATTTTGATGCTCCCTTAACATGCTATGTCCAAACTAATAAGCTGCATTGTATGCCATCACTCAACTTAACAAGACAATGTCTGGGTTATCAAAATACATTCTACACAGAGATGGTATTCAGTAGGTTCTGACCAGTTCTGGAGAATCCGTAGCAGACATTTTGAGTAGTTTAGAGAACCGGCAAATACCACCTCTGACTGGCCCCACCCCCTCTATTCTCTGCCTTCCAAGTCCCAGCTGATTGGTTGGGTCATCTTTTGTTGCCCTGCATAGGAGAATGGAGCTGGAAAGCAGGTTAATGACAGGTGGGGGAAGGAATGAGGATTTTGCAGTATCCTTCCCCTGCCACACCCACCAAGCCATGCCCACCGAGCCACACCACACCCACCAAGCCACACCATGCTCACCAAGCCATGCCCACAGAACCAGTAGTAAAAAAAAATTGAATACCGCCACAGATTCTACATCATTGTAGCCTAGACTAGCATATTGTGCAGGCCTAGCCCAGGGGCTAAGCATATCCAAGAGTGGAGAAAAACTTCATTTGATTTTTATGTTAAGTCAATGGGACTGACCTTTCATACTGATTTCAGTGGGATCTGTGATTTACTTACTACCCTACTCCAGAAGGCTTATCTTACTCTAGCATCAGCTGACAGTCCACAGAATTGCTCTTCCTACATAACTGGCAGATATGGAAGATAGGTCTCAGTTTGAATAACTCAAGTCTAGTTTTAACAAATCTAGTCTAGCAATACACCCCCATTGGTATAGATCAGGGGTCTCCAACCTTGGCAACTTTAAGCCTGACGGACTTCAACTCCTGGCTGGGGAATTCTGGGAGTTGAAGTCCACCAGGCTTAAAGATGCCTAGGTTAGAGACCAGAGGTGGGATTCAAATTTTTAACAATCGGTTCTGTGGGCGTGGCTTATGTGGTGAACATGGCTTGGTGGTCATGTTATTGGCTGGGTGTAGCCAACTCAATGTCACTCACATCGAGGCATGCATCTCCTCACATGGCCTCTCATGACTGTGAGGATGCTGCAATAGTTGTAAGTGTGAAAAATGATCATAAGTCACTTTTTTCAGTGCCATTGTAACTTTGAATGGTCACTCCACACAAGCAAAGCACCAGCAAAGGAGGGGAAAAATACTCCAGAGAAATTCCAGAGACAGGAAGTCTAGTCCTGCCAAGAATGTAGTAAGGGTTAATGGAGAGGCAGTTTCTGTAAGCAACACCAGAATGTTTCCTTCCTGCCTTCCTTACAGGATTAGGCCAGTAATTTCTTCTAACAACCGGTTCTCTGAACTGCTTAGAAGGTTAACAACCGGTTCTAGTGAATAGGTGAGAACTGGTAGAATCCCACCCCTGTTAGAGACCCTTGGTATAGATTGTTCAGTCCTAGGCATTTGGACATTGCTGACCAATACAGGCTATTGCTTTCAAAATTATTGCTTTGTGTTATTTCCATAGAACCTTTTACATTATTTCTGAATAAAAAGGAACTAGAGGGACAGAACTGGTGGATATAATACCACTGGATGGTAACATATGATTTGCCCCTCCATTGAATATTCAATAGATGGATACAAGCTAAATATCTGCATGGATTTAGTGAGCCTTTTCATGTCAATTGATGAATTAAAAAGTAAGAATTCTTTTAAAAAAACAGCAGCGAAGCACAGCTTAGAACCAAGAATGTAATTCTAGAAGGGGCCCAAAGGAAATACACAACTTTTTTTTCCCTGTGCTATTTCCTTAATAACAATGGCACCTTTTCAAAACAGTTTGTTTACCACAATTAACATTTCTTGGAGAAGGTAAAATAACTGCAGTGAGAAGTGATTTTTAAGCTGAAAATAATGCAGGGAGCAAAACAGAAAACTCCCTGTTCTCATGCATTATGGTCCTTTTTTCAATGTCTTAACATTTTTGAAAAGACAAAGTGACTTAGTACAGAGGCAGGATTTAATGTACTTTTAATGTTCAAAGATCTGTATAATTCCTTTAACGAAGCCACTTTGGTCTAGCAGTTAGAGCACTCAGCTAGAAGTGGAAGACCATGACTTCTAGTCCTGCCTTAGCCGTGAAAACTAGCTGAGTGACCTTGGGCCAGTAACTCGCCTTCAGCCCAACTCAATTGAAAAGATTGTTGTGTGGAAAATAGGAGGAAAATGTGTTTGATGTGGTCACTGCCTTGAGTTATTTGTAAAAATAAAAAAGATTGGATACAAATTAATTTTAAAGAAGGATAGAAAGACAGGTAAAGCAATAATGAATCCCACCCTCTGGTCGTTGGACTTCAACTGTTCTTCCTGCTTATTTGTATTGCTTTTATTAATGTTCAAATAGCTTGTCTATATTCCTTTCCGAGCAACAGTATCTGAATTTATGGCAAGAAGATTTGACTAAATGGATATTTAGATAAGGAACTTGAACCCAATAAAGCAGGTCGAATAAAAATTGCTTTTATGCCTGTTGTATTTTCTGAAAGGTGAGGGGGCATCAATCCAGAATGAGTCTCCTGAGGAAATGTCCAAAGAAAACATGATTTCTGTATTGATTTAGAAAATTCTATTAACAAGGGGGAAAAAAACCCTAAAAGGGATTGCAAAAGAGTAATAAAATAGTACCTCAAAACAAATTCAGTTTTGCAAAAAATGAATATACCAACAAATATGTAACCAATAATGAGCTTATTTTCCCAGAGAAAAATCTACCAATGGATCGATACTGACGTGATGGCACACACTCAATCATCAGTCAATTGCTTTTATTATTTGGCAGTAGAACAAAAGAAACACCTGTTACAAATGAACCTCAAACATCATGTAAAAATTGAGAATAATTAAAATAATGTAAAATTGATATCTTATTTCCTCTTCCTCCAACTTTTAATTATTCTGTACAATTATTCGTAGCATCTTTGTTCCCATAGTTATCTTGGCTCCCTCTAACCAGTTTTTCTAGTGTCTAACTCTAGCGACAAATTTTTTAGAAGAGATTGTCATAAAAAAAAAAACTTAGAGCAAAAAAGTTTGAAGTTTGAGTACAGGTGTCAGTCTCTCTAAAGAGCCTTTGGAATCAACATTTATGCTGGCCTTTTAGAGAACACGTGCATGTTCAATTCAGTGGCGGGATTCAAAATTTTTTACTACCAGTTCTGTGGGTGTGGCTTGGTGGGCGTGGCATGACATGGTGGGCATGACTTTGTGTTCAGGGGAAGGATACTGTAAAATCTCCATTCCCACCCCACTCCTGGGAGAAGGATACTGCAAAATCCCATTCCCTCCTCACCCCACTAACCTGCTTTCCAGCTCCTTTCTCCTGTGCAGGGCAACAAAAGAAGACCCAGCCAATCAGCTGGGACTCAGGACTCGGGAGGCAAAGAAAAGATGGGGGGCAGGGCCAGTCAGAGGTGGTATTTGCCGGTTCTCCAAACTACTCAAAATTTCCTCTACTGGTTCTCCAGAACCGGTCAGAACCTGCTGAATACCACCTCTGGTTCAATTGTTATTGAAGGATCGGAGTGGCTATCCGTGGTGATATAAGGTATCTCCCATACACACGTGAGCTGTAATTCATTACCAACCCAATAAGATGTCCCTTCTGTTCAAGAACAATAGCTTTGTTTGTGTCCTTGGTGCTCTCTGAGCTTGGTTGTTTGCCTGCAGATGTTTTATTCGAAGTGATCAGTGCGATTGAGTGTGGGTTTTTTTCTCCCTGTTTATATACAGTAGCTTGCCCTGCCTAGGATACTCAAAGTTTCCCAGTTGAAACTATGATTGAGTTTGTCCATGTGTTGCATGATTAAGATGTTTTTATCATATATTCTGACAGCTAATTGGGTTCATTAGTCCTCTGCCCATTCACCCTACATAGTGACTCTTATAGTCCTTACATTGTCTATGTTGCAGATGACTCCTCTTTTTTCTTCTTGGGTTACTGGATTTTTTGGTTTACCTAAGATATTTTGGAGGGTTTTCATCAGTTTCTGGGCAGCAGTGATGCCATGTGATTGTAACAGTCTCTTGGTTGTTACTGAGATGTTTTTGATGTATGGCAGTGGTTTGTATTGGTTGAGCTGTAGTGGATTGAGAAGTCAGGCACTTTTCATTTATGGATATCCATTTCATTGAAATATGTTGCATAGGTGGTCTTGTTTCCTTTTTGTGGTGTTCGTGGTGGATGTGCCAGTTTATTCTTCTCTATACTCCACAATTCAACCCTGAGCTACATATATTCTCTTCTCTTCAATAGCTTTGGTTGATCAAGATTCTCCACAAAGAAACCTCTAAACCTCCATACATGTAGATCAGGGTTTTCAAACTCATGGTTCACGGGCCAGATGAATCCTGCGCTGGCCATGGCCCCACCCAGTTTAGCAAAGGGAAAAAAGTGCCGATACGTCACATGATGCTGCCATGACGAAACAAGTTTAACAGCCCTGAGGTAGATCATTTCAGACTGATGCTGGGTAAGCTAACCAATGCATTCATAAGAGCCCTTTCTGTATGTTTTACATTCATAAGAACTGAACACCTAAGCCCAACCAAGTTGCATAACTCTTCTTAACACTTCTGAGAAAAGGGAAAGTAGAAGAATGACGACGTGGTTTCATGTACTGCTTTGCAGAATCCATCACTGCATTTGTTTTTAGCAATGATTGCAAAAAAAGGCATGAATCTAGGGAATGCATTTCCATAATGGAGAGTGACCATGCACCTATGGGAATAAGGGAATCGTTCCATTAGGTAGCTTTGTGCACAGGCAACAAGGCATAATTAATGTAATTACATTTGGAGCTAGCCCACTTAAGGTACAAACTCATGCTGTTCCACAGTAAAAATGGACCATTTAGAAGTACAGAAATTCATACTACTATTGGAATAGTGTCATAACCTATTAACTGATTCTTAAATCATCCCAGCAGCAGCAGTTCCTAATCTGGATTTGAATACTATTGATCATCCGTGGTCTTGGTATCAGTATTTTAATAAAATAATAAAAGTGGGGAAGGATAATTCTTGCAAAATCATCCTAAAGTTTGTTTGTTTGTCTAACAATCTATTTATTTAATATACATATACACCGAGGTTGGTGGTGGTATGCTACTCGTTCGGCCCAGTTCGGGCGATCCGGTTGCTCTGAGGATCAGCTGAGAGCAAACTGGTTCAGTTTGCTCTAATGATCAGCTATTTGGCCCACCTGCCTGCCCGGGCTCTAGGCTATGCTTTATACCTTGTTTTTCAAGCTCAACTGATTGGCGCGGCATAGCAGATTGCCACACGTCAGCTGTTCCACACACAGGGATTGCTGGAGAAGGTCATTATCAAACGGTCTGCATGTACACACCCCGAACAGGTAGGAAAAGCACGCACTTATGAACCATAGGAAAATAGTTTGAAACTCACCACTGATATACATATACATATACATACATACATACATACATACATACATACATACATACATACATACATACAGTTGCCCATTAATGAGAATATATCTGCTGAACAAATCTCCACAATGACTTCAGGAAGGGCATCCGGCCAGTAAACCCTCTGCTAGCTCCATTCAGTTGCCCAGACTCCACCCTGCAAGGGTTTATGTGGTTGTCAAACAATGATGATGATATGGTTGTCCATCCAATGCAACATAACCCTGTGTGGCTCACAAAAAGTAAAAACAATAGAAATGTTAAGATGGTTGGAAAAAATGAAAAAAACCATATAGACTTTAAACCAGAGATACTTTTACTGGGGATTTTACCGGAAATATACAGTAGAGAATTGAAATACTTGATTGTAAATGTATTAACAGTGGCTAGAATTGTATTTGCTAAAAATTGGAAAAATGAGAAAATACCAACACAGGAGGTAGTTATTAAGAAAATAATGGAATGTACCGAAATGAGTAAATTGACATTTGAAATTAGAGAACAAGAAGATAAACAATTTTATAAGATATGGGGTTTATTTTATCAATGATTAGACAAAAAAATATGGAAATGAAATATATTAGAGAATTTTACAATACAAGGATAATAGAATTATACAAAATATAACATAAAGATGTACTACTGTTGGATGGATTTAGGATGATGTAATGAATGTTATAATATAAATTAATTTAAAATTTTGAATATCCCGTATAAAATGATGAATAATAGTTATAGTCAAATAAATGATTAACAATGTTAATAAGGTATACATATATACTAGATTGATAATATGAGAATTTATACAAACTGTAAGTGAGGACTATGGAGAGGATGCACAAAAGATTTATTATAACCAACCGACACACTGTATGTTTGTAACTGGAAGATGGTTTTATGTTTTATGTTTTGTTTGTGTATGTTTGTCTAAAATAAAAATTCTTTTATATAAAAAAAAGAATACAAAAAAATAATAAACTCAGAAACTCCCAGCGCTCCTAATCACAACACACATCCCCATTCATCCACAAGGAATATTTCTGGGATTCCAACTCATGCTGCCCCAGTACTTGTGGGAAATTCCAAAGGGTGGAGAAAGCTACCAAGAAGGCCAACTAACCAACTTCCATCAGAAGGCAACATGTCAAGAAGGGAACCTAAAGCACACCGATTCTATCTGACTGAGTAGAACAGGCAGATACCCTCAGGAAGCTAATTCGTGCAGAGAGCAGCGTAACATGGACAAATTGTATGTGTTGCTGCATTCTAGACCACTTGATGGGTCTTCAAGAGCAGCCACCTGTAGAGCATATTAACAGATAACAGATAACAGATTATCAGAGTTGGAAGGGAGCTTGGAGGTCATCTAGTCCAACCCCCCACCCAAATGGGAGACCCTACACCATTTCTGACAGATGGCAGTCCCATCTCTCCTTGAAGGTCTCAAGTGATGGTGCTCCCACAACATCTGAGGGCAAGGTGTTCTATTGCAATAATTCAACTGGGAAGTGACCAAAGCAGGAGTGACCATACAGTGCCCAAGGGTCAGGAATAGTTGCAATTAGTGCATCAAATGAATCCGTGTGCAATGCCTCGCTAGACTCAGTTCCTTGAGATCCAAGAGGCCCCGAATTGCCTTTCATCCTGTGTTTCAGCTTTAAAATCAGAACCTTGCTTAGCCTTCTATTGATGATTAGATAATTGAAACAGCCAGTAGCATTTCTGATCCTAAATGAAAATTCCCCATAGGAATACAGACAATACTGTAGAAAACTTGATTTCCCAGTGTTGCTGACCATTGCTCTCATTAGGTAAAAGTAAAGGTTTCCCTTGCACATACATGCTAGTCATTTCTGGCTCTAGGGGGCAGTACTCATCTCTGCTATGAAGCCAAAGAGCCAGCACTATCCAAAAACGTCTCTGTGGTCATATGGCCAGCATGACTAAACGCTGATGGCGCACGAAATGCTGTTCCTTTCCCACCAAAGTGGTCCCTATTTTTCTACTTGCATTTTTCCATGCCTTCAAACTGTTAGGTTGGCAGAAGCTGGGACAAGTAACGGGAGCTCACTCCATTACGTGGCGCTAGGATTTGAACCACCAAACTGCTGACCTTTCTGATTGACAAACTCAGCGTCTTAGCCACTGAGCCATTGCGTCCCTTTGCACTCCATTGCTCTCATTACATTAACATTATTGAGGATGTTACTTAAGAATATTGCTAAGCAGAGCAGCCCTCAAGCCCCAATTTCAAGGAGTAGCAAATTACCTTTTTTTGTATTTTTATGTGAAAAAGAAAGAAAATATTCAGCCTCCTCCTATTGACCACTTCAGTATTTCTTACTATTCTTTCTTGCAACACTCAAACTGACTCTTGTGATGGATGGGTGGTTGGTTGAGTCCCAGTTTGCTGGAAAGAAGTGAATTTTATACATCATCTGAGAGCTAATTTAAGGACATTTGATGGGGTCTGTTATGAACTAATAAATGCGCTTAAATAAAGTTTTATCAACGCTTAAAGAAAAAGCAGGGTTCTAATCCTGCATTTCTGATTGGCCGATAATAGCGATATCGGATTGGTCCGTTCTGGAGAATCTGATTGGCTGTTAACGAGCCACTCTCATTGGTTCAAGGGTTTAACACTTCCATGTTCTCATTGGTTAATAGGTCATCAGCCTGCCCGTATAAAAGGACTGCTGCTGCCCCCGGTTTTGGCTCTGTTCAGTATGCTTAATAAAGAGTTGAAGTTCACTGTTCACTGCCTCGTCTCCGTTCCTTGCACCCATGCGTAGAACTTAACAGGGTCCCTAATGTTAAGCAGCCATGTCTGGCATGAGAAATTGTGTAGGCAATTCAAAATATAGTTACCTGAGTTCCTGTAATGGCCAGGAGTGGACTTTAACGTGAGAATAAATTTTTAAAAAATATTATGCAAACTGAGTCTCTAACCTATGGTGTGTATGTACATGTGGTTGACGGATTAACAGATAAATAAATGAAACACACCGTCTTGTGCAGTGGTAGGATTCAATTTTTTTTACTACCGGTTCTGTGAGTGTGGCTTGGTGGGTATGGCTTGGTGGACGTGGCAGGGGAAGGATACTGTAAAATCCCATTCCCTCTCCACCCTGCTAACCTGCTTTCCAGCTCCATTCTCCTGTGCAGGGCAACCAAAGAAGACCCAGCTGATCAGCTGGGACTCGGGAGACAGAGAATAGATGGGGGCAGGGCCAGTCGGAGGTAGGATTTGCCACTTCTCCAAACTACTCAAAATTTTCCGCTATCGGTTCTCCAGCACCTGTCAGAACCTGCTGAATATCACTTCTGGTCTTGAGAATACAGAATAAGCATTGCACATAGCAATGAAAGTCAGCCAAATTCCTCACTTAAGTACAAATCAGAGGTTTAACATGGTTAAGTGAGTTCTTCCTGATGCAAATCATATATAATGTGTCCTTCTTGTGGAGTCAGCTTTTGCAAAGGAACATTCTTCAAAGGCACTACTGATTTCCAGTTCCTGTTTGGTTTTTCCTCCTCAATCTTCCAATTTTCTATCCTGTTCCTTCAAGTCCCGGAAGAAATCTCAGAAGGGCTCCAAGCCTTTGTTTAATGAAGTCAAGTGTTTGTGTTACTGATTTGTTCTTCAAGAGGCTGCTGTTACTCTCCTTCTTTTGCATTTTGAAAACTGGTTCAGAGGGAGGGAATGGCTTTGTGAACCATTCTAGAGTCAGCTAAACAGCCCTTGGCCTAGCATTCTTGAGATAAGGTGACCAACTATCCTCCTTTGAGGAGGATGATCCTCCTTTTGTAAGTTGTCCTCCCTCGAAAAGTGTCCTCCTACATGTCCTCCTCTTTGATATTTGAAGACTAATCTGTAAATCTCCGTATTTGAACGATGCCGATCCAATCCGTTGTGTGTGATGTGATGTATTTGTATTTGACATGGCGATTTGTCAAGGCTCAGTACAGCGCAGCGAGATGTGATTATGAGACACATGTGCTCCACACAGGAGGATTGTTTTGAGAGAGAGTGTTGTGCGCAAGTGGCTTTGTTTTTTTTCTTCAATTTATTTGTGTTCTCCTTTTCATTGTAAAAAAGTTGGTCACCTTACTTGAGAGGCAGTACTACAATTTTCACAAGAGCCAATCCTTCAGTTTTTGGGGAGATCTGTTTTCTACCGAACAAAAGGCAAGTTTAGTTGCTTTCCTAAGTTTGAATTCAAGGAAAAAGTCACATAAATAACGCAATGATGGTGAATATACTTCTGGAACAGACTTGCTGTGATGCAGTGTGCATCGTTGACTAGCAGGGAAGAGGACAATTCCAGGTGAGAACCTCACGTAGACCCAAGCTGAAGTATGCATGTTCATAAAACCACACTCATAATAATCCCAGGGAGATACGTATGTCTATGTTGAAAGTAGAGTTTTAGTGACATCTTTGGCACCAACAGAAGTGTTCAAAGCTACATAATTGAAGCAATAAGAGAAGAGTTGAAATAGCCTGTCTTGAGGGTCAGTCCTGAAAAATGAGTTTTGAGTTCTTCTTGATATTCAGTCTTTAGTTCATCCACAAGCAATGCCATCATGAAAAGAGAAACTTTTCTCAAAACAACCACAAATATTTTTAATCAAAAATAATTCAAAAAAAAATTCCAAAAATTAATACTTTTCTTCCTTCTTCTCTTTCTCTTTCTGGGGTTAATGTTTAATCAAAGAGGTCCAATTACCATATACCTTTCTTTGGAATTCTAGGCAATCTCCTCCTTTTTCAGCTTCTGCTCCAATTTTTTTTTCCTCTCCCTTCCCACTTGCAACATCAATTTTAAATAATCAGAAATCCATACCTCTAATAAGGGTTTTCCAATTTCTTAAGTTTTTCAATGTCCAGGAACCCTTTTGTCCCTTAGCTTCAACTTTCAGAATAATTCACTTTCAATGTCCAATATGTCCAAACATATCTGCTGTTTCCATGGGGTGGGAGAGTGAAGAAGAAAAAAGTTCCCTTTAACAGCTTCTCCGCCGCTTTCGATCTTCTTAGGGATACAATGTATCCTCCAGCAATTCAAACAGCTCAGTTCCAACAAATTTGAAAGATGTTACTTGACCCGGCTCAGACAGCACTTTCACTCTTCTTACTTCCTCCAGCGCAATCTTACTCGGTTGCTGGCTTCTTTGTGGCGGCCATTGTTGACCGCCGCTCCACCGCCTTGGGAAAAAGGGGTTTTCCAGGACGAGGAGGGGGTCTGTGACACCCCCAACCCCCTGTCCGGCTCCCCTCTCTCTTCGGCTGTCCCTACAGGGCAGCCATTTCCCCCTGACCCATCTGGATCGGGGGTACCTCGGCGGCTAGCACAGCAGGAATCGCGAGCGGTCGCAAATTCCTGCTGCCCCGAAGCCACGCGAAACCGGAAACCGAGTTTTGAGTTCTTCTTATAGCCTGTATGTGTGTGTGTGTGTGTGTGTGTGTGTACAATATAGCAATAGCAATTAGACTTATATACTGCTTCACAGTGCTTTACGGCCCTCTCTAAACAGTTTACAGAGTCAGCATCTTGTCCCCAACATTCTGGCTCCTCCATTTTACCAACCTCAGGAGCAGAAGTGGTATTCAGCAGGTTCTGAACAGTTCTGGAGAACCAGTAGCGGAAATTTTGAGTAGTTCGGAGAACCGGCAAATAACCACCTCTGACTGGAGATTTTACAGTATCCTTCCCCTGCCACGCCCACCAAGTCATGCCCACAGAACTAGTAGTAAAAAAAGTTGAATCCCACCACTGCTCGGAAGGATGGAAGATTGAGTCAACCAGGATTGGACTGCCGGCAGGATCGAACTGCTGGCAGTCAGCAGAATTAGCCTGCAATACTGTAACCACGGCACCACCACTACAAGTATAAATGTGTGATGTCAACTAAAATGAAGCATAGATTCGTTTTAAAATAATACAACCTTTGTCATCGTGGGCAGAATAATATCCCTGGGAAAAAGAAGACACCAACAACATTCAGAAGAGAAAGGGCCAACTTAGCTAGAGGTGTAAAGCATTGTGAAGCGGTATATAAGTCTTTTAAGTGCTATTGCTATTCAGAACAAAGATAGTTTACACTACAGCAGCACAATAGAAAGAGCTCATTTCCAGTGAGCCTGCAAAAGTCTTGGAAATGCTGCTGATTTTTCTCAGCTGAACATCCATCAGCTGGCTCTGCAGATCAAGGATTGCCTGATGGAGGCACAGGCCATACTACGGATTCTGCTGCTTCCACGGGGAGACAATCAATCTTGATCAGAAATCATAGCACGAGGTCAGGCACCAGGCAGGAATGGGTGACAATACCTGGGGTTTTAGATTGCTGCTTGTTCTGTAGGGGACACAATCTATTCCTAATTAGATAACACCCCCCCCCCTGTAAACTTGCTCCCTTCCTCCCCCCCCTCCACCCTTGGTTAATTTTATTTTCAATGAATTTAGGATCTCTATTTATTGTTTATTAAATTCAGGAGGGACACAGTGGCTCAGTGGCTAAGATGCTGAGCTTGTCAATCAGAAAGGGTGGCAGTTCGGCAGTTCGAATCCCTAGCACTGCGTAACGGAGTGAGCTCCTGTTACTTGTCCCAACTTCTGTCAACCTAGCAGTTCGAAAGCATGGAAAAATGCAAATAGAAAAATAGGGACCCCTTTGGTGGGAAAGTAACAGAGTTTTGTACACCTTTGGCATTGAGTCATGCCAGCCACATGACCACGGAGACGTCTTCGGACGGCACTGGCTCTTCGGCTTTGTAATGCAGATGAGAACTGCCCCTAAGAGCCAGAAACGACTACTATGTATGTGCCAGGGGAACTTTTACCTTTATCTTATCTATTGTTTTAATGTTACATATTGCATTTTGGTTGAATGAATGCAAGCCACCTAGAGTTGCCTGTGGTGAGATGGGAGGCATACAACTGTAATGAACAAATAAAATAAAAATATTTTTTTTCTTTTTTAATGACCCTGCAATCGTTTGCATTGGGGTGGAAGCGGGGTGATTCAATCGAGCTGAGCATTTCCTGGCCAGATGCCCTTCCTGACATTTACACAGAGCTCACAGCATTTATTTTCCCTTTGTGCCCAGAGAAAGAAATATGTACCTCTGTCTAGGCTCAAACTTGCAGCTTCCTGATTTTGAGGCAGTCCTTACATGCTCAACAGCAAGAGATGGAATGCAAAGAAAGTGTATCCTGATCCTTACTTATTTATTTCAACAAATTCCTTCAGCGAGAAGGGCGACATAATATTGGGAAGTCAGACAAGTTGTAACCAGTTTCCTGAAAAGGCATTTTCCTTCAGGATTATGTTTTATTTTTTTCCCCCATTCTAAGCCAGATGTTGTAACATTTTATGTTAACATCCAAACAGGGTCAACTAGGTGTACAAAGCTGCACCCAGAATGAGATGAAGTGGTTAGAGGAAGCTTGATCAAGTAGCTCTCCAACTTCCACCCTCTGTTTACTAAAGCACCAGAGTGCATCTGAGTTTACAGAAGAGGAGAAGCAAACTGGAATGGATTACTTATAAACCATGAGTGGGAAGGGGGGGGGGGAGGCTTGAACTTTTCTAAGTAGCAGACAGAGGACACAGAGTGGAGAAACATAGAGCTGGAAGGGATCTTGGAAGTTTTATAGTCCAACCCGCTGCCCAAAGCAGGAGAACTTATTGCTGTCAGCTTTGGAAGCCATATTAGCACCAGAAGCTTCCATGCTGCCACATTCCTGTGCCTGGGAAATTGGGAGGGAGGAATTCTTAGAGTGTATGTAGTTAGACATAATAGCATTCTTCTTTATAGTCTAGGTCATTTATTCCTGCACCTGGATGAGGAGTGGTTAGAGGATGTCTCAAGTTAGGATGGATGGTGATTGGGCCATGCGATGGACTGAGGGGTGCAGGGATGGGCCTTTGATTTTCAATTACTAAGGGAAACCCAGAACTCACAGATTTGGGTTCTCCCAGATGTGGCAGTATGACAACTTTAATAAAATGGAACTTTGAGAAAATGTTAGTCTCAGAGATTATCGGGTTGGAGTTGTTTCCTAGAACGCTGACAATTGCATCCCAGAAAAATGGCTGCCACACTTTTCTTAAAAACCTCCAGTGATAGAGCATCCACAACTCAGGAAGGCAAGCTGTTCCATTGATTAATTGTTCTCACTGTCAGGAAATTTCTCCTTAGTTTTAAATTGGATCTCTCTTTAATGAGTTTTCATCCATTGCTCCTTGTCCTGCGCTCGGGTGCTTTGGAGAATAATTCAATCCTAGCTCTGAATGATGTTACCTAGTTTGGGTAATGAAATGTCTGCAAGAAACAAACCAAGCTTAGAGAGGACCTCTTATTTCAACCCTGATCTGCAAATGTTTTCCTTTATTGGTAATTCAACCCCATCTTCTCTGTGACAGCACCTCAAGTACTGGAAGACAGCTATCACATCACCCCCAGTCCTTCTTTTTCCCACTCGTTTCATTCCAAATTGCTGAATGATCTCTGAATGAAGAAAACCTTCCTTGCAATTTCAATAGTTTTCTTCTCCTATGAGAAAGGAATTTGTTTTTCTACCTTATTCTTGGGGTTTTTTAGATTTTTATTTGGAATTTCTGCATTTGTGCTTAGTTGATTAACACTTCATCATCACTCAGGCTCTAAGCAGTCCTGCAATAAAGGATTCGATTAAATGACCTCTAAAGTTCCTTCCAGTTCTAGGATTCTAGGAATGTTTCCCAGATTCCGCCCTAGAAAAAAAAAGTAAAGCAATGGGAAGACTTTTCTCCTAATGTCTTCTTTGGGATTTAATTGAAGACAGAAGACAGTTGGAGAGTTTCTTACATAACAAAAAGACAAGATATTCACTTGAAAAAAGTATCTTCTATTGAGTTCATGCTCCATTGGTTTTCTAATGTGCTGCCTGCAGGTCTATTTTTATCTGTAGTGGATAGAACTGGGACAATACAAAATACAATTCTGAGTGGAAAAGACATGTTGATATCATTCAGAAGCAATGACTAGCCCTCCAAAATAATAGTTCCACTTTATAATATTTTAACTTGATACAAGAGGAAAAGCATGCTCAAAGTCAACCAAGTACTATCTTTATTGATCCCAAAGGCAACTTAGTCATGTTCAGAAAATTTCCTTTTATACTGAAGGGAAAAGTAACCCAAGATCCTTTGGAGTTTGGAGTTCAACTACCATTAGTCCAGGATGGCCTATGGCAAGGCATTATGGGCTTTGTAATCTAAAGGATCTGGAGAAACATTTATCAGAAAGCAACCTAATGAAAAGTGATTATTTTTTTTGTAGAGCCCTGAGCTATTGTTGCAACAACAACAAAAAAGAAGAAGAATACCAGCTAGAGGCTGGTGTTTATCAGTTCTCCATTGAAACTCAGCTCATTCATGGGCAATAAAGATATTATTTGCACTTCTTAACTTCCACTAATGGTGTGAATGTGGGTGGCTCTTGGAAGGAAGTAGGAGGCTGAAAGTCTATGGAGATTCTGTCCTCCAGATCATAGTTGTCCCAAAGGTGCTTTTTTAAGAGGCAACTGGACTTTCTGGTTTTTCTTTGAAGACATTTTGCTTCTGATCCAAGAAGCTGAAGAAGCTTCTTGGATAAGAAGTGAAACATCTTCAGAGGTGGGATTCAAATTTTTTAACAACCGGTTCTGTGAGTGTGGCTTAGTTGGTGGGCATGGTTTGGTGGTCATGTTATTGGCTGAGGCACGCATCTCCTCGCCTGGCCTCTCATGACTATGGGGATGCTGCAACAGTCCTAAGTGTGAAAAATTGTCATAAGTCAATTTTTTCAGTGCCATTGTAACTTTGAATGGTCACTCCACACAAGCAAAGTACCAGCAAAGGAGGGGGGAAAAACTCCAGAGAAGTTCCAGAGACAGGAAGTCTAGTCCTGCCAAGAACATAATAAGGGTTAACGGAGAGGCAGTTTCTGTAAGCAACACCAGAATGTTTCCTTCCAGCCTTCCTTACAGGATTAGGCCAGTAGTTTCTTCTAACAACCGGTTCTCTGAACTGCTTAGAATGTTAACAACCGGTTCTAGCGAATAGGTGAACATCTTCAAAGAAAAAAACAGAAAGTCCAGTTGTCTCTTGAAAAAGCACCTGTGGGAGGTTGAAAGTTCCTGGATAATAGACCTGAAACTGTTGGAAGAAATATTCATCTGGTTCAATTCCAAGCCAGAAGAAATACCCTGGAAATATGGAGGCTGATTGGAAAGATGGTTTAATGATGAAGCAGAACCAAATGGTTCTGGTGCAGCTGCCCCCATGGAGTTGAGAGTGAGAGTTTTTTATATCTTTTCTTGGGCTTTGCACTTGAGCTTCCTGTTCCTGTGCAAGAACATATATTCTATTGGCTGTTGTCAGACTCCCATGGAGCCATGTACAAATCCTAGGACTTTGTCTGAGCTAAGTTGGGTTGAAGTTTGAACTGCTGGGGGTGGTGCAACTGAGATGATGCAGTGAAGAGATGATGCAATTCCTATTGTGGCTGAGGGCTAATCCTACCTTTATTGAATCTTGGGGGAGGTTATTTTCTTATCAATAGAGCTATCTCTTTATCTTTTAAGTGCTGATATCTACTGAGGGCTATTAAGGAAGGTGGGGGCTGCTTTCCAAGAGTGCGTTTCTCCATTTTCTCATCCAGGAAAATATAATATTCTGCCTTTTTAATATTTCCTAAAATATTTCATTCTTCTAGCGGTGGGGTGGATGCTAACTTTTTACAAAACCCTGGAACTTTTTCTCAGTGGAGTTGTGAACTGGCTGAGCTTTTAGTGGTCAAACAAAATTGGAGCCTATCTAAAAGGAGCTCTTAGTACCCAGGAAAACTGGCACTTTCTCCTCTGCTTGAGAATATGTTACAGCAGCTGCCTTTCGGAGCCATACTGTGGAGCCGTAAAAAGACAGCAGGGGATATAGCAACACAGTTGGTAAATCACCTGTCAGTCAGGACTTAGCCATGAAGGGTTTCTGGGAAGAGTTCAGCTCCTGCAGTGTTTTGGAGCTGGCTTAAGCTGCATCTTGAAATCCTCAACACCTGATTTTCAGGTTATAGGATATCCATAAGAAGCTATTTCCTAGAATAATGCTGTTGGTGATTTTCTGAGGTAAAGGTTCCCCTTGCACATATGTGCTAGTCATTTCTGGCTCTAGGGGGCAGTGCTCATCTCTGTTACAAAGCTGAAGAGCCAGCACTGTTCAAAAACATCTCCGTGGTCCTGTGGCCGGCATGACTAAATGCCGAAGATGCATGAAACACTGTTCCCTTCCCACCAAAGTGGTCCCTATTTTTCTACTTGCATTTTTACATGCTTTCAAACTGCCAGGTTGGCAGAAGCTGGGACAAGTAAGGGGAGCTCACTCCATTACATGGTGCTAGAGAGTCAAACCGCCGAACTGCCGACCTTTCTGATCAACAAGCTCAGCTAGACACAAGGTACCCATCTTGTCAGGCATTTCATTTGCCAAATCTGTTGAGCAGAACTGAACCTTCAAACTGAACATTTGCTTCTGGTTTACCCTGTAATTGTTGTCTTGCAATTTTGTACCTCAAGGGATGATCAATAACTGTAGGTAGGTTACCTTTCATGGGACCTTAACATCTCAGACCTTCCCAGTATTAAACATATTTTGAAAAATATTTGGTCAAACAACGAGAGGATGTCATACCTCATAAACAAGCAATTCCAATTCCAGAGGTAAGAAGGTTTTCTCCTCTTTTGGGTAATAAACTATACAGTACATGTTTCTATACCTGCTTGGCTGTGATTCCACTATTGGTTTTTCCAACAGTGACTTAAATATAAATATTTGGGTCAAGAGAGAACACTTTCCCTTGACAGTGTTGTTCTTTTCTTGTAGGAGGAGACAGAGAACGAATGACATCAAATCATGAGACTTACCTCCTAATGGCCAGCACTCAGAATGACATGGAGGATTGGGTGAGATCCATCCGCAGGGTTATATGGGCACCATTTGGTGGAGGTGAGAAATATTCTATTCTATTCTATACCATACCATACCATACTATACCATACCATACCATACCATACCATACCATACCATACCATACCATACCATACCATACCATACCATACCATACCATACCATACTATACTATACTATACTATACTATACTATACCAGAACAGTTGTCATAGAAGCTCAGTACTAGGCATTAGTGAGATAATGTGATGGTGAACCAGATTATCTGTTTTTATTTTACACTGTTACTTTTTCTGTGCACACTGAACATGCTATAACTTTGTTGTTGTTGTTGTTGCTGCTGCTGCTGCTGCTGCTGCTGTTGTTGTTGTTGTTGTTGTTTCCAAGTTACCCTTGTACCAGCGGTGGGATTCTACCAGTTTGCACCTATTCGCTGGAACTGGTTGTTAACATTCGAAGCAGTTCAGAGAACTGGTTGTTAGAAGAAATTACTGACCTAATCCTGTAAGGAAGGCAGGAAGGAAATGTTCTGGTGTTGCTTACAGAAACTGCCTCTCTGTTAACCTTTTTTACGTTCCTGACAGGACTAGACTTCCTGTCTCTGGAACTTCTCTGGAGTTTTTTCCCCTTTCTTTGCTGATACTTTGCTTGTGTGGAGTGACCATTCAAGTTACAATGGCATTGAAAAAAGTGACTTATGATGATTTTTCACACTTACGACTGTTGCAGCATCCCCACAGTCATGAGAGGCCAGGCGAGGAGATGCCTGCCTCAATGTGAGTGATATTGAGTTGGCCACACCCAGCAAATAACATGACTACCAAGCCATGTCCACCCACTCACATGATCACCAAGCCACGCTCATCACCTAAGCCATGGCCATAGAACCAGTTGTTAAAAATTTTGAATCCCACCCCTGCCTTGTACTCCTCTATCAAAGTTTTATTAATTCTCAGTCAAACATAAAACACCCAAAATACAAAACATAAAACAAGACACAAAAAAATAAAACCTCCTTAATTATCATTTGTACATGCCTTTTCCAAATTTCTCTCCCTTTAGTTTTATTCCTCCAAAGTTTTATTAATTCACAATCAAACATAGCTAACCAAAACACAAAACATAAAACATAAAACTTCTTTTGGAAAGTGGCTTAGCCCCGGGTTACATCTTTTTTTACAGACCTAAATCAAATTCATGCTCACCTTGCATACTGTTCATATCTTATTGACCATTCTATATTTTCTATATAACTTCTCCCTTCTTTTCACTCTCTTAATTATATTTTGTTTATTTCATCTTATTTCAAAATCATTATGCTTGTATCTTTTGTCCGTTCTTTTCCAATCATCCATTTATCTCTTCTCTTTAGCAAAGAGTTTCCCCTGTAATCACTTTTAAAGTATGACGCCTTTCTATCTTTCCCCTAAAGTAACACTTAAAATAATACATAATTTGCATCCTGATTCTGCTTAGTACATTCTAAATGTTGCATTTTAAAATAAAAAAATAATAAACTTAAGTATATAATTTCCATTCTAGTTCTAATTCTAATTAATACATTATTTTAAAATAAGAAGATGAAATAGTAAATTTATAATAACATTAAAACAATAATGAATTAAACAATAACTAAACATTAATCATTTTACACATTCTCTTTAATATTTTATTAAATATTGAGATCTATCATTATTAAACATTTTAATATTTTAATATTTTGTTAAATCTTATAATATTCCAATAGACTATTTCAAATGCAAATACTACAATACTATCTTATGTACTCTGGCAGAATCTTTCTTTAATTATGCACTATCTTTTATCCTTTATCTCTAAAAAAAATTTTTCTTTTTGGCATCTTGTTTCAGACTGTGGCTTTTTTTCCCTTTTTGCCTCCCTTTCTTCTCCAGTCTGGTCTTTTTGCCCCCCCCCCCCCCCTTCTCCTAACCTCCACCTTTTTAGCTTCCCCTCTCTGTTGTAGTTCTCTTTTCAATTGCTTTCTAACATTGTATCTTTTTTTCACTTTATTTTTCTTTTTCTTGATTGTTTTATTGAATATTAAATTCTCATTTTTCCTTCCTCTCTTCCTATTTTCTTTCTTAATCAAACTTTTTTGTCTATTAAAGATGGCTTCTTCCTCTTCTTCTTCTCCTTCTCCTTCCTCAAGTATTTGCCTGTACGTAGAAACCGCCATTTCTAAAAAGTGGAAGGCAGCTCCCAAAAAATCCTTGCCATTTTGTTCTCTTTCTTTTAATTTTTCATATTCCATTTTTAATCCATCCACAGATAGTGCCATTGTAAATTTTTAAGAACAACCCAGATGTTTTTAGTCTTAAAGTAATTTCCAAATGTCAAAGTTATCAAACAATCCAAACGGACAAAAATTATTTTCTCTTCTTCTCTTTGCAATTTTTCCTCCTGGGGCAAAATCCCAAATATATTTTAAAGCCGTATTACAGTTAGTTGCTGGTCTTATAATCTTCAAGGCATCTCCTCCAACAAATTTTTAAAGATTTTTTTTAGTCCTCTCCTTCCCACTTCTAACAAAGAGCTTGTTTTTACCTTAAAGAAGCAGCTTTTTCTGTGCTCATTAGCTTTCTCCATAAGGAAGGGGAGTGAACTTTCCTTCAGCACTTTTGCTGCTGTAACAATCTTTTGGAAACAAATGTATCAATCCACAAGTCAGGTTTGCAGGGTGTTTTAAAAGTAACTTAATGTCCCAGTTCAGCCAAGAAAACTTCTCCTTCTAAAAACTTCCTCCTGCACAGTCTTTTCCGGTTGAAGATTCCTTTGAGGCTGCCATTTCTGACAGCCACTCCACTGCCTCAGGAAAAAGAAGTCTAGTCGGCTGGGGAAGGGGGTTTGATATCCCCAGACCCCTGCCCAGATCTCCTTTGTCTTCCGCTGCCTCTTCGGGGCAGTGATAACCCCCAAATCTAATTGGATCGGGGATACCTCAGCGGCGAGTGCAGCAGGGACCCGCAGAGAAGCAGATTCCTGTCACCGCCGAAGCCTTGCAACCGGAAGTTTTCCCTTCTTCTTCTTCTTCCCTGCCTTGTACTCCTGTAAACCTAATTCCTCTGGTAGTCTAATGCAGGAGCCCCCAAGCCTTGGCCTATGGTCTATTTAGCAAAAGGGCCATGTGAACAGTGGACCAACCACACACAAATTGAGTCGCATGCATGTGTGCCAGCCCGCTGCTCATCCAGCCCAGTTCCCTTCTCCCTCACCCCGCCTGGGCTGCCAAGCCACAAAGATTGGGGATTGCCGTTCTAATAGAACTGTATCTAAGTTGGAGAAAGCATCGAGCAGGCTTTTTGATCAAGGCTAACAGTTGAAATTATTATTTTTTCCAAATAAGTTCATTAGGAATTATAAATGCAAAATATAAACGTCAGTACAAACTACAAAAAAAAAAAAAAAACAGAAGAAATACAAACAAAAGAAAATACAACAAAGAAATAAAGGGAGGGGTGTAAAATGGGGGGGGAGGAAAAAGGAAAGAAGAAAGAAGAAACTTCTCCCTTTATCTCAGCAAATAAAAATCATTTTAATTGTTTATCTCCATCTTTGTATAAAACATATAGCATTTAACAGATTTATTTTGCATCAGAAAGTAAAATTTATTGTTTTGTTTGTCATTTCTAAAATGTACTTCCAAATCATAGAAAAATTTTTGTCTATTCAGAACAAAGGGAAAAATCCAAATCAGTTTTCTGTTTAAGATCTGTTTATCCCCTTTAGGAAATGAATCATCCATCAGATCCATTTATATTATATCTATACCCCCTTTCAGATTAATGTCATAGACATCCATTACAGCTTGTTCTTGTTTTACACTTTCATTAGAACATACTCTGTCAATTTTATCAAATACTTTTATTATTTAATCCATTCTGTCCAAAAACTTGGCTGAATAGTATCCAAAACTTTGCACTCTTGATTTCTCCATTTTCTTTAACTTCTGACTCTAATGTCCACCTTCAAGATCTCCTGATCACAAAACCAACAAAAGCAATTTTCATTATCCCATTAAAACCATCTTCTAAATAATTCAAAACTCTCATCCCTAACAATGAATCCTCTTAATTAATTATTAACTTTCCAAAACACTTTTTGCTGAATGGTACAAAAAAATGATCAAATACTTTTAAACACTTTTTGCTACATGGTACAAAAAAATTATCAAATATTTTAAAAACTTTTAAAATTAAAATTTACACCATCATCTTTTAAAATCAAATTTACACCATCATCTTTTTAAGCAGATGGAAACTCACTAGTCCAGGGGGGGTCAACTCAAGGCCCATGGACCAGATTCGGCCCACAGGGTGCTAAGATCTGACCCATGGGGTCGCTCTGGAAAAAGTGAGGGACCAGTCTGTGGTGCCTCTGCCACCAAAAAGAAAGCTTGGGAAGGCCACAAGCAGCCCCCTTGAGCACCATTTTCACTGGCTGAGGGTTGCAGGAGGCTGTTGCAGCCAAAAACAGAGCTTGGGAGCCCATTTTTGCTGGCAGAGTGCTCCGGCCACCACAGGCACCCCCAACATGAGTGACATTGAGCTGGTCACGCCCACCCTGGCCCCCCGAGGTCAGACACAGTTGCCCGTAATGACATCAAGTTTGACACCCCTGCACTAGTGATTACAGCTCCCTTTTGGGTTGAGCCCTGGTGGTGCAGTGGCTAGAATGCAGTATTGCAAGCAAACTCTGCCCACAATCTGGAGTTTGATCCTGATGGTCTCAAATTTGACTAAGCCTCCCATCCTTCTGAAGTCAGTAAAATGAGGATCCAGATTGTTGGGGGTAATATGCTGATTCTGTAAACCACTCAGAGAGGGCTATCAAGAGATTGAGATTGAGAATGTTATTGCTACTATTTTTCAATTCAATATGCAAAACTTAATTATAATAATAATCCAAAAAAGTGCCTAAAATAATTTAATCTTTTCCTAGTTTGGTCGAGCTTAGCGTTCATAAAAACTATTCTGCAAGTGTGAACAATATAGTCCTGACTTCTGGCCACTCATCACCAACCATAAAAACAACAGCTTCCATTATCTATTCCACAACTTTACATTATCCTTCTTTTGTTCTGGATAAATTACACGGGCTTGTATTCGGCATTAATATAAACTGATCACTTAAAAGGAAGTCTCTATTTTGGTCAGTAACCATAATAAATATATGTATGTATAGAGGCATGTTAGAAACTTCAGAAATATTGGCCTTTTCTTTTGCAGCTGTGAACATAGAAAGAGCTCTACTTTTAAATATTTGTAAAGAAGTGAATTCATTGGAAAAATAGTTCTACTTATCACTTAGCAATATTAAATATTGGCTGAATCTCAGCAAGTGTAGCAAGATTGATCAGGTGTTTTGCTTCTTCTAATAATTGAGTGTTGAGTGTTTGTTAAGCCTGGTCCCCCAACCAATGTTAAGGAAACACGCTAAACAGAATGTGCAGCATTAGTCAGTTAAGCAGACAGGTAAATGTGTGAGATAAGTTTGTATGTTAGTTAACACTCAGTAAAAAGCAGATACGCTTGTAGATTGACTTGTGCCATGTTTTCTATATATGGATATAAAACTATAATTAATAAAACACAGCTGTCTGTTTACTGTAACGTGTAACAACACAAACTCTCACTTTTTACATAAATCTGTTTTATCCTAGTTAAACTGACTTTGCAGCCTCTGGGCCCATAACCTTTCTTAAGCCTGGTCCCCCAATGTTAAGGAAACACACTAAACAGAATGTGCAGCATTAGTCAGGCAGACAAGTAAATGTGTGAGATAACTTTGTATGTTAGTTAACACTCAGTAAAAAGCAGATACGCTTGTGCTATCAAAAATATAGTTTATTCCATTTAAGAGTTATAGCATAATCAAAAACAGTCCATTAGTCATGTATCATTTCAGTCAGTCCATTCGGGGATACTCAATTTGCAAAGTCCGTGTTGAATATTCAATGTCAGTTCACTTAGAATAAATCAGTCCGTATTATCTCTTCTCACCGTTGAGAAATCAACACTCCTTTCTCTCTCCCGTTCCAGTAGGAAAAAACGCAGTCATCAATCCATCCAGTAATTAGGGATCATTAAACCAGAGAGCGAGCTGCCATTGTCTTGCTCCTTTTATGGTGCTTTTACAACCACACCCTTAATTACATTCTTGCAGTTAAAGTTACAAACATTTTAGCCAACAAACCATGATAACTTATTTATTATTTTACCTAAACCAGTCAGGGTAAACAATGTTATCCCTAACATTCTCCCCTTTTGGGTAATAATAATAATGTAACCATTTACACCTTTAAATCATAGTTGTTACAACTCTCTTTAAACTTGACTATACCTTGAGCTTTTGTAAACTGGTCTGCAATGTTTTCTTCCGTCATGCAGTACTCGAGTTTAATTAGACCATTCTTCACAGATTGTCTAACATTTAAGTATCTTAAATCAGTATGCTTTGATCTAGTTTTTACAGCTATATTAGTAGCCAACTGTATGGATGCCTGGTTGTCCTTGTACACAATAATGGAATCTTTAACAGTTACACCCATGTCTAATAATAACTGTTTGTACAGAATTAAGTCAGTGCATAGTAATGACAGACATTAAAATTCCGCTTCCATCGTGGACAAGCTGATATGCTGTTGTCTGATTGACTTCCACCTTATTATCGTCTTACCAAATAATATAGCCAACCCAGAGGTTGATTTTCTAGTGTTTATGTCAGTTGCAAAACTTGCATCTGCATAGGCACTAAGACTCAAATCACCCTTTGATTCTACATACAATGCATGGTGCATTGTTCCTTTAAGATATCTTAAAATTCTCTTTAATGATTGCCAATGACATTGTTGTGGATCCGAATTAAAACAAGCCAGCTGATTAACGCTATAAGCAATATCTGGCTTTGACCAATTGCTGATATATGATAAGCTACCAATCAAAGATTGATATATGGACTTATCGAATTTGGGATTTGAGCATCAGTTTGGCAAACTTCCTGACTCATTGGAGTCTTTGCTGGTTTACAAAGTTCCATTTTATACGTTTTAATTAATTGGCAAATTTTATCTCCTTGAGATATCTTAAATCCATTTTTTGTTTTCTTAATTGTCAATCCTAGATACTTTTTAATTTCACCTAAATGCTTTAATTTTATCTTTTTGGCTAATAATGATATAATCTCATTATCTTCATTATAAGTCTTAGTTATCAAAGCAATATCATCTGTAAATAATAACAATAATGACACCGTTCCATTATTTTCTCTTCTAAACACACATGGATCTGCTGAACCAGATTTAAATCCTATATTGTTTAATTCTTTCACAATATATTGGTTCCACTCAAAAGCAGATTGTTTCAATCCATAAAGACTCCTTTTGAGTTTCCAACAATCATTACTTTTTAATTTATTATCCTTTATACCAACTGTTTTTTTCAAATATACAGTGTGCTGCAGTGGTGCATGCAGATAAGCAGTTTCTACATCTAAATGGTTAATGATATAGTTTTTCTTAGCTGCCCACACTAAAGCTGCTCTCAAGGATGTTGCTTTAAGACTTGGTGCAAAAACTTCATCATAATCAAATGCAGTTTGATTAAATCCTTGAGCTACCAACCTAGCCTTATGGGTAACAGTCCCATTATTTCCTGTTTTTACTTTGAATATCCATTTGCACCCAATGGACTTTTCTCCTGGAGGTAATTTGGCATCTTCATATACTTTCATTACCTTTAATGAATTTAGTTCCTTTTCCATTGCCTTTTGCCAATTCTCCTGATCCTTAGCAGGATACATCCTAAGTTCATCTGCACTAGTTGGAACTTTAGTTACTTGGCAAACTATACTTGCTTGATGCCTATCAGGTGGTCTAGTTACACGTGTAGTACATCTAGGTATTACAGGACTTACAGGTGGACTTTCCTTTATTACCTGTTCTTGATTATCTAACTCTTCCTGATCAACTGTTTCCTCTTGTTCTGGTCCTATTTGTTCTTCATGGACTTCTTCTTTAATTGGACTCTTCTTATAACTAGTCTTTTCTTTCTGCCTTTTGTAGGGTTCAATAATTACATCATTATCTAAATCTTGCTCAAATCTATTCCATCCTACATGTTCTAGGAATTTTGCACTAGCACTGTAGTAAACTCTAGATGTACCTGGTTCCCAGAATCTATAAGATCTATGATTAGATTCATATCCTTCAAAAAATAATCTTTTAGCTCTATGCTGTCCTTTGTGTCTGAGTTGTGTAGGGATATGCACCCATGCTGGTGCTCCAAATGTGTGCATGTAACTTAAATCAGGTTTCGTACCATGTCACAGTGTGAATGGTAATTCACCTGTTGTTGAATTAACAACATTATTTAATATATGATTACCACACATTATTGCTTCTCCCCATAAATTGTCAGGTAATCCTGAATCAGACAACATAGTACGTGCCATTGACTGCAGTGTTTGGCCTCGTCTCTCTATAAAGGCATTATGTTGTGGCCTATATGGTGCAGACTTTTTATGTTGAATACCTGCCATCCTAAGTCTACTCTGGAATTTATTATTTGTAAATTCCGCACCATTATCTGTTATAAAAGTTACTAATTTCTTTTTAGTTTTCCTTTCAACAAATTTTAACCAATTAAAGAGATTTAGATATGTTTCAGTTTTGCTCTTCATCAAATAGCAGAACCCATATCTAGAATAGTGGTCCATTATACTTAGTATGTATCGAGCACCTCCTACACTTGGTTTTTCGGACCTATTAAATCAGCAAATACTACCTCTAAAGGCTCTTTGGTAGTAAATCCATCAACTCTATTTGCCGGTATGACCTTGCTTTTGCTTTGATTGCAAGCAGAACATTGCAAATATTTATTACAAGGTTTCAAACTTATTCCTTTAGATAGTTGAACAGCTCTCTTAAGCATTTTAAAATTTAAATGCCCTAGCCTTCGGTGTAACAAGTGAATACATTCATCATGAAGTTTCTTATTATCATAAACTGTGTTAGCCACCTTTAAACCATTATCATTTAACACATATAATTCACCTCTTAAAGATGCAGTAATTTTCTTATCTTCTTTTTCAATTATGCAGTTATCTCCCCTAAAGGTAACTACATATCCTAGTTTAACCAAAATTCTAACTGAAATTAAATTAAACTTAAGTTGTGGTACATATAACATTTTTACATTCTCTTTTATGCAAGAACAATATGCTATACCTTGACCTTTAGCTTTCAGTTTCCAGCCATTGGCTAATGATATCTGCTGTGAACTCATGGACATTTTAACAAAATTTTTGTTATCATTTGTTATACAGTGGGATGCTCCACTGTCAACCACCCATAAATTATTTTCTACATCTCCGTTACTATACATGGTGAACTCAAATTTTTTCTTTTTCTTTTGATGACTTTTAGTATTCTGGCCAGCGTTCTGGCGCTTTGCTTTTTTACTAAACCTTGCCAAATGTCCTTTTCCTCCACAATTAAAACACTTTTTAATTGCGTATGGAGTAGGAGATTCAATATCTTCTTTTTGAGGTTGCTCCCTCCTTAACTGATCTCTTTCAAGCCTTCTTTTGGCCTCTTCAATCAATCTGCCAGTGATATCAGTTAAAGTTAGGCTTTTCTTAGGCAAAATTTCAAGGGAAGTGACGTAGTTATCAAAATTTTCGTCTAATGAAGACAGAATTATGTAGACTTGGTGTAGTTCAGAGAAAATAAGCTCTTTCTCATGCAGTTCTTGAAAAATGCTTTTCATAGTATTCAAATGACTCAGCATATCACCATTCATTTGGAGATGCGTCCTGAAAAGCTTCCATGTTAGATTTATGTGAGCACCAACGTTATCTCGGACATAAATCCTCTTCAGCTTCTGCCAACACCCAACAGCCGTTTGTTCTCCGCGGATATGAACAAGTTGCTGGTCAGATAGTGTTAGTCCTATTATGCAAAGAGCTTGTTCATTCTTCTGCTTAAAGTCTTTTATCTTTTGACTATCTTCCTCAACCTCCGGATCCCATTCCTCTACGTTTGGTGGGTTTTCAATTATGTTCCATAGACCTTCTCTTCGTAGAAGTAGACTACATTTCATAGACCATGAAACATAGTTCGTTCCATCCAGCTTGGATATAAGGGACAAACTTTGTAGATTGACTTGTGCCATGTTTTCTATATATGGATATAAAACTATAATTAATAAAACACAGCTGTCTGTTTACTGTAATGTGTTACAACACAAACTCTCACTTTTTACATCAATCTGTTTTATCCTAGTTAAACTGACTTTGCAGCCTCTGGGCCCATAACCTTTGTTAAGCCTGGTCCCCCAATGTTAAGGAAACACACTAAACAGAATGTGCAGCATTAGTCAGCTAGGTAGACAAGTCAATGTGTGAGATAAGTTTGTATGTTAGTTAACACTCAGTAAAAAGCAGATATGCTTGTGCTATCAAAAATATAGTTTATTCCATTTAAGAGTTATAGCATAATCAAAAACAGTCCATTAGTCATGTATCATTTCAGTCAGTCCATTCGGGGATACTCAATTTGCAAAGTCCGTGTTGAATATTCAATGTCAGTTCACTTACAAAAATCAGTCCGAATTATCTCTTCTCACCGTTGAGAAATCAACACTCCTTTCTCTCTCCCATTCCAGTAGGAAAAAACGCAGTCATCAATCCATCCAGTAATTAGGGATCATTAAACCAGAGAGCGAGCTGCCGTTGTCTTGCTCCTTTTATGGTGCTTTTACAACCACACCCTTAATTACATTCTTGCAGTTAAAGTTACACACACTTTAACCAACAAACCATGATAACTCATTTATTATTTTACCTAAACCAGTTAGGGTAAACAATGTTATCCCTAACAGTGTTGAAGGCCATTTCTTTTCTTTTTTCTAATAATATTTTTATTAAACATATTGCATCATTTTATATTACTTTTACAATCTTTGCAACCATTTCTTATGCTGTTATGCTCTTTATGTGCTAGCTGTACATGGGAATAGAAATAGAAATATAGTAGAAATAGAAATGTTATTTCTACTTTTAAAATGCTTCAATCCAAGATTACCCCATCAAAATGTTTGGTGTTAGATTCAGAAATTCCTGCAACATGTACATTAAAAGGTAAAGACTTCTTTGAGTTACACTCAATTCTAGATGATAGCATATAGATTTGTTGTAATATAATAGAAATGATTTGCCATTATTTCAGGATACTTGTGGTCAATATCCTAGTCTATAGTATGTATATAATCCATAACTTCCTGAAAGTGCCAGATTGGAGCAATTAACCAGATCTGATTCTGCTTAGATTTGTTTCAAGATCAACTACAGTCAGCTGGTTGCTGCCCCCTAGATGAGCTTCGTGTTACTTGTATTGACTGGTTTTAGTAGGGATTTGCAAATGTTCAAGCAGGTGCTTTGCTTTCATCTGAGTGAAAGGATGTAGTTTGTCTTGTAAACGCTGGAGCAGCTAACTTGCTTTACATCCCTTCGTGCCAATGAGAAGGGCTTTTATGCCTGCAGGGAAGCCATTTTTTTCATCTGAAGTGATAAATGAAACAAATCAGCTGCAACTTGGTGTTTTGCGAAGGGAGAGCTTTTTACTTCTGTGAAGGGAAGGGCTTCCACTAGCTTGATCAAGTGTAATTCCTACTAATACCAGGTGGGCTTCAAAAGATTTAGCAAAGAGTTTTCTACTCAGTTGCTGGGTGGGCGAGGCCATGGTGGGCATGGCCTACTCGGCCTCTTACACCATGGTGGAGGGGTGGCATTTTTGCTCTCTCTGGGCTCCGGAGGCTTTCCCCAAACCTTTGGGAGGGTGCAAAGGAGGCTCTCTGGAAGCTGGAAATGAGCCCATTTCTGGCCTTGTTTATGACCCAAACTCCATCAAGGACCTTGGAATACTCATCTCTAATGACCTAAGTGCTAGAGCTCACTGTAACTACATAGCCAAAAAGGCAATAAGAGTTGCTAATCTAATCCTACGTAGCTTTTTCTCTGGTAATATCACGCTAATAACTAGAGCATACAAAACATTTGCTAGACCAATACTCGAATACAGCTCATCAGTCTGGAACCCACATTACATAGCTGATATTAACACAGTTGAGAAAGTCCAGAAATATTTCACAAGAAGAGTTCTCCACTCCTCTACTCATTGCAGAATACCTTATGCCACCAGACTTGAAATTCTAGACCTAGAAAACCTAGAACTACACCGCCTTCGGTCCAATCTAAGTATAGTATATAAAATCATACATTGCAATGTCCTACCTGTCAATGAATACTTCAGCTTCAACCATAACAATACGAGAGCAAATAATAGATACAAACTCAAAGTTAATTGCACCAAACTTGATTGCAGGAAATACGACTTTAGCAACAGAGTGGCCAATGTCTGGAATATTCTACCTGACTCTGTGGTTTCTTCCCCAAACCCCAAACATTTTAACCTTAGATTATCTACTGATGACTTCACCCCTTTCCTAAGAGGTCTGTAGGGGGCGTGCATAAGTGCATCAATGTGCCTACCATCCCTGTCCTATTGTTTCTTTCATTTTTCTTATATGTATCCATTTCATGTATTCATAACTATGTTTTTACTTATACCTATTATCTTTTAAACGATTGACAAACCAAATAAATAAATAAAATAAAAACTTCCAGGAGGCCCGTTTTTCACCCTCCCCGAACCTCTGTGCACATACTGCATTTACCTGCATCCAACATGGGCTGCGTGGGGACTCCTGGGATGAGAAGGGAGGGGTGGGCAGAGCCAGCCAAGAGTGGGATTTGGCAGTTCTCCGAATCTTCGCATAGAATCTTAGCTAGTGGCTCTCCCACCCCTGGTGATTTGAGAAAATCAATTACTTCATCCCTGGACTTCATTCCAATAGGATGCACAAGACTAGCTACCCAAGGCAAAGATGGATCTCCAAAGGTAGGACACAGAATAAGGAACTGAAACTGTTAACATTTTTACAACTTAATGAAGACAACCTAATTCATTCACCCCTAACTCAAGTTCGTTGATTGAGTGTTCCATACAATTTATTTTATTTATTGGTAACCCCTTTCTCATGCCCAATTTCAGATATAAAAGACTTAGAATGTTTTTTTTTTTTAAAGAAATAATCATAGACAAATTGCTTTTTCTGCTGATTGATTGAAGGGTTAGGGTTGCCACTTAAAATGAGAGGGTGGCTGTGGCCTTGGATCAGGTCACAGCCATGCAATCTCTTTGTCAAGATTCCAACTAAGGAATCCAAGCAAATCATAACTCTGAGGCCACTTGCTTCCTGTAAGAACTTCTTTATTGGGTACATTGTATCAGCACACTTAGTGGAAAACCAGCTCTGAATCTTTCCCGTGGTTTCAGCATAATTAAAACCAGTAATAGCCCCTTCCCCAAGTTTCACTCATCACATTGGCCAATTAGGTCAATTGGCGGGCTCCTCAGGCACTCTTCTCTTTCTTCCTCCATCACCTGGGAGATGACCTTGGTTCTCATGAGAAAGATCTATTGTCAACTTGCAAAGCATCCCTGAACTGCTCTCGAGTTGCCATGGGAAAAGGGGATGGGAGAGTGAATTTCGCTGCTGCATCAAGAAGCTGGTATTTCAGTCAAAACAAGGCCCATTCGAACTAATACGTCGAGGTCATCTCCATGGGAACCCACAGTGACCAGAGTTGGGAACTGGGATTGGGGTTAGGGTTAGGATTGGTGTTGAAGTTAGCGTTCAGGTGAGGGTTGATGAACAATTCCTAGTCAAAGAGCAGGTAGCAATCATGACCAGAAGGGCCTTTGTGTTATGCACCAGTTGCATTGTCATCTAAGGAGGCTCCAATCTCAGTCACTCATTCTCCAATTACTTCCTGAATGGATGCAATGTTGAAGAGGACTCAGGTGTTTCAGCTGGTACAAAATGCAGCAGCATGGCAGTTATATGTGCTCTATGAAACACTCCACAAGCTGCTTTGCTTCCCAGGTCCAATTCAATGTGCTAGATGCAATCTTTAAAACCTGACATGGCATGGGGAGACATTATTTGAGGGACCACCTCTCCCTCATGACATCAAACATTCCCATCCTGTTTGGCAGAAAGGGCATGTTGTGAGATCCAAAAAAGAGTCTTTTCTGATGTGTCACCATCCTCTGGAATATCATTCTCTCCAAGTTGAGCTTGGCCCCAATCCTGCTGCCTTTCTAAGAAGGACCTCAAAACTTGGATATGCCATTAGTCTTCAGAAACCAAGAAATTGTGGAGTCTGACTGCACCCTCTTTAAGTCTAGACTGCAATCCCTTGGCTTTTGTTCAATAATTAATTAACATAAAAAAAATTAATTCTCAGGAGTCTTCTCCACATTCAAAGGTGTCAATGTTCATCCCATCTTGCTTCTTCAAACTCCAATTTTTGCTTCCAAAGAGTGTCAGAGGGAATACCATGGAACTCATAATTCTGGTCTTTGTGGGTATGGATACATCACAGCATTAGAATATCTTTTCCAAGTGACTGCCTTACCAAGTGCTAGCCTGCCACATATTTCCTGACTGCTTCTTCCCTTACTGTTGATGGTTGGTTTAAAAAGACAGACACGATCCACTACTGTGATATCTTCATTGCCAATGCTAAGGCTAGTTTTTCTACATGCTGACATTAGTTTGGTTTTATTTATTGCTCATTTTTTCATTGTGCCCTTTGATTTTTAAAGCAATCTGATTTTGCAGATTCTCTGAATTTTGAGCTGTCGGGATAGCAATAGCACTTAGACTTATATACCGCTCCATAGTGCTTTACACGAGAAGTGATATTCAGCAGGTTCTGACCAGTCCTGGAGAACCGATAGTAAAAATTTTGAGTGGAGAACTGGAAAATGCCATCTCTGACTGGAGATTTTACAGTATCCTTCACCTGCCACGCCCACAGAACCAGTAGTAAAAAAAAAAATTGAATCCCACTACTGCTTTACTACTGTACCCTCTCTAAGTGCTTTACAGAGTTAGCTTATTGTTTCCAATATTATATTAAACGCTCTTTTGTCTTCCTCATCATCCCGCTTTTAAATATTTAATCCTAGCCTACAACGTTTCACCTACTAAGCAGAACTAAGTCATGTACAGTTGCCTTTCAGTTGCTTGCCAGCTCTGCCTTCCTATCATTTTTGAAATTCTACATAGGAATCAAAAAAGAAAAAAAGAAAAGTATCAACCTTGTCCTGGATCACTAGACATGAGTAGCTGGAGAGTGGCGATGGGTTTCAAATTGTGCTAGCCTATGATAAAAATCTGGCTTGAAATGAAAGGAGCAAAGAAAAGAAGAAAAGAAAATTTCCGCTTTGCATGTGCATTTCAAGGCTTGCATCCATCATCCCATCTCACTGGAATGAAAAGCATGTTTTCTGAACTGTTAAAAAAAAAAAAATGCATCTGTGCCCTTTGGTAAAATCCTAATATTTGGGGGGGGGGGTGACCTTCCTGGCAGCCCTAGTGCAAAGGCAATTGCTCACAGAGCAGGAGCTCTGCAAATTATTAACTGGTTTATTAAACTGTGATGTTAACTTGTACCAGCGAGGGGGTAGAGGGGAAGAAACCCTTTGGAAAAATAATTGTTTGTGGAGGGTGAGGACAAAGAAGATACTGAAAACAGCTTTTAACAGCGTTGCCAAGAATTCCTGTTCGCTCCCTGAATGTTTCTCGGTGAATTAAATTCTTTCCTAATTAGATTTAGAAGGTGACATTTTTTTTGGGGGGGGGGGGGTTTGCGGCTCTTGATAGGAGTGAAAACAAGCTTTGATTACACAGCATGGAAGTCAACATAGGGTGGAACTCGAGGGGACCCCTGGAGCAGGAAAGATTAATGGGACAGGCGAGGTGGGGTGGGAGAGTGAAACACCTCTGCCAGAAGCAAAGAGGCTCTTAAAACTGCCACACACGTGACATTTCTTTGAAGTCAAGTCAAAGTCAACATTTTAGAAAAATCAACATTGCCGAGGCTGCTCGGCTTCGCTTATGCCTGTCTTATATTGTTTTTCTCGCACCTGCCACACGCTTGCAGCAGGCTGGAGCAGAAAGCATAGAAACGGTGGTCGAAAACAGCAGCACCAACTGCCGCAGCCTTTGAAACCTTTCCGTTGAGAATAGTTGGATAGGGGAAAGCTTGGCAGTGACATCCCTTGGAAGAGGCGTGTGTGCTTCAGCCAATCCACCTAGGAACTTAAAAGCGGTGTGCTGATAAACAGCAGATCTTTCAGAGCCTGGTGCCTTCGCCACAAGAGCCGGGAGAAAGGAAGGCAAGAAATCATCCAGACTGTCTGAAGGGAGAGCATTTCCTTGCATCATAATTAAGAAGCGGGGGGGGGGGGGGGAGAGAGAAAGAAGCAGTCCTTTGAAGAGCATCTCAAATGGACAAGTGGGGCCTCTGGAGAGATGCTGTCATGATTTTTGCTCCCTCTTTACCGAGATAAAAAGGAACCATCCCAGGAGCCTCCAACACAGATCTTTGGGGGGTCCTTTTTGGCTATTGTTCTCATCTTCCATTTATGCATTGCTATTTGTTGACCTTTCGCACTGGAGTCTCTGCCCCCGACTTTCCCAGTTGCTCTACCCTGTACAGTTCCAGCTGAGAAGAGGCACCGTTTTCCCCCCAAACCGTGCCATGAAGCACCCATGTGGTACCTTCCATGAACAAGGAGGGGTTGAGAGTCTTTCGTCAAGGTGGTAGGATACTTGGACCCTTCCACGGGAAATAAAACCAGAAGCGAAGGAATGAGAAAAGAGTGCAACAGAAACCACTAGCAAAGAAGGAAAGGGACAAGCCCCTTTTTCTTGAAAGTGTGCCATCTGAGGCAGAGAACATCAACAGACTAAGATACTCCAGGAGTGGAGATGAGAAGACAAACAGTAGTAAACAAGAATGATTGATTGCATCACGACACTCCAAAACAGTCTTTCATATCTGCTTTTGGCTAGCAACTCTTTCTGAGGCCCGCATGATGCCTGAAGACAGGAATACTGGGGTCCGTGCCTCGGGTACCCTGGCATCGTCTCCTTTTGTTCCCAAAACTACTTACAGGAGGATTAAGCGATGTTTTAGCTTCCGAAAAGGTAGGTACACACTCCTCTTCCTTTCTGCAAGGGCTCAGGAATATAAGAGAGCAGAAATGCTTTTTTAACAGAAATTCAGAAACAAAAGAGGCGCAGCAATGAAAAATTTGACAGGTATAAGTTTATTTCACCTTATGATGGAAGTTTATGTTGCAAGGATCTCCATTAGTTTTCCTCTGGACCCACGAGTGGGTAAAAAACAAAAGGTTTAGCAGGGTTTTTAAAATGCCAGTGCATGGGACCTATAAAAATCAGTCAGGCGTCAAGGACACCTGCTTCCGTTGAAGCAGGGAAGAAATGGTCAGTGATATGGCTTAAAAAGCAGAGAGCCATTTGTGTCTGAAAAGGGTAGGTGAGCTGTAGAGGTTTGCAGTCCAGTCTGATCCTTTCCTTTCACATTTTTGCTGTTGTGAATTTGCCTGCATGCTTTCTGGAGCTCGTTTCTTTTCTTTCTTCTTCTTTTTTTTTTTTTGTTTCCCTGCTGCAACAAAACCTCAAAAACCCACAACCCTTTTCATTCTGATTGTCCCACCCCCTTTGCTTAATTATTACACTTCTAATCAATGCATCAGATTTTCCCTGGGCATATGTGTGCGTGTGTGCGTGTCTAACACAGCTGCGGGTGATGGTGGTGGAAGTACAAATTGTGTTATTGAGGGGAAGGGCAGGCATTGTGTTAGTTTTGAAAAACATAAAAAAGAATTCCCCAGAATTGATCCAGTTGGCTAACCCAACGGCACTCAGAAATAGGGCATAAGAGCAAGCACATGCGACTCTACTAATTCCTTAAGTTCTAGTATTTTCAGACCCCTTATCTGTGACAATTAATAAATCCTCATCTCTGGAAACAATACATTCTTTGTCACAAAGTCTTGAAATACAGGTATTAATACTAAAGGGGGCAGTGAATACTAAAAGGAGGGGTGAGAGGGGACCTAGGTTACTAAATATCTTTATTGTACAGATCTGAGTTAAGACTTAAGAAATAAGATCAAGATTTATTGTTAGCCTTCTGCTAGTGTCAATGGATTTATTTCCATTGGGAAACTTGGGAGAAATGGAATAAACAATGGACAGTAAAACATTTTCAAAGTTTCACTTTATATGTAATGTCCAAGTAGGCAAGGGATTGTATCATATATATCAGTGATTTCCTAGATGTATTTAACACGCTGGGTAAAACATGAACATGTATGGGTTGGCTATAATGCAAGTCTTGAGATTAAATACAATTGCAATGAACTCTTTAAAGAAGCCTTTTTGTTGTTAAAATGTATAGTATAGAACTTTCTGTCACTTTCCAGAAATTTAATTAATGATCTCAACATTCCTGTTTAATTAATGATCTCAACATTCCTTTTATACATTTCTAATTTAAAAAAAAATCTCTAGGCAAAATTCAGTGAGACTTCAAGCGATATACAAAATCCCTCATAGGTAATCTTTTATTTGCTTTTGGGGAAAATTTAAACTTTAGTTTTTCCTTCAAAGGACCCTCCAAATTCATCTCCAACGACATCTTGAAGCATGCTATAGAATTAGAAGGTTCCATTGAGGGTAGATTTCTTCTGAGGATATTTTTCAATCGAATTCATTTCAGCATGTGGATAATATTGCTGGAGATATTAGACCACTCCCTCAACTGATTCCAACCCAGATAGGGCCAGCTCAGCTGTGGTAAATTTTAGCTCAAAGAGACCCACATCTGACTAAATCAGAATTAAACATTTCATTTCTCAGCAAGCTTTGAAGCAAAGAGCAAGCACAGAATTTTGAGGATCAAAGCAATGAGTAAGACCAAAGAATTACCATTCAGCTTCCCTGAATTCATATCCAGAACAGATACTGTATCAAGAATCCTTCGTCGTGCATTCTTGTTAAGACATAAGAAGAGGAGGTGTGATGGTATTCAGTATTCTAGACTTTTTATGCGAGAACATATTAAGACCAGAATGCATTACAGAGCAAAGATTTATATATAAACCTGGTGCTATCTAAAGGAGTGATCCAAAAAATCATCAGATCATTAGTGATAGTTTACAAAAAAAATATTGCTGTTAGACTGTAACATGGCCAACAAACTAAATATCTTTTTTTAAAAAATATTCAGTATCATAAAATGGCCAAATCTTGAGACTTCTCTGGCTCCCCTTTCATTGTACTTAAATCTCCAAAAATTTGGTGATTTCACAAGATCCTTAACATTTAGATTTTAAAAAATATCTTTTTATTCACAGATGCCAGTTCAGTTCAATATTTGTATACTCTACATGGTGATCAGCAAAAGCTTTCAATGGAAATCCACAAAAGAAATAAAGAAATGATTGGAAACTGTAAATATTAGCCCAGGTAGCATAGAATAGATTGAGACCAGGTTAACTTTTCTGACACCATGGGACTTAAGCTTTGAGGAAGTGTGTTTAATTTATTTTCTAATGAACAGGTTTGTCTGCTGAGCAAGAGAATCCAATATTTTGGAATGTGGTTTTGTTGCTTTGTTTTTGTACCAACCCTCTACAAAAAAAGCTTTCATAGTTACTGCACATTCAAACAAATCAAAAAATAAAGTATTAAAAGCATAAAAACCTACCATTTAAGTCCTAAAGCTGAAAGCTAAACTGAAGAATGTTTTAAAATAGTTCAATCTGAATAAGGTTTTGTTCTTGAAGGATGAGTACACATGCATGTTGAAATACTCACTATTCAAAATGTCATCAGCATATGCCACTCAAAAATGTTCATAAATACCATTCGCTAAATGCAGTGTGGTAATATTTACAAAAGTATAACATTAGTGATATTTTTGAAAAATGCATTAGAAGGGTACAAAACTGCAAATGACAAAATGCAGCAATGAGTCTGGATTTTCATCCAAGGCTTTTTTTTTTTACAGACTAATAGCTGAAAACAAACAAAACGTCAGAAAAATTAGAATCCAAGGGAAACAGGAATGTGCAAATTCAACTGCCCTCTGTTAAACTCATTGCTTGAGAGTAATATTAGGGCTCTTTTGTGCTTTAGAAAAATAGCCAAGACACATCCCTTTTGCCTGGTGTTTAGAAGGCAAAGAGTTTCTTTATTTTTAATGGACCTATTTTTATACGTTCCTTGTGTCTGTTTAATGGGATTGCACATTCTACCCCTGTCTGCCCATCTCACTTCATGTTGCCTTCAACCACAATGGAGGCTATAAGCAGAACCGATGAAGGCCTTGGATTTATTTAAATGCAAATTGAACTCAAAGAAATCCAGGATCCTGACTTGTTAGGATTTTTGCTCACGGGGGTGGAATTCTACCGGTTTGGACTGGTTTGGGAGAACTGGATGTTAAATTTACATCTGGTTCACCGAACCGGTAGTTGAACCAAATGGCTGGCCCCATCCACCTCTCCCCTCCCTTCCCAGGAGTCTCCACATGGCCTGTTTTGGATGCAGGTAAATGCAGGGTCTGCGCGAAAAATGGGCCTTCTGGAAGTCCAGAAATGGGTCTGTTTCCAGTTTCCAGAGCCTGGGGGAGGCCATTTTTCCCCTCCCAGAGACCTGAGGGAAACCTCTAGACCAGGGATGTCCAACCTTGGCAACTTACAATCCTCATTTATACTTACAAACCTCATTTAGTGACCATTCAAAGTTACATCACTAAGAAAAGTGACTTATGACCACTTTTCACACTTACAGCCATTGGGTCATCCCCAAAGTCATGTGATCAAAATTTGGCTGCTTGAAAACTGACTCCTATATATGACGGCTGTGACCTTTTGACCAGCAAAGACAACGGGGAAGCCAGGTTCACTGAACAACGCTGTTCCTAACTGATTAATCGCTGCAGATGTTCACTTCACAACTATGGCAAGAAAGGGCATAAAATGGAGCAAAATTCACTTTGCAGATGGTTTGCATAGCAGCAGAAAATCCTGGGGTCAATTCTGGTCATACCTTGAGGAGTACCAGTGCTCGAACTCTAGAGAAATGAATGTGCAGTTTTCCTTCAAACTTTCAAGGTGAAATGAATGGACATCCAGGAGAATAAGAGATTGGCAAGATTGGTGAAGACATATGGAATGAGTTCAGCCTGCACAACCCCTTTGTGTCACCCAGTTTGAAGTTCTCATAACTTCAGGTGATAAGCCAAACAAGGGGGCAATTGTAGATCTTAAGGAAATATATATATATATATATATATATATATATATATATATATATATATATATATATATATATATATATATATATATAATATA
The DNA here is from genome assembly GCA_033807585.1 of Hydrophis major. Classification (NCBI taxonomy): domain Eukaryota; kingdom Metazoa; phylum Chordata; class Lepidosauria; order Squamata; family Elapidae; genus Hydrophis; species Hydrophis major. The sequence continues at coordinate 16,099,486 of CM066333.1, forward strand.
ATATAATATAATATAATATAAATATATATTGCCTCTTTATGCCTGACATAAGAGCTTCTGAGGGGTCCTTGGCACTTTCCAAACTTGGTTGATTTCTTGCTGACATTTCATTACTTAAACTAGCCCTAGCACTGATGATGCTACCTGGTTTGGTAATGAAACATCGGCAAGAAAACAACCAAGCTCAGAGAACACCATATCAACTCCAAAGCTACCAATATTCTCCTTTATTGATAAGGGCTTCTGAAATGGCAACATCTTCAAAAAGTCTTTTTTTTTTCTGGGTGTTCTTAATAATGAAATAGCTTCATAAAGAGACAGACTGTCTGTCCCCTATGAAGATGGATCATAAGCTGCTCAGAGCTTTGAAGATGAAAATCAATGTTTCAAATTGATCACAGAAAACAATTAGCAAGCAGCAGAACATTGTACAGCAGCACTGATATCACATGGTGCCTGTTTTGTGCACCAAGTAGTATTCTAGTTGCTGACTTCTACCAATTACCATCTGGGGAACTCCTGTTCAACAGCAGGTGTCCTGAATAAGATCAACTGTAATACAAAATAAAAAATAAAAATAAACAGCTGAAAATTAATCTAGACATTTTGCTGGCAGACAAGTCCAGAACTGACAGGTCTCTGTTTTCCTACATTTCTTAATGGGTTTACTCAGTCCTCTGAAAAGAATATGTCAACAGTCTGTCAAAAATCAATAGTACCGCTTGAAGGCTTGATAACCGTATGGCTCATATGTCCATGAAATCCAGCGTGTTAGTGAACCAGTGGTGAACTTCCCTTGTCTGGTTAAATAACTTTAACACCTGTCTTCATCTATGCAAAATGTGCTTCTTGGGTTCAGATTTCCTCAAAGTGTTCTCCCTTTGAAACTTTTCATGCTTTTTATAGCAGAGTCCCAAAGCAAAATGGAAATATCCTAAAGCTTACTCAATATGGAGAAATGGGAAACTAGGTACAATTCAGTTTTGATAGATATACACATATCAGAAAGCATAAATTAAAGATGTGGAGACTCTAGCAAAGGTGCAGAGAAGAGCAATCAGGATGATGAGGGGACTGGAGGCTAAAACATACAATGAATGGTTACAGGAACTAGGCATGACTAGTCTAGTGAAGACAAGGACCGGGGGAGACATGAGGGCAGTCGTCCAATATTCTATGGATGTGGCTTGGTGGGCGTGGCAGGGGAAGGTTACTGCAAAATCCCCATTCCCTCCCCACCCCATTAACCTGCTTTCCAGCTCCCTTCTCCTGTGCAGGGCAACAAAAGAAGACCCAGCTGATCAGCTGGGACTCAAGAGGCAAAGAATAGATGGGGTTGGCGGGGCCATCAGAGATGATATTTACTGGTTTTCCAAACTACTCAAAATTTCCACTAACAGTTCTCCAGAACCTGCTGAATACCACCTCTGCTTCCAACTCTCTTAATCTGTTAAAAGTGATATCTGGCCTCCAAAAAGCTAGTTACTCATGGCAAAGGTGGCTCTCAAAAGCAGTCTAGGAAGGATATAGAATAAGTGAAAGTGCATGTTTTGACGAACTAAGCTTAATTAACACTCCTCACTGCTAAGGCTGAATGGTATAAGTTCTCCTGCTCAAGCAGTGGATTGGACCAGCAGACCCCCCCCCCCCAAGGCAGTTCTGTGACTCTTTCTCCAGCAATATCACCTGCCCCATTGATACTGGGCCAATTGCCAGTATACCCATTAGTGGAATAGTCCAGGCTGTGGTCCCAGAACTGGCCTGCTCTCAGTTTTTATTATTCTCCACTTTGCAAAGGTGCCTGAAATGTTCAGAGCTTGAGAAAAAAGATTGCTTTAATTTGCCATTAATAAAGCCATTAATGAGTTTCAAACTCCTTTACCATCTTTTTTTAAATTTCTGCCCAGGACTTTCATAAGAAAATAGGATTGTCAGCTGTTTATCACCCTGCATGATTCAACAAATCTTTTCTGAAAGCATTAGCCATTAATGAGAGCCGCTTCCTTTGCCTATATATTAAAGGAAGGTCAAAGCACAGAATTGTCAGTACTTTCATTGCACAGCTGCACCAGATATATCTCTCCCATCAGAGCTGGAAACAATCTTAAAAATGTGGCTGGTGAGATAGATAGATAGATAGATAGATAGATAGATAGATAGATAGATAGATAGATAGATAGATAGATAGATGGATGGATGGATGGATGGATGGATGGATGGATGGATGGATGGATGGATGGATGGATGGATAGATAGATAGATAGATAGATAGATAGATAGATAGATAGATAGATAGATAGATAGATGTAGAGAGGTAGGTAGGTAGATCTATATCTATCTATCTATCTATCTATCTATCTATCTATCTATCTATCTATCTATCTATCTATCTATCTATCTATCTATCTATCTATCTATCTATCTATACCACCAGCCAAGTTTTTAAGACTGCGTCCACCTCTGATGGGAGAAATATATCTGGTGAGATAGATAGATAGATGAGGGGGGGGAGTAGATATAGATATATAGATATAGATAGATCTAGGTCAATCGTTTGGAAGCCAGATTCTCTTAACGATATTCTGGTTCCCTTTGAGGTTGTAAATTGGGAACTACTAGAGAAGAATGAAAAGGTCTAATGTCTTACTTGGTCATGAACTCTTCGAAGCTTTGGTGGTGTTCCTCTTGTCTCTTTGGTTTAGCTTAGGAATTAAAAATGAGATATTTCACCAAGTGAGTTCAGGTCTTTATGGTCATTAACCACATGTTTCTCCAAACTTTGAGGCATTTTTAGGTGGCCAATTATGTTGATCACCAGCCAAATACTATCTTAAAAATAGATTAGATTTATGGTACTGTAGCTAGCATGGTGGCTGCAGAGACCAAATACATCTTTTCTGCCTTGAGCCACACAATAGAGTTGGATTTTGGTTGGATTTTTCTCAGATTGACAATGATGGTCTTGTGAAATGCCAAGGAAATCAGGAGATACAGGCAGTTCAAATAAGTATAAAGATTTATTGCAAGCATAAGGTCTCTACAAGAATCTGACCTAGCAACGGTCAAGGGAAATCAGCGGGCATAAGAAGGCATTCAAGGTGAGCTGGACTTGGATCTCTTGTGGGTGTGCAGGAACTTGTGAGTTACAGATTTACAGATCAACAGAGTTGGAAGGGTCATGTACTCCAACCCCCTGCCCAAGCAGGAGATCCTACATCCTTTCTGACAAATGGCAGTCCAATCTTCTGGTGCTTTGGAAAATAGATTAGATTAACAGAGTTGGAAGGCACCTTGTCATCTGATCCAACATGTCCAAGCAGTAGACCCTGCACCATTTCTGACAAATGGCAGTCCAATCTCTTCTTGAAAGCCTCCAGTGATGACTCTCCCACAACTTCTGAAGGCAACTTCTGTTCCACTGGTTGATTGTTCTCACTGTCAGAAAATTTTTCCTTATTTCTTGGTTGAATCTCTCCTGGATCAGTTTCCATTCATTATTCCTTGCCTGGCCTTCTGGTGCTTTGGAAAAGAGCTTGACTCCTTCCCTTCTGTGGCAGCACCTCAAATATTGGAAGACTGCTATCATGTCTCCCCGGTCCTTCTCGTCACTAGACTAGCCATGCCCAGTTCCTGCAACCGTTCTTGATATGTTTTAGCCTCCAGTCCTCTCATCATCCTGGTTGCTCTTCTCTGCACTCTTTCTAGAGTCTCAACATCTTTTTTTATGGTGCAGTGACCAAAACTGGATGCAGTACTCTAGGTGTGGTCTTACTAAGGTTTTATAGAGTGATATTAGTACCTCACTTGATCTTGATTGTATCCCTCTGTTAATGCAGTTTAGAATTGCATTGGCTTTTTTGGCTGCCACTGCATACTGCTGGCTCATATTTAACTGGTTGTCTAGTTAAATATTCATTCATGATTTATGATCCCTCCCGCAGGCTCAGCCTGGTCATCTCCTACAGTTCTTTAGGAGAAATATGCACACAAGAATGCCAGAGAAAAATGTGCAGAATATGCATACCGGTGAAATTAATGTACAAGTGATTCTTTCTGAAAAAACAAAACAAAAACAATAGTCCACTGTGAGTGGCAGACAATTAATGCAAACTTACAATTGGAAAAACGTCAGAAATAGAATTCATCAGATTTATCCATTCTTCGTCCAATATTTCTGCAGATGGGATGAGATATTGCTATATTGCTCCTATGTTGATGAAACCACAGACTGTGTGCTATGCAGAAAATAATGCTGACTTGATTTTTCTTCCTGATTCTTCTATTAGTTTTGAAGAATGGAGTTGTGTTAATAGCCGGAAGGAAGGGAAGAACACTATAAATACTCTTGAAGAATCCACAGAATTTTATATATATATTCTGCAAAGGAAGGCAAGCAATACTCATGTACAGGTTTTGCTCCATTATAAGATCTGCAATATTTCTGCAATTCCTTCTATATAAATGGTATCAAAACCTTTTCCCAAGGATGATTATGGAATGGGTGCTTTGTGATAATACAGATTAACAGAGTTGGAAGGGACCTTGTAGGTAATCTAATCCAACTCCTTGCCCAAGCAGGAAACCCTACACCATTTTGGACAAATGGCAGTCCAATCTCTTCTTGAAAGCCTCTGGTGATGACTTTCCCACAACTTCTGAAGGCAACTTCTGTTCCATTGGTTGATTGTTCTCACTGTTAGAAAATTTCTCCTTATTTCTAGGTTGAATCTCTCCAGGATCAGTTTCCATCCATTATTCCTTGTGTGGCCTTCAGATGCCTTAGAAAATAGCTTGACCCCTTCCTTTCTGTGGCAGCCCCTCAAATATTCAAACATTGCTATCATGTCTCCCCTGGTCCTTCTCTTCATTAGACTAGCCATGCCCAGTTCCTGTAACAGTTCTTTGTATGTTTTAGACTCCAGTCCCCTCATCATCCTGGTTGCTCTTCTCTGCAATTTTTCTAGAGTCTTTACATCTTTTTTATAGTGTGTGACCAAAACTGTACATAGTATTCTAGATGTGCTCTTATTGAGGCTTTATAGAGTGGTATTCATACCTCACTTGATCTCTGTTAATGCAACTTAAGATTGCATTGACTTTTTTAGCTGCCACCGCATATTTAAATTATAGTCCACCAGAGGTGGTATTCAGCAGGTTCTGACCAGTTCTAGAGAACCAGTAATGGAAATTTTGAGTAGTTCAGAGAACCGGCAAATACAACCTCTGACTGGAGATTTTTCAGTATCCTTCCCCTGCCATGCCTACTAAGCCACGTCCACAGAACCGGTAATAAAAAAAGTAGAAATCCCACCACTGAAGTCCATAAGATTCCAAGATCCCTCTCAAAGGTACTGCTCTTAAACCTGGTTTCACCCAGTCTATAGATGTACTTTTGGTTTTTCTGGCCTAAGTGTAAGACTTTACTTTTCTCTACACTGAATTTCATTTCGTTAGATAAGGCCCAGTGTTCAAGTCTGTCAAGATCATCTGGATACCACAGGATATAAACTATATGTAAATTTTATCCCGTTGACTAATGCTACCAACCAAGCAATGGGGGTGGGAGGCACATAGTGGATTTTTGCCAGAACCTTCCAAGCAGGTAGTCCTCAATTCACACCATTTACTTAGCGACTGTTCAAAGTTACAACAGCACTGAAAAAAGTGTCTTATGACCATTTTTCACCCACGGGAAATCAAAATTCAGATGATTGGCAACTGACTCATCTTTACGACTTTTGCAGTACCCAGAACACTGTTATGTCATCATTTTTGACAATCATCTGACAAGCAAAGGCAATGGAGGAGCCGGATTCCCTTAATAACCATGTTACTAACGTAAAACTGCAGTGATTCACTTAAAACTTTGTCAAGAAAGGTAGTAAAATGGGGCCAAATCCACTTTACAAATGTGTCACTTAGCAACCAAAATTTTGAGCTCCATATTGTTCGTAAGTAGTGCCTATATATCCCGACTTAATAATAACACATTTCCTTCACACATCTCATGCAAAGGCCCAACAAGACGGAGTAGTGTGGGCCACCAAAGATTTTCTTAGAAGGTTTTAGAAGTATGAAACACTCAATATTAATGATGAGAATCATTTGAAATCATTAGTGTGGCAGTTTGCTGTCTTGCCTGGGGCGGGGGTGAAGATGGAGTGGGGAGCAGACAATGGGATGCTTTGTAGGTCACTATCTTTCATCTTGCTTGAGTAAGCAAAGAATCCAGGAGCCTTATGAGCCTGCAACTGTCACAACTAGTTACAAGGAGTTTTGCCACCATTCGTAACCTCATTGTCCTTGCAAAGAGAATTTAGCGGTTCTTCATGAAGAAGAGAGCTGAGTTTTCATTATCATCTCTACACTCCATCAAAAAGCATCACCAGTATGCTCTCTAGAAGTAGTCTGTGATTTATAACACTATAGGCAGCAGCAAGGAAAACACCACAGCGCAAATTAGCAAACAGAGGATGTGGGTACTTGAAATAGAGATGAAATAAAATAGAATGGAGTGGAGTGCAGTAGAAGAGAATAGACAGAATAGGATAGGATAGGATAGGATAGGATAGGATAGGATAGGATAGGATAGGATAGGATAGGATAGGATAGGATAGGATAGGATAGGACAGAAAGAATAGAATGGAGTGGAGTGGAGTGCAGTAGAAGAGAATAGACAGAATAGAATAATAGAACAGAACAGAAAGAAGAGAAGAGAAGAGAAGAGAAGAGAAGAGAAGAGAAGAGAAGAGAAGAGAAGAGAAGAGAAGAGAAGAGAAGAGAAGAGAAGAGAATTCTTTATTGGCCAAGTGTGATTGGGCACACAAGGAATTTGTCTTCGGTGCATAAGCTCTCATGTCACTGCTTTGCAAAATCATATTAAATGGAAGCACTTGGCGGAGTTTGGTTCATGTTTTAAAAGGGGGTGTCAAAGCAGTAGCCAAAGGAAATAGAAAAGAGGAGGAAAATGCTAAGAAGGTGTTTTCTACATAGTTATAACATTTTCATCATGAAAAATATTTATGAAAGAACTGTTCATTCATTCAACTTTCTGAGTTTCATAAATTCATCCACCACATATACTGATATAACTTTCAAGATACTTCAATACCCTAACCCTAAGCATATTCTTAAGATGAGATATAGCTTCTCTGAGAAATGAGTGCTTAATTAAACATCTTTATTAATAGCAAACTCAGTGGTCTCCCAAGCATTCTCTTCGTTGTGAAACAGCTCTGCTGTTAGAATATGCATGGACTAATAGTTTCTTGCATTGCTTTACTTTCTTGTTGACCAAATGTTATGTGTAAACGTCCTGTTTTTCATTGTACCTTCATTATGCCTCCATTCCTGCAGGCCTCTGACTTCCCATATTTCAACCCAAGCCCAGGACTGTCATAAGAATTCAGCCCTTGAGACTTTGCAGTTTGATGGTACAGATAGCTGTGGAGGCTTAAAATGGAGGGGTGTGTCAAAAGGAATTGCTGAATTATGAGAATATATTTTTTCTAGGAATTGGGGGAGGGAACCTTGGCGAAGCTGCACATCAGACTTCAGCACAGCATTCATTGCTGCTAATGTTGAAACAAAGCCCGCTTCTGTTCAGCTTCCACCACCTGTAAAACTGCTTCCTTCTGGAAAAAAAAAACCCTTATGTAATCAAAGTATTATTCAAGCATTGTTGCAGTTTTGAAACACTAAACAATGGGCCTGTACAGTTTATGGAAGGCACGTGGATGAATGGGTCTGGAGGATCACAACGTATAAACAAATAGAGAGGTCTTCTTCTATGTCATCATTATGACTAACATGGCTAAAGAGCCAGTGTCTGCCTTTTCAAACAGACGCTGATTGTCCTTGAGCCCTTGCCAGAAAGATAAAAGAAAGTCCAGTTAAAATACAATGCAAACAATGTTGGTTGATAATAGAAACATGATGGGAAAAGAGAAGGACACCCTTCCATAGGAAACTAGTAGAACTAGACACAGATGGAGGTTCACTTGGGCGGCAGAGGAATAAAACAATCAATGATGTGTCTAGGTCTCAGGTCTTTCAGACTATTTAGGCAAAAACACCTTAAGAAACAATTTCCTAACACAGGGCAAAGACAATGACATTGCTAAGGTTTTTGCTCGTGTTTGTTTTGTTCTGTTTTGCTTTTGCTTTTGCAGATACTTCATTTTTTTCTGCCCCATTTTGTTTGCATGCAACATTCAGAGAATTTCAGTTTTTGATGAGAAACTTCTTCCAAACAATATAGAAAAATGGCTTGACATTCCCTTATCACACAGAAAGTTCTAAAATGATGGATTATATTGTTTTTACCCAACAAGATGTGGAGATTTCAAACTCTATTTAATAATAATGACTGCATTTCTGTCCTGTTCTTTCTTTCTTTCTTTCTTTCTTTCTTTCTTTCTTTCTTTCTTTCTTTCTTTCTTTCTTTCTTTCTTTCTTTCTTTCTTTCTCTTATCCACCATTGGTTTTTTGCTTTATTTCTCTCTCTCTCTCTTTCTCTATTTCTTTCTTTCCTTCCTTCCTTCCCTCATTCTCTCTTGATTTCTTGCGTCCATTCTTAGCCTTCCTTCCTCCCTTCTCTCATTCTTTCTTGATTTCTTACTTCTCTCTGTCTCCCTCTCCCTCTCCCCAACTCTCTCTCTCTCTCTTGCTCTCTCTGCTTGAAGGAGAGGTAGAGTATATGCAGAAGCATTTGTGTTTGTCTCTTTCTGTTTTTCACACTAGGGGAAAAAATGGTGAAGTGTGGAGAAGAAATATTTGTTTATACAGGAGGGTATCACGTTAAATTCTGTTGTTTGTTTGTTTTATCATGTCTTGTTTTTTCTGTGTGCACTGTGGCTTCTGGAAGTCCTTTTTGGAAACACATGTGCAAGTGAGCCATCTATACCCCTGTACTGGAAACAACTAATGTGAAATATAAAATACAGAGCTGTTCCAATCTGCATGGTGTAAGAAGAATAGGTCAACAGAATGGACATAACTATATACATAAATAAAGGAAATCTGATAAACCATAACATGAAGCTGATCTCCCACCAATAAGGGGAAATTTACTGTAGTTCAAGGTGCCTTCCCTTAAACGTTGACATCTAATGGGATCTCACCAGAGATAGTATTCAGCAGGTTCTGAACAGTTCTGGAGAACCAGTAGCTGAATTTTTGAATAATTCGGAGAACTGGCAAATACCACCTGTGACTGGAGAATTTACAGTATCCTTCCCCTGCCATGCCCACCAACCCAAGCCCACAGAACTGGTAGTAAAAAAAAAATTGAATCACACCACTGGATCTCTCTCTCACACACACACACACATACCATTGGCCTTCTGGTGGGCTGTAGAAGCTGACTCTTTTCCTGGGATTTGGTCTAGGGTAGAAGTGAGCTCTCAAAATGTAGGAGCAGGTAGAGTTTATGAGAGGTTGAGGTCCTGTGATTAGGTGATTGTCATGAGGTTTGGTCAGCTGAATTTACTTTGTTTTTATTGAATATTATTGTGAGCTGGCTAAGATTATTCTGTAAAAGATAGGTGGCCATATGAGTTTATAAATATTTTTTTAAGATCAGTAATACAGGTTCCTTGAAGGTTTGTTTCAAACTGACAGAAAATGCATGCACTTTAATTATAAACATCAAAATCATTGCAACACACAAAACACATTTGAAATGTAGCACTTCTCCTTGACATTTCTCTATTTCTAAACAACAGAATTATGAATTAGATGTTCCTCCAATTCAGTTTTATCAACTTTCCTTTTCTGTTTCTCTGGAAGTTGTAGAATTTCATCTGGGACTGAAGATAAATGATCTCAGCTTTCTTTTTTTTCATCCTTGCACTCACTTTATGCTGAGAGATCTGTTTTTTTTTTTCTTTTTAAAAAATAGAATTTCCTTCTGCTCAGTGAATCTTGTAATGCTTACATGCCAGGCACAGACCCTTGAAAAAAATATAAATAATCCTCAAGTGATGACCAAAAAAGGAGTCTGCCCATTATGGTCATAAGTCATAACAGTAGTAAAACAAATTGGTCACATAACCAATCCAAGTTTAGGACTTTTTTGAAGCAGTCATTAAACAAACCTGGAAGTTGTAAAACAAATGCCATGTTTGTTAAGCAAACCCATTATTCTTTATGGGGAGGATTTGCCAAAAATCAGAAATAAGTGCCAGTTCTGGGAAAAACCATTGTAAAAGTCTGTTACATGACCATGGAATGCTACAAATGGCTCTAAATGCCGCCATGTTGCTATAAGCCAAAAGTGTGGTCATGTGATCATGGAGGGAAGAATCATAGGAACTTTGAATCCAGATTGTAAGTCTTCTTTTTCAAGTTGAGGGCTACCTGTATGTATATTGATATGTCTGTGGCTGTCTAGTATGGAGGAGCTGGGAAGGGCTACTTTTAAATTATTTAAAAATTTGTAGAGAAGACCAGGATGAGCCTGAGGGGGCAGGGGCAAATGCATCATCAGTTTGGAGTCTCTGCACCCCCCATAAGGTTCCTAAATGCAGCCTCCTTTGAAGTCTGTTGATTCTTATCTGGCAACAATTTGCCTTGACCATTAGTAGTTCAGATTTTTGTGTATAGATAACATAACCACAGGATCTCAACTTCCCATAAGCTCTACATAGTCCTACATTTTGGGGGCACCCTTTTATCGTAGACCAAATGCTAGGCAAAGAGTCAGTTTTTACAGCCCACTGGAAGGCTAGTAGTTTGGAGATCCTCTGAATGTCCTCTTTGTGTGTGTGTTTGTCTTTGTGGGTGTGTGGGTGTGGGTGTGTCTGTGATCCCACCAGATGGCAACATTTAAGGGAAGCTGGAGCTACAGTAAGTTTTTCCTCATTGGTGGGAGATCAGTTTCATGCTGTGGTCTACCAGACTTCTTATATTTACGTACATTTTGTACATTCTGTTGGCTCTTTCTTCTGATGCCATGTAGTGGCATAAGCTGGTAGTACTTTTGCACCATTCTATTCTGGTTCCTGACTTCCTGCACCTGACATCATTATAGATGATGTAGTTTTAGTGTCAGGATTTCCCAAGACCCATGTAAAATGGTTCAACGAAAGACATACTTACCGTACAGAGTTCACCTTGGGTATTTACAGCTATTCTTGTCATACACAGGAATATTTGGGCAGAAGCTGGAAGACACTGTTCGCTATGAGAAACGATATGGAAACCATCTGGCTCCGTTGCTGGTAGAACAGTGTGTGGATTTTATTCGTCTGCGGGGGTTGAAGGAGGAAGGACTTTTCCGATTGCCGGGCCAGGCTAACCTCGTCAAAGAGTTACAGGATGCCTTTGATTGTGGAGAGAAGCCACTGTTTGACAGGTAAGGCCACAAATGTATCTTTTTATAGACTTCTCTTTCAGGGCTCAAAGAATGCATTTTTCAAAGTAACCTAATGTCAGTGTTCCAACCAAACTCCCCATTCCCATTCAGCACTCCGAATGGGAATGTCCATCGAAGTAAGCATTTATTAGAGAAGTCATGTTGGCCCATCTCCAAACTCCAGCAACTTGTCCTTGATCTCTGGTGAAAGAATGTTGTTGTGGCTAGCCTCCCTTCTCACTACTCTCCCATACCCATGGCTTGCCCATCCCCCATTGTGACAGCCCTAAATCTGAAACAAGATGGATCCAGGGCTGACCGCACCCCCACAGTCTGCCATGTTTCTTTGACTATAACTCCGCACACATTTGTAGTAAGAGTACAAGTACAAATTCAATCCAGCATGGCCACATTGACATTCTGGGAGTTGTGATCCGCACACATCTGTAAGACACCTGGTTGGGGAAGACTGTATTAAAAACTTATGACTGTGGGAATTTATAATAAAAGGGGATTTGGTCTTGAAACGTCTAATTCAAATTCATTCTCAGGTATAAATCTTTCCAAATATTTCAGATGTATTCATAATTATTCAATATACAGTATTAATAATGAATGTGAGATTTGGGCCTCCATTACACCTTCAAAACTGTTTCAGAAGTATCTGGTAAAAACTGGGGTTTTGTCATGACCCAGGCTGGGATACAAACTTAACAAAATCCAGAATGTAAATAAATGTCTTTTAATACCTCCAGCTTGGCCCCACTGTTCAATAATACTCAGTTGGAGATAAAACGTACTCAAAAAATAATCTTCAAAAGAAAGCAATACAGTCTGAACTTAATGAGCGGATAGAGGTGAAATAAAAAACCAAACAAACTACAATGACAACATTTCCACAATGGAACAGGAAAAGTATTTACCAAGTTCAAGGAGATAACAAGGCAGTCTGTTGGAAGGACGTCAACCAAGATAACCTCAGACCAAAATAAAACACGCTTTGTTTCGAGCGTTCGCCAGTATGCAGGTCCAAACTCTTATTCAGTTATCACAGCTGCAGCCCATGAAGAGGATCAAGGCCCTCTCCTCCTGAGTAGACCACATCTCTCCCTTATCCTGTCCGCCCTGCGTGCCCTAGAATGGATAGGGGATGGGCCTGGGTCCTCCTCTGATTGCTCAGCCAGCCTCTGCCCTTCCCCAGCCTCCTCCACAACTTCCGGAACCACACTTCCACTCCCTGTCGGCTGTTCCTCCTCTCCCTCAATCAGTCTCCACCAGGGGCATGACAGGTTTTCTTTAAAGAATTATTAGTGTTGTACATCTCTCAGAATCACTGCTTATGAGATGGGCAGAATATAAATTTGATAAATAAATAAAATTATAAGCTTATATCTTATGGAATTCTTGATTAGGTGGAATAGTTTCCCTCAGTCTGATAAATCACTAGATATATTGAGACTAAAATTTCCAGAATGCTGAAAACTGGAGGCAGCAAGCTGTTGTGTGTGATTTAATATTTCACTGCTGAGAATCTTCCTACTTTTTGTGGATATTTATATGTGTGGTATTCAGCTTTGTTTGGGTATTTTCCCACGTCATTATAGTTGTGCTTTTAATACATTTACACATTTTACACATTTGTTATTTGGCCCCATGGAAAAGAAAACCTAAACAATTTCCAAACACACCTAAACAGCACACACCCCAAAATCAAATTCACCATGGAAACAGAAACAAACAAATAAACAAATTGTAGTAATCTACAAAAAAACCGGATGGCACACTAGGACACACTATATACCAGAAGAAAGCACACACCAACCGCTACCTCAACACCCAATCCCACCACCACCCAGCACAGATAAACTCCATGGCTAAAACACTAATTACTAGAACCAAACACCTGGCAGACAAGACACACATAAAGACTGAACTATGCACCCTGACTAAAGTACTGACAGCTAATGGCTTCCACAAAAGCAAAATCACTGGCTTGATCCACAAAAACACACTGAGACATAATGGAGACCTAGAAGATGAACAGACCTATGGAACAGCTGTCCTGCCCTACATAAGAGGTACTACAGACAAAATCAGTAAGATACTACACAGGCATCACATCAAGACTGCTTTCAAAACAGACAGAAAAAAAACAGCCATCCTTAGAAACCCCAAAGATAAAACTGACCTGGAAAACCAAGGCATATACGAAGTCCCCTGTGCATCATGCCCAGCCACATACATTGGACAGACCAATAGAAGAATAAGTACCCGCCTGGATGAACACAAAAATGCAGTCAAAAAGCTGGAACACACTTCCTCACTCGTCCAACACATGGAAGCAACAGGTAATAGCATCAACTTCAAATCATCTGCTTTTGTAGCCATTTATTTCTTGTGCCCAATCCTTTGTTTTCAGCACTTTCTTTTATACTTATCAGTGGATATAAGATAAATGCCCATCCCCTCCAAAAAAAAATATTGGTAATTATTATTGGGAGGACTTTTGATGTCTTTCTCCCCCCTGTCAAATGCCAATGTGGTTATATCCCTTCATTAATTATCTTCATTTCCTAAAAGAAAAAGTGTAAAGGCCATCGCTCAGCCTAAGGGACTTAACTTCTCACTTATATAATCTTACTGACAACTTAAAATTGATCAGGGATCTTATTCTACAAATCTATTTGTCTAAGATTCACCCTGTGCAACACAACAGAAGGTGTGGTTGATGCAGGATACCAGGATATCTGTTCTAGTGCCTGTTGCTCACCTTGGCTTTTTTTTTTTCTTTTTTTTTTAAAGATATTAACAGATCTTAGGTAAAGGTCATCACTAATAGTATTCCTTTGGTTTTTCACAGACATGCAAAACTTAAGTAAGAAGATTCAGGAACCTAAATGTCCCTGAATATCTTTCTGTACAGGTAGTCCTTGACTTACGGCCACAAGGGAGCCAACATTTCTGTTGGTGAGCAAGACAGCTATTAGGTGGCTTTTTGTCCCATTTTATGACCTTTCTGGCCACAGTTGTTCAGTGAATCATGGCAATTGTTCAGTTAGTAGCACAGTGGTAAATTGAAACTGGCTTCCCCATTGACTTTGCTTGTCAGAAGGTGAGACCTTGGGACTCTCCTCTCTCCTCTCCTCATTCTCTCTCTTCTTCTCCTTCTCCATCATAAATGCATGTCAGTTGCCAAGCATCTGAATTTTGATTGTGTGACCTTGGGGATGCTGCAACAATCATAAGAGTGAAAAGTACTTTGTAAACAGTGAGTTTGTTGATATGTTAGGATTTTTTTTTAGTTCACTTCTTTATCTTCAATATCTTTACTTTTTTAATCTGTTGCATGGCAAGAAGACAAAGCACTGGGTTGCATGAACAGTACAATGAAGGGAGAAAGGGATGCTTAGAACCTCTCTGTACTCATAATCAAGATTGCTTCAAAGTGGTCTATTGTTTAATTGTACTTTTATGGGTCTCCACACTTGCTTTCTTTATTGCTTTGCTTTGATACAGTACATAATATGTTATAGTTTTCTAACTGGAGTGTGAACTAGTTTTTGGCTGCCGTTTATAAGAGTGCCTTGGAGTTAGAGCAGGAATGTTAGTCTCAGCAGAGCAACAATTAGGAATTTCTAATTGTGCTTTGTGTTGTTTTGTTTTCAATTCTCTATGAAGGAGATAGAGATGTTAACAAAGCTCACATTTCCTCTTTGAAAATGCAAGATTTCATCATTCTGTTGGAAGAAATGTCTTCTGGGTTCAGTTCCAAGTGGGGGAAAAGACACTGGAATCATGGAAGTTGCTTGGAAAAAAGGTTCATTGATGAACAGGATCTTGGAGATCTTGGGCGAACAAAAGGGAAGAGATGCTGAGAGTGCCTCGGTGTTATGCCCTCTCTGGGCTTTGAACAGAAAGAGTATCCTGATTGGTTGCTGTTAGAGGTCATAGCTAGCTTTGTGGGCTGTCTGTGTGTTAAGTTTGGTTTAAATTTGGTGGTTGGTGCAATGAAGCGCAATTCAATGGCTCTGCCTGAAGGAGGTAGATCTTTGTTATGTAGAATAGAGTGGCCTAGGCCTTAATGGGCCATTGACAAAGGTGGGAGGGCTGACTTTCTGCCTCTCTGAGTTTCTACTTCTCTTTTAGGGGAAATATTCTGCCTTTTTAATATATCTTAGAATATTTCATTTTTTAGGAGAGGGGTGGGTTTTAACTTCCAACAATTCTTAAATATACCATTGCAGGAGGTGAAAAGCAAGGGAATTCTTTATGGGTTGAAAGGTGGGTGGGCCATTGTATCTTTCCCACTGCTTGTATTTATTAACTCCCAAAAAGATGTGATACCACAAATGTTGGATTAAACCCTGCATATTGCCACTTCATCTTGCAAGTGCCAGGATGATCCATTTCACTTCAGAGTTACAATGTAAAGCACCGCCTTATGAATACCTAAGGATGTTCGAAGTTTCAACTGTACACATGTTTTCTACACCTTTCTATATCCACCTTTATTAAGACTGTGACTCAACTTGTATTTGGTAACCATCATTCGTTTAGAATATTGCTGCATTGCAGAACCAGAGTTGACATTGGATTTAAAGGCAACCCAATCCAACTACTATTTTGACTGTTCGCAACTCCCTGGACCCTAGCATACCAGGCCCTCCCCTGTCCTCTCCTGTCTCCCTGAGTTTGCCCAAATTCATGTTCATTGCGTCAATGACATTATCTAACCATCTTATCCTCTGCCATCTCCTTCTCCTTTTGGCCTTCCATCTTTCCCAAAATCCGGGTCCTTTCCAAGGAGTCCTCTCTTCTCATTCGTCGGCCAAAGGATTTGAGCTTCAGCTTTGGCATCTGTCCTTCCAAAAAGAACAGTCGGCGTTTATTTCCTTTAGGGTTGATTGGTTTGATCTTCTTGCAGTCCAAGGGACTCCCAAGTGTCTTCTCCAGCACCACAATTTGAAAGCATCAATTCTTCAATGCTCAGCCTCCTGTATGATCCAACTCTCACAGTCCTACATTACTAGTGATGTAGTTTACCTTCCACCTTAAAGTAGCCCTGATTCACATCCGTACACTTTGCTGTCTGAAAATCAGGCTGAAAAAAAAAATAGGGAATGCTTCTCTCTCTCTGTCTGTCTGTCTCTCTGTCTGTCTCTCTGTCTCTCTCACATACACACACAGTCTCTCTCTCACACACACACAAACACGCCCTCCCTCCCTCCCCCCTCTTTCACATACACACACACACTCTCTCTCATACACACACACACTCACACATACATACACACGCACATACACTGCTTGTCTCTCTCTCTCTCTTGCACACACACACACACACACACACAATCCCTGTTTCTCTTTCTCTCTGCCTCTGTCTGTCTCTTTCTATCTCTATCTCTCTCTGTCTCTCCCTCACTCTCTCTCTCTCTCTCCTTTTATTGGCTCCTTGGACTACCTCGAAAATGATACAAACTATAGCATGAATCTGATGGCAACAGTGCCAAGAAGAGCCATTCAGAAACCGCAGGTTCTTAGGGGAGAAGCTATTAAGCATAGCAAGAAGAGAGAATGTCAACACATAGATGGAAATTTTGGAGACGTACTTAGTATCCACTTCTTCTTAGTGAACATTGGCTGACCTAATGAATGATTGGTAACATAGACCATGCAGAAAGTAGCTGCTGTCCAAGGTTCTGCTGTCTCTGCATTTTTGTGTTTCTCTATCCAGTTTCAGCCAAAGACTTCAGGAAATGAATTGTGCATATTAAATTGGAAGCAAGACAAAGGATAAGCTGTATACTTCAGTTGCTTCCAGTCTCAGATTAGTTCATGGTTTGCAAATTCTCCCTTGGAAAAATTAATAATTAAATAGCTGGCTCCTGGTTAGCAGTACAATTTATCACACAACCTCAAAGCACTTTGCAAACATTAATTAGTAAAATGTTCCAAGTGTCATGTGAGTAGAAATATGGAAGTGCACAGGACATAATTCTTTTCTTTTTAAATTTTGCTTGGTGCAATAGGTTGCAAAAACTCTATAACTCAACCTTTTTTGTTTTGTTTTTGAACTAGCCAGACATAACCAAGTGGACTCTGAGCCTATTGAGTTGCACACAAAGGAGAAATATATTCTGAGATAAGCTGAAAGGAAAGCCATAATGATGGACAGTGACATGGAAAGCAAGAATGAAGTAGTACTAATGAAAGGAAGGGTGATTAATAGGGATCTGCCTACCTAGTCTATTATTTATTTATTAATAATTACCCTTCTTTCCTACTCTACAAAATACTTAAGGTAATACTTAAGATAACAACACAGAATCAAAACTTTTATTTTGTGTTTGTTTATTCACAGCTTTTATAATCCACAAATTCTGGGCTGGGTATAAGAGTCAAAGCATAAGAATAATCAAACCTATATTTAAAACACACACACACACACACACACACTTCCTGGATAATTTTAGAGATCTTTAAAATGACTTGTAGCATATATGACCTGCCCATATTTGAGGATTGAGAGAGAGATTTAATTTCGAATTCAGGACGAGAACTGAATAGAACAGAACAGAACAGAATAGAATAGAATAACCATCAGGAAATTTCTCCTTAGTTCTAAGTTGCTTCTCTCCTTGATTAGTTTCCATCCATTTCTTCTTGTCTTGCCCTCAGATGCTTTGGAGAATAGCTTGACTCCCTCTTCTTTGGGGCAACCTCTGAGATATTGGAAGACTGCTTCCATGTCTCCCCTAGTCCTTCTTTTCATTAGACTAGACATACCCAGTTCCTGCAACCGTTCTTCATATGTTTTAGCCTCCAGTCCCCTAATCATCTTTGACAAACTGGTTAGAGTGCTAACTAATACACTACATTGCAATAGATATTGAAAGTAGGATAGTTATGGACCTTTGCAAACCATTTCTGTGGGTAAGTAGGGTATTTGTACCTACAGCCATTGACGGTTGCAAGGTATTTGATTTTCACCTTTTCCCTGAAGAAATTCAGGGAAGGCATTCTCTGTCCTGTTTTATCTTCATGTCATAACTGTGAGGTAAGGCAATTTGGGAGAGAGAAACTATATGTGTAGTTTATTTTATGGCTGAGTGGAGATTTTAACACAGGCTCCAACTATATCAATTATACTCATTTACAGTCTCTTTTTCCATCTTTCCTGAAGAAAGACACAATAGTTTCTATCTGTTGCTGAATAGCTGCTGCTCAAACATATATTCCATTACAATATTATTTGAGAAACCAGTGAGATATACCATCTTTTTATTGGTGTATAAATGTTCAGTTATAAACAGGAAATTGAGTGGAAGGTTTATGTTTTATGAAAGTAATGTTGCTTTTAAAGGTTTTCTTAAGGGAAGGAAATTTCTTTCCTACCTTCTCTAATTGGTATTGCTACATGAATTGGGAAAAAATTTGGACTAGGGAATGTTTAAGCTGTCACTAATAATGTTATTAATATATACATGGAAATATCTTTCCAAAGTTCCAGAAAAAGTAGGTCTCAGAATAATTTAAGAGTGAGCCAACTGAGACTGCAAATGTTTGACTAGAAGACTATTATAATAATAACAATACTGAGTATCAAAGTAACACAACACACTTCAAGTATCTATCATTAATTGAAATACTACATTGTGTTGGTAACAGCATATATGCTTGGATGCTTAAAAATTATTAGATTTGGTCACAAACTTTGAAATTTATGTCTTAAATCCCCATGATTTGACCTGCATAAAACTGAGACTGAAATGTGATTGTAAAAATTAACCCAACAAGAACCAGGATGTGGCAGCCTTGTACTCTTGAAGGAAGTCTCATTTTGAGGTGAGGATGGGATTGCCAGATTTATTCCAAAGAGATCCATAGGTTTGCATGTGTGAAACATGATCAGAAAACCAGAAATATTTATCACATTGTACCCTAGCTTTTCTCTGACATAATGCCCAGCTCAAGGTCATCTTTTGAAGAGGGATTTGAAATCAAGGCCACCTTGACTGAACACTCTGCATCTCCTATATTTTAAATCTCCTTGAGCTTTTGGAAATTGGAAGTTGTTTGTTTAGATCATTAATACAGTGTGCAATTGCCTGAAACATGCAGCAGCAGGCTGTCACACAAAACACAACTGTGTTGCTATGGCTTTCCTTTGTTGCTTTCCATCCACATAGATCAATCTAATTAAACGTTCTGTAAACTTTATCCTGGATAGTTATAAGCTTTTGCAGGTGTTCCTTTAGATTGAACACTGGCATATGCAGGTATGAATGGTCCAAATGCACCATTTCTTTAAGATTCGATTAATCACTGATGGAATAATTAAGTAAAATCTAGTAATATCAAGTTATTTTCAACTGCTGGACCACAAATGTCCATCAACAGCACGTTCCCAGTTAGCTCTGTTGTTATAATTTACATTCACTGGAAGGTGAATTAAAAAAAGAAAGACAACACATTTCAAAATTATGAAAGAATGATTATATTCCAGACACAGGGTGTTTATCTTGTCTCCTAAATTCTGATCTCCGTATAAGAAACACTACAATCTAGCAGCTCCGAAGGGTAAGTTGAATATGCATCTGTCATTGCTGAAGAAGCTTCTTGGATGAGAAGCAAAACATCTTCCAAGAAAAATCAGAAAATCCAGTTGCTTTCTGAAAAAGCATCCTTGGGACTCCAAGGTTGGAGTACTCACAACCTCTGAAGGCACGTTGTTCCACTGATTAATGGTTCCAACTGTCAGGAAATTTCTCCTAGTTCTAGGATGGATCTCTCCTAACAAACATAGAATCCTTATGCCTCTCTCTTTGTCCTGTGCTGAGAACATAAAACACTTCATAGGGAAGCGGTGGTTCAGTGGCTAAGATGCTGAGCTTGTCAATCAGAAAGGTTGGCAGGTCAACGGTTCGAATCCCTAGTGCCGCATAACAGAGTGAGCTCCTGTTCCTTGTCCCACCTTCTGCCAACCTAGCAGTTCAAAAGCATGTAAAAATGTTTACCTAATGTAATGTAAATGTAGAAATTCAAGTAGAAAAATAAGGACCACTTTGGTGGGAAGGGAACAGCGTGCACCTTTGGCATTTAGTCATGCTGGCCATATGTCCATGGAGACGTCTTCGGACAGCACTGGCTCTTCAGCTTTGTAACAGAGATGAGCACCGCCCCCTAAAACTGGAAATGACTAGCACATATGTGTGAGGGGAACCTTTACCTTTTCCTTAGATTAGAAGATCTCCAAGGTCCCTTCCAACGATCTTATTCTGTTAAATGCCAGCCACAGAACTCCAGATACCATACACAATTCTCTTAGACTATGGCCCAGATGAATTGAAATTTTCAAAATGGTGGAGGGATATTTATGTGATCAGCTAGCCAGCGTATAATGGGTAGCTTCTGTTAAAAAGGAGCAAAACATTGAATTACACAGAAAATGGAGAGGAAATCAATCTAATTTAGAAAAGAGCAGTCATTGTTCAATACTCCCTGGTAATTTTGAAGCAGCCGTGTAATAATATTACTTTGGCAAAATGAGTTTCTGTAGAAAAATTCAGCTTGGCTTAAAAGCTGCCCGGTGATAGTTTTCCAATTAATGCATTTCACAAGGCTCGGTTATGGGTCGAATTTCATGTTGGTACATTAGAAGAGAAAGAGAAGCAGGATGCATCAGAATACTGTTACAAAAAAGGTGTTTTAGCTAAAATCGGTAGACACTACTTCATGCATTTGATAGTTAGCAGTCCTAGCAAAGGTGTCAAATGTATGTACAAAATTTGCAAGATGGCAGGCATGGGTGATCCATGTCCTATCTGATGGATTTGATATAAAAGTGATAGGTCTTCAATAAAGATGCAGCAGCCACCAGTTTAGCCACTGTCCCTCCTCCAATGATGGTCCTGAGCCCTACACACATATTTTATACATATTTTATATTGGTTTTGGTCAAAGAACTTGATGTAAGGGATACGAGATAAACTCAATGCAATCTTTTGTGAGGAATGAAGCAACCTGAAATGACTGGGTGTAATTCACAGATGAGAGCCATTTAAAGCCAGGAATTTTTGTCTAAAATTGAATCGATCGATGTTCACCCAACATTGCTAAATCCAATATTATCAAATTGAGGAAATCGATGCTCTGTTGGTTTCTGATCAGTGGAGGGATTCTACCAGTTCGGACCGGTTCTACCGAACAGGTAGTTTTAAAAAAATGATCAGCTGAGAGAAGGAAAAAAAAATCCTAGGACAATCAGCTGAGAGAGGAAAGAAGAGAAAAGCACAGGATCGACCCTCCTGCCTGCCCTGGCACTTCTCTCTTCTTTATCCTCTTAACTGATTGGCACTGCAGATCTCAGCTAGTATGGGGAAAGCTGTGTGCTGGCATTAGGCAAAGCGTGCCCACAAAGCCACGACCACTAAAACACGTGGTAAAACAATTTGAATCCCACCACTGTTTCTGATGCTTTGTTTCTTGCAAATTTTGGTCAATGTTTGAATTTTGTAAATTTTGCTCTATTTTATGACCTTTCTTGCCACAGTTGTTAAGGGAATCACTGCAGTTCTTACATTAGTCACACATTTGTTAAGTGATTCTGGCTTCTCCACTGCTTTTCAGAAGGTAATCACATAATTCTGGCACAATGCAACTGTCATAAATATAAGTCAGTTGCCAGGCCATGGCAGTGCAGTGGTTAGAATGAAGTACTGCAGGCTACTTCTGCTGACTGCCAGCAATTCGGCAGTTCGATTCTCACCAGGCTCAAGGTTGACTCATCCTTCCATCCTCCCAAGGTTGGTAAAATGAGGACCCAGATTGTTAGGGGCAAGAGGCTGACTCTTTAAACCACTAAAACAGGGCTTTAAAGCACTGGGAAGCAGTATATAAGTCCCAGTACTTTTTATATTGCTATCTGAATTTTGATCACATGACCATGGAGAGGCTGCAATGGCCATAAGTGTGAAAAAAGGTCTTAAGTCACTTTTTTTTTAAATTTAGTGAATGGTCACTAGATGAACTGTTGGAAGTCAAGGACTACCTGTGCTCATTTTTGTCAAAACACCAGCCAAGAAAGATGAAGTTATTCCAGTAACCGGAATGCTTGTGACTGCCTCTTTGACAATGGTTACTGAAAGCAAGGGTCTACAACCTGTGGGTTGCAGACCACTACTAGGATGTGGCCTATTGGCTACCAGACCATGGGAGCAGCTAGACACCCCACTCTTGTGGGCACTCACGGCCCCACTCATCCCTCTCCCACAAAACCATCCCCTATTTCCTCCCTTCCCCCTCCTGGGCTGCCAACCCAGAAAGGTTGCCAGGCCGATAGCTTCCAAAATGCCAGCAGAAAATTCTTGGGAAGGAGTCATGAGCAAATCTTCCCCCTCATTAAATGAACTAATTGTCTCCTGCAAACCGCACTCCCCTTTTGTTCCTCTTTATTCCCTATGGGAGGGGCCATTTACTATCCACCTATGCCTTTACTACCGAGTCAACCTTTGTTCCTTAACTGTTCCCTTCTCCTGGCAGTTCTGTGCATGCACAAATCAAGAACAGGCTCCAGCTGCTCTTCTGCCCCACTGATCTCCGACTCTGAAAGCAGCTGATTACTGTCGGATGGCACTGGCCCCATCTCTTCCTCTGACACGGAGCACTCATCAGAGCTCTCCCCAGACTCCAGGACTGGCCCATGTTCCTCCGCAACTTCCTCACTGTCTGAGTCTGCCGACAGCTCTGTTGGCCACTGGC
Organism: Hydrophis major; assembly: GCA_033807585.1. Classification (NCBI taxonomy): domain Eukaryota; kingdom Metazoa; phylum Chordata; class Lepidosauria; order Squamata; family Elapidae; genus Hydrophis; species Hydrophis major. The sequence goes on from CM066333.1 coordinate 16,122,602, forward strand.
GGGCCACAATAGTATCACACAAGTGTGTTGCATGGGGACCAAGGAACAACAGTTGTAATTTAAAAAAAAAACCAGGAGTATAATATCAATAGCAGAAGATTGAGATTTTGCACATACACGCTTAGAGAATTGTGACAGAAGCTATACCTGCAACCTTTATAAAAATATAATAATTTTTAAAAGCCTGTTTGGGAGGACACTACATGGAATTCTGCAGAAGGGTGCCTTGTATGTCAGTAACAGTCTTGGTATTCATGGAAATTGTATAGTATATTTTGTCAAGGTCATGCAATCCTTATTGTGGGCTCACCATAAACCTGTATTTCATTGATTTTTGAATAAGCCACAGTTCATGCATGCCATACTCTGCCATAAACCATAATTGACAACCTATAGTGTCTATAAAAATCCAGTAAATTAGAATATGTGTACTCCATGTAGAGTGCTTTTAACTTGGAGGAAAAAGGGTTTTTTAATGTTTTATCTCCCTCTAGTGATGCAATTCCTCTTTTTCAAGGATGCATAAATAGCTATCAGACTCATATAATATCCGAGTATAGAGGTATCCTTACTACTGAAATATGATTCTGTTTCCGTTTTCATTCCAGGAAGTTCTCTGTTTAAAAATTAAAGAACATGTGTGATTCAATGGACTTAAATCCTGCCTTCAGGATGGCCATTGAATTCAGTATAATAGTAATTCTCTGCCATGAATAAATAAAGTTTGACCTTGCAATAATTTCTACTATCTTATTTTACAAGAGTGCCATCTAGTGGACCTAGAGGGAGCCAACGTAATTTCCAAGGCTTTAGCTAACTGTGTTACTAGGGGAAAAAAGGGTAAATTGATTGAGCGATTGAATGATTAGTTTATTGGTTGATTGGTTGGTTGGTCAATTGATTGATTGGCTTTTCCTGAGGTCACCTGATTTAGTGACACCAATTGTAATTTTCATGATAGAAAATTGGCTGATCTTCCAATCTCACAAAGTGATATCAGAAGAATTTAGAGTTAGGGTTAGGGTTAGAAAAGAAATTTACTCAATTTATGGAAAGAGAGTTGGACTTTTTCTTTAAAGAGAATAAAAAAGAAGAAACTTCATTATAAAATGTATGGGATATAGCAAAGGCATATATCAGAGGACCCTCCATAACATATGCGGGAAAGAGAAATAAAAAGAAGAGACAAGTTCAAAAGAAATTGGAAAAGGAATATAAAAGGTTAGAGATGGAATTACAAAAAGACCCACAAAAAAAAAAACATAAAAAAAATCAAATGGGCTTAAAGAAACATAAGTTGAATTTAATAGATAAAGAAGTACTAGCACAAAAAATTAACAGATCTAAACATTTTTTTTAAAAAATGCAAACAAGCCAGGAAGATGGTTGGCATATAGACTGAAAAAAGGAGAAAGAAAAGAAACTGATTTACCAACTAATAGATGATGGTTGATTGAGTGTGTTAGGGATAACATTGTTTACCCTAACTGGTTTAGGTAAAATTATAAATATGTTATCATGGTTTATAAGTTAAAGTGTCTGCAACTTTAAATATAGGAATGTAATTAAGGGAGTGGTTGTGAAAGCACCATAAAAGAAGCAAGGAACGTCAGCTTGCTCTCTCTCTGACTTGATGATCCCTAATTACTGGATGAAGACTGCGTATTTCCCTACTGGAACGGGAGAGAGATAAAGGACTGATTTATTTGTAAGTGAACTGACATTGGATATTCTACACGGACTTTGCTAACTGAATATCCTTGAATGGACTGACTAAATGATACATGACTAATGGACTGTTATTTTGACTATGCTATAAACTCTAAATGGAATAAACTATATTTTTGATAGCACAAGCTTATCTGTTATTTTTACTGTATGTTAACAAACATACAAACTTATATCACTCATTTATCTGTGTGCCTATGTGACTAACGCTGCACATTCTCTTTAGCTTGTCTCCTTAACCCTGGTTGGGGAACCCAGGCTTAACAGAGTGATTGAATGATTAGTTGATCAATTGATTGATTGTTGATTGATTGATTGATTTTTTTCCCTGGGGTCACCTGATTTAGCGACACCAATTTTAATTTTCAAGGTAGAAAATTGGCTGGTGTTCCAATCTCTCAAAGTGATATCAGAATAATTTAGGAATTGATTAGGAATCTTTTTGGAAATACAGAGGTATAGACTACACTGGAAGCAAAAGAAGTCAACTAGAAAAAGAGAACAGTAAGCCACCTCTGAACTGTTGTGGTAACTTTGTATAGAGATGAAAGTTTCATGAAATCATTGTCTGTTAATTCAACTTGATGGGAACTTTAGTCCCTGACTTACGACAAAAAACTTACCAACCATTTGAAGTCACTAAGGATCCTGTCCCCCCCAAAAAAGGTACTTACAATCTGAATTTGAAGTTCTGATGGTCACTGCCACCCTCAGGCCCCAAACCACATGGCTGCATTCTGGGCATTTGGCAGCTGGCCTGAAGACGAGTCAAAAAGAAGGCTGTGAAAATATTTACAGACCCCTCACATCCCGGACATAAACTGTTTCAACTCCTACCCTCAAAACGATGCTATAGAGCACTGCACACCAGAACAACTAGACACAAGGACAGTTTTTTTCCCAAATGCCATCTCTCCGCTAAACAAATAATTCTCTCAAAACTGTCCAACGATTTACAAAGTCTGCACTACTATTGCTATTAATCTCATCACTCCTTATCACCCATCCCCTCCTACTTGTGACTGTATCATTGTAACTTTGTCGCTTGTATCCTTATGATTTATATTGACTGTTTCCTAGTATGATTTGATTGCTTATTGTATCCTATGATACAATAAGTGTTGCACCTTATGATTCTTGACCCTTGACAAATGTATCTTTTATTTTATGTACACTGAGAGCATTTGTACCAAGACAAATTCCTTATGTGTCCAATCACACTTGGCCAATAAAGAATTCTATTCTATTCTATTCTATTCTATTCTATTCTATTCTATTCTATTCTATTCTATTCTATTCTATTCTATTCTATTCTATTCTATTCTGAATGTATGACTGTTTGCAGTGTCCTGCTCAGATGACAATAGTTTATGAGGATTTTGCCAAAACATTTAAGCAAAAATGCCCCCAGAGTAAACAATGACCATGGTGTTTTACAACCAAAAAAGGCTGTAAGGTCAAATCCCGCGTTACGACCAACACAACTTAAAACCACAAGAGGCAGGCTCCATTATGGTCATAAATCAAGGAATACATGCCAGTTGCTAACCACTGCAAGTTTGATCATTGGTCCATGGGGATGCGTAAGTGCACAAACAGTCATAATTCACTTTTTTTAGCGTTGTTGTGACATCAAACGGTCACTAAATGAACTGGTGTAAGTCGAGGACTACCTGTATAAAGGTTTTCTGAATAGGTAATATGATTTGCTTTAGAAGCATCCAAAGAGGTCCACAATGGATATGAGATGTTCAGAGATCTAATCTTAAGTTTACAAGTGGATATTTTCTGTTCCATTCCTGCAGAAATACAGATGTTCACACAGTGGCCTCACTGTTGAAACTCTACCTCAGGGAGTTGCCGGAGCCGGTTATCCCATATTCCAAATATGAAGAGTTTCTCTCCTGTGCCAAAATGCTCAGCAAAGAAAAGGAAACGGTGAGCTTAGTCTCTCGGTTTGGATTTATGTTAGTACCAGAGGTGGTAATCAGCAGGTTCTGACCAGTTCTGGAGAAGCGGCCATTTTGAGTAGTTTGGAGAACTAGCAAATCCCACCTCTGCAAGGCCCCGCCCCCATCTATTCTCTGCCTCCTATTGAGTCCCAGCTGATTGGCTGGGTCTTCTTTTGCACAGGAGAACGGAGCTGGAAAGCAGGTTAGTAGGGTGGGGAGAGAAGGGGATGTTGCAGTATCCTTCCCCTGCCAAGCTCGCCAAGCCAAGCCACGCCCACCAAGCCAGGCCAACCAAGCCAGGCCAACCAAGCCACACCCACAGAACTGGTAGTTTAAAAACATTGAATCCCACCACTCATTAGTACCCAAATCCTCTTATCTTATCTGGGGATTTCTACCTGAATTTAGTTCCTAAATATTTGCATGGGTGCTGGATATGTCTCCATGTTCACTTTTTTTTTTTCCTTACACATTCAAACAGGGGCTGAATGAACTAGCAAAGCAAGTGAAGAATTTGCCGCTCGTCAACTTTAATCTACTCAAGTACATTTGCAGGTAAATCATCCTGACAAAAAAAAATCATAATATGGCTGTGTCCAATATATCATTAGACAGGCCAATTGTTTTCAGTGCTTTTATTAGGATAATTGCAGACTGGTGTGTTTTTTTTTTTTTTTTGTCTGAATCCTTATTGCAAGTGTATGGAGTCTACAATCTCTGAGAATTGGCTGGGAATGTGGAGACCTCCAGTCCCATCACACCAGAGGAAGCCACACTGAGGAAATCTCACAATTCCATCCACTTCTATTTTGTATTTAGTGGCTAAGACGCCGAGCTTGTCGATCAGAGAAGTCGGCAGTTTGGCGATTTGAATCCCTAGTGCCACGTAAGGGAGTGAGCTCCCATTACTTCTCCCAGCTTCTGCCAACCTAGCAGTTCGAAAGTATGTAAAAATGCAAGTAGGAAAATAGGGACCACTTTGGTGGGAAGGGAACAGTGTTCTGTGTGCCTTTGGCATTTAGTCATGCTGGCCACAGGACCACGGAGACGTCTTCGGACAGTGCTGGCTCTTCGGCTTTGTAACAGAGATGAGCACACCATCCCCTAGAGCCAGAAACGATTAGCACATATGTGCGAGGGGAGCCTTTACCTTCACTAATTTCCCAGATTATGATTACCCGAACTGCAATGCCTAGTCTAAAGGTCTTCAGATAGGCTGGCTTGTGGTTACTATCATCCTCTACAACAGGGATATCAAATTCAAGGCCTGTGGGCCGGATTCAGCCCACAGGGTGCTTAGATCTGGCCCACGGGGTTTCCCTTGAAACAGCAAAGGACCAGCCTGCGGTGCCTCTGCTCGTGAAAACGGAGCTTCTTTGCTTTTTTTTCTGGCAGAGAGCTAGCAAAACAAATTAAAAACAAAACAAAAGGAAAAATGTTTCCCCTTTTGCATTTGATCATGCCAAGAAGGGTCAAGAAAGGAGAAAGGGAAAGAGGAAAGGGAAAGAACAAGAAAGAAAGATGGGAAGAGAGCATAGAAGGAAGAAGAAGGAAAGAGGGGAAGGAAGAAGAAAGGAGAATTATATTATAGCCAGCTCAAAGGAATCAATAGAGTCAATCCAAGTCCCAATGGTTTTAACAAATCCATTTTATGCCTAGACACATCTGGATTCAATGCCATATGAACAGAGACAACATGAATAAGACAAGAATTTAGGTAGAACTGGGTGAAGAACAGTTATTCTCCTGGAATCTAGCCAAAACTTTTTGATGCTCTTCTAGTTTTGTCCTTTGCTTCCTTTTGACTTTATATTCCATTTCTTTTTCCTTTTTTTTTTCCAAATTCAAGCAAGGAAATTTTCTGTGGACTAAAGTAGACAAAATATAATCCATTGCAAGCAGGGATGATTCAAAGATAACAGGAAATGAGAATCTGATCAACCCTTGGAGAATAAGGGAGAATAAGGGAACTTATGTTCTTCCTCCAAGAATTATCTGTCTTTCTCCATTTCTCCCCCAAAGATATTCTCTGTGCCTTTTCCCTACCTACAATATAAAAGGAGCTCCAGAGAATCAGGCAATCCAGTTCAAGACAGGCAATCCAGTTCAAGATTGTAGCAGAGGTTGTGCACAGTGATGCAATTCAACTGGTATAATAACCGGTTCAGTGATGCACAGGCACAGCATTTAGAAAATAACATTTTTAGCTATAATACTTACCTTCTGCTGCATCTCCGGTGAGCAAAACAGCTGATGTGCGGCAAACCACTCTGCTGGGCGAATCAGCTGTGCTCAAAAACAAGAAAATAAAGCACAGGAAAAGGGCAGAACATGGTGGGCAGGGCCAAATGATCACCAAAATTACCAGTTCGCTCAAACCAGTCCAAACCTGTAGAATCCCACCCTTGGTTCTGCAGCTTATTTTTTAAAAATAATTTATGTATGTGATTCCTAATTCTATTTAGCATGACCCATCTAATGAGATCCTGTCATCACATGTGACTGAATCCTGGACTTTCACTCTCTTCCTGCCCTACCTACCCCTGATTCCTTGAATTTCTGAACAGATTCTTGGATGAAGTTCAGTCCTATTCTGGAGTCAACAAAATGAGTGTGCAAAATCTTGCAACCGTGTTTGGCCCCAACATCCTACGTCCCAAAGTGGAAGATCCTCTGACAATCATGGAAGGTAAGTAGATGAGGATGTAAATAATAAGGCAAATTGTCCAAATGGTATGAACTGTTTTGAAAGATTAAGATACAGCATGAACTTTGTAGTCGGGCAGAAGGTTCTTTTCTTATCCCAAGTTAAATGTGTAGAAATTATCTGAAACAGATGCTGGAAGTTTACATGTTTGCTAGGTGGCATGGCAAAACTGTACAACTCTCATCCCCAGTACAAGTAATCCTCGATTTACAACAGTTCATTGAGTGACTGTTCAAAGTTACAATGGCACTCTTCTCCCAAGCAGCCTGCTCATTCTTTGCTGTTCTCACCTTCTCTCCACTCTCTGTGCTCTCGGATCAGGAGGGGGTGGTCCTTGCCTGAGCTCTGTCTCTCATGGTCATCCTGCCCCTGTTCCTCCCTGTCTACAAGCTGTCCTAATCCTGAAAGTCCCTGGCCTTCCCCATTTTCCTCCAAAGCCAACGAAACTGCCCCTTCAATCTCTGTTGGCTCAGGTTCCAGCTCATCTTCCCCCGCAGATTCAGACTTCAACAGGGCTATAATAGCCTGGGGATTGGGGACCCCTTATGTAATGGTGTCTGAGAAGGACCTTGGGAGATAGGAAGCAAAACATGGAGTTGCCAACTGGTGTGTAAAAGATATCTCAGCTCACAAGAGTGAGGAAAGTTGTGGAAAATATGTTAGAAGGGACCCCGCCTAGTTTTCTATAAAGTAAAATGGAAGGAATGAAGAAATATCTCAAAGATACTGTTTCAAAAGGTAACTGGAGTTTTTCTTGAAAATGTTTGTTTCGTTATCCAAGAAGCTTCTCATCAGTTCTGATGAGAAGTGAAACATCTTCAAGGAAGAACATAGAAAGTTCCAGTTGCCTATTGCAAAAGCATCTTTGAGACATGACTGAGAACGATTGAGTATCTCCATAGATGAGTGGAAAAATACTTTCAGTCTTACAAGATTCTGTTAATATAACCTTACAATGAAGACAGGATTAGTAATTCTGGTTGGGCTCTTCTCTGGACTAGTTCACAGAATAGTTCACATAGATCAGGGGCATCAAACTGGCAACCCGTAGGCCCAATGCATGATGTCATGTGCAGGCCATGCCCTCTCCAGCTCCGCGAAGGGGGAAAACATTGTGAAACATTACATGACAGGATGAGTTTGACCCCCGTGATATAGATATTCTCATTTGCCTAGAGCTCCTTAAATAATCCAGACAGTAATTATATATAGCAACAAAATAAATTAAAATAATCTGCCCTTCCCTCATTTCTTTACAATTATGGAACTTAATGCCATAAGATGAAATCCAGATACTATGGATAACAGGAGGGATAAAATTATTGTCCTTCTGGTCTTGTTCTCTCTCTCTCTCTCTCTCTCTTACTGTTACGTTACTCTTTCCAGCTCAAGGGATCTGTGATTCCAGCTGGACCCCAATGGAAAAACTGGATCTGGTTTGACAGAACGCAGGTCTGCTTATCCTGCACATTTTTTAGTAATTTAGAATACTGGAGGGAAGGTTTTACATTTCAGTGGTTTGATAATACCAATAAGCTTGTATGCTGCTGGAATGATAAATAAATAAACATACTGGTAAATATAAATACATGAGGGACTCTGGGATGATTTTTGTTTGGAAGAATTGTGAACTCAATTGAGTTCTGGTAGACTAATACATTGCTAGTCTTAGAACTAATTTTAAATATGTATGTAAGGATAGGTGCATGAAAATTAATGTTACAGTGGAACCAATTCTGGGGGGATGTGGTAGCCTCTGCTTTGCCAGATGAGTTCAAGCAGACACATTGGAGAGGAGTATAAATTCCTGCACCGAGAAAATGGTTGAATCTAGTGAACTAAATGATCCTTTCAAATTCTGTGCTTCTGTTCTAACTTTAATTGATCTCTGGGTTCTAGTTAAAAACCAGAATCCTTCCTTCCACACCTAAAGACTCCCCAGCTCTTTATTAGATAGTCTCTAGCATTGGTGAGCATGGCATTGCTTGGTGGGTGTCGCTTAGTGGGTATGGCAAGGGATACCGTAAAATCTCCATTCCCTCCCTACCCCACTAACCTGCTTTCCTGCTCGGTTCTCCTGTGCAGGGCAACAAAGGAAGACCCTGCTGGGACTTGGGAGGCAGAGAATAGATGGGGGCGGGGCCAGTTAGAGGTGGGATTTGCCGGTTCTCCGAACTACTCCAAATTTCTGCTACCGGTTCTCCAGAACTGGTCAGAACCTGTTGAACACCACCTCTGTATATATCGCTCCCTCTTTTATTTGTAAGGTGTTCAGGATCATGGAGGAATCAGAGGACATAAAAATACAGAAATATGAATGGATGGATGGATGGATGGATGGATGGATGGATGGATGGACGAATAAATAGATTTTAACATTTATCAGGTTTACACTATAAAAAACACTTTGAAAATATGCTTTAAATGGCCACTCAAAGAACACCACCTTAATTTTACTTTGAGAAATATGGAAGACAGTGGGAAGGATTGTGAAGTGCGATATTCCATGTTCCACCTGAAAGCTCCATAAATTAAAGAAAAGGAGCCATGCTGTTTGGCTTCCAGTAGTGTCTGAAGAAAGCAGGCTGGCAATTCATTACCTGCATCTCAAATGACACCCCATTCTTGACTTCTTGGAATCCACTTTGATTTATAATACCGGCAGCAACATAGTCTCTACTCAAAGATTGGGATGCACTTTAGAGACTGCTCCAAGTTTTGCTCCCGAGTGTTTATTTATACTGATATTAGATTAATTTCACGGGTCTTTTCATTAGAATGTGCTGTTACAGTTGGCAGAGTTAACTTTGTAGCTGTGGGAGCCACAGAGCTTCACCCTCTTCCTTCTGAAGGTTTCTGAGGTGGACCGGAGACCCTCCAGTCATCTGGAAGTGAATGTCAATAATTATAATTAGACCATTCATCTCTCTGCTCTGTATGGCTCTGCTCCCACCATGTTCTCCCAGAGTTCCTTAAGGGTTTCTTTCTTTGGTTACTTGTTTTGTTCTGGTGTGAAAAATGAATCTTTTCCATCTGTGCAATCCATAGAGGGAATGGGTTGAATGGGCTAAACAGGGATGCAAGAATGTTTGTTCTGTATGTAATATGGACTTCAGTCAGCTGCCTTGTCTTAACAACCCTTCATAATTCTAAACCGGTGTGGCTAATTTTGATGCAGATTCTGAGAATTTTAGTCCAGTGATCACGCAGTAATATTGGTACATTTTAAGAATAAATGTGGCACTAATAAAATGGAAACACAACACACACACACACACACACACACACACAGAGAGAGAGAGACAGAGACAGAGAGAAGGGTAGGGAGAGGGAGACAGAGAAAGAAAATGAGAGAAACAGAGAAGAGAGAGAAAGAGAAAGAAAGAGAGAGGAGGAAGAAAGAGAGAAAAAAGAGAAAGAGAGGGAGAGAGGAGGAGAGAGAGAGAGAAAGAAAAAGAAAGAGAAGAGAGGGGAAGAAAGAAAGAAAGAAAGAAAGAAAGAAAGAAAGAAAGAAAGAAAGAAAGAAAGAAAGAAAGAAAGAAAGAAAGAAAGAAAGAAAAGAGGGGGGAGAGAGAAAGAAATGAAGAGAGAAAAAGATGGAGGAGAGAGGGAAAGAAAGAGAGAAAGAGAAAGAAACAGAAAAAGAGAGAGGGAGAGAGAAATAGAGAGGGAGAGAGAGAGGGAGAGAGATAGAGTCAAAGAGAGACAGCATAGCTTCATAGTCCTCATAGCTTCATAGTTCTACAGAAGTTTAGAAGAATGTCTGGGTGAACACCAACCTGGATTGGTCTGGACTTCATTTGGTCCTGGATTTGGACCTGTTTCAGCTTTGTTCCTGAAGGAACAGGCTGTGCCAGCTTTGCTTGTGTTGCCAGCCATGCTTTCCACATCAGCCACACCTGTGGGCCTGATGGTGATTGCTGAGGCCACCACCCCTTTATATGCTGTGTGCTCTGACACTGTGGACATTTTTCTTTGGTGGGGGTTTGTCGGCAGCTGTGTTGGGGGGAAATGGCAGAGGGGCTTGGAGAACCTCCTGCAGATGCATATAAACCGTAAACATTGATTTTTATTTTGCAATTTATGAAATCAGAGATCAGAAGCAAGAGCAGAAGCGAGTCCTGCTGTTTTGAAGCTCTATATATCATCTTTTTATCTAGTCTGTAATAGCATATGCTGCATCAAGGTTCGTGCTGTTTACTCACTGAATGTAAGCAACTGAGCAATTCATAGGCAAGTGAAGCATGTCAACAATATTTAGTTCTTGTCACTTTTTCTTCGATGCCCTCAGCATACAATGTTGGCCTTCATCTCCAGATAAAGCAAAACAAGTGCAACAACCCTTTAAAATCTATCCATCTATCCTATCTTCTAAAATAATTTAATAGAATCTATTTAAAGAGCAAATGGCTGTCTCGATTCAACTTCACACTCACTGCTTCCTACCCAATTACAGAAAAACATTCACTGGGAGATTAGGACAGACTGTCAAACTTCATTTACTGCTGGAAATCGCAGGACTTTTTAGTTGAGTTATTTTGTGAGAAGTGAGACGCTGATCACTTCTTTTCCTAGGTTGCTCTCTTCTTAAAGTGGGATGGATGGAGAAGGAGAGAGGGAGAGAGGAAGAGAGAGAGAACCTATTTTGCACCAAGACTATTTTATGTGATATAAACTATTAGGTATTGGAGATTTAATAGCTGACCAGCTGTGGTAAGGCTGCTGTAAATGCTGATGTAGGGTATTGCCACTTTAAGAAGCTGTCTATATAAAGGAGGCCATGAGGGGGTGTATCTCTCTCTCCTCATGTTCTATCTTCATTGTAGTTCACCATGCAGAGTAATGAAGACTGATTGCTTGCCTAGTATGTGCCTAATGCATATATGTATGTATATAGCAGTCTCGTGTATAAACCATTGTTAAAAGACAAAGCCTCTGTGTGCTGTGTTGTGCTCCTGGGTTGTCTCACAATAGTAGTCATGCTGCAAACACTCTGACAGAAACACCTTGAAGTCAAATACACATATCCCAGGTTAATGTTGCAGGATCCAATCTGAGTTGATCACTAGGATCAGAGGTTTAATTTTCTGAGCTTTTAGACTTGTGCTGGAGCCCCTCCTCAGGGAACTTCTCCCTCACTCAACATTCTGGTCCAAAAGCTTGGAAGACTAAACCTCTGGTCCCAGAGACCAACCCAGATTGGATCCTGCATCATTGGTGCTTTGGTTATGGCAAATGAGGATTGCAAGAACTTTCTAGAACAGGGGTGTCAAACTCCATATCACTGAGGGCTGCATGAGGGTTGTGTTTGACCTCGGGGGAGTGGAGCGGCCAGGGGGGGTATGGCCAGCTCAACATCACTCATGCTGGGGGTGCCTGTGGTGGCCTGAGCATTCTGCCAGTGAAAATGGGCTCCCGAACTCCATTTTCAGCTATGACGACCTCCTGCGACCCCCTGCCAAGTCCATTTTTGCTGGCAGAAGCACCTTTGCTGTTTCTTGGACGGCCCTGTGGTCCAAATCTAAGTACCCCATGGGCCGAATCAAGCCCCTGGGCCTTGAGATTGACATCCCTGTTCTAGATGAAAAAGACGTTTTGTTTTTTTTTCCATTGGAAAAGAAACTCACTGTTATTCCCCTGTCTGAGTCTGAATCTGAGGAGAAAGACGAACAGCTGACAGGGATTGGGAGTGTGGCTACATTGGCTTTGGAGGAAACTGGGGAAGGGCAAAATCAGGCTGGGCAGAGCAAGGAAGAGATAGAACAAGGGAGAGAGGGTTCAGAGGAAGACCAAGCCCCCCCCCCCGCTTCATCCTAGGGCACACAGGGAAGAATGGAGAAGAGAGCAACTTGGGTTGCATGGCTTATGAGGGAGGAAAGGGCCCTGATTCCCTTCACAAGGCACACCTGGGGAGCGAGTTTAAAGGAGAACCATTTGGGAGGGGTGGTTGTTGGGAACAAATGTTGAGTTTATCTTGTGTTGGCTGCTGTTATGACTTCCTGGAATCCTCCTAACTGGTTTGATTTACTGCCTTGTTACTTCATTTCTGGAACTCCATATCTTGTTCTACCAGATTTATTACCATATTTTGCCTTAATGGATTTATAGTTTAAAGTTTTCAGTTTACAATGTTAGGACTAGAATATCTGCAGCCAAAGGCTGGTGCAGGCTCGTGGGAGAGTTTTTCTCCAGACCAGAAAGTAACCAGCACATTGGGGTCAAAGTTGCAGCTAATAAAGGGACCCATATTTATTCACTGGCTGAGTTGCCTTTGTGCCACGCCCTGGGTCATCACACCCACCATGAGACATTGGATCTCATGCAAAGATAAGCTTGGGTGCAAGGTATATGCAAATGTAGCTTTTCTTTTTCAAAAATTATGGCATGCTGAACCTGGATTTGTTTGTGTTCTTTTCCATTAGGTACTGTGGTGGTTCAGCAATTAATGTCCATGATGATAAGTGAACATGAGCTGTTGTTTCCCAAGGATGCAGAGTCTCAAAGTGGACAGGAGGTTTGCAACAACAACAATGAGGTCCAAAAGAAAGTGATCATTGGCCAGCTGCAGAACAGAGAGAATAATAATACCAAGGAGTCGTCCCCTGTAAGGCAATGTTCATGGGACAAGCCTGAATCCCCTCAAAGAACCATGGTGGACAATGGATCTCCTACAGCTCAGCCCGGAAGCAAATCAAACAGTCCAAGGAACAGCATTCATAAACTGGACATGACCAGGAGTCCGCCCCTTACAGTGAAAAAGAACCCGGCATTTAATAAAGGGAGTGGGATAGTCACCAACGGCTCCTTCAGCAGTTCTGTGGAGAGTCAGGAGAAAACGTCGCCCTCGCTACCCAACGGTACCTTGCAGAGCAGAAGAACACCTTCTCTGAAAGGGCCAGTAACCAAAATGGGCACGCACAGCATGCCGAATGGAGGAGTGAGGATGGGTATCTCCAGCACTGATACCCACAGCAACTCTTTGAACAGCCGTTGCCAGAGCTGGATGCCTAATGAGTATGTGACCTTGAGAGACAACAAGCAGAAGGAGCCCATGAGTGACTCAGGCCAATACAACAGACTTTCCACTTACGACAACGTGCACCAACAGTTCTCGGCAGTGAATGCTGAAGATAAGCAGAGTGTGGACAGTGCAACTTGGTCTACATCCTCATGTGAGATATCCCTCCCAGAACATTCCAACTCCTGCCGCTCGTCCACCACCACATGTCCCGAGCAGGACTTTTATGGGAGCAATTTTGAAGACCCAGTTTTAGATGAGCCCCAACAGGACAATCTCCTGAACCTGGCTGAGGGTGAGAGCAAAGTTGAGCGGAGAAGCCTGGGGGGACGAAGCAGCAGGGCTACAAGCAGCAGTGACAACAGTGAAACCTTTGTGAACAACACAGGCAATCACAGTGCTTTGCACAGCCTGGTGTCCAGCTTAAAGCAGGAAATGACCAAACAAAAGCTGGAGTATGAAACAAGGATAAAAAGGTAAGATTTTGGCGGAAGAAATTTCAGAAGCCAAGGGATAAGCTGGTTGGGGGATTATGAGAAATGGACTCCATTACTGGCATATAGCAGTTTAGGGCAGAGGTCTCCAACCTTGGCAACTTTAAGCCTGGTGGACTTTGACTCTGGCTGGGGAATTCTGGGAGTTGAAGTCCACCAGGCTTAAAGTTGCCAAGGTTGGAGACCCCCTGGTTTAGGGAACTGACTGATTTACAAAGTAGTGCTGGAGGTACAGAAATCTCCACCTGTGGTTTCATACTTAGAGGCAAAGGATTTGCTCATTGGATTAGATTACAACTTCAATTTCAACCAGACTGGTAGATCGTTCTTATTCCAAATGAGTCCATCTAGATCAGAGGCACAGACAAGGTTCCCAAAACGGCACATCATTCCCCGCAAAAAAATTTCAGCTTCAACCTGAGTCCTTCCAAAACTTGCCAGCAAATTGTAATTTTTCATGGATCATATGAAGAAAACTATGGGGAATTAAATTATGATATAATTTACATTTAATTATATCATTGCTTTTTCCCCTAGCCTCATGTGTTTTTAAGAGTGTGGCCAAAACTCAACAACAAATACTAAATGTGTCCTTAAGTCCCTCTTCCAGGTTGCCTCATCTCGATCATATACTGTAGATCTAGTGTCACAATTTGTAGAACATAAATCAGTAGCACCTCTTGTATGATTTAAAAATAGGAAACAAATGAATGAATGAATAAACAAACGAATGAATGAATGAATGAATGAGAGAAAGAGAGAGGAAGGAAGGAAGGAAGGAGGGAGGGAGGGAGGGAGGGAGAGGAGGAAGGAAGGAAGGAAGGAAGGAAGGAAGGAAGGAAGGAAGGAAGGAAGGAAGGAAGGAAATCCATTTGGTCTACATACAGCTGGTTTTCAATAAATCTTACTGTCTTTCATTGAATTAACTATACATTATCATTATGATGAGTAACCAAAGCTACTTTCTTCAATTGCCCTGAAGTGGGATGACAGTCACAGGTAAAGGTTATAAACATAGATTTTATATGATACTGATGCCGTTACACAACTATCTGTGATAAACCTCTGTTTAAAATCAAAGAATTCAAAATTGTTTTGAATACAAACAATTTAAGTTGTTTGTATTTCTTCCTGACCAAAGAGAGGAAATGCCAATATATTATAATCTTTGCTTCATGACCATAATTGAGACTGGCAACTTTGTCACTAAATGACCACATCCCATGATTACGCTAGATTTACAATATCACTTACACTTCAGTTCATTAACAGTGGTGAGATTCAAATTTTTTTACTATTAGTTTTGTGGCCCTGGCTTGGTGGGCTTGGCAGGGGAAGGATATACTGCAAAATCTTCATTTCCTCCCCACTCCAGGGGAAGGATACTGCAAAATCTCATTCCCTCCCTGCCCCACTAACCTGCTTTCCAGCTCCATTCTCCTGTGCAGGGCAACAAAAGAAGACCCAGCCGATCAGCTGGGACTCGGGAGCCGGAGAATAGATGGGGGTGGGGCCAGTCAGAGGTGGGATTTGCTGGTTCTCTGAACTACTCAAAATTTCTGCTACCGGTTCTCCAGAACTGGTCAGAACCTGCTGAATACCACCTCTGGTCATTAAGCAAATGAGCCCTGGTCATTAAGCAAAACACCATATGACTGCAACTTGCGAGCTCATTGCTGACTTCTCCATTGGCTCTGCTTGTGAGAAGGCAGCTATGAAATGTATGAATTGGGATCACAGGACTACAGGATGCTGCGATACTCATAAGTGTGTGGATTGGTCTTAGGGTTACTTTTTCAGAATTGTTGTAACTTCAAAATGGTTTCTAAACAGGGGACTTGTTTAGCAAGAACTATCTCTGGTCAGGTAAGTTAGAATTGCGGGACATGGGCCTTTTAGATAGATGGAAAGGGGGGGGGGAATCATTTAAATTATACATGGAATGACATAAAGCACTGCAAGAACGATGGGACAAGGAGGAGAAAGGTCAGCATTTAGCTTAATTTATCTCTTAGGGGATTATACATCACTCACATCTTCCATTCTGCCACCAAGTAATCTAAAAACTCTGGCATGAATACTAATGAATATCACAATTTATTTTGTTGGATGCCATGGGAGAGAGCTCAAGACACTTGGAAAAGGAAATGACATTTCAGAGCAGTAGTTGATGGAAAAGCCCCTCTTTAAAGATTGCTACTTCAAATTCATAGGAAGGTTTTAATGAGCTCGTGGGAGTGTGTGCTTTCTTTATGAAAAATTGCAAATGAGCCTCATAAACGACTTTAACATTTCATTCATGAGATGGTTGTGTGTAAAGCTGGGGCCAAGAAAGACGCAGCTTTTTTTAAAAAAAATAAAAAGTAAAAAAATTGCATTGAGAGGAGGCCTTGCAGCTTTGGCTGTGCTGAGTTTTCCAAACATCTACCTCACCATTGGAGAAAGGAAGAACTTAAAATGTCTGAGCAACAGAACATACAAGTAAGTGACATCTAGAGAATGTGACTTCTGGTCTTGGTAACAATAGCTTTCCATTGTTGTGTGCAATCCGAGATAGATAGATAGAATTCTTTATTGGCCAAGTGTGATTGGACACACAAGGAATTTGTCTTGGTGCAAATGCTCTCAGTATACACAAAAGAAAAGATGCATTCCTCAAGAGTCAAGAATCATAAGGTACAACACTTAATGATAGTCATAGAGTACAGTCAGCAAACAAATCATACTTGGAATATTCTTGACTCTCGACAAATATTTCTTTTCTTTTATGTATACAGAGAGCTTTGCACCAAGACAAATTCCTTGTGTGTCCAATCAAACTTGGCCAATAAAAGAATTCTATTCTATTCTATTCTATTCTATTCTATTCTATTCTATTCTATTCTATTCTATTCTATTCTATTCTATGAGTCAATATAAATTGCAAGGATACAAGCAGCAAAGTTACAGTCATACAGTCACAAGTGGGAGAGGATGGATGATAAGGAGTGATGAGAAGATTAATAATAACAGTAATGCAGACTTAGTAAAAAGTTGGACAGTGGGCTAGAAAAATAAGACAGGCAAAAGTAGTTCCTGTTGGTTCTAAAGGAAATAATTTGACCACTGAAGTAGCTTTTTATGAAGATATAAACAAGATCTTCAGTCAGGAATAGCAGCAACAGTTCCATATATTCATCCTTTGTTTTAAATCCAGTTTGTCGCCTCAAGCCACACAGGTTGGATTCATCTACCGAATTAAACCATAATTTGGTTTTGGTTTACCATGGCATGTGACCCCCAACTCCTGTAAATTTTGGCTGTTGGGACTTTGCATTTTGCTGTAAATTTTGGAATGAAATATGATGTTTGCCAAGGAGCAAATACCTAGTTTTTCTCTAATTCTTTGCTCGTGTTCTGGGAAAGAGCCCTGGCAGTCACTTTAGCTGTTGCCTAAGGTGAGCAGAAACACATCCATGCATACCAGTGGCGGTAGTCTACCGGTTTGGCCTGGTTCAGCTGAGCCGGTACTGGCAATGAGCAGCAAGGACCGAATCTGTTCTCTATGCTGCTGTGCTGTTGGGCCCTCCCACTCACCACCTACTCACCTTTATCCTCTGCTTTTAAAGCATAGCTGCTTTGCACGGCACAGCTGAAGCGACTGGGAGAGTGCAAGTTTGCAGGAAGTGAGTTGAAACACCTCTGCACCTGTGCAAACTAGTCAAAAGGCCCCAGCAGAGATTATACTACCTGAGGCTTCTCAGAAAACAACAACTGAATGAAAAACTGCTGGTGACCTTCTGCCGCTGCACCATAGAGAGCAACTCAACTTACTGCACCTCTTTATGATTTGTCTACTTATTTGAAAGAGAATATAATGTTCAATAAATGCTTTCTGGCATCTATTTGCTCAGCTCTGCAAAGTTTAGGAGGTCAAGAAATATTTGCTCCAAATGTATTCATTGCACTAACCTTTCCAATGGGGATAGTGATTTGGCTGATAAAATCGTTCACACATCCTGTTTTTGAACCACTTTCAACCTGACAAACTTTGCAAGTGGGAGGATTTCTCTTCATCCTGACTCTTCTGGACTCCAGATACAATGGAAGACTCTTGGCCTGTGTATTGTCAAGGATAGGCAACATTTGAAATCTTGAGGCCCCTATTGTGGGTATATTCACAAACTAATGTCAGGACAAACTGGTGAGATTACTTCTCATGTATTCTTTACCCACAAAAGATATTCCCTGCAACCCAATTTTCTGTTTGCATAATAATCCTGTTTCATTACTCAGAGTGCCTTTCTTTTTCTCTTCCATTCATTTCTATCAACTTGTGGTTTCCATAACTTAGAACAGGCTGAGTATTTTTTGCATCTGCTCATTCCATGTGTTCAACAGAATGGACACGCTCCAGGTACCTTCCTTGAAACAGGATCACTTGATGGGACCTAAGAAACATCCAGTGGGACGTGGTGCTCAGTAGATGAGATGCTGAGCTTGTTGATCAGAAGGTCGGCAGTTCACTGGTTCGAATCCCTAGCGCCGCATAATGGAGTGAGCTCCCGTTCCTTGTCCCAGCTTCCGCCAACCTATCAGTTCGAAAGCAATGTAAAAAAACGCAAGTAGAAAAATAGGGACCACTTTGGTGGGAAGGTAACAGCATTTGGTCATACTGGCCACATGACCATGGAGTCATCTTCGGACTGTGCTGGCTCTTCGGCTTAGAAATGGAGATGAGCAGTGCCCCCTACATCCAGAAACGACCAGCACGCATGTCCAGGGGAACCTTTACCTTTACCTAGGAAACACCCTTTCTCTGTTTTTGTGCTTACCTGTGATAAGCCATGTCCACTGAGATTCAGATTGCCCTGACCCTGTTAACCTTTAGGGTGTTCTCTTGAGTGTTGGTATCAGGATGCTGATGAACTTGTCCTCCAAGTGTAATATATGTTGGTGTGTCCTATGCATGTTTGATTCTGCTTGTTGGTTGTTTTATCTGTTGTGTGCTGATTGGAATCAGTTTTTGTGAGTTTGACAGTGGAATTATCTCAATGCCTACAATTCTGTCTGTAAATGTTTGTAAGAGTGGAACACCTGCACAACCTAAGACCTTAGCATAAATATTTTAAAAAGACAAAGTTTCTTCACTCACAACTTCTGGAGACAAGCCATTCCACTGATTCATTGTTCTCCCTGTCAGGAAATTTCTCTTTAGTTCTAGGTTGGATGTCTCTTTAATAATCTTCCGCTCATTATTGTTTTGGAGAATGACTTCTTCATCACTATGACAGCCACTCAAGCATTGGAAGGCAGCTGTCATATCACTCCAAGTCCTTTTGTTCATTAGACTAGACATACCTAGTTCCTTCAATCATTCCTATTTCCCTTCCCTCCCTCCCTCCCTCCCTCCCTTCCTCCTTTCTTCCTTCCCTCTTCTTCTCTCCTCCCTCCCTTCCTCCTCCCTTCCTTCCCTCCTCCCTCTTCTTCTCCCTCCATCCCTCCTTCCCTTCCTCCTTTCTCTCCTCCCTCCCTCCCTCCCTTCCTCCTTTCTCTCCTCCCTTCCTCCTTCCCTTCCTCTTTTCTCTCCTCCCTCCCTCCTTCCCTTCCTCCTTTCTCTCCTCCCTCCCTCCTTCCCTCCCTCCCTCCTTCCTTCCCTCCTTCTTCTCTCCTCCCTCCCTTCCTCCTCCCTTCCTTCCCTCCTCTCTCTTCTTCTCCCTCCATCCCTCCTTCCCTTCCTCTTTCCCTTCCTCTTTTCTCTCCTCCCTCCCTCCTTCCCTTCCTCCTTTCTCTCCTCCCTCCCTCCTTCCCTCCCTCCTTCCTTCCCTCCTTCTTCTCTCCTCCCCCCTCCTCCCTTCCTTCCCTCCCTCTTCTTCTCTCCTCCGTCCCTCCCTCTTCTTCTCCCTCCCTCCCTCCTTCCCTTCCTCCTTCTTTCCTTCCTTTTTCTCTCCTCCCTCCCTCCCTCCCTCCCTTCCTTCCTTACATTTTTTTAAATAAAACCATCCTGACTACCAAGAAAACTTACAGCAAGAAATTTTGAGATTCAGGCATCCAGAACAATCACAAAGGACAAAAAGAAGAAAAAATTAAATTTAACTCAAAATATTCTAAAAGAAAAAAGAAAATAGACATGAATAAAAGGAATAACAGGCCATAAACTTTCTAATTTTTATTCTGTAAAGTACCCAGCATCATACAGGAATAAAAGAAAATATTTATAGCTCAGGGTTGAACTGTGGTGTTCTTGGTGCTCTATGAGCTTGGTTGTTTTCTTACAGATGTTTCATTACTCAACTGGGTAACATCACCAATGCTAACCTCTTGTACATAAACAAACAGAGAGCAAATCTCGGTGATATATTACCTGGTTGGGTAATTAAACATCTGCAAGAAAACAACCAAGCTCAGAGAACAACAATGTCTCCACAAAGCTAGAAGAATTGGCAGTCTGTGCAGGATCAGTGAGCTGAATCAATCTGACCTAAAACAGAGTCACCCAAGATTGAATAGATTTATATTCCTAAGAAGATACCAAAGTAGAGTCAAACAAGTGAGCAAATTCTGTAGAAGTTCTCTATCCGCTGATAGTACCTTGACAGCAAACCGAGATCTATTCGAGTAATCTTCAGCTTTTGTTTAACTTGTACCTCCTTTCCCTTCCCAGCCTTGAACAGCGGAATCTCTCACTGGAGACTGAAATGATGAACCTCCATGATGAATTGGATCAAGAGAAGAAGAAGTTTACAATGGTCGAAATCAAAATGCGCAATGCCGAGCGAGCCAAAGATGACGCGGAGAAACGGAACGACATGTTGCAGAAGGAGATGGAGCAATTTTTCTCAACGTTTGGGGAACTGACCGTTGAGCCGCGTAGGACAGAGCGAGGGAACACCATATGGATTCAGTGAGGGCTGTTCCTGCCCCTGAAGAAGACTGTGGGATTCTGGGAAGAGGATAGCTGTGGTATTTTATTGCATTGTTTCTCAACCTTGGCGACTTGAAGGTGCGTGGACTTCAACTCCCAGAATTCCCCAGCCAGCATAGCTAAGGAAAAGAATTCTGGGAGTTGAAGTCCACGCACCTTCAAGTCACCAAGGTTGAGAAACACTGTTTTATCGTAACAGGTGGCTGGTCACCTGACTGAGGCTAGAACTCAATGTAATGTTACGAGACCTCCAGAGACTCTTCATAACTGCATCAACCCACCATGCGTCTGCAAGTTGTTTCTCAGTTGATAAATCCTTACTCTTCAATCCATCATCATGCTACTGTTAAGTGTTACAGCAGGCTTTGGGCATCTAGATTTTAAATGGGTTATGTGGGACAGGGAGGGGCAGTATGATAGAAAGAAGCAAAAGATTATTTTAATGCAAGTCTTATATTTAAGCTGTCAGATGTTAACTTCATTGCAATCCAGCTTTTCTCCCTTGCACTTAACATAGTAAGCTATTTTTGGCCTTGTGTTATAATCAGCTAATTTTGTATATTATTTCCCCCTCCCCCGTTCGGTTGCCCCATCACTGCAAAATTAATTATATAATATATATATATATATATATATATATAATATATGCAAAGACACACACAAGTCTGTGTCTTTGCGTGTGTATATATATATAAGATGTTAGCTATTAAAACAAGCGGGAAAAAAAGTATTGTGTGATTGTGCTGTTTATGCCAATTGAGTTGCCCATGACCAAAAAGAAAAAAAGGAAAAAAATGTAAATAATTTTATAAATATAGAACATGAGCATCGACTATGTTTGTTTGATTTTCCCCTTTTTTTCCTTTGCGTTTCTAATATTTCGTTTATAGCTGTCAATCCTGACCTGTGCATTTGCATCTTCAAAAATCTCTCCTATGGTCACTTCAGGGGTGGATTCAGCTGGTACAGACTGGTTCGGGCAAACCGGTAGTTCCGGCGATCAGTTGGCCCCACCCACCTGCCCCTGCCCTAGTCTGTCCTTTATTTCCATGTTCTGAAGCCCAGCTGATTCACACAGCATAGCGGATTGCTGCGCTTCAGCTGTTTTATTCACCAGGGCTGCAGCAAAAGGTACATTTTAGCTGCAAATGGCTGTTTTTAAAATGCTGCACATGCGCTCACCAAACTAGTTGTTACACTGGTTGAATCCCAGCACTGGGTCACTAGAATAGAATAGAATAGAATAGAATAGAATAGAATAGAATAGAATAGAACAGAACAGAGCAAAGAATCATACCCAGAGAGAAATCATCCAGATGCCCTAAGCTTTAGGGTTTCCCCAAGATACACAAAGAAGGAATTCCACTTAGACCAATAGTCAGCTCCATAGGCTCACCTCTACAAAACCTAGCTAAATTTCTGGCCAAACAACTACAGCCCTATGCAGAACCCATCAACACACATGTAAGAAACTCATTCCAGTTCATTGAGATCATAAAGAAACAAAACTTACAACCCAGCAACCTACTAGTGAGCTTCGATGTCATATCCCTCTTCACCCAAGTGCCTATAAAAGAAGCCTTGACAGCCATCCAAAACAAATACAACCCCCCCAAGCACATCCTAGATCTGACCAACCACTGCCTATCCAATACATACTTCACCTACAATGGACAAAAATACAAACAAATAGAAGGAGCACCCATGGGATCACCCCTCTCACTTTTCATCGCAAACCTCTACATGGAACACTTTGAAACACAAGCTCTAGAAAAATATGATCACAAACCCAAACTCTGGCTCAGGTACATAGATGACACCTTCATAATCTGGCCACATGGGAAAGAAAAACTGAACAACTTCCTCACACACCTCAACAGCCTACACCCCAAAATACAATTCACCATGGGAACAGAAGCTAACAATCAACTTCCTTTCCTAGATGTCTTAGTATACAAAAAATCCAATGGCTCCCTAGGACACACCATCTACCAGAAGAAAACACATACAAACCGCTATCTACACGCACTCTCACACCACCACCCAGCACAGATCAATTCTGTAGCCAAGACACTCATCTCCAGAACAAAATGCTTAGCCGACAAACAAGACCTAAAAACCGAACTACACACTTTCACTAGTGTACTAACAGCCAATGGATTCCAAAGAAAGAAGATTACCCACCCAATCCAAAAAGAAACCCCAGCCAAAATCCAAGACAAAGAACAAGAGAATGACAAAGCCCTCCTCCCATATATAAAAGGCACTATCGACAAAATCAGCAAGATCCTCAAAAAACACAACATTAAAACAGCATTCTGCACAAACAGAAAAATATCCGCCATCCTAAGAAACCCTAAAGACAAAATCGAGTTAGAAAACCAAGGAGTATTCAAAATCCCTTGCACCGCCTGCCCCACCACATACATTGGACAAACTAACAGAAGAATAAGTGCATGTATTGACGAACATAAGAACTCAATCAAAAAAGAAGAACTGACCTCTTCCCTGGTCCAACACCTCAATGCCACAGGACATGAGATTGACTTTAAAAATGCCAGAACTATTGCCAAAACTGAACACTTCAACAACAGAATAATCAGAGAAGCCATAGAGATAGAAAAACACCCACACAGCATGAATAAACGAGATGATACCTCCCGCCTACCAGCCATTTGGAAACCCGCCCTCATTGACAAACGAGTACCGAACATGAAGAATGACACCAGACCCACACCCACGAGGGCCACCACACTTCCACGTAGAAAGCAGACTCACACCCACACAGAAGATGAGACATGACCATGGACCAGAAGTAGTACTGCAGCTGCATCACTACCCGCTTCAAACCCCTCCGACCCATACATGAAGCGAATGGACGCCCACCATGAAGATGTGGCATGACCACAAAGCCAAACAACAGGATCACAGCTCACCAGCTCAAATCCCCTGGCAACTAAGACTAACCTGAGCACAACCAGCCCCCCACCTGAACAGAACTCAACCCCAGCCAATCAGAACACAGCCAACCCCCCAACCAATCAGAACACAGCCAAACCCCCAACCAAACAAGTCACACCCCCACTAGCAGTTAAAAGGAAGAAGCAGCTGCAAGCGCATATTACTCCGAGAAGCACAAAGCTGAAGACCCAAGCCTGAAGATGACGAATGAGACTTCATCGAATGTCACCTAGATACTTTCAATTTTACGCAGGAAAAAACCTGAATAACCAAAGATCCATCCATCCATCCATCCATCCATCCATCCATCCATCCATACAAACATACATACGTGTGTGTGTGTGTGTGTGTGTGTGTGTTTTCTTAAGTTTTTGCGGGTACTTACATGAAGGGTATTCAGCTTTGTTCGGGTATTTTCCAACAAATAAATTCCAACCAGCTAAACGCCTCATGGAACTAACAGAACACTGCTTAACCAACACATATTTCATATACAAAGGACAAAGATACAAGCAAATTGAAGGAGCCCCTATGGGATCACCACTGTCACCCGTCATTGCAAACCTGTTCATGGAAGAATTCGAATCCAGAGCCCTGGCTAATGTCACCCACAAACCCAAACTATGGTTAAGATACATCGATGACACATTTGTGATTTGGCCCCATGGAAAAGAAAACCTAAACAATTTCCTAACACACCTAAACAGCACACCCCTCGAAATCAAGTTCACCATAGAAACAGAAACAAACAAACAACTACCATTCCTAGATGTACTAATCTACAAAAAAAACCAGATGGCACACTAGGACACACCATATACCAGAAGAAAACACACCAACCGCAACCTCAACGCCCAATCCCACCACCACCCAGCACAGATAAACTCCGTGGCCAAAACACTAATTGCTAGAACCAAACGCCTGGCAGACAAGACACACATTAAGACTGAACTATGCACCCTGACTAAAGTACTGACAGCCAACGGCTTCCACAAAAGCAAAATCACCAGCTTGATCCACAAAAACACACTGAGACATAATGGAGACCTAGAAGATGAACAGACCTATGGGACAGCTGTCCTGCTCGACATAAGAGGTACTAAAGACAAAATCAGTAAGATACTACACAGGCATCACATCAAGACTGCCTTCAAAACAGACAGAAAAATAGCAGCCATCCTTAGAAGTCCCAAAGATAAAATTGACCTGGAAAACCAAGGCATATACAAAGTCCCCTGTGCATCATGCCCTGCCACATACATTGGACAGACCAATAGAAGAATAAGTACCCACCTGGATGAACACAAAAATGCAGTAAAAAAAAAGGTGGAACACACTTCCTCACTAGTCCAACACATGAAAGCCACAGGTCCTAGCATCAACTTCAATGGCACCAAAACCCTAGCCACTATAGAAAACCCCAGCCACAGAATTACCAGAGAAGCCATAGAGATTGAAAAAAGACCAGAAAGCATGAATAGAAGAGATGATTCCACCAGACTGTCAAACAAAAAAATCTCCACACCACTCACAAACAAAAAATCTCCACCTGCACTCACAAACAAAAAAATCTCCACACCATTAGCCAGGCAAACACCTGGGCACAAACAGATCCCTCCTGATACCTCCAGCTCAAACACACCCCAACCAGGCACCCAGATGAAACCTAGCTGCCTAAGAAATGATAGCCATCCATTTACTTGAAGCCAAGCTGCACTAAAAGCCTCCAGTATAGGAACACAATGTTGCCAGCCAGTCAAGACACAAAAAGAGCCACAAAACAGACAGAAGATGTTAGAAACACCAATCAAGCAGAACACAGCAAATTCCAAGACCAATAAATACAGAGCAAGACTCCCAACCAATCAGAATGAAGAAAAACCTATTCTGGCACAGCAGTAGACTAGCCCCAAATTTAAAACTGAAACAACTGTAAAAGTCTGACTCACAGATGAACACAATACAGAAGCCTGATGATGGCAGATGAGATTCTGCCAAAACATTGCTACAACTTTAAAAGCACAACTACAATGACGTGGGAAAATACCTGAACAAAGCTGAATACCATACATATAAGTACCCACGAAAACTTAAGAAAACAAATACACACACACACACACACATATATTCAGTATGTTAAGTTTGAAGTATAGCAGCATGAGTGTCTACAACTATGCAGTGCCAAGGGCTGAGACGATGCTACAGGAACCAACCTTGGACCTAAATTGGCCATTTTCCTGCTTTTTTTCATAGCCCTCTCTCCATGGTAAACTAGCTGCAATGTGGGCACAGAGCCAGCATGGCGCTGTAACATGAATGACTCACCAGATGGCATCCTTGATTAACCACATCCTATTTCTGCCAACTTAGCAGTTTAAAGTATATAAAAAGTGCAAGTAGAAAAATAGGAACCACTTTGATGGGACAGTAACAGCATTCCATGTGTCTTTGGCATTTAATCATGCTGGCCGCATGACCACGGAGACGTCTTCGGACCATGCTGGCTCTTTGACTTTGTAATGGAGATGAGCGCTGCCCCCTAGAGCCAGAAACAGTTAACACATATGTGTGAAGGGAACTTTTACCTTCACCTTTTATTCCTGATCACTGCCAGCTGGGACATAAACCTTTTGTGTGTTTTCACACTGGTGAAAATACCATTGAGAACTTTCACATGGAGTAAACTTTAACCATTTTTCCACTTCCCTATTTACAGGTCATCCTCAACGTATGACCACAATTGAGCCCAACATTTCTGTCACAAAGTTATTGAGTTTTGCCCCGTTTTATGAGGGCTTTTTTTGCCACCGTTGTTAAGTGAATCACTGCAGTAGTTAAGTTAGTAACACAGTTTTTAAGTTTTTGACTTTGTCATCAGAAGTTCACAAAAGGGGATCCCATGACCCTGGGGCACTGCAGTCATCATAAACATGAGTCAGTTGCCAATCATCTGAAATTTGATCAGGTGATTATGAAGCTGCTACAACAATTGCACCAAAAATGCCCGTAAATCATTGTTTTCAGTGCCGTTGTAACATCGAATGATCACAAAATAAATGGTTATAAGTAGAGGACTACCTATATAGAGGACATTTCCAAGCTGCTTTAGACCTACAAAAATATATTTATGTGTCTAATATATGTGTCTAATATAGGTATAGGCAGATTCTGGATAAAAACAAAAAGTTTGTTTAAAGACCAAAGCTTTTAAAAAGTAGGCTGGGTTCGACAACTAAAGGAAAACAAAAAAGAGGACTTGGGTGATGTACTTGTTCTTTGAAGATCTTCCTTGCTTTTAACAGATCACTGGACAGCTTGTGAATGTTCCTTAATTTCCTGCACTAAACATAAAATAGTTTAGAAAATAGCCTTCAAGATACCTGCCAAATCTATGATTTTACTATTCTTCCCATATTGTCTCTCCTCGCGGCAGGTAATAAAGGTACTACGGAAATTTGATCTGTTTCCCAAATTAACGGGTCCTGCACCTAACAGATTATCAATCACTCTTTTGATAAATTATGATTAGCCTGCCACACATCCTCCTTATAGATTTTATTAGTTCTCCTCTGTCACCAGACAACAGTAGGGTTTTATGTTGAGCACCAATAGACTAACCCGCCATTTTAATTTCCCAAAATCCTCCCACATGTTCCCCCATAAGAAAGGTTTTCCCAACCTTGGCAGCTTTAAGACTTCAACTCCCAGAATTCCCCAGCCAGCAGGACTAGAATTTCTGCTGCTAAGCACAACAGTTGTTGAATGAGTCATGTCTAATTGCATGATCTCCATTGTTAAGTGAATCACTGAAGTTTAACCCAATTGTGCAATTATTAAGCAAATCCAGCCTCCCCTCTTGACTTGTCAGAAGCCATCTGAATAGGTCACAAATGACAATTGCCTATCCCTGAGACACTGCAAACTGTGGTAAATATATGAGTTACCACAATTCTGATCACATGGCTCTGGAGGTGCTGCGACAGTTGTAAATGTGATAATTGGTTGTAAGTCACCTTTTTCAGTGCTGTGGTAACTTCAAACATTTGACTAATGAATGTTTATAACTTGAAGACTACCTTTCATGTTCAAGACTACTTTGTTATGTTTTGTTCCCATTCTGGGTGAATTGGACTGTTCTAGTATGTATCTGTCCATCTCCCTCAGGTTAGAAATGATGCTACAGTCAAGGGTGATATTAGGGCACCCTGTCTTTGGGTCAACATAGCTGGAATGTTGTGAAGGCAGAGGTCTAAGTTACTGTTGTGGCCTGTCAACCACCAGCCCCTCCAGCAGCCAAATCAAAGGAGGAGCGAAGAGAGATAGTGGCGGAGCCTGGGCTGTCCGTCAGCCCTCAGATGGAGAGTCAACAGCCCCCAGGTCTGGAGGTGGCTGATGAAGAAGAGGAAGAACAGCTGGGTCCAGTGCTTGACTCATGGATGCCTAGAAGGCAGAGGAGAGGAGAGCAGTGGAATTTGTGGGCTGATCCTTGGGAAGGAAGAGTCACTGCTGCTAGTGAAACCCTACCCTAGCTCTGGGGATAAAAGGCAGGAGGCGGAGATGAGTAGATGTGGCAGATGAATAGTTGTCTGGCTTGTTAACCTGCGGTGAGAAACATGCCAGCATTCCTAATTCAAGGAATCTTTTGAGTTCACTTTAGAGGGTTTGTTGTGTTTGGGGAGCTGGATCAGAACAGTTACTATCTACCACAGGGCTCGGCAACTATGTCAACTTTATGCCCTGTGGACTTCAACTCCCAGAATTTCTGAGCCAGCATGGAAGTCCACAGAGCATAAAGCTGCCATAGTTACCCACCCCGATTTATCAGGTGTTTGAAGGTGGATTTTTTTTTTATTTTTTTTTTTTGAGGGAGACAACGGGTTGTTTTTGATGCTGTCCTATCCAAAGCAGAAGGGGAAGTGGATGAGCAATTTACACCAAGAAACGGTGGCTATAATTTAATTTCACTACGTAGCTCGTGAAGCTACTTAGGAGTTAATCATTCAGCATTCCCATGTTTGGACTCATGCTCTTCTTTAGGCCTAAGAACATGGGTGTCAAACTCAATTGTGTCATGTGATGTATTGTGATGTATCACAATGTTTTTTGCCTTTGCGGAGCTGGGGTGGGCATGATGCATCCAGCCCACGAGCTGCCAGTTGGTCTTTTAGCAGCCGATTCCTCAGTGAAGAAAGGCATATTCTGATCAGTATCTGGAATTCAAGGGATGCTGGCTAATCATTGTAAGCATAATATAGGCAGGTCCTTTTGGAGACTAGACAGGATTAGCATTCACTGTACTGTATAATGCAATGTGAATGCAGATTGACGATGGACCTGAAGATCAGGTCCACAGCTTGTTTTCCCTTAGGTAGCTGTAATAAGGAGTACCGGTGGACAGTTTTAATAGGGCATTCCAAATTCTACAAGACACTATCTTTAGAGTAACTTCATGTAGGACTGATATGACTCCCAACTCAAATGGTTCCTACCCATTGTGGGTCCCAAATGGGGAATCTCCACAGACATTTACCTGTTACGGTATTCCAAAACACTTTGAAAACTGTTGTACAGCTGTGCTTTGCTTTTCAAATGCTTTTCTGCTTCCTTTCCTGTGGAAAGCAGAAGTAGTATTCATCAGGTTCTGACCAGTTCTGGAGAACCGGTAGCGGAAATTTTGAGTAGTTTGGAGAACCGGCAAATCCCACCTCTGACTGGCCCCGCCCCCATCTATTCTCTGTCTCCCGAGTCCCAGCTGATGAGTTGGGTCTTCTTTGGTTGCCCTGCATAGGAGAACAGAGCTGGAAAGCAGGTTAGTGGGGTGGGAAG
Source organism: Hydrophis major (assembly GCA_033807585.1). Lineage (NCBI taxonomy): Eukaryota > Metazoa > Chordata > Lepidosauria > Squamata > Elapidae > Hydrophis > Hydrophis major. The sequence continues at coordinate 16,152,192 of CM066333.1, forward strand.
AGAATGGGATTTTGCAGTATCCTTCTCCCAGGAGTGAGGAGGGAATGGAGATTTTGCAGTATCCTTCCCGCTGCCACACCCACCAAGCCACACCCACCAAGCCACACCCACCAAGCCATGCCCACAGAACTGGTAATAAAAAATTTTTTGAATCCCTCCACTGGTTGAAAGTCTATTGCTATGATTTTGCTGCTTTGCTTTCTCAGCATTATTTTATGGTGTCAGTTTGATTTTGCTTTATATGTATATATTTCTTAATCCATAAGTCTGTTCAAAAGCCCTTTCATGGTGAAATAGTTTGAAATTTATATTTAAAAGTGAAATATATGCCCTAACTATATAGTAGCCATACATGTGTCTCTTAGTTCCACAGGTTTACAGGAAAGATTGCTTCAGATATGACATTCTGATGATAAGCTAGCTTGATTTCTCTCCTGAAGAAATATATTGAATTTGGAAATAAAATCCTCCCACAGACCATGGTAAAAAATTGAATCAAGACAACAAAGGCAAACATATTTAGACAAGAACTCCAAAAGGATTTTTTTTTTTTCTTTTTTCCTTTTTCTTTTTTTGGCACAAAGGGGAAAATAGACTCCCTTCTGCTTTTAATAACTCAAAACAAATAGAAGTTAGAATGCATTGACTCAACATTGATCCACAAAAGGTTGATGAACAAAGCCAAGACTCCTCCATTTCCCCCTCTTACCACCCACAGGAAACAATGAAAGGTAGAAAGTAAAATGGCTGAAGAAGTAAACAAAATGTAATGATGCTCATCTCCTTTTCAAGCTTCACATTGGTCAGTTCATCCACATCACTTATTGTGACTTCTCAAGTTCAAAACTAAGATCTTGGAAATTAAGTTGGACACTTCTTTTTCTTCTAATCTTGATGCTGAATAAGCGGCTTTGGATTTTCGTGTGTTGTTGTTTTTTTTCTTCCATACAGTATACATATACATATACATATATATATATATATATGGAGAGAGAGAAACGGTGTTTTTAAAAATGGATATTTTTTTTTTCCAAAAGTCATGCTTTTGGTTGTTGTAAATTATACATGAAACGCCAATTGTGCAGAAATATAGCAAACGCAATTTAGGTCTTATAGGATGGACATGGCAAGGTGAACAGTTAGACTTTGCTACTTGGATTTGGAGATCCGGGATATCCTTGTTTCAAAACATATTACTGGCCAGAAGTCCCACTTACTCAATTTTCTAAATATACATAAATGTCTCTATATACAGTGGAAACCCCTAAGGCTTTTCCTTGCTGGAGGAATATCAACAGAGGAAATGGCCAGTGGTAGCACACATGGAAGCATACTGCGGCCTTTGAAATGTACAGAAGGAACAATGGTTTGTTACAGGAAAGTGACAGGAATTGGTACAGATATTTACATACAATGTGTTCCTTGCTAAATAGAACAGCATAGCCCTGTTCAACAGAAAGAAAGTGTTATTTAATAAGCTCTACTATCTTAGAATCAATATATTTATGCCCTTAAGCAGGGGTGTCAAACTCAATTTCTTTGAGGGTTGCATCAGGGCTCTGGTTGACTTTGGGGGGAGTGACTGGGTGGGTGTGACCAACTGGGTGGGCATGGTCAATTTGACATCACTCCCCAAACTGCTGGCATGTTTCCTCTTCGCACTGGGTAGACCGGGCTGAAGCCAGGCTGGCCTGAACTTTCCTCTTCACATTGGTTAGACCAGGAACAGCCCCATGGGCCAGATCCAACCACACCATGGTCCAGATTTGGCCCGCGGGCCTTGAGTTTGGCATCCTTGCCTTTGAGAGTGGACTCATTCCAGTGAAGTTGACACTAGGTTGCTGACTTCAACAAGTTGGAGCCCACCTGACTTGTTCTAAGAAATACTTGAATTAGCAGCTTAGGCTAAGTAAATACGATTATTGAAACAAGCGTAATAAAACCCCACCTCTTATGCCCAAGCCAGCAAGAGATATTCATGCACACAGTGGAGGTGGGTGCAGTTGGATTTATCTGATGAGCATACTTCTTATATCTTCACTTGCACTGCTTTTGACTTCGAAGCTAGATATGAGTCCCTATTCCTTCTTATACTTACTGCAGACCCAAGAGGACGTGGCAATGTCACCCTGAAATCTACAGGCATAAAAATGGAATTTTTAAGGGAGGGTAGGAGGAAAAACACATCGTGTTCCTACAACAAAGACTTTTGCAAAATAAATAAATAAATAATAAACCTAAGCAAAACTTTCCAATTTTTTTGTGACTGAAATAAAAATGAAAACTTGCCTTGGGTAAAATGGATATTGGATTTATAGCTGTCTTATTTCCTTGACACTAAAAGGGAATTTACCTGAATCAGTTCCACAAGTTGCATTAAATGTTTGACATTGCTGGACTAACTTTTATCCTGGGATCAATACATGGGTTAAGATTCATCATGGCTGAGTAGAAGGTTCTGATTTCATTTGTCTAACTGACAGCATCCTCTTTTTTTTTTTAATCCCTGATCCATAATGAAGTCCAATCCAGAATTGTTTTCTATCAACACTATGTAAGAATGCAACTGAAGCAAAAGGATGCTTTTCCTGTGCCTTTCAGAGTCCTTCACTGATCATCATTTTCTTTTAATGACCCCCCATAATTCCTTGCGAAGTGGAGTCTTGGCAAGTGAATGGAGCTAGCAGAGTGTTTATTGGCTGGATGCCTTTCCTGTCACTGATGCGGAGTTTGTTCAGTAGATATATCCTCACTGTGCCCAGAGAGAGAAATATCTGCCACTATCTAGGATCGAACTCATAGCCTCCTGCTTGTGAGGCGAGAGCTACACCTCTAGGCCACCGCAACCACTCGGAGGCCTTCATTGATGACATTTCAAAAAGATTTTCACGGGGATAAGATATAAAGCTGCTAGGTGGGGATGTCACCCTTTCCTCCTTTCCTTTTCAAAGCACAATTGTTCCCTGGAAACAAAGCCACATCATCCTTATTCCTTTTGTGCTATTCTCAAAAAATCATTGGAGACAGAGAGAGCCTAATCTCACTTCTGCCAGGAAATCCTCAACTGAAAGTGCCACTTCACTGCTGCCCCCTCCCTTTGTCACTGACATTTTAAAAATGAAATATCTTAACGTGAGACTTGGATAATGATGATCCTACCTAAGCAAATCACATATTCTAGAGGGGTTTTTTTTGCTGTAAAATGATAAATGATCGATGAAAAAAATCATGCTGATCTTAAATTAATTTTAAAAAGCATTCCGCAAATAGAAGAGTGCTTGACATCATCTACCATTATAGATTTATATAATGAAATCAATTTTTCCAGTTAAAACTCTTTCTACGGCATAACTTTAAGTTTCAATCTTAAACCTCTCCAGAGCTCTTCACTTTAAGGAAACTTTCCAAATTAGATGGGCAATTGATTGGAGATTCCATTTTCCACTGGGACTAAACAGATTTAATTAAGATACAGACCACAAGGTAAAAATAACATTCTGCAACGAAACCTAATCTATTACATCTTAGGAAGAAGGCTATTTTTGTTCACAGATCAAGTAAAAGAATCAACAAGTTCTTTTCTTCTTACCACACAGAGAACCATCATGCAATCTTATATTTATGTAGAACAATTCAAGTGGAATGTGTCTTCTCACTCAAAACTCAAACCAATTCTAGATTACAACATATTATTTTCATTTTAAAAAGACAAATTCAGGTTAAACTTAGTGAACATTTCTGTCATCTATCAGAAACTGGTTTTTTTTTAAAAAAACCCACAGGTAAACAACCAAATCCAAATAAATAGCAAATTGTCTTTTTTCTCCAGTTTTCCACACAAAAGTTTACGCTAAGAAATATTCTTGGCTTATATAACTTTCTACGGCAGATTTGATAGACAACAGAATTTTGTTAATAATGTACTGAAATAACATGGAAGACTGCATCTTGTGAAATGTAAGTATTTGCACTGTTATTGAAAAAGTGGGGAAAGCTGCAATCTGACACATCTGCACAAGACTGTTGATTTGAGCTCCGAGCTTGGTAATTTGGTTGCAAACGTTTCGTCATAGATGAAATATGGCAGATGAGCACAACTCAAAATGCACTGACAATGTCTCCTCAAATGGTGACAAAATGTTTGCAACCAAATTGCCAAGCTCAGAGCTCAAACCAACAGCCTAACTACCAACCCGAGCTGCTAATAGTCAAACACATTTCAAACATCTGCACAATTCTGAACCAGATGGAAGGTGAAAAGTCCTTCAAATTGTTGTTCTGGCAAAAAACATTTCTGAAAATCCTTGCCATGAAAATTGCAGGGATTTGTGTAGGAAGTTGCCAGTTGACTGAAAAACACAAAAGCAAAACAAAACAAAATTCTAAACATAATTAAAATGGAAGCAAACAAATAATCTATAGACTAAGCAATATATAAAATTATATAGCCTAGAAAGCTAAAATTAAAAGTTAGAAAAAATCTTACATGGCTCATTACATTTACATCTCACCTTTTTTCTGAGGTGTAGCCCTGTGAGGTAGATTAATTTAAAAATAAAATAATGATTGATTGGTTGTTTTCTTAGTGTCCTTGATGGCTGTAGGGAAATTTAGGATTCTCAAATCTTACTAGAGTTACGTTGCACTGTTTTTCTCTATACAGGGATTTTATATATGTGTATGTGTGTGTGCGTGTGTGTGTGTGTGTGGTATTTAGCTTTGTTCAGGAATTTTCCCACGTCATTATAGTTGTGCTTTTAAAGTTGTAGCAACGTTTCAGCAGAATCTCATCTGCCATCATCAGTGGGAAAATACCCGAATTAAGCTGAATGCCATACATGTAAATACCCGCAAAAACTTAAGAAAACAAATATATATATATATATATATATATATATATATATATATATATATATATATATATATATGGAAATGTGTTATCAACCACATCTGCAATCTGAAGTAACATTCATACAGATATAAACCTATCTGCTCTCCGAGAAAAAGTATTCTTTTGAATGAGTATTTAAAGAAGAAAAACAAGTATCTTCAAAATGCTCAGAAGAATCTACCAACGTTCTTATCTTTAAGGACTATTTGCAAAAGGCTGAAGATTATATTTATTCACTTCCACTTCCTGGGTATCTTTCACAGCTGTATAGCATACTGAAATTCAACAGGGATGGCTTTCAACTTGCAACAAAATTTCCTTTAATATGCATTCTGCCAAATCACTGATTCTCCAGCCATGCCATCCTACAATATAAGGTGTCTGCAAAGATCCCTGCCTATAGTATTTTTATGTTCTTGCATCAAATAACACACTACAGAACCTAACTGATTACGGTTACAGTGGATTTGGGTGGAAAGATACTATCCATTTCACCCCAATATTCGACTGGCCTTCAGGAAATGAAAAAAGCAACTGAGCTTCCTTCAACTTGTCAGTCTTTGGTGGTTTTGCAAGTAGCAGCAAATGAAAATCTAATATGGTATTTTTATTGTAGATGCTAAGAGTCAAAAACAATGTTACATAATATCCCAAAGATGCTTTTTTCAAGAGGCAACTGGACTTTTTGGTTTTTCTTTGAAGACTTTCTGCTTCTCATCCAAGAAGCTTCTTGAGCTTATGAAGCTTCTTGGATGAGAATCGAAACGTCTTCAAAGAAAAAACCAGAAAGTCTAGTTGCCTCTTGAAAAAAGCATCTTTGGGACCACCATGACCTGGATGACTGAGAATCTCCATAGACAATGGCACTTAATTGATGATTCTTTAAGAACACTAGCTTTTTTAGTAACCTGAACTTGTTTTTCTCATCGAACAATGAATGCAGTATACTTCCTTGCAAAGACCATACCATATTAAAAAGCCCTCAGAGGATTTTGTAACAATTCAAGAGTTTGGCTGAGAGAAACTTCTGAGTTCATAGATCCAGAATAACAGAGTTGGAAGGGACCTTGGAGGTCTTCTAGTCCAACCCCCTGCTCAGGCAGGAAACCCTATACCATTTCAGACAAATGATTGTCCCATCTCTTCTTAAAAACCTCCAGTGCTGGAGCACCCACAATTCATTTTTTGTGTGTCTAGATTGGTGAATTCAAACACAAAATGCCCTCTTCAGTTTATATTCGAATTGTGGGTAAGCATGCTGTTTTAAATCTGAAAATCCAGATTGGTGAATTCAAACACAAAATGCCCTCTTCAGTTTATATTAGAATTGTGGGTAAGCATGCTGTTTTAAATCTGAAAATCCAGAGTTGGAACCCATTTAGTAAAAGCAACCTAAATGTTTTGGGAACAAGGGGAAGTGGAGCCAAAACAAAATTCAGTGTATGTTTAGAACTTATTTACTTGGAAAAGGTAAAAACCCCTGAGAATTCGGAGGGAGGTTTATTTTACAAAAATGCAAACAAGACTAACCAAATGTTTTTGAAGGTGCATAGCCTTTGAACAGCTGATCTAGGAAATTGTGAACCACATCCCAATCACTCTGCCATGCTTAGGTAAAATTTTGGAGCAAAATAAGACAGCAAGCGCAAACATTAAAAAAAAAAAGCCTAAGAAAATATGTCTCTTAAAAGACTTTGCTCTCTTAGACATCTTTGTATCTGGATATTTTCTTCACATCATTTAACCTTGTTTCTAGTTATACTCTCTCTCCCTAATATGTGATGCTGGTGAGAGTCGATCTCTTTCAAAAGTAAAATTACAATAAGTTGAATTATTCGCTACTTCATCGAATTCATAAAACATATTGGCACCTAAAAGATGCCTCAATGGTGTTTATCCAGAATCATTTCTGGAGCAGTAATTCCACAAGAGTTCTTAATTGGTGGCTATCCAATCATCCTAGGAGACCACAGTACCTCCAGACCCAATTCATGCCATTGCCGAACAATTTATAGCATTAGGAGCAAATTATCCTTTTCTTATAATTTGCAATTTGCTACTAACCTCTAGGGCCAGGTTGCAAGAACAGTATCATCTGTGGCTCTCCTGAAGTTTATTGGCACTTTTTTTTGGCTTTGTTTTTGGCTGTTCAATTCACCTTTTGCCTTTTTTTTGGTGGGGGGAATGGGGGAATGTTTGGAGATACTTATTTTACCTTAAAAAAAAAACCCTCTATCATGCCCCATGCTATCCCACCCCAAATCTGAGCCACTTTTGAATTCTTTCTACTTTCAAGTTTGACATGCTGCACAAAACCTATATGGTTTCCAGCAGACGGAAATAATTAATGTTTGTTCTGTAAAGCCAATTTGTTCCTTCATCTTTCTAAAAACACTTCAGATATTTGAATATGGCTATTAGATTGCTTCTCCATACTATTTTTTTTTTCTAGACTAACCATACCCGATTCTTTAATATTTCTTTCTTGGATTTGGTATCTGGGAACTTCATCATAAACATTCTACTTTATTAATATCTTTTTGGATCATCCAAAAACTGGGCACAAATTCAAGGCAAGGATTGTGGTATTTCTTCTTGTGAACTAGATAACAACACTACAATTTAAGTAGCCTTTTAAAGAAGGGCACTGAAGTACAAATTATTGCTTTGTTTGTGAATTACTCAATTTCTGCATGCTTTATATGTCTACTGTGGTCAAACTGGCTATTGTTCATCCTCTAACCACCAAGCTATAAAGAATTCTACATTACGTTATCTTAAACACAGATAATGCCAGTTGGACATTATCCTTTCTATCAGTTTTCATAAAATGAAACATTTCATGTCATTACGTTGCTTCTAGTTAACTTGTTCTTTTTGCATACAATCAGTTTTGCATGCCTTTCCACTCCCATCTGCAATCATTTCTTTCATTCAACTGGTTATTAATATTGCTGTACACATATTTTGATGTGATTTTGAAAATCTATTTAATTTGGGTTCAGCAATTAGATGGCAGAGTAAGTTGCCTGTAACATATTCCAGCATTCCTATTTTGAAGTTGACAATAAGTAGAACACATTGTAATTTGCTTTACTTATGCGAAGTTATCTTCACAAACGATATGAACAAGCCACCAACCAATTAATAAAATTCTTTGTGTTCTGGCCATTGTCTTGATAATTTTCTAGTTTAATGTATGTTGGAACATCTAAAACACTAAGGAAATAGCTGACCTTCAATGCATCATCTTTCTAAATTGACCTTGAGCCATTCTGCAACAATGGTTTTCATCTTAATCATGGGTTGCAAGGTTAAATACTTATTTCCCTTTATTTATAACCACTACAATTATTTTTGTAGATAATTCTGAGCCTTAAACTGTTTAATATTATCCATGTTTCTTCACTTTTTCTCTTTACACTTTGTGAAAGTCCAAAGCTTACCAAAATATCCTCAGAAATTAAATCATTCCTCATTCATCAAACCTTCATTCTTTTCTCAATGGTGATTATATCCTTTCTGAAATGAATTGCCCAGAATGGCATCTAGTCCTTTTAAGTGATGGGAGAACAAGAAATAATGCAACAGGCTTATGATACCAGTTGCTTGATTTTGAATCCTTTTGTTAGTAATTAGTAATGACTGTTGTCTCAAAGTTTCATGGATATTTTTCTTAAGCATTTGTAGATCACTCATGCACTAATTAGATTTGGACCTTGAGTTTTTGAGGAAATCTCATCTGCCATATCCAGTGTGGAGAGAGATTTTATTTATTTGTTTATTTTTCATAAATGCTGCTTGGCATTTTACTTTACCTGAGTGACTTAGTATCTTCCCTAAACTCAGTTGTTTTGCTGTTGATTGTGATTTCTGGTAATAGTTAACAATCACATCTTATGATCATGTGTGATTCCAAACAACTCCCAGAAAATATACATCAAGCAAACACCATTATTGCTTAGAACATCATTTTTCTGTTTTTGCCTTTATGGAATCCCCAAACGTGCTCTTGTCCCTCTTGTAAATAATACCATTTCTTGTGTGTTGGGATTTCTTCCAGGCTGGGATCAAGTTACAATGCCACATGAGATAATTTCATGGCTTTAAAAAGAATATGGGGGCAACAGATTAAGCACCATTGTTTTGTGACATGTATGGAAGTTGCATGTGATTCTTGTACACATACCACCCACATGGCTATGACTTATAGTGGCACTTAGTAGATTGTCCCCTATATTGCTATAAAATATGTATCTAGGTATATTTATTTATATATATATATATGTGTGTGTGTATTTGCAGTAATAATCTATTGCTTATTGCTGTTATATATACTGCACAAACTAAACTTTCTGATTCTTTTTCTTGAAAGAAAAATCTACTCCCTCACTATCTTACTTAGCAACTGAAACTACATTACATCATTAGAAACTACTTATCGAAGTATTGTATGGACCAGTGTGATACGAATAGATTCAAACATGCTTGCTAGGGTGACTTGCAACTGTGTATTCATTGTGCATACTTTGTTTATGTTTATTTTATTTGTCTTCACTGAAATTAACTAGAAAGTAAATCAGCTAGAAAGTGAATTTTGTTTTGATTCACACCATCTAACCATGACAGTTGTTAAAGGTAAGTTGGGATTGTGTTTTCAAAGGCTACACAAGGAGTTGAATTTCAACCGCAAGAGTTGAATCCCTGACTCAAAACTGTTCTGTTCAAGTCTCTGTAATGAATTTTCCCAAAATCAATTTCCTTCTGGGAAATGGAGCAGAATTGCTCTAATCCCTTGGGTATGTAAGGAGGTTGAGTTTTTCATGAACCAAAATGGAACATAACGAATTATGTTGGTATTTTCTGCCCGTCTGAACATGGCTTTCTGGCAATCTGTACAGGTTGATCCATAGCATTGATTTCTAGCTTCATTTAGGGAAAATAATTGACATCTCGGATTTTCTTTAAAAGTTAGACTACAGTCCTATCATTCATTCAGGCATCAACAGACTCATCACCTAAGGGTTTTTTTGGGGGGGGCGGGGGGGAGTCAGGTTTGTGACATTGCTCTTTATGACCAGATACAGTATATCACTGGTCTGACTGAAAACAGGGCATGAGCTATATAGACAGAGGTGGTATTCAGCAGGTTCTAACCATTTCTGGAGAACAGGTCACGGAAATTTTGAGTAATTCTTCAGAGAACTGGCAAATACCACCTCTGACTGGAGATTTAACAATATCCTCCCCTTGCCACGCCCACCAAGCCAAGCCCACAGAACTGGTGGTAAAAAAATATTGAATCCCACCATTGTATATAGAATATGTGCAGAGAAGATAGATGGAGTCCTCCTTCATCATTCCAGAATATTTTTGCTCCTGAATCTCCCAAAGCCCTCGGGTGACATATTTGAACATTGTCCCATATGAGGCAGGCAGATTTTTGCCTTAATTTCTTGCTCAAGTAATATATCTTACAACTCGAGTTGCTAAAGTTACTAATATCATGAGCATACCTTGGAATATTTTGACTCTGACTTAGATTGTCTGGATGAAAAGGTACAAGTAAGGAAAAGTGAAAGCTCAAAGTAGTTAGACACATAACACTTTTATAAAAGGGAACTTTTAAACCAAATTAAGAAGTCATTCACCACCTCAAACTCATTGATTGACCTGCTCCAGACTTGCTAAATTGCTATGAATAAGCAGACCTGCAATATTATCTTCTTGTAATTGGACTTCATTATGTTTCTGCATTTAGGGAATACACCATATGGTTCAAGATGCAGCCAGAATATGTAGTTTACTAATAAGTACCTGTTATTGCCCAGGAAAAAAAATTGTTTGCCCAACCCTACTAAAAAAATTTCCAGATTGTGATAGTGTTCTACTCAGATCTAAGAAAGAAAACCAAGGCTTATGTTTGCCTAGCAAATCATCCAATCTGCCTTGATGTAGAACCTAATAATTTGATAGTTTGCTGAAAATTCTGCAAAGAGGAATCTTGTAACCATTTATGCTTGATGGATTTTAGTTTCCCAAGACCAAATTAGGACAGAAGTATGCTACTTTTTTTCCAAGACATAAGTTCAAGGATATGACTGAGGCTATGGATCAGTTATCCATGCTTGTTATTACTTGTCTAATTTATACAACACCTTTCAATAAAATTCATGGTCACTTTCAGTAGGTAGGGTGGTGCTTAGTAATTCTCTTTTCATCACTTAAGGCAGGGTCCCCAAACTTGGCAACTTTAAGACTTGTGGACTTCAGCTTCCAGAATTCTCCAGCCAACATAGCTGGCTGGAGAATTCTGGGAATTGAAGTCCACAAGTCTTAAAGTTGCCAAATTTGGAGTCCTCTGATTTAAGATGACACACATTGGATTAGAAGATCTACAAGGAGCCAACTAAGGGCCTTCAAAAAGTTCACATGAACAGTACGATAGAAATGGGGTAATCTCCTAACAATGTTCACAGAAAAACATGCTATTTCCATAGATGAATATTCTGAAAACCAATTCGTGGGTCTGAATAACAAATTGGTTGAAATCACCATCCTATATTTTTCCTCCCCAAAAGCTGCTGTTCAAAACAACTCTGAAATTTAAGAGGCTACTTCATCAAGGTTTTGAGAAAACTTCACTTTGATTCTGATTGTACACAATTCTGGCTTCTAGCCCCCACACATACCAACTCAGAAGTGAGCTTTGTAGGATTTTAGCCGTAAAACAATTTAAACTAACCCATGGAACAACTACATACTGTACATTGAGATTATAATTACAGATGAAAATGTCATTTAAAAAACACAACAACAGGAGGTTGTTCTCCACGGCAGGCTGCATGTAAAGACTCCTGCTTCTTCAGTTTATGCATACACACAGCTTCATGTATAACTGTATCTTCAAATGCATATTTGTATGTATGTACACCAAGATACATGTGCAGTTCTCTGTATATTTATCCAAAACAGAAACAGAGAGCAGTTAAATAAGCACACGTATACACAGAAAGGGCGGGGACCGTCCACCTTGTCATGCCATTATGAGAAAGGACAGTTGAAGATTGCTGATTTTACAACCATTAAATTTTTGCCATTTTTAACGGGGGGGGGGGGAGAAAAAGCTCTTTTAAAACTCTCCCCCTGTTTTCTCACTCTTTTTCTTAATTTCCCCCCCTTTTCTCTCTCTCTCTTTCTCTCATTTTGTGCAGTAAGCATCATTGGAAGAAGACCAAAGCAGAGCAACTATAAGTTAAATATACACTTGAGCTTAGCTGCATTTACATTATTCTTTTTTTTTTTTTTAGGAGAAGCAGGCTGAAAGGGACTTTTTTGTTTGCTTAATCAGTATGTGTATTTTGATTTCTCTCCTTCTCTCTCTTTCTCTTTTCCTTACCATCCTCAAATTCTTTCACTAATTACCATAGATTTGTCTCCCTACAAACTGCATCATCTTCTGAAGAACGTTGGGTTTCGCAGGCAGGCGGCTAGTCACCTGCAACAACCGAGGGGCCCTGCAGAAGCTTCCAAACTGCTGTCGGTGTCTGATGCCAGGGTCTGGTCTGTGGACATGGAGGAAATGTCATTGACAGATGAGGAGGGAGGGAGGCTGTCGCTGCTGTTCACTGCTGCACCTGTGCTAAGAAAATGAACACCGACGTGATTCAACCTGAAGCAAGAGAACGTTCGAGGAGAATGGAATTTTATTCTTTTACATTCATTTTAGAAGAATAAACGCAACGTGCCTTGCCAGCCCAGCCCTCCAGTGATGCCTGGCATTTCTCTTTCTAAAGGACGAAAAATAGACCTTCGTGAATCGAGGGACAGAGAGTGACAGATGCTCCTCAGAGGCTCTAAGCCGGATGTGTGTGTCAAACTCGATTTCATCGAAGGCCACGACAGGGTTGTGCCTGACCTCGGGGGGGGGGGCTGAGGTGGGCATGGCCAGCATGACATCACTTGTGTCAGGAGGTGCCTGTAGTGGCCCGTAGTGGCCCTGTAGGCGCCTGTAGTGGCCTGCCAGTGAAAACAGGTTCCCGAGCTTCATTTCCGGCTGCAACTCTCTGCCAGAGAAAATGGAGCTTGAGGAGGGTCACGCAAGCTCGATTTTCAGCTGAGATGGCCTCCTAGAAACCTCTGCCAGTAAAAACAGAGCTCCGTTTTCACTAGCAGAGGCACTGCGGGCCGGTCTTTCACTATTTCCAGGGCAGCCCCATGGGCCAGATGCCGCCTCTGGGCTTTCAGCTTGACACCTCTGGTCTAAGCTAAACAAAAATGGCCAATTACATTGGCTATGCCACAGGTGGGGGAATTATGGCCCCCTTATGACTTGTGAACTTCAACTCCTAGAATTCCGGAGCCAACATGGCTGGCTCAGGAATTCTGGGAGTTTAAGTCCACAAGCCATAAAAGGGCCATAGATCCCCACCCCTGGCCTATGCCCAATCCTAATTCGCTGGAAGTTTGGATGTTGGAAAAGAAAGGAGGGGTCTTGTCACAGGTTTCCTCAATCCTTAACATTGTTGATCCATGGCCCTCAATAAGGGGGGAAATTACTTAAGTGTCCAGAAAGAGGAAGAGACATAAGAGTCCTTGGCTTAATATCCAAGTTATCACACTTCTGACGACCAATTACATGATGGGGATAGTGGTGGGGATACGAAGGAGGGAACAAAAGGGATCTGCTTGAGAATTTTGGCTCTAGCAAAAATTATTTGGGAAATGCTACAATTCCCCCAAAAATATCTGGATGGGGGTGGAAGATTTCCTATCATGAGCCAAAAAATAGTTGCAATTAATCAATAATTAAATGTAGTTAATCAACACCAATGTAATGCAATTAATATGAAGTGTGTGTGATTAATATGTAATTAAAATATTAATTACATTAATTAATGCAACTAATATGTTTATTGCCCAAGAGATTGCAATATTTGATTTGCTTAGAGATGTATGTTGCATCCCTTACTGGATTTCATCAATATTGAATATAATACACAGAAAATGCTATGTATTACTTTGGTTTTCCATTGCAATAACAAACTCCTTAAAGTAAACCATGTTCTTTTCAGTTGTCCAGTCTTGTGTTTTCTATCATCCTTGCGAAGTGACCAATATGCATTTATTATTAGGAGCCCTGGTAGCGCAGTGGTTAGAATGCAGTATTGCAGGGAAACTCTGCCCACAGCCTGGAGTTCAATCCTGAGAGTGCTCAAGCCTTCCATCCTTCCATGGTCGCTAAAAGGGGGACCCAGATTGTTGGGGGCAATAGGCCGACTCAGTAAACCGTTTAGAGAGGGCTGTAAAGCACTATGAAGTGGTATATAAGTGCTATTGATATTATTATGTTTCTTTATGGTTTTTATTTTATTGATTATTGCTATTGATTATTCAAGTTACAAGTTGCCAATCTTGCCCAAAGCGACTTTAGGCAGCTCACAGATTAAAATGCACTATCAATTATTAAAACAATAAATATGGATTTTACATTTTAAATTCAATTAATGTAAAGCTAAGCAGGACAGAGAGGGAAGAAGCAAAATGTACACACGAAGGAGGCGGGGTGTTCTATACTCCCATTAGCCAAGTGCGTGCACCTCCACTGGGGCTCCAGGCTTGCTGGCACAGATTTGTCTTCAAGGCCTTTTGCAAGTGGATCTGACCTTGGGGAGGAGACGTTCTAGAGCCAAAGCAGAAAAGGCCCTTCTGCTGGACTCCAAAATTCCTTGGCTGACAAGGGCTGGGCTAATCCCATTGGGGTGAGCTGGTTTCTTAAATCAGGGGAATTAAACGCAATTTTATTGAGGGCCACATCAGAGTGGTGTTTGACCTGGGGAGGGGTCCGAGGTGGGCATGCCCAGGGTGCAGTGGTGGGATTCAAAATTTTTTTTACTACTGGTTCTGTGGGCGTGGCTTGGTGGGCGTGGCAGGGGAAGGATACCGTAAAATCTCCAGTCAGAGGTGGGATTGGCCAATTGTTAAAGCGAATCATGCACTAATTAAACAAATCTGGCTTCTCCCAATTGACTTTGCTTGTGGGAAGACATCTGGGAAGTTTACAAATGGTTGACTACATTATCCCAGGACAGCACAACTCTCATAAATACATGTCCCACAGGTGCTTTTTCTAGAGACCACTGGACTTTCTTGGGTTTTGTTGTTGTGTTTTGAAGAGGTTTCGCTTCTCATTCAAGAAGCTTCTTCAGTTCCAACTGAAGAAGCTTCTTGGCTGAGAAGTGAAACATCTTCAAAGAAAAACAAAGGAAGTCCAGTGGCCTCTTAAAAAAGCACTTTGGGGACAACTATGACCTGAATTCTGTCATAAATACATGTTAACTGCCAAGCACCTGAATTTTGATCATGTGACCATGGGGACGTGGCAACAGTCATAAATATGAAAAGTGGTCATGTCATTTTTTTTCAGTAACTGTGGATTGTCACTAAACAAATGGCTTTTAGCAGAGGTGGTGTTCAGCCAGTTCTGACAGGTTCTGGAGAACCGGTAGAGGAAATTTTGAGTAGTTCGGAGAACCGGCAAATACCACCGCTGACTGGCCCCGCCCCCATCTATTCTCTGCCTCCTGCATCCCAGCTGATTGGCTGGGTTTTCTTTTGTTGCCCTGCATAGGAGAAAGGAGCTGGAAAGCAGGTTAGTGGGGTGGGGAGGTAATGGAGATTTTGCAGTATATCCTTCCCCTGCCACGTCCACCAAGTCACGCCCACAGAACCGGTAGTAAAAAAATTGAATCCTACCAATGGTTGTAAGTGAAGGACTAGTTGCAATTAATTGCAAGGAAATCAGTGAGATATGTTTAAAAGAACAGTGTTTATCAGGAAAGAGGAAAATAATGTGTTTTCTGCCAGCCACAAACAGTAGTTTGGAATAAGGCCAATCCTCCATTTTAAGTGAAAGCTGAGTTTAATTAGTCTGTCTATATTATTTCCCCCTACAAGCACATCCTATTATTGTTCCCATAAATCACCTAAGAGGCAGGGCTTTCTATGACAAATTTGCCCATGAACCATGATTTATTCTGACATCTGCTCCATCTTCAAGAATGATGATGCTGGGCCACAGCTCAGTAAGCTCTTAAATCAAATTTGTGTATTCCGTCCCTCACTTTTCGGCTCTGTAAGGACTTGTTGAATGGCCTTTCTGGCATAACTGAAACAAATATGTGGTACTGAAAGGTTTATGATAATCCAGACATCTACCCTGAAATTCCTTCTGGCTTTTCTGTTCTCAATAACAACATAGTGGAGGGAGATTAGTAAGGCCAAGAAAACGAAAATGGATGTTAATTTTGGGGAACTCTAAAAAACAAAACAAAAAATGCAAGTCTGAATCTTCTACCCTTGCCCACAAGCCCACCAAGTTTTGATACTGCTAGCAAACTGCAAAGACAAAGAAACAAATAAAAGAGATATAACAAACTTCTGGGTACGTCACATAAGTTGAATATTGAGTAGACCTAGCATGAATTGAGAAAAAACAGTGCAGAAATAATTTCTGACATAATAACAGAGAACAAAGAAAAGTATGTGATAAAACTGCAGCTGAAGTACGGGGGGGAAAATGAGTGTGGGAATAGACACAAAATACCACAAACCCATCTGTCAAATTCTTAATGATGGCTAAGGAAGTGACTGCAGAACCTTAATGTTTCATTGAGCATTGAATTAATACATGACATGGGAAAATTAGCTTCATTCATTCAAAGTTCTGAAATAAGTGCAGTCTGATATATTGTTATTTAGAAGTAAGCCCCAATTAATTCTGCAGGGCTTATTCCTAGATAAGCGGATTAGCTGAGAGTTAATACAATTCTTTTTTTAACTGATTTCATTTAATATAGCTTATCTTCTTCTAGTGCTCTATCTCAGCCTTTCCCAATCTAGGACCCAGATCCTACAACTTTTCAAAATACTAGCTTGGAATTCTGGAGTTATGGGTCCATAAACACATCTGCCCAGCCCTACATATTTACAAGGGACCAAGTTGTTCAAGGCTATAAAATTACTTGGAATACATCCCAGCTTCCAATCAAGGGAAATCTACTTTTTTAGGTACTATTTCTAGATGCTGATGAAGAAAGGATCTGTCTTAAGGTCTGTAACCATATAAAATACTAGCTCAATACTCGTGCTTTGCTACGAAACTATGTGACCGGGCTTAGTTTTTTGGGAGGAAAATAAAGAGGAAAAAATTCTGCCTCTGCCTACCAGCATCCATTGGTATTCATCGGTCTAGCATTCTGTCAGTATATAAGAGAGTTGAGGGCTGTTTGAAAATTGAAACAGTATTTGCTATGTGAGCAAGGAGACAGCAAGGAGCCTGGGCGTGGCTTAGCTCAACTGTTCTGTACTAAAGCTGCTTGCAGCAGTGAAACAAAAACTGAAACTGAAATTCCTCTCTTCTGCTTGTGTTTTGCATTTGGAGCAGATTTCTTTTCACGTGGAGAGGGGGAGTAGAACTCCTTACCATCAGAGCGTGTTAATAATAATATAGGAAATACTAATGCTCTGATGGTCATTTTGAAAAATCCTTTCTTAGCGAGCACCTAGAAGCCAAGAGGAACATACATGCCAAATTTCAAATTTGTAGGCTTTAGGGTTCTGGAGATTTTGTGATGATACATGAGTGGTATTTCGCTTTTATGTATATTCTTTTCTTAAGTTTTCGCGGGTATTTATATGTATGGTATTCAGCTTTGTTCGGGTATTTTCCCATGTCATTATAGTTGTGCTTTTAAAGTTGTAGCAACATTTCAGCAGAATCTCATCTGCCATCATCAAGCTTCTGTATTGTTCAAAACGTTGCTACAACTTTAAAAGCACAACTATAATGACATTGGAAAATACTCGAACAAAGCTGAATACCATACATGTAAGTACCCATGAAAACTTAAGAAAACAAATATATATGTCATTCACTTGGACTGAGTACCTGAGGGAGAAGGTTGTCCTTTTACTACACCATTTTTAGTCTTTTCTTCGGAATTCATTACTTCCTTGTAGATTAATTCTGCAAGAGATAAAGGAGCTTGTTATAAAGATACTTGATTACTTCCCCATGTTAAAAAGATGTTTTATTATTTCCCCATATTGTTTAAAACCACTCTTGACAGTGAATAAAAACCTTGTAAACAAGGACACTAAAATGAATAGCCTGTTAAGCATGGGCGCAAGGAACGAAGACGAGACGGTGAAAAGTGAACTTCAAACTCTTTATTAAACATTCTGAACAGAGCAAAACCCTAGGGCAACAGCAGCCCCTTTACAGGCAAGCTGCTGCTCTAGTAACCAATAGGAAACGTGGAGTGTTAACCCACTTAACCAATGAGAGTGGCTCGTTAACAGCCAATCAGATTCTCCTGAACGGACCAATCCGATATTGCTATTATCGGCCAATCAGAAGTGCAGGGCTAGAACCCTGCTATTTTCTAAAGCTTTAGATAAACTTTATTTAAGTGTTTTATAAGTTCATAACATCCCTTCCCCCCGGGTTCCGTTTGGGGGTTGCGGTGACATAATCTCTGAGGTAGGAAGGTTGCTTTGACTATCTATTGGATTTACACTGTCCCACCGGTTCTTGTCCGTAAGCCTGTTTTGGCGGGGCGTTTTCGGGCAAGTCGGGTGCCGGTGGTTCCTCGTTGGAAGACTCGGTGCCACTAATGTTCTCGTCATTGTCCTCTGGCCCTTGTGGGCTTGCCTCTGTTGGGTTGTTCCTCTGTGGCGATGGCACACCCATCCTG
Organism: Hydrophis major; assembly: GCA_033807585.1. Taxonomy (NCBI): domain Eukaryota; kingdom Metazoa; phylum Chordata; class Lepidosauria; order Squamata; family Elapidae; genus Hydrophis; species Hydrophis major. Next base: position 16,170,840 of record CM066333.1, read on the forward strand.
ATCCTACTTCACTTGTTACGCCCCATGGCTGACTTCTTTCGTTCCTGCTTTCCGCCATCTCAAATTCGGTTTCTTCGACATCCCCTCCCTCCTCAGTTTGGGAGTTACTGGAGTCGCAGAAACTAGGTTGTAGCCTCGAGCGAAGCTGATCAATATGGCGTTTCCATATTTTTCCGTTGCAGGTTTTCACCCGGTACGAACTGGGTCCAGTGGCTTGAATAACAGTGGCCTCAATCCACAATGGTTCACCAGAAAGGTTTCTGGTGAAAACTGTCGCCTATCTTGAACTCGCGGCATTTTCCGCTAGATCCACAGGGTTACTCTGGCTCGTAAGACGGGTGAAGCCAGTCGAGGTGGGAAAGGAGTTTGCATCCCATCAATAGTTCCACTGGAGTCTTGTTGGTGACGTTGTGTGGAGTGATGTGTTGGAGAAGGAGTATTCTATTTATCTTATCTTCAATGTCCCCATAGTCCATCTTGTAGAGGGCTTTTTTTAACAAACTGTACCATGCGCTCGGCTCTTCCATTAGCCGCAGGGTGCACTGGCAAAGTTAGCACATGGTGAATACCACGGTCCTCTAAGTATTGTTCAAAAGGAAGCACGGTAAACTGGGGTCCATTATCGGATACCAGAATGTCTGGCAGTCCATGCGTCACGAATAATCTGTTCAACTTCCGGATGATGGACTCAGTTGTAGTACTTTTCATTTCATGGATCTCGAGCCAGTTTGAGTAGGCATCCACTGTTAATAGGAACGTATGTCCCTTAGTAGGTCCCGCAAAGTCAATTTGAATGCGGGACCATGGTCCCTGAGGTGTTTCCCATTCTGTTGGAGTTGCTTTTGGTGGGGCATTGCTAACCTCCTGGCACTTATAACAAGTCTTTAACCAGGCTTCGATTTGTTTGTCGATGCCCGGCCACCACGCGTAGCTTCGTGCAAGCGCTTTCATACGCATGATGCCGGGGTGGCCCTCATGCAGTGTCTTTAGTACCGCTTGTTGTAACCTGGGACGATGACTCTATCCCCCCATAGGATGCAGCCCTTTTGTGAAAAAAGTTCCGTTTGTCGATTCTTGAAGGGAATGAAGTCGTCAGGGGTTTGATCTACTGGCCATCCTCATTCGACCCAGCTAAGAACCCGCTTTAAGATAGGATTGCGTTTTGTTTCGATCGCATTATCTCTAGCAGTTAGCGGTGGTGAATGCAGCATTTCAATCTGGAGCGTTGTAAGGGTTGGAGCTGGGTCATCGACAGTTTCTGGAAGTGGTGCACGGCTCAATGCGTCAGCGTGGGGAATGGCTTTCCCCGGGCGGTGCTGCAGCTTATAATTGTACGCAGCCAAAAACTCCGACCAGCGAGTCATTCTAGGTGATAATATATAGGGGGTTGGCTTGTCTCCCGCTATAATCCCCAGCAAAGGTAACAATAGTAAAAACTAATCCATAAACTTATTCATGAAACCGTTTAACAGCAGATACAACAGCAGGAGCCTCTTTATTGATTTGACTATAGTTACATTGAGCCTTTGATAGAGTTCTTGAAAAATAGGCAATAGGGGCTTCACTACAGTTTGGTAACACATGGCTCAAAATGGCTCCTACTCCAAATGGTGACGCATCACATGTGATTGTTAAAGGCAAAGTCTCGTTATACTGCATTAAAACAGCATCTGAAGTTAATAGGTTTTTCACTTGTCGGAACGCGTGCTCCTCTCGGTGCCCCCAAACCCAGGTTGCTTTTTTGTTGAGAAGCCGATGTAGGGGCTCGGCTATGGTCGCTTTGTGGGGCAAGAAGATGTAAAAATTAATAAGCCCCAGGAAAGCTTGGAGATCAGTCTAGTTTCTGGGTCTTGGGGCGTTCTTGATTGCTCTTAACTTGCTACTGGTGGGGTGAATGCCTTGTTTATTGATTAGGTACCCCAGGAACTCTACTTTATGTGTACACAGTTGACATTTATTTTTTTTAACTTTAAAGCCAGAGTCTTTAAATTTCTGGAGAACCAGTCTAAGACGCTCCTTTAGTATTTCTCTATTCGGGGCAGCAATTAAAACGACATCAAAGTATGGTATGACCCCTTTTATACCCTGTAATAGTCTCTCCATCAAGCTCTGAAAGATCCCTGGGGCCACGCTAACTCCGAATTGGAGTCGGTTGCACTTAAAGGTGCCTCAGTACGTAACGATTCTTTGCGCCTCTGCTGTTTTTTTTATCTACAGGCAGTTGTTGGTATGCCTGTGCTAAATCCAATTTAGCGAAGACTTTTCCGTCCCCCAGGAATGGAGGAGGTGTTGTACCACCGGCACCGGGTAAGCGTTCTGTTGAAGGGCGTGATTCAGGGTGGCACAGTAGTTCCCACAAATTCTTAACGATCCATCCGGTTTGATGGGTGTTATGATTGGGGTTTCCCAAGGAGCATGGTCAGTTGGTTCTAAAACACCCTGGGCTATTAATTTATCAAACTGCTCGTCAATCTTTGGTTTAAGGGCAAAAGGGACTCAACGAGGCTTAAGGCGGAAGGGGGCTAAAGTTAAATGATATCGGGGTCCCCTTGTACTCGCCTAGTTTATCTGCAAAGATGTCCTGGAATTCCTGGACGAGGGCCTCCTCCCAGTTGTCGCTGCTGGTTTGGTAAATGCCGGCTACCTCAATCCCAAGTGAAGCAAACCATTGAAGGCCTAACAAGCTAGGCTGATCACGATCGACGACGGTCAATGGTAAAGATGCAGTACAATTTTTGAATGAGACCTGGAGTAGGCTGGATCCAACGACCGGAATTCGGTTTCCTTGATAGTCCTTGAGAATGATTCTTTGGGTTCTGAGGTCTTGCCGCCGGACGGCAGGGATCAATTGTTTAAGGGTCTTCCAGGAAACCATCGAGAGGGATGATCCTGAATCGACTTCCATCACGCAGGGCTGGTTTTCAATGGTGACCTTCACTCGGATCTTCTTTGCATCTAATGATGAGGCGTGACCAATCGTGATGGTTTAGCGTGCCTCTTCTCGTTTTGTTGAATGGGCTAGTGGTTTATTTCTGTAGGAGTGGTTGTTCCATTGGTGGTTCGAATGTTCCCGATTCACAGGACGACTTCCTGTGGGTTGGCGGTAGTTGGTCCCCCTCTGAAGTGGGCTGGATCCTAGCTTGCTTCGACAGACCTTTCCGATGTGGCCTCTCTTCCCACAAATATGGCAGAGCATGTTGAGGAATTTGCAGTCTGATCGTAGGTGGTTTGCCCCACAACCTGCACATTGGTACTGCAGTCTCTGGTTACGCTGGTAGTGTTGGTCTCGTTCAGACCGGAGCCGGTTGACTTCTTCCTCATCACTTTCTGATGACGATTCGAGGTCCTTGTGGTGGGTTGCCATTGCATATCCCTCAAGGCGAGGTAAGGTTTCGCCAGCGAGTTGGCGGAGCGGGGCGTTGGTGCAGCGCATTCGGGCAGCCAACTTCCTGGCTGCTTCTGCTGCAGTAGCGTCAGCGATGGTATCTGCAAGGCTGATGTCGCCTTTCGCCATCAGCTTACTTTGCATGTGCGGTGCATCTAATCCCAGAACTATTCGGTCTCTTAGAGCTTCTTCGAGGTCGGCGAACCCACAGAGGCCTCCCAGGTTCTGGAGATCCACGATGAAATCTGCAATGCTTTCTCCTTTCCGCTGGTCTCTCTGGTAAAATTCATGTCTTCGGACAAGCGTTGGTACGGCAGGTGCATAGTGGGCCCGTAGGAGGGGCTCGAGGACGTCCCAGTCCACGGATTTCACCTCAGCCGGTTTCGCCAGTGCCTTAGCCATCTTAAAAACAGCAGGTCCGCAGTGAGTCAGGAATACCGCTCTCTTTTTCCCAGTAGTGGCATCCTTCAAGTTGTTGGTCTCCAGAAATATCTGGAACCGGTCCATGTATGAGTCCCAGTCTTCTTGTGCTGGGTCGAGTGGAGCAGGTGGTATGGTGCCGCCAGTCATGGTTTCCGTTGTTGATGCGCCTTCAGCCACATGCTCTGTTTAGTGCTCTGTAGTGTTCAGTCAGCTCTGATGTCTCCATATCCCACCTTCGTCGCCAGTGTTAAGTTCTGCGCATAGGCGCAAGGAACGGAGACAAAAAGGTGAAAAGTGAACTTCAAACTCTTTCTGGAGAACTGGTAGTGGAAATTTTGAGTAGTTTGGAGAACTGGCAAATGCCACCTCTGACTGGCCCTGCCCTCATCTATTCTCTGCCTCCCATTGAGTCCCAGCTGATTGGCTGGGTCTTCTTTTGTTGTCCTGCCCAGGAGAACGGAGCTGGAAAACAGGTTAGTGAGGTGGGGAGGCAATGGGGAAATTGCAGTATCTTTCCCCTGCCACGCCCACCAAGCCACACCACACCCACAGAACCAGTAGTAAAAAAAATTTGAATCCCATCACTGTACCACGCCACCTGCTGAAACCAATTGGATGAGCAGGGGGATTGTAATTCAGCACTAGTTATTGCATAGTGTGATAATTATATAACAAATCCTCGACTTACAACCATTATTAAGCCTGGAATTACTCTCGTACAGTAAGTTGTATGGTAGTTAAGTGGATCACCACATGACGGTCCCGTGATTTTGTGACCTTTGTGTGATGGTCATTAAGTGAATACCATGATTGTTAAATGAACATCACATCCATTAAGCAAATGCAGTGGCCATTAAATGAATCCATTTTATCCGAGGGGTGTTTTTTTGCTGGAAACCAGAAGGGAATGCCGGAAACCAGCAAAATTGTGGTCAGGTGATTGTGGGATGCTGCAAACATCCATAAATGTGAGCCAATTGCCAGGCGCCCAAAATGCAATCATATGACCAGAGTGGGGAAGTGAGGCAGCAGTTGGAACTCAGGAACCAGTTTGTAAGTACCTTTTGGGGGTAGTTGTAACTTCGATTGGTCACTAAGCGAGGACTATCTGTATTGCATCTGAAAACCATTTAGGAATCCAGTGCAGGTTGCATAGTGAACACAATTCTGTCCTACAGTAACTATAGCAGGAAGGGAGTAATAAGAAATTTAGTGTGAAGTCATTGCTACCATCATTCAGCATCTGATGCCTGAATCTATGATCAACTATGCCCAATGGTTGGACTGGTTCTGATTATGGCATTACAGCTTTCTTGTGATCATGTGTTTCTTCTGCGAAGACATTAGGCCAACTCATTGTATCTTCCTAAATGTCCCAAATGAAAGTAGAAAAGGCTAAAAAAAACCACCCCAAATTGCCAAGTTCGGAGCTCAAACCAACACCCTAACTGCCAACCCAAGTGACTAATATTCAGACACATTCTCAATCTTCTCAAGAATTACTGAACATGCTCCGAGTGCATACTCAATCCCCATGGAGTGCAGGAGGCACCAGGAGGTGGAGAAACCAAGAGTCAAGGACAGATATCAAGTGCAGAATCAGATCCTATACCTTGTATAGGTTAAAAATAATTACCTTTCCACTCTTCAATTGTGTGTTCTCTTTCATCCAACTGCTTGTCATAGATCTGTGGAGGTGGCTGTGAATTAAAACATAGAGAGATCAACGGAATAAGTTAAATTGGGGACATAAAACAAAAGTTTTGAACTCAGTTTTAACTTGGGTGCCAAAATAGTTAAGAAATGAAAAGCTCCGCAAACATGAACCAAGCATGATTTGTGCAATGTGTGGAGGCAACCAAAAAAGCCAATGCAATCCTAAGTTGCATCAACAGAGGGATACAATCAAGACCAAGTGAGGTACTAATACTGCTCTATAAAGCCTTAGTAAGACCACACCTAGAATACTGCATTCAGTTTTGGAAAGCAACCGGGATAATTAGGGGACTGGAGATTAAAACATATGAAGAACCGTTACAGGAACTGGGCTTGGCTAGTCTAGTGAAGAGAAGGACCAGGGGAGACAGGAAAGCAGTTTTCCAATATTTGAGGGGCTGCAACAAGGAGGAAGAGGTTAAGGTATTTTCTAAAGCGCCTGTAGGCCAGACAAGGAATCGTGGGTGGAAACTAACCAAGGAGAGATTCAACCTGGAAATAAGGAGAAATTTTCCGACAGTGAGAACAATCAACCAATGGAACAGAAATTTCCTTCAGAAGTTGTGAGACCTTCCGCACTGGAGGCTTTCAAGAAGAGAGTGGACTGCTGTTTGTCAGAAATGGTGTAGGGTCTCCTGCTTGGGCAGAAGGTTGGACTAGATGACCTACAAGGTCCCTTCTAACTCTATCTATTATCTGACCACAATGACTCATGCAGTTATCATCTTGCATTGGTCTACTATAATTTGCTCTATCTGGGACTTGAAGGTTGCTTGGATGTTATAGCTGATGCAAAGTACACCTCTTCACAAGAAGAAGCTGTTATAGCAGAATAGCACAAATATTGTGTAAACTGTACTAGCTGCTGGTTTGCTTCTGGGTCCAATTCAAAGTGCTGGCAATTTCCTATAGAATCTTAAGGCTCAGATCCTTGCTATTTGCAAATGTATCTCATTCATGTGGAATTTATTTGCAAGCTGAGTAGGTATACTGAAGACTATCCCCCTTCTTTGACCATCTAATCTAATCTAATCTAATCTAATCTAATCTAATCTAATCTAATCTAATCTAATCTAATCTAATCTAATCTAATCTAATCTAATCTAATCTAACCTAATCTGTGCCTCAACCAGATCTAACCCAGCCCTTGAAAACTCAGTCAGAGAGTTCCTTTTGCTCATCTAAAGAGTGAAGCATGCAAGCCAGGCCCAGACAGACGAAAACTTGGGATCGATACTGTAAAGTCTGATAGTTGATGGTTCCCACGCACCGTTAGAACTATAGCTAGCATTTATTAATGAGTGAGACTGTTAAGTCTGGAGCATGGGTGCGAATGATGGAGACGAGCCGGTGGAAACAGTGAACTTCAAACTCTTTATTTATATTTACAACTGCTCAGCTCAAGGCTGTTCAAGCCTTTCTTATATAGGCAATTCATTAACTACTTAACCAATAGCGAACCTGGAGCACTAGCTCCTTTTAACCAATAGGAATGGTCTGTTAGTGGCCAATCAGATGCTTCTAAACGGGCCAATCCGATCGGGCCATCAACAGCCAATCAGAAGTGCAGGGCCAGAACCCTGCACTAGACTTCACCCTGCACAACAGAGACAGCAGAAAGCGCAAGTCACAGGGCAGTAGGGGAGAAGGGATGGAACAGAAGAGCCAGACAAAAGAAAAAGAAATGTGAAATCTCATCCACAATGATGCACTTGTTCTTTCTTTCTTTCTTTCTTTCTTTCTTTCTTTCTTTCTTTCTTTCTTTCTTTCTTTCTTTCTTTCTTTCTTTCTTTCTTTCTTTCTTTCTTTCTTCCTTCCTTCCTTCCTTCCTTCCTTCCTTCCTTTCTTCCCTTGATAGCTCCTCTCTAGGTTTTGACCTCATGGATGGATGGAAGAGAAAATTGGACTGAACTAAATAGAGGGTCACATCAGCTGAGACACTAAATTGTCCATTCAAGAGGAAGAATATAAAGCAAAGGCTTAAGATCTCTGTAGCCTTTTTTTCTTCTAAAAAATCTTTCTCTGAAAGGAGGAGGAGGAGCAGAGACAGCTTACTGTGAGCCACACTTTAGCCTTTGAAGCAATTTTAGTAGGTTATGGAGCACCTTTAAGTGCAAGTAGATTGCAAGCACGCAAGATGAAGAAGCCCATTTCTTGCGTTCTTCATCAACCAGGGGTTCAATCATGAGTTATAATTGAAAATCAAGTACAGCTAGTCCTCGGCTTAAAACCATCCATTGAGGGACTGAAGTTACAATGCCACTGAAAAAGCGACTTATGATCGTTTTACTCACTTAGGGCTAAGTGCAGCATCCCCTTGGCAACTGGCATATACTTATGTCTGTTGCACCGTCCCAGGGTCACGTGATCACCATTTAGTAACCTTCCCAGCCAGCTTCTGACAAGCGAAGTCAATGGGGGGAAATCAGATTCACTTAACGACCGCGTGGTTCCCTTCACAAACTGTGGCGATTCGCTTAACAACTGGAGCAAAAAGGTCATAACCTGGGGCAAATCTCACTTAAGAACCGCCTTGGTTAGCAACAGAAATGTTGGGCTCCATTGTGACTGTATGTTGAGGGTTACATGAACGGTTGGGACAAAATGGAATTCAATGGTGAAAAAAGTAAGGTTCTACATTTAGGCAACAAAAAACTCCAAATGCACAGGTACAATATAGGTGGTGCCTCGCTCAATAGTAGTAACTGTGAGAGGAATCTCGGAGTCCTAGTGGATCAATCATTTCAATATGAGCCAGCAGTGTGCAGCAGCTGCCCAAAAAAGCCAACACTGTTCTAGGCTGCATAAACAGAGGCAGTGGTGATATTCTACCGGTTCTGCCAGGTTCTGCCAAGCCGGTCGCGGCGATGAGCAGCGGAGACCAAACCAGTTCTCTCCGCCACTCTGCTGTTGGGCCCACCTGCCCGCCCGGGCTCCCATACTCACCTTTATCCTCTGAATTTGAAGCGCAGCTGCTTTGCATGGCACAGAAGAGTGCTGCGTGGCAGCTGCTGAAGCAACCGGGACCGTGCAGGCTTGCAGGAGGTGAGTTAGGACGCCCTCTGCGCCTGCACAAATGCCTCTGCGCCTGTGAGTTTGGTGCATGTGTGCACGCAAAGCATGTGCCTGCATGCAAAGCATGCCTACCAAGCCACACCCACCGAACCGGTGGTAAAAATATTTGAATCCCACCACTGAACAGAGGGATAGAATCAAGATCACGAGAGTGGTTAATACCACTTTATAATGCCTTAGGAAGGCCACGCTTGGAATCCTGCATTCAGTTTTGGTCACCACGATGTAAGAAAGATGTTGAGACTCGAGAAAGAGTGCAGAGAAGAGCAACCAAGATGGTTAGGAGACTGGAGGCTGAAGCATATCAAGAACGGTTGCTGGAACTGGGTAGGTCTAGTTTGACGAAAAGAAGGACTAGGGGAGTGACATGATAGTAGTCTTCCAATATCTCTGGGGCTGCCCCAAAGAAGAGGGAGTCAAGCTCTTCTCCAAAGCACCTGAATGCAGGACAAGAAGCAACGGGTGGAAACTCATCAAGGAGAGAAGCAACCTAGAACGAAGGAGAAATTTTCTGACAACGAGGACAATTAATCAATGGAACAACTTGCCTCCAGAAATTATAAATGCTCCAATACTGGAAGATTTTAAGAAGAGATTGGATAATTCAGAGATTGGCACTTCAGAGATTGGTCTGAAGTGCTGTAGGGTTTCCTGCCTAAGCAGGGGATTGGACTAGAAGACCTCCAAGGTCCCTTCCAAATCTCTTATTCTATTCTATAATTTCTATTGCTAAGTAAGGTGATTGCTAAGGGAGTCGTACCTGTCAGGATGCGCTCCTTTTAGATCCCAAGAAAGAAATACTCAGACTCCCTGGGTAGAGCAAAGTTATCCTTTTACTGGGAAATAAAGTGGTAGCTACAAAGCAATTCCGAAACTGAGAAATTGGCGGGTAGAATGCATATACAAAGAAATAAATTTGTCCCCACCCCCCAAAGTTCAAATGATTCTTCCAATTAAAACTTTTGAGACGGCTCATGTGGTCATCTTCAGATGGTGATGAGACGTCTTGTCAAATGACCTTGACATATTTTGATAAAAGTTCGCAGTTGCACAAAAGAGGAAAAGATAGCCAGGAAACAGAAAGTTAAAGACAAGAATCCCCCCTCCCCTTGCTAGCCCAGCAAGGAATGCAAACACCTCCAGCTCTCTTCCCATATAAAATCCCCCCTCCCACCGTTGCCATGACAGCCGAGAGAAATAATGAAATAATAGCAGATAGTCAGGAAGGGGAAGGTATCTTGAGGCTGACATTACCCGATTTTACGCCCTTTTTTGTTACAACTTTTCAAATGGTTGTTAAGCACATCCCTGGAGTTCTTAAAAATGAATCAACTTAGCAAGGAGTCATCTTGACAATCAACAGCAATTGTTGTGAAGACATGCTGGTTGCCAAGCAGCTGAATTTTGACCTGCAGTGGCCATAAGCGTGAGGGCATTCAAGTACTCTTGTAACTTCAAAAGGTTGGTAAAGGAATGACTGTAAGGAGAGGGCTTCTCTGCTAATTTGTAGTTTTCCATCCAAAACTTGGTCCTCGCTTAATTTCATCTCATCTTTTTAAAAATCAGATTGGTCCCCAACATTTTTGTTAATTAAAAACAATACACTATAAAATAATTATATTAATTCATGGGCTTGGTTGCTGCTATTGAACTGGCTTGCCCCTTACATCTTCAAACAGATGCTGGTAACCATGGTTACTGTTGCCAAGGAAATAAAAAGGAAAAGCCTTGGGATTGTGTTGACTTCTAGCTTGACCAATTCCCTTCGCCTGGAATTTGAGATCCTCTCACCATTGCAAAGACTAAATGTGTTCATATAATAGGTAATAACATTTTATATACTTTTAATCTGAAAAACAAAGACATCTATAACACCCTCCGTTCTCCAGGGAAACAGGGCAAGGGTGTTGCAGAATTTATAGTTAGTTGCTCCTCAAGATAAGTAGACATGTTTGTGAGCATCTTCACAGGTTATTTGTTGTAAATAGGGATCAAGTGTCTGTTGTATGTTTGTCAAACAATGGAGAGGTGCCATAGGAGCCATATGGATGGAAGTTTGCTTCCCATTATTCAGGATACCGCTTATAAGCGCTATGTGCTTAGAACTCAAATCATCGTTAGAGACCGCATGCACCCACTTCATGGTCTGTTTCTGTTGCTCCCCTCTGGAAGGAGGTTGCAAAGTATTTCTAGCAGGAATTACCAGATTCTGTAACACAGCGGTGTCAAACTCATGTCATCACAGTGGTGTCACATGACATATTGGGACTTTTTTCCTCCTTTGCTACATCCGGCCGGCCCACGGACCAGGAGTTTAACAGGCCTGCCGCAACAGCTTTGTTGCCTAGGCTATCCGTCTCGTAAAGTTGCAAGATTCGTTTCTCTCGCCATGTTACAAGTACAAGGAAAAAAAGCAAAATTGAAAAAGGTCCTACAGCAATCACTATGCAACAGGAATTATTTGAAGAGACAATGGCTGGCCTGAAGCCACCCAGTGCATTTCATAGCTGAACAAGCATTTAAAATCACAAGGCCTAAATTATAACCACGCACAGCCCTACAGCCCCTGTCTTCTTCATTACTCCTCAAAGAGCATTTTTTGTCAGAAAACAGACTGAAATGAAAATAACCAGTGCATTTTTAAAGGGCTGATACTGATGCTTTAACCCTGCAAGGTGTATTCGCCACTATTTGGCTGTGTTGTTTGAACATATTTGTCATACATCTGATTTGATTTTTCCAAAATGGGTGTCTCTCACTAGCGGCTGACACATAAATTAAGGCAATAAGAAGAAAGCAAGTTTCAAGGCTTTACTTATTTCACATTTGGCCACAGGCTCGTAGTATATGAGTAGGACAATATAATGGACTTAATGTTACATATTATTTTATTTGTTAAGTTTATATGCCGCCCATATGACCTTGTTTGTCTAATCACACTTAGTCAAATAAAACTGTTCTGTTCTGTTCTATTCTATGCTATGCTATGCTATCCTATTATTATATTCTGTTCTGTTCTAGTCTATTCTATTCTATTCTATGCTATGCTATGCTATCCTATTATGATGTTCTGTTCTGTTCTGTTCTATACTATCCTATGCTATGCTATCCTATGCTATGCTATGCTCTGCTATCCTATCCTATCCTATCCTATTATTATGTTCTGTTCTATGCTATACTATCCTATTATGTTCTGTTCTGTGCTATGCTATGCTATTATTATATTCTGTTCTGTTTTGTTCTGTTCTGCTCTGCTCTGCTCTATATTTATTCTATTATCAAGCGACTTGGGCAGCTTATGTCATAAAATACCGGTAACAATATAAAAAACATTATAAACATTGAACATTAAATGTTAAAATATTAAAATTAATAGCAAACTGGATCTAAATAGGACAAATATGTAAACTGGGTAGAGGTGGGATCTTCTGCTAATCTACTAACCACTATCTTAATGTATGTTAAAACACTAAAATTAACAGCAACTGGGTTTAAAAAGGCCAAGTATGTAAATGGGGTACAGATAGGATCTTCTGCTAATCTACTAATCACTTGGTATTTTTCAAGTTTCGGTTCTTTTCTTGCAGATGCTGCATTGCCCAACTGGGTTACCAAAATATTCCCTTCTATTGGTACCTCCAGAATGATTAGGAAGAACCCCACTAGCTTAAGTTTATTCTGGCATATTTTAAAAATCACATTTTGTCACTTAAATGCTACTTAAAATCTTCTTGCACCTGGTATGAGGGTATTGAGGTAAACAAGGGTAACTCATTTTTGCCTTTATAAAAGGGAATAGGAACAAATCTGATCAGTTGAGAAGTCAGGTTGGCATCTGTTCACAATAGCACACATTTCAATAATTATTTTCCAAAAGTTCGACTTGTATTCCATGGATATGGAAATAAGTAAGTCACTATTCATTAAAAAAAGCTCAAAGCAATCTTGACGTTGCATATTAATGCTGAATAATGTTGACAAACGATACCCTGCAAAGCATTAAGAGGGCTGCAAGACCAAATTTAGGAAAACTTCACCTTATCCAGATCTCAAAAGCTTAAGTTATTTTATAAGATGGCCAAGATTCTTTGGAGAGCATACGCATCCTTGGTAAGTCAAAAGCCAATCTATTCTTAACCAGCCAGATACAAAGGCAGGTTAGAGTTGGCTTGTACTTCCTTACAAATCAATCTCTAAAGAGAAAACCCTGACTTGGACCTACGCTTCAGTCATTCTGAGTAATCATTCATATTAGCCATAGGTTATCATCTGGCATTTAAAGAAAAACCACCAGAGTCTACATGTTTTAAAACTATCAAAAGTATAAGGGCCTTGTCACCCATCTATTTCTCTACCTTGTTATTCTCACTACCTTTTGAACGAGACATCTTAATTTTACTGCTTTTTTAGAGGCTGTGAAAAGATTGTAAAAATTTAATGGACATATAAAAAGAAATTTTAGCTGGATAAAAGCTCTGCTTCTTAAATGGAATGCCAGCTAGCCTACAACCTCTTCACTTACACCATTGGCACTATAAATCCCAAGAAGCTACATATAGGGGCATTGCCACTAGGTCAAGATCTTGGTACAAAACCACAGGCATTTCCTCTAATACTTGTTTATATTTTTAATGCTCCTGCCTCCTCTCACTACTATTTATGGCGCTTATTCTGATGGTTTTGTGTCCAAATCAGATACGTCCAAATCAGATCGGTCACGCCTCAGCCTTGGACACTAAGAAAATCCAAGTCACGGTAGCCATCGAGAACCAGCCTTGCCACATGGAGGTCAACTCGGGATCGTCCCTCTCGATGGTGTCCTGGAAGACACTCAAGCAACTCATCCCCACAATTCATTTTAAATCAAACATTTGTCCTTCTGTTTTACTTGCTGCTTCCTTAATACATTTGAATTACAGATAACCCTCAATTTGCACCACAGAATCTCAATCATTGAGTGAGACAGCCATTAAGTGGGACACTCCATCACTCTTTTCTCTCAATAATCACAATCCTGACACTCCAGATTGCAGTTGTTAAATGATCTCACAGGTCATTAAGCAGAGAACCGGATAATAGCACAAGGTGTCTTGTGGGGTAGAGGGAGATAATTAATTCCTGACATATTAAAACTTTTTGAGGCCAAGTCATTGGCTCAAATCAGGGGTGTCAAACTCAATTTCATTGAGGATTGGGTGTGACCTTAGGGGGCTGGTGTGGGCATGGACAGGGTGCATGTGGCCAGCTTGATGTCTCTTGTGTCAGGGGTGTCTTTGGTGGCCCAAACCCTCTGTCAGCGAAAATGGGCTCGCGAATTCTGTTTTCATCTGCTACAGCCTCCTGCCAGTGAAAATGGAGCTGGGGAGGGCGCATAGGTGGCAGGAGGCTATTGCAGCCAAAAATGGAGCTTGGGCGGATAACATGCAGCCCTCCTGAGCTCCTTTTTCACTGGCAGAGGCACTGCAGGGCGGTCCTTTCCTGTTTCCAGGGTGGATCTATGGGCCAGATCTAAACACCCCAAAGGCCAGATCATGCCTGTGGGCCTTGAGTTTGAAATCCCTGGCTCAAATCCTTGATGGTGCACAAGTGTGACTCTCAACACCAGGCAAATCAAGAGATCCAGACATTACTGTAAGTTTAATCTCTCTATACAAGAATCTAAACTAGTAACAGTCAAGGGAAATTAGTGGGAGTTTAGAATAGAAAGGGATTAAAGGTTTGCTGGACTTAAATCTCTTGTAAGCATGCCATGACTCATGACTGATGACTTGTTTGACTCCTGCCTTATGCTCAGCCTGATCATTTCCCACAGGGACATGGAGGAGAAGGATAAAGTACCGGCTGAAAATCCAATTCTTTCTGCTCAGACTGACTCCTCTAGTTTTAATAATTTTCCTTCTTCCCAGAAACAGCCATGGAGCAGAGGTTTCTACACAATTCCTAATTTTCCACATGATTCTTTATTTAGCGTAGGGTATGGCCAAGCCAAACAAATTGTTCACCCAAAGAATAAGAAACATGGAGTTCCAGGCCAAAATTAATAAGTTGCCTCAACATGGTAGAAATTGGATAAACAAGGGCAATGGGGAACCAGCAAAATACTTACAAAATCTAACTTTCCTCAGGCTGAAGATGCCATTTTTCAAAGTCAGACATAATATCTTTGTTCTGTACCTTCATTTGCATTCTTGAAACCCCGCGTTTTGATTGGTCAAAGCGCAGGGTGATCTGATTGGTTTAGCGAGCTGCGCTGATTGGCCCGCTGAGAATCTCCCACGATTGGCAGGTACGAATCACGGGAGATTCAAACTGGTGCCATTGGCCGCGGCCGCCACGGCTTGACAATAAAAAGTTGCAAGTTTTCCCTTGGAGCCAGATCGGTTCCGGGGGCCTAATAAAGAGCTGAAACCACAGTCACTGCCTCCTGGTCTCCTTGCTGAACGGACACGACAATCTTAGCATCATATTGCAACAAGGCAGACACTCCAAAATCCCATTAACTAAGCGTACCTGCCTAGGTGGTGACAAGAAAATTGAATTCATTTCTCACATACTATTACACTGCAAATCCCATGGAGATATCAGGTCAGCTTACATTTGACCCTAATTGGTAAATCCTCAGGTAGGTCAGACTATTTCTATGTGAATCAGCTCCTAGAAGATTCAAAATAATTCGTCATTTGCCCGGTAGCCAAATTCTGTGTTGCGATGATGAAAATATGTCACAACAGGCCACAGGGATAACCTGTTTTATTCACTACTTCAAGTTCATTATGTGTTAATTATCTTTTTTAGGTGATATGCACTTTTATTTTGTAAGTTGTAATACTTTAGATTTGTACTGCTAATAAATATACAATTATAGTAGTATATGTTACATTTTATTTTATATTTATTATATATATATATATTATATTTAGTAATGGACCAGCAACATTTAAAAAAATATGCAACACAAAAGTAAAATCAAAGGAGTGAGATTAAATACTAAGACAGCAAGTATACACAAAAGTAAGATTAGAGGGGAGAGTTTTAATAGTAATTTGCATGCACACAAGCGTATGTATGCATGTATATATGTATCTTAATGTTTAATCTCATTCCTTTGATTTTATCTTTGTGTTGCACATTTCTAAATGTTGTTGGTCCCCAATCTTATAATCATTATGTTACTTATACACTTCAATACTTGGGAGTCGAAATGCCAGATCTAGACAGACAATATCACTTGGTCTTGGTTCCCGAGGACCAAGTGGACATAACTTTGATGCAACTAGAAAATTGTGAATAAAAAAATTAACATCATACTTTGTAAGAAATGTTCTTCACCAGCCAAGTTTCAGTGACTCCAACAGAAACAATGGTAAATTAAGTAAGACTTGTTTAGACGTCATTCTAGTTGCACAGCTGTTATCAGAGAGTTCTATTCCAAGTTTATTATAGCAATTTCTACAATCATCATAGCACCTTGGGGTGAGTATTTGTACAAAAGTTATCTGTCTTCATGGGATCATGCATGCTACATTCATACAAGTAACTGTATCACACCAAATTCTTTCCAGAGTAGCTTGATGACAGATAAGAAGGAAGCTTTAAAGGACACAGGTGTCACTCCAGTATTTCTATTAGCCTGTAAGGATGAACGTCAACCAGTATTTTGATCTAGACAAAATTGGATTTTTCCCAGCCTAATTGTTTCTTGGGGAAGGGGAAGACAATGAATGGAGGCAAAGGAATATCAGAAACTGGGATGGAGGCAAAAGAATATGGTAAGCTCATCTATCTTGGGTTTTAGGCCCAACCCGGCTTCTTTGACCTCCAGTCCCAGACAGTTATCTCTGAAGGAATGTGGTAGATGAAAAATATTTGAGCTGCGCAAATGCAGGCAAACACTAGATGGCAGCAAAGAGAAGAGGGCAAGGGATTGAAAATATTTACTGCTCTCTAGTGGGCATGCAGATTTTTGCAGCCCGGCTATAGATTCTGCTGTTGTAGGAGAAGACAATTTGTGAACTATCTTTAAACATCTATGAATTATTCTTAATCATCTGTGAACTATCCTTAAATATCACATTTTGATTTTTATTATGTTACAGAACACCTGATTATGACATCGAACATGTAAACAAGCTAAATTTACTACTAACATGGGAAGCATCCTGCCCAGGCGCTTTTATCTTTCTTGATGACTTCAATCTACCTCATATTGACTGGACCCTAAACGAATGTACAACTGAACCCATACACGCAACCTTCTACAATGCTAATACAAATCTGGGACCGGAACAACTAGTAACCAACAATACTAAACAACTGCCTCGATCTCATCTTCTGCAATAGTTTGAATTTAATTTATGGAATATAAACTAAAGAACCCTTTTCCAACAGTGACCACAATATGATTGACTTTTGTCTCAACATACGCCCACACAAAACTCATCACAATGATGCAATCCCCAATTATAACTTCAAAAAAGGCAACTATGATCTTATAGACAACAATCTCTTATCCCTTGATTGGCAATCTCTATTCACTGGATGCAATACTGTTGAAGACCATTACAACATATTTTTACTTGAAGTCAAAAGAGTCATCAAACTATATGTACCAACAACAACTCCCAAAACAAACAAAAAAAACACACCAGATTACCCATAACAATAAGGAAACTTCAATCCAAAAAGAGATCATTCTGGTGGAAAAACAAATCTGGTCACATTGCCAATATCAAAAGCCGATACAAAAATTTATGTCACTAGATAAAGACTGAATGCACCAATTATCACATTAAACAAGAGGAAAACCTTCTATGCACCAATTCCACCCGTGCTTTTTACAATTTTGTAAATAACAAACTAAAAGACTCAGGGTCCTCACCCCTGATAGGACCTAATGGTAAAGACTGCAACGATGACATCATTAAAGCCAACATTTTTAATGCATTCTTTGGCTCAGTATTTGTAAACAGCAATGGATCATGCCCAGTATTTCCTAGCCGAACCACAGAAAACTACAATGATCTAATACATATCAATGTTACAGAAGACAATGTTGAAAAAGCACTACGCAATCTAAAATCATCTCTATCTATCGGACCGGACAGAATATGTGCCTTCTTCTTAAAAAAGCTATCCACTGCCATAGCAGAACCTCTAAGCATAACCTTTGAAAAATCTTTCAGGACCAGCTCCTTGCCTAACCTATGGTCACAAGCCATGTCATCCCCATCTTCAGAAAGGAAGACCCCAGCCTAGTTGAAAATTACAGACCAATCTCCTTATGCTGCGTCATGCTATAAAGTCATGGAATCAATTATTAACCAATCCATTATCCTCCACTTAGAGACAAACAACCTACTTTCCAATAAACAATTTGATTTCAGAAAAAAACTATCCTGTAATCTGCAACTCTTACACTGGGCTACACAACTCGATCAGGGCAAAACAATAGACGTAATCTACATAGACTTCTGTAAAGCCTTTGATTCAGTGGTACATGACAAACTACTCCTAAAACTAAAATCTTATGGTATTTCTGGACAACTGCATAACTGGATAGAATTATTGCTGTCAAACAGACAACAAATGGTCAAAATTGGGAGTGTCCTATCAAATTCTGTACCTTTAATAGTGATGTCCCCCAAGGCAGTGTTTTAGGACCAACTGTCTTCATACTCTACATAAATGACCTCTGTGATTAAGAACAATTGCGTTCTCTTTGCTGATGATGTAAAGCTATTCAACAGCACAGATAATATTACTACCATCCAAAAAGACCTTGACTATGTATCAATCAAATGGCAACTTCAAATCTCAACAAATAAATGCTCTGTCGTACATATTGGCAAAAAAAAATCAGAAAATAAAATACAAGCTGAATAGTCAAGACCTTGTTGATGATCCAAGCTCTCTAAAGGACCTTGGAATACTCATCTCTAATGATCTAAGTGCTAGAGCCCACTGTAACTACATAGCCAAAAAGGCATTAAGAGTTGTTAACTTAATCCTTCGTAGCCTTTTCTCTGATAATATCAAACTACTAACTAGAGCATACAAAACATTTGCTAGACCAATACTCGAATACAGCTCATCAGCCTGGAACCCACATTACGTATCTGATATTAGCACAGTTGAGAAAGTACAGAAATATTTCACAAGAAGAGTTGTCCATTCCTCTACTCGTAGAATACCTTATGCCACCAGACTTGAAATTCTAGACCTAGAAAACCTTGAATTATGCCATCTTCGGTCTGATCTAAATGGTATATATGGTATATAAAATCATACATTGCAATGACTTACCTGTCAATGAATACTTCAGCTTCAACCATAACAACACAAGAGCAAACAATAGATACAAATTCAAGGTTAACCACACCAAACTTTATTGTAGGAAATATGACTTCAGCAACAGTGTGGTCAATGTCTGGAATACTCTACCTGACTCTGTGGTTTCTTCCCCAAACCCCAAAAACTTAGACTGTCTACTATTGACCTCACCTGTTTCCTAAGAGGTTTGTAGGGGGCGTGCAAAAGCGTACCAACGTGCCCACTGTCCCTGTCCTATTGTTTCTTTTATTTTTCTTATATGTACCCATTTCACGTATTCATAACTATGTATATACTTATACCTATTATCTTGTAAGCAACTGACAAATCAAATAAATAAAATAAAATAAACAATGTTCTTCAGTCACGTGCTCTCTGACCTCTATCATTACACATAATTTATCTAAGCCACCCTTTTGGCATTTTTGCTGAGTGATAAAGGATGGTGGATACTTCCTAGACAGGCACTGTGGGAAATAGCATCAGAAAAGTGAAGGTTTAAGATGACAGATTTGCACAAAGTGCTATCATTTGATTTATCTATTTCTAATGATCACTGAAAGACAAAGAGAATGCATTAACCAAAAACTAAAACTATGAGATCCTGAACAGCTACAATAAATCAAACTAACAGTTCAAGCTCCCCCCCACATCTAAGGAAGAAATCCTCTTATAGCTTATAGAGTTATGAAGCACCAATACACAAAGGGACTGACCTTGAACACACTGCAAAAGCCCTTATTGTGTTCAAAATTGACTGCTAGAGTTTTGAATGATTCAGCTAGGTGGAGCCACATTAAAGCAATTTGTACAGAACAACTTTCCTTTGTCTAACTATTTGTTATTCCTAGCCTATTCAAAGTATTAAAATCTCTGTCAACTGAAAACATATATCTTAGTGCTGTGGTGGTGAACCTATTGCACATGTGCCACAGGTGGCATACAGAGCCATTTGTGCCTGCATTCGAGCTGCAGGCAAACTTACCTCAACGCGCATGCACATGCCTCAAGCTGATTTTTGGCTGGTTTGAGGCCTTTTTTGGCCTCCCAGAAGCTTGAAAAAAAGCTTCTGCAGGCTTTGCAGGCCAAATAGGTCCATTTCATCACTTCCTGTAATACCGGAAGTGATGAAATGGGCCTATTATTCATCCTGCAAAGCCTGCAGAGGCTTTTTTCAAGCCTCTGGAAGGCCGAAAAAGGTCTCAAACTGGCCGAAAATCAGCTGTGAGGTGCAGTGCAGGTAAGGGGGCGGTGGCGGCAGCGGGCAGCGATGGGGATTGTGCACACATGCACAGAGGACATGGGGGTGCACATTGCCTTCTGGGTGCTGGCATGTGAGCACGTGCGCACCAGTGCACACACAATTTTTGGCACATGAGCCGAAAAAGGTTAGCCACCACTGTCCGAGTGGCTTCATAAACACATCCATGTAATTTTATTAGCAAGAATACAAATGTGGCTTGCGCTTGTCTTCTTAAGGGATGAGGTTTTCTTCCAACTTCCCAATCTAATCTACAGACTTGTTGGTTCCTGGAAGGTTCCTGTTGTGTATGTACCATAGTTAATAAAGTATGAGCTTGAGGTAAAGTGCAGGGTTCTGGCCCTGCACTTCTGATTGGCTGTTAGGCGGCCAGATCGGATTGGTTAGTTCTGAGGAATCCGATTGGCCCTTAACAGAGAATTCTTATTGGTTAAAAGAGCTAGCGTTCATAGCTCGTTATTGGACAATTCTCACAAGGGTTGCCTATATAAGGCAGAGTTCACTGTTGTTGTTTTGAGAAGTCACTATGCAAATAAAGAGCTGAAAGTTCACTATTCAGAGGCTGTCTCCATTTACTCCGACCCATGTCCAAGTACTTAACACTGGCGACGAGGATGGGATTTGGAGACGTCTGAACCGAAGAAGCCAGGAAGCAATACCGAGCACGTGATAGACGACGCCAACAACGGAACCATGTCCGGCGGCATCGTACCACCCGCTCCGTTCGATCCGAACCAAGAGGATTGGGAATCCTACATGGATCGCTTCCAAATGTTTCTCGAGACGAATAACTTGAAGGATGCCACACCAGCAAAGAAAAGGGCGCTGTTCCTGACGCATTGCGGCCCAGCCGTATTTAAGATGGCTAAAGCACTCGCCAAACCTCGAGAAGTGAAAGCCATGAGCTGGGATGACCTCGAACCCATCCTGAGAGACCATTATGCGCCAACCGTGCCTACACTCGTGAGATGCCACGAGTTTTATCAGAGAAACCAACGAAAAGGGGAGAGCGTGGCCGATTTTGTGGCGAACCTCCGAAATTTAGGGGGCCTCTGTGGGTTCGCCAATTTAGAAGAGGCACTGAGAGATCGAATAGTTCTGGGATTAGATGCACTAGGCGTGCAAAGCAAGCTGATGGCGAAAGGCGACATCAGCCTTGCTGACGCCATCGCCGAAGCCACAGCTGCGGAGGTGACCAAAAAGTCAGCTGCACGACTACGGCGAAGCCACACTCCAGTACCATCACCGGCCAGCGAAATCTCACCTAGCACAGAAGGGCAGCTATCAACAATGCACCACGAGGACCTCTCTTCGTCGTCAGACAGCGATGAAGAAGGGGTCCATCGACTGCGGTCCGACCGGGACCCTCGCCCGAAGCCCTTATGCCCTTGCGCTGGCTGTGGAGCAAACCATGCCAGGGCCGAATGCAAATTCCACGACGCACTCTGCCATGAGTGCGGGAAACGAGGCCACATTGGCCGGGTCTGCCACAGTTTACCAGGACTCAGCCAGGCCTCAAAAGGGGCCAACTATCACCAATCGACAGGAAACCGTCCTGTAAGGCGAGAGCCAGTAAACCACTCCTACAGAAATCGAGCTTTGCAGAGAGAAGAGGCTCACCATACTATCACTATCGGTCACGCCTCAGCTTTGGACTCCAAGAAAATCCGGGTCACAGTAGCCATCGAGAACCAGCCTTGCCACATGGAGGTCAACTCGGGATCGTTCTCTCGATGGTGTCTTGGAAGACACTCAAGCAACTCATCCCCACAATTCAACGCCAAGACCTCCAATTTCAACGCCTCATCCTCAAGGACTACCAAGGAAATCGAATCCCCGTTGTCGGGTCCTGTCGAGTCCGAGTCTCCTTCAAGAAGCATACAGCGTACTTACCTCTAATGGTCATCGATAGAGATAGGCCTAGCCTACTAGGCCTCAAATGGTTCGCACCACTCGGCATTGAAGTGGCCAGCGTGAACCGAGTCGGTGGTTGTGAGCGGGAGGAAGACCTTATCTCTGAGTTCAGCGACGTCTTCACGGACAGCTTAGATGAGTATAAGGGGACCCCGATTTCATTCAGTCTAGATCCAAAAGTAGCTCCCATTTGCTTGAAGCCCCGTCGAGTTCCGTTTGCTCTTAAAGCAAAAATTGACGAACAACTTGACAAGCTAATTGCTCAAGGGGTGTTGAAGCCCATCGATCACTCTCCATGGGAAACCCCTATTGTAACACCCATTAAGCCAGACGGGTCAATCCGAATTTGTGGGGACTACCGGGCCACTTTAAATCACACCCTAGAGCAGAATGCGCATCCAGTTCCGGTGGTGCAGCACCTCCTCCATTCCTTGGGGGGCGGGAAGGTTTTCGCTAAATTGGATTTAGCTCAAGTTTATCAACAATTACCAGTGGATGAAAAAACGGCTCAAGCCCAAACAATTGTAACACATAGGGGTGCCTTTAAATGTACCCGATTGCAATTTGGAGTTAGTGTAGCCCCGACGATCTTCCAGAGCCTTATGGAAAGGTTATTACAAGGAATCAAGGGCGTGGTCCCTTATTTTGATGACGTATTAATTGCAGCCCCTACCCAAAAAATCTTACAGGACTGTTTGAAATGCGTCCTAAAAAAATTTCAGGAGGCCGGACTTAAGGTGAAAAAAAATAAATGTTAATTGTATACTGACAATGTTGAGTTTCTAGGGTACCGGATTGATAGCCAGGGCATTCATCCTACCGAGAGTAAATTAAAAGCGATCAAAAACGCTCCCAGGCCACGCAACAAGGCCGATCTCCAGGCGTTCTTAGGCCACATTAATTTTTATAATGTATTTTTACCGCACAAGGCAACTGTCGCTGAACCGTTACACCGATTATTAGATAAGAAAGCATTGTGGGTATATGGGGTTACCGGGAAGAGCAAGCGTTCCGGAATGTTAAAAAACTGCTCACATCTGACTCTGTACTTATGCAGTATAACGAGACTTTGCCGTTAGTTATAACCTGTGATGCATCGCCTTTCAGGGTGGGCGCCATTTTGAGCCATGTACTGCCTAATGGGAATGAACCCCTTGTTGCATACTTTTCGAAGATTCTTTCACAAGCAGAGCGGAACTATGGACAAATTGATAAAGAAGTCCTCACAATTGTTTCAGCTGTAAAAAAAATTCATGAATATGTGTATGGAAGGACATTTACCATTATAACTGACCACAAACCGTTGCTAGGGATAATAGCCGGGGACAAGCCAACCCCCTACATATTATCCCCTAGAATGACCCGATGGTCAGAATTCCTAGCTGCTTATAATTATCGCCTGCAATATCACCCTGGGAAAGCCATTCCCCACGCCGACGCATTAAGCCGAGCACCGCTTCCAGAGACTCTCGACGATCCGGCACCAACGGCAACCATGTTGCAGATCGAAACACTCAACTCACCGCTTATGACTGCCCGAGACATCGCGAGAGAAACCAAACGAGACCACACCCTAGCTCGAGTCCTAGGTTGGGTAGAACGTGGATGGCCATTGGACCAAGTACCAGATGACTTCGCACCATTCAAATCTCGACAGACTGAACTTTTTTCCCAAAAAGGCTGTATCATCTGGGGCGATAGAGTCGTTGTCCCAGAGCGACTCCGGAAGACGCTGCTGTGAATTCTGCATGAGGGCCACCCCGGCATCGTGCGAATGAAGGCGCTTGCATGAAGCTATGCATGGTGGCCGGGCATGGACCGGCAAATCGAGCAGTGGGTTAAAGCGTGTTCCAATTGCCAACAAGTCAGCAATGCCCCACCAAAAGCCATGCCTACTGAATGGGAGACGCCACGTGGACCCTGGTCCAGAATCCACCTGGATTTCGCGGGGCCAACCAAGGGCTATACCTTCCTGCTGACAGTCGACGCATACTCCAATTGGTTAGAAATTCATCGTATGACGGCTACAACCTTCGAGGCAGTGATCAAGATTCTAAACAGACTCTTTGCAACCCACAGATTGCCAGATGTCCTGGTGTCCAATAACGGGACACAGTTTACGGCACTAATGTTCGAGCAGTACCTCTCTGACCGCGGCATCCGCCATGCGCTCACCTCGCCTGTGCACCCTGTGACCAATGGCCGAGCTGAACGCATGGTCCAATTTGTTAAAAAGACTTTGCAAAAAGTGGACTATGACAATATCGATGACAAGGTCAACCAAATTCTCTTTTTGCAACACATAACTCCACATAGCGTCACCGGCAGAACTCCCGCCGAACTACTGATGGGACGAAGACTCCGCTCCCACATCGACCGGTTGCACCCTGCTTACGAACCGGAAAAGCCAATAGGATCCAGCGGCCGCCGTCGCACCTTCCAGGTAGGAGACCTCGTTTACGCATGGAACTTATCGGGCCACCCGTTATGGATAGAGGCGACAGTAGTACGAGTGACCGGGCCTAAATCCTACATAGTGAAATGCTGTGACAATAAACTGTGGAAACGGCATATCGACCAATTACGGTCACGACTCACAACGGCCAGTCAGCAACTCCCCCATGACCAAACCGAGAGGGGGGGAGGTACGGAAGAAGATGAAGTTCCAGGGAATCTGCTCGAAGGGAGCGACGAGCTAAGTGATACTCAGGAAATGGAGCAGGAAGGAGAAACGTTTGCACCGCAAGAAATTGCACCTGAGCAAGAAGCAGAACCACTGCCAAACAACAATCTACCTCAACAGGATTGCAACCAACCAATCCAACGAAAATCCGAAAGACTTAAAAGACAACCGTCCTATCTAAGGGACTATATAACTACACCGTAATTAAGAAGCCAGGGGGAAGGGGTGTTGTGTATGTACCATAGTTAATAAAGTATGAGCTTGAGGTAAAGTGCAGGGTTCTGGCCCTGCACTTCTGATTGGCTGTTAGGCGGCCAGATCGGATTGGTTAGTTCTGAGGAATCCGATTGGCCCTTAACAGAGAATTCTTATTGGTTAAAAGAGCTAGCGTTCATAGCTCGTTATTGGACAATTCTCACAAGAGTTGCCTATATAAGGCAGAGTTCACTGTTGTTGTTTTGAGAAGTCACTATGCAAATAAAGAGCTGAAAGTTCATCGTTCAGAGGCTGTCTCCATTTACTCCGACCCATGCTCAGTACTTAACAGTTCCCATTCATCCTACTTAGCTACTAGGCCAGAAAAATTCTGCTAAGGTAGTGTCACCTACGGGGAAGAAATGTTGATGTTTATATTTAAAACCTTAATAGTTGGCTCCAACTATTCTTAAAGGCAGAGTTTCTACTCTGCTATCCTGCTTTAAGTCAAAAATAGTCAGCTAAGGACATTGTCTGAATATCAGGGTTAAGTTCAAAACCAAAGGAAGCAGCCACTTCTTTGAAGGCATCCAGAATCAGAGCATCGTCCATCAACATTATTCTTTTTGACCTAAGAGAAGGAAGTTGTATGTATCCAGGATTTTAAATTGACTTAACACTGCTTTTGTTTACAAAGTTATGCATTTCTCGCCTTTCATTTCTATCTCAAATGAAGAGGTTAGGTTGTTTTTATTTATTTTATTTTTTGCTATGTTTATTACAGTACAACATCTGCAACTCTTAGAATAAAGTAAACGCAGGCACTTTCTGCCTTACCAAACATAGAAGAGACTTATATGAAGTTGGATTAAAATTAGGGAATTCGGAGAATGGAAAAAGCTGGGAAGCAAGCAAGTAATTAAATGTCAACTCTCTTGTGACTGATTTTCCCTCCCTTCCTCCCTCCCCACCCCCACCCCCACCCCGAAAATAAGATTAAATTTAAGATAGAGGTACATAAAGGTTAAGGAGCAAGTTCCAATCTCTTAGCAATTCTAATGGAGAGAACCTTAAGGATTCACTCATGTCAAATAATCCCCTGGAACAAAAAGGTGAAGTCACTAAAAATTCCACTTGTTTTTGAGAGATTTTTCAGAGAGGTTCTTGTGATTTCCAACTCAAAATTGCAAGAAATTGTTGTTTTATTGATTTATTTTGCCATTAAGTTTCCCTTGTTGGTGGAATAGTTAGGAAGGCCTTCAGAAACTATTTTTAAAAAAGATAGTGGGAAGAAGACAAAGTTGCAAACCCTAAAAAAATAGGAAATCGAATTACTCTATTACAACATGCTAAAATAAATTATTAGAGGTGCCAGCATGCAGCGGTGGAATTCAAATAATCTAACAATCGGTTCTCTGCCCTAATTATTCCTTCCAACAACCAGTTCGCCAAACTGCTCAGAAACTTAACAACTGGTTCTCCCAAAGTGGTGCGAACTGGCTGAATCCCACCACTACCTGCATGCATTCATGCACGCATGCATACAACTCAGTACTCCACAGTTCCTAGATCTCATTGTCAAAACACACTTCCAGTCCTATACCCATCTTTCCATACCACGCCTCATCACAAATGGCAATTAAACATCATATAAACACTAATGAATTCATTCCCAGCGCAACACAAACACCGAGAAAGATTATAAGATTCTCTTCAAGGGATCTTAGAAGCTTCCTGTGATTCATTGCATCTCTTGTAACTGGGTACTAACCCCTGAAAGATAACAGATAACAGCTAATCAGAGTTGGAAGGGACCTTATAGGTCATCTAGTCCAACCCACTGCCCAAGCGGGAGACCCTACACTATTTCTGACAAATGGCAGTCCAATCTCTTCTTGAAAATCTCAAGTGATGGTGCTCCAACAACTTCCAAGGGCAACTTCTGTTCCATTGGTTGACTGTTCCCACGATCAGAAAGTTTTTCCTTATTTCCAGGTTAAATCTCTCCTTGATCAGTTTCCATCCATTATTCCTTGTCTGGCCTTTGGGTGCTTTAGAAAATAGCTTGATCCCTTCCTCTCTGTGGCAGCACCTCAAATATTGCTCAAATATTGCTGTCATGTCTCCCCTGGTCCTTCTCTTTACTAGACTAGCCATGCCCAGTTCCTGCAACCATTCTTCATATGTTTTAATCTCCAATTCCCTAATCATCCTGGTTGCTCTTCTCCCTTTCTCCCCCCACCAGGGAAAAAAAGGGTTAATGATGTTTAGATAGTTTTTAGTACTGAAGAAGGACCATGCTGATTTCCATTCCTACTAGATACATTATGGATGAAGAATTTTCTTCCACCACCTTGTTGTCGGAATCAGATTACCCAGTTAATCTTTCCACCAACCTTACAGGTTGACCATTCTGATCTTCCATCATATGGGCACATTCTTAGAATAATTCAGGCAAAGGATCTGACATCTAATTCCTCTGGACTGCAGTGAGGGTCAAGGGGAAGCAGGATCATCACCAGATATAATGAAAAACTGCCTCTCTGAGGCCTCTCCATCCATCAGCTATCAACGTGTCCATTAGGCATGTCCTTCTATCGGCTCAGAGTGAAGTAAATTCGGGTTCTTGCTCTGCTAGAACCATTTTTATTCCAGTTGACCAGGGTGTTTTGTAAAAAATTTATGTAATTATTCAGATCTTTGAGTTCCTCAATATCTTCTCCATTTTGTGTTTTGACTTGTAGTTTGTAAGGCCTTTATTTTTTAAGATACTCTAAAGAGACTTTGATGAAAGGAAGAAGAAACAGGAGAGGGTGGGGGGACAAAATAGATTTGAAGATACTATCCCTCACTTAAGTTGAGGGTTGAGATGTTGAGACTCTGGAAAGAGTGCAGAGAAGAGCAACCAAGATTATTAGGGGACTGGAGACTAAAACATATAAAGAATGGTTGCTGGAATTGAGTACCGTATATACTCGAGTATAAGCCGAGTTTTTCAGCACATTTTTTGCGCTGAAAAAACCGCCCTCGACTTATACTCGAGTCAGATTCCCCTCTGAAAAAAAAATGGTGTGGAGCTCCGAAGCTGGCCAGCCGCTTCCCTGCTTCCGTGTTTCCTTTGCAACTTTTAAGCATGGGAGGGGGAGGCTTTTCTGAGCTCTAGGCTGAGAAAGCAATGCGAGCCGAGGTCGCTCCACTCAGTTTCATTTCCTCAGCTCCAGCTGCTTTCAGTCCACTCCGGAGGAGGGGGAGGAGGGGGAGAGAGAGAGAGAGAGATCATAAGAACGGCTCTTGGTTTTTTCTTACAAGGGAGAGAGTGACTCTTGCCTACCACTGTCATCATCATCAACTTTTGGGTTAGTGAATCAATCAAACCTTTCATGATAGTGAGATCGTTTCCCAAATTTCCCTTAAATCAGGGAAGAAATCAGAAACAAACCTTTGGGCTGAGAATAAGCTTGTTCCTATGATGCCATTTTTGTTCACTTCAGTGTGAAAAGTGTGAAAAAACACACTTCTTTTTCTTCATCTCCTTGTTCCCTATTTACTGGTCTCTTTCAAAAAGGAAATTGTGAACATCAAACCTATTCTCAACTGTCCTAGTGAAAGTTTTTATTGGCATCTATTTTTATTTTTGAAATTTACCAGTAGCTGCTGCATTTCCCACCCTCGACTTATACTCGAGTCAATAAGTTTTCCCAGTTTTCTGTGGTTAAATTGGGTGCCTCGGCTTATATTCGGGTCGACTTATACTCGAATATATACGGTATGT
This sequence comes from Hydrophis major, assembly GCA_033807585.1. NCBI lineage: Eukaryota > Metazoa > Chordata > Lepidosauria > Squamata > Elapidae > Hydrophis > Hydrophis major. Next base: position 16,199,593 of record CM066333.1, read on the forward strand.
CTAGTTTAATGAAAAGAAGAACTGGGGTGACATGATAGCAGTGTTCCAATATCTCAGGGGCTGCCACAAAGAAGAGGGAGTCAAGCTATTCTCCAAAGCACCTGAGAGTAGGACAAGAAACTAACCAAGGAGAGAAGCAGCTTAGAACTAAGAAATTTCCTGACAGAATGGTTAATTAATGGAACAACGTGCTTCCACAAGTTGTGAATGCTCCAAAACTGGAAGTTTTTAAGAAGAAATTGGACAACCATTTGTCTGAAATAATATATAAGGTTTTCTGTCTGAGCTGGGGGTTGGGCTAGAAGACCTCCAAGGTTCCTTCCAACTCTTCTCTTCTACCTCTCCCGCATCCTTGGGAAGGAGTCGCTAGGTAGACAAAATGCCAAATCCAGTCTGAACACCTGGAAGTCCTTCCTCCTCCCCAAGGTTGTCATTTCCTCAGGCAATTGGGGGCATCTCTGCATCTACACGTAACATTATATTGCATCTACTTCTACACCCTTAGCCTCCTTCTTGCTGAGATGGTTCATCCCTTGAAGTGGGAACAATCTGAAACTACCTGAGGATAAAGACTGACTTATGAGCAGCAGTAAGCTGAAGTGCAAGGACACTACAAAAAAAAGAGAGAGAGAATCCTGCTGGGGCATTTAGAAATATCTACTTACTATTCCAGATTGCAAGCAGTTCCTGGGAAATATGGTTTTCCCTAGAATACTTCCCAGAGGCTACGTAAAACCCAATCATAGCTGCATGTCACGAATTGACAAGCAGAGAAGTCATGCTTTTGTTTGTTTCCCATAAAACCCCAATCATTTATGTGAGAGAAGAGGGTTTGTAGACTTGGTACGACTATAACTGCCTTGCATTGATACGTGAGTTCTAGAAGGCTTTGGGACTTGTGGTCATTCAAGCCATTAAGTGAAAATCTTGGTGGACTCATCTTTCAGGTGCATAGAAATGCAGAGGCAGATGTAAGACATTAAAGTTGGATCAAGTGATCAGGACAGTAAACTTTTTCAGCAAACATACCCAAGCTTTTATTCTCACTCTGGCAGCCAAACATCCAATGAGAAGATAATAGTGTTATTATTTTGTTTATTCTACCCTTCTTATAGATTCAGACTTCAGCACGCTATAGTTTATGGTGCATCCATTAAGAACAACACAACCAATCCATAAAGTAAATTGAAACCACCCACTGCTCTACCAGCATCTAGTATTAGCAAGTCTCTGAGTTAAAGCCCTGTAAATTAGCTCAGTCTTCATCATTTTCTCGCTTACTGTAAGAAGCTCCAGAAATAAAACTATTGAATTGAATTCCAGGATGAAGTGCTATTGACAATCTTGTTTCCTGCCCTCCAAATCTCACTTATGGAATACTCTCAACATATCTACTCAGATATTTACAGACTAGACAGCTGGTTCTACATGAAGGAGAAAGTCTTAATGTACCTCGGTGCTAGTCATTGAAAGGAGGGTTTTGGAGCATTTTTCCTACATTGATTGAGAGCATTTTAACAAACTGCATCACTGTTTGGTTTGGTAGCAATAGTGCCTCAGATAGAAAGTCCATACAGAGAGTGGTAAGGACAGCTGAGAAGATCACAGGAAGCTCACTTCCCATCATTCAGGAAGCTGCTTACAAGCGCTATGTGTTTAGAGCTCAAAGCATTGTTAAAGACCCCCCACACCCACTTCTTGGTCTGTTTCTGTTGCTCCCCTCTGGGAGGAGGTTTTGAAGTATTTCTAGACGAACTACCAGATTTTGTAACAGCTTTGTTCCCTATGTCATCCATCTGGTAACCTCGCAAGATTCTTTTTTCTCGCCATGTACATACATTCATCCGAACTAAACTGTGTTGTTTCTCTGCGTCGTATAATATATGTGGGTATATGCATAATTTTGTATTCATTTATTTTGTCATGTTTATAATGGAGGTGGTGACCCTTTGAGAGCTGTATGCAATGAAATTTCATTTTAATGTATGCTGATTACTGTACATTCAAAGTGACTATAAAGTTATTCTAAGTCTAAGGTCCCCAACTCTTCATTTTTTAAACTACTAAATCTATTTGAGTCTTGTGGTGCTTCCTGTGTTTCTCATCATAAAAGTGGCATAAAGTTATGTCACCGTTTATTGGTAATAATATAATGATGCAGTCATGGGGTGAATTCTAAGGGCTACAAAAAAGTAAGTCCCTAGTCTAGAAAATAGGTTGCCCATCTCTGCCGTTGGGAATCCTATTTCTTGACATGACAGCTGTTCTAGACCAATTGAAGACTGATATTAAGATTTGCTGAAAGTTGAGAACAGAAAGTACAACACAAACTACTTTGAGACTTTTTTTAAAAAAGGAATGGGAAGAAGAATACCAATGTTTTATAATAAACTACAATATGTGGCACTGATTAATAATTGGTTCGGGAAACAACTGATTCTACTGAAAAGAGCTGCTTAACACTGTAATAATAAAAAGAAAACAATCAGAAAGAAGGTTCAAGGAAGGTTAGTACTAAAACATTCAAAGTTCTAGTTATTCAAAGCTAATAGTCTACTTACCGCCTCCACCTCTGCTGGGTCATACCAGACATTGATGTATGGATGCTGTAAGGCTTCATCCACTGATATCCGTTTGGCTGGATCAATCACTAGCATCTTTGATAAAAGGTCCCTAGCTTGGCTAGCTGGAGCAATGAAAACAGAAAATGCATCAGTATGGGAAAGAAAGGATGGAGATATGACTTACAATGCCATATTCAGTGTAATTAGATCAATGCATCTAGCCTCTAGGTTCCAGACAGTTTTATGTAGTTTCAATACATATATTGAAGATGTTCTGCAGAACTCACCTTTGCCAGAGAACAAGAAAATTAATAGATGGCTCTGTTAGATCTTTTTGGAAGCCAGAAATAGCAATTTTAAGATGAAGCTGTTTATAAAATTAATGTTTTAGAATATCTGATTTAGGAACAAAGGTCATTGTCCCCCTTTTTCCATTTCCTATTTTGTTTAGTTCATTTTTTTCTACATCACTTTGGGATTTTTATTTTTTAATAGTTGTATACAATATACATGTATTTGTATACAATGCTGCCTAATATACATTTTCCTTAATGCAGTTTGCATGCTCTTTTAACTAAAATATGCAGGTTTATTTGTGTGTGTGAATGTGTGTGTGCCTATTTATCACATTTATATAGCTGTCTGTCTCACAACAAGTGACTCTGGGTAGCATATAAGAAAGCTGGAACAATAAATATCTAAAATAATTAATTATTATTTATATAACATTACACACACATGCACACACATTCAGGAGTGCTATTCCCAAATTTCCCTGATGGGTCCATTAGTTCAGATTTCAAAATAGTTCAGATGTGCTGAGGAAGAACTAACAGATCCAGGTAAATTGGTTTACCATTTACCATTAGATAGGTAAGTAGTCTTCATGCAGTCCAAGTATTGTAAATTGTTCTTGTTAAGCCTGGGTTCCCCAACCAGGGTTAAGGAGACAAGCTAAACAGAATGTGCAGCATTAGTCAGATAGGCACACAGATAAATGAGTAAGATAAGTTTGTATGTCTGTTAACATACAGTAAAAATAACAGATACGCTTATGCTATCAAAAAATATAGTTTATTCCATTTAGAGTTTATAGCATAGTCAAAATAACAGTCCATTAGTCATGTATCATTTTAGTCAGTCCATTCAAGGATATTCATTTAGCAAAGTCCGTGTAGAATATCCAATGTCAGTTCACTTACAATAAATCAGTCCTTTCTCTCTCCCTTTTCAATAGGAGAAAAACGCAGTCTTGAATCCATCCAGTAATTAGGGATCATTAAGCCAGAGAGAGCAAGCTGCCGTGCCTTGCTTCTTTTATGGTGCTTTTACAACCACTCCCTTAATTACATTCCTACAGTTAAAGTTGCAGAAACTTTAACTAACAAACCATGATAACATATTTATTATTTTACCTAAACCAGTTAGGGTAAACAATGTTATCCCTAACATTCTCCCCTTTTGGGTAATAATAATATAAATATTTACATCTTTAAATCATATTTGTTACAACTCTCTTTAAACTTAATTACTCCTTGAGCTTTTGTAAACTGGTCTGCAATGTTTTCTTCCGTCATGCAGTATTCCAATTTAGTTAGCCCATTCTTTACAGATTCTCTAACATTTAAGTATCTTAAATCAGTATGCTTTGATCTAGTTTTTACAGCTATATTAGTAGCTAACTTTATGGCTGCCTGGTTGTCCTCGTACACAATAATGGAATCTTTAACAGTTATACCCATGTCTAATAATAACTGTTTGTACAGAATTAAGTCAGTGCATAGTAATGACAGACATGAAAATTCCGCTTCCATCGTGGACAAGCTGATATGCTGTTGTCTGATTGACCTCCACCCTATTAGTATCTTACCAAATAATATAGCCATCCCAGATGTTGATTTTCTAGTGTTTATGTCAGTTACAAAACTTGCATCTACATAGGCACTAAGACTCAAATCACCCTTTGATTCTACATACAATGCATAGTTCATTGTTCCTTTAAGATATCTTAAAATTCTTTTTAATGATTGCCAATGACATTGATGTGGATCTGAATTAAAACAAGCCAGCTGATTAACACTATAAGCTATATCTGGCCTTGACCAATTGCTTATATATGACAAGCTACCAATCAAAGAGTGATATATAGACTTATCAAATTTGGGACTTTGATCATCAGTTTGGCAAACTTCCTGACTCATTGGAGTCTTTGCCAGTTTACAAAGTTCCATTTTACACGTTTTAATTAATTGGCAAATTTTATCTTCTTGAGATATCTTAAATCCATTTTTTGTTTTGTTAATTGTCAATCCTAGATACTTTTTAATTTCACCTAAATGCTTTAATTTTATCTTTTTGGCTAATAATGATATAATTTCATTAGCTTCATTATTAGTCTTAGTTATCAAAGCAATATCATCTATAAATAATAACAATAATGACACTGTTCCATTATTTTCTCTTTTAAACACACATGGATCTGCTGAACCAGATTTAAAACCTATATTGTTTAACTCTTTCACAATATATTGGTTCCACTCAAAGCCAGATTGTTTCAACCCGCAAAGACTCTTTTTGAGTTTCCAACAATCATTACTATTTACTTTATTGTCTTTTATAATAACTGGCTTTTTCAAATATGTAGTGTGCTGCAATGGTGCATGCTGATAAGCAGTTTCTACACCTAAATGGTTAATGACATAGTTTTTCTTAGCTGCCCACACTAAAGCTGCTCTTAAAGATATTGCTTTAAGACTTGGTGCAAAAACTTCATCGTAATCAGATGCAGTTTGATTAAATCCTTGAGCTACCAACCTAGCTTTATGGGAAACAGTCCCATCATTTCCAGTTTTTAAATATCCATTTGCACCCAATGGATTTTTCTCTTGGAGGTAATTTAGCATCTTCCTATACTTTCATTACCTTTAATGAATTTAGTTCTTTTTCCATTGCCTTTTGCCAATTCTCCTGATCCTTAGCAGGATACATCCTAAGTTCATCTACACTAGTTGGAACTTTAGTTACTTGGCAAACTATACTTGCTTGATACCTATCAGGTGGTCTAGTTACATGTGTAGTCCGTCTAGGTATTATAGGGCTTACAGGTGGACTTTCATTTATTAACTGTTCTTGATTATCTAACTCTTCCTGATCAATTGTTTCCTCTTGTTCTGGTCCTATTTGGTCTTCGTGGACTTCTTCTTTTATTGGACTCTTCTTATAACTAGTCTGATCTTTTTGCCTTTTGTAGGGTTCAATAATTACTTCCTTATTTAAATCTTGCTCTAATCTATTCCATCCTACATGTTCTAGGAATTTAGCACTAGCACTGGTGTAAACTCTAGATGTACCTGGTTCCCAGAATCTATAAGATCTGTGATTTGATTCATATCCTACAAAAAATAATCTTTTAGCTCTATGCTGTCCTTTGTGTCTGAGTTGTGTAGGGATATGCACCCATACTGGTGCTCCAAATGTGTGCATGTAACTTAAATCAGGTTTTGTACCATGCCACAGTGTGAATGGTAATTCACCTGTTGTTGAATTAACAACATTATTTAATATATGATTACCACACATTATTGCTTCTCCCCATAAATTGTCAGGTAATCCTGAATCAGACATCATAGTTCGTGTCATTGACTGTAGTGTTTGGCCTCGTCTCTCAATAAAGGCATTATGTTGTGGCCTATATGGTGCAGACTTTTTATGTTGAATACCTAACATTCTAAGTCTATTCTGGAATTTATTATTTGTGAATTCCGCACCATTATCTGTTATAAGTGTTACTAATTTCTTTTTAGTTTTCCTTTCTGCAAATTTAATCCAATTAAAGAGATTTAGATACATTTCAGTTTTGTTCTTCATTAAATAGCAAAACCCATATCTAGAATAGTGGTCCATTATACTTAATATGTATCGAGCTCCTCCAACACTTGGTTTTTTCGGACCTATTAAATCAGCAAATACTACCTCTAAAGGCTCTTTGGTAGTAAATCCATCAACTCTATTTGCCGGTTTGACCTTGCCTTTGCTTTGATTACAAGCAAAACATTGCAAATACTTATTACAAGGTTTCAAACTTATTCCTTTAGATAGTTGAACAGTTCTCTTAAGCATTTTTAAATTTAAATGCCCTAGCTGTCGGTGTAACAAGTGAATACATTCATCATGAGGTTTCTTATTATCATAAACCGTGTTAGCCACCTCTAAACCATTTTCATTTAAAACATATAATTCACCTCTTAAAGATGCAGTAATTTTCTTATCTTCTTTCTCAATAATGCAGTTATCTCCCTTAAAGGTAACTACATATCCTAGTTTAACCAAAATTCTAACTGAAATTAAATTAAACTTAAGTTGTGGTACATATAACATTTTTACATTCTCTTTTATGAAAGAACAATATGCTATACCTTGACCTTTAGCTTTCAGTTTCCAGCCATTGGCTAATGATATCTGCTGTGTACTCTGGGACATTTTAATAAAATTTTTGTTATCATTTGTTATACAGTGGGATGCTCCACTGTCAACCACCCATAAATTATTTTTTACAGCTCCGTTAATATACATGGCTAACTCTAAATTTTTATTTATCTTTTGATTATTTTTAGTATTCTGGCCAGTGTTCAAGTGCTTTGCTTTTTTACAAAATCTTGCCAAATGTCCTCTTCCTCCACAATTAAAACACTTTTTAATTGCGTATGCAGTAGGAGATTCATTATCTTCTTTTTGAGGTTGCTCCCTCCTTAACTCATCTCTTTCAAGTCTTCTTCTGGCCTCTTCAATCAATCTGCCAGTTATATCAGTTAAAGTTAAACTTTCCTTAGGCAAAATTTCAAGGGAAGTGACATAGTTGTCATAACTTTCATCTAGTGAAGATAGAATTATGTAGACTTGGTGTAGTTCAGAGAAAATAAGCTCTTTCTCATGCAGTTCTTGAAAAATGCTTTTTATAGAATTCAAATGACTCAGCATATCACCATTCGTCTGGAGATGCGTCCTGAAAAGCTTCCGTGTTCGATTTATGTGAGCACCAACGTTATCTTGGACATAAATCCTCTTCAGCTTCTGCCAACACCCAACAGCCGTTTGCTCTCCACGGATATGAACAAGTTGCTGGTCAGTTAATGTTAGTCCTATTATGCAAAGAGCTTGTTCATTTTTCTGTTTAAAGTCTTTTATTTTTTGTCTATCTTCCTCAATCTCTGGATCCTATTCCTCTATATTTGGTGGATTTTCAATTATGTTCCACAGATCTTCTCTTCGTAGGAGTAGACTACATTTCATAGACCATGATACATAGTTTGTTCCATCCAACTTGGATATAAGGGACAAACTTTGTAGATTGACTTGTACCATGTTTTCTTATATGGATATAAAAACTATAATTAATAAAACACAGCTGTCTGTTTACTGTAATGTATAACAACACAAACTCTCACTTTTTACATAAATCTGTTTTATCCTAGTTAAACTGACTTTGCAGCCTCTGGGCCCATAACCAGTGTTAAGCCTGGGTTCCCCAACCAGGGTTAAGGAGACAAGCTAAACAGAATGTGCAGCGTTAGTCAGATAGGCACACAGATAAATGAGTGAGATAAGTTTGTATGTTTGTTAACATACAGTAAAAAATAACAGATACGCTTGTGCTATCAAAAAATATAGTTTATTCCATTTAGAGTTTATAGCATAGTCAAAATAACAGTCCATTAGTCACGTATCATTTTAGTCAGTCCATTCAAGGATATTCAATTAGCAAAGTCCGTGTAGAATATCCAATGTCAGTTCACTTACAATAAATCAGTCCTCTCACCATTGATAAATCAACAGCCCTTTCTCTCTCCCGTTCCAGTAGGGGGAAAAACGCAGTCTTCAGTCTATCCAGTAATTAGGGATCATCGAGCCAGAGAGAGCAAGCTGCTGTGCCTTACTTCTTTTATGGTGCTTTTACAACCACTCCCTTAATTACATTCCTACAGTTAAAGTTACAGACACTTTAACTAACAAACTATGATAACATATTTATTATTTTACCTAAACCAGTTAGGGTAAACAATGTTATCCCTAACAGTTCTGACCTTTTGCTGCTCTAAAATTTAGATTGCAATGCATCAGAAGAATTACACAATTGTAAGGAACGTGGGAATTCCTGCTTAGGCTAACCTGCCTGGGATAGGTAGTTTCATTTACCAACCCAGAACCTGATTGCGTCTTACAAAGATTTAACTATTCGTTGGAATAGTTTTCTGAATGATAGTTTTCTTTATTGTTCCTGGATCGTATCGTTATCAGAGATGGAGCTTTTTTTTTTTTTTTTTTTAACACCAGATGAAGAATTCATGCACATAAAAATATATCTACAAGTTTAATTCAGGAAGGCAACAAAAGAAAAAAAAACACATCTTTTTATGCTTTAAATCCCCTGTTAAATCCCCCCTCCTTTTTTGTGTGTGTTTCACCACAGGAGTGAAGTTGGATGAGGAAGGAATAAAGAGGGAAGTAAATATATGTGTAAATAAATGACATGCAAATTGTAGCGGATTAACAAACGTTCTGTATTGCCACAGCAGACAGCCTTAGGAATCTTTGCCTTCAAAATTGATATACATTTTAAGCTGGTAGATTCCAGAGCTGTAAATGAAAGCATTTTCCATCAATCTCTATTTTCTTAGGAAGTTTATTTTCCAAATCAACGGGTTTCATTTACATTTAAATCATCTCTATTCAAATCTCTGCAGACAATGGCTACATCTCATCTGGCACTGTGGTTATCAAGGTGGTTTTCAATTACTGATATTTCAAACCTGCCGAAAGTGAAGGTGAAACACCTTCTACTAACCAAGATTCAACTCAAGCCCATTTGAACTATTGGCCTTTACAATTTCTACCAAAGTTTCATACTGAATTTATTCAGAGTCATGCAAGCTTAGTTACAGCTTAGGCCTGTAAAGGGCCTCTCAACAATTAAACCTTTCCAAATAGCTAACACAAACTGATTATTATGTATTGGTGTGTGTGTGTGTATATATATTGTGATCGGGCAAGTTTTTGGAGCGGAAAATAAGGAAAAAAATTCTGCCTCTGCCTACCAACATCCGAGGAGCTTCCATGGCGCAGTGGTTAGAGTGCAGTAGTGCAAGCTATTCCTACTGCAATTTGGCAGATCGAATCCCACCAGGCTCAAGGTTGACTCAGCCTTCCATCCTTCCAAGGTGGGTAAAATGAAGACCCAAATTGTTGGGGGCAATATGCTGACTCGTTAAATCACTTTGGGAGGGCTGTAAAGCACTATAAAGCAGTATATAAATCTAAGTGCTATTGCTATCCATCGGTATTCATCTGGCTAGCGTCCTGTCAGTGGGTGAGAGAGTTGAGGGCTGTTTGGAAACTGAAACAGTCTTTGCTGTGTGAGCAAGAAGGAGACAGCAAGGAACCTGGGCATGGCTTAGCTCAACTGTTCTGTACTAAAGTTGCTTGGTACTGCGAAACTAAAACTACAACTCCTCTCCTCTGCAAATGCCAAATATGCATTTGGAACATATTTCTTTTCAGATGGGGAGGGGGAGTAGAACTCCTTAGCACCAGAGCATGTTAATCATAATATATGAAATACTAATGATCTCATGGTCATTTTGAAAAATCCTTTCTTAGCAAGCACGTAGAAGCCAAGAGGAATATACATGCCGAATTTCACATTTGTAGGATTTACAGTTCCGGAGATTTTGTGATGATATGTGAGTGGTATTTTGTGTTTTTATTTGTATGTGTGTGTGAGAGAGTGAGTGTTTTATTTGTAATTCTCCTTTAAAAACTATATATATTTTGTGGACAATGTATTTGTATTGTATACTTTTTATACAATGCTAGCAATAATAATTCAATTGAATATACATGATCCTTGTCTTCCAACTGCTAACCTTAAATGCATATTGTAATTATAATAGTTTTCTTTATATATCAGTGTGTATAACACTATTTTCCCAATTTGTACTCCTCTTTCTCCCCCCTCCCCCGATTTGTTGAGGTTCTTCTACATTCACATCTTTGTCTTTAAACAATATAAATCAAAGACTTCACCACCCTTCTCCAACTGGTACCAACAGATGTGTTGGAGCTACAACTCCCTGAATTTTCCAGTCCCTGCACAACTGATTAATACTTCCATCCCTGGCAATTATATTTAATAATTCTACTTTTCCTTCCTTTGATAGTAAGAATTGGAAGCTTTGGATTAAACATTTTCAGGAAAAAAACCAGATGGCGATAAAATAGTAGATGATGAACACATATATTCACATAGCAATTATATTTCCAAGGACATTCTCACCACTCATTTAAATTTATCTACAACATTGCAGCGTATAGCCTGGTTTTAAATCAAGCCTGTAGCCAATGACATTTGATGACACAATGATGACCCTATTCTGGTGACAGGTATGTAAAAATAAGAAAGAAATTATGGCCGGCAGCACTAAGTATGCATGTATATGTATGAGTCTGTGTGTGTGTGCATAATCCCTGTCTTGTAGATACACTAACCTATGTATCACCAAAAGGGATGGGAGGAGACTAGAAAAAGATAATCTGTCATAATTGTTGACTGATGCCATTATTGCATCCTGGAACATAAAAAAAAAAAAAAAATCAAGATGAAGCCACAATTGTGCAAAGAATGTCCCTTTAAATATATACCGCATACAAGGCATGTAAAAAAAGGGCAGGAACAGAGGTGGTATTCAGCCGGTTCGGACCGGTTCTAGCGTACCGGTAGCAGAAATTTTGAGCAGTTTGGAGAACTGGCAAATGCCACCTCTGACTGGGCCCAACCACCTGCCCCCTGTCTTATATTCAGGGGTGGGATTCTACCATTCAGACCCGTTCTAAAGAACCGGTGGTTATGATTCTGCGCAGTTCAGAGAACCAGCACATCGTGTCCCTGGCTGGCTCCACCCTTCTCCTCCCCGCCCAGTCAGTCCTTATCGCACATGTGCAACATTGCGTGCATGCCCAACATCACTGACTGCGTTCTTCCCCGCCTAGTCACTCCTTAAAGTATTTCTTTTTTTCCCACTCCCGATGATCAGCTGTTCTTATGATCAGCTATGCTGTTTACTTACTGCTTCACTCAGGAGGCTTCCCTGGAGTCCAGGAAGGAAAAAATGGAGGAGGGACGCAGCACTACCACCCCTCCATTTTTTTTCCTTCCTGAGCTCCAGGGAGAGCAAAAACAACCCCCTAGGAGGCTCCCCTGAGGTGCAGGAGGCCTCAAAATGGAGCACAGGGGATGCTGCATACCCCCCAATGCTCAGTTTTTTTTCCTTCCTGAGGCCCAGGAAAGCCTTCTGGGAGCAAAAATGGAGGCTCCCCTGAGGTGCAGGAGGCCCCAAAACAGAGCATGGGAGAGTGCTGCGTGCCTCCCCGGGCTCCATTTTTTTCCTTCCTGGGCCCCAGGGAAGACTTCTTGGAGCAAAAATACCCCCCCCCCAGGAGGCTGCCTTGAGGACCAGGAGGCCCAAAAAACAGTGGGGGTGCTGCAAAAAAATTAGAAGCCACGCCCACCCAGTCACATGGCCACACCCTCAGAACCAGTTGTTACAAAATTTGAATCCCAGCCCTGCCTATATTCCCTTGTTTTTTAGCTCAGCTGATTCACGCGGCAGAGCAGATTGCTGCACTTCAGCTGAACTAAAAAGCAGCTCATCTCACTAGCGCTGACACTGAGGGCGGTTTTTGAGTGCTGCCTGCGCGAAGCACACTCTCATAGAACCGGTAGGAAAAAATGTAGAATCCTACCACTGGGCAGGAAGGCTTTGATAGCCCAGTTATGGTCCCCTCTTGACTTTTTTTAAAAACCTATCTCGCCTCCACCTTGCATCATCACTTAGCATTTTCAAATATGATATGTAAAACACCATTTTGATCAGAGGTCCCCAATCTTTGCTGGTTTGGGAATTCTGGGAGTTGAAGTCTGCCAGGCTTAAAGTTGCCAAGGTTGGAGACCTCTGATTTAGATCATTTGGGGTACATCAGTATACAGGTAGTTCTCGACTTATATTGATTCATTTCATGACCCTGTGAAGTTACAACAGCACTGTAAAAAGTGACTTATACGATTGGCTTTCACTCTTACAACCACTGCAATGTCCCCATGGTCATGTGATCAAAATTCAAATGCTTGGTAAGTGGTTCATATTTATGGGGCTTGTACAGAGTCATGTGATCACCTTTTGCAACCTTCTGACAATAGGGAGGCCAGATTCACTTAGCAACCATGCTACTAATTTAACAACTTCAGTGATTCACATGTGGCAAGAAAGGTGATAAAATGGGGCCAAACTCCATTAACAACTGTCTTGTTAAGCACTTATGTATTTTAAAGAAGAAAAAACGTGTATAAATAAAATTCAAAACCCCCCAACTGCTCTCTTGCTTAGTGATATAAAGTTTGGGCTCAATTGTGGTCATGCGTCAAGGACTACCTGTAAATATTTTTTAAAGGCTGATGTCATGCCACTGTTAGAGTCTGACTCCGAGGGAGAGATGGAACAGCTGACAGGGAGTGGGAGTGTGGCTCCGGTGGTTGTGGAGGAAACTGAGGAAGGGCACAGGCCGGTTGGGCATTCAGAGGAAGGCCCATCCCCTCTTCATCCTAGGCCATGCAGGGAGGAATGGATTAGGGAGAAACATGAGTGGCATGGTCTATGTGGGGGGAAGGGGCCCTGATCCCCTTCATGGGCTGCAGTTGGGAGGATTGGTTGGGAGGATTAAAAGGACCAACTGCGCATGGCAAAGTTGCTGGAAGCAAAGCGTGCATTCTTGTCAGAGCTTATCTGTGTTTTGACTTCCTCCCAACTGTGGTTGCTGAATTATCTGGTAGAAGTCTGCAATTAATCATCCTTGCCTGCAATAGTAATTACTTCAGTGTGGTGTGTTGGGATTTTTATTTCAAATTAATTTTATTTTGGGTGTGGACTGCATTTACTCCCTCCATAAACTGTTTTCTTTAAGAGTGTGATATCCTGCTGAGGATAATTGGACATTGGGGCCAAGTTGGAGGCATTAAAGGGACTTTCTTCTATTTTTGTGACTTGGTTATTTTTTTGTGCCACGCCCTGGGTCATCACAGCTGAAAAAAGGGAGAATGAAATTGTGTCAGTGACCGTTTCCTAAACATTGGTCTCAGCAGAAGTGGCATATGTATTTGGCAACACTCCTCTGACACGAGGCAGGACACTTCGTAAAGCATCATAGATCCATATCCAGTCAATGACCAGAAGGGAGACGGTCTGGCTGATCCCATATATGTTGCCGTGGGTTTCACCCTGGTGGGAGTCTTGGATGTAAATGCAATAACTACATTTCTAATGCAAAGCAAGCTTGCCCTCATTGACCTAGTTCAGAGGTGTCAAACTCAATTTCATTAAGGGCCGCATAAGGGTTGTGTTTGACCTCAGGCGGGGGGGTGGCCAAGATGGGGTGGCCAGCTTGACATCACTTGTGTTGGGGGTGCTTATGGAGGTCTGAGTGCTCTACCAGCAAAAACAGGCTCCCGAGTTCCATTTTTGGCTGCAACGGCCTCCTGCAACCCTCTGCCAGTGAAAACGGAGCTTGGGAGGGCCGTGTGTGTGAAAGCTCTGTTTTCACTGATAGAAGCACTGCAGGCCAGTCCTTCACTGTTTCCGGGGTGGCTTCATGAGCCAGATCTAAGCACCCTGCGCACCGGGCCTTGAGTTTGACACCCCTGTCCTAGTCCATGCATGCTTCGCGCATCTCCGTTGTTCTTACCTTTGAGTTTGTTGTGTTCTGAATCAGCTGGAAAAAGAGAGTCTGGAAAAAGTTTAGGGAAAGTGAGGCCAGCATATTTTGGCCGGTTTTCCACGTAGTTCCTCACCGTGGGCTGGAGCTTTTTCATGAATTCTGGACAGGGAGTTCCCAGCTGTTCAATTACCTTATTCCACTGGTCAATATCTGAGCAGAGAGAGTTAAGGAAACAAGTGCTGCAGGATCCCATCCCAACCTCTTTCGCAACCCCCTCCGAGCTTTTCTCAGAATCCTGCTGTCTAAAGATAACAAACTAGATTCAGAAGTTATCAAATCTCTGCCAACCTTTGTGTTTCCTTTCCAGGGCAATATAATATCAGAGCAATATCACCCATACCGAAACAAGAGCAATGGCTTGGAAATTCAGCTCAGGTGACTCCCACTGATTTGAATGCAGATAGTCCTCACTCAATGACTGCCTCATTAAACAATGTTCAAGTTACGGCAATGTAAAAGAAAGCAGCTTGAGGGTGGAGGGCAACATTTCACATGTACCACTATTGCAGCATCCTGCGGTTATGTGAGTGCAATGGGTTTCCAACAAGTAGAGTTGCTGGAGAATGCAGAAGTAAAATTGCAGATTGTGTTCATGTGATGTTTCACTTAATGATCGTGCTGGTTCACTATGATCAAATGAGAAGTGATGTCATAAGTCAGTCACGCTTTCATGATTTCCTGCTGAGCAACCATACCAATTACCAGCAGAAATGCCAGTCTCAACTGTAGTCGCTAAGTGAGGATTACCTCTATAAGAAGGCAATCCAATTCATACATTACCTTGGTGACTTAATTGATGACTGGATTATCCACACCAATCCGTTTCTGATTCTTACCACATAATCTATGTGTATTGGATGACACAGATAGCTGAAGCATCTGAGATACTTTATATCAGTACCTGCAGCCAGATGGAATTTGAACACAAGATTCCCATGATCAAAATATCTGCATTTTACCAAGACTGATCCACAACAATGGGGTATAACTCTATTTAGATTTCTTTTTGTAGCAGTTCCCTAAATACCCATGTGTTTTTTCCCTATATTCATCAGTATTAATTGCTATCAGTAGTTGGACATCTTGTTAACCTGTTATTCCAGAAAGATACTTCTGTTTCATAGTAACAAAGGAAAACCCATCAAAGACATTGAGTCCACAGTAATTCAGTATGTCGGGAAAAAATGCATATAGACTTTGGCGTATTCATTAGCACTGGGTTTGTTTTTTGATCAGAACAAAATCCAAAGGAGTAAAAATATGAATACCTCTTTTTGCAAGACCTTAATCCATAAGTAACTTTAAGCATCCTTCATAAGACACCTAGTATTATTAAACAGCATATGTTCTTTTAGGAAATATGCTGCTGAATAAATGGAAGAGAAGCATTCACCAAAATGGTCCAGTGGATTCAAACACAAATTATTCAAATACACCCAGACATATACATTCCATCCATTTTATGCCATAACCAATATATAGGAGCAATGTGCATTCTAAATTTGATTGTGATTTACTCCTGTAGTCGGAGACAGCTTCACATATTACCCCTCACTGATTGCTTTGCATTGTCTCCTTTTACAACATTTCCTTATGATTATATCTCACATTTCCATTTCCATTTATTTTTCCAAAGAAGTTTTTGATTCATCCCCACTAGGCATATACAGTACAGTGTTACCTTGGTACTCAAGTGCTTTGAAACTCATCAAATTTGGTACTCAACACATTTTGATGTGAAAGGTTTGTCCTGGTACTCATTGTTTCTTTAGTACTCAATGTATGAGTTAGAACTTGTCAGCTGCCTTATGACTCTCTACATTATTCCTTACAGGAACAATGTGTTTCGTACTCATCATTTTTGGTATTAATCGCACCTCCTGGGACCAATTAATGACAAATACTTACATTATTATAAAGTATACTTAATTTTTTTAGTTTAAAGTTTAAACTAATTCCCTGCTTATTCATGTTTTTTTTTCTATTATTTCCTATTTCAGAAATCTTTCATATTTATTCCTTGTAAAGCATTTCTGCAGAACTAGCGCAATCAAGCAAATAAAGAGTAAATTAGGAAATCAGGGCACAAGTTTAGACAGCCATAAAAGGCAATTAGAATAATTATCAGTGATCCAGAGTCAAGATGGCTATATGCTACTCAAAGGATCCGAAAATGCTTCTAACTTCCAGGCATTAGAGACTCGGGGAGAAGGTTCTAATGAATTGCTTATGGACTTCCCAAATGATTGGCTACTAGGGGATTAGATAGATGACACTAGAGTGTTTATTGATTTAAAACAAAAAAGTTGTATTTGAAAATAATAAAAATAGGGAAAAGCATACAAGTCATGGTTTCTGGATCTCTTTCAGAGTCCCTTAATAAAAGCCACATCATGGGCCGGATGCAGCCCATGGGCTTTGTGTTTGACACCCCTGGCGTAGATAAAGTAAAAGATGAGATGACTTTGAGCTCAGGGGCAGTCATTAATTGATAATCTATCATGGAACATAGTCTATTCAGCTAACTTCCCTTTGTCCCTGTCCTTCATTCTTCTTGCTATCTAAGTTTATGCCTTTTCTAAGTGCATTTTTACCATAATATTAAATGAAAATATACCATTCTATTGCACTTGGCTTACCTATTCCAAATTCTAATTAGGAATCTGCCTCCAAAATGCTATTTCCTTTTGATATAAAAATCATTCATTTAGAAAACTCCCGCTTATTATCACAGACCACAACAAGGTCATAATAATGGTTCAGTGATGGATCGCAACCGGTATAAAGCTTTTGACAAGCAGCTCATTCAGTTCAGCTGACATAACACTAAGTATATCTTGCCAAGAAAAATAAGCAAGCGGTTTTGTTTTGTTTTTTAGCAATCTTCTTCAAGGATATATATGCAACGCATTCTTACATATGTCTAGGCCAGGTTCTGCCAATGGATTGTTAGTGTACATGGATTGAGAACACAACTAGCAGAAATGAAAGCATGGAACTCCTTTGGTTAATCAAGAACAATCTTCAATTTTTATCATGGCAATAATGAGATTTACTACAATTAAGCAAAGGGATGGATTATTTTAATAAAGAATGTTTGTAAAATATAGTGACACATGAAGCCAGTTCAGGTTTTGGATATACAACAGTACCTATTCAGAAGTTTAGGGTAATTCTAGCTTGTGGTTAATAGCCCAGTGAAGTGGCTAATAAGAGCAGGCCCAACAGCTACATCTTAGAGAAATTCTAGGATGTAGCTGTTGGGCCTGCTCTTATTAGCCACTTCACTGGGCTATTAACCACAAGCTAGAAATATTAATTCCAATTTATAGAGGAAAAGTAGAGAAGACAATTCACTGTAATTCACAATTCCTACCCAAATGTCTTCCACAATTAGTCAACTCTTGTCTTTCTTATGGCTTTTTGTGGAAGTAGCTAGCGGGCCCGTTATAAAATCTAACACTCTCTCCTCTTACTTCTTTTCAAAGAAATTCAAAAATTGGCTGCAATACAATCCACATTATTGCATCAACTCATTATCCTATGTCACACACATTTAAAATTAACAAAATACACTGGGTTGCTTACAATGAATGGGCAGCATGGCTCTGTCTGAAAACTTTTGCATTATAGATAAAACAGGGTTCTTTCTGCGCAATCTTCAAGCGCTTTTGATCTTAACAAGGTCAGCCGTACACGATACATTTCAAGAAACATATCAAAATCAATCAAAGAATGTGACAATAGTCACAGATTGTTTTCTATGGGTTTTTCTCAACGTCTTGGAAACAGGGCAAAGAGAACGCAAAACAAAATTACATTGTTTTAAATGTAGCAATGGGGACAAGTTAGATGGTGTACAATTCTTCAACCTGACCTAATCTTTGTCCCCTTCTTTACCAGTCTGGCCTGATAGAGGGTTCTGTTCTCCAAATGCCAGAAATACAATCCTTGGAAACTGATTTGGAGAAGGCAGAAGTTGGAAGTCAAGAGAAGAAAGTATTTTTTTTTTCCGTTGTTTTAACTCAGGGATGTCAAACTCAAGGCTTTGCAAGCTGTATCCGGCCTGCGGGGTGCTTAGATCCAGTCAGGGGTCTAGTTGCTGAGTGGGCGTGGCCATGGTGGGCGTGGCCTAGTCGGCCTCCTGCATCTTGAGGCTTTCTTCAGGCCTCTGGGAGAGCGAAAATGGCCTCCCTGGGCTCTAGAGGCTTTCTGGAAGCTGAAAATGGGCCCATTTCCAGTCTTCCCAAACTTCCAGGAGGCCCATTTTTCACACTCCCTGAGCCTCCAAGTGCACCCTGCACTTACCTGCATCCAAAACAGGCCACGTGGGGACTCCTGAGAGGGGAGGGATGGGTGGGGCCAGTCAGAATCTTAGCTAGGGGCTCTTCTGAACCCCTGTGAACCCCCAGCAACCCATCCCTGGATCTGGCCCATGGTGCTGCCCTGGAAATAGCAAAGGACCAGCCCACTGTACCTCTGCCAGCAAAAACCAACTCAAGTACCAATAGTTATGGTAAAATATCTTCAAAGGATATCATGGTTTGTATATTATGAAGATAAAAACCAAATTACTTTCCCAGGCATCATTCAGACATGGCATGGAGGGAAAGCAAAGTATTATTAACCTTAATCCCTACTAATCCAGCCACCCTTCCATTCTGAGCATCTTGAACAGAGATCCTAGTGTATTCCTTGTTTATTGTCAATATGCACCTTCTTCTCACAAAGCTTTGAACCATAGCCTTTGTGGCTTAATGTAACCCCTCTGGGTTATTCCATACATCAAATTGCCTGATTTGGCATTAGGTATCAATCTAGCCTGAACAAATCAGAAAGTATGACAGTAAAACTCAGAAGCATATCTAAGCGTGTCCAAAAAGACCAAATAATAAGATAAAGGTAAAAGAGCTTAGTTTGTCTTGTGATTTCTAGCTTGTTTGGAGACACTGGACCATAATTTTGAGTCTGGACATCAAATAAAGTTCATCTCTATGGCAAATTGCCTTTTGTTCAATAGGAAAACCACATCTGGCATATTCTAAACATAGGGATTTTTTTTTTTTTACATTGTGGTTTATTAACCCCAGGATACTTGGATGACTCTTATGTATCAGTGCAGAAAGCTATTTCCCATTGTTCTGTAGTCTGGATATGTTTTCTTCTCAAGTGGTTTGGCCTGGTTAATGATGCAGATCAGAGATGGAAAAAAAATTGTGGTGTCCTCGCTTTTTTTGAGTCTAGCGGTTTTCTTGCAGATGTTTCATTACCAAACCACCCTGTTTTCCCCAAAATACAACCTACCTGAGAGTAAATCCTAGCTTGACTTTTATACGTGCACCCAATATAAGCTCTACCCCCCAAATAAGTCCTATTGAAGATCCTGCCCGAAGAAGATCTCTGAAGATCCAGAGTGCACGAGTAAAAATTAAGCTAGGGTGGGGATGGAGGGGTGGAGCTACTACTTACCTTTGGACAGTTGTAGCCAGGCCTCACACACCCTGACACCTGCTTTGCTGGCCCATTTCTTCTGTAGCCATCAAGGCTGGCAAGGCTTTCCTGAAGGCCTCTGTAGTTGATAACAAAGCTCCGGATCAATCCAGAGCTCTGTTATTGCAGAGGCCTTCAAGAAAGTCTTACTGGCTGCAGAAGAAGTTCCTGAAGGCCTCTGACAGTGAAAGACGGTCAAAGGCGATGGCACAAGTGAGATTAGTCAGTAGATGGCACCCCCGAAAATATAACACAGGGTCTTAATTTTTGGGGAAACCTGAGTAAGTAACATCATCAGTATTGGTGAGGGGTGGGAGATGATATTACCTAATTTGGCAATGAAACATCTGCAAGGAAACCACCAGACTCAGAGAGAACCAGGATCACAAAGTTCAACCCTGAGCTACAAATATTCTTTTCTATCAGTATTGGAGCAGGAGGAACTGCCAACAGATTATTAACCCAAGCCTGAATCTTAACATGTGAAAGGAACAGAAGTCAGCTTTGCACAGTACACAAAATTACAATTAATGGGTTTCTGGTTCCGCGTGGCTTCGGGGCAGCAGGAATTCGCGACCGTCTGCAATTCCTGCTGCGCTTGCCGCCGAGGTCCCCCCGATCCAAATGGATCCGGGGTATATGGCTGCCCTGGAGAGGCAGCCGAAGAGAGAGGGGAGCCAGACAGGGGGTTGGGGGTGTCGCAGACCCCCTCTTGTCCGGAAAAACCCCTTTTTCCTAAGGTGGTGGAGTGGCGGTCAGTAATGGCCGCCACAAAGAAGCCTGCAACCGGGTAAGATTGTGCTGGAGGAAGCAGGAAAAGTGAAAGTGCTGGCTGAACCGGGTTAATCAACATCTCTCAAACTCTCTGGAACTGAATTGTTTGAATTGCTGGAGGATACATTGTATCCCTAAGAAGATCGGAAAGCGGCGGAGAAAGCTGTTAAAGGGAAACTTTTTTTTTTTCTACACTCTCCCACCCCATAGAAACAGCAGATGAAGATTTGAAATTTATTTGGGCATTGAAGGTGAATTATTTTGAAAGTTAAAGCCAAGGGACAAAAGACTCTTTGGACATTGGACTTAATAATTTAAGAACTCGGAAAACCCTTATTGGAGGTATGGATTTCTGATCATTTAAAAATTGTTGTTGCAAGTGGGAAGGGAGAGGAAAAAAATGGGAGCAGAAGTTGAAAAAGGAGGAGATTGCCTAGAATTCTAAAGAAAGATATATGGTAATTGGACCTCTTTGATTAAACAGTAACCCCAGAAAGAGAAGTAGAAGAAGGGGGGGGGGAGCATTAACTTTTGGAATCTTTTTTGAATTATTCTTGATTAAAAATACTTGGGTGGTTGTTTTGGGAAAAGTTTCTCTTTTTATGATGGCATCGCTTGTGGATGAATTAAAAACTGAATATAAAAAATATAAAAAGGAAGAACAAGATGGAAAAGATACTTTGGGCACTTTATTTCAATTTTTAGAAATGGCGTTATGCACTTATGAAAAGTTGACTATGCAGCAGAATGACTGGGACAAAGAAAAAGAGGAAGAAGAAGCCATCTTTGATGAACAATGGGTTTTTTCTGGGGAGGAGGAGAAAGAGGATAAGAAAAAGGGGGTTTTAAGGTTTGAAAAAACAACCAAAAAAGAGAAAAATGAGATGAAAGGTGGATGCAAGGTTAGAAAACAATGGAAAGGGAGTAAGAAAAGGAAGGAGGAGAGACAAAGGGGTAAAAAGGGCAAGGAGAAGAATAAGCAAGAGAGAAAGGGGGGGGGGAGAAGCCTCAATGGTGGGAAGCAAGATTTAAAGAAAAAAAGTTTATTTGGAGACAATGGATGAAGCTCATTGAAAAAAAAAAGGGATTCTGGAAGGTACATAAGATTGGGTCTTTATATGTGTATTTAGAGTAAAATGCTTAAGATATAAATGAGTATTAATATATACGATTAGTTGGGTTTTTTTTAATGATATGGATAGTGCTTATACAGGATTTTATTTAGTTATTGCTGGGTCTTTACCTTTTTTATAAAATTTATTGTGTAATTTTAGAATGTACTAAACAGAATCCCAAGATAAATTAGGTGTTATATGAAGTAATTTTAAGTTAGGACAATGAGTTAAAGGCATCACTCCAATCAGTGTATAGGAGAAGTATATTAAAAGAAAAAAGATGAATGGATAGTTGGAAATAGAACAGACAAAGAATGATATTGAAAATGATAATAAGATATGGAAGGACATATAAAGTGAATATGATGTTTGAATTTGTGTCTGGGTGAAGAGTTTCAACCCAGGATCAAGCAGCCTTCAGAAAAGATGTTTTAGGTTTTTTTTTTTTCTATGTTCTGTGTTTTGTATGTTTATGAAAGGCAATAAAATTTTAATAAGCAAGAAATATAATTTGGATAACTAGAATGAAAAGGAGAAGTCAGGATAAGATATGAAGTTAAACAAATAATGTAAATATTGATATTACAATTTGGAATTATTTTATATGTTCTATTGGCTTTCTTCTTTAATTATTTTTTTTTTTTTGAAAAGAATTTTCAAATTGTTATGTCTCGATTATTTGTGTATTGTTTTTGTAAAATTAATAAAATTTGTTATAAAAAAATTACAATTAATGGAAGTAGCTTTTGCAAATAAAATAAAATGTGTTGAAAAAGTTGCAGTATAAATGAGAACAAAGACATAAAAGAAAATGTTGCACAGCCTTATATAAACTGGAATGCATATTTAATGGCATTACCTCCTCATCTTATTTGTTTAAAAATACCAACATTACTAAGAATGAATTTGAAACAAATCATCAGCCGTTAGTGGCTGTTTCTAGGGAATTTTTCTGCAGCAAATACTTTTAATGGTTTAATTATCGAGGCTCTATGAACAAATTTTAATAACCGTGCAGCTGTTTGAAAGAAACTAGGCTTTTAAAATCCATTATCTATAGGACATTTTGGGTCAGGTTTATCTTTTCTCCAGCTGATTTATTTGAAAATTATTTTTACATTATAAAGCTATTCCATTTGTTTAACCGTGTCAAAATGATGATTGAATCCAGAGCATATTGTGGAGAAATACGGTACCTGAAGTAAAACTCATTTCATATTTATGCCTGGTTTGGAAGACAATATTAAAGATTGGCTAAAAATATCTGGGTAAAAAGGCAGTAAAGATGTGCATTGTTGATATTGTATTGCATTACAATTTGTCAGAGCACCAGGAATACATGTGGGTTCTCAGAAGGAAGTGCTGTGTATTGTAAAATGATACCAGTGTAGTATGGTATAGAAATGATGGGGCTGGACTAGGCTGAAGGTCCAAAGTTCCTAATTCACCCTCAACTGTAGAACCTCATTTGGTAACTTTTGGTCCTGTCTCGAAATTCCAGCCCAATCTATCCAACAGTCATGGATAAACCTTGGGACATGGAGAGCAGTTCGGCACTGTGGAATCCTCAGTGCTCTCTGAGTTTGGTTGTTTGCTTGTAGACATTTCATTACCCAACTAGTAACATCATCAATGCTAGCAAGGATTGGGTATGCATGTATTGATAGGAGAAAACCACACTTCCACTGGCAGGGCAAGTCACTGTATATAAACAAAGAGCAAACAGCACAATCACTAACACTGGTGATGTTATCCAGTCAGAAACACCTGCAAGCAAACCATCAAATTCAGAGAGCACCTAGGAATCTATAGTTCAACTCTGAGCACTCTGTGTGTGTGTATGTGTGTGTGTGTGTGTGTGTGTGTGTGTGTGTGTGAACTCTGTCAAATGCCAAGAGTTCTATCCTCACCGGTTCAAGGTTGACTCAACTTTCCATCCTTCGGAGGCCAGTAAAATGAGGACCCAGATTGTTGGGGGCAATATGCTGACTCTGTAAACCGCTTAGAGTGGTCTGTAAGGCATTGTGAAATGATATATAAGTCGAAGTGCTATTGCTATTGCTGTGTGTGTGTATGTGTGTTCATATATCCTGCAAATAAATTATCAAAGAAAAGATAAATATCATTGAGTTTTGAACATTGATATGTAGGAACAGATATGTAGGAATCATTCCCAGTAGTGACATCCAAAATAAACATATTGCTAATATTTGCTGTCTTATCAGCCATGGCATATACACGCAGATTTGAAACACTAAATTAGCTTGTATGAAACTATGAAAAAATTAATTAATAGCAGAGAAGTGCTGTCCCTGCACAAGGTCCAAAATCCTTTTGAATTTGCAATGGATCTCTTTAAATACACAACATCAACTCAATCTATTTTGACTCATTCTTCAAAACTCTGCTATCTTCAGATGTATAATTTTGCCTTAATAGGTGACATTAAGGATTTCAAGCTCTTTTGAATTTTGTAGACCCAATACAAAACAAGAAATGGGTCTGTGATGCTTATTTATTCATTTATTTGCTCAACAGATTCCATATAGGCAAGCTAGGATATAAAGGCTAAAACCAACCTCCAACTATGCAACGTCAGTTGAAGATACTACAGCTATCTATAATGACCTATTTGTAAAGTTACAGCAGAACACTATTTATGTAAGTTGTAGCGAACTATATTTCAGCAATGAATTTCTCTCCCCGCTCAGTTAATTTAATTCAGTCGTCCAGACTGCATGAACATGGA
The DNA here is from genome assembly GCA_033807585.1 of Hydrophis major. NCBI lineage: Eukaryota > Metazoa > Chordata > Lepidosauria > Squamata > Elapidae > Hydrophis > Hydrophis major. The sequence continues at coordinate 16,224,105 of CM066333.1, forward strand.
TTCATTAAAAAAAATGAAATAAAATTAATGCCCCTGCAAACCAGACTAAACCTACAAAGTACTGCCATAAATTTTCACGACATATGGAGAGCTAGCAGGATCTATTCCAGGGGTGTCAAACTCAAAGCTCGTGAGCCAGATCCAGGTGGCGGGGCATTTAAATCTGGCCCACGAGGCTGTCCTGGAAATATCAAAGGACTGCCAACGGTGCCTCTGCCAGCCAAAAATGGGCCACACGGAGGCCTCTGCACAGCCTGTTTTTAGCTGGGAGATTGCTGTAGAAGGCTAGGAAGGCTGAAAATGAGGTACGGGGAAAATGAGGTGTGTACGCACCCCACCCTTATGCCCCATTTTGGCCAGCAAAGTGTTTGTCCGTCCCATCTCCCACCTTGCTCCCTGCTGTCCCTACCCATGCCAGCCCACGGAGGAGAACTACAATGCTGATCCAGCCCTCAAAGAAATCCAGTTTGACACCCCTGATCTATTGTAACACAGAAAGTTAAAGAAGAATGCTTGATAAAAACAGGGAACAAGGAATTCAGGAATTCTGAATCTATGGCAAAGGTTCAAAATAAAGATATTGCAGTAACGGCAAGACATTGTTACATACAACGTTTATTGCAGTTCATAAGAGCCTGTCAGTAATTAAGCTATTCCAGATCAGAAGTTTCAATCAGAACAACAATGTTATCTAGAGAAGTCCACAGCCTAGGAAGGATACGATCAGTGCCAGGAAACAACACAGCACCTTTAATCATTTCTCCCATGATGCAACCTACTGACCACATGTCAACTGAAAACAAAAAAAATGAAATGAAGGTAAACAAGAACACAGCAACAGAACAACAAACAAATGAGAAGACTTATCTGGTTGGATCAAAAGAACAGGCACGCTTCCTTGCTACTAGGATGTGGGATTCCTGGGAATGTTGCTGTTGTTATTGTTATTGTTGTTGTTGTTTTAATCCTGAATCAGATATTCTAATTAGAAGTAGAATCAGAATTCCATGGCAACCATTCTCTGTTGCATCCATCTGCTTCTTCTGCTTGTCTTTCCTATCAGGCCCTTCTATCATTTAGCAACAGAAGGGATTCCTAAAGCCAGCAGCCAGACAGAAGGTTTAAAAACAAAACCAAGGCGCTAATGAAGGTGCAACTGATCTCTATTTTTGGCCCTCTGCCTTTGGATTTTAAAAAAAAATCTGTTCTTTTTCCCAGTCCCCAATTTATTTTTCCCATTTCTGCATAAAGCAGGCTTAGTATTTAAATGCCATCTGCAACATATCTAGGAACAGATTCCCCATTAAATGGGTAATTTATCCTGTAAATTCAAGACACTCGTTGATTGAATTCTCCCTCCTTTGTCCTACTACCCCATCTTAACTAACCCCCTGACTTACATCAATTAATTGAGGTGGAAAAGAAGAATATTAAAAGTATTCCCTTTCAGAAACTAGGGAATGCTTTTTGGGGAGTAGCAAGGAAAATGTTTGTTGAGGTTCACCACCTGGATGAAAGGATGATGGAAAGAAAAGAGAAAAGGAGTTTGCAACTATGGGATAGAATGGGTTGTTTTATTGCTAAATACGTCTACATTTGCTTGCATGCATGTGAGCACCGTGGAAAGAAATAGAAAGGAACCCAAGAAAATTTAAAGCTAGTCACTTGCCCTTCTTCAACAGGGTAACTAATGTTGTTCCTGTCCCCTGTTTATGCCGAATCCTGACTGCAGAAGATCTAAAATATTCCTCTAGGATTATCTACGGCCCAAGTCCCTGAGCTTGGCCTAATGCCATCACCATTGCCATAACTGCGAGAGGGATCTTGGCGTCTTAGTGGACAACCAGATAAACATGAGCCAGCAGTGTGCAGCAGCAGCCAATGTCCCGAGGTCCTGCATGTCCCTTTTGCGACAAGCAAAGTCAATGAGGAAGTCAGAGTCACTTGACCGCTGTGTCACAAACTTAACAACTGCAGTGATTCACTTAATAATTGCAGCAAGAAAGGTCGTAAAAATGAGGCAAAACTCACTTAACGGCTATCTCACTTAGCAACAGAAATATTGGGCTCAATTGTGGTTGTAAGTCAAGGGTTACCCATATTCATATGCAGTAAATTCTCCCTGTCAAATATCAAATTATGTGTGTGGGGCAGGGCTGGGATGCTACCGGTTCAGCCCGGCTCTATAGAACCGGTAGCTCTGAAGAGCAGCAGACACTGAACCGATTCTGTGTCTGCTGCTGTTTTTCCATCCGCCTGCCTGGGATCTTACCTGTCCTTTATTTCCTGTTTTTTCAACCGCTTTGCATGGCACAGCTGAGGTTGAAAAAGCAGGAAAAAAAAGTGGCTTTTTAGATGCTGTACACCTGCGCGCAGTGTTTATCAGCTGTCGGGGCAGCACACAGCTTCAGTTTTTTGACACACATGCACAGCGTAAACATAGTCACCGAACCAGTAGTAACACCGGTTGAATCCCACCCCTGGTGTAGGGTTAGTATTTTACAAAAAAATAATAATAATCTAAGGCAGGGGTGTTCAACCTTGGCAACTTTAAGACTTGTGGATTTCAACTCCCAGAATTCCTCAGCCAGCTGCTGGCTGAGGAATTCTGGGAGTTGAAGTCCACAAGTCTTAAAATTGCCAAGGTTGGACACCCCTGATCTAAGGGGAAGAAAGACAGAAGTGTGAAATATCTACAATATTAGGAAGATAGCAGATAGCGGTAGCATATTTCTTCTCTGCTACAACTTAAAACCAGTGGGTATAATTAGCATTCAATTGGGACAAGCCCCCCCCCCCCCCAAAAAAAATAATTAGCTGCAATTATCCTCTGAAATTCACTGCAACTAGATTTGATGATGGCACTTCTGATTGAACAGTTTCAAAAGTTCAGAGGCATTAATTCAGCTCAGCTCCATCTGGATGCCTAATAATTCGCATGCAGAATTACAAATATACCTCAGCGACTCCTTTGCAACTGATTGATTAGCAAGTTTGTAGAAACATCTCCAGGATTTCAGAGCAGGGACAAAACAAAAAAAAGAGGAAAATCTCCACAATTCATATATCTGTATCTCTGATTGGGAATTTAAAAAATAATAATAATCCAATTGCAAGAAGATACTACAAAACAAAAGCTTTCTTATTATATAGGACTTTGGGACAGGAACTCCCATAATCCACATCTTAACTCATCCAGAAAGTTCTATGCTGGGAAATGGGGACATCAATATATCTTGGTTCTCCCTGCCTTGGAATATCTAGTATCTGGATCTTAGCCATGAAAAAGATTTAATTATTAAAAAAAAAAACCACCAGTATTTATAAGGATTAGGTTACTGGCTGGTCTTGTTTGGATTTACTGTAGGAAATCAGCTGTTCTTCCAGTCTATGACTCTGTGATGTTCTGATACCTTTCCTTTTTAGAAGTTTGGTCATCGTGGTAGTCCTCATTTAATGATCACAAATGGGACCTGAAACTACATCATTAAGTGACATGGTTATTCAACAAAACATCACATGACTGGACTATAAGACTTAAAAGTGTCTTATAAGGCCATCAGTGTCTCTGCAGTCATTAAGCGAACCACCTAGTCATTAAGCACAATATCACAATGACCACAGTTTGTGACTTACTGCCAACTTCTCCAACTCTGCTTGTTGGACGCTGGTTGCAAAGCTCACAAACAGCGATCAGGGGATGCTGCAATTATCATAAGTTTGAGTTGTAAAGTTACTTTTTCAGCCTAATTGTAAGTTTGAACAGTCGTAAAACAGGACAGTTGTTAAATGTGGAGCATCTATATTCCAATCCACAGATAAAGCTTAGGATGTAAGAAGAAAGAGGGTGTAAGGTAGACACCATATTATTTGGAGTTCATTCACATCTAAATTTGCCTGCATGTTGAATTTCATTTATTTTATTCTTGGCAATAGTGTGAAATCACTTTGGCTTGTGAGCATGACTACCTCTGTGAAGTGGAGAGGGTGTTAAGTAAGGCTATTCAGAAACTAGGACCATCGCTTTACATCTCCATAAGCTCAAAAGACATTGCTTACTGAGCCCATTAGAATAGAATGAAATAACTATTGGAAGGGACCTTGGAGGTCTTCTAGTCCAGCCCCCTGCTTAGGCAGGATACCCAACACCACTTCAGACAAATGGCTATCCAACATCTTTTTTAAAAACTTCCAGTGTTGGAGCATTCACAACTTCTGGAGGCAATTTGTTCCACTGATTAATTGTTCTAACTGTCAGGAAATTTCTCCTTAGAAATGTGCAGTTATGTAGGAAGGATCTCCTTTTGTTTTAAGAAAAGTTTTGCTCATACCAACATTTGTGCTGATGAATAAAATGAGTCATTTTTTTTAGTGGAGAGTTAATTTCAATAAATATGAAACTGCCTGTACTTTCCTTCCTAGTTCATTTTCCATTTTGTTCCTAATTGTTCTATATCAGGGTGGGGAACCAACCACGGTCCTTTTATGACTTGTGGACTTCAACTCCCAGAATTCCTGAGACAGCAAAGGAGTTGAAGTCTACAAGTCATAAAAGGGCCCTGGATCCTCACCCCTCTTCTATATAAAGAACTTTGTAAGGGTATTTGACTTGTTAAATTTAGTTCTGGAGAAACTTTCAAATCAATCCTGCTAAAATGGAATGTAGTATGTTTCACAGACACCTTATGAGACGTTTGCAACATTATGGACCTTATGAAGTGACATACAGTAATAGTACCAGACACTTTTTGTGATATGTGCACCTTTACAAAGGGTTTTTATTTCTTAAAACTAGTAAAAATCATCAAGATTTTGTCCCTTCAGTTTGTAAACATTTTCCATTTCATTTTGTCCCTATCTACAAATCTTCAAAATTTCCAAACATCTTTTTTCCCCCAGTTTATAGGCACATTTCTCTATTTTTTATACAGAAAAAACAAAACCCTGTTCCTTTCTTAACAGAAAACGAGACAGAGAAAAATACACTTTATTCTACACTGGGTCTTGCTCTGTGATAGGGCCAAAGTAAAACCTTGGTCTAAATGGGTAAAAAGTATTTAGTTCCTGTAAAAGTAAAATCTGACATTATTTCTTTAACGCACCAGATAGGCAAACAGCTTAAAGTATAAGCCACATGGTTAGCGGAAATCTGCACTGCTAAATGTGAGGACATACCTTTTCATTATTTGGTAATACATTTATTTTTTGACCGAATCCTGTTAAGCCATTTAAACATCAATTGTACAGTATTATATAAAGGGAAAGGTCTGGAAGAGATAGTTCTTTTTCTATTTGAATGTCACTATAATAGAGTGGGACATACATTTGCAAATAAATGTACTGAAAAAAAAAATCTTAAAAATATATGAAAAGTGAATTCCTCTTTATAGGTACAATCGTGTTTACAAATACAGCTAAAGGAATATTTTAATCCCATGCAAGTCAATGACACATTACTTTAAAAAATGGGCCAATCAATAGCTATATTTTCTTTTTTATTTAATCAATCTAGAGCAAGACTTTAATCTACAAGGAAGGCAAAATCTAACTCTTTGCTCTTTTCCTATGTTCTTGATTGAAATCCCACTAAACTGCCATTTATATTGCCTTTAAGTAAGCCACTGTTTGGATGAATCATTTTTTGGGCAAAGTAAATCAATGCACAGAAAGTATAATCTAGATCACATTGAGTATTCAAAGTTAAAACATATTCCCCTGCATCCAAACTACAGTAGCAGTAATCCAGAATGGAGCCTCTATATTATAGATAAAATTAGTTATCTCCCTCTTTCATAGGGTGGGGTGCAGGAAAATATGTTTTGATTTTGAATTTATGATATGGGAAATGTTTGGAGCCATTTGTTTTACATTTAGCAAATGAAAAAAGATTAAGCAATGAAAAAAGATTAAACAATTGTGTGGATATATATGAAACACATTATATGATTTTATGCCTTGGGAGTGATGTTGGATTTATATTTATTGAGAAGTATGACAGGGTAGCCAACTTCCCAAAAACACATTTCAATGTTCCTTGACAAAAAAAAAAAAACACAGCCTGCCAACATAGCCAAAAAAAACTCCAAACTTTTTCTTTTTTGAAACTGAACAAAAGTTTCATATGTTTCAGGACACACTCAAAACTCTAGAGTAGGTAATGTTGCTCTCTCTTGGTTCACACAGGATGAAATTCCTTGTGTCACTGAAAATCTTGCAGATATCAGAAATATGTGTGGATCCAGGTGGGCTTAAATCACAACTTGCAGGCCAATTGAGATAGATAACAATTGTGATGAGTAGAAGATTTATTTTGGGGTGTTTCTGTTGAGTTGCTGATAACACTCCAGATGGCTTTTTCAAGCAAAATGGAAATCTCTAAAGATCTCTACAGGCTGTCTGACAAATCATCCATTTATCTTTACATCTGATCTTCAATGCAAGCTGGTGTATGTAGATGATACAGTCTTCCTATTATTCAATTAGAGCCTACTTCCTCTTTATGCAAGACTGGAGAATTTGCCTCAATATATTGGACAAATCACTATATTTTTATAACCCAGTATGGCTAAACACTCATGCCTATCTCCAGCCATCATACCAGCTGTCAGAAGATTCAACACCAATTTATCGATAAGATGTTTGTTTCCTTTTAAGACAAAGAATGTTGAAATAAGCATACAATTTCTCCCTCTCTTATTAATAGAATTCCTTATTTTTCCTCCTACAGCTAAGATAAAACTTTTCTTTTTTTTTTCTTTCAATTCTTTTCATTTTCCAATATTACTTTCACCATCTTGATAGATAGTCAAAAGAATATCACCAAAGCACAAATGGACGAACGAAAATAGGCTGCAGAGCTAAGAAGCAAAGTCTTGTTCATACTACACAACCACATGCATAATAATAGTAATATTAATAGCCACAGTATGGAAAGCTCATTCTGAAAATCGGAGTAATGACATCAGAAAGGGCTGGAGAGCATTTCTAGGTAACAGAGGAATAAATCAAAACATTTAGCATAAATGTTGTATTGACCCGTCTCTGAATCCATACAACGTGAAGGTGGACCCAAACCAACGATGCATTAGCAAGCAAAAGATTATGATGCCACCACAAAGGTCAAAAGGAGAACAATATTCAAAACATCAAGCCAAAAAGGGAGTGGGAAAGTTAAAAAAAAAAGAAAGAAAGCTTAAAGAAACACATCAGCCATTTTCCTAAAAGCGTTAACATGTTTAAAGACAGAGTAGTAAAATTGGATGTGACAGTATTTGCCGTATAACTTATTTGTTTTTTGTTTTCATCATCTCTGGATCTCAGATGACTCCAATAATAATTCCACACACCTCTACAATTCATTTTTGTTTGTTTGTTTTTGCTTCTAGCTTTGTGTTCCTCTCGTATATTCTGTATTTGGTTTGGAAAAGTGCAGAATGAACCTGCGCGGGATGGAAAATAAATAATTCAATGAAGATTGCAAATGGCGTAAGGATACAGTCCCTTCCTGGAAAGAGGATTTTATGGCGCACCATTTCTCCCATAATGCATCCTACTGACCATATATCCACTAGAACGGCAGAGACAGGGAAATGAAGAGAGAAAAAGAGGAAGGGCGGGAGGAACAGGAAAAGTTAACTAAAACACTTTGGATCCTATAGGAGGGGAAAAAGAGGAGGTTGATCAAAGAAAGCACAATTTTATGTACCTTCCACCAAACATTTTTTTAAAAAATACAGATACACACACACACACACAGAAAGAGAGAGAGAGAGACAAAATATCCACTCCATGCACAACTACAGGTAGTCCTTGACTTACAACAGTTCATTGAGTGACCGTTTAAAGTTACAATGGCACCGGAAAAAGGTGACTTGTGACCGTTTTTCACGCTTATGACAATCGCAAGCATTCCCATGGTCCAAATTTGGATGCTTGGCAACTAACTCATCTTTATGATGGTTTGAAGTGTCCCAGGGTCCTTTGATCCCCCTTTGCAACCTTCCCATCAGCCAAGTCAATGGGGAAGCCAGATTCACTTAACAACTGTGTTACTGACTTAACCTCCGCAGCAATTCACTTAACAAATGCGGCAAGAAAGGTCATAAAATGGAGCCAAATTCACTTAACAAGCGTGTGGCTCAGCAACATAAACTTTGGGCTCAATTGTGGTCGTAAATTGAGGGCTACCTGCATTTCATAAAAAGAAGCAACTTGGAGGTCCACCCAACCAGGAAATACCTACTTCATCAAACTTTTATTCCCCTTTATGGAAAGAAGAGCAACTTTAATTTCAGAATCATTGACACTTGGTATTAATGTCCATTTTCTTATAACATGAGCCACAGATAAAGATCTTATTTATTCAGAGATAAAATCTTATTATCCCTTTTCTGGGAATAAAGCTTTCTAAATTCATGAGGATTTATTCTGAACGTGGAGAGCATGGCATGTGGCTCCAATCATTTCTAATTGATCCAACGCAGGGAAAGTCAAATTTTGTAATCTATTTCACCCAGGTCATTCCTTCTTACACAATACCAGGAAAGTTGACGTATTCTTGTGACACGTTCTTGTTTATTCTCCTGCACAAGGAAATTACCAAGTAAATGGATTTGGGACATGGGGATGAGAAAAGCTAATCAGTCCAAAAGAGCTACTTAATAGCATTTGAGAGGATTAAATAAAAACTGGGTCAATGGTTGCCGTGTGGTGAAGATGTAGTAATAAGGAATCTTTCATGAGCTTTTGATTCCTGCTATGTTTACTAATAACCTTTATGCAGAGTCCCATTTCAAAGCCACATTTATAGGTTTCCAGCTACTACAATTTCTAAGTCTGACTGTTTTATATAGCTGGATGAGCAATACGGAGATGATATCATAAGTCCTTTTTTCAAGGTATCAGAGACTTGCTAATAATGGCTATAAATTATACAGCCAACAGGTTATATTGACCTTGTTACTTCTCAACTCTTTTTATTACCCTACTCTCAGAATGATGATTGTACAGGAATGAGCCACATTAAGCTTATGTGTCCACGAAAGAGGAAAGAGTTGTTTCCATTGCAGCTGATGTGGTCCAGTATTTTAAAGGGCTCAGCTAATCTCGTATGGTCACCCTATTAGACTATCCAGAGATTTTGTAAGAGTTGAGAGATGGGTTGGATGCTTTGTATTTTAACTGATGAATGGCTTTAAAAATGTTTGCAGTGGTTCTTTGATCACAACAGAGAAACCTAAAAAGACCCACAATGTAGATAATGAATGGACAGAGAGAGATTCATAGAAGATATAATATTTAGGTCTGCTTTTCAGGTTCATTGTATGAGTGGTAACTAATTATCAAGTGGTCCTTGGGAAGGAGTAGAGACAGAAGGCCAATTGGTCAGTCACACACAAAATCAGCGATACTTTTAATCAGTAAGAAAACAAGAACTCCTCAAAATGTTCCAGCTGAAGACTAAATCAAGAGATATTCCATAGTAGGCCACTTATTTAAGCTGAAATGACTAGTTATAAGACAAATACAGGAGCAACTTTTGCTATGAATGCTTTTTTTTAGGTAAAGTTATCATGAGAAGCAGAGTTTAATTAAGAGCCTGGTATTATTTCTAATATGTCTTTCTATTCTTCCCCCAAGTAATTTTTCATTAATATGGTAGCTGCTGCAACTTAGCCCCAAGTCCATAATTACAGAAGAAAATACAGGGGCCAAGCAGTTAGATAAGACTTAACAGACAAGAAAAGAATTGCCCATGATCCAGTTTAATGAAATTTAAGGGACATGTGAAATATGATGGAGTAATTTATTAATCTTTCTATCTCTGTTAGATATAAAGCCAAAATAATCTCTACATCAGTATACTTAGCAATAATAGGACTACATAGGGGAAATGTCTGATATACAGTAGTTTCTGCATTTCTCAAGAAAGATATGGTTTCTGAATGGACTTCTGGTTTGAGCTTCTTCGGTGATGGACTGAATCCACAATTGTGCACGGTTTCGATCCATCTCACCACCGGAGCACCCCGAGCTGGCTGGATTCGGGGCTAAGCCATCGCATAAAGGTAGTGAAGATGGGGGAGACCGCCAGCAGGGTCGAGGAGAGCCTCATCTCTCCTCCTCAGCTGGCCATTACTCCCTTTCCTGAAGGCAGTTGCAGCGGTGGTCAGAAATGGCCACCTCAAAGATGAACTTGACCGGAAAAGAATGTGCAGGAGGAAGATAAGAAGAGAAAGTTTTGGTTCACTGGGTTGAACTGAAAAAGCAACAATGTAATTTGAACTATAAAAAATAACATTGTTCCCAAAGAAGACTTTGAAGCAGCGAAGGAGAGAGGGAAGGGAAAGGATTTTCCAACCATATTTAGCAATATGAACCCACCATGAAAAAGGGCTAACTTATTCTATCCAGTATCATCCAGTATGCCGAGTAATTATTTTCTAATCCTTTTTCAATCTATTTTCTTTTCCTTTCTGCTTCTTCTCTTTTTGTATCCTTGACAAGAAATAAATTGTTGTGGATTCAAGCTATTCTTTTTATTAACCAAAACAAATGTTTCATTTAGGGGACAAGATGGACAGGTGTGAGAATGGAAGTCCAATATATTAGACTAGTACTTTAAAGGAAATAGTAATTTAGGAATCTTGGGAACAGGATAAGCAAACAAGGGTAAAATAAATTATCCATAAACTTGGATTGAGAGAAAAATGAAAGCATGGAATAGCCCTAAAAGGCAGATAGAATGATAGATGAACATTAATTTAAAATAACTGACTTTCCTTCTAGAAATTTAAGATGATTTCCTGATATTTTAAATCTAGAAGGAAAATTAAAAATAAAATCTGTTTCTCTTCTTTCTTACAATGCTTCTGTTATATCTACAATGTTCCAGGAATTCAAATTAATTTATCACATGACCATAGTCTGTTGCCCCATTTATAGACATGTTCCTTTCTCGCTTGATTTTCACCAAGCAACAAAATTCCTGGATTCTTCATTGCACAATGAAGGTTTGCCTATGTGAAATATATTAATTTTAGCTATCACAGGAATGACATAAAGAGCCTGATCATAGATTTCTTGAGGAAGTTCTAGGAGGTGTTTCAGTTCGGAGGGGTGTCTGTTCAGTAGAAAGGGAAGACCACATTAGAAACCTGAACATCATACTCATGCATTTTTGTAGTTTTTTATGATTACCAATGATTACTTGGCCTTTTGTCTGATCCAGTGTAGATTTCTTATGTTCTTATGTACCCTATCCACAGAAACCTGTCTTAATAAGTCCTGTACTTCATTAGAATTTACATTCTAAATCAAAACCAACACTTGAACTCACCCTTTTCTCAGTTGGCTGTTATAAAACTTCTGAATAAGAAGATTTCCAATGCATCTCACCCTTTATTATCTTTTTTTTAAGATACCATTTAAAAAAAAAAAAATCTAAGTGAGTACTACTGATAACTAACAACTAGAATTTCTTTAAGGACAACTGACAGTTTGAAATAGCAAATACAAAGTGTATTTTAAAAGTAGCCTGCATTTTTATCCAATTTTATCCAATTTAATCAACAGAGAAATCAGGCTAAAAATCAGCTACTAAATGCCAGCTTGTAGACTGCAGTCAGATATCAGTGAAAAGAACTGCAGCATGCTGATTGGATTCCCCCAATTTAAAAGGGAAGGCTTTCAAAGATGCAAAATTTCCTCCTTACATTTAACACACACACAAGGTATTCTCATTTTATAATTGTTTAGCATTGTTTAGCATTCATTGGCAATCCAATGAATGTATCTCTGTAGTTTTCTTATTTGCAGCCTTGATCTATGTCATTTATGCAATCATGTCATAATAATGCATTACTAGCAGGGATTCTTTTTAAGCACACAAATGATTGGTAGGATAAAAATAATTGAGCACAACAAAATAATCACCTTCTCTTCTTAGCACGTCATTTGGGCTAGAAGAGGTTTCTCCCCAGCTCTATCCACCCCATTTAAATAAAAATAAAAATGGACAGTTATGGTATAGTAGGGTACAATTTTAACATCACTGTCTTCTCCACTCACCTAGGGACCTAAGTATAAGGACTACATTCAATATTTCATTTTTAATGTGGTAGCGTCAAAATGGACCCATCCAAAGTCAATGCTGCATTTTTATGATAATAGAGGGTTTTAGCAGATTTTCTACAGCTGAGCTGAGAAACTTTCAATTCAAATATTGCTCCAGAAGGGTTGCCAAAATGGCTTTGTTGTTGCTCTGACTTTTATAGGCCTTCCTTCTTTCTAGATTGGGATAGAGAACAATGGCCTTTTTATGACTTGGGGAGTTCAACTCCCAGAATTCCTGAGGTGGCCATGTTGGCTCACAGATTCTGGGAGTTGAAGTCCACAAGTCAAGGGACCATCGTTCCCCATTTCTGTTCTAGATCAGGGGTGTCAAACTCGCGTCATCACGGCATCGTCACATGCCAAATCGGGACTTTTTTCCCATTTGCTAAACCGGGCAGGGGCAGCATGTGACTCATCTGGCCAGCGGGCCACGAGTTTGACCTGCTCTACCAGAAAGGAATGGGGAGGAAAGGAGTCACAGATTTAAACAAAAAACAAAAAAAACAAATATCTCAGCAAACCCATCATGTCCTTTGGAGTCAGTGTATTGTGTGAATCCATCAATTGTGTGTCATAAGTCATGCCATCTTTTTTATTTTACACTAAATCAAAATAAATGCATTGTGGTTAGGCCTGAAGCCTCCATACTTCTGCTGAATTTGGAAAACGTAGTTGAGGAGGGCCAATTTAGCGGAAGGATTAATAAGGGCATGCTTTGAATCCAGTAAAGATTAGAAGGCTGGAAATGTGGCAGAGACAAAGGCTGCTTTTTCACTGTAACATGTTGCCTTTGGACTTTCCCTCTTACTGCCTGCAGAAATTTTGTGCCGTCACATTTTGTGACCTGGCTGCTGTTCCCTGAAGTCAAGGTGGTGGAAACTACAGCTTAATTCCCCTTTTGCTCCCATCCTTAATTCTTTCTTCAGTTTTCTTCTGCAGCATTGAAAAATGGTTTTGTGGATAGTGAAACAAAGTTTTTTTTTTTTTTTTTAAATGAGGACAATATTATCTCAAGATGCTTTGGTAATTTTTGCTAGGGAAAAAAAGAAAAGAAAACCTAAAAACAGGAATTTCAGCCATCAGTAATGTGCCTATTTTAAAAATATTATACTCAAAAATAAATGCTGTAAAACTGCAAAAAAATCTTCAGGCTCAGCAGCTAATGGGTGAAGTTAACCATCTCAGTTGCTGAAGATCCCTTAACAACATTATTGGCACTAATAATATACAGCACTAATCTTAGATCGGAGAAGTCCTTGTATATAGAAGGGCTGCATATTTATCTAAATTTGCTCTTTATATCTCAGGTTGAGAGGCGTATTGTATAGCATTATAAAATTGATTTAGATAGCATCCCATGTTATTTTTTAATTGCCTGGTGACCTGCACCATACTCTTATCTTGACTTACTCTTCTTGTAGTAATTTAGCAGGGAATTCAATGGACATGTTATTTCTACTCTCAAAAATGACAAACAAGATAGCCAGTGGTTATGGCCTTTAATATAAGACCTAGACTTGCAAATTCTCCCCTACAGTCTGTTGAATCTGAATTGATGGTATTGCAATCCTTTACTTGTATAGCTAGTAATTTTTTTTTGTTTTCATGTTGGCCTCATCAAATGACATTTGCAGGGTCAGATCCTTTCCAGATCTAATTTGCTCCTCCCTTCCCTCCCCTTACTTTTCTCTGTCCCAATTTTCTCCATATTTATATGTCCTACCATTTTCCTTGTAGCCCATTCCCAGGATGACTTCTGGTGCTCTGTAATAGCGTGTGACCACATAGGGTGTCATCATGAAGCTAGTGCCTGCAGTCCTTGCCAGTCCAAAATCCAGGATCTTCAACGTACAGTCTGATTTTACCACAATATTACTTGGTTTTAAATCCTGTAAGATATGCAAGAGAGAGAGAAAGAAAGGGATAAGCTTTAGTCTCACACCCACAATACCACTGGGTTTTGTCTATTGTGGGAGAAGAGTATGAAATGAAAGACCCACCAGGGCCTAAAGCTGACTATAAATTATTCATTGATGAGCCAAGAAAGGTAATTGGTATTTCAATGATGGCCAAAAGTTTGATGACCACACATGGACCTCATTTAATTTGGGGGGGAGGGCAACTGAGAGCATCAATAATGGGCCAGTGATGCAATAAAATGGTGGTGTTTGTGTCTGTAGGAGATGACCGGGCTGAACCCAAGGGAGAGGTCAACACATCATTAGTCACAAGTCCTAGAACACCCATAAGAAATCTAAGCTCACCTTGAATGCCTTTTATTCCCGCTCATTTTCCTTGAACATTAATAGCTCAGATTTTTATAGAGTGTTTAAGCTTACAATAAATCCTTATAACCATTGAAATTGCCTGAATCTCCTGATTTCCCTGGCATTTTGACATTGTCATAACCCTTTAGTGGAACCAGGTAGAGAATAAGGAAGGTGACAGGGATGGAAATATGCAAGATCCATTACCTAGGCAAAAGGGACTGAAACACTTTTTAAGGTCTGAGAAATGAGACAACGGTTGGGAGCATATCAGGTAGTTGCCTTCCAGACTCATTGGAGTGAAGGGGTTGAGGTATAGCCACAATGAGACTTGTGAGATTCTGTTACAGACAATCTAAAAAATGTAGTTTTAGTCTTCCTGTGGAATTAATTTCTTGATATGGTCTCACCGAGTCTCACAATATCATTTTCAGTCTGATTGGTTTTTTAAGAGGATTGGGGGCGGGGATACTTTCCTTTTTTCTTTCTAAAACAACAGGACTTGTACACTTGCTTTTGCAAGTTTTCTATCTTAAAAACCTTGCACCACAGCAAATGCAGTTAGAATAAATTTCAGGGATGCAAACAACAAATTTAGGGTACTATGTGTTCCCTCCCCTCTTGGGCTTTGAAATCTACACTGCTGCTCATTTCAGTGTTTCTGGCTATGGTAGAAGTACAATAAAAGCTTTAAGGTGGGCATGCCCACGAATAATAAAGAATGCACAAGGAATAATAAAGAATTCACAAATTCATAATTTTCTTCATTTCATTCTTGTGGGGAAATCGTTCTTACTTTCACAGAGAGAGGCCAGCTTACCCTGTGAATGATTCCTGCAGAGTGAAGGTGTTTGATACCACACAGCATCTGATAGAGCAGGTAAGACATTCGCTCGTGATCTAACTCCATTTGAATCACCTGGCACAAATTGGCATCCATCAACTCCATTACTAAATAACTAGACAGGAGAACAAAGTGACATCATCATTCCTTGGCTGAGATGCTTCCAATGTAGCACTCCTTTCTACAATCTCAGCCTTTCACAAATACCTGATAAAACCGTCATTTTTTTCTTCATATATTGCTTGACTTATGTTTGTTTGTTTGTATCCCCCCTTTATTATTTTTTACAAATATATTCAGGGCACTGAATATATCCAACACATCTTCCTCCTCCTATTTCTACTATCCTCCTCACCACAACCCTGTGAGGTGAATTGGGCTGAGAAAGAGTGACTGATCTAAAGTCATTCAGCTGGCTTTCGTGGCTGAGGTAGAACCAGAATTCACCGTCTCTTGATGACTGGCCCAAAGTCACCAAATCAGCTTTCATGACTGAAACAGGGCTGGAACTTACCATCTCCAGCTATCTTTCATGACAAAGGTGGGACTTGAGCTCATGGTCTTCTGCTTTCTAGTCTGGTTTTTAACCACTAAATCAGGGATGTCAAACTTGCATTGTCACGTGACATATAGTGACTTTTTTCGCCTTCACAAAACTGTGCATGGGCAAGGCCAGTGTGTGATGCATCTGGGCCATGGATCACAAGTTTGACACTCTTACACTAGACCAAACTGCCAAATATCCTCAAGTCAACAAATTATACTGTATTTTACATCATACCTTATAAAGAGTGGTTATGGCTTAACATAAAGCATGAAAAACTTACAGTTTCTTTAATAAACAAATCAAGAGTTAGAACAATATGTGAGCCCAAATTCTGACTGGCAACATCTTTATCACCTGCACTGTTTAAATAAATATATCTAGATTCTGAATTTTGGCCTTATTTCTAATCCTAAATGTAATTTTTTTTTAACTACAATATTTATTGTAACAAGCTTAGAACTTTCCTTTTGCTTTGTTTAAATATACATGGAGTAAGTTCATATATCTCATTAAGTCTTTGATTTATTGCACTACTTATCTTTTTTTTTAATATATAAGTGTCTGAAATTTGGTAAATTTTTAAATAATTATGTATTCAAAATATTTAGGAGAGGAATTGATTGCCTTCTCTCATCATAAGATACAAAGTGAGGACAACAAATGAATGTATAGATTACTCAGATTTCATTCTGATCAGGATTTGATTATGTGCCAAGCAAGAGAAAATAATACTTGATAGAAATATTAATATTTTTTTTCTGTCAACTAATTTTAGAGCCGTGGGTTATCATAAACTCTAATGAAATAAAGTGTTTCACTTGTCACTCTTCCTTTCTTTTAAAGTGAGATGACTTAAAGGTAAATTGCCAAATCTTCAAAATCCTGCATATCTTAGGAAATTCAGACATCACAAAGCAATTAAATCAAATTCCTGGGAGCCATTGCCTATATATGAATCTTGTATTCATTCTTCTTCCTCATTCCCTGTAGGTCATTTATACATTTGCTCAGCTTTTTCTATTAGGATTCTCAATGGCTGTTCTCTGGTTTCCTATTCCCACATCAAGCTGTAATTGATTTCTGAAATACCCAAAGTAATAGAAGGCTAGAATCTGCAAAACTTAGAAAGTTAAAAAAAAAAAAAATTACCTTGAGCAGTTTCTAAGAAAAAGCAGCTTTTTATATTTTGTTGTTCTTAGCTTTTAGTTTTCCCTCAAGATACCAAAGTGATTACTACCCCCTCCCTTGCAGCAAAGCTTCTCTCTTGACTGCATTACTTACACATCCTGGAACTCCTCCAGAGATTTCTGTGGTGTAAAGACATTTAATAAACTGATAATCTGAAACGCAACAAGAGACAAAAGGGAGAGAAATGAATAATTAAATATTAATGGTTGATCAGGTTAACACTGCCTCACTGTTTCCTATCTTATGCAGTTTAAAAGCAAAGAGAAAAAACTTTATACAAAATTCAATAATATTTTCTTCCCAGCTAAGAGTTCTGTGGCTCCATTTTCAGCCGCAGTGGAAGAATAGGTAGAACCTGAAAATAAGGAGAAATTTTCTGACAGTGAGAAAAATCAACCAATGGAACAGAAGTTGCCTTCAGATGTTGTGGGAGCTTCATCCCTGGAGGCTTTCAAGAAGAGATTGGACTACCATTTATCAGAAATGGTGTATGGTCTCCTGCTTGGGTGGGGTGGACTAGATGACCTATATGGTCCCTTCCAACTCTGTTAATCTGTTAATCTGAATTTGCAAAACCATCAAGCATCTCTGAAATTTTAAACGTGGATCAGAAGTTTAGAGGAAACAGAGAACCTTTTGAAGAATGGCAGCTTGCCTATTTTAAAAAAAGGGTCATTGCTAAAATATTGACTTTTACCACAGTTACTAATTTAGCTGCCACTAAAGTGTAGCTATAGATAGGATTCTGCTTGCTAGTGCCACTTCTGAATTCCTGTGTTTAGTTAGATTGAAGGATGTGTCCATCAAGATTGAAGGATATACCCAATAAATGTAAATTTAAAGCCTAATTCTGCTGAGATATATCTTTCAATTTTGCTGTCAGCCAAATGTGTTGTCAGAGAAATGTCTGAAAGTTAATATTAGCAGCTGGTATTAAAGACAAAGGCTGCATGGTATGGATACGTGCTAATTTGTTTCTTCCACTGTCAAGGTAAATCTGGGAATGAGGTTGATAAAGTGCCAATGTTAGGCTGTACAACTATAGAGTAAATTTGAGATTCAGGTATTTAAATGACACCACAAACTCAAACTAGAGAATTTGACAGCAGTTCAGAAAATAAAACCACACAGTTATGTTTATTTTATCTTTGTTCTTGTTCCTTAAGACTGCTAATTTTGATATCCTGATTATATAAGTTCCTCCTTCTGTCCTGGTACTTAATTTCTATTTGAACTGGACAGATGTTTATTTGTGATTCTTTCAACTAATTGATTACAGGGCTTCTGATTTAGGCTTTGGGACTAAGAGTTTATGAGTCATTTTCTAAATAGGACACATTTATTTTCATTAAAACTGATCCCCTCTCTCCTTTAAGAGATATTTTTAATGTGGCCCTATGAAAATGGAATTTCTCTTCAATAATGTGTGAGCTTGCTATAATATTGTCATGTATTTGCTTAGATAGACATGTTAGTTATGTTTTGTTCTGTAGTTACTGGTAAATACAACCCTGAAAGATGCTCATACATTTTTCATAGGCAATATTTTTGTCATAGGAGGACTGGAAGCCTATTAAAGAGCTCTAAAGAAAAAGCAAAAAAAGCACTTAAAAGCTGAACAGTTTTGAAGAAAATTTTCTTGTTCTGAATGACGGGTGAAGGAGGTATAATATATATATAATTTGGTGCAGTGGTTAGAGTGCTGTACTGCAAGCTACTCCCACTGCAATTTGGCAGATCGAATATCACCTGGCTCAAGGTTGACTCAGCCTTCCATCCTTCCGAGGTGGGTAAAATGAAGACACAAATTGTTGGGGGCAATATGCTGACTCTGTAAACTGCTTTGAGAAGGCTGTAAAGCACTATAAAGTGGTATATAAGTGTAAGTACTATTGCTATAATGGCTAGAAAATCAAAAGGAACTCTGTAGAGTAGGGAATGATGAACTATAATTATTTTTCCAAGATGCCCAGGCCAAGAAGTGGACTAAGAAAGCTGTTGATGGACAAATGATCTAGTACAGATGGCATCCAGAAAGATGGACTGACAAAGGGGAGAGAGAATTCTGCCAGAGAGAGAAAGCTACCAATAGGGCTAGCCCATTATTTACCTCTAAGGAAGGGAAATTAGGCACAGAAACAGCAATGAATTTGCGTTTAGTCAACATGGTAGGTTGTATGCATATGCAATAGAAAAGTAGACAACTATAAAATGTTTAGCCTAGCCAGAGTTAAACCTTTAGTTCAGGTTGGAAGAAGAAATATTGAGTGAAGAAGTTTGGCCTATCTAGCTAGAAATAAATCTAAATTCCAATGCTTGCATACCAAAATGGAAAGGTGGGGGGGATGACTTTTCTGTGCTAATACATAGAAAACATGTAAGTGATGTCATCTATGCTTGGATGAAAACCCGTCAAGCCACAAATGTCCATGACCACCTCTTTTTCTAGAAGATGGTGGATGTATAATACTCTTTTATATCTCGGGCCAGTAATTTGACACCTTGCCACAATGAAAACAGCAGTTTGGCACATCAACAAGAAAAATATTAGGGATGTACATGATTTAAGAACAACCTGGAAAAATAACGTTGGACCTTATGCAAGAGTAGCAACATTCTTAGGTTCATGAAGGTAGACACACCTTTTTTTCTATGAACCTAAGAGTTCTTTAACGATTTGATTAATTCTTCCTCAAACAGAAGACTGAAAAAGTATTTGCCACATTAATATAGCAATAGCACTTAGACTTATATACCACTTTATAATGCTTTACAGCCCTCTCTAAATTGTTTACAGAGTCAGCATATTGTCCCCAACAATCTGGGTCCTCATTTTATCAACCTCAGAAGGATGGAAGGCTGAGTCAACCTTGAGCCTGGGTGAGATTTGAACTGCCAAATTACAGGCAGCCAACAGGCAGCAGAAGTAGCCTGTAGTACTTCACTGTAACCACTGCACCACCATGGCTCATAGGTATCTGATAGGTACTCTTTTCATACATACATAGGGTTTGAATCATTTCTTCCAAAGGTTTTCCTAATTATGCGGGGCCCCAAGGCTGTGTCTTGACACCAGTGAGACAGAACATAGCACAGAGATTAATAGGGTTGGAAGGGATCTTGGAGGTCTTCTAGTCCAACACCATGATCTAGCAGAAGACCCTGTATCATTCCAGACAAATGACCGTCCAGTTTCTTCTTGTAAACCTCTAGTGATGGAGCACCCACAACTTTTGGAGGTAAGACATTTCACTGATTAATTATACTCACTGTCAGGAAATTTCTCCTTAGTTCTAGGTTGATTCTCTCTTTTTTCCACCTGTTACTTCTTGTCCTGCCTTCAGGTATTTTGAAGAATAGGTTGTCTTCCTCTTCTTTATGACAGTATCTCAGCTGCTGGAAGACAGCCATCACATCACCCCTATTCCTTCTCTTTGTCAGACTACACCAGGGGTCTTAACCTTAAACACTCAAAGAGCCATTTGGACAGGTTTCCCACAGAAAAGAAAACACAGGAAGCCAATAATTTAACAATTATTGTGTGACTGGGTGGGCATGGCCAACTCGACATCACTCACTCCCACCCAGTCACCACCTGCTCTGGAATATGGAGCAAGTTTCCATCCCCTGCCATCCCCTTTACCTTCTCAGGCCAGCTGGGGAGAGACGGGGAGGCAAGGGATGGGGCCAGCCAACAGGGAACCACAGGATCTGCAGCAGAGGGCTGAAAGACCTTCATGTGGCTCCAGAGCTGCAGGTTGCAGACCCCTGGACTAGACAAATACCTAGTTCCCTGAATCATTGTTTTCTAAATTCTGTAAAGGAAAGACTTGAGGAGAATGGTTCGAATATTTGGTGATCTAAATGAAGGCAGGATGTACTTGACAGCTGTTTTACATCTCATGAATAACTTTTGTCCTTAGTATTAATCCTGATTCTGTTCAGTTGCTCTCCCTAGGAAGAAGGCAAGGGCAAACCACTTCCGAAAATATTGCCTAGAAAACTGCAGGGACTAATTCAGGCAGTCATCAGGAGTCAACATAGGTTTTTCACTCTTCTCTGGAGAACTCCAATTGACTTTAAAAGGGAAAGAATCTCCATACTGAAAGCATAATCAAATAGGCTGCTCCATGGCTGTACTATAATAACATATTCTTCTTGCCACAAAGAATGTTTGTGTGTTTGTGTGTATGTGGTGCCCTTTCCTAGACATCTGCTTTGGGAAGGGAATAAAGCATCTGTGATCACATCTGCATTTCAGCATTCTATCCAAATCTATGTGTTTGTGAATGGAAGATTTTTTTTTTTTTTTAAATACCATTTATTGGTACACAAAGACCCTATGGGATTCTGCATTTAAAATAATGAAGGTTAGACAGTCAACTTTGCAACAACATATTAGCACAATCTTTTTCACTTAGTAGCGTGAACTATACAGGCTTCTGAGTCCTTTCAGCAAAGGAATACTTACATTTTTGTGATTCACACACTTCATGAGAACTAGCTCCCTATATGCCCGTTTAGCATGTGTTTGATTTTGAAATGGCCTGCTGAGCTTCTTGATAGCCACATTTCTGTCCAGTACAGCATCATATGCAGCACTAAAACAAGAAAAAGAAAATGACAATAGAAGAACTATTAACCCGTAGGATTCCCACTCATATATCATTGCCTGAGTTTGATTCACTTCCAATGGTTTTCCCCCCAAAAGAAAAGAGATAGAATTTTGCATTTCTTCAATAGCTTTACTTTCCTTCCCAGACTTATCCCAATTTATTTGAATAAATATGCATCAATACAGTTTAGGAAAATACCCCAAGGGACTTCAATGGAAGCTGGCAACTCAGTTGTTAAGCCATGCTAGGTGAAAAGAGGCAGTGGTGGCTCAGTGGTTTGCTGGAGATGGTCTCTGCTCCAGGGGTTCAAGCCCTAGCACTGTGTGGCAGTGTGAGCTCCCATCAGTTGCCTCAGCTTCTGCCCACCTAGCAGTTTGAAAACATGTTATATGCAACTAGATATATAGGTACCCACTTCAGTTTAGAGATGAGTTGGTGCTCTGTGCAGGCTGTCAGATTTCTGCAAGCTCTGAACCTTCCTGTTTGCAACACCCATTTGTGAGTCAGCTCTGGGGGAAGGAAGGGGGCCTTGGATGATACTGCATGAAGAACCAGTCACCTTTCTTTCTGGTATGAAGCTAGCTTGCATCTTGGGAAGCACACAAGTGTGTACCTGACAGAGCTGGTAAACAGGCAACTAAACTACTACTCTGCAATAGCACTATAGTCTCCTGGCTAACGTAAGAATGCCATATTACTAATAATAATAAGTGAAAAACCACATGGCCCACACCATGCTTACAATTTTACTTCGGCTATCATTTATTTTATTGCATCAGAAAACTGGGACTCGAAACAGCTGGGTGAGTGCAAACAGCAGGTAAGATTTTTGGAACTCAGCTCAGGAGGAAGCCAGGTAAAAAGGCAAATCTTCACAACCATTTTTCTTTATTTGCCTGCCTTTTTGAATGCTTATCTTTGCACTGGGGTGATTAGCAAAAAGAGAATTGATGTTTATATTTAGAGTTATTGGAGACATTGATTAAAATACGTTGTGAAGGCTATAAATATGGGCACTGATCAAAATCACTGTCATAACTGTGAACAGATACCATCCAAGGCAATCACTAAATGAGGACTACCTGCATGCTTGTTCATTATTTATCCTGGCTATTAATAATTGAATTCAATTTATTCCAATGTAACTTGTTTTATACTGTATATTGTCTCAGTGACCCATATGCTCATCTAAATTATTCTACAGTGAATTGTGTGCTTGGCCAACTCTAATCTGAATTGGATTCCGTCTTGGAATAAGGAAGATAGCCTTTATCTATTCATTCCTCTCAACCAATAAAAGGAATTCATTCTTCTATTCTGGGAATTGAAGTCTGATAAAATTAGAGGAGTTAGATCAGGAAAGGTTTGTAATAGCAATACTGTTTCAATGAAGCTTGTAAAGGGCCTTCTAAGAGGGAACAAGAAATAAACATATTTTTAGAAAATATCTTATTTATTTGACTTGTTTGCCATTCGTTCATCTGTAGGCTACTCTTGTTAGTATTAATAGTCCTCTTATTACTACTGATTACTACTATCCGGGTACTATTATAAAACTACTAACTAAAACTCTACTAAAGAATAAAATGCCTCTTCCTTTAATGTTATTTCTAATTTCATCTAATGACAGGTTCACTGGAGGGTTAAGCTGCTTTTGCACAATTTGAGGAAATGCATGGATAAACCTAAAATTTTATGCTTAAAAAAATGGAATGCTGGATCTCTACAGTAATCATTTCAGAACATTGATCTCTCCCTGCATCCCTTCCAAAAAGAAAGAATGAGGATAAAGACTTATTTATCTAGAAATATTTACTTATCAAAAAAAAAAAAAAAAACCACAGCTGGTTGTATTTGTTTCTTACCTTTTCACAGCAGATACAATAGCAATAGCACTTAGATTTATATACCGCTTCACAGTGCTTTACAGCCCTCTCTAAGCAGTTTACAGAGTCAGAATACTGCCCCAACAATTTTGGGTCCTCATTTTACCCACCTCGGAAGGATGGAAGGCTGAGTCAACCTTGAGCCTGGTGGGATTTGAACTGCCAAATTGCAGGCAGCCGGCAGGCAGCAGAAGTAGCCTGTAGTACTGTACTCTAACCACTGCGCCGCCGTGGCTCAATGTTGAAAAGAGCATATCAGCTATATTAATTAATTAATTTTATTTAGATTTATTTATTTAAAAATTATTAATTTGTGCCAGGAAAAATTGGGGCAAGGTGAGAGAGAAATAAGAATTCCCAGTTCTATTTATTAAAAGGAAGTGCCGTTCAGAAAGAGAGACTGTAGGAAATGTATGTCTCCATCTCCATCTTGTAAGAGAGTAGGCTGGTAGACACTTTAATCTATATTTCAGAGGTATAACCATCATACATTTCAGCAGCAGAATAATCCACCATTGTTAGTGATTTTTAACCTCAATTCTCACAGGAAATATTGAAACTTTTTCTCTCTCTCTCCTTGGAAAAGGAGAGGCTCATTTTCCAGAATTCCCTTTAATCTCCTTAAAACTGTGACAATGAATAAAGGTTCAATAATTTGGCCAGGGAAAGAAATGGCCTCTGGAGTCAGTCTAGCACTTATTGATTCTCTTGTTCTGTTAATGTGTGGCTAACATTCTTCATGAATGTTGCATCTGACACAGGGGTGGGATTCAAATTTTTTAACAACCGGTTCTGTGGGCATGGCGTAGTTGGTAGGCATGGCTTGGTGGTCATGTGATGGCTGGGTGTGGCCAACTCAATATCACTCACATCAAGGCACGCATCTCCTCTCCTGGCCTCTCATGACTGTGGGGATGCTGCAACAGTCATAAGTGTGAAAAATGGTCACTTTTTTCAGTGCCATTGTAATTTTGAATGGTCACTCCACACAAGCAAAGTACCAGCAAAGGAGGGGGAAAAAAACTCCAGAGAAGTTCCTGAGACAGGAAGTCTAGTCCTGCCAAGAATGTAATAAGAGTTAATGGAGAGGCAGTTTCTGTAAGCAACACCAGAATGTTTCCTTCCTGCCTTCCTTACAGGATTAGGCCAGTAATTTCTTCTAACAACCGGTTCTCCGAACTGCTTAGAATGTTAACAACCGGTTCTAGCGAATAGGTGCGAACCTATAGAATCCCACACCTGATCTGACACACAAGATCTTCCACATTGCCCTCTCCTCATATCAGCTTGTTTCAATCAAAAGCAGCTGTGCGAAAAGCTGGGAACTGCAGATCCACATCAAGCAACACAGACAGGCTGAATTCTCTGACCTTTTCTATCAAATTGAATATTTCAATCATGGAGAGGATCATCATTTCAAGCAAAGGTTGCAGCCATGTTCCAAGATAGATATCACTTGAAGATGCATAATACAGAACCTGGAGCTTAAATAAATCAAATGTAATGTAGCTGTAGCATATCTCCCCACCTACCATTCATTTCCACTTGTAATGAAAAAAAAAAACCCAAAAACTTATTAATTCTGCAATGGAACAAAGATTTTATTTGTTCATTCTCATGGCCACTTTAAAAAAAAAATCAGGGAAAGCTAAAAGAAAGATGTATGCCATCAGTAAGCAGGGGGTCAAGCTCTTCTTTGCGTCAAATATATTTTCAAGGTCAAAATAGTTTCAGTAATAACAATTCCATTTTTTTTACATATAAATACCCCATTTATTTACCTAATGCATAGGAAATAGGGTGATACAGGTGTGTGGCACCAAAACAAGCCTTATTCCCCACTCACCACCTTATCTTATAATAGCTTACTAACATAAAATATGATCTCCTATTGGCTTAGGCTAGTTTCGTTTCTCTTGCCAGAATTAAAGACAAAGGTCTTTGCATTATCTTCATCAGACTCAAGGAAGTAAGAATGACAGGAGGAGTTACTTCAGTGAGTTACTTTCTTTATTGCTGCTCACTTATACACCGGAATCTTGCCAGACTAAAGCATAAATCTGCAAAGCTATTATATATACCCATGAAAAACTAGGGAGGGTCTGCCTTGTCTCTCTTCCTACACCCCAAAGTTTCCAAGCATGATTTTTCGGGATACTCATAATATAAGCCCTACCCCCAAAATAAGCCCCGGTTAAGATAATCAGTCATATGGCCACATTTAGTGCCATTTTCCTCAAAATAAGACCTAACTGGAAAATAAGACCTGATGAATCTTTTGGAGTCAAAATTAATATAAGACCTGATCTTATTAATTAATTAATTCTGTAAAGTGATTGTTGGTAATTTGTTCCAGAAGACACAATGAATATTAAAACCAACAGGTACCAAGAAAACCATGTCATTTTCAGTCAGAAGAAATAGCATGTCACAAGGCAGCCAATGTCAGCAAGTTCTTCCTTGCGTGTCAACAACAAGGAGAAAGATGAATGCCAGGACAAGTTTTCTGCTTCAAAACCCATCAAATACCGAATTCTAAGCACCATTTTAAGCAGTGGAGTGCTGAGGTAGGACTGTACTATATTCCACCACAATCTGCTACTGTTCTTTTCATTGGAAATCCTAAGGGACCATCAATTTTCTGGCTGCAGAGCAAGTATTTTGCCCCAAACATTGGTCATTCCCTATGACCTCTTCTTACACACACAAACATATGAAACAAGAAAGTAAATTTAAGTAGTTAAAAAGCATTCTGCTGCAAGTACTGTAGGTAAACTATTGACATGCTTAAACAATAGCACTTACATTCTGTTTCATAGTGCTTTTACAGGCCTCTCTAAGCAGTTTACAGAGTCAGCCTCTTGCTCCCAACAATCTGAGCCCTCATTTGACCAACCTCAGGAGGATGGAAGGCTGAGTCAACCTTGAGCCTGGTGAGATTCAAACTGCCAAATTGCAGGTAGCCGGCAGTCAGCAGAAGTAGCTCGCAGTACTGCATTCTAACCACTATGCCACCATGGCTTAAGATTGGAGTGTTCCTGCACAGCTCACTTTTGACATGCTAGCATTACATCTTTTTGGATTTCTTGACCCTTTCTCACTGATTTATGTGGGTTCTACCGCAGTTGGTGTGAAAGCCACAGGGGGGATCTTCTGCCCAACGCCCTCAAGATGCCTGCTGTGTAACGACATGTCTTGAAGAAAGTATCAGAAATCAAATGACAATGACAATAGACAATCAGCAGGAACTCATAATGAAAACTGGCATCTCCTGCTGGCAACTTATTCTCCCTCCCAGTATTCAGGTAGAAATGCATATAAACATGCCTTAATTTTGGAGAATATTTTTGCCTCATTCTTTCCTCTTCAGACCACATGTTAGATTGTGTTGATAGTCTAATTTAGCAAATACGTTTTTTTATACCAATATTCAGAAGATACATTCATGAAGGCTACAGGGCATCAAATCCTTTCAGAAAGATAATCCTTTATGTAATATCTTGAAGGATGGGCGTAATAACGGAGACGAGACATCGGATAGTAACTTCAACTCTTTATTAGTGACTTCAGAACAGAGCAATGAGCCTGGCAGCAGCAGCTCCTTTTATAGAGCTGGCTGCTGCCAAAGCGTCCAATGACAATGATTCAAGCTTGCCGCGCTTGGAGCGTCCAATTGCGGCAGCCCGTTAACTAGCCAATCGGTTCAGTCTGGAGTGACCAATCACGACCCGCTGTTGACGGACCAATCAGGGTTGCAGGATTACGAGCCTGCTGTTGATGGCCAATTAGGTTTGCAGGATTACGAGCCTGCTAGTTCGTAACACCCCTCCCCTCTAGGTTCCGTCTCAGGGGTGGGGTGATGTATTCATGGAGGTAGGCGGGTCTTCGCACCTGTCTACCTGATTTGCGTTGTTCAAAATGTCTTTGCTCGGTTTCTGGTTCTGATGGGCTGCTTACTGGACTTGGTTGTATTGGTGACCTGGCTTCTATGCTGGGTATCCTTGGAGGTGATTCGGGGATACCGGTAATGCTTCCTTCATTCCTGTCATCTGGATTCTCTGGATTCACTGACCCTGTACGACTGCTGTTACCTGGAGAGATGACCATCTGCCACGGTTCTTCTTCAGTTGGTGAATATAGTGGGCTTTGCTGTGCTGGTTGTGGGGTTATGTTTTCTGAGCCAGATGTTGGTTCAGTTTCAAAACTCTCGGTTTCCCTTCCCCCTCTGTCTTCGAGATCGGAGTTTGTGATGAGTGTTGTGGTAAACCTTGAACGCAGCTGGTTGATGTGGCGTTTCCACAGTCTCCCATCTGTGGTTTCTAACCGGTAGGAACGGGGGCCTGTAATTTGCGTTATTTTGGCAGGGATCCACAATGGGTCACCTGTAAAGTTCTTTGTAAATACAGGGTCTCCTACCTTGAATGTATGGTGTTTGCTGCTGGAACCCAGGGGCTTTTCTGGGGTGTACGCAGGATGTAGGTGGTCTAGATGCGATCTGAGTTTCTTGCCCATCAGAAGCTCGGCTGGGCTTTTGTTTGTGATGCTGTTTGGTGTAATATGCTGGAGAAGGAGCATCCTGGTGACTTTGTCGTGGATGTTTCCCTGTTCCATTTTTTGTAAAGTTTTTTTGGTGAACTGAATCATTCGTTCAGCCCTGTCATTGGCCGCCGGGTGAGCAGGTGATGTCAAGGCATGGCGTATTCCCCGGTCTGCTAGGTATTGTTCAAACGCCAAGGCGGTAAATTGGGGGCCATTGTCGGAAACCAAGACATCTGGTAGCCCATGAGTTGCAAACAGTCTGTTCAATTTTTTGATGACTGCCTCTGTGGTGGTTGTCTTCATCTTGTTAACCTCGAGCCAGTTTGAGTAGGCATCTACTGTTTTCAGGAAAGTATGTCCCTTTGTAGGTCCCGCAAAATCGATGTGGATGTGGGACCATGGACCCCTGGGCGTTTCCCATTCAGCTGGTGGTGCTTTCGGTGGGGCCGAGTGTGTTTCTTGGCATTTACTACAGGTGGCAACCCAGGCTTCAATTTGTTTGTCCATACCTGGCCACCAGGCGTAGCTCCTTGCCAGTGCTTTCATTCATACAATGCCCGGGTGTCCATCATGTAGTAATTTTAGAACTTTCTTCTGTAGTTTCTCTGGAATGACCACTCGGTCTCCCCACAACACACACCCTTTTGGGGAGAAAAGTTCTGTTTGTCTGTTCTTGAAAGGTTTAAAAATGTCATTGGGTTCGCTCTCTGGCCATCCCCTCTCCACCCAGTTGAGGACCCGTGCCAAACATGAGTCTTTCTTTGTTTCTAGTGCGATGTCTTCTGCGGTTAGTGGAGGTGAGGGAAGCGTCTCGATTTGTAGTATTGATAACATGGGAGCCGGGTCGTCTAGGAGCTCAGGTAGTGGAGAGCAGCTCAAGCGTCAGCATGGGGGATGGTTTTCCCTGGTCGGTGTCTTAACTGGTAGTCATAGGCAGCTAGGAACTCTGACCATCATGTCATCCTTGGAGATAGGATGTGGGGAGTTGGTTTGTCCCCTGCCAAGATGCCAAGCAATGGCTTATGATCTGTGATGATGGAAAAGGATCTTCCGTACACGTATTCGTGGAACCTTTTAATCGCAGATACAATAGCGAGGGCTTCTTTATCTAAGTGGCTATAGTTTCTCTCTGTTTTAGACAAAGTTCTTGAAAATAATGCAATAAGAGCCTCTGTACCATTTGGTAGGACATGGCTCAGGATGGTTCCTACCCCAAAAGGTGAGGCGTCACAAGTCACAGTCAATGGAAGTGTCTCATTATATTGGATGAGCACTGCATCCGAACTTAAAAAGTCTTTTACTTGTTGGAAAGCCTGCTCCTCCCGACGTCCCCAAAACCAGGAAGCCTTCTTGTCGAAGAGCCTATGCAGGGGTTCAGCAACAGTCGCCTTCTGGGGTAGGAAGATGTTATAAAAGTTGATGAGTCCCAGGAAGGCTTGGAGGTCTGTTTTGTTCCTCGGTCTTGGAGCATTTTTTTTTTTAAACAAATTTTATTAATTTTACAAAAGACAATACACAATCCAGGCATAACAACTTAAAAAATCTTTTCTAAAAAAAAAAATAATAATTAAAGAAGAAAGCCAATAGAACATATAAAATAACTCCAAATTGTAATATCAATATTTACATTATCTATTTAACTTCATATCTTATCCAGACTTCTCCTTTTATCCAAATTATATTTCTTGCTTATTAAATTTTATTGCCTTTCATAAACATACAAAACACAAAACATAAACAAAACTAAAACATCTTTTCTGAAGGCTGCCTGATCCTGGGTTGAAACTCTTCACACAGACACAAATTCAAACATCATGTTCACTTTATATATCCTTCCATATCTTATTATCATTTTCTTTCTTTCTTTTTTATAAACCAATTTTATCAATTTTACAAAAACAGTGCACAAACAATTAAGGCATAACAGCTTATAAATTCTTTTCTAATAATAATAATAATAATAATCAAAGAAGAAAACCAATAGAACATAATGATTCCAAATTATAATATCAATATTTACTTTATCTATTTAACTTCCTATCTTATCCAGACTTCTCCTTTTATCCAAATTATATTTCTTGCTTATTAAATTTTATTGCCTTTCATAAACATACAAAACACAAAACATAAACAAAACTAAAACATCTTTTCTGAAGGCTGCCTGATCCTGGGTTGAAACTCTTCACACAGACACAAATTCAAACATCATATTCACTTTATATATCCTTCCATATCTTATTATCATTTTCTTTTTTTTTTTTATAAACCAATTTTATCAATTTTACAAAAACAGTGCACAAACAATTAAGGCATAACAGCTTATAAATTCTTTTCTAAAAATAATAATAATAATAATTAAAGAAGAAAACCAATAGAACATAATGATTCCAAATTATAATATCAATATTTACTTTATCTATTTAACTTCCTATCTTATCCCAGCTTCTCCTTTTCATCCAAATTATTTCTTGTTAATTAAAATTTTATTGCCTTTTATCAATATACAAAAAAAACCTTAACAAAACCTTTATATATCCTTCCATATCTTATTACCATTTTCTTTTCTTTTTTTTAAACAAATTTTATTAATTTTACAGAAAACACAGTAAAACAAACAAAACTAAAAGATCTTTTCTGAAGGTTGTCTGATCCCGAGTTGAAACTCTTCACACAGACACAAATTCAAACATCATATTCACTTTATATATCCTTCCATATCTTATTATCATTTTCTTTTATATATATATATATATGTAAACCATTTTTATTAGTTTTACATAAACAATGCACAAGGCATAACAGCTTATAAGTTTTTTTAATAAAATTTATTTAATAATATTTAATAATAAAAGAAGAAAACCAATAGAACATAACAATTCCAAATTATAGTATCAATACTTTATCTATTTAACTTCATATCTTATCCCAACTTCTCCTTTTCATCCAAATTATTTCTTATTAATTAAATTTTTTTTTGCCTTTTTTCAATATACAAATCCAAAAAAAAAAAAAAAATGGCAGCCAATTTCTTTTCAGTAGGGTGAATCCCTTGTTTGTCAAGAAGGTAACCAAGAAATTCAACCCTCTCAGTGCATAACTGGTACTTTTCCTTCTTAACCTTGAGGCCTGCGTCTTTGAACCTTTGTAGGACAGTTCTCAGGCGTTTCTCTAACTGACTTCTCGTAGGGGCGGCTATTAATATGTCATCGAAATAGGGCACGACCCCTTTTATGCCCTGTAACAACCTTTCCATCAAACTTTGAAAAATGCCCGGTGCTACGCTTACTCCAAACTGGAGTCTGTTACATTTGAACGCACCCCTGTGCATAACTATGGTTTGGGCTTCTATGGTTGCTGCATCTACTGGTAGCTGTTGATAAGCTTGGGCTAGGTCAAGCTTTGCAAATACCTTTCCGCCCCCGAGTGAGTGAAGATGTTGGACCACGGGTACTGCATAGGCGCTCTGCTGTAAAGTGTGGTTTAGGGTAGCCTTGTAATCCCCACAGATTCTCAAAGATCCATCAGGCTTTATGGGAGTTACAATTGGGGTCTCCCATTGGGCGTCGATGGGTTCTAACACACCTTGTGCAATTAATTTGTCCAATTGCTCATCAATTTTTGGTTTGAGAGAAAAAGGGACTTGGCGTGGCTTTAGACGAATGGGTGCGATATCAGGGCAGAGATTGAACGAGATGGGGGACCCTTTGTACTTGCCTAATTGTTCAGTGAAGACTTCTTGAAAGTCACGGATGAGGGCCGCCTCCCAGTCTTCGTCTACAGTCTGGTTGATGCCTGCCATTTCGATTCCTAATGGCGCAAACCACTGCAAACCCAATAAGCTGGGCCGGTCTCTGTCAACAATGGTGAGAGGTAGTATTGCGGTGTGGTCCTTAAAAGAGACCTGGATGTGACTGGAACCAGCAACCGGGATTCGATTGCCTTGGTAGTTCTTTAATAGAAGTCTCTGAGTGCTGAGATCCTGATGTCAGGGATGTCAGGGATCAGCTGCTTGATGGTTTTCCAGGAGACCATCGATAGGGAAGACCCGGAGTCCACTTCCATGATGCATGGGCGATTTTCAATGATGACCTTTACCCAGATTTTTTTCGCATCCAAG
Organism: Hydrophis major; assembly: GCA_033807585.1. Classification (NCBI taxonomy): domain Eukaryota; kingdom Metazoa; phylum Chordata; class Lepidosauria; order Squamata; family Elapidae; genus Hydrophis; species Hydrophis major. Next base: position 16,256,223 of record CM066333.1, read on the forward strand.
GATGAAGCATGGCTGATGGTGATGGTCTGATGTGCCTCTTCCCGTCTGGTTGCACCAGTAAACATTCAGTTTCTGTTGTACTGGTTCCACTGGTTGTTTGGGCGGTCCCGGTTTGTTGGTGGGGTGCCTGATGCTTGTCGGAAGTTATTTTCTTTCCTCTTGGGGCTGTATCCTCTTTTGTTCTGGCACACTTTAGCAATGTGGCCCCTTTTATCACAGGAACGACAGATGGCGTCTAGGAACCTGCAGTCTGATCGTGGGTGGTTTCCCCCACATCCGGCGCATTGGAAATTGGATTTACGACCCCACTGGTCTCTCTGCTCACGCTCTGACCTGAGCCTGTTGACTTCTTCTTCCTCACTATCCGATGAGGATTCGATGTCTTCATGGTGGGCGGATGCTGTGTGTCTTTCTGAGGGTATTGCTGTGTCGCTGCTGGGTTGGCGGCTGGCCCCATTCGTTCGGTGCATTCGGGCTGCTGATTTGCGAGTAGCTTCCACTGCAGTGGCATCTGCTATGGCATCTGCGAGAGTGATGTCTCCCTTTGCCATAATCTTGCTTTGGACAGTGGGGTCTCTTAGGCCAAGGACAATCCGATCTCTCATGGCTTCTTCTAGATCTATGAAGCCACACAGTCCACCCAAATTTCTTAGATCAGCTACAAAATCCCCAATGTTCTCACCTTTGCGTTGGTCCCTTTAGTAAAATACGTGTCTTCTAATAAGGGTAGGAACTGCTGGAGCGTAATGAGCCCAAAGGATGGGAGCAAGGGTATCCCAGTCTATCGTTTTGACTTCAGCCAGTTTTGCAAGTGCCTTTGCCATTCTGAAAACAGCGGGTCCGCAATGCGTTAGGAAAACCACACATTTTTTGCTTGATGTGGCATCCTTCAGATTATTTGATTCCAGGAACATTTGAAACCTGTCCATATACGAGTCCCAATCTTCGCATGCTGGATCAAACGGGGTGGTGGTGGTATAGCGCTGCTGGCCATTCTGCCGATATCTGTGCGCGTTCAGCCACATGCTCTGTCAATTCTGTGAGTGCTCAGTCAGTCTCTGAATCCCATCCTCGTCGCCAGTGTAATATCTTGGAGGATGGGCGTAATAACGGAGACGAGACATCGGATAGTAACTTCAACTCTTTATTAGTGACTTCAGAACAGAGCAATGAGCCTGGCAGCAGCAGCTCCTTTTATAGAGCTGGCTGCTGCCAAAGCGTCCAATGTCAATGATTCAAGTTTGCCGCGCTTGGAGCGTCCAATTGCGGCAGCCCGTTAACTAGCCATTCGGATCAGTCTGGAGTGACCAATCATGACCCGCTGTTGACGGACCAATCAGGGTTGCAGGATTACGAGCCTGCTGTTGATGGCCAATTAGGTTTGCAGGATTACGAGCCTGCTAGTTCGTAACACTTTATGTATGCTCTTTCGCCCAAATCCTTAGCCCTTCAACCCCACTGTAAATATATAGTCCCAAATATCCTTATACATGAGGTATAAAACACATAGCGGCATTTAAAGATTTGTCCACCCTGAACACAATGTAATCTCTGACATAAATGCATTTCTCCCCCTTGTAGAACATCAAACAGATTAAGATTTTTAAAAATGAGGGAAAAGAGAATTTGCATTTGCATTCATTACTTCCTAACCATCTAGAACAGTGTTTCTCAACCGTGGCAGCTTTAAGATGAGTGGCACTTAACTCCCAAAATTCCCCAGTCAGCATTCTGGCTAGGGAATTCTGGGAGTTGGCCGCAGATAGTAAAGCTGCCCAAATTAAGATACACTGGTCTAGAATCATTGTAATCTTACTTGCTATACCAGCAGAGAAATGCAGAGAAGGAGTGAGGGCAGCCCTGAGCCATGAAAGAACAAATTACTGAGTCTGGAAAAAAAAATAAAGAAGGTAAGAAATACTCAAAATAACTCTCCCTTGACTGTGTTAAGTATAAGCTGAAGTACAAAGGGGCTTTATCAGGCTTTCAGGATTCTGATAAAATACTCTGACTGCAATAAATTATATTTGAAAACTCCTAACAACTCCTGCTTCCTAACCAGGGGATAACAAGTATAATATTTACAAAACACGTTTGAAAGCATAGCTTGTGGATTTTAAAATGTGGTCATATTTCTGGAAAGATTTATAGTGAAATGTCTTGCTTAAACCATCTTACCATCCTACTATCTGTATAGCTGCTATATATTTTTTAAAAATATAACAGTTATATTTGTCTTTTTTTAAAAAATATGAGAATTCTAAGTCAGCTATGGTTTTATCACAAAAGCTATAACTTAACTGCAATGCATACAATTAAAAATTACTGGTTTAACATCAATCAGTTGCAGCAGAGTGTATTAAAATCAACAAAAAACAGTAGAAGTCAATTTTAATGGCCCAGTTTAATTGGGAGAAATATTGCTTTTAGCTAAACACATACATTGCTAAAGCCAAAACAAATGAACTATGGACAACAGAGTATTGTATCGTGATATTAGGTATGCATATCTATTGATATGAAAGTCATATCATTCATACATTACATTTAGTTATAACATAGTTCATTAGATGGTGCTTAGAGTTGTATGACCATGCTTTCTGTATTATGCAAACCATGTTAACTTTATTCATTCAATATAGTATAATTAAACTGAGGCTCAACAGTGCTGTCTCACTTTCACACATGGACATTAATTGTCTTTAATGATCTGCCCAAAAGTTTATTTCAACTGGCAAGAGAGAAATCACCCGAGTTATGATTGTTTTACAAAACAAAGGTTGCAAGAAACAAAATAAATGACTTAACATTAAAGAATTCATAGACGATTGATAATTTCTAAGTAGTCAGTATGTACTAAAAATAGTATTTTGACTTAATCTTTAAGGCGGTGGTAACTTAACTTCCCCTTAATCTTTCTATTTTAAGTTCAAACATACAGTAATTTTAAACCTCACCAGCACTGATAAGAGTCCAGATAAAGGTTTTTCTTCAACTCAGGACAAAGAAGACCATTCTTATTTTAAAATATTAGACAAAAACATTTGGCTTCAAAAACAGGACCAATGGAAGATCTGCAGGGACATGATAAAATTCAACTCTTGAAGGACAGCTATTCATTTGATGAAAGGCCTACTGGGAGCAATTTAAATTGCAATGAGTTCCTTAGAGAAAGATCAGTATATAGATATATGAAACCAACCAACGAACCAATTTTCTCTCCAGGATCTGTGACAGCAGAGGCACCATCTCATCCCAAAAATACATTGCTTCTGTATAGTTTACTAAAGAGAAAAAAGGTTTTTTAAATGCATTCTTCACAACCATGTATTTTGTTATTCTATTCAGGTATCTCTCCAAATTACTAAAAGTGTAACATTGTGAAATTCTGCTAAGGAGTACTGCCAACATTCACTGAGAAAGAGGGTGCAGTAAAGGAATTGTGAGGCCCCTCTTAAAGCAATTCATCCTGAAGAAACTATCAATAGAAACTATTAGGAGAAATATGTCCATATGAGGGGCAGGAGTGGGATCCTACCAGCATAACAACCGGCTCAGGGAGTATGTGCTTTGTGCACGTGCAGCCAAACACATGCTGTGCACGCATGCATACAACTTACAAATTACTGGCTCCGGCAACCATTCACCTGCTCCAGCTGAAGAGTGGCACTCAGCTGTGCCACACAAAGCAGCTGAGGAGGAAAACGCAGGGAATAAAGGATAGCCTAGAGCCTGGGCAGGCCAAACACATGACCAGAAGGTTGTTGCAGAGAACTGGTTCGGTGTCAGCTGCTCTTCGGAGCACCCGGTTCTATAGAACCGAGCCAAACCAGTAGCATCCCACCCCTGATGAGGGGCCCTTGGTGTTCTCTGAGCTTGGTTGTTTTGTTGCAGATTTTTCATTATCTAACACTAACACTGACGACATGACCTATTTGGGGTAATGAAACGTCTGCAAGAAAACCACCAAGTTCAGAAAATACCAAGGACCCCTCATTTCCACCCTGGGCTACAAATAGTTCTCCTTTATTAGATATCCATACATAGGGAGTGATAAGGAAGGTTCCATAAGAAAATAAATCTGGAGAGATTTATTTATCTGAAGAAAAAAAAAAAAACTCTTCCTTTTGTATCTGTTTTTCTTCCTTACTTCATAGAACATAATATTCAAATACAATAGACTAATGGCCAAACAGGTCTTTGTATGGTATATATCCCAGCTCCAGTGAGTATCTGCACTTCGAGCCAACACATACATTGATCCAATCCCTTGACACTAGCTGGATCTGCATTTCCAATCACCCTATTGATTGGGAAACAGACGCAGCTGCTTCTCAGATTAATTTTATTTGTTTGTTTGTTTATTTTTGGTAGTTTGCAAAGGTTACAGGGCCATTCTTGCAGCCTGAAAATAGACTGAGTGATATTATTTCAGCAGTCACCACTATGTAATGGGATAGGGATGATAATATAAGATTATCTTCCAATATGAGGAGAAATAAACTGCATTTGCTTCCATTGCCTACTTCCTCTGAGAGGGAGAAAGAGAGGGAGGGAGAGAGGGAAGGAGAGAGAGAGAGAGAGAGAGAGGTAGGGAGGAGGGGGACTGAAATGCTAAGTGTTTGTTATAAGGAAAATGGAAAAGTGTGTTAAGTAGAGGAATAATGGAATGGTTTATCCTGCCAGAAAGCATTGTTGGCTGACTGGAACACAAAAACATTCCATTTTGCAGACTTTTGTTGAAGTTCCTTGTAATTTCTTCGATCATCAGGAAAAAAAATTGTCTGCAATTTCAAGTCAGGGGGTCCCTTTTACAGGGTCCTACCAAACTGATGGGAAAAATAGGGGCCTTTCAGCCAGGAGAATATAAAGTGATGCTTTTCAGGTAACTCAGAGAAGGATTGCTAAAAGCACTAGCCAGTGGTCAGAAACTGTGGTCTGTAACTGCAGATATGCACGAAATTGTGCAGTCCTGCTTTCAAGGCAATGTGGAAGAAGGGTGAATATTGGCCTATGTTTGTTAAAAGGACTTCAATATGAGGCTTCTAGAGGGAAGGGGAAAAGGGCTCCCGATAGCCTCGATATTCCACAGTGTTCTTGTTTTGAAGATTGGGTCAGTTCAAATCAGCATGAAGATAAAAGACTATACAAAAAGGGAAAGAGACATGACCTCAAAGGGGTTAGCCGAAGCTTTTTCACACTTTAGTGAGATATATTATATTTCTAGTTAGAGACATTATATCTACATGTGCATAAAGGTCAAGGTAAAAGTTTCCCCTGTTCAGTAATGTCCAACTTGAGGGGGTGCTGCTTATCTCTGTTTTCTAGCCAAGGGAGCCAGCGTGTCAACTCATAAAATATTTCTATGGTCTTTTTTAGAGTTGCCAACAGAAAGGGAGGGGGGAGCAGCGCAGCTGCTTGCAAACTGAAACTGCATTCCATAAATGTTTTCCAAGATAGTAACTAGGTGACTGAAGTTTCTACTATGCACAATTCTAACTGGAGAGTATGATTGAGGACTCTTGGCTATGGATTTATCCCATTGGAGAATATGAATTACGATACATCCGGGAGGGAAACCAGGGTCAAGGGTGACAATGAATTATTGTGTCTCAGAATCGGCTACACCCAGGCAATATCAGGACAGTTTAATTCCCAATAAATTCTTTCAGAGTTTTAGAAATTTGGCTCGAGACTCATGATTTAAATGAGAGTAACTGATGGAATCCTGACACAGCACAAACTTCTGTAGTCATGTGGCCAGCATGACTATATGCCGAGGCACACAGAATGCTGTTCCCTTCCCTCCTGAATGGTACCTGTTTATCTACTCACATTTGCATGCTTTTGAATTGTTTAGGTTGGCAGGAGCTGGGCAAGTAATGGGAGCTCACTCCATCATGCAGTGCTCGGATCTCAAACCCAGGCTTTCCAGCTGACCAGTTCAGTGTCTTCAACTATTGAACCATCACTCCACCCTCCATGTTGTGCATAGACACATGCAAATTGTTTTCATGAGAACAGGATGGTTTTGTGTTTTGTTTTATTATCAGTAATAAATTGAATATTAATATAAAAGATCCATTCCCATACTATGTGGTCTATTTAAATATTTTATTGATTTTTCTCCACTAATTCAGGTCGAATTATTTGGAAGGAATAATTATAATGTACAATTTGTAGTTTTCAGATCTTCTGAGATCAGAAAAATATGTATTTACTTAGACAAATGGGTTCAATTTCTTAAAAGGAATTGCTTTTATGTCTTCATTAAAATCCAGGGAACATTTTAATTCTTTAGTTATGCCACTATTTTTCATGCATTTATAGGATAAATTAAGCATCATTTTCTAGAAAGAACAATTGTATTTCTTTAAAAAAATCATCCCTTTTCCTACCTAAAAAAAATACAAAAGATATCTCTAGGTATCACTTAACTTTTCTTCATGAAATTAGGAACAATTTATTCCTTGGAATTTTTTCTACTTTTAGATCCAAATCATTAAAGTTACAATTTCTGCAAGTAAATTCTCCCAAACAATAATTTAATGTAGATGATGAGTTTTGCATAAGCATCATTTTTGGCTCTGGGTATATACATGACATGGAAATTATTACTGTTACAAACTAATTATGTCTGCAGAGCACAGATATATTTTTTTCATAGGGAGCGTGTTTAAGCATTTGGCTTTAGCATCTGGCATATATTTAATAACACTTTTCACAGATGTATCCTAAATCAGTGGTCACCAACCAGTGGGCTGGGGACCACTGATGATCCACGAGAAAATTTTGGTGGTCCACAGAGAAATACCACCCCCAAAGCAATTAATCCAAACTGCGCAGGAACACAAGCCTTGCGTCGTTTGCATTGCAAACAACGAGTGAGGGGAGAGGGGAAAGGACAGGGGGGAATTTGCCCCACTCATCCCACATGCCTCGCCTGGCTACCGGGCTGCTTCTTTCCACTTCTTTCCTCTTCTGCTTTTGGCTGCACACAAGGAAAGCAGCAAAAGTCTTTCTTTCTTCCCCCAAACTCCGCCAGAAATGAGTCTTTGGGACCCTGCAAGGCATCCTGCTCCAAAAGGCTGCACCAGCAAAGACTCATTTTTGGCGGAGTTTGGGGGAGAGAAAGAAAGACTTCTATTGTTTCTGCTGCTTTTCTTGCATGAAGCCAAAAGTCTCTCCCCTCCCCCCCCCCCAAGAATGGAACTGGAGATGATATCCTGCAATCCCAAATAAAGAATGGTCGATCGGTAGGAAAACGGGGTGGGGAATTTTCCTGCAGACTTTTTTGGGGGATTTTTCCAGGGTCTCTGGTCCACGGGATTTAAAATTATGAGTTTGGTGGTCCCTGAGATCCAAAGGTTGGCGACCTCTCCTAAATTATATATTTGAATTAGTAAGAAGTTAGGCAAAATTGAAGCTGGTTGAAAAGGTCCCAAGCTCTGCAGGCATCTTTGACAGAAAATTGTTACTTGCATTATCTCAGCCACAATTTATTCATACAAATACATTGGGGGAAAATGAAGCTGAATTAAAAAGTCATGTGGTACTTTGGTTTAAAAAAAAGTAGTTTTTGTTATATTCAAGTAACAGGGACAAATATTTCTAACCAAGTAGATCCTGCAGGAAAATGTTGCAACACATAAACATCACTGTAAATTTTTTTAGCAATGTTTTGAGCCAAGATGCTCTGTTTCTTTTTACCTGCCACCCTGTTTCTGTAGTTGGTCATTTATGAATCTAGACTTTTTGGGTTTAGCTTGTTCTAGATGAGGTACTGTGATGACCCAGGGTGAGATACAAAATAAACACAGTCACGAAAAACAGGTAGAGCCCTTTTTATTCCTTCACTTTGCTTCCAAGCTCCAAATATCCTTGACTGGAGACAAAAAACTCCCACACAAGCAGTTACAAGAAGGTGGACATGCCACTTAAACTAAAAATGCCTATCCCCACTGTCATGAGAGGCTAGGTGAGGAGAAGTTCCCCTTGACATGAGTGATGCTGAGTTGGCCATGCCCACCCAATCACATGCCCACCAAGCCAAACCCACCAATTAAGGCCACACCCACAGAACCGGTTGTTAAAAAACTGAATCCCACCCCTGGGCTGCACTATGATTTCCAACACTCGTTATCATTGGACAAAAATAACTAGAAAGACAGGAAATAATGCCTCCAAAAAGATTTGTCTGAATTCCACATTTCACAGAGCTGCATTCAATAACAAGTATCGTGACAAAACGTGTCTGAAACATAAAATAACATAAGTACAAAGTATATGCCTAGGATGTGCTTTTCTCAATAGAATCAGCAAGAGCTAAAAATGGTTTTTTTTATCAAATGGATGGAAGGATTTGTCAAATAATCACCATGCCAACCTTTTCCTTTTATTGCTACACAACTCTTATGCTTGAAAGGGACCCAGTAATAATTTATATTTCAGTGCTTGAATTTCAATTTTTTCTTGTGTCAAAAAATAAAAGAGGCAAGGTTTATCCTGCCTTAAGATTTTCTCTATGCCACAAACCGTTCCAATTTTTATATGTTTATATTTTATACTACAATCCCTGCACTTATTTTTATGCACTGAGAGGGTGTCAGGCCTTCGGTATTTTATTTAATCTGCTTTTGATTGATTTCTGCATTAAATTATAGGCCCTTAATGAGATAAGAAGCAAACCTGCTCCTTGACATGCTAACCCAGGTCACAGCTTAGATATACCCTGCAATATAATAATGTGTCTTTTTGCTTAGCATGATGTGCAAGCCCTCCATAATTATATAGGAACATATCTGGACAAGGCTGTAATGGCTTGAATTCATAGAGTAGAGTAGAGTAGAATAGGAATAGAATAGAACAGAACAGAACAGAGGAGTGGGAGTGGAGTACAGTACAGTACAGTAAAGTAGGAGTAGCAATAGGAACAGGAACAGGAATAGGAATAGAATAATAAAGTAGAGTAGGAATAGAATAGAAAAGAATAGAATAGAATAGAATAGAATAGAATAGAATAGAATAGAATAGAATAGAATAGAACAGAGTAGCATCTTTATTGTCACTTTGAATATACACTAATTGTCATACATTACAATGAAATTTAATTGCATACAACTTGCAAAAGTACTAAATCTGTAAAAAGTATAGCTTAACTTTTTTTTCCCAAAGTTGCTTGCTTTTTCCACCTGCCAGCATCTATAAACCAGGGTTCCCCAATCCCCAGGTCGCCGGCAGCCCAATACCGCATGTGGCTTATTTGGAAACAGGCCACGTGAGCAGTGAGCTGGTGCATACGGACGCTACTTGCGCAAATGGTGGATCATCTTGCGATAGTTGAGGTGTGTGCTCATGCATGTGCTCACCAACCTGCCACTCATGGGAGTCGAGCTGCATGCAAGAGAGTACATGTGCTAGTCCGCTGCTTGCAGAGACAGCTTGCCTCTCCTACTCCAGCCAGGCCGCCAAGCTGCTATAAGCAAACTTCTATTTAGAATGAAAATGGTCCAATTGTAGTGAGTAAAACATGGCATTTTATTCAATGTAATCTGAAATGATATTTATAACCCTACTTGCAGACTAGCAATATCACCCTAATGCTAAAGAATGTCAGAATGCCAGAATGAATTAATGTTATCCTATTAGCCGCAAAACATCAATAGTCTATATTCACAGATTCCTCTCTTTGCTGGCTCCTCTGTGTTTCTTTTTCTTTTTTAAATTTCTAGTCTTTTTTTTTTATTATTTCTTATTCTGACCAGTTCATTAGTTCTATAACAGTAGGAAATCAGAAGAACAAAAATGCTGTTACAGTCTAAAATAATGGCTTCTCGCTTTATCTCTGGCAGAAAAAAAAAAAAAAGATTTAAGCTTAATAAACTAGGATTCTGAAAAGGGTATTATTACACTGTTTAACATAGGAACAAGGTCAACTGCAGATTTGAAGAACTATGTTGTACTTTTAAGATGATGGTTTCTTTGATGTCCCCCATCTCACTCCATGAGGTCCCAAAGGCCATGAATTTAATTTCCTGTAATGTTCCCAAACTGTATTAGAACAGCTCCATGCTTCATTAGAAATGCTTTGTTGTTTAAATGGCAACCCCAAGCTCCCTGGTGCTTGTCAAAGAACAGAAACAAGTTCTTGAAGATAACTTGCATCACTCATTAGTGAATGAGTACAAATACAATTCTTGAAGCTGTCAATGGAAGTTAGTTCACTCTATATTGTATGTACAGAACTTGGAAATTTCAAAATGAACTGCTGAAAGAGGTTGTACTTTCTACAGTTCCATTCCAGCAGACAGGATATTTGACAAAACATGTTATGTGAACCTTATGTAAATATTAAATAGGATCAATTGAAGTTTAGTATGCAGAGTTATTATGTCACAGACTATTTGACATCGTCTCTGTGTAATGTAAATATAATGAAATAAAGTAAGTGTTTATTGCATATAAAATCATGAGGGGAATGCAAGACTGCATCCAAGCAGCAAATTAAGTATAGTGTTCTTATGAGGAAAAAATTCATTGTCCCCCAAAAGATTTACACCAAGTCTTCTCCTACTGATTGATGTGCAAGTTTGAAGATAATAGAGTTACCATTTTAAAAATGATAACCATGATTTACATTATTAATCTATCCCACTTTTCTAGGATAAAGAGTGAATAAACAATCTACCTTTCAGGTAAACTAAGTATTGATAAACTCTATAACAGCAAATTAAGGACTAAAGAGTGAATACAGCCTAGTTAGTCAGTAGAAGAGCAGACAGTTTCATAAAATTATCCTAAAGTAGTTTGGAAGAGAGTCATGAAGTATTAAATGTTTTACAGATGGCACTTTCCTCCAATCAGATTGGCTAAAATAAGTAAAAGTGTATCACCAAAATGTTGGAAATGTAACATGTTGGAGATAGGGACCTATTATCACATGTGGTGGAAATGTGTAAAAGCAAAAAAGGACTGATGGAAAATAAACGTATGGATAGAAGAGATGACTAGCCAAAAAGTAGAGTTTAGACCAGAAATGTTCTAACTGGGAATTATTGATGAGAAATATAGTAAAGGAATAATATATTTAATGCTACATATAGTGACTGCTGCGAGATTGGTGTATGCCCAAAACTGGAAGAATGACAACTCCCTTATAAAAAGCGAAATAATAAGGAAAATATTAGTCTGTGCAGAGATGGACAGACTCTAGAAATTAAGGTTAAGGGTAAGACAGAATACTAAGAAGTCTGGAGTAAAATGTATCAATGGCTGGAGTCCAGGAGAAAAAAGAAAAGAAATTGTTGACGCTTTATAGGAATGAAAGTAAAAGTTTTGTAAATTAAAAAAAATGAAATATAATGGACAAATATGATATGAATATATGAATATAAAGACCATAAAGAGAAAAAACAAGATGGATAAGAAGCCAGGTTGTATATATATATATAAATGCAAATAGAAAAAAATACATAACTAGTGTTATATCAACAACATGAGAAATAAGGGAAAATTAACTGTTATATGTATTTCTATGCTATAGTTTATATGGTCAAAATGATGGCCAAGAAAGTCACACTGCGTTCAACGGTTTTTAATGTTTACTTAATAAAAATTTATTCTTTAAAAAAATAACTCAATAGGGTATAAGAGTACTAGGGCATCAAGGGAAATGGAAAACACAATTTATGCAAGTGTACGATTGGGTTCCAATTTATACTGTAAGCTTTCTCAACTAGTGCCATCTATGTAATCCTAGGACAGATAGATTAATTGAATCCTATAGGGTTGCCCAATGGAAAAGTAATTCCACAGCTAAAAAAGATGGATTGAGACTAAATTGCCAAGACTATTTGACAGAGATGAAGTATCTTTCCTTCCTAGGCTTGAGAAAATAACATGTGTTGTGTTGGTTCAATGTTTATCGTTGGACTATTGGCACAAAAAAGATCAGACTTCATGATGTTTCTAACAAAACAAATTATTTTTTAGCCTGGAATTTTTCGATGCCTGAAGTACTACTTTTCTATTCAGACCTTGAGGGACAATTACTGCAACTGGTAACTGCACTATTACTGGTGAAGGAAAGAGGTAACATAATCATAGTTGGATGTGAATTGGTTAGATTCCATTCCTCCAGGTTTCCTTATTCTCTACGGGGATCTTGTCTGCCCCAGTCCTGCTAATTTTGTATGACACAATAAGCTCTCAGGATTCTCTATGGAAAGCAAATGACACAAACACATTGTGCACATGACTGCTGTGTGTTACGGTCCATGGGGCAGTAAAGAGTGAGATGTTACGAAGGTGCTTTTTTCAGGAGGCAAGTGTTCTTTTTGTTTGAGGATGTTTCGGTTCTAAATCCAAGAAGCTTCTTCAGCTCTGACAGGATAGTGGGGAATGGAAGGATTTATAAGAACTTCTGGGAGGCCTGTTTTTTGCCTTCCTCAAGCCTCCGTGCGTGCCCTACACCCAAAACAAGCCATGTGGTGACTCCTGGAGGGGGGGGGGCGGGGGGACAGCCAGGAGTGGGACTTGGGTGTTCTCCAAACTGCACAGAATCGTACCCAGGGCCTCTCCCGAACCTCAGCAAACCCATAGCAGCCCACAGCTGATCCCTTTGTACTACAATCAACACAACATGTGGTTAGATGTTGAGGCTACTAGGTAGTCCAGATTAAGAAATCAACTCCACCAGAAAGCTAAAGCTACTTTTATTGAGGTTGGCTAGAATAACAAATCTAGCCAGACTGATGGTGTTGTACCTCCTCCTCTTTTTTTATATTCCAGTTACTTATGGAAGAATCTGCCTGAACTAACTCTCATTGTTCTGGAATATTTTTTAAAAAATGTTTCCTCCCCTTTTGTGGAGCTAATACTTCCTGCAAGTCTCTGTCAAACTTGTCTTCTATGCTCTTCTCATCAAGCCCATAAAAAAGAAATCCTTTCTGTTATGAAATAATAAAAGCGCTTAAATAAAGTTTAACAAAGCTTAAAGAAAAAGCAGGGTTCTAATCCTGCACTTCTGATTGGCCGATAATAGCGATATCGGATTGGTCCGTTCTGGAGAATCTGATTGGCTGTTAACGGGCCACTCTCATTGGTTCCATGGTTTAACACTTCCATGTTCTCATTGGCTAATAGGTCAGCAGCCTGCCCTATAAAAGGGCTGCTGCTGCCCTGGGTTTTTGCTCTGTTCACAATGATTAATAAAGAGTTGAAGTTCACTGTTCATTGCCTCGTCTCCGTTCCTTGCACCCATGCGCAGAACTTAACACTGGCGACGAGGGTGGGATGCGGAGACATCAGAGCTGACTGACACTACAGAGCATCAAACAGAGCACATGGCTGAAGGCACATCGACAACGGAAACCATGTCCAGCGGCGCCATACCACCCGCTCCATTTGACCTGGCACAAGAAGACTGGGACTCGTACATAGACCGGTTCCAGATGTTTCTGGAGACCAACAACTTGAAGGATGCCACTACGGGAAAAAAGCGAACAGTGTTCCTGAACCATTGCGGGCCTGCCATTTTTAAGATGGCCAAGGCACTAGCTAAACCGGCTGAGGTGAAGACCATGGACTGGGACATCCTCGCGCCCCTTCTACAGGCCCACTATGCACCCGCCATACCATCGCTTGTCCGAAGACATGAATTTTACCAGAGGGACCAGCGGAAAGGAGAGAGCGTTGCAGATTTCATCACGGATCTCCAGAACCTGGGAGGCCTCTGTGGGTTTACAGACCTCGAAGAAGCTCTGAGAGACCGAATAATTCTGGGATTAGATGACCCCACAACACAGAGCAAGATCATGCCCAAAGGGGACATCTATCTTGCTGGTGTCATCAAGGATGCTACTGCAGCAGAAGCAACCAGGAAGTCGGCCGCCTGAATGCGCCGCACCAACGCTCCATCAACTCGCCAGCGATACCTCACCTCGCCTAGAGAGGCACACAACAGAAATCCATCACAAGGGCCTCGAATTGCCATCAGAAAGTGATGTGGAGGAGGTCAACCGGCTCCGGTCTGAACGTGACCAACGCCATCAGCGGAATCAAAGACTACCACACCAATGCGCGGGTTGTGGGGCAAACCACCCGTGATCAGACTGCAAATTCCTCGACACGCTCTGCCATTTCTGTGGAAAAAGAGGCCACATCAGGAAGGTCTGTAGAAGCAAGCAAGGATCCAGCCCACTTCAGAGGGGAAACAACTACCGCCAGACCACAGAGAATCGCCCTGTGAGTCGGGAACATATGAACCACCAATGGAACAACCACTCCTACAGAAATAAAACACTGGCCATTTTATCGAGAAGAGAAGAGGCACACCAAACCATTACAATCGGTCACGCCTCATCGCTAGATGCAAAGAAGATCTGAGTGAAGGTCGCAATCGAAAACCAGCCTTGCGTGATGGAAGTCGATTCAGGATCATCCCTCTCGATGGTTTCCTGGAAGACTCTTAACCAATTAATCCCTACCATCCGGCGTCAAGACCTCAGAGCCCAAAGAATCATACTCAAAGATTATCAAGGGAACCGAATTCCAGTCATTGGATCCAGCCAAGTCCAAGTATCATTCAAAAATCGTACTGCGTCATTACCACTGACCATCATCAACCATGACCGGCCTAGCTTGTTAGGCCTTCAATGGTTCGCCCCACTCGGCATTGAGGTAGCCAGCATTCACCAAACCAGAAGCGACTGGGAGGAGGCCATCATTCAAGAATTCCAGGACGTTTTTGCAGACAAACTAGGCGAGTACAAGGGGACCCCAATATCATTTAACCTTAACCCTGAAGTAGCCCCCATCCGCCTTAAGCCTCGTTGGGTACCTTTTGCCCTTAAACCAAAAATTGATGAGCAGCTTGATAAATTAATAGCCCAGGGTGTTTTAGAATCAACTGACCACACTCATTGGGAAACCCCAATTGTAACACCCATCAAAACAGATGGATCGTTAAGGATTTGTGGGGACTACCGGGCTACCCTTAATCATACCCTTCAACAGAACGCTTACCCAGTGCCGGTGGTACAACACCTTCTCCATTCCCTGGGGGGCGGAAAAGTCTTCGCTAAACCTGTGGATTTAGCACAGTCTTCACTATGCCTGTGGATTTAGCACAGGCATACCAACAACTGCCTGTAGATAAAAAAACCCGCAGAGACACAGACGATCGTTACGCACCGAAGCACCTTTAAATGCAACCAACTCCAATTCGGAGTGAGCGCCAGGGCTTTTTCAAAGTCTGATGGAGAGACTATTGCAAGAGATCAAAGGGGTCGTGCCATACTTTGATGACGTTTTAATTGCTGCCCCGAATAGAGAAATACTAGAAAAGCATCTTAAAATGGTCCTCCAGAAATTTAAAGACTCTGGCCTTAAGGTTTAGAATAATAAATGTCAACTGTGTACTGATAAAGTAGAGTTCCTGGGGTACCTAATCGATAGACAAGGCATTCACCCCACTAATAGCAAACAAAGGGCAATCAAAAATGCCCCAAGACCCAGAAATAGGACTGATCTCCAAGCTTTCCTGGGGCTCATTAACTTTTACAACATCTTCTTGCCCCAGAAAGCGACCGTAGCTGAGCCCCTACATAGACTTCTCAACAAAAAAGCAACCTGGGTCTGGGACACCGCGAAAAGCACGCATTCCGACAAGTGAAAAACTTACTAACCTCAGATGCTGTTTTAATGCAGTATAACGAGACTCTGCCTTTAACAATTACATGTGACACGTCACTGTTTGGAGTAGGAGCCATTTTGAGTCATGTGTTACCAAATGGTAGTGAGGCCCCTATTGCCTATTTTTCAAGGACCTTATCAAAGGCTGAACGTAACTATAGCCAGATCGACAAAGAAGCTCTTGCTGTTGTATCTGCTGTGAAACGGTTTCATGAATATGTGTATGGACGAGTTTTTACTATTGTTACCAACCTTTGCTAGGGATTATAGCGGGAGACAAGCCAACCCCCTATATATTGTCACCTAGAATGACTCGCTGGTCGGAGTTTTTAGCTGCGTACAACTATAAATTACAACACCGCCTGGGGAAAGCCATTCCCCACGCTGATGCATTGACAACCATCGACAACCCAGCTCCAACCCTTACAACACTTCAGATTGAAATGCTACATTCACCACCGCTAACAGCCAGAGACATTGCAATTGAAACAAAACGAGATCCTGTCTTAGCGCGAGTTCTTAACTGGGTCGAAAGAGGATGACCAATAGAACAAACCTCTGACGATTTCACCCCTTTCAGAAACCGGCAAACAGAACTTTTTTCACAAAAAGGCTGCATCCTATGGGGAGATAGAGTCGTCCCCCCAGAGTGGTTACAACGAGCAGTATTGAAAACATTGCATGACGGTCACCCCGGCATCGTGCGTATGAAAGTGCTCGCACGAAGCTATGTGTGGTGGCTGGGCATGGACAAACAGATTGAAGCCTGGGTAAAGACTTGCTTAAAGTGCCAAGAAGTCAGCAGTACCCCACCTAGAGCAACTCCAGCAGAATGGGAAACCCCCCGGGGGCCGTGGTCCCGCATCCACGTTGATTTTGCGGGACCTACTAAAGGACATACGTTCCTCCTAACAGTGGATGCCTATTCCAACTGGCTCGAGATCCACGAAATGAAGAATAGTACAACGGAGTCCGTCATCCGAAAATTGAATAGGCTATTCGCAATGCACGGGCTGCCAGATGTTGTGGTCTCCGACAACGGACCCCAGTTCACCGCCCTGGTGTTTGAACAATACTTAGCAGATTGGGGCAGCCACCATGCTCTAACTTCGCCAGCGCACCCTGCGGCTTACGGCAGGGCTGAGAGCATGGTACAATTTGTTAAAAAAAATCTCCACAAAATGGACTATGGGGACATTGACGAAAAAATAAACAGAATACTCCTACTCCAACACATCACTCCACACAGCGTCACCAACAAGACACCAGCTGAACTGTTGATGGGACGCAAGCTCCGTTCCCACCTTGACTGGCTTCACCCTTCCTACAAGTCAGAGAAACCCTGTGGATCTAGAGGAAAATGCCACGAGTTCAAGATAGGCGACTTAGTTTTTGCTAAAAACCTCTCTGGCGAACCATTATGGGTCAAAGCAACCGTAATTCAAACCACCGGGCCCAGATCGTACCATGTGCAAACCTGCGACGGAAAAATATGGAAACACCATATAGATCAGCTTTGCTCTAGGCTACAACCCAGTTCCCGCAACTCCTGTGACTTCCAAACTGAGGGGGGAGGGGATGTCGAAGAAACCAAATTCGAGATGGTGGAAAGCAGAAGCGAAGGAAGTCAGCAATCAGGCGCGATAAATGAAGAAGAATCAGGGAGGGGACTCTCCTCGCTACAGAGGAATACCTCAATGGAGGCTAGCCCGCAAAGATCAGAGGACAACAACAACGACAGAATTAGTGGCACCGAGTCATCCAGTGAGAATGCGGAACCGCCTGTACCAGATATGTCTAAAAATGTCCCACCGAAGCCGGACTGCAGACGGGAACTGGTGGGACAGCGCAAATCTAATAGACAGTTAAAACAACCTACATATCTTAGGGATTACGTCACTGCACCCCTCAAACGGAACCCGGGGGGAAGGGGTGTTATGAACTAATAAAAGCGCTTAAATAAAGTTTAACAAAGCTTAAAAAAAAAAAGCAGGGTTCTAATCCTGCACTTCTGATTGGCCGATAATAGCGATATCAGATTGGTCCGTTCTGGAGAATCTGATTGGCTGTTAACGGGCCACTCTCATTGGTTCCATGGTTTAACACTTCCATGTTCTCATTGGCTAATAGGTCAGCAGCCTGCCCTATAAAAGGACTGCTGCTGCCCTGGGTTTTTGCTCTGTTCAGAATGATTAATAAAGAGTTGAAGTTCACTGTTCACTGCCTCGTCTCCGTTCCTTGCACCCATGAGCAGAACTTAACACTTTCTATCTCAAGCTATCCTGCAGAGGAAACTGTATTGTGGTTCTACTGTACATAGATAAAGAAAGGGAAGAAGGAAGCACATTCATACTGGCAAGATTCTGTAACTGTAATCTTATAATAAAGTAATATTTAAAACTCTGGCGTTCTGGTCTGGTCTACCTTGAATGGCTGACAATTTTAGCTTCTGAACGGGGAATTGACCTTGATGGCCTAAATGGCTACTTTTTCTTCTGTTCAATCACAGCCTGTTCTCAGAGCTTCTCTGGAGTTATCTTGGCAAGGTTTTTCGGAAATACTTTGCCATTGTCTCCTTCCTAAGACTGAGAAAGAGTTACTGGCACAAGGTCATCCAGGTGGCTTTGTGCCAGGACTAGAATCCATGGTCTCCTTGTTTCTAGTCTAATGCCTTAGCCACTACAATGATCTCTCCTTAATAGCTACTTACAGTTTTATAATTTGACAAATCTAGGATTCTTATTTCTATGACTTTTACGCCCAGGTTCTATTAGTATAATTCCCAGCCTCCAGCACTCCTACTGAAAGGATGAAATAGCAGGAAATGAGAAAAACTGTTCCTATCTGAGCTAAACCCAATCTGCCAGAAAATATTGTCCTATGAGACACTATCATATGTTTTTGAACAGATGTGGCGGTGGTTTCAATCCTCATAGGAGTGGAGAAGGTTATGGAAGCAAAAAAACAAATTCAGCTCTGAGTAGATTTGAAGTGTTTTCCTCCTACTGATTCATCACAAATGCCTACCTCTACTTGTTTTTGTTAGTTGGCAGAATAACAGAGTTGGAAGGGAAACTGAAGGTCTTCTAGTCCAATCCCCTGCACAAGCAGGAGACCCTATACCTGTGATGGCGAACCTATGGCACCCGTGCCACAAGTGACACACAGAGCTATTTGTGCCGGCACGCACAAATGTTTATTGTTCCTCACTGCGCATGCGCGTGCCTCACAGCTGATTTTTCTGCTGGTTTCAGGCCTTTTTCAGCCTCCCAGAAGCTTGGAAAAAGCCTCTGCAAGGCTTTTCAGGTCGAATAGGCCTGTTTTGTCACTTTCTGTAATACCTGAAGTGAGGAAACGGGCATATTAGTTGGCCTGAAAAGCCGTGCAGAGGCTTTTTCCAAGCTTCTGGGAGGCCGAAAAAGGCCTCAAGCCAGTAGAAAAATCAGCTGTGAGGCACAGTGCAGGTAAGGAAGTGGCAGCGGGATTGCGTGTGCATATGCAGGGGGTGAGGTGGGGTGCATTACATCCTGGGTGCTGGCACGTGAGGTTAGCCACCACTGCCCTATACCATTCTGGACTAAGGGCTGTCCAATATCTTCTTAAAAACCTGCAGTGATGGAGCACCCACAATTTCTGAAGGCAACCCATTCCACCGGTTCATTGTTTTCACTACCAGGAAATTTCTCCTTAGTTTTGGTTCTAGCTTCTCTCCTTGATTGGTTTCCATCCTTCTTGCCCTGCCTTCTGGTGCTTTGGAGAATAATCTGACTCCCTTGTCTTTGTGGCAGCCACTCAAATATTGGAACACTGCTGTTATGTCACTCCTAGTCCTTCTGTTCATTCGACTAAACATACCCAATTTTTCCAACCGTTCTTCATATTTTTTTAGCCTCCAGCCCCCTAAGCATTGTTAGGAAGGAAATTCAGAATGATCTTACCATCAAAACAAATGACAGAAGAAATGGTTTGTCCTGCATACGGAGAAAGGATTTAGTGTTGTGAATGCATAATACCAATAAAGTTATCATTGAGCTTGAAGTCTAGTGCAGGGTTCTGGCCCTGCATTTCTGATTGGCTGTTAATGGCAGGATCGGATTGGCCTGTTCAGGAGCATCCAATTGGCCATTAACAGGCCATTCCCATTGGTTAACGGAGCTAGCGCTCCAGGTTCGCTATTGGTTAAGGAGTTAATGAGTTGCCTATATAAGTAAGGCTAGAGCAGCCTTTGAGCTGAGCTGTCACAATATGTAAATAAAGAGTTTGAAGTTCACTGTTTCTACCAGCTCGTCTCCATCATTCGCACCCATGCTCCAAACTTAACACTGGCGACGAGGGTGGGATTGGATGACATCAGAGCCAACTAAGCACGTGACTGAAGTGCACAACGGCGAAACCATGTCCGGCGGTGCAATACCACCCGCTCCATTCGATCCAGCTCAAGAGGACTGGGAGTCTTTCATGGATCATTTCCAAATGTTTTTGGAAAAGAATAATCTGAGGATGCCACGGCCGTAAAGAAATGGGCGGTATTCCTGACGCACTGCGGGCCGACGGTATTCAAGATGGCTGAGGCATTAGCGAAACCGGCTGAAGTGAAGGCCATGGACTGGAACGTCCTTGAACCGCTACTATGGGCCCACTATGCACCCGCCATTCCAACACTCGTAAGATGACATGAGTTCTATCAACGGAACCAGCGGAAAAGAGAAAGCGTCGCCGATTTCATTGCAGACCTCCGGAACTTGGGAGGCCTTTGCGAATTCACCGACCTGGAGGAGGCCTTGAGAGACAGAGTAGTCCTCAGGCTAGACCCTCTAAATGTACAGAGCAAAATAATGGCAAAGGGCGACATCACCCTTAAGGACGCCATAGCTGAAGCTATGGCAGCGGAGGCAACCAAGAAGTCGACTGCCCAACTACGCCGAAATCGCACTCATGCCCACAAACCAGCTGGCGAAATTTCACCTAACGCAGAAGGGCAGCTCTCCATGGCCCATCATGAGGACCTCTCTTCGTCGTCAGACAGTGACGAAGAAGAGGTCCATCGCCTGCGGACTGATCGGGATCGACACCCGAAGTCCCAGCATCCATGCATCGGCTGCGGGGCCAACCATTTTCTCTCCGACTGCAAATTCTGAGATGCACTCTGCCACAAGTGCAGAAAACGAGGCCACATCGGACGGGTCTGCATAAGCCTCCTCGGACCCAGCCAGACCTCGAAAGGAACCAATCTCTGCCAATCGACAGGGAATCGCCCTGTAAGGAAAGAACCAGTAAACCACTCCTACAGAACCCAACCCGTGAATCGTCCAGCGAGACGAGAAGAGGCTCACCAAACACTCACTATTGGTCATGCCTCTTCAGTTGACGCTCAGAAAATTCAGGTCAACATGAACATTGAAAATCGGCCCTGCCAGATGGAAGTAGACTCGGGATCGTCTCTTTCGATGGTCTCGTGGAAGACCCTCAAGCAACTCATCCCCACTATCCGGCACCAAGACCTTCAATTTCAACGGCTCGTGCTAAAAGACTACCAGGGGAACCGAATTCCAGTTGCAGGATCCAGTCGAGTCCGGGTTACATTCAAGAACCGCATGGCGTACTTACCCCTGACGGTGATCGATAAGGACCGGCCTAGCCTGTTGGGCCTACAGTGGTTTGCACCCCTCGGCATCAAAGTGGCAGGCATTAACTGAATCGGCGGCAGTGACTGGGAGGAAGACCTCGCATACGAATTCCAGGATGTATTCAAGGAAAAGCTAGGCGAGTACAAGGGGACCCTGATATCCTTTAACCTTAATCCAAAGATAGCTCCCATCCACCTTAAGCCTCGTCGAGTTCCGTTCGCGCTAAAACTGAAAATTGATGAGCAGCTTGATAAGTTGATTGCCCAGGGAGTTTTAAAGCCAACGGATCACTCCCCTTGGGAAACACCGATTGTGACACCCATTAAGCCAGACGGCTCCATTAGAATTTGTGGGGACTACCGAGCCACCCTAAACCACGCCCTGCAACAGAACCCTTATCTGGTGCCGGTGGTACAGCACCTACTCCATTCCCTGGGGGGCGGAAACGTCTTCGCTAAACTAGCCTTAGCTCAGGCTTACCAACAATTGCCAGTTGACGAAACAACGGCACAGGCACAGACTATTGTAACACACCGAGGTGCCTTTAAGTGTACGCGGCTTCAATTCGGAGTCAGTGTAGCCCCAGGGATTTTTCAGAGCCTAATGGAGATATTGCAGGGGATCAAGGGCGTTGTCCCCTATTTCGACGATGTGCTTATTGCTGCCCCCACTCAAAAAATCTTGCGGGAGCGTTTAAGATTAGTATTAAAAAGATTTCAGGAAGCAGGCCTGAAAGTCCAAAAAAAATAAATGCAAAATGTGTACCGATCGTGTTGAATTCTTAGAGTACCTAATTGACAGTCAAAGTATTCACCCTACTGATAGTAAATTAAGAGCAATAAAGAATGCTCCCAGACCCCAGAACAAGACCGACCTCCAGGCGTTCTTAGGCCTCATCAACTTCTATAATGTTTTCTTGCTGCACAAGGCGACTGTCGCTGAGCCATGTGTTACCTAACGGTAACGAAGCCCCTGTTGCTTACTTCTCAAAGACGCTCTCGAAAACCGAGCGAAATTACAGCCAAATCGATAAGGAAGCCCTGGCGATTGTATCAGCAGTTAAAAGGTTTCATGAGTACGTGTACGGCCAGGTTTTCACCATTGTAACTGACCACAAACCATTGCTGGGGTTCATTGCTGGAGACAAGCCAACTCCCTACATACTTTCTCCCAGAATGACCCACTGGTCAGAATTCTTGGCTGCCTACAATTATCGGCTACAATATCATCCGGGTAAAGCCATTCCCCACGTCGACGCGCTGAGCCGTACACTGCTCCCTGAAACTATCAACGATCCTGCACCAACGATGACAGCGTTGTAGATCGAGACACTCCACACGCTGCCATTGACTGCCCGTGACATCGCGAGAGAAACAAAATACGACCCCATCTTGGCGCAAGTCCTCACGTGGGTGGAACACGGATGGCCATTGGACCAAGTACCAGACGACTTCGCACCATTCAAAAGTCGTCAAACAGAATTGTTCTCGCAGAAGGGCTGTGTCATCTGGGGCGATAGAGTTGTTATCCCAGAATGGCTCCAACAGATGCTGCTAAGAACTTTGTCACCCTGGCATCATGCGCATGAAGGGCCTCGCACGAAGCTACGCGTGGTGGCCAGGCATCGATAGACAAATCGAATCTTGGGTTAAAACTTGCAAAAGATGCCAAGAAGTAAGCAACGCTCCACCAAAGGCAACCCCGACTGAATGGGATATGCCGCGGGGACCCTGGTCCCGCATCCATCTGGACTTTGCTGGACCAACCAAAGGCCACACGTTTCTGCTAACCATCGATGCCTACTCGAATTGGCTCAAGATTCACCAAATGAGCAGCACAACCACTGACGCAGTCATCAAAAGACTGGAAAGACTTTTTGCAACCCAGGGATTACCAGACATTCTGGTATCCGACAACGGGCCCCAATTTACCGCCCTACCTTTTGAGCAGTACTTGGCTGACCGGGGTATTCGATATGCGCTCACTTTGCCTGCGCACCCTGCTGCAAACGTTAGGGCTGAGCGCATGGTTCAATTCGTCAAAAAGACTCTCCAAAGGATCGATTACGACAACATTGACGAAAAAATCAACCAGATCATTTTCCTGCAGCACATTACACCTCATAGTGTCACCAACAAAACTCCCGCTGAACTGCTAATGGGACGAAAGCTCCACTCCCACCTCGATCGGTTACACCCAGCCTAAGAACCTGAAAAGCCACTCGGATCCAGCAGCTGATGCCATACCTTTCAGGTAGGCGATCTAGTATTCGCTAAAAACTTATCGGGCGATCCGCTGTGGGTAGAAGCGACCGTAATCCGTGTGACCGGCCCAAGATCATACCTTGTTCAGTGCCCTGATGATCGACTTTGGAAGCGCCACATAGATCAGCTACGATCGCGGCTACCACCTCGCAATTCCGAACTCCCTTTTGACCAAACTGAGGGGGGGGGAGATACAGAGGATAACGAATTACTATTTGAAGGAAACCTTTTCGAAGAGACTGATAATGGAACGGAAACGCAGGAACAGGAACCAGGGACCGGAGTGAATGCACCTCAGGAAATGGCCAGTGATATTGATGACAACGAGAACGCGAACTCGGAACCAGAGGCACCCTTACCGTTAAACAACGATCTACCTCAGCAAGAGTGCAACCAACCGCCAGGCAACTTGCGAAAATCGAAAAGGCTAATTAAACAACCGTCCTACCTTAAGGACTATGTAACCACGCCCCGTGGGCAGAAGTCGGGGGAAAGGGGTGTTGTGAATGCATAATACCAATAAAGTTATCATTGAGCTTGAAGTCTAATGCAAGGTTCTGGCCCTGCACTTCTGATTGGCTGTTAATGGCAGGATCGGTATTGGCCCGTTCAGGATCATCCGATTGGCCATTAACAGGCCATTCCCATTGGTTAACGGAGCTAGCGCTCCAGGTTCACTATTGGTTAAGTAGTTAATGAGTTGCCTATATAAGTAAGGCTAGAGCAGCCTTTGAGCTGAGCTGTCACAATATGTAAATAAAGAGTTTGAAGTTCACTGTTTCTATCGGCTCGTCTCCATCATTCGCACCCATGCTCCAAACTTAACATTTAGGATCACACTTAAGTTTGATCCATGCAATGGGCATGGAGCAGTCACCAAATGCAATTGCTCTCCTGCACACATTAATCATCAAGCCATGACTTCTGAAAATGACTGTCATTTTCTCACCTTTGTATAACATAAAATTAACTACCAAATTAATAGAAAGGTGATGGTTCATTCATAATATAAAATAAGAAGAATATCCAAACAATCTACCAAAACAATTCAGGAAAGAAAGAAACAAGTAGACTATAGAGGATTTTAAGGCAGCAGAACCAAGACCATTCATCAGAGAAATAGTTACATAAACCATAGAAGACCTGATTATTTACACTGTGAGATTGATAAACCCTTCCTGTTTTATAATGCAACCTTCACAATATTATTTATTTGTTTCACTGAAATATCAGTTTTTCTTTTTCCTTCCATGAAGAAGGATTAATGGTCACGTCAACTTTGGGAACCTTGAATCTGTGACAATTTCAAAATTATACAGGATGAGACATATTGCCTGACAAATCCCAGATTGTTCTTGAACAGCAAAAAGGGAAATTACTCTTCTGCTTGAAATGTTCTTTCTGGAAGAAGCTGCAAAAATGTGTGAGCTGTGTACCACAATATCCATTTGCTAGCGAGTATCTAATATGTGCAGGAAAAAAACCCAAATACTTCTAATATTTTTATAAGCATGGAAGACTCCGAAACTATCATACGTATGCCGCATTAGACTCAAAATACTTTAACTACTTTTTATACATGGACTATTAGATTGACCAGTAGCTGTTCCATCACAATCACAATTAATCACAGTTAATTTACATTCATTTGTGGCATTTAGGACCATGCAATGTAGAATCTGGAGTGAAGGGGAAAACCAGCAAACCAAAACCAAAATTATAATCTTTAAGCGTTACAATATTTTTTTCCCCTCTTACTTCAACCCTTGCATACATTTTAATTGTAGGGCAACATTCATGACTCATACAGATAATCCATGACTTACAACAGTTCGCTTAGTGACCATCTGAAATTACACTGGCACTGAAAAAAGTGACTTGTGGCCATTTTTCACACTTATGACTCCCCATGCAGCATCCCCCGGATCATGTGATCAAAAGCCAGAGGCTTGGCAGCTGGCATGTATTTATGACAGTTGCAATGTCCAGGGGTCATGGGATCAGCTTTGGCGACCTTCTGACCAGCAAAGTCAATGGGGAAGCCAGATTCACTTAACTATGGGGTTGCTAACTTAACAGCCGCAGTGGTTCACTCAACATCGGTGGCAAGAAAGGTCATAAAATGGGGCTAAATTCCCTTAACAAAGGACTCACTTAACAACCAAAATTTTGGGCTTAATTGTGGTTGTAAGTCAATGATACTTGTACTTAATGTATATCAGAGATGGCCTACTCAATTCACAAGGAATATAGATTGAGAAAAACTGAATGTATCTTACCAAACTATTCCCTGAGCTCCAGAGCCGATTGGTTTTAAGTTCTGGTAGCGTTTGAGAACTGTGAAGGTCGAGTCACCTACTTCCACACTGTAGAATTGGTTGTCAACTTTGCTTTTACTCATGTTGTAGTATTTGGCAATATATGACACATCCACTTGTTTCCCAAATCCCTGTCATGGAGACGGAACGATGTAGACAAAGAGAGAAAGACAACAGAAAGTCAATAACCCAGGAGCATAATGAGCTGCTCAAAATGCATGGCTAATTTCAATATTCAGATGTTTATAGCTATACCCAGTTCATAAAATACCTCAGTAAATAGGAATTTAGTCACAATTTTTGCTTAGAAAGATGAAATCTACAAATTTACAAAGCAAGCTGTAGACAAAAGATCTATTAGGCTTAGCACAAGAGTTTATATAACGTATTTTCCTTCTCTGGACAAGAATTTCTCAGATATGTATACCCCATTGTAAATTCTAAAATATGTTTGTAAATAGGAGTTAACAAAAAAAATGTTTTCTTGATATTTTCTGTGTAAAGTAAAAACTATCTGCTGTGCACTTGATATAGCCCTGTCAAAATGCAGTCTTCCTTAGAACCTTACTATGTAAATGTGGAAACTTTCAAAATTGTGAAATAGATCTCATTAGCTCACCAATAATTATTTATGGAAGCATGCTTGAAAAATAACTTATATGTGTAACTTACCGTGGTCATCTAGTCCGGGGGTATCAACCTCAATTTCATTGAGGGCTGCATCAGGGTTGTGTTTGACCTCAGAGGCCCGGGGTGGGCATGGCCAGGATGGGCTGCTCGGGAGTTAGGATTAGGGGGGCTGTGGTGGCCTGAGTGCTTTGCCAGTGAAAACAGGCTCCCAGGCTCCGTTTTCGGCTACGACAGCTTCTGACAACCCTTTGCCAGCAAAAACGGAGCTCAGGAGGGCCACACTCCATTTTCACTGGCAGAGGCACTGTGGGATGGTCCTTCGCTGTTTCCAGGGCAGCCCCGTGGGCCACATCTAAGCACCCCACAGGCTGCATCTGGGCCACAGGCAATGAGTTTGAAACCCCTGATCTAGTTGAAACCTTAATTTGCCAAGGGGCATACCTACCAATTACTTTCCTCGCATGTGGCATGGACAGACATGGTATTCAGCAGGTTCTGAGCAGTTCTGGAGAACTGGTAGTGGAAATTTTGAGTAGTTCAGAGAACCAGTGGTAACCATCTCCCTGCAATGGGGAGGGAATGGAGATTTTACAGCATCCGTACCCTACCATGCTCACCAAGCCATGCCCACAGAACTGGTAATAAAAAAAATTGAATCCCACCACTGGGCATGGCCATTTTCTCAGACATGATCTTTCTGTCAATTCAAGCTAGATGGCCTTCAGGACAGCTAATCTTAAGACTTTTATGGTTCTTGTTCTATTTCTGCCTACCTGATTATTTCAGCTCTCTCTCTCTCTCTTTTTTCTTTCTGCAAAATTTATGTCCAAGCAGACTGATGCAAACTGATAGTAAAGAATCACTCCAGGCTTCTTAAATCATGCTTATCTCTAAAAATGAGCACATGCATTCTGAATTGTATTTGGAAATTTGTAGAGTTTGGAGCAGGGCAAGGAAATGATTGGAGAATAGTATATCTTAGAACCAGTTTGGTATAGTGTTTAAGGCACCAAGCTAGAAAAGCAGAGACTATGAGTTCAAGTCCTGCCTTAGTCATGAAAGCCAGCGGGATAATTTTGGGCCAGTCTCTCAGTCTAACTCACCTCACAGGGTTATTATTGTGGGGGGAACAGGAGGAAAGTGTATCGGATATATGCCGCTTGAATTATTTGCAAAAGTGATAACAATGGGAAATAATGAATGAATCAATCAATCAATCAATGATTCTCTTTGCAATAAGCAAGGGTTAGGATAGTATTCATAATAGGAATATCAACTAAGACACTTGCTCCTAAGAAGAAAAGCTATGGCAAATCTAGACAGCATACTAAAAAGCAGAGACATCACCCTGCCAGCAAAAGTGTGTATAGTCAAGGCTATGGTTTTGCCAGTAGCAATGTATGGCTGTGAAAGTTGGACCATAAGAAAGGCTGAGCGCCAAAGAATTGAGACCTTTGAACCAGTGGTAGGATTCAAATTTTTTACTACCAGTTCTGTGGGCATGACTTGGTGGGTGTGGCAGGGGAAGGATACTGTAAAATCTCCAGTCAGAGGTGGTAATTGTCAGTTCTCCAAACGACTCAACATTTCCTCTACCAGTCCTCCAGAACTGGTCAGAACCTGCTGAATACCACCTCTGCTTTGAGGTGCTGGACAAGACTTTTGCGAGTCTCTTGGACTGCAAGGCGATCCAACCAGTCAGTCCTAGAGGAGATCAACCCTGACTCCTTTTTAGAAGGCCAGATCCTGAAGATGAAACTCAAAGACCTTGGCCACCTCATGAGAAGGAAGGACTCGCTGGAGAAGAGCCTAATGATGGGAACATTTGAGGGCAATAGAAGAAGAAGGGGATGACAGAGAATGAGGTGGCTGGAGGGAGTCACTGAAGCCGTTGGCATGAGCTTAAATAGACTCCAGAAGATGGTAGAGGATAGAAAGGCCTGGAGAAATGTTGTCCATGGGGTCACGATGGGTCGGACATGACTTTGCAACTAACTACAACAACAGCAACAGCCTTTTGTTGAAGTCATAAAAGGTTTAATTTCTGTAAGGTAACAATACATCCTGTTTTATGTGTATAAAACATGCTATCTTTATAGCCTTTTCCAGAAAGAAAGTCATTTTCACAAGAAAATAAAAAGTGAAAATAAAAGTTATAGCTATTTACTGTATGTGCATATTAAACTATCAAAGTTAGTTTGATCATCACTTTTCATGAAGATAGACGTATACATTAACTTCCTTTATTCTAACCAAAGAGTATCCTTTATTTATTTATTTTTAAGAAAGCACTGCTAAATTATTTGCTGTGCACAGCATTATCCAAATCAGAATCAGCTTGAATGAAGCAGTTGATCAATAAAAGAAAGGGTCCATGTTAGGATATTGAATTTTGTAGACGGAACGGTAAAGCATATAATAGACCATAACACAGAGTTGTGGTTGATTGGTTGGAGGGTGCTGGTTCATGCATGAGGCAATCTACACTATGATTATCTATGGATATTCTGAGTCATCCAGGTCATGGTTGTCCCAAAGGTGCTTTTCCAACAGACAACTGAACTTTCTGTTTTTTCTTTGAAGACATTTTGCTTCTCATCCAAGAAGCTTCTTCAGAGCTTCAAAGAAAAACCAAAGAAAAACCAAAGAAAATCTTCAAAGAAAAACCAGAAAGTCCAGTTGTCTCTTGAAAAATACACTATGATTAGTTGTTGTAGTATACAGGGGAGTTTCCTTATTTCTTCGGTGTGTTCTGTATACTGTTTAATTTACCTCGTGATGTTCTTGTGTTCCTGACTATCTTGTGTGTTTTTTTCTTTCCGGAGGATGATAATAAAGATTACAACTTTGGGTTAGGGCCTCTGACTTCATCAGGACAGCTGCTATGCAATTTCACCCCAATCCAACTGTGCCCAATTTGTCCAATAACTTTTCCAGCAGATCTCAACCCTTATTATAATATTTATGAACAAGAAGGGGAAACTTATGCATGTAATATCACAGGCTCTCCCTTGGATTCTTTTAGCACACGATGGCTCCAACTATTCGGTCGTCTGCACATTATTGTCATCAGCAATCTATGAATCAATACTTTATCAATATACATTAGCTATTAGCTACAGATGATTGTAAGAAATCGTGTCTCCCATTCAGAGAAATGTTTAATGTACAATTTTATGAAGTGGTGCTCATTTAACAGCTACAATTTGGACTGGCAACTCAGTCATTAAACAAAGCAGTTTCTAAGTTAAACATCATATGATAACTGTGCTTTCGATTTTAAACAGGATAACACATACTAACTGATAGCAGCGGCAAGCATGCAATTGAGGGAGAGATGCCGTGAAGGTCATAAAATGGGAACTGTTCACAAAATTACATTTTCCTCACTTTTATAACTGCAAACAATTGCTACAAGAGGCAGTTGTAAAATGAGCACTACCTATATTTGTATGTAAGCATGTGAATATATGTCTTGTATTTTCTGGATCGGTTATATGGCTTTCTGTTTCTTTTCTGTCTTCTATATTTGTATGTATGCATGTGAATATATGTCTTGTATTTTCTGGATCGGTTATATGGCTTTCTGTTTCTTTTCTGTCTTCTACAACTTTGTACATTCTTTTTCTTTTTTTGTATTTTAATGATATTAATAATAATTCTGAACCAATTCTTCAGCTAGACACCTGGTTAAAGATGCCTTACTAAAGGTTCTTGCTTCAGCACGCATTCCCAAGTTTTTGGCTTTGCTTTCCAAGGTAAAACTAAATAATAATAATAATAATAATAATTTAAAAAACACCAAAGAGCAAAACAAGCACCAAAGATAGCATATGGTTACTGCTGTCATTAAACCAGGAAGGGAGGGCCAGGGAAAGAGAATGAAGATTTCTGTGCTTTGAGGGGAAAATGTGCTGTATGTTAATCTGTTCCTGGATAATTGCCAAAAATGGCTTCCTCCTAATTACCTTCCAATTTGGAGTGTATTTATTTTTACAAGCCGCCCAGCAGGAGCATGCATTCAAAAGCCAGAGATGTGCATTTGTAGAAAGGGGGGAATGTAGGATAGGGGGATGATCTATAAACATCACCAGAAGGAGATGTCGATACAAACAAATTTGCTGAATAAACTGAATAGCATAATTTAGTTGCCTGTGGGCTTTCTTACATCATCTTTAGTGAAGACCCCAAGCACTGCATGTTAGGAGAAGCTGCAATCGCATGTTGGTGAATACCCAGAAGGCACAAGTCTTTGGTTGCAGGTGCTAGGAGCAAGCTTGCCATCTGTCTACTATGAGTTGTGGGGGCTTTTTTGGAAGCTTCAATCATAGTAACAAGAAGAGTTTTTGAATATTATCACCTCACAAACAAAATTGGAAAACACATCAGAAAGTGGCACAAACATACCTCTTTGATAGAGTAAATTAAACAAAATATTTTTTTTAAATATAGCATCACCCATATCGCCAATGAGCTGGTACTGTTTCCATCCAGAAGAATCAAAAGGATGGAAAAGATTTTAAAAAACGAACCGATCTAACAATAAGCAATATTGGTTCTGGATCAATGTAGCTCTTCCTTCTGTGCAAGAAGTTGAATCCTGTTATATAAAGACTTATTCGCAGAATATTGGCCAATCCTGGAGGAAAGAGAGCATGTTGATCCAGTTGGTTAACTCCCAGAGGGTCAATTTAACCCTAAAAGTCATAGACAAGGCTCAATTCTATCCAGTCAGTTGGGTCATGGGAATTTACTCATTTGGTATATCTAGCCCTCCCAGAAAATGAGTGGGAGAGAAAGGATAGCTGAAAAAACAAACCACTCTATCTCAGAATTTCCTAGCAAAGCCAGGTAGCACCAAACACATTTTGCAAGCATTGCCTGACTGAAATGAGCCATGGCTCCTCTTCTATGAGTGTATGGGATGTATGGGTATGAGAAGATCATTTCATGGCCATTGATGTCACTTTGGGCATTCAATCATCCTTTCTATGATTATATAACATCCTTCAAAGTGGTGAAGAAGTAGATAGAATGAATACTGCGCTGCAGCTCCCACAAAAGACAGCGCAATCCTAGGCTGCATTAACAGAGGGATAGAATCAAGAACAGGTGAAATGTTAGTACCACTTTTATAATGCCTTGGTAAGACCACACTTGGAATACTGCAACCAGATTTGATCGCCATGGTATAAAAAAGATGTTGAGACTCTAGAAAGAGTGCAGAGAAAAGCAACAAAAATGATTAGGGGACCGAAAGCTAAAATATATGAAGAACAATTACATGAATTAGTTTAATGACAATTAGAACAATTAATCAGTGGAACGGCTTGCCTCCAGAATCTGTAGGTGCTCCAATTCTGAACATTTTAAAGAACAGATTGGACAATTATTTGTCTGAAATGGTACAGGGTTTCTTGTCTGAGCAGGGGGTTGGACTAGAAGACCTCTAAGGTCCCTTCCAACTCTGTTATTCTGAATATGACTTACTCTGGGAATTACAAACTACATCAATTGAGAATCTTTTTTTTTTCCTTTCCAACAATTTAGGTTAGGAATAATTGTGGCCCTGGCTTCCTCAAGTGTGTCAGAAGATGAACAAATATAAGGAGCAATGTTCTCTGGTAGATGCATTTGTTAACAGACAGCAAGTTTCAGGTTTAATCCTTGGCAGTCCAACAAGAAGGATAAAATAGTAGACAAATATATATTTGGCTGAAGAACTAGAAGCACCACTACATGTCACAGAATACAACAGTTGGCTAACTATTTAGCTCAAACATCTGTTTTCATACAACTGCGCATTATCTTTCCACTTATTGCGCAAGGATAATGGCAGGACACTGAAATCTGGCTCAAACAGAAAAGTTTTCTCAAGCAGATGGTGAACATTCTCTTTATCAGATGGGTAAATGTTTCCGTTTCTTTCTCAAATTGTACTTCCACATATTAAATTTAAATATTGATTAAATTCTGGTTTGAAACAAGCATTAAGGGAAAAACAGTGGATGCAAAGGGTGAGGGAATATCCAGATGGTGAAATATACAGAACAGTATTTCTAAATCTGAAAAATGTGTTATTAGTGCACTAACAGAGCAATTGTCAACTGGCAGTCTTTGGATACAACCATTTTACCTGGCCCTTGGTACTATCCGATTTTTAATCAAAGTGCTGTCTTATAAAAAAAAAATTGGCTTGAAGCATTTGTAAAACCAAGTTAGGGTTATGCTTTATAAACATACATTCTTAGCCTAAGATTTTTCCAATGTTCACTGATATTTATATTCAATTACACTTCAGGCAGCTGTTATTTTTAGACAGCAGATGTTGAAAATCGACATTATGAAGTTTGAAAATGAATTTAAACCTTATAACCACAATCTTCTGGCAATGGACTCAATCACTTTGAAATCAATAGGATGGTGATGATGGAACAGATTACAAAGAATGTGAAATGACCCCAAAGCATCCTGGCAATTTAATGCATTTTATGTGCAAAGGCACATTGGGCTGGTCCTTCGCTATTTCCAGGGTGGCCCCACAGGCCAGATCTAAGCACCCTGTGGGCTGGATGGGCCTTGAGTTTGACACCCCTGCTCTATAGTTATAACATGGTCTCAGGAAAATAAATGTTTGGTTTAAATCAGTGTTTCTCAACCTTACCACTTTATGCTGGGTGGATTTCAGTTCCTATGCTTGCTGGGGAATTCTGGGAATTGAAGTCCACCCATTTTAAAGTGACTAAAATGGAGGAACACTGGTTTAAGTAACTGCAGATTGTTTCTACACAGATAACTACAGAGGCTTCAGTGATCTACTTGCCTATCCAAAGTATGTACAGACTTAGGAGTAGACACAAGCCATTGAGTCTAATCACGAGGGAACATGAAATAGACACAATTCTAAAAACTTCATGGGACAGAAAGATTTACCACATGTCAAAGAAAGCAAATCTTGAATTACTCTGCCATCAATCAATTCTAAACTCAAAAAATCTTAAACAAGCCAAGAATCCAGAATACTTTGAACAGAAGTGGGATGATATTTTTCATTCAATCAAAGTGTTCAACATTCTGCCTGCAGCATTTAGTATCATTTGCAAACTCATTTCAAAGAATGGATACAATTAGTTCATTTGCTGTTTGACTGGGAGAAATAGCAATTTTAGAATTTCACTTTATTTTATTTTTATTTTATTTATTTTGATTTGTCAATCTCTTACAAGATAATAGGTATAAAGATATACATAGTTATGAATACATGAAATGGGTACATATAAGAAAAATAAAAGAAACAATAGGACAGGGACGGTAGGCACGTTGGTGCACTTATGCATGCCCCCTACTGATCTCTTAGGATAGGGGTGAGGTCAATAGTAGAAAGTCTAAGGTTAAAGTTTTTGGGGTTTGGGGAAGAAACCACAGAGTCAGGAAGAGTATTCCAGACATTGATCACTCTGTTGCTGAAGTCATATTTCCCACAATCAAGTTTGGTGCGGTTTACCTTGAGTTTGTATCTATTGTGTGCTCTTGTGTTGTTATGGTTGAAGCTGAAGTATTCATTGACAAGTAAGTCATTGCAATTTATGATTTTATATATGCCATACTTAGATCAGACCGAAGACGGCGTAATTCAAGGTTTTCTAGGTTTAGAATTTCAAGTCTGGTGGCATAAGGTATTCTACAACAAGTAGAGGAGTGGAGAACTCTTCTTGTGAAATATTTCTGGACTTTCTCAGCTGTGTTAATATCAGATACGTAATGTGCATTCCAGACTGATGAGCTGTATTCGAGTATTGGTCTAGCAAATGTTTTGTATGCTCTAGTTAGTAGTGTGATATTACCAGAGAAGAAGCTACGTAGGATTAGGTTAACAACTCTTAATGCCTTTTTGGCTATATAGTTACAGTTGGCTCTAGCACTTAGATCATTAGAGATGAGTATTCCAAGGTCCTTTACAGAGCTTGGATCATCAACAAGGTCTTGACTATTCAGCTTGTATTTTATTTTCTGATATTTTTTTGCCAATATGTAAGACAGAGCATTTATTTGTTGAGATTTGAAGTTGCCATTTGTTTGACCATTCTGATACATAGTCAAGATCTTTTTGAAGGGTAGCAGTATTGTCTGTGGTGTTAAATAGCTCTACATCATCAGCAAAGAGAACCCAGTTGCTCTTGATATGATCACAGAGGTCATTTATGTAGAGTATGGAGAGAGTTGGTCCTAGAACACTGCCTTGGGGGATTTCACTATTGACAGGTATAGAATTTGATAGGACACTCCCAATTTTGACCATTTGTTCTCTGTTTGACAGGAATGCTTCTATCCAGTTATGCAGCTGTCCAGAGGTACCATAAGATTTTAGTTTTAGGAGTAGTTTGTCGTGTACCACTGAATCTTCCGTGCCATCATATAGATACAAGGTATTTCACAAGATAGCTGTGCTTCAGAATAAGGCCTGACGTTTCCTGTACTTTTATTATCAATTTTCTTGCATTTCTGGTGCTTGAAGTAGGGAAGAATAATATATGTGGTGGAGCAGCTGGCAAAAAAAGAGATCTCAGAAAAATAGAAGACACCATCAGCATCTCTACCCCATTTCCTGGAAGAGATCACTAGCAAAGGAGCCAGAAATAAAACTGTCAATATAATGAAACAGTCATATAAAGAATAGAATGGAACTTGCATTGTTAATCTTTTTCTCCTTCCTTTAACTGTATTGCTTTCTTTACTTTTTTTATGTTCCTTCTTTCTCTAACTTTTATTTGTATTTGTTTATGATTATCTTTTATTTAAAAATTTCCAATCTTCTTTTAAATGTTAGCATAATAACTATTATTTTATAAACCAAAACCTGAAGCTTCTTTTAAAATCTCTCTTTTCCAGTTGAAGTCAGTGAGAGAAAAAATTTAAAACTGAATGTTCATTGAAGGCACAGCTATACATGTGTACAATTAACTATGTTCCTTCCAGGACTATGCATACACTTGAATAGCATCCGCTAGGGCAGGGGGATCAAACTTACGGCCTGCAGGCCGGATGCGTCATGCGCTGGCCACTGTCATCCCCGGTTTAGCGAATGAGGAGAAAGTCGCAATACGTTTGCGATGTGATGACATGAGCTTGACACCCCTGCACTAGGCTTATTGGTTTTATCCCCTTCAGATGAGATGTTATTAAAGATAGTCTTTGACTTACGGCTATAGTTGAGCATGGAATTATGGTTGTAAGTCATATAGATCATGAAACGACTCTCTGAACGATTGTACCTGATTTTACAACCTTTTTTGTGGCAATATTTTCAATCTATCCCTAAGCAACCGGGAACCTCGTTTTGCAATGTCCTACCCCTGGAGTGGGATGCAAATATTTTTACTACCGGTTCTGTGGGCGTGGCTAGGTGGGTGTGGCTAGGTGGGCATAACCATGTGATAGGGTATCCTCTCCTGCATGCCCCTTTTTGCCTTCTGGGCCTCAGTGAAGCCTCCTGGGTGAAGCAGTAAGGCAGTGAGGGGGATCATCAGAACAGCTGATCGTCAGGAGGAAAAAGAAATACCATAAGCTGGGCGGGGCAGGTGTGGGGAATGAGGTCAGTGATGTTGCACATGCGCGATAAGGACTGACTGGACGGGGAGGGGCGGGCAGAGAGGGGAAGGGCCAGCCAGAGGCATAATTTGTCAGTTCTCCAAACTACAGAGAATCGTAACAACCAGTTCTACTGAACTGGTAGAATCCTACCCTGTCCTACCCTGAGATTTAAACATTCTGCTAAATCCTATGCCCCGTTCACTTCCAAGTTTTAGCACCATGAATTCCAGCCAACATAACCAATGACAGGATGAATCAGACGGAGGTGGTTATTATAGACTTTTAGTCACATGTATGATTGATAGGAAATAATGATCACAAAATATGTAAGTACAAGTATATACTGTACCTTGATTTACCTGTAAGGAACACACACCTGACAAAAGGCAATCTTCACATCCAGAGTAGGCTCACTGCAGTAATGTAAGAAATGGCGGCTCATAAATATCTGAAATTCAAAGAACAATGGCATAAATATATCTCATCCAAACTGGACTTGTATATAATGCTGTTTCAATTTACTTAATGTCTATGACATTGTTTTAATAGTTATGAAAATTCAAAGTTAGCTTTTAAGAAACCAGTATTAAGGTTTCTCCAAGACCAAACCTTTGTTTTCCTATGTGAACACAAGTATCAATAAAGGAAAATATTTGCAAGAAAACAAAATGACAGACAGACAGACAGATAGAATAACTTTATTATCACTTCAAATGTACACTAATCAGCATACATTAAAATGAAATTTCATTGTATACAGCTTTCAAAGAGTCACCACCTCCAATATACATTACATAAACATGAATGAATAAATAAATAAATACAAAAATAAATAACAGTATAACATAGTTGGAAGGGACCTTGGAGGTCTTCTAGTCTAACCCCCTACTAAAGCAGGAAACCTTTGACCATTTCAGACAAATGGTTATCCAATCTCTTCTTAAAAACTTCCAGAGTGGGAGCATTTACAACTTCTGGAGGCAAGTAGTTCCACTGATTAATTGTTCTCACTGTCAGGAAATTTCTCCTGAGTTCTAGGTTGCTTCTCTCCTTGATTAGTTTCCACCCATTGCTTCTTGTCCTGCCTTCAGGTGTAACCAACAACCAAGCTCCGAGAGCACCAAGAGCACAAGTATGCTCAGTTAGCCAGTTCTGGCAATCTGACTATTCATAATTTAGTGAGCAAGACTGACAGCATAATTGCTTAGAGGACAATGACCAGCAAAGGGAGGATTCAAGGCCTCCAAAGGGAACAAGAAACAACAAAGAGCCAGAGTAGAAATTAAAATTGGCTTGTAGGTTAGATTTGGAAAGAATTGTTTCTTGTTGGACATCCGTTTCCAATGTACAATGCTTGCAGTGCATAAAATGATAAGATACAGCCTTTTTGAAACATGTGGAGCATTTTCCAGAGTTGCCCTTGGATGTTTAATACTGCTTAGCATGATTCTTTCATAACAAGACTGGCTGAGGGGATGACTACCTTGGTAGGAGTAGGTGAATAATTTGTAACGCTACTGAAGGAGCCATGTCTCTGTTGTCACGCACAGATGACAATTCTGCTAGAAATAACTCTTCCACATTATTTGCACAGCCTCAGGCCTACAAATCTTACTCTATGCAATGTTCACATGTGTCCTTTTGTTGTTTGAAATATTATTCTTTCTGCCCTAAAGTAGAGTAAAATACTCTTCCTGATTCTGTG
This sequence comes from Hydrophis major, assembly GCA_033807585.1. Classification (NCBI taxonomy): domain Eukaryota; kingdom Metazoa; phylum Chordata; class Lepidosauria; order Squamata; family Elapidae; genus Hydrophis; species Hydrophis major. Next base: position 16,294,051 of record CM066333.1, read on the forward strand.
GCTTCTTCCCCAAACCCCAAAAACTTTAACCTTAGACTTTCTACTATTGACCTCACCCCTTTCCTAAGAAGTCTGTAGGGGACATGCATAAGTGCACCAACGTGCCTACTGTCCCTATCCTATTGTTTCTTTTATTTTTCTTATATGTATCTATGTATTCATAACTATGTTTTTACTTATACCTATTATCTTTAAGCAATTGACAAACCAAATAAACTAAAAATAAATGAATAAAGTAAATCAAACATCACTGATACCTTGTTTATGCAAAAACTAAAGATAAAAAAGCATAGCAGTGCACCCAGTCCGGCGTACTAATCCAATAATAATTCTGCAATATTATTATATTTCCCATGTTTGAATGAAATATAAAAGAAAAGAAAGAATTACACTTAAAATAAGCACTGGTAGACTCTTCTACAAACCAACAAAAGTCAACAGATTATTCTGTAGCAAAAGATTCTGAAGAGACAAGAACTATCATTCAGGAGTAGGGTACTGATTTGTATGTAGTAGATCCCAGGTTCTACCCAATTGTATTTATATCTAAAATAAGAATGGGTAGATAATAACCATCAAGATATATGATGAAAAAACCTTTGCTAAAGGTAGTCCTTGAGGTATGACCATTTGTTCAGCAACCAAAGTTACAATGTGTTGAATGAAGAGGAACTTACAACCGATAGGCAAAGTTGCAGCTGTTACAGCATTCGGTATATAAGTCTTATGTTGTAACTATGTATCATTGCAACTATGTATCATTGCAACTATGTATCATTCATGTGTTTGCAACATTGTATCATTCACGTGTAATCATTAACTTCTGTCTCTTCAGTGACCTTTGCAAGGCACGTACAAGGGACAAGGAGCTAGACGGTTGTTAATAAACTTATCCACATTGTAAATAATCTGTCCGGTATGCAGCTTTGTAAACATGCACATCCTGATGAGATTACCATGTTTGACTTGAGCTTTGATTAAATCATTTTCTTGTAAAAAAGCACAATAAAAGAGCGTGTGCCAAGACATTCGGGGCGCGCTCATCCAGAGGAAACCTCGCTTCCTGTCGTTTCTCTCCCCTTCGCTCCCTATCATGAGCCGCCCATCTGATGCGGGATAGCAGATACCGCATTCTGGTGACCCCGACGTGATTCCCTAAGGGGGATACGTTGCGACGCGCCCATATCTTATCAGCTCGATGGGAGCTGTGCATCGCCAGGCCTAAAGCGAATTGCACATCATCGGATCTGAAACACGGTCTCGACTTTCGTAAGTATGGGTGGAAACTTTTCTCAACAACAGACGCAGCATCTGAAGGAATTGAAGGAGTTAGTCGCTTCTTCTTCTAAATATTCTGCTAATTTAAAGGGCTCGCCTGTAAAAAAGAAACCTATTGCTACATTATTGGCTTATGTGTGGCAACATTGTCCCAATTATTCAGAGGAAGGGTCCTTAAAAATTTCCACTTGGCAAAAAATTGGTGAACATCTCCATAGTCCTTTTCGTGCACCTATTGGCATTTTGGTCACTTGGAGGAAAATTATGGAGGCTTTAATGGTCCATTATAAAATAGAAACAGGGAGTGTGTTAATCTCCCCTGCCAAGTTATGATAACTTTTCAATTTTCCCTAACTCAGGCAGAAGCTGTTGCCATTATTCAACAATGCCCCACATGTAGTAAGCAAGGACATTCCATTCCCATAGGAATAAATCCTAGAGGATTAAAAGCTTGTGAAATTTGGTAAATGGATGTAACTCAGTATCCACCTTTTGCCCCTTGGAAATATTTGCACGTTTCCATCGATACATATTCAGGGTTTATTCTGGCTACTCCTCAAAGGGGAGAAACTGTAAAACATGTCATCAATCATTCAATTCGTACCTTTGCCTCGCTGGGACGTCCAAAAGAAATCAAAACTGACAATGGACCTGCCTATACAAGTTCTGTTTTCCAGGATTTCTGTAACAGATGGGATGTAACCCACAAGTTTGGGATTCCCTACAACAGCCAGGGGCAGGCTATTGTGGAATGAGCGAACTTATCTCTGAAACATGCTCTTGATCGATATTCGTTGCGGAAAAAACCCCCGAACCTCCCAGCATTGCAAAATTCTCTTAACATTTGTCTTTACACTTTAAACTTTCTTCATCTGACTGGCATTCCTCCCACTTCTGCTGCTTCGCATCATTTTTCCTCCCCCTCCCCCCCGCCTAACAGACCTCTGGTATATTATCACAGATTGCCAGATCCTGCCTGGCAGGGTCCCGCTGAGCTTCTCACTTGGGGACGAGGCTACGCTGCGATCTTACTGCCAGACAAAACCACTTGCTGGATCCCTGGTCGGGCAGTAAGACCCTATCATGGGAATTCCTCTGCTACATCTGTATCTTAAAACTCTTCCTGATATTCTTGCCGATATCTTCTTTGCAATTTCTACCTTACTTCAACAAAACCTATGCTTCCTGTCAAAAGACTATTCGTGTTAAAACCATTTCATTAACAGAAGGCTATTATACTTGGTCCATGTGGGTACATCATGAAAATGCTACCCATAGTTTTCACTCTGTCACTTCTGTTTTGTTTAAAGAACACTCTACCACTCGCTCTTTTGTTCCTTATTTACTCTTCCTATGGAAAGGAACCTTAAAATCTTTTCCTCTATTCAATCTAAATTTAGGGGGACCTAGATGTCCTTCTATTGTATTATGGGTTCCCCCACCCCAACTAACATCCTTGATGAATTACCAAATTAATCTTCATTGTCATTATTGTAATTATTATCCTTTTTCTACTAATTTAATTTCCTCCTCATTTCGCAAATGTTCTACAACTAACTTGTCCATAGCTCTCTCTCCTACTTGTCATGCTTTTATATACCCGAACTCTGATCCTGTCAACAAACGACGCTTCAAAAGAACTGTCCATGACAATCCGCAGAAGCCTCATAGAAGATAAATATTGCTTGGACTATAACTGACTTTCAAGGAGTTCGTTTAAGTTCTACAACCAATTTTTCTCGCATAGAAGACTTCTACCCACCACTTCAATTCGATTTGGCACATGCACCCACACAACCAGAGGATATCCTGCAATCTACACCACTGCAGGAGGAACTTTAACATCACGCCTGAAAGGAATGTATTTTATCCCTGGCAATAATTTTGTTTGGACTTGTTCCACCGGTTTCATGGCATGTGTCCACGGGGATGAAATTGTTAAATCCAAATCATTTTGCATTCAAGTATGGATTGTGTGTATAACTCTGATGATTTTATATCCCTACAGGTACCCATGGAATACCCCCTTTTGCAAAATTGTGAAGATTTAGATCTGTTATTTTTTAAAACAAGGGGGATTGTGTGCTATGCTTAAAGAAGAATGTTGTCTTTATGCTGATAGCAGGGGGGGGGTTGTTTTCTATTTCACCATGGCTTACAACCTTTTTAACTGCATTGGCAGGATCATTAATAATCACTATATTGATATGTATTATAGGACCTTGTTGTTTTAATAGAATATTGCAATTTTTTAAAAATTAATTATCCTCCATAACTGCTGATGTTAATGTGCTATTGCAAGCTCATGTTATATCCTCAACACCGGACGAAAAAATGTCATTGCTGAGTTACCGCTTCTTGGACAACCCTGACGCTGACGGGTCGCACTCTTGCCTAGATGATGGGGACGGCGAACATTTCAGAAAAATGGTTCCTGTCTTCTCGGATGAGGAAGAAGACTCGTCATAAATAATAAAAACAGAGGAGATGTTGTAACTATGTATCATTGCAACTATGTATCATTGCAACTATGTATCATTCATGTGTTTGCAACATTGTATCATTCACGTGTAATCATTAACTTTTGTCTCTTCAGTGACCTTTGCAAGGCACGTACAAGGGACAAGGAGCTAGATGGTTGTTAATAAGCTTATCCACATTGTAAATAATCTGTCCGGTATGCAGCTTTGTAAACATGCACATCCTGATGAGATTACCATGTTTGACTTGAGCTTTGATTAAATCATTTTCTTGTAAAAAAGCACAATAAAAGAGCGTGTGCCAAGACATTCGGGGCGCGCTCATCCAGAGGAAACCTCGCTTCCTGTCATTTTTCTCCCCTTCGCTCCCTATCATGAGCCGCCCATCTGATGCGGGATAGCAGATACCGCAGTCTTAGTGCTATTCCCACAGTCATGTGATCGAGTCAGGCTTTTACATGACTCACAATCACAGCATTAAAGCAAGCAGAGGTTCTGCGATCACCAGTGGGAAAGCCATCAGGGAAAGTTGCAAGTCACTCCCTGTTGTAATGACGAGGCTGTAGAGTTGTTTGATTATGATCAACTGAATCATGATGAACTTTATTGGAGTCTAGTCTTGCATTTATACACATTATTAATTATTCTCCAACATTGGTTAACTTTGGTTACTGCTTAACTTTCGTTACTGTTTAGCATAATAATAATTAACACAATTAATTATCTCTAGTTCAAGTCTAACATATGTTTACTTCCTCTCTCTAATCCTCCTTTAGATTAGTGACTTTGTTTGCCTGAGTTGTATTTGCTTGTAAACATTCTTTATCTGAGGTTTGCCATCCAAGATAGGAACATTCCTGCAATTACAGCTCTACAACTCCCATAAATCCTTCCTCCTGAACCATGCCAGGGCATTCGAGGTCTCAAAAATCTCACACGCCCTAGCACCCATCATCTGTGCACAACTCCTGCCAGCCTGCCTGTGGCCCCTGCTGCTACTATGCTCAGTAGTGCCCATCTGCAGTTCTTGCCCAACAGCCTAGGAGTCTGGTCAACCTTGTGAACTCTGAACCTTTCTCTTTCTGCTATGTCTTCAAGATGGACAGTGATTAATATTTATATGTATTTATATGTTAGTGGGTAGGTATATACTATATATGTGTATGTTTACAGCATATCTATATGTGTGTTGTGTACGTGTAAAGTTTTGAGAGCAGGAAACAGAATTTCATTTTTACTCTGTGCCCACAGGAAAAAAAAATGTCAATAAAGGTTATCTTATCTGATAAGATATTGTTGTGGTGTGTAGGCCAACGGCCCCTCCAGCAAACAAATCAGAGGAGGAGAAGGAGGTGTGGGAGTCAGGGTCAGCATCAAGGCAACCTGAGACCTCCGAGGGGGAAGAGGGAATGGAGCTGGCAGAGAAAGAGACAGAGGAGGAGCCTGGGCCATCCATCAGCCCTCAGATGGAGAATCAACAGCCCCCAGGTCTGGAGGTGGATGATGAAGAAAAAGAGGAACAGCTGGGTCCAGTGCCTGAAGCGTGGATGTGCAGAAGGCAGAGGAGAGGAGAGCAGTGGAAATCTATGGGCTGATCCTTGGGAAGGAAGAGCCACCGCTGTTAGCTAAGCCCCACCCTAGCTCTGGGGATAAAAGGCAGGGGGCGGTGATGAATAGATGTGTTAGACAACTATTCATCTTCTGGCCGGACGGACTTGTCAACCTGAGAGAGAAACTTTTTCCTGGGGATGCTGGCACTCTTAATGAAGGAATAGTTTGAGTTCACTTTTGTTGTGTTTGGGGAGCTGGGTCAGAACAGATATGACGGCCTCTCTTAAGGACCCGCACAGTCTCTGGGTTATGACAAACCAGGATGGTGGTGTCTGCCATTGTTAAGTGATGAAGTCACATGATCTATGCAAACCAGCCAGGCTTTTCAATTTTCAAAGTTTCTCATTATATAGCATCATCATCTCTACTGCTTATATGAGCTACATTGCAGAATTTGAAACATTTGGCCTCTCTTGAGCCTGAAATTCTATTTCACAGTTTTCCTATTAGACATTCAAATATCTATTCCTTATGCCACTAAATCAGGAAGCAGGTAGGAAGCAAAATCATCTCACCATGAGCTCAGCCTAAAGTGCCTCGTGCATTCAATTTTTAATGAATGAGTTACAATCTTATTTCAAAAAAGCAAAGCACACAACCTTTCTAGTGCTGTATTGTGATAGCACAGCTTGCTGTCTCATAGCTGAGTGACTCACTACAGAAGCTTTCTGTTTCTCAGATGGTTTGATTTGGCTTTGCCCCCTCCTGTCTCTTTCTCCATTGTTTTAAAAAGCTTTTAATATTAATCAAAATTGCAGTGATTTCTAGAAGCTCAGAAAATAATGATGTCCTCTCACTATAGGGCAGGGCTGTCAAACTCAAGGCCTGCAAGCAGGATCCAGCCCACAATGTAGTCGGATCTGACCTGGTGGGCCATCCTGGAAAATGTAAGGAGCCGGCCCACATTGCTTTGGCCCAGTCTACCCAATGTGAATAGGAAAGATCGGGCCAGTGTGGCTTTGGCCTGGTCTACCCAATGCGAAGAGGAAACATTAGGCCAGCTTGGCTTTGGCCCAGTCTACCCAATGCAAAGAAGAAACATTAGGCCAGCTTGGCTTCAACCCGGTCTACCCAATGCGAAGAGGAAACATTAGGCCAGCTTGGCTTCAACCCGGTCTACCCAATGCGAAGAGGAAACATTAGGCCAGCTTGGCTTCAACCCGGTCTACCCAATGCGAAGAGGAAACATTAGGCCAGCTTGGCTTCAACCCGGTCTACCCAATGCGAAGAGGAAACATTAGGCCAGCTTACAGCCAAGTGTAAGTGAAGCAACATGACATCTATGAGAAATTCACCCAGAATTTTCTACTCTCTTGAATTAATTTCTAAGTCAAGTTTTCTCAACATAAAATGAATGGAAAATTTCTCTCTCCAAAATTAGTAATTGATCACCTTTGAAGATGGATCTGTCACATTTAAAACAAAAAACAAAAAACCTGATGAGTAATATTGTTGGGGTTTTTTGTGTGTTACTTGACACTTTTTTGGAGACCGACTGGATTTCTTCGCCCTCCCCCCCCTTGTTTGGAGAACTGGGATTACTACCATTCTGAGAAGTAACTGTTACATAACCTTAATTATGACATCCTTTGTGAAAGATATATCTTTATATTACTTGCATTCATTGGAAATGGAATTATGCAGAAATGCTTTTTGAGGAACTCAATCCTTGGCCAAATGTTAAATTAGCATTTTAGGAATCAGAAAAAGGTGGAATCCATCAAAAAAATGAACATACAAACTCCTAGGGGTCAAAATAACAATATAAAATTATGTATCTGGTAAATAAATGCAAATAAATGAGAATAGCATCTGAAACAACAAATCGAGGCATGAATTACTCAGCCTTACCCAGTATTATAGCAAGTGTAAATAAGGGGTTCTTATATATTATTTTGTGGAGTATCGCAGACTACAAAACCATACACACAGCTACACTATTTTAATAGAATAAGAAAAATCTCAAAATTGGCATGTGGGTTCTTTTTCTTGCATATTGTGTCACCTTTAAATTATCTGTTTATGGTTTTTGTGGGGAGAGGTACACTGAAGAGAATTTGTTGACCTTGTCTAACCTCAGAATCTAATCAGATTTGGTCACGGTAATTACTTGGTTGGCTGGGCCATGATGGCTCAGCAATCAAAGAAGCCTGGGTTCAAGACCCAAGTGCTACGTGATAGAATGAACTCCTATCCCCTCATCCTCCTGCCCATGTAGCAGTTCAAAAGCATGCACATGTGAGTAGATAAATAGGTACCACTTCAGTGGGAATGTAAAGGTTCTGTGTGCCTTGGCATGTAATCATGCTGGCCATATGACCACGGAAATGTCTTTGGACAAAGCTGGCTCCCTCCACTAAGAAATGGAAATGAGCATCACCCTCTAGAGTCAGAAATGACCAGACAGGAGAAACCTTTACCTTTAATACTTGGCTGGGATCATTTGAGAATTCTAGGATTGTGCTTAGCCAACAATATATATCTTGGAAGAAGATAATGGCAAATCATATCCATAAATGCTACCAGGAAAATGCAAGGTTGTAATGCATGAAAACTAAACTCAACTTAAAAGCATCTTTCCTTTTCAAAGCCCATTTTTATCTTTCAAATGATTCTATATTTTCTCCATTTTAATGGCATTAAAAATTAGCACACATTTTTCAGTAGGCTGCAGGTGATTATTGGGATGAGTGGGCAAAGTAAAATTGAACATAAGGTAATCGTTTAGGAAGGTGAAATAATTTGAATCCCGTAAGAAATGGTTTATCTTCTGCCAAGAATCCTCATATTATCAGAAAAAATAATAATAAATAATGGTAAAGTTGTTTTAAAAATTCATATGATTGTCTCTCAAATTACAGAAGTAGCAGGAGAAGAGAGAGAGAGAGATACAATGGAGTGGTAGAAGAAATGAAATGCTGTAACTTTGCTCAGGAGCAATTAAATTAGTTCAGAATCTCATGCGTTTTTGGCTTCAATCTCAAGAGATCTAAAACTGTTGGATCTACAATAAAATTGGCAATGGATTTGGGGACTCCTCCTCAAGTGAAATATGAGGAATTCTTAGAGAAGCTAAAGAGATTTAAATAAATATACTCCAATATAGAGTATATGGTAGGCTTCTCACACTTTAAAAAAAAAAATACTAGACAACCAATGCCACATTAGGTCATCATTTCAGAGATATTTCTCACCTAAACAAAGAAACAAACAAAAAAAGGCAACAAAGCAATGGAAACAGGAGCAACTCCTTGCCAGATTCCCATGATGGGCAAGCCAGTAAGAAGTAAGGCAAGGAATATAAAAAACTTTCCTTCCTTCCTTCCTTCCTTCCTTCCTTCCTTCCTTCCTTCCTTCCTTCCTTCCTTCCTTCCTTCCTTCCTTCCTTCCTTCCTTCCTTCCTGATAAGTAGCTATTGCTGGATGCAAGAGGAACAAGGGATTGTCAGACTGGCTGGGAAACTGTCATGGAATGTTGAAAATGAAGATCACATGACTGTAATAGCAGCCACTAGTACTGAAGCAGCCACAATATTACCAAATTTCATTCTCTTGGGAGTCACAGATCCAGAATTTGCGGCATATACTATGTAACCCATTTGAAATACATTGGTTCAAATATTGTTGCCTTATAATACACCATTTCACCCAGCTCATGACCATGAGGAGTTTAGTAGTATATAGATATATATGAAAACATTTGCTCCATTTTGAAACAATGTTTCCTTGAAATAGCTTATCAAAGAAGTAAGAAAATCGATAATACTCTGCCATCTCAGTTACAATCTAAGAGCTAATAGGATAATGGATTCTCTGAAGTGAAATTGAGAACCAATGTAGAGGATTAGCTATAGATGAAACATATAAGGAACTTCAAGGTTCTTTGATAAAGCCAAAAGGCACTCATCCTTAATCAAAACTTTGATCACCAAAAAGGATTAATCTCAGGATAATGTGCACTTTCTGCGACAGTGACATTTAAGGTGAGCTACACATTAACATGGCTTTCACCCAGCTGGTAAGATCCTAATGTGTTATGATCATCATAATTCCAGCCAGCATATACAGGTAGTCCTCAATTTATGACCACAACTGAGCCCAACATTTCAGTTACTAAATGAAACATTTGTTAAGTGAGTTTTGCCTTATTTTACAACTTTTCGTGCCATAGTTATTAAGTGAATCATTGCAGTTGTTAAGTTAGTAGCAATTGCAAAAGCACTTATACTTATATACCGCTTTTTAGTGCTTTCCAGCCCTCTCTAGGTGGTTTTACAGAGTCAGCCTATTGCCCTCAACAATCTGGGTTCTCATTTTACCCACCTCGGAAGGATGGAAAGTTGAATCAACTTTGAGCCTGGTGAGATTTGAACTGCCAAATTGCAGGCAGCCAGCAGGCAGCAAAAGTGGCCTGCAAGTACAGCACTCTAACCACTGCACCACTGCGGCTCTAGTAACACAGTTGTTAAGTGAATATGGCTTCCCCATTGACTTTGCTTTCAAGAAGATCACAAAAAGTGTTCACATGACCCCAGGACACAGCAGCTATCATAAATATAAATCAGTTGCCAAGCATCTGAATTTTGATCATGTGACCATGGGGATGCTCAATGTTGTAACTGTGAAAAACGGTCATAAGTCACTTTTTTCAGTGCCATTGTAACTTTGAAAGGTCATAAATGAACTGTTGTAAGTCGAGGATTACCATTTCTGCTGGGTCAGGGATGATGGGGGATATATTCCAACACCTGTGGAAGATGCAAAGTTGGTGAAGGATGCATTAATATGCAATAGCCAAAATTTTAAAAGTCAGTGATAAAAACACAAATCAAATTCATGCTTACTTTGATCTAAGTTCACCAGGATTCTCTAATCGTGTATACATTTATTTCTTAGATTTGGAAGAATTCCTGCCTCCCAAATGAGTTTACAGATTATAATTATAATTATTTTAATTTTTAAATACTTTGTAGTGTGATTGTAATGTGGTATTTGGGGCACTGTGCTGGAGTAGCTTTCAAATTTCATTGTATTTGTGGAATGCAGTGACAATAAAGGTATTCTATTCTATTCTTAAAAGAAGAAAAGAATGAAAAAGAAAAGAATATGTGGATCCAGATAAAACACATACGGAATTATAAAAATCTACTGGAGCTCAACAAATGTCTGAAGTCCAATAATACCATCTGATAAATGGAATGTTCCTGTTCAATAAATAGTACAGAAGAAAGCTATATGAAGATTTACATGTGAAATTTTGCTGATAGTTAATATTCACACAGGAGCATCAATATTTTTAATACACCCCAAACATGAACTCATGGGACTGGACTGCCATAATATTTTCCTACTAAGCATATCAATCATCAATGAGGTTGTCCTTCATGTTTAGCTTCCCTATTACACAAATCCAATTTTATTCTAGTACGGTCTATGGAGATTCTCAGTCATCCAGGTCATGGTTGTCCCAAAGGTTTCCAAAGGAACAGGACTTTCTGGTTTTTCTTTAAAGACGTTTTGCTTCTCATCCAAGAAGCCTTCTTCAGTTCTGAGACATGAAGAAACTTCTTTGATAAGAAGCGAAATGTCTTCAAGGAAAAACCAAGACCGGCTGCCTGTCAGGTGGTGCTCTATTCAAAATCCAAGAGAGACACTCTTAGACTCTGTTAGGGATAACGTTGTTTACCCTAACTGGTTTAGGTAAAATAATAAGTAATCATAGTTTATAAGTTAAAGTGTCTGCAACTTTAAATAGGGGAATGTAATTAAGGGAGTGGTTGTGAAAGCACTTTAAAAGAAGCAAGACGACAGCTTGCTCTCTCTCTGGCTTTGATGATCCCTAATTACTGCATGGATTCAAGACTGCGTTACTCAAACGGGAGAAAGACAAAGGACTGATTTGTAAGTGAACTGACATAGGATATTCTACACGGACTTTGCTAACTGAATATCCTTGAATGGACTGACTAAATGATACATGACTAATGGACTGTTATTTTGACTATGCTATAAATGGAATAAACTATATTTTTGATAGCACAAGCGTATCTGTTATTTTTACTGTATGTTAATAAACATACAAACTTATATCACTCATTTATCTGTGTGCCTATCTGACTAACGCTGCACATTCTGTTTAGCTTGTCTCCTTAACCCTGGTTGGGGAACACAGGCTTAACAGACTCCATTAATATAGAGAAAAGAACTTTTACTGGAATTCAAGTGGCAGCATCAAAATAATTCTAGATCTGAGGAATTACACGCGAAAAACACATATACAAAGTGATGGCAACGTTCCCACCCACAATAGTTCAAACTGTCCATCCAATCAAAGATGTGCATTGTTAAGTTCTGCACATGGGCGCAAGGAACGGAGACGAGACAGTGAACAGTGAACTTCAACTCTTTATTAATCATTCTGAACAGAGCAAAAACCTAGGGCAGCAGCAGCCCTTTTATAGGGCAGGCTGCTGATCTAGTAACCAATGAGAAACATGGAGTGTTAACCCCTTGAACCAATGAGAGTGGCTCATTAATAGCCAATCAGATTCTCCTGAACGGACCAATCCGATATCGCTATTATCGGCCAATCAGAAGTGCAGGATTAGAACCCTGCTTTTTCTAAAAGTTTGATAAAACTTTATTTAAGCGTTTTATTAGTTCATAACATGCATAATGTCATGTGGGACCTCTTCAGGTGGTGATGCAGACATCTGGCCATTGACCTTGGACTATTTTGATAAAGACCTGCAGTTGCGCAGAAAGCAAGCAAGTAAGCATAAGCAATAAAGTTTTTCTCCCAAGTTATACAGTTCATTCTCTGAAACCTCCAGCACATTTCCCACACCCACAAAGCCCAATGATTTCCCCCCTACCCCGTTTACTATGGCAGCCGAAAGATGCAAGAGAAAGGAAAGGAATCTTGACAGCTAACACTGCCTTTTGAAAAAGCACCATTGGGATGTCTTATTAAGGCCATTCCTTCATTGATTCAACCAATGTCCTCATATTATTTTCTATCCATCTAAGACAAGAAATAGATTCCGGGTTCAAATACAACATATATTAAGGAAGCAAAATACTGTACCTTTCCTTGTATGTTATTCCCATCCCCATTTTCCCCCACTCTAATGAGATGGAATGATACATTATTAAAGAAAAATGTTTATCTCTTCCAAGAGGCTCTAGTATGACATCAGATGTACTTGCAGCCCAAAGTCTCTTGGGCATCTGTTTTGTTTGCCTGCTAGAAAAATGCTTCATGATTAAAAAGACAAAATTGCAGCTAGGAGATAGATCTCCTTGAAGACGCATCATAGAGGGCGGGGGAATAAATTAAAATCCCGTTCCTTAGATAAACGTCAGCAGCATATGATACCTGGAGCTGTGTAATGAACCATATTAAGAAATGCCCATAATGTATTTCCAAGTCAGCGATAACTTCTCACACTTTATGTAAATTCAGCTCCAGTTTGCCTCCAAAATATAGATACGTTCCTTTGGGGTTTACACAGGCAGTCCTCGCCTTACACAGGATCTACACAGGCAGTCCTCGACTTACAACAGTTCACTTAGTGATCCCTCCAAAGTTACAACGGCACTGAAAAAAATCACATGACCTTTTTTTCCATACTTAAGACTGTTGCAACATCCCTCCCCATTGTCACGTGATCAAAATTCAGAGCAACTGGTTCATATTTATGACGGTTGCAGTGTCATGGGATCCCCTTTGGCGGTCTTCTGAGAAGCAAAGTCAATGGGGAAGCCCAGGGGTGGGCTTCAAAAATTTTAGCAAGGGGTTCTCTGCTGGATGAATGTGGCCATGATGGGCATGGCCTAGTCGGCCTCCTGCACCATGGCAGGAGGGATGTTTTTGCCCTCCCCTGGCTCCAGAGGCTTTTCTTGAGTGTCTGGGAGGGCAAAAGCGGCCTCCTGGGCTCCGGAGGCTCTCTGGAAGCCAGAAACGAGCTCATTTGTGGCCTTCCCAACTTTTGGGAGGCCCATTTTTCACCCTCCCTGAGCCTCTGAGCATGCCTTGCACTTACTTGCATCCAAAATGGACCGCGTGGGGACTCCTGGGAGGGGCAGAGTGGGGTAGGCGGAGCCAGCCAGGAGTGGGATTTGGGGGTTCTCCGAACTGCACAGAATCTTAGCTAGAACCCCTGCAAACCTCCAGCAGCCCACCCCTGGGAAGCCAGATTCACTTAACAACTATGTGACTCGTTGAACAATTGCAGTGATTCACTCAGCAGGAAAGGTCTTAAAATGGAGCAAAAGTCACTTAACAAATATCTCACTTAACAACAGAAATTTTGGGTTCAGTTGTGGTTGTAACTCAAGAACTACCTGTATTAGGGGAGATGCCAGTCAGATCGAGAAACTGGGCAAGTAGGAGAAGAATACACCTGCAAGGAACTACTACAATTCCCATGTGCACCATATTACGTAAAGTATTTACCATTACTTTAACATGCCTTATTTCCTTTCTAAATTGCCTCAAGTAACATATGCTCAAGCAAATTAACATTTCAAAATGTTATTTAAGCCACCCAAAGAATTTATGACAAAATTATCAGAACTCAGCCCCAAATAAATACTCTTGATGCATTCAGAAAGATAGTTAGCATATATTAATGATCCATAAAGACGGTGTATTTATTAAACTAGCTGATTTTTTTCTTTTTACTAGTTGCAATGTTTCAAGTTTCTTAGAACTATTTATGGAACAAGATGGTAACACAAAAAACAAAAAAAAAGAATGAGAGGAACTTGTTGATCTTTAAGACAGTTTCCTACAACTCACATTATTATATAGGGTGAAAAAAGCCTACAGGAAAAAAAAAATTGAGTGTAGGATATGGTACAGTATGGTATAGTACATAATACTAGGGAGTACGGTTGTGTGATGCTTCAGATTAAATATGGAAGAGATGCAAAGGCAGTTATTTGTCTAAAACTATTGAAAATTCATTTAAGCAACCCTTCGACTATAGCCATAAAATCTTGGAAAAAGATGGAGTTGCTTTAAAAAGTCACAGACAGAAGCTGAATTTACACTCTCAATCCCACTCTGGTGGGATTCAAAAAAATTACTACTGGTTCTGTGGGCGTGGCTTGGTGGGTATGGCATGGTTTGGTGGGTGTGCTTGGTGGGCGTGTCAGGGGAAGGATTCTGCAAAATCTCCATTACCACCCTATTATAGGGAAAGGATACTGTAAAATCTCCATTGCCTCCCCACCCCACTAACCTGCTTTCCAGCTCCATTCTCCTGTGCAGGGCAACAAAAGAAGACCCAGCGGATCAGCTGGGACTCGGGAGGCAGAGCATAGATGTGGATGGAGCCAGTCAGAGGTGGTATTTGCTGATTCTCTGAATTACTCAAAATTTCCACTACCGGTTCTTCAGAACTGGTCAGAACCTGCTGAATATCACCTCTGACTCTCAGGCATTCTGAAGTACCAATAAAGGAGAGTATTTGTAGCTCAGGCTTGAAATGAAGGGTCTTTGGTGTTCTCTGAGCTTGGTTGTTTTCTTATAGACGTTTCATTACCCAAACTAGGTGACATCATCAGTGCAACAGCCCTAGCACTGATGATACCTAGTTTGGGTAATGAAACGTCTGAAAGAAATCCACCAGGCTCAGAAATCAGCCAAGTCCACTTATTCTGAAGTACTTATTCTAACTGACGTTGAAACATTGCACAACTTTGGGCTCTCTCAAAAGTTATTGGGAAGCAGAAAGAAGGACAAGATTATGACTCTTCAATTTACAAAACTGAAATCAACTCAAAATGTTACTGCACTTAGATTAGAATACAAACAAAACATTGGTTGTTACAATAAAGATAATAACAAGGACCATGCAATAATAGCGTGCATGTGTATAGATTTGCACATGCAAACTGTTGATTCAGATAGCTTATTTCAAGACACAATTCCGATGGGAATTATAAGAATGTACTCAGTTCAAGGTACCATAAAAATGCTTCTCAAAATGTTACCCTGCAGATTTATATCCAAAGAAATTGGATATTAAATGCATCTGAGTGATCTTTTTTAAAAAAAAATTTTTTTAGGTTAGGTTCTTAACTGGAAATCTATAATTTGGAAGTGTAGTGAAGTATGGTCAATTGGTTTAATTTCCCCCCTATTGTACGGATAAACCTGTGGAAAACTGCAGTATTTTGGAATTTGCCTTTTAAGAGCATTGAAAATAGAACACACTGAAGCAAGTTGCAGAGAATATCCATCAATATTTCGGATGAATGAATGACTGGTAAATTGCTGGACCAGTTCTTCCAAATCACTACCTCCACCCTCTGGAAAAGCCTCCCCTCAGAGATATACTGTAAAGTGGATGTATAAATAATTTAAAACAATGAAAACATTTGGATGTTTGACTTATATCATTCTGGAACTCCACATCTCAGATCCTCTCTTTGACAGCTTCCTAGTCTTTTCTGATGCCAGGGATGATGGATACCTTGGTGAAAATTCACACAAATGCCAGAAGTTGCTAATGGTCTTTTGCCCAGTGGAAAATTATTAGATGGTATTAATTGAAGCAAGTCATTCGGCGCCAAGTTAAGCATTAATCAAGCTATAAAACTAAAGCCAAAATCATTCCTAGGCTGTTTAACTTGTACAGACCTATAGGATGGTAGTAAACAGAAAAGAAATCAAATAGGTAGTCTTTTATATTAACAAAATGGACAATAAGTTAAGATAATTTACACACCTCTCAGTCAATCAAAACCAAATTTATGGAAAGATAGAGTCATCCTTTAAATTGATAACGCTAATATTTGCTCCAGCCCTGGAATAATGTTTTCCAGTGCATTTTTATGTTAACAATACTGCTTATACATCATCATCTTTTTTTAATGACCCCATAATCCCTTGCGGAGTGAAGCCTGGGCAACTGAATGGAGCTAAGGGTTACTGACCGGATGCCCTTCCTGTCACCAGTGCAGAGTTTTTGTTCAGCAGATATGTTCTCATAGCGCACCACTCCTAATAGTTCTGCTTATACCTTAAGAAGGTATCAAGAGATATGTCAAAGAATATGGATTAAGGATAGAAGACAATCCCTTAAATGATTGCTAGCTTCCTATAATTAAATTAAGATGGCTACTGACTAGCTGAAAATGTATTGTATGTTGCTTGGTTGCTGAATCTGGCCCTGAATTAATCTATCTGTTCCTGACACCTGCTCTGTGTTCCTGTTCAACAACCACAACTGTCACTCTACTGTCAACACACAATGTCCAACTGATCAAGTCGTTTCTGCTTAATACATTGGAATTCCACTTCCATTTGGACATGTATCTTTTCAGATCACAGTACAATTTCAAAATGATTATTCTGGGACCAGAATCTAAATAAGTACTTGATACGGAAAATAGCACTAACTTAATCTCAGAAAACAAGCCTTCAAAAAGATGAAAAAGGGGATAACTACAGACCAGCCATTATGGACCATTTTATGAAATAGCCTGTGATTACTTGGAACAGAATCCATGGCTTGGCAAGAGCCAACCCAGATTTATCATGGACAAGTCATGCCAAATGCCAAGTCCTAAAATAATTGGTTTAGTTGAGTTGCATGAACCTGAGCAGTGAACTGGAATGAATAGAATTTAACATGGAAAACAATATAATGTTTTGTATCTGGGTTGGAAAAAATGGCTGCATGAATAATGTCAACATCAAAAGAAGGTATTACTCCTCTCTATTCTTCATTGGTCAAAATCCACATAGAATATTACATCTAGTTACTGTACAACCTTGAGGAAGGACACTGAAAAACTGGAGTGTGTCTAGAGAAGAGCAATCAAGATAGTAAGAGCCAAAATAGGGGGGAAGGGAGGAAATTGGGTGGGCAAGAAAGGGGGTTATATAGCTTGCAGAAGAGAGGACCATGAAGTGACCCAGAAGTTATCTATGCTTATACTCTGAAGGGCTCTTATGTAGAAGATGAGATACAATTTTTCATTGATATTCCAGAAGGCAGGCAAAGTAGTAATGAATTTGAAGCAAAAGAGTTCCTCTCACTGCCTAGAATCCCATTCTTGAGGGAAATGGCCAGCTCAAAAATAGGAAAAATAAATAAAATAAAAAAGCAAACAGATTTCGATTGAACATCAGGAGGGGAAAATCATATTAATGGAAACTGTTTCAGAAGATGGTGAATGATCCTTTGTGGGAGGTATTTAAATGTCAGCCATTAATGGACTCCTACATCGGATGTTTGCACTAGATGATTTCTTTAAAGGTACTTTTTAACATTTACAATATAGGATCCTAGGATATTTAAAGAAACAAAAACGTTCAATATATCCAGTAGGAAGTAAAGGCTTCAGGAGTCTGATTAGATTAATCATAGATAAATCATCACAATCCATGAAAGTTACTCTTAGCGATAATTAATTTAAAACCCACTTCTCTAAGTTCTGAATACATTTTAATCCAGCCCATGGTCTCTAAATTATATATTCAATTCTACTCAAGTGGTTTTCACTCCTTCTCAAATGGACGTATTTCCACAGAAACGTACTTCTTCATTTGTAATGAGAAATATTTTAGAAAAATGAATATCATAGAACAGGCCAGAATTAGCTAATGTACACTCTCTCTCTCTGTCCAACGTTATCTGTCTTCTTCTTTTTTTCGAATGCATGGGACCGTGGAAATACTAATGCATTACATCAAGTCAGAAATCCAGTGTATCGTCATCCAGATTTCAAGCAAACCAGTCTAAGATAGAATCTGGGAAATGAGACTACAAAACTACATAACCAGTGGCCATCGCAGCTTGCATATTGGAATAATATTAAATCTAATTTTAATCGACTGCTGATTATACTGCTGAATGGTATAGAGACAGAATTCCAAACAAGTACAGCTGAGATGCCAGGTTTCCTTTAATTTGCTGCTTTCTTTGGAACATTTTCTAAGCTGCCATAAGCTAGAGAAAGTAGCAGCAACATAAAAACCAGTCATCAGAATACTTTATTCAGGCATCGCAATTCAAGATCATGTTAAAATACCAGAAAAGACATTATGGAGGAATAAGAGAGACGATTAAAGGAACTGGAAGGAAAAACATATAGAGGAAATGGGGTGCATTCAACATGGAGCAATATGTGAAACACACAGATGTTGCAACAGGGTAGGGAAAAGTCTATTGTCTATAAGTAGGAGAACTAAACTATAAATTATAGAAATAATATAAGTAATCCTCAACTTAGAACTGTTCATTCACGGGCGGGCTTCAAAAATTTTAGCAAGGGGTTCTCTGCCTGGTTGTTGGGTGGGCATGGCCATGGTGGGCATGGCCTAGTCGACTTCCTGCACCATGGGGGAGGTGTGTTTTTGCCCTCCCCGGGCTCCGGAGGCTTTCCTCAAGCTTCTGGGAGGGAGAAAATGGCCTCCCGGGCTCTGGAGGCCTCTGGAAGCTGGAAACAGGCCTGTTTCTGGCCTACCTGAACTTCTGGAAGGCCTGTTTTTTGCCCTGCCCAAGCCTTGGTGCACGCCCTGCACTTACCTGCATCCAAAACGGGCTGCATGGGGACTCTTGGGAGGGGAGGGACAGAGTGGACTGTTCTGTCTTGAATTTGCATACTCGAAATCCCCGCGCCTTGATTGGCTAAGGCGCGGGGATTTCTGATTGGCCAGGCGAGCCGCGCTGATTGGCCCGATTGAAGTCTCCCGCGATTGGCTCAACCCAAGAGCGGGAGACTTGAATCGCTGCCATTGGCCGCGGTCGCCTCAGCGAAAAGGATAAAAGCCGCGGGCTTTTTCCTTTTCGCCGGTTCGGTTCCCCACTGTTTAATAAAGAGCTTGAATGACAGTCACCGACTCTGAGCGTCTTTTTGCGGACACGACACTGGCGACGAAGGTGGGATCCCGACCCTGAACCGAACCCGTGTCCAACAAAGAGCCAGTTCCAGCACAGAGATGGCGAAGATCGCACCGCCCGCCCCCTTCAACCCCGCCGCCGAGGACTGGGAATCGTACTCAGACCGGTTCCGTATGTACCTTGAATGCGCCGGAATGAAGGACACCCCGGGCCCGCTAAAACGCACCGTCTTCCTTACTCACTGCGGACCAGAGGTCTTCCAGATGGCCAAAGCATTGGCCAAGCCGGCAGACGCAACCGCCATGGACTGGGACGTCCTCGAACCTATACTGCGGCGCCATTATGCCCCCGAGGTCCCCATCCTGATACGGCGCAACGAGTTTTACCGCCGAAATCAGAAACCAGACGAAAAATTGAGCGACTTCGTCGCAGAGCTACGGCGCCTAGGAGGACTCTGCGAGTTTGAAGGTCTGAACAGCCTCATAAGAGACCGATTCGTACTCGGCTTATGGGACCCTACACTCCAGAGCCGGTTTATGGCCAAGGGCGACATCAGCCTAGCTGATGCCCTCACCGCAGCCGCAGCCGCAGAAGCGACCCGCACGTCTGCTGACAGCATGCGAAGATCTGATGCGAAGGGCGGAAACAACAACCCGGCAAGGTCGGCCAACCCGAGAAGCGAATCAACCGCACACTACGGAGAATTCCAGTCAACCTCCAGCACGTCGGAAGACGAGGAGGACATACATCGCGTGCAGACGGGACGCGGCGACCAACGGAATCGAAGAGGTCGTAGGTCGAGGACCAACTGCGCCGGGTGCGGCGGCGACCACCCCAGGTCAGAATGCCGATTTTTTGACTCTATCTGTAGGCATTGTGAACGACGGGGTCACATCGCTCGAGTTTGCCGCCAAAAGAAGACCCGCAGCCCGCCCAAATGGGAACAACACGACCGGAAGAAGGAAAGTCCCCCGCCCAGGACCAGAGAGCGCCAACCGGACGGTCGGTGGGACCGTGCTCAACGATCTTCAAGAGGCGGCGATGGTCGGCGAAAGGAAGAGACTCACCAGACGGTGACCATCGGCCACGCCATCTCCGACGGCGCCAGAAAGGTACACGTAGAAGTCCATATTGAAGGCCAGCCATGCAAGATGGAAGTGGACTCCGGGTCCTACTTCTCCATGATTGCATGGCACGAGATTAAAAGGCTAGTGCCCACCCTCCATAAGAGGAACGTTCATGCCCAGAAAATCATCATAAAAGACTACCAAGGGAATCGCGTCCCGGAAGTGGGCACCAAGAACTTTAATATAACTTACAAGGGCCGCACCGAACAACTGCCACTCACTATCGTCGATCGCGACCGCCCAAGCCTACTGGGCTTACAATGGTTCGCCCCGCTTGACATCGCGCTGACAGGAGTCAACCACGTCGCCGACGACGGTTGGGAACAGCGGCTAGCCCAGGAGTTCCAGGAGGTCTTCGATGGAGGCTTGGGCAAGTACCAGGGGCCCCTTATCTCATTTGACCTAGACCCAAGGGTTCCCCCCAAGCGGCTAAAACCTAGGAGGGTACCATTCGCCCTGAAGCCTAAAATTGACGAGCAGATCGACAAGCTCGTCAAACAAGGGGTGTTGCAACCGATAGACCATGCCCGATGGGAGACCCCTATAGTGACCCCAGTCAAGCCAGACGGGTCCGTGAGAATTTGCGGGGACTATAAGGCCACCCTAAATGGCGCGTTGCAACAAAGCGCCTACCCAGTCCCAATCGTGCAACATTTACTGCACTCACTGGGAGGAGGCAAGGTCTTTGCCAAGCTCGATCTCGCCCAGGCATATCAGCAGCTGCCAGTAGATGAGAAAACAGTGGAAGCCCAGACCATCGTGACCCATCGGGGGGCCTTCAAGTGTAACCGACTCCAATTCGAAGTCAGCGTGGCACCAGGCATCTTTCAGAGCCTGATGGAACGTTTGTTTCAGGGCATCAAGGGGGTGGTGCCCTATTTCGATGACGTATTAGTGGTGGCGCCAAACGAAGCCAAATTAGAAAACCGACTCAGACAGGTCTTAACAAAATTTAAAGTGACGGGACTTAAAGTTAAACGAGAAAAATGCCAACTATGCACAGAGCGAGTGGAATTCTTGGGCTACCTTCTAGACCGGCATGGCATTCACCCTACAATTAAAAAAGTGAAAGCCATCAAGGAAGCCCCCACCCCAAAGTCTAAAACGGAACTACAAGCGTTCCTAGGCTTGCTGAATTTTTATAATGTTTTCCTACCCCAAAAGGCTACGGCGGCGGAGCCTTTACATAGACTCCTGGATAAGGCGGCAACCTGGACTTGGGGGAGACGAGAGCAAGCCGCCTTTCAAAAAACCAAAGACCTCCTCACCTCCGACGCCGTCTTGATTCAATTCAGCGAAACCTTACCCTTAGTTGTCACTTGCGACGCATCACCTTTCGGCGTCGGCGCTGTCCTCAGCCATACCCTCCCCGACCAAAGAGAAGCACCCATCGCTTTTTTCTCCAGGACTCTGACTAAACCGGAGCGGAACTATAGCCAGTT